>JABCMI010000011.1:5737241-8192693 GCA_026261945.1 Hirschfeldia incana | reverse complement strand
ATTTTCCCTTATAAAAAATATCAAATTTGAAATAACTGGTGAGCCTAAAGGTTTACACATTAGGGGGTGAACCGAATAATAACTCGTGTTGAAACCGTCGTGATGTTTTGATTTGATTTTTAAATTGTCTTGAATCAAAAGTGTGTGACTTGTATGATATAATTTCCGTTTACTTCTGATTTAAGACACTCACGTCGAGCGTGTAGTTTTAGCAAGAGTCAAGCGTTTGGTTTGGTCTAGTAGTATATTTAATCAATTAAGATCATATGCTTTGAATTAAATAATTAGTTTCAGAATTTGTTTAAAATCTGAAAACTATATAAAAATATATTTTTTTTGCATATTTGTTCATGTGTTATTTATTAAATATGTTAATGCTTTGATTTATTTGATTTGATTATCAATATTGAGTAAGGCTTTTGTTTTATTGTTACATATTTTTTCTTAAATTAATTTTAAGTACTTGTTTGACCATGAAGAAAGAAATCAGGATTTAAATTTCAAAATATCTAATCTAATCTAATAAAGTTGAGTTTTTTTTATCTCCATGGGGGGGTTTAATGACATCTGGCACTCTAATTTAAACGGTACGTTTTGACTAAATGGTTACGTTCGGGCTTTTATTTGTAACTAGATGGTGGCCCGCACACTTGTGCGGAATAATATATATATATATATATATATATATATATATATATATATATATATATATATATATATATATATATATAATTCAAATTTTAACATTTTTTTTCTTTTAAAATTTTAATCTAAATTATTTAATTAGTTTAAAATATTAAATTAATCAAAAAATATATTTTTTGTCATTACAAACGTAAAACATATTATCATCATAATAATCTAATAAAATTTTATTAATACTTTAAATTAACATAAAAGATAAATCTATAATATAAACTATTACCAATAATTATCAGTGAAACTTATGAAATTAAACTCTTCTTCATTAAAGTCTTAATTGCATTTTATATGAATTTTTTTTCTTTATTTGAGTTTATACTGACACATATTAACAAAATATATAATAATTAAAAATACTTCTATTAACGTAAAAATTTATAAACAAAAATTAATAAATTATATATGTATAGTAGAACCTAGTTTTTTAACTTTTAACAGCAAGAGTTTGTATTTTTTACCTCATTACCCTTCAATTGAAATTCGCAAAAGCAATATCTCATGCCTAATATAGATTACAAACATCAGACATTCATGATTTTGATGTGAATGAATCAAATTACTTAGCTATTTTTTATATGTGAAATAATTTAGTTGCATAAAAGTGAAGTAAACTTAAAAAAATAAAATAAAGAATATTAAATGATTTAATATTTTTAAAATAAAATCTTGCAAAGCTATAAAATTATTTCTAAAATTTGATAATACTCTTCAATAATAATTATCTTTGAGTATAATTAAAATATTTTTAAAATAATCACTAAAATATTTAAAAACTAACAAATCAAAAAGTTATGTATTAAAATTAATGGCTCAATCTAAATTATGGAATATGGCAAATAAACTTTAAAAATAGTAAAACATGACAAATAAGTAAAATATCCTGAAATAATGGAAAATATGATAAGTAAAGAAAACTAAAGTTATCACATAAAAATATTCGAAAATAAGACAAATAAATAAAATTACCAATTAAAGTTATTAAGAACATGATAAATAAATAACTTAAATTATGGAGAATATGATAATAATCAAAACTAAAATTATTAAAATATGATAAATAAGTAAATTACCTAAAATTATGGAAAACATGACAAATAAACAAAATTATCTAAAATTATGGAGAAGCTGACACATAAGCCAAATCACTTCTCAAATAATAGTATAGATGATTTCATTTGGGTTGTGTTTTCTAATTAGAATGGACTTCTAATTCTAATTCTATAAACCAGTCCCAAAGTTAGTCTAGGTTTCTCAATCGCTTCACCTTTGCAGCTTCGAGCGCCGGTTGATGTTCCTGCTTTTCTGATCGTAGATGGCCTTTCCGCTTTGCTCTCCCTAACGTCTCAGTGATTATTACTTGGGTTCAACCTTACGAGTAATTGACCCACTCATCCACTCCACAGCATTTAATCTCCTCATCGAAACCCCAAAGTAACGTCTAAAGCTCCGACTATAAATAACCATATCTCAGCAAAGCTTCGACAAGATCTAATACGAATACTCTGTACTGCGTTTCGATTCATAACAAAACGAAGTTCAAGTAGACTAAAAGCTGTAACAGTTGATTGATGTGAGTTGTTACATAGTCTGTGCGCTGCTATTAGAAGTCATACATGTATTAGTTCCTTTTTAAGTGAATTTCTTTGCGCTTATTCCATCCTAGCATGACGAGAAGGACATGATTGAACTTGTCAGAAAAAGCACCTCTTCCTTTTCTAACGATGATCATTGTTTGATTGATGTATTCTCACGTTATTTGTTTAGATGGTGGATGGCAGTGTAGTTCTTGACAAAACTGTACTTGACAAAGTACCTCTGTGGAAGAAAAGCAAGGGACTTACAAATAAAGCCTGTGATTGGCCATGTTTGTTTGGGAACTAAATGTGGTCACCATCAGATTTGACGACGCGTTCATATGCGGAGAGACTGGAAATGTTCATGTGTTGTTTGTGTTGCTTGTGTAGTCTAAACTTGCCTTTTTGTTTTATGGTCTTAAAACAAGTATGTGATGAGAACTGCAAGGAAGTAATATTTTGTCCAGACAGTGGGTGCATGGTGTGTACTATCTCAGGGATTTGTTCTGACAGTTTGGTCCTACAAACTGATTCATATACAGATCAGGAAGAAGCTGAACTAGAAGCTAAGATGTTAACAAAAAAGGGCCGTTTTGGTACGTGTATATATCTTTCTTCTCTGCTCCTAATATCTGAAGTTTATGAATTTAATATGATTATGATTGTACCAACCAAGGTTTTTGTATGTACATTCGAGAGTTTAATACTTCAAAAACCGAACTAGGCCAAGATTTTATTCCCCATTCTCAAACATGAGACGATGATAGTTCGTTAATCGGTCGTTCAGGTGTTAATTAAAATGATTACTAAATTAATGTTTCAGTTAACATATCAGATACTCAGACGCATGGTTAGGCAAATTTGACTATCGATTTGATTAGTTTTTTTTTTATCGATCATTAGCGTCTAATACATTTTATATGGTCTGCTATGGTATTTACTGCCTGAAAACATATATATCTATATATATAAAATAGACTTTTCTCTTTTCTTAGGATATGTGGAATGGAGCTTTGTTGACATGTGTTCCCTTCTTATATCTTTTTACATTCTAGATCTTTTTCTTTTAAATTATTACAATTTGGTTCACCACTTTTTTTATTGTGCAACAACTAATCATTTTTACAATAATCATCAATTTTTTTTTAAGTTTGATAATCTATTTTATTAATTACATAATACAAAATGAATAAAATAATAAATAAAAGAATATAAATAAATTTTTAATTTTTAATTTATTCACAACTAAAAATAACATAAACTTCACTATTTTATTAGTTATTACTATTTTCTATTATTTCATTTACAAATTATACATTTATTTTAATATAACCTAAGTTAAGAAAAATAAACTAGAAACACAACTCATGATTGAAACATAAAATCTCTATAATCATAAAAAAAACAAAATATCAAAAACACACTAACTAAGTAAATATTTAGAGCTGAAACGATATTAAGAACAAAAATTAACTTAGCTCACTTTATCAGAGTATGTTTTGGTAATAACAAAATGATGTCGTAAAAGAGTAGAAATATAAACTCCGAGACAAAACATCTTTCGAATACAAAGAAACACGATCAAAAGACCAATACAAAGAACCAAAAAAACGTGTTAGAGCAAGAATATTCAACAGAAGGCAAAAATCACCATGAAACAAAAAAAAAAATATTTAACACACCATAAGCGCATCCACCAGCTAAGATGTACAAAGCACCTCACAAACTAAACAAGCACAGAAAAAACGTTCATACCAGGGAGAACCACAAAACTCTAGACAAAAAGACCAAAATTCTGAGAATCTAATTTCTCATACTTATACTAAGAAAAGCAAGGGAAGTAAACATACAACTTTAAGAAGGGAGAATGAAAGTTAACCACCAAAAAACCAAAGACACAACATTATAAATCTACAGAGCATACACGGAAGAAAAAAATATCTAAACATGGAGTCGCAGATTTGGCAAAATAAATAGCCACTAGAGACACAAACAGTGATAAAATCAGCAAATTGTGGAGCCAACCCCAAACTATGAAAGAGAGCATAGAAGTCTGATGATAAAAAATCAGATTTTGAAAATTAACCGAACATGAATTATCGACGGTAAGCTAACGAAGAAGAAATCAACATCAAAGATGACTAGTCTCTGATCCAACCTAAGGAGATGCACTTTCTAAGATCAACAAAAATCTAATTAAGAAAACGAACAGCTAATATTGATCGAAACAACCTGTAACGCTGTGAGTAAAAACCACACAACATGAAACTTATAAACTAAATCTATAACAAATACCAAACAATTTGAGGAAGAACAAACACACGGAGGTGAGTATTTTTTGGTGAGGCTGAGAAGCAAAACACACAGAAAAGATAAATGAAATACATAAATAGTGACGGCTTAATGTCAAAATAATGAGAGAGAACACAAAGTATCTCAAAGAATAATGTTCAAATAATTCAAATAAAAAAATAAATACAATTTATAACGTTAAACATTTAATCTTAAAACAACAAATGCAAAGTTATTGAAATTTAATATGCTTTACATCAAATGCTTTACTATTATACACAAAACATATTATTGAAAAACACAGACACAAAATATATAACTTATCAATTTAAGTTTTTAGGCATCTTTACTATCATATCTAATTATTGATATATATATATATATATATATATATATATATATATATATATATATATATATATATATATATATATATATGTATAAACTCTAATTTAATATATTCATTGTAAGATGAAGTCCATATTTATAAATTATCTAAATCATAATTTAAATTAATAAGTTTCAATCAAATAATAAACAATTTAGCTATTACACTTTCAAATTGTCATGCATATATTTAAATTTAAATTTCTTTCATAATAACTTTGCAAAGAGTACAATCAAATTAATAAATTTCATAAGATTAGATACATGTTTTGTTTTTTAAAATACTGTTGAGAAATATTCTAAATTATAAAATCATAGTAAAATCATAACAATATTAGCAAATTACGCGCCGGCAAACTCCTAGTACTCGATATGATTGACTTTTTCAGCGAAAAGCTAATAAATATACTATAGGCCAGATATACTATTAATTATTCAAATAAATAAAAATGACTAAGCCGATCAATATGAAAAAGTTTAAATTACTACACACCAGATATACTATAAGTAGTTGAAATAAATTACTTTGACAAAAAATGAAAAGTTTAAATTAATTTAATTTTAAAAGTGAAATATGTTCTTCTGAAGAGGAAGAATAGTAAGAGATTTGATAAATTTATAAAAGATAATACATTAGTAGGTCAAATTGTTTTCCAATTTAACCGCTGGTCATCATCATCCTCACAAATTCATCATAATTGACTTGACCATCACCATCCAAATCTGCCTCCTTGATCATTTGAGCAACTTCTTCATCTGTTAGCTTCTCCCCAAGATTGATCATCACATGCCTCAACTGCAATATTATATTAAATTAAATGATGTTTAAAGTAAAATAAACACCCCAAGGTGTATTTTGTGTAGTTTCTTAATATTCTTGATTTTGTTTGTCAACTAATATCCGTGTTGTAGCCATAACATCTTAAAAATGAAGAAAGTAATATTCACGAGAAAAGATTATGGGTATGTGAAAATAATATGTATAAATATAATTTGCACTAGGTGACAGTGTGAGACATATGCTCTGCCCAATAAACCAATAGAATCATACTCATCTCACTAAAATGTGGTTACGCTTTCTAAAATATTTCTTTGACCTCGTTATCCTCCAAAAAGTCACAATGCCAGCTAGCTCGATGCTTCAACCAATTTACCTTACCTTTCTACGACGCAAGACATACACTTTTTGATTAATTAACAACAATATAACACACCTAAAGATCTCTTGTAAAACTCGAAATATCGTCTAGCCTTGTTGTCTGGTTCTTGTCATTAACTCAAAAGATTCTAACACAAAATGATTTATAGCTGGATTTAATCTTTATCAATTTTCCCTCATCAAATTAAACGCAAAATTTATAGATTTGTTTCAGGAAATTAAACGTACGTCTATTTTTTTTTTGTTTTGTTGTTGTTAAAACTGAAATTCTCCTAATGGTTTTACGTAAAAAATATTTAGTTAGGAAATGTTTTCATAAGGGATATGAAGATATCGATATAACATGAATCATCTTTGGTGAGTGTTTTATAGATAGTGTTTTATTATTTTTTTGACGATCTGTAAGACTGTTATATACTTTTATAGCATGTCAATTTTTTTAATCTTTCAACTTTCATAGCTTCTAAAGTATGGCCCAAAAGCAAAACTGGAGAAACAAATGGAAATCTAGAAACTGTAAAATAGATAAATGCTGGAGTATGAATGGTTTTTTAATTGAAATATCTATAACAACATCTCTGATGGCGAGAGTGAGAAAGTTAGAATTAACATATACGCAAAACACGTTGATTAACTCCGAAATAAAGTAACAAACCAAGATGATGATGTATACTCATCACTATGATGATATATTAGTTAATGTTTATTATAAGACTTAAATTACCGGTTGACATAGGTCCATCTATCTAGCGCTGATCGGTTTTCTTGTTAGGTTTATGAATCTGGTGCATTCTGGCTCTTCTAAAGAAAGTCTTCGATTGGTTGCAGCACCACCGGCACCAGTTGACATTCCAGGAAAGTCTTCGGTTGCTGTTCTTGGAGCTTCATTAGATTTTTTAACATGCAGAAACCTATAGCTTGAAAGATTATATTGGCCAAAAATTTCTGATGAAAAGAAGATAAGTACACACCCATGGGTGTCGCGGTTCTTCCTCTCGTTACTGCCTGAGTAAGCTATATTCTTCGATCATGGAAAGTAAACGGATCTACACACAGAAAAAGTGCTTATTGTGGCTGCTCCATGGCTTCTCGAATAGCAGCCTTAATCCCAAAATGTAACATTAATCTCAAGTTAGCAACACTCCAGGAAAACTAATTCTCTATACTAATTGATGACCACTGACCTGGTTTTTGATATTCATCTTGTCAAACTCGTGAACGCAACCTATTCCATTATCAAGCATCAAAGCACCAGCCTGCTAAAGAATAAGATGGCAGTCATAGTCAAAACATAGATATAGCATCATTAAAAGAGGCCATCTCTGTTTATTGAAATATACAAAGTCTAGGTTACTTGTAAATTTCATTGTGAGGAATAATTAATCAATTCAAAAATTACAATGCAAAACTCACAATTTTCAGGTTTTTTAGCCACAGTTGCAGTCAACCGAGCTGCAGAAGAAGAATTCCTAGATGTATACACTGATATTGGCACTATGCCTGTGGTGTACATTCATCAACAAAGCGACACTGAGGGGCGGACATGTTTTAGAAAATATAAAAAGGATGTAGCAACTAATATCCAATGAGAACCAGTACCATAGGAATGTGGATTTAGCACAGCTAGTATCCCCGACTTTACAGACATTGATGTCTTCATGAATGGTCTCATGGACATCTTCAAGGAACAGTATAAGTTCATGACGTCAATGGTGAAAATATCATTTCTTCAGATAAGTTCTTTCAGTGGGGTTGATTCATCTTCCTATAAGTATTACCGACACAACTTAAAACAAAAACAATTTTTTGTTTTGTCACAATGTAGCACAATCAACACTCAACAGAAATACTAAAGGTTAAAAACAAAACATTATAAGTAATCACTGGTTCTCAGGAAAGCTTAAAAGAAGAGACTTTCATAGTAATACCTCTCTAGTGAATTGAACGGTGCCAATTTAGATGTTCCTTCAAAAACCTGAAACCAAAAGAAAATAAGTGATTGAGGACATCGAACCTGACCACGTCTCATAAATCCATCACCTAAGCGAATACTAACAATCTCCTGCACATTATAACCATTTATATAGCAAAGATACAATTCAATATATCAATGTGTAATATCTTCACTTTTTCAACGATGACTAAGCACTAAGGGTCCCACTACAGCTGAGAAAATTCTGTACTTTACATTTATAAGATCTTCATATCAGTCTCTTATAAAGATGAAACATAAACAAAAATTGCCTAGACAAGAAAAAATCGACTTGTTGGAAGACATATAACTTCTTCAAGGAACAGTACCAAAAGAAAAATAAACAAAAGGATTGCAAAATTTAAACCTTGCAAGTGTCCTCAGTAGTTTGATTCCAAATATATGAACGCTCTGAAACAGCAACATTGGCTTGGAGGCGAGCTAAGCCTCTTTCTATAAGAGCTGGTCAGGTTTAGATTCCCTCTCCTTTGGAAACCCTACTTGTTTATCTCTTCCAGAGATATCAAATCATTGAAAGTTTTGATGAAATTAGGAGTTGAGATATTCTGAAGCAGTATAAATGACGAAGTAATTTGTTCGTACGTTGCGGTTCCTGTGAAGAGGCTGAACTCAAATTAACTGTGCGGCGAGTGAGATGAAGATGCCAATGGTTAGATTAAAGGAGAAAATTAATGAAAAGGAGAAGACGTTACAGGAAGCTAATCGGAGGTTCAT
Source organism: Hirschfeldia incana (assembly GCA_026261945.1). NCBI lineage: Eukaryota > Viridiplantae > Streptophyta > Magnoliopsida > Brassicales > Brassicaceae > Hirschfeldia > Hirschfeldia incana. Next base: position 8,183,872 of record JABCMI010000011.1, on the reverse strand, counting down.
AAGATTTGTACTAGTCAGGGATCAATGCCTCAAGAAAAGAAAAAACAGAAAATACATGGTAAGAGGAGAAGATCATACACCCAATGGTCTTCTCGAGGGTAAAGTTTTGGACTTCCAAAAATCAAATCAGTAAGGTGGAGACTGTTGTGACATTGTCTTCTTTGATTTTGCTGGCTCTTCTTCTAAAAGGAAACAATCATCCTTCAAGCTAGAATGCTCACTAATGAAAACCCTTTTTTAAAAAAAAATAGTATGCTCACTATATGGAAAGATAAATAAGTAAATACAGTCAGACAAATCAATTTTGATGATGACTGGAGCTATGTGCATAATATATCATCGCAGTTCATAGAGAACGTGTACTTTCCCCCTTTGGAGATGGCTTTATCAGATAAAAAGAAAACAATCATCCTTCAAGCTAGACTGCTCAACTTTGGAGTTGGCTTTATCAGATCAAGTTGTTGACATATCTTTTTCATACGGATTGTTTCATCAGAATTTTTTTTTTTTTTAAAAGCAAGGCAAAAGAATTCACCTGTGGGACCAAATGCCAAAATTGATCGATATTATTCTAACATTCAAGTTTTCATCGATATTGTACTAGCATGCAGCGACAACACCATAACTGCTAAACTCGAAGTTACTCTTACCATCAGGGATTGCAACCAAAATGCAACTGCAAGACTTGACGTCGATCTTATCATCACTGATCTAGAGGAAACTAATAAGCCTTCAACTACAGAAGAGAAAAAACGATATATGCATTTTATGCTAGGTAATTGCGACTATGGAAACAATCGGTGCTCTCTTACTTGCAGCCTTAAGTTCCATTTTCCTTGCATTGATCAATGGCTTCGTACAAAGTATGTAGGAAAAGTAATCTATAAATCCAGCTTAAATATGATTGATTTGTGTACGATTTTCTACTTCGGTTATAATTTCCAAACAAAATAAAATAAATATTTTTCCTCATTAATAAATATTTTCCATTCTCACTATTACTTTCTCATATAAAATAAGTAAAAATACTTCATTTCACATAAGAAAATCAAAACCAATATCTATACTTAACTTCTTAACCACTACCCATTCCGTTCGACCTTGAAGATATACATTACAAATAAAACAATATATATATATACAATAAAATTTTAAAATGAAAATTTCACAATAGACAGATAATCTGCGCGTAGCACGGGCACATCCCTAGTTGTTTATAAACAACACTTTCATTCTTAAGAGATTAAGTAGTAGTGACAAGTATTATATTTTTTTTTTTAGAAAAATCAAATGGAAAAACGAATAAAATAATAGAAAAAGGAGCATGGTTCACTAATGCTGCTGGCCTTAAATCATCTCCAAGAGTGCCTTTCCCTTTCACCTTCTCTCGATAGACGAAGATTTAAATGGAGGCGCATTTGGATAAGCGTGGTTTGTGTGAGTTTCTCTCAATATTCCATTACCATGCCATTCGCAATTAAGCTAGGCAATCGTCATGTCTGGTTTCATTAGTATATCATACACGATTTAACTGTGGTCTTAAGAATGCAACCTATATCTATATATATGGGTTTCGACTTGTTGATATCATGGCTTCTGCACTGTAACATCTCTGTAATCGAGGAGATTCAAATATCCATCATCATGGCCTTGAGCTGTGAGTTTTCTACTGTCTACTATATAAGTCATAATACTAGATGCTCACTTAAAAAAGACAATAATAAACTTTCTTGCTAAATGCCAACAAAACTGTATAAAGGAACCATTAGCTGAATGATCTCATTCACCATAGACCAATGGTGATGTGATGTATATGAAAGTCTCACGCTATCATAAGCTCAATAAACTGATTTGGATCAACCGTCCTTAACAGAAAGAAAGAAAGAAAAACAAGTTGCGTTTTATATTCAACAAAAATTTTAAGAAAAAAAAACATGAAGGGTGAGAGTTTATATTACATCTGCATTGTCATCATCTATACGAACTATATGAGGTATTTAATCAAATTATTGAAAACAAATCCTTATGACTCTAGAATACATAGTAAGAAAAGAGAGCAAATGCATATATCAATCACAAGGATACAGAAAGAAAATAAAAGAAAGAAGGAAAGAGATTTTGAGGGGTTTTATCTGGTCTGGAAGTTGAGAGTTCTTATGCAGAAGGCAAAGATGAAGGCAAAAAAGACTGTGAATGCCACTAGGACGGCAGCAACTGGTCCCATAAAGTCAGACTCGAACCCGTAATTGTCCTTAATGTATTGCTTAACGGTGAGTCCGGTAGGTCCTCCGAGGACAGTGATAGGTGTCTCAACGTCACCATACTGCGAGACAATCAATCCATAGACGGTCCATGCGACAGGGCAGATCCAGTAGTACCATATCCACCACTTGGGGATCTTTGGTCTTGGGATGAAGAAGCCCGAGAAGAGGTTGAAAATGCCGTAAAACGCCGAAGCGAAGATGGAAGCGACTTGCTGGTTCGGTGTGAGGGAAACAGTCATCATGCCGTAATAGGTCCAGTAAAGGAATGAGAAGTAGCTTACGAAAAGGAACCAGAAGAACTTGGCAGCTGTCCACTCGAATCCAACCATGGCATAGACGATGAGGGAGTAGTAAGTGGTCTGGATCAGGACATAAGGAAGCTCACAGGTGACTTGGGAGATGGCGTAAGGCATAGCTGAGTACATTCCTGCTGCTCTTTCTCTGTAGAACACAGTCCTCTCCACTGCCACCATAGGTTGTACCGTGGAACAGTTGTTTATTCCGACAAAGATAACAGCCGCATACAAAGCTCCTATAACCATCGTCAGATCAGCTGCATTGGACCTGTTACCTCCGATCTGCCAGAAGATGGTACCAATGAGGAGTGATGTTGCCAGTGTGAAGATGAAACGGACAAGGTTGTAGTCAGGGGATCTCCAGTAAGTCCACCACTGCTTCCATAGACATGATTTGAACTGTCCCCATGTGTTCTGCGAGAACTGTGTAGCAAAGTAGAGATCAGAGGCTCCTGCCGGTGGTACACTCAATTCTTTCACCAATGCTTTGTTTCTCCTGCAACCATCATTTTATTTAGTATATAATTCATTATTTATTATCCTCAAAAAAAATATATATTTATCAAAAACTTACTGGTGCAAGGCGGAATTCTTGTACAACTCAGCAAAGTCAACTCCAAGCTTTAACTCTGCTGCTAGGGAGCTGGCTTCAAGCATCCACGTGGCCGGATTATACTTGTCGGGAATCTTGGGAACTCCGGGAAAGGCTTCGAAGTACTCAACCACCTTGTGAGAGTTTCTACCCAATGGACCGGCATAGATCACTTGTCCTCCTCTCTTCATCAGCATCAACTCATCAAAGGCTTCAAAAATATCAATGCTCGGCTGGTGGATGGTGCAGACCACAGTTCTTCCGGTGTCCACCGTGTTCCTCACCGCCCTCATCACAATAGCTGCTGCTCTCGCGTCAAGCCCTGAAGTAGGCTCATCCATGAAGATGATGGAAGGGTTGGCTACAAGCTCCACTGCGATCGTCAGTCTCTTCCTCTGCTCCGTGGAAAGCCCCGTGACACCCGGCAAACCCACGATGGAGTCCTTGAGACTGTCCAGCTCTACCAGTTCCATAACTTGGTCCACAAACATCATTTTCTCTTCTTTCCCGACTTCTTTTGGAAGACGGAGGAAAGCAGAGAAAATCAGAGATTCTCTGACTGTCACTTGAGGGGAGTGAATATCAGTCTGTTCACAGTACCCTGAGATTCTAGCAAACGTCTCTTGAACCTTTGGGAATCCTGAGATTCTGACATCTCCTTCGATGTATCCTCCTGTTTTCCTTCCGGCCAAAACGTCCATCAGTGTTGTCTTGCCTGCACCACTCACACCCATGAGCGCCGTCAAGACTCCTGGTCTAAATGCACCTGTCACACCTTTAAGCAGTTGTAGTCTGTTTTCTGTAACTCCTTGCTCTCTCATTTCCTGTACCATATCAAAATATATTAATAACTATTTTGGTATGGTGAAGATTTTTCTCAAGGAGGAAAAAAATAACAAATAGAGGGATGGTTTTTACCGCAGGCATGTCAACAAAGTATCTAACGTCGTCAAAGGACATTGCCAAAGGACTAAAAGGAAGAACCATTCCTCTCTTAGCGCCTCCACCACTGGATGCTTCACCCGCATTCCCACCCATTCTTCCCATTGCAACCTCTCCTGGTTGAGATCTACGCATTTGATCCGGCGAGTCTTCTTTTTCTTCTTCTGGAAGTAAGCCTGACTTCTTCCCAAGAGCTGTAGTTGACAAGTAAATTATTAGTCTATTTTTGTGCACGGGTGGGTGATGCATATAATAATAAAACGCCACAAGAACTTACGGTTGAGATAGCTAAGCGCAAGAGTGAAAAGAACGTTGAAGAGTACTGTGAAACCAAGCAAGGCTCCAACCCCAATCCAGTACCAGTTTCTGTTATGGTAGACATCCCAATTACGAAGCACCATTGTTCCCAGCCTTGTTTGGTTGTCGAAAGCCTACACGGTTTTAAAAAAGTGAGACTACTATGATATACAAATAATACAGAATAAAGCAGCAAAGAAGTTAGAGAACTCACCATTTTATTCATCCATCTAGGAGCAAACATTTCATTGACGGTTAGACCGTTGAAAGCATAGGTGAGAGGAGATATCCAATAGGCCCACCTCCACCACTCAGGAATCTCACTTCGTGGAAGAAGGAAGCCACCGAGCAAGAAGACAAGAAGCAGAGTGAGTGCACCACCTGTATTAGCAATCATCATGGTTCTGCACACAGAAGCGATCAGCCTAAAGAGCGCAGCAGCCATTTGTTGAATCAGAAACACCAATAGAAACTGCTTGAAGAATCGCCCCGCGTCTGGTGCAAAACCTATTGAGTAGTAAGTCACCACCATCCATGCAGTTGATTCGAAGATCGAGGTCGGAATCCCTAGCAAGAATGTTGGAAGCGTAAACGTCCATGACGGATAGAACAGGAGATCCCTCTGTTTGTAGAACACAGGGAGCCTGGAGACCATCATAGCCATCTCCGCAAACCCGTTAAACATGTTGATGATCATTCCGAACAGCAACGCTCCTATGTAGAGGTTGGCATCAGACTCATTGTTCGTGTTCATTTCGGTTCTGAGGAAGAGCGTAGACGTGATGGCTGCGATGATGATGATCTGCACAGTCTTGAAGACGTAGAAGAAGGCGTTACGCTGCATGAGCAGCCACTCTTTGTCCCAGCAGCTCTTGAGAAGCTCCCTCTTCGAGACCGAGTACTTGTCGAAGACGAGAGCCGCCTTGTGGCCTCGAGACTTATCAAACGGTACAGAGAGCTCGTTGGAAAGCTTCTGTCCGACGTGGAAGGACTTGTACCTGCTGGCGAACTCCGAAACCGGAATGTATCGGTAGGGTCTGTTCCGGTCTACCCAGTATTGTTCCTGGTCCTTTTTGGAGGTGACCTCTTGCAAGAAATCAGCTGTTCCTTTTCTCTCGGGACACTTGAACCCAAAGCTCTCGAAGAACTCGAGGATGTGGTCTCTCGGTCCTTGGTACACTATCTGACCTTCAGACAACAAGATAATGTCGTCGAATAGATCAAAGGTCTCGGGAGCAGGCTGGAGGAGAGACATGAGCACTGTGGCGTCTGTGAGGTGAACGATCTGCTGGAGGCACTTGACGATTTGGAAAGTGGTGGAGCTGTCGAGACCGGTGGAAATCTCGTCCATGAAAAGCGTCTTAGTGGGACCAACAATCATCTCACCGGTTGTGACACGTTTCTTCTGACCTCCCGAGATTCCTCTCATCATGTCATCTCCAACTATTGTGTCTTTGCAAATGTCAAGCCCCAGAATCTGTTCCCAACAATCAGAGTTTTAGTATCAGTACTGTGCCACAACAAACAATAGAAAATCTCTGGAAACAATCGTATATCAATGTGGTTCCAGGTTTTCGAATCCGAACAACTTTTATAATATCCTAATAATACTGAAATTCATAATCTCGAAATCTCTGAAACCCGATTAGACTCCCGAATGTCCATCCCTACTTAGAATTCATATTTTTTTTTTCTTTTTAAAAGAGTTTAAATAGATTCGAATAGGAGAGCTGGCTCACTTTGAGAGTGTAATCAGTGACGAGACTGCTCTTAACACCTTGAGCAGCCGAGGCTTTCATGAACAGATCAACATCGGCTTCAGGGAAGATCCCAGCGTCCTTTTCTCTCCTTGCGAGCTCGTTCAACAAATCTGCAAGATCAATCAGAATCCCATTCATTCAACAAGAACACACAATTTTTTAAAAAAAAAATCAAAGGATAGTTGTTATTACCATAACGGGTACCAACACCTTGGCACCTAGCAGAGAAATCAAGAGTCTCCTTAACAGTCATAATACCAACATGGAGATCGTTCTGGCTAATGTACGCAGACGTTTTCCTCGGAACAAACTCGTCAAGGCGGTAACCGTTGTAAGTAATATCACCAGAGACCTCAAGCGCCTTGTCTAGCTTTCCAGCTAGAGCCAAGAGAAGCGTGGTCTTCCCCGAAGAAGGAGGACCCAACAAAAGCGTCATCCTCCCAGGTTTGATGCTCCCAGAGATGTCTTTGAGAATAGTCAGCTGAGCTTTCTTAGCAAACTGTATCCCAATCATCCCCAGTGCATCCTTCCGCCATGTTCCTCACCACGTTAAGAAGCGTGGGGAGCGACCTGTTACCAGCGTAGCAGTCTGCTTTGATGCTCAGGTGCTCGTACCTCACCTCTACGGTCGGTAGCTTGATGCCGACCCTGTCTATCCTGTTCCTGAGCTTGGTCAAGATCCTCTCGTTGTCCTGCTCGGCGACTTTGAAGACCATGTCGATGAACTTCTGGCGATCCTCACCGTCGAGTTTCGTCACGTCGACTTCTTTGCTGAGGAGCTGGTTGCCGTAGACGTCGTCCTCGATGACGGAGGTCATGAGGGTGGTGCGGAGACGGCTGTAGGTGGGGAGTTTCTCGATGGCGGCCCATTTGAGAGCCTCTTCGTCGTCGTTCATGGACTGCGTGCGTCTGGAACCGGAGGAGAAGATGTCTTCGAGGTTTCTGCTGGCTCTGCTGACGCTTCTGCTGATGCTTCGCCGCATACTCCCACCTCCGCCTAGCGGAAGATTTGGATTGTAATCCATCCTGACTTAACTTCTCTCTCACAAAGTAAAGTTTTGGTGTTTAGAGACTGATCTGATCTAAAGAATGAGTCTAAGAATGTGGTTGGAGAAAGAGAGAGGGAAGGGTGCAGAGAGGAGGATGGGATTAGAAAATGGATATATAGGCAGTGAAGAAGGAACGTCAAGGTGGACTTTTCCATAGATATTTGCTCCTTGTCTATTTCTCTTCTTTGGTTACTCTGGAAAAAAAAAATATAGTCCTTTGTCGTTAAATGCGCAAGAGGGGACTATTATTCAAATATGGGGTGCTGACTGACTGAGGATGGCGGCTATCTTACGCCCTGTTTTTATTTTATTATTTTTATCTCTATCAGATACGTAATAATTGAACATTTCTTTAATACGCTAGCCGATTCTGTTATCTTCAAAAGTCAACAAAAGATAGCAACAAGAGGACATGACCCAAGTTAGTTTCTAGTGAGTAAGTTTTTTTCTTTGTACATTTTTTCGAAGGTAAAAAAGAAGAAGAAAGTCACTAGAAGAGGAAGTGGGTTCTTACTAAGTCATTGCGTTCTGGAATCTGAGAAATTGCGGATGAATGAGTCAATTCAACACATTTGGGGAAGACCGGTATCAGCGATAGTTTGAAAAGCATTATCTTACTTCTAGAATTCTAAAGTAAATTTGGTTAAGGAGACTTTTGAAGGGTTTAGTTTACATGTAAGGGGGTTTAAATGCCAGGATGACTGACTTGGTCAAGAGAGTTTTGCAAGCTAGAGAGAAAAGTCAAACAAAACATTGTTTTTAAGTATATCTATAAAGACTTTTAAATTCCTTTTCATTTGATTAAACAAAAAAATTCCTTTTCAATCTCTCACAAATTCACAAGTATCCATTCCAGTTTTTTTTTCTTTTTTTTGTGAGCAAATATTAACTTTTCTTCCCCTTTTACAATTTTCTAACAAACTGTTATTTTTCCGTTTTCCAGAACAAAAACAAGATTAAACGAAAAAACAATTTTCTTCTTGCAACCAAAAATGCGCGCACGTGAATGGAATGCAACATTAAGGAGTTAAAAATACAAGAGTCTGACACCCCCACCCCAGAAGAAGAATGGCACTGTGATATGGTTGAATACTGTAAGAGACAGCTGTAGTCTGTTGCCATATCACATCGTCATCAACCTCTGCATTTTTGTAAAGAAAATAACAATATTACCATTAATCGATGAAAGCCCGTTTGCTAGATGACCGGAGATCCAAGAAAAAGGAAAGTTATGGCCCAAGTTGGGTCTACTGATGACGAATATATGCACCCTGAGTAACAGTATAATCAATGAAACTTTTATTTGCTGGAACGAAAATGAGAAAGTTGAAAAAGTAGATATACTATCATATATACATAAGAAAGAAAGTGTGAAAAAGCAAACAATAGAATTGCATCTCATCATTATGCTCTTGCTTTATTTAGCAAACCTTTTTCTTTTGTTCAGTGATCCTTCCTATACTATTATTAAGCCAGAAAAAAATATACATATGTAGTGGAAGAGTACTAAAACTAACTAAGCAAAAAAAATGGGAGTTCCATCTCCTGATTTCCGAGCTCCTCCTCCCTCTCCCGTGGCATCAAGCCGCCGGCTCTCCTTCACCGCCAATGAAGACGTCCTCTCCGAGTTCTTGGATAAGTGTGGTCGAGTCCCAAATCTTGTATTGCCAGACAAAGTCTTCCCCAAGCACAGATTCCTTGTGGACCCTCCCACCTTTGATTTCCTCCGGTTAGGCTCCTCCTCTTTCCACCTCATGGATGCCATCGACACCATCGGTTGTTTTCAGCTTATCAATCACGGTGTTCCCGAGGCTAAGGTGAGAGCCGCCGCTGACAAAACCATTTTCCAAGATGAGACAGATCAGGAGTTCATTTTTAATAAAGATGTCGCTGATCATGCTTGTAATTCAGATTTGAGGTAACATTTTAAAAATGAATAAGAACTTATTATTGTTTCAAAAAAAAGAATAGGAACTTATTATATGAAAGATGCAGGGAGTTGATGGGGGAGGCAGAGAGGATAGGGAAAGCGATTAGAGAAAAGTTAGGAGGGAGAAGCCAAGAGGAAGAAGAAGAAGGTGTAGGGGTTTGCTACGTAAAGAAGCATAATAGCCAAATTGAATCACAAGGGTGGGAGGAGGAAGAAGCAATAAGGATGCTGATAAGAGGGTATGATGAAAGACATTCTTTGTGTCTCAGCTTCTGCCATGCAGAGTTTCATGTCTATTCCAAGAGAGGTTGGTTCTCCTTCTCCCCACTTCCAGGTGCGGTCGTGGTGACGGTTGGAGATCAAGGATGGAGCGGGAGGTTTAAGGCTGTTGTGGGGAGGCCTCTTCTTCGGAGATCAGCTCATTCACCTCATTCTCACCATTTCGTTTCTATCTCCTTCCTCTACACTGCTACTACTACAACAACTACTACTACGACTACTCTTCGCAGTGATGCCGCAAGAATCACTCATCAGCAGAAGAAGAAGTATACCATTTCCATCTACCAACAGCTCTTCGTTGCTCTCATTCTCACACTCCTGCTCCCTTTCTTCTTTAATTGATCATTTCACACGTCTTTCTTCCTTTTTAATTTTCCTTTATAAGCAAGTGTATCAGGCTCCTTTTAGCCCTTTTTTTATCCATCTACGCAATATAGTTCCATGCCCAACCATCTTGTACTATTCACAGTGCAGATTTGAATTGGTATGGAAGAAGTAGATATTTAATCTGATAGTTGACACTAACAAGAATCAAATTTATACTTTGCAATATTACGCAACATTTGGCGTTAGAAAAAGGAAAAAAAAAAGATTTGGCGTTAGAAATTACAATACTCATTTTCTAATATTTCACAAGAAGGAAACGTACAGTGTATTTGATCTACAATATACATGTTAACAAGTAAAACTAATAAGCCATATATGACATACAGTTTTTCTTAAAGGTGCATGAAACTATAATTAACAAAGCGATGGAGACGTATGACGGAAAATATAAGAGTTTATGGTGAACCCTGAACATAGCATCTAAATATACAGCATATGTATGCACGTGATCTCCACCACTTTACAAGTTATCGCATAAATGAGTTTAAAACAACCCCTCTCTTTTTTTTTGGAGTTGAAAATATTTACAAGTCTCAACTTTTTCAATTCATCATGAGTGGTCTTCTTCCAGTCCATGTTGTTCCTCTGTTTTGTGTGGTTAAAGAAAACCTACCCACACACCCGCACACGTGACCTATCATTTTCTTTGGGATCCCTATCGTTCCTTTTACTTACGTCCACAAGATTCTTGAGGTCTGAATATATATTCACGTAAGTTTGGCTCACATATCACATATAGTCATATACATCTACTAGCTCATCTTTTTTTTTGGTATATAATTCGTGGTATGAAATGTGTCTAATGTTTAGTGCATGCGATCTTTCCATCTATAACGAAACTACATAATTCAGAAGAGTAATTCTTGGGGTGAACCTATAGATTCACCAACCAATAGGATTTAGTTATTTCAAATTTGACATCTTTTTAAAAAAGGAAATAATTTGACATCTTTTAAAAAAGGAAAGAAAATATCGCCAAATTATATTATGTTTTAAAAATAAAAAAGAAGTAAAAACAAATAAAAATAATACTAATTGCAAAAAAAATATTTTTTTCAAAAAAAAATAATACCACAAAAAAACACTAAACTTTAAATGTTACACCCTAAATACTTTAGTAAACCCTTAGATAAATTTTAAAAAATTATTTTATTTTAAAAAAACACTATTTATAACACAATCAACAAAAAACTATACCCTAAATCCTAATCCTAAACCCTAAACCCTTTGGTAAATCCTAAACCCTTGGGTAAATCCTAAACCATTGGATAAATTTTAAACTTTTAAATTTAAGATTTATCCAAAGTCTTAAATTCTTCTTTTTTTTCAAAATAAATTATTTTTTTAAGATTAAAAAGTATTTTTTTGGTGATTATTATAAACTTAAAAGATGTATTTTGAAAATAATATTTTTTTAGAATAAAAAGTCTTGTTTTTGTGATTAGTATACTTTTTATTTTAATTTTTATTTTGAAAGTATAATATAATTCGATAATATTTTGTTTCCTTTTTTAAAAGATACTAAATCTTAAATGACACAATTCTATTGGTTGGTGAATCTAAAGGTTCACCCTAGGGGGTGAACCCAAAAATAAGTCAATTCAGAATGCAGTGACACCGGTCACCAGCGGTCGACCTAGAAAGTTTTATTATGGAAAAAAAAATTCAAACTTTACAAATGAGGTATACTTAACCCTAAATTTGAGATTTTATGGAAGACAAATTTATCTAATTTCTCTAAAATTTATTATATATAGTATTTTTTTAACTTAGGGGGCAAATGCCCCACTTTGATGGCTGTACATCCGCCATTGAATGACACACCAAGTTAAGTTCAAAAACAGACTCAAAGTTTAAATTATGTAAAAAAAATGATAAATCAAATCTAGTTGAGATTAGTGACAAAAATACTAAATCGCTTATATTCTTACAATGCTAATTGGGTTCAGTAAAAAAAAGTGAAACCACATTTTTTCACACAAAAAATATAGTTTAAAATTTTATTATCTCGTTATTATAGATAAGTAATAGAGAGAGTTGAGTTGTGGTTATGTTACAAAAAAAAAAAGAGTTAAGTTGTAGTTAAAGGTTGCTAGCAGCCAGTTGCATTGTACTAATTTTGAAACACGTGAATTAGCGATCACTTGATGGCTACATTAATTAGTATAGTTGTGAAAAGTAAAAGTAAAGCTGTAAAGGAGGTCGCTATTGCATGAGCACGTACGTGAGATGGCAATGCTGAACCACACATGAATATATTGACCGCTTATAAATACAAAACCTTCAGAGACATATATTACATAGAATATATAGTAAAAAAAAGAAGAAGATTGAATGGCACCAAACGGGAGAAGGAAGAGCGTGAGCGGAAGCGTGGTAAAGCCTCCGCCTCCACCGAAGCTAGCGCAGGCATCACTGCATAGGACGCTATCAGACATATCACTGAATTTCCACAGAGAAGAGAAAGGACTAGGGACAATAACAGAGGTGGAGAAGGCAAAGTGCGAGTGCTGCGGGATGAAGGAGGATTGCACCATGGAGTACATAGAGAGGGTGAGGGCGAAGTTCTTGGGGAAGTGGATTTGCGGTCTCTGCTCCGAGGCGGTGAAGGAGGAGAGAGAGAAGAAGGAGGAGGATGGGCTAGAAGGGGCATTGAAGGAACATATGAGCGCATGCCTAAGGTTCAACAAGCTTGGGAGGGAGTATCCCGCTCTCTTCCAAGCTGAGGCCATGAGAGATATGCTCAGGAAAAGCGTGAGGAGGAGTCAGTCTATCAGTCCTAAACCCATGTCTACTATTCACAATAAGCCTGCCATTTCCCGCACTTCAAGCTGTATGCCTGCCATCACCAGAGACCTTAATTAACCATTTCAGTCTTACTTTCAATATATGTATCGCTTCGCTTAATTTGTCTAATATAATCATTATATCATATCGTTTAATTTAATCGTCCCTAATACACACTTAACTATATACCCTAATAAAGTGAGATATTCCTGATCCAACTGGTCAAGTGTGCCAACAACATTCAATGTATAGTGTATATTTTACAAGTATGATGGGGCGCATCTTAAAGAAAAAAAATAATATATATATATATATATATATATATATTTTTTTTTTTTTTTTTGGTGAATCTCTGTAGCTATCATAACAGTTAGTGTACCACGAGACTGTGCTATCCATAAGAATGAGCAGTGGGCATCCCATGGTTGTTCGTTCATGTAGAGTCCATCTGTATATGATGGGTCCTTGTGACGTGTCAAGTCTACGACATGTGTCCACTTTTCATTGGTTGTCTCAGTTTCCATTTGTCGTGGGATTCTGTTTCTGTTGAAACTTTAAAGGCAAGGACATATTTAAGTTTTGATTGTGATTCCTGATATTTCTCTTATCTCAGTTGTTCAAACGGTATGACAAGTGTGAAAACAAATAAGAAGTAAATAAAAATGTCTTTCAAAATTGGGTAATTTGAGTTTGCAGAGAACATGTAGGCACACGCTAATTGTACCTGGCTTGAGATGTTTTATTTTTCTACCTTTCTACAGAATATATACCAGAAAGGAAGGAATGTGGCTTGAAATATGGGGGATTCACAGTTTTCGTCTTTTTTTTTTGTAAGGAACAAGTATATTTAATAAATAATTATAAACAAAAAGAGAATGAAAGAGGAGAAGAGGAAGCAGCACGAAAAAGGTGGAGGAGAAAAGGGAACTACTTGTATAAGAACGAGTGAGTTTTATTTGTTGCTTTTCATAGATTAGAGTAGAGAGCAGAAAAAAAATTTGTTAAAAAGGTAGATCGAATGAACAGAAATGGAGAGGGGGAAGTGGCCGAGAAGAGGAGGAGGATAAGGGAGGGGGTGCAGGTTTCCCTCAGAGGAGGCTGCTTGGCTGCTTCAGCCACGGCTGTGGTGGTAATGCTGATGGCAAAAGAGGAGGGTGTGGCTCACATCTATGGCTTTCCGCTCACTCTCAACTCCAAGTGGTCTTTCTCTCCCTCCTACCAGTAAGTCTTCTTGTTCTTCTTCCATATTAATCCCTCAAATCTGGATGCATTATAGAATCTTGAAGTGTGCAAATGTGTATTTTAGATGTTCCAGAACTTTCGGTGAACAGAAAATATAACCGTGAACCTAACAACAACATGACATTATTGTGTTTAAAACTTTTGATTATAATAAAAGAGTGAGTGTTTGGTGTGAAGGTATGTGGTGGGGGCATGCACGGCGACCATTCTTTACTCCCTGGTCCACCTCTGTCTAGGAATTTACAGGCTCTTCACAGGATCACCCATCACACCCTCCCGTTCCCAAGCTTGGCTGTGCTTCATCTCCGATCAGGTTTCCTCATCTCTCTCCCTTCTCCATTTGCTTAGTCGTCTGGATTTTAATAATACTTTGTGGTGTGTGTGTTGCAGTTCTTCAGCTATTTGATAATAAGCGCTGGATCAGCCGGTATTGGAGTCACAAACCTCAACAAAACCGGCATCAAACACACTCCTCTCCCTGACTTCTGCAAGACCCTTTCTTATTTCTGCAATCACGTCGCCCTCTCCCTCCTCCTAGTCTTGCTCTCCTTCGTCTTTCTCGCCTCATCTTCCTTCTTTAATGTCCATGTGCTCTCCACTCTCTAGTCTCTCTGTTCTTGTTGCTTTACTTAATACTATATTAATCTAAGAGATACTCTAATTATGATTATTATGATCACTTGCATTCCCGAAAACAAATGTATTTTGAGTGTATTTTTACAAGACAAGTTACATCAATCAAATATTGGGTAGAGAGACGTTGATCCCTAGATGTGAGAGATCCTTGAGGAGCGAATCTGCATTCTCAAAACGTAACCCACGCATCCCAATCTCTATTGCACACTTAACGTTGCTTGGCCTGCAGAATCAGACACTCACCTCAGGTAAAAAAAAATGATGTCTCTTAGATGACTTAACAACTTAAAAAAAAAAACCTGTCATCAATGAATACACAGTCGCAAGGTTCAACACCGAGATGTTCCACAACCTCGAGATAGAACTCTGGATCAGGCTTTCTCTTTCCTGAAATCAAAAACAAAACAAAAAACAAATAATTAACAGGATTGTATAAACAATAAAACTGGCAAGAGATGTGTGTTGTACCTGTAATACAGGAACAAAAAGTCCATGACAAGTAGGCTGAGAGCTTCAACTTGTCTTCGATCATTTTATACCTTAGATGATGAGATGATTAAACACAAAGAGTCTCAGTCAATCAATCAACATAACCATTTCTAATAAAAGACAAGATTGAAATAGTTGAGAAACCAAACCAGATGGGATAGTTAGTGAAAGCATGAATCTCGAAGTTGTCAGCACTCAAAGTTCGAAGAAGCTCTTGCATTCCATCTAAGTAGGAGTATCCTGATCTAATGCAATCCTTTAGCCCTACCCCAAAAAGCCAACCATTTTCTTGAGAAAGAGTAGTATTTATATATTTAGAATCAAAATGAGATGAATGAATGAATCTCACCTTCCAAATCAAATTCCCTCTTATCGATGAAGAACTTTCTCGCTAGCTCGTCTTCATAGATCAAGGCCCTTTTCGAATTCGATCCAGGCGGTTGGATGCTTGCACTCTAGTAGCTCCTTCATCGGCATTCTGTGTGGAATTTTAAGAGAATCAATCGAGTGGTGAAGCTACAAATAGAAATTGAGTAGGATTGATAAGAGATTCGAACCTGAAGAAGGCGGGAATATCTTGGTAGAATGGATCACGGACGATGGTGTCCATCACGTCGAAGAGGAGAACCGGGAGCTTCCTTTTCGGAGCGTCGTAAGAAACCGAGGCCCGATC
The DNA here is from genome assembly GCA_026261945.1 of Hirschfeldia incana. NCBI lineage: Eukaryota > Viridiplantae > Streptophyta > Magnoliopsida > Brassicales > Brassicaceae > Hirschfeldia > Hirschfeldia incana. Next base: position 8,168,249 of record JABCMI010000011.1, on the reverse strand, counting down.
ATGCTTTTTCCCGATGCTGTTGAGTTTCGGATTGAACAATTCCGCTTTAGATGTATGCATCGCCGCCGTCGCCGCCGCCGAAGACATCAGAAATGCCCTATTTGTTCCGATCATCATCTTCATCTTCATCATATCGCGATAAGAAAAGCCACACGACGGAAAACGCCGCGTTTTGAGATAAAATCCGATATATGTAAGCTGATTGGTCCACGTCATTAAATGAAGGTGACGTGGCAAAGCGGAAGGTTAGGGGGCCATGACTTGCCCTGCACGAAAACCTCAACCCTGTAACCGTCGAAAAAAATCATCCACGACTCCGACTCTCTGCTCAACTCAACCGCCAATATAGGTAATGCTTCTTTCTCTCTCTCCCCATCATCATTATAAAAACGCGTCTCCTTACCATTTTACCTTTTCACTCAAAAGCTAATCAAAGAACTAATCTCCTCTCACTCAAACAAAGCAACATACAGCCTTTTTATTTTATTTTTTTACAAAGAAGAAGATGATGAAAATGACATCTACTCTGATGATAATTTTGTTATGCATTCAATGTGCGGTTATGGTAGCGTCCGAGGGTGGTCCTAGAGTTTTCAAGGTTGGAGACGAGTTCGAGTGGAGAGTTCCACTCCAGAATGATACATCGGTTTACAGCCGCTGGGCGAGCACCAACCGCTTCCACATCGGCGATTCTCTAAGTGAGTGTAGTTGTTTCCTAATTTTGTTAACTTTTTTCTTAATATTTTTGAGGGATTAATTTATTAACTGAAGATAATTTTAATGGGTGCAGCGTTTGTGTACGACAAGGACTCGGTGATGGAAGTGGACAAAGGAAGTTTTTACCACTGCAACGCCAGCGATCCCATCACAGCGTTTGACAATGGAAACAGCACGTTTATCCTCGACCGTCCTGGTCTCTTCTACTTCATCAGCGGTTCCAACGCCCACTGCACCAGCGGACAGCGTCTCATAGTCGAAGTGATGCATATCCACCACCACCACCACAACCAAGTTTCCTTGCCTCCATCCATGTCGCCTCTCTCTGCCAGCTCGCCCTCTGCATTTGACTCTGGATCTGACCCTGCTTCTTCTGCTGCCTCCTCCCTGCTCACATCTCTCTTTCCTCCATTTGTTGCACTTCTTGTTGCTCTTTTCTAGCTGCCAACCATAGCTTGTTTCATCTTCTTAGTCTTCTTTAATTGTTATTTTTCCGTTACTTTGTCATCCAACTTTTAAGATATTGTTATTGCTATTAACCTGACGTTTTCTTAATTACTATCTAAGTTTCATCACATTCCTCTAAACAAAACAATCGTATAGCCGCAAAGAAAAAACCAACGAGCTAAGTAGTGTTACAAAGATAAATAAAACAGTCGCATTTCATAACCGTTTCGGACTCCCTTGAAATAGCTGTCTCAGTAACTAATGGGCCTTCTTCGTAAAAATGGCCCATTTGTACAGCTCAATAGAAGAAAAAAAACATATTATCAAATAAAAAAGCTTGTCGGATCCAATATCGGAAGAAGAGAAAAGCTACAAAAATTGGATAAGAGACGGTCGGAAGTCACCGGCCTTCATTAAGCTTTGCCAATGACTGCCGCCTTCGCCTCCTCCTCCCGGACGATGCTTGGATTCGTTCTCAATCACCGCTTACTCCCCGAATCTCAATCGCTTCTCTCATCCCAACGAGTATGTACTCTTCTGTAGGATTTCATCTTTATTTTTTTTTTCCTTTTTCTCTCTCTCTCCTGGCTAGCTTATATATGTCGGGTTATATATTACCAGTCAGTTATAGCGGTTACGATCTCAAGAGTAAATCAAGTTCGACGCTGCAAGGCTAGATGTTGAAATGTCTGCCATGTTGAAAGAACAGTTGGTTAAGGTTTTCACTTTGGCCAAGGTAGTACTCAATTCAATCCAATAAATTCTCAAATCTTTCTTCTTTCTTTTTAAATAACTGATTTTTTATTTTGGGTGGGGGATTAGCCAGGGATGCTGTTTCAATACGAACCAGAACTAGATGCGTTCCTTGAGTTTCTCATTTGGAGATTCTCTATTTGGGTTGACAAACCTACCCCTGGTAATGCTCTCATGAATCTTAGATACCGAGATGAACGAGTCGCAGAACTATCTGGGAAAGGTAATTATTTATTAATTTTAGTTCAGTTCAGTACCCTCTCTTTTTTTTACTTGTCTTATGATGTTCTGTCTCGTGTAGTCAGAACAGGACTCGAAGGCCCAGGCCTTTCTGCTCCTCAGAAGATTTGGTACTGTGTTGCCTCAGTTGGTGGTCAGTACCTCTTCTCCCGGTTGCAGTCATTTTCTGCTTTCCGGAGATGGGGTGATTCTGAGCAGAGACCATTGGCTAGGCGACTTTGGACCCTCATTCAACGAATTGAAGGCATCTATAAAGCTGCTTCTTTTCTTAACCTCTTGTCCTTTCTTTATACCGGAAGGTAAGCTTCAGTGACTTGTGATATATGACCATTTGATTTGATTGAATATACTAAGAATCAGCTAATGGTAACTAAACGCTAGGACAAACCGATTTTACGGGACATTTGAGAATTTGCATGTAGCTTTTATAAGACAGACAACTTAATGTCTGGTTCAGTTGATGAGGCTGTATTGTATTGATCTTTGAATTAAATACCTAAATCAATGTTTTGCTGTTCGCTGAGTCCTACAAAATCTGCCACTATTCGAATCGGCTTCTAATACATCTATTGGTAGCCGTTTAGACTTTAGAGCTTGATGTTGATGATTCTGCACATGCTTTACCTTTCTTTCTTTCTTTCTTTCTTTCTTGTTCCAGGTATAGGAACCTCATTGAAAAAGCTTTAAGAGCAAGGCTTGTCTATAGTAGTCCCCATATGAACCGTTCTGTCAGCTTCGAGTACATGAATCGCCAACTTGTCTGGAATGAATTTTCGGTATGTCTTCTTCTGCTTCTGTGCCCCCCTCTTACACATGATGATGCCATAATCATTTTGAAAGTTTAGGAACCTTCTATCAAGAATGTACTTGATGCGATTTCTCTCTCTTTGAGATCCTTCAACAAGTCAACGCATTCCTTTTTAAACTGATTGGCTTAATTGATGAGTATATGTCTTGTCTGCTGGGTTTGTTTGGCATTTAGATTTAGAATTGTTTGGTTTTTTTTCAGGAAATGCTTTTGTTGCTTCTTCCGCTGCTCAACTCTTCCGCTATAAAGAATATTCTTAGTCCATTTGCCAAGGACAGGTCCTCAAACAATAAAGAGGATACAGTTACTTGCCCCATTTGCCAAGTGGATCCTGCAACTCCGTTTATTGCTCTGCCTTGCCAGCACAGGTATGGTTTTATCTATGGAAATTTAGTGGATCAAAGTAGGGTCATTACCTTTACCTCTCTCCTCTGATATGTAGTATAATTGATTGTTTGTGATTGCGTATTTGAGGATTCATGGGGGAAGTTAGACAAGACATAAGTTATGTTATAGGCGATTCAGAGTATGTATTAAATTGTTACTTATACAGTTAAGCGAATCGATTGTGGCAGGTACTGTTACTACTGTATAAGGACCCGCTGCGCTTCAGCAGCATCATTCAGGTGTCTTAGATGTAACGAGCCTGTGGTTGCCATACAACGGGAAGGTGTTTCAAGTGCCAAATGAAGGCAAACACTAGAAACATTTGCAAACAGGCTATATACAATAAAGGAACAACATGTGAAGGGTAAAGACTGTGGAAGAAACAAGTTTTAGGGATAGATGAACTTCCTATGTACATTAAAAAAAAGGTTGTAAACCGTTCGGTCCTCTTTATTAGCAAATCAAATTGGACTGTCGGCTATACTTGAATAAATCCATTTTCTTACATGTGGTGCCTACGTACTTACTACTTCCTCCTACTTCCATATTAGTAGTCTTACATCATACTGTATTATACTCCCATAAACTGGCAGAATAGCAATGTAAAGCAGAAAAAAATCACTGGCTGGTGGCAGAGAGCAGACTGATTTCTATCTCTTGGAGGCTCTTCCCTTTAGTCTCAATCACGTTCTTCTGCACAAAGATAACTGCCACCACGCAGAAGAAGCCAAAGATTGCATTTAGAAGCACCGAACCTAGTTGCTCCAGCATTCTTAGAAACAGCAGCCCCACGAAGAAGTTTATTACCTGTTGTTCGTCATTTAAGCTTATTATTGTCTCCATATTTATTAAATCCATTTCCTATAAAAGGGGGGAAAAAGCCATACCCAGTGAACAGCAAGACAAACAGCCAATGCTGTTGCCCGAAGACGACCAGGGCATATCTCAGACAGGAAAATACTTGGAACAGGACCAGCTCCAGTTGCAAACGACAACACAAACCTGCATTTTTATTGTCGAGTTTACCAAAATACCCACCCCTCTTTCCACTGACCATAGTTTAGTTGACATGTTACAGAAGAACTTACAGTAGCATTCCTCCGACAGAGAGAAACAAGGTTCCAAAAGTTGATGAAAACGAAGTATGTGCCATTGCTTGGAGACCCAGCGATACCGCCTGTTATAGATGGGAGAACTCTGTTTAAGTATGAGCGCTGTGTCAAGTTTAAATTCGAATAGCGATTCTCGCTCTCAACCATTACCATGCCCGCAAAACTCCCAAGAAGCAATACTTTTCTCCCTAGCTTATCCATCAAAACCACTGCTACAGTAGAACCTGTACGACAAGCAAGAATGGTGTTTACATTCGTTGTAAAAAAAACAGGTCATCATTTCACTAGACAGTTTCAAAATGTTGAAAAGAAGACGCTTGAATCTCTTCTTTTCATGATCATCTTTGTGATAAGAGGAAGAAGGCAAGTCATTTACCATCCATAATTTCTAATTTACATAAGAACCTCAATCAACTCATCTACTGAGACAATAATGGTGAACACAGAGGGAAAATGTTGCACTTCAATACCTAAGAGGTTGCATACTCCCACACATATGTTCGCCGAGGCTGAAGGTATACCAGCTTTCTTGAACACAGTTGATGAGAAATAGAACACGGCGTTTATCCCAGACAACTGTTGTAAAGCAAAAAGGGTAGATCCAATGAAAACCACTGCAAACGGAGAAAATTAAAACGTAAAATGAATGAAGTTAGAGGCTTCGCATGTCATTTATATATTTTTGCAAATGACAATGACTCTCTTTTTGGCTAGGGATCCAGTTGAACCAGCTAACAAACTCTCTGCCTAGATAACTGTATGACAATCAGGTCTAAACCCCAAATGCAACAAGTTGTCGCAATCTTTTTTTTGGTTTAACGATCACATATACCTCTAAAACTGCGCCCAAAAAGCAACTCCGACAATTTGGCTGAATCGGCGTCATCTGTCTTATCTGACCTCATTAACTCTGCCATGGCAGCTTTGACGTATGCCCCTCCCAGTAACTTCTCAAACACGACTTCAGCTTCAGCTGCCCTTCCTCTCTGAGAGTAAAACAGGGAAAAGAAAATCAACCAATCAAATAGTTTTATGAAGATGTCTTTAGGAGCACTGCGGGTTAAAATGAGAAAAGGTCACCTTGAAAAGCCACTGAGGACTTTCAGCGCAGAGTTCCATGAAAACAGCAAGGATTACAGCTGGGACTGTGGATATCCAAAAACATATACGCCACCTTACACAATCAAAGTACATGAAACCTATTAGCTGATCGTTTCTACCAAGATGTCCAGACGGTATAGTCTTGTCAGTAGTGACCAAAGCATGTGATCTGCTAGTAGCTATTCTAAATGAATTTGCAGCAGAAGACTTAGACATTAGATGAGGGGATTCTTATAGTTTTGCTTTTGCAGCATTTCAACCAAACACCAAAGATCCATATTGCAGATAGGTAGGTTTAGGATGGACAACTATAATCAACCATGAACCATGCCAGCAAGCAAAAAAAGAGTGGACTACCATGCGCTTGGAATTTACGAATTCGACCTAGAAGATATAGTTGGTTCGAGGCCTGTTAGGGACCTAAACTTCGCCAGCAAAGGCCAGTTCTAGGATTGAATTTTCAGCATTGTAATATGTCATTGAGGCCCTTGTTTTTTTCCCAAGTTCTTGTTAATATCTTACCAGCCCAAATTGTCTTTTGCTGGGATTCCAGAAAATAGTGAACCTAAGAGCCCAAGACATGTCGCAATTTGGGTAGAACTGCCATATGTGCCTCTCACATAAGCAGGTGACACCTGCAAAGTGAAAATGTGAGCCAAGATATAATGATAAAGCGAGCTAGTGAAAGTTATATGCCTACAGAACCTTCTGTTTACTTTAGGTAAATCCACTAATGCTAATAAATCTTCCAAGATAGAATCTGTTATTAAAATGAATTTGAAGTGTGACAATGAACTTGCTAATGGTCTAGTTCATGTCTTTTTATGCCTGAAACGTGCATTTACTTGTATTTCCCCCAAACAACTTTTGATAAAATAAAATAAATCCAATCTGTAGAAGAACTTTTGTTATTGTTTGTAAAGGACGAAATCTAAGACTCCACTGAACTGTACATCAAGTTATAATTCATATCAACAGTCTGTGGGTATGTAAATTCATGTAGCGATCATAGAAAAAAACAAGCGCAGGAAACAAAGTACCTCAGTGACATAGAGAGCCGTAACAGAAGGACCTATGCCCATCCCAATTCCGACAAAAAATCTTCCCAGGAGCATGCCCTCAAGACTCTCAGTTGTTGCACTGCAAACAATACATTAGTAAGCACAGAGCAGGCAAAAAATCTGAATCTGAAATGTTCAAATAAGTTGACACATACATGCTCAAATCTGTAAGGGTATATATATCATTAGGTTCCAACAGTACACAGCCAACATCTTAAACCAAAAAATAAGCAGAAGAAAAAAAAAGGATCACCTAATTGAAGCACCGATAATCATTGGTAAGGCGCTCAACTGGAACGCTCTACGGCGGCCAACACCATCGGCGACCAACCCACTGAACAGAGAACCAATAAAGGCGCCACCTAAGCAGGTACTAACAACAAGACCTTCATCCACCAGACAAAAAAAAGATGAGACAGAGAAGGATAGGACACGATAACTGAAGAAACAGAAAAAATAAAGAGATATGCCTTCGGCGATGGTGTTGCCACTAAAGCCAAGGTCAATTGAAATGCTTTCGAGAGTTTCATTAACAACCCTACGTCCAGGAAAGAAAGCGTGAGTTTCATTAGTATTCTTCCCAATTAACATACAATTAAAAAGAAACAGAGTCATTGAGGTATATAAAAGATGGAAATGCTTTAGTAACATGGACAAGAGAATGGCAATTCAAAGTCTAATATTGGCACACGCACCCAAGGTGATAGCCAAATAAAAAGGACGTGATGGATGCGACGAATACGTGAGGCAGAGATCGCTTCCATGAAGGATTCCCAATATCTTTTCCCGTCCCAGTCACTGGAATTAAAATTCACATTCACAGTCACAGTCAAGTCATTATTAAAATGTAGTGCGATGGTAAATCCAAATTACAATGGTAGTAGGTTTAGGGCACAAAACACAGAGCAGAGATCCATGGGTAAAAGCTAAAGAAGTTGATGAGTCCAGGCAAGGAAAGATCAAAGTCCTACTACATCTAACAAATAAAAATTGTAAAGACGTTGACGGTTTCTGGTTTTTAATTTGCTTTGTGATCAATTTATAACTTTTATCTTCACGTACAGAGCATCATATATACCAAATCCGATTTTATTATTTGTTTAAACAAACATCTGTAATAATTATTGACACGTCGGAAGATGACATGACTCTGGGTTTTTCCATTCTGGGTAACATTTTCAAAAGGAAGTGAGCTGAGAGTAAAGGAGATAAAGAAAAAAGAAAGGAACCTGCAGTTTCAGCTTTATCGAGAACAGAGAGAAACTCTTTGGAAGGAACACGTTTCTCAATGTGACGACCTCGCATCATCGTGTACGTGCGTCTAACAGAATCCATCCCCACTGCACATGCAACAATTAACGCAAATTGTAGCTAAGAAAAGCCATACATACAAAAACACGCGCAATTTACTTTAATTAACCTTTTTTGCTACTTATCAAGTCCGTACGAACACAATCAATTAGAAATTAAAAAAAAAGTGAAAGCACACGTGACGTGACGCTAGCTAGTAGGAAAGTTCCAGAATCAAGGATTTCATCACAACCTGAGAAAGTGAAATCATTGGATCTGAAAACAACAACAAAAAAGGTTTACCCAACATTGATCACAATGTAGATCAGAAACAAAAGCTACAATCGGAAAAAGAGGCAATGGCAAGATCTAGAACTAGCAACGAGAAAATTCAAAAGGATGATTATAGTACCTGCAGGCTGCAGACGAGAAATGATCAAAAAGGAATCGTCGAGTCGAAGAAATAAAGTTTTTTCTTTACCTTTTTTTTCTAGTTTGAAGTTTGGAACTTAATCATCCCTCCTACGCAACACTTTATATAACATATGCTTTCCCCACCACCCAGATGCGCTTCACTCTTCTCCCGAGAGACGACGATACGACGTGGTTTTAATCACCTGCTTCGCCTCTACCGACCTCAGCTATGCCCCACTCACTAAGTAAAATCAAATACAAACATCAGAGGGCCTCCATGCAAAAGGACAGAGGGCCTTTCTTTATTTATCACCAGGCCCTTTGGGCTTATCATACAATAATCAGATACCTTTTGGCTTATCTTTTTCCTGGTTGTGACATAGTTATTTGTGCTTCATCCGAGTCAAGCTTGTGCTAATTGATGATATCATACCTTTTTCTGAACAAAAATAGATGATATATACTATGGTTCTTTAACAAAGAACACTGACTTCACTCAATTTTCTCCCTAAGAACGAGGCATTCACAGTGTCTCCAAATAATTACGAATAAATAGTAAGAAAAATCTTAGTTTCGAACAACAAATAGCTTGTTTTACAAACCCTTTACTGAAAAGAAAAAAAAAATGGAAAAAAAATGCAGGGCCTTAGGTTGGTGTTTGGTAGCCAATAGGAGGAAACAAGGATGATGGTCCTACTCATGAGCCTGAGCCTGCCAACACTTTGTTGCTTTCTCACTGGATCTGTTAACACCAAAAAAAGCACAAACTCTTGAGACCATGAGAGGCCTGTCAAACATTGACTAAACTTTGGTGTATGTTTGTTTGCCTTACCTTGTTCACCAGCATGTTCACTTGCTCCTTGTACATTTCCTTCAAGTCCACTATATCCGCTCTAAGTTCCTCCAACTGCCACCAAACCCACATTTTCATTATTATTACTTTAAAACTCTACGCCTGCCAATGTTATTGCTGGCTATTCACATCTCTTACCTCCTCATCTCGTTCACCCATCAATTCCAGAGCAGCCGCATGCCTTTGTCTTAGTGCTTCCAGCTCTGCTTTTATTCCCGGCACCCTATCCGCTTCCCCCCTTAATTTCTCACACTACATCCACAGTGACCAAATATATAGACGCTCACATACTTGCTGAAAAACCAACTATAAAACTCTCGGCGTTAAATATACATACCTCTGCGGTCATTTTGACTAGTTCTTCAGCCAAGGAATCTCGGATAGACTCCATTGACGCCTGTCGAAGGATAATATTCCACCCGAATAGGTTAAAATTTTACAGTTAGATTCTAAATTAGGGGATGGTAGATACTAAAAAAGCCTATACAACTACAGCTAAACATTCTAAACCAGCTTATAAAAGAAGGTAATGTCTCAGTATGAACCCCAGCATCCATAGTGCGCATTTTAACCTATCCAAGGTGGGGTCTGAGATTACAAACTCATGTCAACCTAATTCCCACTTCAACGCCAGCTTCCAAAAGCCTACCAATGGAGCTACACAGAATTGAAAAAAGTTGTATACTTTTTACACCTACCAAGCGGGACATATATGAAGCAAGTTCACCCTCTTTCTGTCGAAGTGTAGCTTCATAAGCACTCGGTGTGATGCTCTTCATGTAGTACGGACTCATAGTTGCTTCAGGCATACTTCTCTTCTCAGAAGATCTATCTGACGAATCAAGCGAAGCTTGCAGAAAATAGCTCTCCTCCATGCTCCCAAGGCTGCTTGCGCTTGAGAGCTTTCTTTGCAAGCCTCCTGATGACACAGTTAAAAAAATCACAGATGCGCAAGGCCTGCATTTATTGAATATTAATCTATATTGAGATGCATCATACCATTCTCATAGGTAGAATTTTGCCTTGATATGGGAAGCTGTTCAGAGGCTGTCGAGGAATTGATACGGGCGGTTCTTTCAAGATCCAAACGAGTAGCCTTCTCCCTTTCTAGGTCCTGAAAAAGTTTTCGCCATGCAAACAAAATTCACCGTGGCTGTTTTTTTAACTAATCAAAGTAGTTTCTGTAAAACTATGCAGCACCTTTTGAATAAGCTCGTTGTGGATCAGTAATTCTTGCAACTCTTGTTTATGTTTTCTCCGCAGTTCCATGATTTCCACTTCAAGTTGGTTTGCTCGACCTCCTAACGTATCTGCTTCCTCCTTAGCTGCTAGATACTCCTGTCTGTTCTCTGCCGCTCTTTGTCTCTCCTTCTCGAGCGACTTACTTAACTGGCTCTGTTCTGCTCTAAGACATGAAAGCTGGATAGGAAAACCGGGTAAGCTAGAATTTAGAGAACAGACAGTAATACTGATGAAGACCAGTGTCAAGGATCATAGAAAACCTGAGCCTCAAGAACATTGATCCTTGATAAGGTTTGAGAGAGGCGTTCATTCACAGAGCGCTCTCGCTCTTCAGCTGTGGCAGCTTTAGTTTCGGCTTCCTGAAAATTCGTAGAAAATGAACAAAACGATAAGAGAACATAAAAATAAATTGTTGAATATGAGCGGTATAGCAGTGATGTTCAAAATACCTGCAGTCGGGCGTTCAAAGTTCTCTCTACAGCACTCCAAGCTTCAGCCCTTCTGGCAGTAGTTTCCTATAGTCAATCAGATAAGAGGCATGCATTGTTACATATTTTATTTTAAACTTTCCAATCTCAGGAAAACTTCTCCAAAAAACCACAAGGATCAGCTACTACCTGCATTGCCTCAATCTGTCTAAGGAGAGGCCTTGTGGACTCAGGAACTTGGGTGATTAATTCCTCACACCTTCGTTCACTAGCCTACAGGAAAATTTAGTTTACAAAGCGTAAACAGAACGAGCTATTAATTCATCCGAAACGTCTTAATTTACCTGATAACGTCTTTGAAGGTCTTCAATTTCTCTACGGAACATGTCTTCCCTAAACACTACCTGCAACAAAATAATAACAAATATCACCGAATTTGACCTCAGTAGTAAATGTCCCGAATTTGATCGGCTAGACACAAACCTGTTGCTCCTTTTTGCTTAAGGTTTGCCTCAATTCTTCCAAAGCCTGTACTAGCATAGATTCCCGCTCTCCGGCCTCCTTTAGACGATTCTCTAACTCTATTCTCGCCTCATTGTTGGTACGCTCCTCCGCTAATGCTTGAGCTTCCTTTGCTGCAGCTAATGCGTTCGAGTAATACTCTTTTTGAGAAGCAAGTTCGGCTTGATGTTTTTCTATGGTCTCTTGCAGCAACTTCTCTGTAGCTGTCTTGTCCCTTTTAATACTCTCTACCTTACTTTCTTCAGACTGACAAATGACAGAAAAAACAAGACACCAAAGTTTTGCTCTTTTAGATACTTATCATGCCTTCAAGAAGATACATTTCGAGCAATGCTTTAACAAAAGCTTCTGGAAAATCAAGACAAGCCCTCCAAGGTTTTTCATCCTTAATGACATAGTGAAACACCAAAAGCATCGCTCGCGACATCAATACCTGAAGCTTTGTGATCAGTCCTTTCTTCTCCTCGTCCACCTCTCTAATCTAACACGCGAACAAAATAAGCAGGTGAGAGAAGAGTAATGAGATTGATGGTACTAGTCAAAATGAAAGGCTTAAGCATTCGTTGCATACCTGAGCTCTCAGCTTCCTGATCTGACCCTCTTGAGCAGCTTGTTTCTTCGAAAGCTCTTCGCCTGAAATGATGGGCATTAACATCAAAGGCTCAAATTGAGCAAAAAATGAAGTCCTTTCATTTTTTCAAACAGTTACAGTTGGCTCTCAGGATGCATTAAGCAATTAACAATTAGCATCGAAATTAGAATCCATAATCCCAAGCATTCCAAAAGGTTTCCTTACCTTCAGCCATAACTTGATTTATTATTTCATCTTTCTCCTTCAGAAGGGCCGCAGCATCACTTTTCTTGTTCTGTTCTCTTCTAAGTGTATCCCTTTCTTTGGTGAGAGCGTAAACCTACAAAGATATGAACCATGAAGGTGTATTTATAAAGAAAAAGAAGAATCAAAAGAGTAAAATATACCTTCCTCTCAAGAGTAGCAACTCTCTGATGATATTCTTCCCGCAAAGACTCGACTTCGGCTTCATTGGATTTCCTCTGTTCCAGAACACAAAAAGTATAAGAATTTAGGTTAAGAATCAACACAAAGGAAACCAAGATGGTAGGAAGAATGAGTGAGATAATCAACATTGCATCTAATTAAACATGAACTTTCAGCGTGCTCTCTAGTACCTTCAAGTCCTCGGTGACAGATTTTAGCTGCTCATTTTCATGCATTAATTTCGCAATCTCATCAGCCTTTGCCTGTAAAACCAAATCACCATAAAAATTGGTCCAGAAGCACCACACCTGTAGAACAACATGGAAACCAGAAGATGTACCTGAGCTTGCCTTGCAGCACCTTGCAGTGCATTTTCCAACATTTTCATTTCCTTTTTTGTCTTCTCCAATTCCATAACAACATCAACAGAGTCAGAAGCATTTGTTGCAGAGCTCGAACGCTGGCTGTCAACTGATTCACTACCCTCAACTCTTGAATCCAGTTCACGAGAAACCAACTCTACAATTCTCTCCGAAATCTCATCTGAAGAAGATCTCTTCAGCACAGAAGACTCATCAGCAGAACCAGCCGACTCATTAATTAAAGACAATTGAGCACCAGATGGCTCTGTCCTGTCAAGATCATCCGTATCAGGTGAAACTTCAGCATTTACAGACGATGTTCTCTTCTCCAGATTTTCACTCTGGCTTTCCTCTTCATTGTTAGTCTCATCCGTATCAGCAACCTTAAGCGATCCATCGAGCACAGGAGAGAAAACTGCATCATTGTTTCCTACAGAAACTTCATTTGTTCCAGCATCCTCCTCAGGCATAGCCTCCTCCTCTGCCTCTGATCCAGCCTCTTCGGACTTGTGCTGCTCTGGCGGCGACTCTCTTGAAGCTGCCAATTCCTGCTTCTCATTAGGTTCTACACTACTCATGTCACCAGGATGTTGAACCGAGTCTCCTGAAGAATCTTCTTGAGTCATCTGAGATTCAGGTTCAACATCTTTGGGATCTAAAACAACAGTCTCTGCCACCTCAGCTTCTGCTGTCACATTTGTTTCTTTATTTGCTTCAACGGATACTGCTTCTTCAGTGTCCACCTCACCAGATGCTCCTTCTTTTTCATCTTCGGTATGACGTAGATTTTCTGAACTCTCAGAGTCTTCCAATGCATCAGGCTTCTCATCAGAGGTGTTACCCATGAAGGACCTTACAGGATCAAAGAGACTTTTGGTATCAACTGCAGGTGGCCACATACTTGAAGCTGCAATTAAAAAGATTTGACTAATTCTTTAATATTGTTTTTTAAGTAATTAGATAGAACAACCCTCTAGATATATCATAATCACCCTAAGCTATCAGAAACTAAACGAACGGATCAAAAGGTACCTTCATCGGTAGATTCGGACTTGTCATCAAAGCCAAGGGCGTTGTCGAAATTCTTCTCGATGTTCTTAACGCTCTCCTGGAATTTATTGACCGCCCCTGTGAGATCTGGGAATCCTCCCAGAGATATTTTGTCACTGAACCAAGCCATCTCTCAATAATCTGAAGCTTCTGTTCGATGTGAATCTCAACAAATCACCACCGGATCAGATCCATCTCCAGCCCTGTGCTTAATAAAATTACGAAAACTGAGAGACGTATCAATACGAATCAAATCATGAATGCACGGTAGAAAGAGAGAGATTCAATCAAGGTGAGCATCTTTCTTCCTATTAATATTTTGCCTACCTGGTGCTATTTGGGATCAGAAGGAGCTTAGGAGATGCGTCGTGATCGAATTTAGATCCAAATCCGAACTTTTATTTTCTTTTGTTTTTCTCTTCTCCTCTGCCACCAGGCAGCGGGTGTCATAAACGGCGTCGTTGCAACTTTCTCTGTATAAATCGGTATTTGATTTTTTTTTGTCGACATAAATCGGTATTTGATTAAATTGAAATTTTATGAGAACAAATTACTGTTTATATGTTCGAAAAATTTAATAAAAATTAAAAAAAAAATTATTTATGTATACAATGTTTATCATTATAACATAAATACTATGTATTACACAAAATAAACTTGAAAATATTTATATATATACACACAACTAGGTGTTTGTAAAATCTTTTTCAAAAAAAAAAAAACTAGATGTTTGGCTCGCGGATGCGGACATAAATAATTTATAATTACTTATTAGTATATTCATTACTAAATATATTTTATAATGAAAATTATTATATATGTTTTCATCTGCATTATTTATGTTTTGTAAAAAAAAAATTATCTATGTTTTCACCTAAATTTTTTAATGTTTTGTATATTTAAAAAAAAATATTTGTAGACCAAAATATATTTAAAAATTATTTTGTTTTAGATTTTATTCTCTTTTCAATTATATAAAATTTAATATTGCTTGATTAATATTTAATTATGTATTTTGTGTTTATGTTTTTTGAAATTTTTTGACTCTTCTATTATAAGATTTTACAGATAATAACGCAATATGTATAAAACTATTTTTTTATTTTGATATATATTTTTATATTTTTGGTTGATCTTATTAATATTAATTTTAATAATTTATCTATCGAAAAAGAATAAAAATTCGTTTTTCTATTTTGTGAATATTTTATATATTTTATTCATTAAGGATATAAATGATATAATATAAAATATTTCTTATTATTATTAGTTTTAATCACTTATCTAATAAAATATTTTAAAAAATAATAATTTATGGCTAATTTATATGTTTTATTCATTAACGGTAATATCGATATTAAGGGTAACTAGGTGTTTTGCCCGCACTCGCGGGCTTAATATTTTTCTAAGCAAATTGTAAATAGATAATTATCAATTCAAAAATTATTAAAATAAAAAAATGTTATGTTGTTGAATATTTAATAATTAATTATATATTAAATTTTTTATAGACAATATAATTTTTTCATGAAATATTTTTTATTACGTAAAATAAACTTGAAAATATTCATATATACACAAGACTATATACATGGATTTATATTTATTTAAAAACTATTTTGATGTAAAATATTTTTGGATAACATAATATAAAATATTTTTAGTTAATGATGATTATCAAATTAATTAAATTTGTTTAAAATTTATGAGTAGTTTTATATTAGTAAAACTAATTTAATTATTTATTAAAGATAGTCTAGACTTCAAAAGCTACAAAGTTAAAATTGAGAGCAAAAACATCACTTTGAAAATAATAGTATAAACATATATATATATATATATATATATATATTTGAATTTTTATCAATGTTTTTCAATAATTATCACAATGAGTGATTTGATTGTCATAAGAAATTTATCTTATAAGATAGATGATTTATTCTATCTTATGTGATATATATATATATATATATATATATAAAATGAAGTCGTTTTTAATATTGTTAAAAATATAATATAAACATATATGCAATATTTTAATATTACTAAAGAAAATATAAATATAAATTTAACTATGATACTATCCTTATAATTTTTATTATACTCAAGATAATGATAAGTATCAGCATTTTAATCTTACTAAAGAAAATATAAATATAAAATTAACTATGATACTATCCTTAGACTTTTTATTATACTCAAGATAATGATAAGTATCAGTTAAATCCTTAAAATTATTTATTAATATATATGTATCTTATTATATAAAGCTTAGTTTTCAAAGTTACTAATTAACACAATCGCGACACATGACAGTTATATATTTTAGATAGCGACATGTGCTAAATAAATATTAAAAAAAAAATTAAACCAACATAATTTTATAAGTTAGTTTTCCTTTTTTAAAAGTTCTTTAACAAAAAAAAGTAAAAGATCAAAACATATTTCCATATAAATAACTATTTAAGAATAAATAGTTATTTAAAATTAGATTTTCTTTTCCAAAAGTCTTTAACAAAAAACTGTAAGAAATCAAAATAATTTCATATAAACAACTATTTAATATATAGTATTTATTTTGCATTCGTGGTTTTACAAAATATAAAACATTATTTTAAAACTATTTTTTGGCAAATTACATATTAAAAATATTTATAAAAATATATTATTATATAAAGCTTGATTTTTCAAAGTTACTAATTAACATGGTTGTGACACATGACAAATATATATAATAATATTGTGACATGTGTTAAATAAATATTTTCTTTAAAAAGATTAAACAAAAAGAATTTTAAAAGTTAGTTTTTCTTCTTCAAAAGGTCTTTAACAAAAAATATAAAAGATACAAAATATTTCCTTATAGATAACTATTTAAGAATAAATAGTTATTTAAAATTTGTTTTCATTATCTAAAATGTCTTTAACAAAAAAACTGTAAAATATCAAAATAGTTCCATATAAATAACTATTTAATATATTGTATTTCTTTTGTATTCTTGGTTTTGCAAAATACAAAACATTATTTTAAGATTGATTTCCTTGCAAATTAAATATTAAAAATATTTATAAAAATTATTTTATAATATTTCATGTTAAGCAAAATACTTAACCAAAAAGAATTGTAAAATATTTTTTTTAAGTTAGTTTTCATTTTTCAAAAGGTCTTTAACAAAAAAAATGTATAAGATCAAACTATTTCCATATAAATAAATATTTAAGAGTAAATAATTATTTAAAATTAGTTTTCCTTTTTCAAAAAGTCTTTAACAAAAAAATGGAAAAGATCAAAATATTTCCATAAAAATAAAAATTTTATATATAGTATTTCTTTTGTATTTGTGGTTTTACAAAATACAAAATGTTATTTTAAGATTGATTTCCTTGCAAATTAAATATTAAAAAAATTATAAAAAATATTTTATAGTATTTCATTTTTGTTTTGTTCAAATAGTATTTCATGTTAATCTGTAAACTAAAGAGAATTGTAAAAAAAAAAATTAAAAATTATATTTCCTTTTTCAAAGTTCTTTAAAAAAGAACTGTAAAAAATCAAAACCTTTCAACATAAATAACTATTTAATAGAAAATATTTATTTTCTGGACGTGGGTTAAAAATACAAAACACTATTTTTAAAATTAATTTCCTTGCAAACTAAAGATTTATAAAAATATTTTAGTTAAGCAAATACTAAACCAAATGGAATAGTAAAAAGGTTCTTTTGCAAGGTTAATAAAATATATTGGTTTACAAAAATTTAGTAATCTATACTTTTATTTAATTGTAGTATTACTTTTTTTTAGGAATCTTATTTTCAAGGTCAAAAAAAAATTTGGGTTGAAGATAATTACAAAATTAGAAGACATTGGCTTATATAAATAATATCATTATAAAATAAAATAGTTACAAGATTAGATTTTTCTTATAAATATTTAATAAAAAATTTATTATAAATATACAATTATTGGATGTTTATTTTCCTTTTTACAAAATCATAAACTTAAAATATTTATACATTTTTTTAAGGTTTCTAATTAATATGATCATGAGCTCATGAAACATGGAAATAAATATTTTAACATTGTGACATATGTCAAAAACATTCATAAATAAATTAAAAATTAATAAAATATTTAATAGTAGTTTCTTTTTAGAATCCAAAATTTTTTAATATATTTAAATGAATGTGATTAATTTTTTTAAATAAATATTAGCTTTCCTTTTTTAAATCCTGAAAAATAAAATTATAAAAAAACGAGTAATTTTATTTAATAGAGCTATAAAATCCTAAAACACAAGAAACTATTTAAGTAAAAAAATTATCAATATTTAATTATGGTTTTTGTTTATAAAATACAATTATTTGATATTTCTTATAAAATAATATGTATATAATACTAAACTACAAGAAATTATATAAGAAAACTTAAAAGAAACCGAATTATAAAACAATTAGTCTTCCTTTTAAAAAAATCATAAACAAAAGAGAATTGATAAAATAATGTTCTTATAAATAACTATTTTCTATGTAAGTCTTCTTGGTCAAGTAATTTGACTAAGGATTAATGTTTTCTAACACCATAATATCTATTTTTCTTAATTCTAAAATAAGTGAATTGTCAGTTTATTGGAGAAAATGCTTATAAGAGATTTTCAACATTATGGAAAGAATATTGTTTGATGTGAATTTTATATAACATAGTTTAACCAAACGTAAATCTTCATAAAGTACGGAATTTTTTTGCTATTGAATTTTCTATGTAATGTGTCTCATTGTTACTAATAAAATAATTAACAATCATTAACAAAAAAATTGTTTCATCCTATCAATATATTGATTTATATTTATATTGGTCAATATATTATCAATAAATGGTTACACAAATAAATATATTAATACATATTGATCTATTATTATATTTTAAAACTAAATTTTTTTTCAGTTTCAAAACAGAAGAAATAGTAGTTGAAGAAAACGATTCTCCAATTTTTGTTATATTAAGATTATGTAGAGAAATCGAGAATCCAAATGATGTATTTGATATCAAATATTGTATATTTTAAATGAAACTGCAAAAATGTTTTAATGATTGTGTCTTCTTCGGCTCCATTACATTATCAAATAATAATTTATTATTTATTTTAAGATTTATCACCATAAAACTTTAATTAACAAGTTATTTTCATAAATATTACTCACACAATCGATATTTAGAAATATGGTCTTCATCATGCACATATATATTTGTGGCTAAAAAAATAAAAAAAGTATCAAACTGAATAAGGTATTAATAATTTTATCACCTCAAAATTACATGACAAAAATATTGATCCAATGTTTTCAATTGGTTAAACAACAAAGATCATTTCCAATTCACCTGAAGTTTTATTTCAATATTTTCCATTAAAATAAATAAATAATATTATATTGGTGGATTTGATTCAATTTAGGATTTGTAATATAATTTTTTTAAAAGAAAATATAGAGATATGCTACTTTTGTCTGTAAATATAGAAACTGGAATAACTTTCACTATAATTTTGCTTAAAAGTAGATAACTTTATAATAGAGTTATGTGAAACTCATCGCCCAAAAAGATTTTCAATATTTTAGGAGAAAATATAGAATATATATATATATATGGATTAGAAATACTTTATATGTTGATAGACCATGCAAAAAGTATATAAATGATATTAATTTTCGAAAGTTAATACAAAAGTTTTTTGAGGTTTTGGCTCTTGATGATGAATAAATCTAAAATTTCATCAAATAAAAAGTTAATACAAATGTTAAATTAAGAGCATAAGAATGTGTATGACATTGTCATCAATTAAATAAGTTTGATTCAATTTTCAATTCATTGTATTTCACTGTAACTCATATTTTTTCGTGATTGAGTTTGGTTTGAATTTTCAGATCTGAATTTTTTTTCTATCCCTAAATATAAAACTGATGATAACTAGTTAGAGCATGATTATCGGTTGGAAATGTTACAGATTATAAAAGAAAAATAATCAATATTATATTTTTTTTATTAAATTTAATTTTTAAAACAATTAAAATTGTTAGTAGTGTAACAACTGGCTCTGTGGATTTACAACATATTCTTAAGAGTAGAGAGTTGTGGATTTTTTTTTTTACTCTCTTTCGTATTTTAATTATGTTTTCTTCTTTTTCTTAAATAATAAGAATTCTTCTAAATACTCTCATTAGAATTGCTCTTATACACTATGATAACTGAAACATAAAATACCAACGAAACTTACGTTGAAAAAACATGTTTATATTCCTTAAATAAGTTTCAATCAAAATATGCAAAAATCTACAACCGCTCTAATTTTTTTTCACTTTTCTTTGTTTCATGAAATTAAGACATCAAACAAAACCTGTGCAACGCACGGATCCATACCTAGTCTATATATAATTGAGCATGAAATATTATAAAAGTTATTAATATTATTTAAGATATCAAAACTTTAATTAGTATAGTTAATTTTTGATTAAAATTAATGATTAAGCTTAAAATCATGGAGAACATGACCATTAAGCAAATTCACTTCTATGATTAAGCCTAAAATAATGGAGAACATGCCAAGTAAGCAAATTCACTTCTCAAATTATAGTATAGATAGATAGATGTGTTTTCTGCTTTTTTATTTGTTTTTTTATTACTTTTTATTAGAAGACTTTTTCAGATAACTACAACATAATACATAGAGATTTTTTTAAAAAATATATATATTTTTATACATTAGATAATTATTACTATTTTTAATTTTAATCCCTTTATATAATGAAAACATTATTTTTTTGTTATTAATTTATATAATTTGTTCATTAAGTGTAGTATCGATATTAACCGCATTAACTTTTGTCCGCATATGCGCACATAATTATTTTTAAAATATTTATAAACACATACATTGTCAAATAAAAATTATTAAAATAAGTTAATATTCATGATTTACAAATATTATCAGATAATTAAAAATAAATCTTTATATATAACAAAGTTTATCATCACAAGGTAAATATTTTCATTACATAAAATAAATTTGAAAAAAATCAAGTGTTAAAAATATTTATTAAATTCAATATCAAATTTGAGAAAGGTTTTCATTCTAATAAATTATTTTTATTGCATAAATAAACTTAAAAATTCATGTAACATAAAATTATATACAATTTGTATGTGGATTTATCTTTCTTTTTAATTTTTTAAAAACATTATAATTATAAAATTATTGAAATTCGTTTTTAAACTTACTGTAAACTATATGGACAAAACTAATTATTTATTAATGGTTTATCTTTCTTATAAATTTTTAAAAGGAATTATGATGTAAAATATATTTTAGATTAACACAATATAAACTAATTTTATATAATGATAATTAAAAAATTATTGAAATTCGTTTTTAATTTGTTATTAATCATGTATCAACAAATCTTATTATTCATTAAGGGTAGTATTGATATTAATCACCCTTATTTTTAACGTGAGAGCTCCGTCGCGAAAAATCACTTCGTAAATAATAGTATAGAAGATAGATAATAGTATAGATTATATACAATATATATAGAGAAATTTACATTTAAAAAAAATTATGTAAGATATTATTTGGATATCACAAATATAAAATACTGTGGATAATGACAAGTTATTAATTTTTTAAGGTTAATAAAGACTTTATAACAAATATAAACTATTTTGAATAATGATAATTATCAAATTATTAAATTTCGTTTTTAATATATGGTTAACTATGTATTAAAATACTAATTATTTTTTAAAGATAATATCAATATTAACTGTTATAATTTTTCATGTCAGAGTTTTGTTGCCAAAAATTACTTCGTATTATACAGATGGATAGATTTTTTTTTTTTTTGCAAGAGCAATCTTTGAGTTTCCACTCTATTTGAGCTCCATTTCTGCACAAGAACAGCGAATATTTAACAAACAAACAAAACAGATAACAGAGAGAACAAGGAACCACTTAATATGTTTGAAGGAGTATTACGTTTGAACCACTTTATTGGTCGAGTCTTCAATTACTTTAGATAGATAATATATTACACTAATAGAAACCAGAAAGATCCGGCTGATAAAGTAAGACGGCCTATTCGAGCCCACTAATTTGGGTAGCAACTAGCAAGCAAACCGGTCCCAAACATGCATATTCGTTTCGAGTGTTTCCCGCGACACTTTCTGGCGACCCATGAATTTCATTGCTCTCCCTCTTTTTTATCTTCCCACCATATGTTTTCTTCGAGTACGAATCCGATCAAGTATTATTTGTTTCTCTTCAACTATACATACTATGTCGGTGGCTTTAAAATTCACTACAAATCACTGCTAGTTTTTTTTTCGCACACTGGAAAAAGGGGGTCATGATCTGATGCTTGTCTCTAGCCGTTATTTGACTTTCTTGATAAATATTATACATTTCGGTCACTACCTTTTTTTAGGACACGGTCATGCATATTTACGATTGCATTTTCATTTTTTTGTAGTTCTATTTGAATTCCACAAAAGAATATTAACAATATATATGTGTATACGCGCACGCAAAGACAATCACAGAGTTAAATTCGTTTATAAACAGCAGCTATGTTGTTCTTGCTTTGTGTAATTGCTCTCTCACAATCTCCTGATCCTTTTGGGGTCTTTGAAGTTACTTCTTTCCCACATTCGTATGGGATTAATCTATAGATGGGGTATCTTTTTTTGAACTTATGTGGCTGCCATATTTGATGTACTTTTTTTGAGTTTATGTTGCTGGCCGATTAGGTTCAGAATTGTAAGATTACTTTGGTTGAATTACAAGCGTTAAAAAAAAGTCCTGTACAAACGCATGGTCAATGCCCAGACTGCTTTCGCTCAGTTCTAGATAGTGGAAATATACCACTACACCAAAGGAATTTTGGAAAATGTGGTCGAAACGTCTTTTATACTTAGTAAGGCTGGAAGCCTGAGCTTCATCAGCTTGGCTTAATGTCCGGCACTGCGTGCAGTTATTAGTTAATTATAACAATTTATTCAACATGTGTATACGTGCTATTGTTACCATTATCAGTTGTGATGGATGGGTTGAGAACTTTTTTGAGAAATTGATGGGTTGAGAGTTGAGATACTTACTTACACACACACACACATATATATATATGTCATGGTTATCATTTGTAGTTGTGTCAGTGAAATAGGATGTAAGTTTGAATTAGTGTACGGAATATATATGGCATAGTTTTTATTCAATTTATACTTAAAACGTTCAAAAAGTTTCACATTCTTTAGTTAGACATTGTTATTGTACGATTCTTAGCCTAGAATCTACTGCCATCTACTCGGATTCACTTTGTAATCAGATACAAAATTTGTTTCCCATGTTTACTTTCATTCTTCAATGTGAAGAATGAGCTACACTCGCTGGATCTTAGCTCAACTAACCAATCACTAAACTTGACTCAAGCTCAGTGTTCTTCTCTCTTTATTGCTCAATCTTTAACAGTCTTCTAACCTCACAAGAATGAGTTGTGTGTTATCCCACATTAGAGAGAGACTCAGTCTAAACGATTTACAAATTCGTTGTTTTTCCATTGTCCAACAACTAACAACTTGGACTGATTTACTCCTCAAACCGCTTAATTCCAAACCATCGCTGACTCGTATAAAAGTTGGATAATTATAAAAACTATGAGAAATATTATATATGATTCTACATACGGAAATTATATAATCTTGTAAGGATTCACGTCTGACTGCATCAACATGAGTAGTTCTATCGGTTCCATGCTTGACAGTATTCTCTGTGTCGTGCTGCATATATATTGTAAATATTTTCTTCATTAATTTACATAATTGTGTTTTCTGTTAGGACTCGAAATCCAGAACTTATAGTGTAGAAATATTAATGAACTTTTAGTTAAACCACTTGATCAAAAGGAATTTCTAATCCACAATTATTTAGAAAATAATTATTTTACTCCAAAAGGGAAAAATACCCGAACTGTGTGATGAAAATAGAAAAACTGGGGTTCTTAGCTATCAGTCAGATCATTGTTCACCAAAATCCGATATGTTGGGTCCAAGAGTATAAGGTTTATTTTGGTTGGTTTCTCTTCTTCTTCTTTTGTGATTTGTGAACAAGTAAAGGAAGAAGAATCTCCACCAAATTGTACTAAGAAAAAAAATATTTCGCATGTTTTTGAATTCTCCCTAGTTACAACGATCTGTTTTTGATCTACTGTCAGTGTGTGTATGTGTGTCTTTTTTTTTCTTTTTTCTATGTAAGATTCCTTTGGCAAAATGTGCGAGATCTAATTTATGGTCTATCTCAATATATATGGTACGTACGTAACTACGTACTCATTGGCTAGTAGCTGGTTAGCTAGCTCTGTCACAATTTCGTGTCTTTAATTAGTTTCATCTGACTGTCCGCAACTAACTATCCATCTTTCGTTTTGTAGTTGGAAGTAGCAAGAATAGTAGGAACGTTTGACATATATGTATTTATGAATTATCTTGTATAAAAGTGAATCAAATGCATTGTACTAATAAATAAAGTTAGCAGGTCGTCTTCACAGTCTTTATCAGCTGGCACAATCTCCTATTACACCATTCTCTCCTCACACGTTTGCACTCAGTGTCACATTTGCATAACACGTTTGCTTTAGTGTGAGATCATATTTTGGTGGGTCAGCTCTCTTTATGGATTGAAGTAATTTGTAAGGATGTAAATAAAAAGGATGGTCAGTTGTTAAAACCAGAAAAAAATATAGCCAGTTGCATGAACCAAGCTAGACGCTTGTATTAATTGGTTCGGTAGGTCCTGCGCACACTTCCAATGTTCGTTGATTTCTTTGGCCCTGAATAAAGAAAACCCCCAAAAATAACGGACTGCCTTTGGAGTTTGCACATGTGTAAGAGATTTATCGTGGAGAGGGAAACTTTTACCCAAAATCCCAAGTAGTAATTGAGAGTAATAGAGAGAGGATACAGATATAGTGAAGAGAGGCTAATTAGGCATTCATTAATTAAAGAGCATGTGGTAAACGTAAATGTTATGGTTGATTCCCTCTACACATTTGCTATCTACCTTTCCTAACTAACAATTTCATCGGCCGTACGACTAACAAAGAGAATAGTAGAGGAAGAAATAATCTGATGAAAGCTTTTGATAATTGCTGATTCATCTTAATTGCCACTACACATTTCTCTCTCTCTCTCTCTCTCTCTCTCTCTCTCTCTCTCTCTCTCTCTCTCTCTCTCTATATATATATATATATATATATATATATATATAAACTAATGTAATCAACCCATTAAACAGTTTCCCTCCTTATTCCTATCACACCTTCGTCCATTAATGTACGTACGTATAGGGTTTTCATTTACGTACGACTCTAATTTTTTTTCTACCAAGTGAATTTTCATATTACTGAAGCAGGATTGTAAAGATACAATAGTTTTAAACATTCTAGAATTTTCCTTGGCAAAAATAATAAAACAAGGCTCGGGCTAGTCAAAGAAACTTCCAAGTGTACGACTCTACTTTGTTGAGCGATGGTTACAACAAGCACATATACATGCACAAGTAACAACCTGTGCGATATGTCATGGATAGGATATCGCGCACACACACACATATATATTAATATTTGAAACTGTACAAATCTTTCCGTTTTATATAATAAGATACTCATTATATAATAAGAACCAAAATTAACATGTCAAGTGAATCACATGCATGTACTTGGGTGGCGCGCGTTGTACATATATGCATATATATAAATATATATGCATATATATATATATATATATATATATATATATATATATATATAGAGAGAGAGAAAGAGAGGATGATGTGGAGTATCGTATGTAGGTCTGGTGCATGGTGATTAAGTAATAAAGAGAGGTTGGAGGAAATGGAAAGGGGTTGGAGCCAAACCCATTAAGAGCATTCATTTCCTTTTAAGGTCGCTGAAATTAATGAGTAACGATCGGTCAATGCCCTCTCTCCCTCTCGTTGACCATCCAAAAGAACCCCAAGTTATCTTTCCTTGCAAATTGTATTTCCCTGCTCACGTCATCTATTATTCTTTTAGCTTTCAACAACTCTTTTTTTTTTGGTCAGAAGCTTTCAACAACTCTTCTCCTGCCTTCACCATTAATTATTAGCTACTCCTAATTACTATTACTATTGTTTATGACGGGGTACTATAAGCTGCTTGAGTCTACTAGCATGTAAGTTTGGGATTCAGGGAATATTTATTAGCATTATTATAATTAAGTTACGGAGCACAAGGCATTTAAGGTTTCCATGTAAGTACTCTAATAGTACTATTATCCAGTTCTCTCTACTAATGTTTTTTTTTTTTCATTTTCCTATACTTACGTGCTTTATAGTTTTTTTTTTTTTTTTTTTTTTTTTTTTTTTTTTTTTTTTTTTTCCTAAACTACGTGCTTTATAGTTGCAACCAACTTAAATATATAGTTACGTTTTAAATATCGAGATGTAATGCTGCATTCTGTATACGCAAGTTACTTGGATGTTGTTTGAAAGAAGATGTTATATTAATAGATAGTACATTTTGATAAATTCTATAATTACAATATCTCTAATAAAGAAATAGAATTCATAATAATAAGAGTAATGATGGTAATTAAGGAGGAAAGAAGAAAGCAGAAAATGCGGTTGGAGAATTAGGTGCTTAAAGTTAGTTGAGTCTATCCCAGTATCTAACAGTCAACTCTCTCTTCTTTATTTTTATTTTTGTTTTGAAACAATGACCTGACATATGCATATGTCTTTCTCTCTCTACTCTCTACACATGTAATTCAATTCAATTAAAGAAGAGACAGAGAAGTTCGTCTTTGTCTGTATGCCCTTAAATCATGCAACCCCCTTATTCTCATTCTTACTCTCTGTCTACAGTAATTTATATGAACTTAATTATATGAACTGATTGTCAAAAAAAAAGTATGTAGTTTTTTTTTTTTTTTGAAAGGAAAAAAAAAGTATGTAGTTTAAACCAACTAACATATTCAAATACCTTGCGGTGCGGAAATAACTCCAACATTTTGATAACAAAATTAAAACTGCATTGGAAAGGATAATTTTCCAAACTCGTGACCGAATTTATCAAATTATCATAAGAACATATTTAATATTTATTTTTTGAAATTAATGTAAATCAATGGCTGCAGCAGTGATGTATAAGCTGGCCATGTTTAAAGTAGTCAAGTGTGAATATAATTGTAAACTAAAAGGTGAGTATATATATGCATATGTATATAACTAGAAAGAAAGGGTTAGATTACATAATTAATTGAAGCACCTAAAAGTCAAGCAGTATAAAAATATCTGAAAAATGACCGTTTACATAATTGGAATTGACGGTCTAACTTAGATAGTTAGATATATATATATAGCCTTATCTGTATATATGTAATATAAGACTACATTTTGGTATAAAATAAATAAAAACAATAAATATAGAGATTAATATAAATAGAAGGAAGGAGGAGAGGGAAGATAAAGCAAATTAAGATTCGGAGCGTATGTCAATGGCCGTCGAGATGTCATCGAAACAACCCACCAAAGACTTCTTCTCCTCTCCAGCCCTCTCCCTCTCTCTCGTACGTATACTTTCTTTTAACTTCTACTCTCACAAATCACAGAAATTGATTCATATACTGTATTGTACATATTATTTTATAAATTCACATTTTAATGGTGATATTATAAATATATATACAGGCTGGGATATTCCGGAATGCATCCTCCGGCAGCACGAACCCTGAAGAGGACTTTCTGGGCAGAAGAGTAGCTGACGATGAGGATCGAACGGTGGAGATGAGTAGCGAGAACTCGGGACCCACGAGATCCAGATCAGAGGACAATTTGGAGGGTGAGGAGGATCAAGAGGAAGAGGATGGTGCAGGAATCAAGGGCAACAAGAGGAAGAGGAAGAAGTATCATCGCCACACCACCGATCAAATTAGACACATGGAAGCGTACGTTCTTTCTTCCCTTGGCTAGTAACCTTTTCTTCGTATAATTAATTCATACATGAATATGACGATCCGGGTATTCCCATTATTTTGATATTAGGGTTTCATTACAAAAACATTCATTACATTGGTCTTGCCTCTCTGTACGTACGTATTCACGTTAACACACTGGTATACATATAGTTCACATATGAATTTGATGATTATATATTATCTCACCTTTCTTCCCAAATATATATGTTTATTTAATGTATATCATCTCGTCTTATACGTTAGTCAGTACTACTTGTCATCGATCATCATGCCCTATGTATATAGAGAGGGCATATTTCATGTAATGGAGAAATATATTGCCGATGATCCAGCATTAAATTCAATGTCCCGCGTTTATTCCGTACATGTGTTTGGTTGGACATATGTTAAACTGTTTCATTCGATCATAATTAAAGCCGATATATGTATAGGTAGTTAGGGTTCATTTGCGTACAGCATTACTAAGCGTTTCATGTTTTATAATACAAGAAAAAAACAATGTAATGGTTAGTGATATATCTGAACAATGATGGAAATTTGAAATGTTCGGAATGTGAATTTGATGAGGTTGTTGCATGTAGGCTGTTCAAAGAAACACCTCATCCGGACGAGAAGCAAAGACAGCAGCTGAGCAAGCAATTAGGTCTTGCTCCTCGCCAGGTCAAGTTCTGGTTCCAAAACCGCCGCACCCAGATCAAGGTATACATGCGTATCATCTAGCTAGCTACGTACTACTCGTGATGATATTGATTTTAAAAGATAGAAAACAAATACAATTATAATTAAAATAAAACATGAATACAGGCAATTCAAGAACGGCATGAAAACTCATTGTTGAAAGCGGAGCTAGAGAAGCTGAGAGAGGAAAACAAAGCGATGAGAGAGTCATTTTCCAAGGCTAATTCCTCCTCGTGCCCCAACTGCGGAGGAGGAGGAGGCCCCGATGATCTCCACCTTGAAAACACCAAACTAAAAGCCGAACTTGACAAGCTTCGAGCTGCTCTCGGACGGACTCCCTATCCTCTTCAGGCCTCATCCTCCGATGATCAACAGCGACGTGTTGGCTCCCTCGAACTCTACACGGGGGTCTTTCCCCTCGAGAAGTCCCGCATCGTGGAGATTGCCAACCGAGCCACCCTTGAACTTCAGAAGATGGCCACATCCGGCGAACCTCTGTGGCTCCGAAGCCTTGAGACTGGCCGTGAGATTCTTAACTACGATGAGTATCTCAAGGAGTTTCCTCAAGCTCAGGCCTCTTCATTTCATGGAAGAAAAACCATCGAAGCATCCCGTGATGTAGGGGTTGTGTTTATGGACGCACATAAACTTGCCCAAAGTTTCATGGACGTGGTACCTTTTTTCTCTATTCTTATTTCATTTAGATTATATACTATATCATAATGTAGAAACGCAAATTATAATATTGATGATTTGTGTATCTGTGCAGGAGCAATGGAAAGAGATGTTTGCTTGTTTGATCTCAAAGGCGGCGACGGTTGATGTAATTCGACAGGGTGAAGGGCCTTCAAGGATCGACGGTGCCATTCAGCTGGTAAGTACTTATAACCTTTATATATTTAGTGATAGTAATTAATTAATGAAGACAACCGAGCTAATATATTATATGGATATTGTTAATATTGGCAGATGTTTGGGGAGATGCAACTCCTCACTCCAGTTGTTCCCACAAGAGAAGTCTACTTTGTGAGAAGTTGCCGGCAGCTAAGCCCTGAGAAGTGGGCCATCGTGGACGTATCGGTATCTGTGGAGGAGGACAACAGCAACACGGAGAAGGAGGGTTCACTCCTGAGATGTCGGAAACGCCCTTCGGGGTGCATCATAGAGGACACCTCCAACGGCCACTCCAAGGTCACCTGGGTGGAGCACCTTGACTTGTCTGCCTCCACGGTTCAGCCTCTCTTCCGCTCCTTTGTCAACACTGGTTTGGCCTTTGGTGCTCGTCATTGGGTTGCCACCCTTCAGCTCCACTGCGAACGACTTGTTTTCTTCATGGCTACCAACGTCCCCACCAAGGACTCTCTCGGTTTGTCCATACACTCTCTCTTTTGTTTTTTAACAACATTAAGTTATTAATTCAATAGTTTTTTTTCTTGATCAAATTAATTCAATAGTTGAAAGATGATATAAATACATATACAATATTGAAACTATATAGCAACAGATATCATAACGAAAATAGTAGAAAACAACAGTAGAATATACAAATTCATTTACTCTCTTTTTACTGTATCTTTCCTTTTCTCTCTTTTTCTTTTCAATTAACCTAAATTATCATATCAGGAGTTACAACGCTGGCTGGGAGAAAGAGCGTACTCAAGATGGCGCAGAGGATGACACAAAGTTTCTACCGCGCCATTGCTGCTTCTAGCTACCATCAGTGGAATAAGATCACCACCAAAACTGGACAAGACATGAGGGTTTCATCCAGAAAAAACCTCCATGATCCCGGAGAGCCTACCGGAGTCATAGTTTGCGCTTCTTCCTCCCTTTGGTTACCTGTTTCTCCTACTATTCTCTTTGATTTCTTTAGAGATGAGTCTCGTCGCCATGAGGTACCTTCTAAAACACACACATATATACTTACATACAATCAACCATGTACGACCGGTTTAATTCCACTCGTATATATATCAACAGTGGGATGCTTTGTCAAACGGTGCTCATGTTCAGTCTATTGTAAGCTTATCCAAGGGACAAGACAGAGGCAACTCAGTGTCTATCCAGGTAAGTTTATTTTTTCATCTCAGTTTCCCTACTTGACTTCCATATTTGTATATATTCTAAATTTTTTATAACTGTCTCCTCAAAATTCCAGACAGTGAAATCTAGAGAAAAGAGCACATGGGTGCTTCAAGACAGCTGCACAAACTCATACGAGTCGGTGGTTGTATACGCTCCTGTAGATATAAACACGACACAGATGGTGATAGCGGGACATGATCCAAGCAACATCCAAATCCTCCCTTGTGGATTCTCAATCATACCTGATGGAGCAGAATCACGACAGCTGGTAATCTCGTCTACACAAGAGGACAGAAACACACAAGGAGGGTCTCTGCTCACACTGGCTCTCCAAACGCTCGTCAACCAATCTCCTGCAGCCAAGTTGAATATGGAGTCTGTGGAATCCGTCACAAACCTCGTTTCTGTCACCCTGCACAACATTAAGAGAAGCCTGCAAATCGAAGATTGTTGATGATCTAACTCACATCAGGTGTCACTTTTTATTATGGAGATGTTATTTATATAAGTATATGGTAATGTATAGCAATGCATTTAAGTTTTGTACAAAAACAATCAACTCTCTCTCTCTATCTCTGTCTGTGTTTCTGTGTTGGAGAGAAGATCCCAAGCCCAGGAAACTTGTCATTCTGCAACCATACTATTTATCCAAATATCTTTTTTTTGCTGCCAGCTTTAAGAGCATCATACTCGACTGAAAAGAGAAAACGGAGAGAAGACGTAATGTAACATATGCATCTTCAGACAAACCCTAAACACAATGCGAAGAAAATATACAAAGGGTAAATAGGGGCAGTTGCCCCCATAAAAAAATATATTCTCCTTCAAATGCTAAGAATAAATTCAGCTGTCCTGCTGAATATATATATTGCATCTGCCCTGACACAACCGGTTCTCAAAACGGTAACTAATTCCCGGTCAAATGATTTTATAAAATTTACTTTTGAAAAAACAGCTCTCAAAACAGTTTTAAATTTTTATTACCTCCATTATTTACAAGGATATAGATAAAAAAATCGTATATGAAGATAGATATATATAAATTTGATATGGTTGTTAGCTTTGTAATTGGGTTTACAATAAAATAGACCTAATATTAAGCCCGCGTTTGATAAAAAGAATCGGAAACAAATTACAAAACCCAATCCTAATAAGAAATAATCTCTCTTGGCTCCTTTTTTGTGTGTCCTAATTTGTTTCTTTCCCACTATGAATCAATGCCGAGCCGTTGGACTCTTGACCCCGCCTAGGGTTTCGAGGTATGACGTCTTCTTGGTGGTGACGACATTTAGCTTCTCCTTCACCAACTGATCATCCGATGTATCTTTCTTCGAATCCAAGTCTTCGTTCCCCTGATCGAAGTCCTGGTCCCATCCCATGAAATCCGACAACGTCATGCTTCCCACTAGTGTCTCCTCCTCTGATTCCGTTGGCGTCTTCGTGCTCCTCTTGCTCACCGCTCGATCTGCATCTAGAACGTCATTGATTCTAGACATTACTGTGTACGCCAAGCTCTCCAATATTCTTGAGTAGCTCTCCAGCACCGATTGTCCCACGTCCTGTTGGTGGTGAAAAACCGTGTAAGAAACCGAATGGACCGTGAAGCAAAAATCGATGCAAAAAGTAGAGTTGGTTAACCTTGCTGTATTGGATTTTGCTGATGTCAAGGGAAGACTGAGAAATCCCTGGGTATCTATGCTTGAGGATGAGCAAAATGGTCTCAGCTCGCTCTTCGAAAACCTCTCGCTTCTCCAGACTCACGCCTGAGGCCCATGGAGCCGATGTTTTGTTATCCTTTTGAACCATTTTGCGTTTCCATATGATGATTGATGCCTCGATTTTGTTTTTCAGGTCTAAGATCTTGTGCTCCGATGACATGTCCATGCTGTTCAGGAACTGGTCCGGGTCGAAAAACTCCACCGTTATATTTTTGTACATCTGATCCCCTAGACTCGCTCTCCCATTCTACACATAAACAAACAAATCAGACTGTAAGTGAACCAGATATTTCTTGGGTCATGGTCAACCGGATTCAACATAATTCAGAATGAAAATAGAACTAAATCATAATTCTTTGTAAACATAATTAAATTTAGTTATTAAAGTTTTTACCATAAATAATTATGAATATAAAATTTAAATATAAATCAAATGAAAATTAAATGTAAAATTAATATATTTAAAGAATCAATATTTTAACTTTAAATATTTATCATCATTTTGTATGAAGATAAAAAAGTTGACTATAATTAAAAAGAATTTTATTTATTTCTACTAATTATAATGATTTAAAAGACAAAATAAATTAGCAAAAGTTATTTTGATAGTAAATTATCCATCCAACTCTCGGACATGTACCCAGTTCAAAGTTAGCCTGGTCTAATCACTGGTTCGGTTTGGTTTAAAAACAATGCAAGCAAAGTGTCAGTTCCATCAACATTCAAATGAGAAAGCTATTGGTAGTGTTTTACCTTGGGGAGAGAGTCGATATAGCTCTCTGGGATCTCCATCTCAAACAAAACCTGCGCGTTTATGGCCATGGCTGCCTTGAGTACCTGGTTTACACAATCTTTTTGGTACTGCAAAAACCTTCTCGAAGCTTCTGATAGACCATCTGGAGGTACTTTTACTTTGGGAATCCACCATTTCTCGTCATGTCCCTTAGCGTTGTCTGAGTCAGGCGAGTCTTTTGAGATATAGCCGAACTCACTTTGGTCCTTGAAATTATCCAGACAATCCTAAGCAGTAAAGAGCAAAAAACAACAACCTCGATGACTTGACTGTTACGCTAAATTGTGATGATTTTTGTTCAGATTATTAGAAGTCATCATATAAAATCTTACGATGAGCATGGCGTCAAGTTTCCTCAATGCGGGGATATTCATGTGGAGGTCATTACGTTGTCGTGTGGTCATTATCTGTTAAAGTAAGATCCAATAAATCATATGGATTGTTTACCAAGTCATATGCACAAGAGGGAGTAGTAGCTAAACCTCCATAGTGGTCCCATCTTTGTTCTTTTGCTGAGACGGAGCAAACTCAACGACGTAATCGGTCACAGAGAGAAGCCAATCAATCTCTCTTCTCCATCTTGCTCTCCTATCTGCAGGCATTGGCTCCAAACGCCGTTGCTCTCCAAACACGGAAGCTACCAACAACATGATTTATCAGATATATGTGTGACGGACCGTCAATATATTTATAAATCATCCAGAAAAAAATGTTTACCTGCAAGGTTTGTGATTGCGTTTGAGAGAGCGAGAGCAGAGCAAACACCTTTGCCTCCACCGGAATTGTCCTCTCCCAGCAGAAGCTTAGAGAAGCGCTCTTTCATCTGTTCCATGTCTGATGTCATCACCGCAAGACAGCTAGATGAGATTATATATAAAATTTTCAAATTGTCTTAAAAATAGTAATGAGAAGAGAGGCATGCCTGCGAGTAGCTGTTTCTCTCTAGCTTGTGCTGCGGCGAGCGCTGATTCATCCGGTCTTGAGACTAGCGGGCTCTTGTTAGGATGAATGATGGTCAACGGTTCAACCTCTTGAGACGCGGCGGCAGCCTCATCTAAAGCGGGTTTATCGACGGGGATGATGTTGGATTGTTTCCCAGCATTGTTGTCGTTGTTCCTCCATTTGAAATTAAAGAGCTTGCTCCTGTAGCTTTCCTGCTCTTGTTCTGATGCACGAACCATTGCTGATTATTATTATTTTTATTTACCGTACGAAAGAACTAGGGAGGAGAGAATAAGAAAGAAGAATGGAAAAGAGAGGGTGAAAAAGGCCTGAGAAGGCCTCTCTTGTGATCGACGAGTCAGAGAGAAAAAAAAAAGGAAGTAGATGAAAGCAAAATGATTTAGCAAGAAGCTTAGCTAATTGAGCGACAAAACCATAAAAGGGAATGGTAATTGTCACTCTCATTTTTGGATGAGAAAATTGTGGGAAAGCAATCGATTTGAAGGTGGAAACGTGAGGAGCACGTTTTAGACAACCCCTGTTTAATTATAACTAAACGGTTAATTAGGATTTTGATAATTAGAGATAGAGAGAGCAGTTTGAATAAAATGATTTTGGAAGTCATAATTAGCCTATGCATGAATGTCAATACACAGACGGTGCCTTCTTTTTAGGTTCATGAACT
This sequence comes from Hirschfeldia incana, assembly GCA_026261945.1. Lineage (NCBI taxonomy): Eukaryota > Viridiplantae > Streptophyta > Magnoliopsida > Brassicales > Brassicaceae > Hirschfeldia > Hirschfeldia incana. The sequence goes on along the minus strand of JABCMI010000011.1, from coordinate 8,133,506 downwards.
CAAATTCACATGAAATATTCAAACGTGCAATGTTGTCCATAAATTTGAAATGTCAGTAGACTCAGTACCATTACTTATGTTTACAAAGTGATGGAAAGAAAGGCTCAATATCTATAAACGAACTAGTGGGCCATTTCTATTATGGGCCTTATGATATTGGCCCATCTTTTATCTTTACGTAACGCTCTCTCTCTCGCCAACCTTATACCAACCACTCACTTGTGTCTGCGTTCGTGAGCCTTTTGCAGAGAGATGGAATCAATCGGAGTCCTGATGATGTGCCCCATGAACACCTACCTCGAGAACGAGCTTCAGAAGCGCTACAACCTCCACCGCTTCTGGACCTGTCCGGAGAAATCCGTCTTCCTGGAAACTCATCGGAACTCCATCCGCGCAATCGTCGGAAACGCTTCTGCAGGCGCTGACGCTAAGCTCATCGATGATCTCCCGAAGCTCGAGATCATCTCCAGCTTCAGCGTCGGCCTCGACAAGATTGATTTGGGGAAATGCAAGGAGAAAGGGATCCGAGTCACCAACACTCCAGACGTTTTGACGGAAGACGTGGCGGATCTGGCGATTGGGCTTATACTGGCTCTGCTACGACGATTGTGCGAGTGTGATCGCTATGTGAAGAGCGGCAAGTGGAAGTACGGTGATTTCAAACTCACTACTAAGGTCTTATTCTCTACTATTCACTTTTTTGACCTGACCACAACTATGTAGCATTGACTAGGGTAGGCGTTGGGGTTCGGACCTATTCGGGATTAGAAATTTAAATTCTATTCAGATATTTATAAATTTAGGTTCGGATTCGGTTCAGATGTTTGGATGTTTTCTAATTCTGTTCGGGTTTATTCGGATTTTGGGTTTTCGAGGTTCGGATATTTATAGTTCGGGTTGGGTTCTGATGTATGCCGGGTTTGGATACGCAAAATTTATTTAGGGCTAACTAGACTTTTTCGTGTTCTGTTCTGATTTGTTTTGTATCTTGGTTAGTGATTGGCATTGTAAACACACAGTGGCTTTTGTTTGATGAATCAGAGTCTTAACATAGTTACCTGATAAAAGCTTAGAAGTTACTTTATGCAGTGATTTACACCATGGTCTCTTTTAAGCTTTGATATTCTATCTCTGCTTGAGTCTTAGAACTGAACATTCTTTCTTATTAACTATTCAGTTTAGTGGAAAGTCTGTGGGCATCATCGGTCTCGGTAGAATTGGGACTGCCATCGCCAAGAGGGCTCAAGGCTTCAGCTGCCCGATTAATTACTACTCAAGAACAGAGAAGCCTGACGTAGGCTACAAGTACTACCCAACCGTGGTCGAGCTTGCTAAAAACTCTGACATCCTCGTGGTGGCATGCCCGTTGACTGACGAGACCAGACACATTGTGAACAGGGAGGTGATGGATGCGTTGGGTTCAACGGGTGTGGTGATTAACATAGGGCGTGGGCCGCATGTTGATGAGCAAGAGCTAGTGAAAGCTCTAACGGAAGGGCGCCTAGGTGGGGCGGGGCTGGATGTGTTTGAGCAGGAGCCGCATGTGCCTGAGGAGCTCTTTGGACTTGAAAATGTGGTTCTTCTTCCTCACGTTGGGAGCGCCACTGTGGAGACACGGACTGCAATGGCAGATCTTGTGTTGGGGAACTTGGAAGCTCACTTTGCTGGGAAACCACTTCTGACCCAGGTGGTCTGAGTGATATCTTGTCCTTTTTTACTTTTGTTATGATGTTGATAAACTAATACTGGAAAAGGTTCATTTCTCTTCCAAATAAAGTTGGTACTGTCGTATTGTGTATATTTGATCTACAAGAACAGTAGTTAGAGTTGCATACAACTATGCCGCTTAAGACAATGTTTTAAAGATCAGAAGCCAAAAAAAGCTGTCTAACAAAACTGCTCATAGACGAGTGGTTAATGTTGTCAAGTGGAGCAATATCAGTTTTGTCGAGAGAATCAGCAAAAGTGTATTATGTCATAAGTGCATACAAGCATAAGTTTAACTAGCGTGCTCCTTTCGAGCCTTCTTGGGCGGTTGAGTGGCCTCAGAGCACTTGCCTTTGCTTTTCTCCATCTTGTCATCTTCTTCTTCCCTGATGCACATAAACACCACGAGTGTTGGTAAACAACCTAAGTCTGTCATTTTCTGTACAAAAAAGAAAATTGTTTTTTGTTTGATGTCATACCCTCCCCTCGATGATAGTCTTTTCCACACCTCTCCCTCCATCTCCCCTGAAGACATTAGTATATTAGGCACTTAATTTCGCATAAGCCATAAGTAACAAAAAGGGAACTGACAAACTTACCATTCACTGCTTCTAAGGCAACAGAGAATTTATTCTTCACAACTAAACCTCCAACAAACTCCACGGCACCACGGGCTTTCATCGCTGTTTCTGAATCTATAAAACAAACGTAACCCCAATCCGATCCACGAGAGAACTCTACATGCTAGAAAAAGCACAGAAGAAAGAATGATCGTTCAGCAAATCTCACTTTCTAAAAGGTTGGAAAAAAAGTTTGCAAGTATATAAAACCTTAACGCTGCCAAATCTTCCGAAAACATCCTTGAGAAGAACCTCGGTATCACTGTTTTCCCACGGAGGAACAACAACACTTTGATCAGTGCTGTCACTTTCTTTATCTGTCACCAAATCTCCTCTTTCCACTTTCTCAGCACTGACTGCCTTCCCTGTGATTTCACTTTCCAGATTCTTGGGATTTTCTGCAAGTCAGACAAGCTTCTGTTAGAGTTGGTCACAACTTTTTTAGAGACCCAAGTCTCAAGGCACGAGAAAGTACCTTTCTTTATTACTTTTTCTGCATTGGCTATAACTTTCAGTGTAAACTTGAGAAGCTGACCTCTGTGGAACCTGTATAAAATATTAGCAGAAACGAAACATATGAGCCACATTGCTTTTACTTCATCAAGAAGAACAAGAGACTCACTCGTTGTGGGAGGAATCTGAGAGACTTGACCCTGAATTTCCAAGTTCCTTGGTCAAATTCTCTCTTTGACGGTCAAAATCACTCCTGCATATCAAACAGAAACAGCTTAAGAGTCATGTTTCATGTCTGTTTCTGTTTGGAAACAAACCATTCTATTCACTTACTTTGGTACTAATACTAAATCAGCGCCGGAATAGACCAAGCTCTGCCTCAAAACATCTTCAACTTCTTCCTCAGACGATAATTCAACCAAAGCAGTGCCACAAAAGTGTTGCTTATCTCCAATGTGGTGAGGTAGCCTCACACTGTTCACCTTGGCATACTGCGAGAAGAAAGACGCGACATCCTCCATCTTAATGCAATACTCAAAAGGCGATGCTGCAATGGTTCTTCTATGGACTTGTTCAAGCACCTTGTCCAGCTTGGAGAGTTTTGTTCCTCTACCGATCCTTTGCCCTTTTGGATTGGAAATCAAAAACCACAATTCAGAGGCAGAGATTTTAAAGACAAAACCTAATAGTAGTAGTAGTAGTACCATTGTCGGAAACTTTAAGAAAATCAGAAGCACGCAAGAGATTAGCTACTTCCTCCACGAGACTCTCAGGGATGTCTTCGCGTTTGGTGTTGTTACCGAGGCCGAGGAGGTTTCTCATACGAGAGAAGGAACAAACAAGAGGCAGACTAACCACTAGTTTCGGTTTGAATTGATGACGTATCAAGGAGAAAACTTTGGTTTTATGAAGAAAAAAAGTCAGTTTAATATTGTAAAGAGAAACTGTGTCGTGTGATATATAGGATACGACCATCTTTGCTCTTGGAGACTTCTTTTCTAAGGAAACCGTCTCTTGGTAGATTACTATCACTGAAGTAGAACTCCACCTTTTAACATATTATAGAAAAAAAAACAATAATTTGTTGTTAAGAGAAAGTAAATTATAGACGAATCTTAGATAGAGAGAGAGGAATTAAGACCTGTGTAATTAACTTTTTGGCGGTTTCTTCGTCGAAGGAGGCCATAGCAGAGCGAGCGAGCGAGTTGCGAGAAGGAAGGGGGGAAGAAGGAAGACGAGACGTACTACACAACAGACGAGGGTTACATCTTATTTGACACAGCGAGAGGTCCAGGCCCATCATTAATGGGCCTAATGGGCCTCGAAGTCTAAAATAAAACATCAAAAATATCATTCAATTAACAAATGGGCACTTGATTGTCGACAAAATTGCGAGAAAATTAAACGTAATAAATTGACAAAAGCTCACGGACCAGTCAGAAGAGAAGAAAAAAAAAACGCAAAACGCCGTTTTGCTGCTCTTCCTCGATCTGCAGCGCCATCTCTCTCTCTCTCTTAAGCTCCCGATTCGATCCTTAGCAGGTAAGCTTCTTCGATTCGCTCTCTCGTAGGCTTTTCCGATTTGATCTTACACCAATACTTGCTTCTGCTTCCTTCTCGTAAACGTTACTTCTCTCACTTTCATGTAGATCTCAAATTGCAGGAATTGATATACCTAATTGTCCCCGTTATAGACCTTACCTAGATTAGTCTGGATCTAATTGTAGCTGATCGCAAGTGACGTAGAAACCCTAATTTCACCCTCAGATCCAGCCCTGATATAACTGCAGATCATGAATTGATTTTTTTTAGATATAAGATAATAACAGAGCTTCTTCTCCTTGCAGGATCCCTGATTAGGAAACTCAGGTCTAAACAATGGCGGCGTCAGAAGAAAACAGCGCGTTGTTTCCCATTTTCATTTTGACGATCATGGCTATTCCTTTGGTGCCTTATACCATGGTGAAGTTAAGCCGTGCTGTCTCCAAGAAGCAAAGGACCATTCATTGTCAGTGTCTCGAGTGTGACCGCTCTGGGAAATATAAGAGATCTTTGTTTAAAAAGGTATCTTTCCACTATACTAACGTCATTGCATGTTTCGAAACCTCTTTTAACTTGTTGATCTTTTTTCTCTGCAGATCTCTAACTTCTCTACATGGAGCAACTTGACACTCGTGTTACTATGGGTCGTGATGATTTTCTTGATTTATTACACTAAGAACATGAGCCGTGAGGTAATAATATTCGCATCGAATCACGTTCCCAAGCCCAGATTTATTTATTTTACCTTGATCTGATTGCATGTTGTCGGGAATATCGTAACTTGGATGTAACACTTGTATTAACACAATCTACTTGCCTATTTACTTTATTTGGTGGGTGTGCAGACTCAAGTTTTCGACCCGTTCAGTATACTTGGATTGGAACCTGGAGTTTCAGATTCCGAAATTAAGAAAGCATATAGAAGGCTGTCGATTCAATACCATCCTGATAAAAATCCAGATCCAGGTCAAAATTTGATACTTTTTCCCTTTAATCACTGCGGGATTGTGCTTGCAGCTGTTGACACATTTTCTTCTATGTGTTGTATTGAACTCCGCAGAGGCCAATAAATATTTTGTGGAGTCCATATCTAAAGCATACCAGGCTTTGACTGATCCAGTATCCCGTGAAAACTTTGAGAAGTATGGTCATCCAGATGGCAGACAGGTATAGATTTATCACATTTTCCTGCGATATGGGTATCTCATTGTCAAGCCTGTTGGGACTAAAATATTCTAATGTGATGCAGGGCTTTCAAATGGGCATTGCTCTTCCTAAATTTCTCCTAGACATAGATGGAGCATCCGGGGGCATATTATTGCTCTGGATAGTGGGTGTTTGTATTCTCTTGCCCCTTATAATTGCTGTTATATATCTCTCGAGGTCATCAAAGTATACCGGGAACTATGTCATGCATCAAACTCTTTCCGCATATTATTATCTAATGAAACCCTCGTTGGCCCCAAGGTATATTCACTTATACACATATACTTTCCAGTGACACTAGAAGTGCATGAAAAATAGGCCATGTTTTTTGTATGACATGTTCGAAAATCTTCATTGTTTCAGCAAAGTTATGGACGTTTTTACCAAGGCAGCTGAGTACATGGAGATTCCAGTTCGCAGAACTGATGATGAACCTCTGCAGAAGCTCTTTATGTCTGTCAGGAGCGAGCTAAATTTGGACCCGAAGAACATGAAGCAAGAGCAAGCTAAGTTTTGGAAACAGCATCCTGCCATAGTGAAGGTGATGTTTTGAACTAAGGAACTGTGACTCTTAACTATTGATTAAAGAAATACTCACTTTTCCATTTTTATCGACAGACGGAGCTGTTGATACAGGCCCAGTTAACTCGTGAATCAGGAGTCTTGTCTCCAGCTCTGCAGGGTGATTTCAGACGTGTGCTAGAGCTTGCACCTCGCCTCCTTGAGGAGTTATTAAAGGTCTTTTCTCTATTCTAATAGCACAATGTCTGATAACCCAACCGTTAAAGTCAGGTTAAAAGTCAATAACCTGAAAGTCCTACCCCTTATTTGAGAAGAGATAATTTTTTTCTATATAAATGGAAAAGTCAAGCAAACTCTTAGGTTTACATGCCAAAGGGATGCCCTTCTGGGACCAGCTAGCTCATCCAATCGTTATTGGATTATCTTCCTCGTGTAGATATGTTTATATGTTTTTGGTTACACTGTTAAAATTGTAACTTTCTCAACCACTTTGTTATAATATTGTAAGTTTCCTGCAGATGGCGGTTCTACCACGCACTTCCCAAGGGCATGGATGGCTGAGACCTGCAGTCGGAGTAGTTGAGCTATCTCAATGCATTGTTCAGGTATGAGACTGCTCCCACCCAAAAGATTTACTTTCTTCCAGAAAATCAAGAAGTGGGTGAAGGTTACTGTTGAGGAAAGATTAACTGAAGTTTAATACTTGCAGGCTGTTCCCCTTAGTGCAAGGAAGTCGTCTGGAGTCTCGTCAGAAGGAATTTCGCCTTTCTTGCAGCTCCCTCATTTCAGCGACGCTGTCGTTAAGAAGATAGCACGGAAGGTTATATTAGTGCTATCAAATGTGTCTAGTGCAGTTACTTGAGATAACATATCATGTGCTTTGTCTGGCTCAAATTGTTTGGGATATTCTCCGATTCTGCTCTCCAATAATTAGTACTTAAATGTCAATTCGAAAGAAACATACTAGAGATCATTTTAGTTTAATCGTTCACCGTATTTTTTTGTCTTGTTAACCGTGCCATGGTTTTTTTCTATTTTCAGAAGGTTAAATCATTCCAGGAGCTTCAAGAAATGAGGTTGGAAGATCGTTCTGAACTGCTCACCCAGGTAGCGGGTTTGTCAGCAACTGATGTTGAGGACATTGAGAAGGTACTGGAGATGATGCCGTCGCTGACAGTAGACATAACGTGTGAAACAGAAGGCGAAGAGGGTATCCAAGAGGGAGACATTGTTACCCTTCAAGCTTGGGTCACTCTGAAACGACCCAATGGGCTCATAGGCGCTCTTCCTCACTCACCCTACTTCCCTTTCCACAAGGAGGAAAACTACTGGGTTCTCCTAGCGGATTCAGTGTCGAACAACGTGTGGTTCTCGCAGAAGGTTAGCTTCTTGGACGAAGGTGGAGCCATAACGGCTGCATCAAAAACCATCAGTGACGCGATGGAAGGCTCAGGAGCTGGGGTGAAGGAAACAAGCGATGCAGTGAGAGAAGCTGTTGAGAAGGTTAAAGGTGGGTCGAGACTGGTAATGGGTAAACTCCAAGCACCCTCAGAGGGTACGTACAACTTGACTTGCTACTGCATGTGCGACTCGTGGATCGGGTGTGACAAGAAGACATCACTGAAGGTCAAAGTCTTGAAAAGAACCAGGGCTGGGACAAGGGGAATGGTTTCAGATGAGGGGGCGATTGCAGAAGAAGGTATGGAGGAGGAAGATGAGATTGAAGAGGAGGATTATGATGATGATTATGAGAGTGAGTACAGCGAAGATGAGGATGACAAGAAAGATGTGGTTGAAAAGAAAGGGTCGAAGAAGGCCAATGGGACAGTTAAGAAGAAAGAGTCTAGTTCTGAAGAGTCTGGATCAGAGGAAGAGTGAAACAGTTTTAACATTGATACAAATACAATAGTTTAAACTTCAGATGTTGTTGATTTTGCTCGTGTTTTCACAGTTTTGACCACTCTTCGTTGCCTCCTCTTCTATTTCTCTTTTGTTTCACATTTCTTCAGATCCCAAATAAGACAAAACGCAACACGAACACATGATTCTGATGATAGTAGACACACAATTTTATCCTATATTTCCCATAATATTTTTTTTTTCAAAAATATTGCTATATTAAATAATTTGAATAATTTTTCTGGTTGATAAATACTAATACTTAAAAATAAATTTACTGAAATTCATAACAACTAAAATGATGATTAATAATCTTGGTTATCACAACAGAATTGATGTTAATAACATATCAAATCATTTATATGACAATACAAAAGCTCACAAAGTCCATTTTTTTTTGAAGTAACAATGACCATTAACTTCAAAATTTTCGATACTGTAATTTAGTCTTATTTATCTAATAATATTCATGCCAAATATTTACAATCCATATGAAAGTGATAAATATCCATAAATATTAAATAGTGGCTAATAGCAAAAAATAAAATTGAAAAAATATACAATAATATATTTGAAGCAGTTAAAGGACCTAACACTTTTACAATAACTAAAATTAGAAAAAAAATTTAATGACATTTAAGTATTAGTTATATATATGTACATCTAATTTTATATAATTAATAATTATAATATTATGTTAAATTATTAATTTTATATAATAACTGCAAGAAGTATTTTACCTATTTTTTTGTTATTATACATTTTCTTCACTCAAAATAAATACGAATGATTATTTTACATCAATAAAAAATAGAAAACACTAAAATTGAGGTTATAGGCCCTTTTTAAGAGTAAGATGGGCTCGAATCATCGTTTGAAAGGGTGTGACAGTCAGTGGAAGAAGGACGCCGCCTGACCTAAAAGGCGGGAAAATCAGAGCCGCGTCTTCTCCTTTCCCCCGGAGATTTTAGCCCCTTTTCCGTCTTCTCCCTCACAATCACAAGCTCCGTCGCCGCTGTGTTCTCGGAAGAATCCAACGAGGGTTCCGAGGAAGATAGAGAGAAAGAAGCAAAACAAAAAAAATGCCAGTTTACAGTATCAGAGGAATCAATGTCGATTTCCCATTCGAAGCCTACCCTTCTCAGATCACTTACATGGACAGAGTCATCGAGTCTCTCCAAAACGTGAGTTTTTCTCCGTCTCTTTTTCCTCTGGCACGTGCTTATTCCGTTTTCCGCTAATTAGTGTGTGTAAACGACGCTCCAGAAATGTCACGCGCTCCTGGAGAGTCCAACGGGAACAGGGAAAACTCTTTGTCTCCTCTGCGCCACCTTAGCCTGGAGGAAGAGCCTCGGCAGTTTCTCCACCCGTAAGGATCGGAGCAACGGTGACTTCCCATTGACCGATTCGGATTCGCAAATGTCCCAATCCGGAGGAGGTTTTCCAACCATAGTTTATGCGTCTCGGACTCATAGTCAGCTCCGCCAAGTCATCAAAGAACTTAAAAGATGCAGTTACAGGTCATCATGCCACGTCCTCATTTGTTGATATTTAGTTTGTTACAGAACTCATCGCTTCTAATCTTCATGTATTATATTTTTTTAAAAAGGCCTAAGATGCTGGTGCTCGGATCACGTGAGCAGTTATGCGTTAACGAGGAAGTGAACTCGCTCCGAGGGAAAGCACTCAGTAATGCTTGTCAGTACCTTTGCAAAAAGCGTGGTAAACTCCAATGCAACCATTTCAATCGTGTTCCAGGTACTCTCTCTCTTCCTCACCTTACTTGCCACATTCCTACCATGAAACAACTAATTGTAAAAGCCATGTTTCTGTTTGTAGAGTATTTGAAGCATAACTCTCATATTGGCGACGAACCTGTTGACATTGAGGATTTGGTTAATATTGGGAAAGGTTCTGGACCGTAAGTTCCCTATACTTTTTTGTTTGCTACATTTAACCGTATTAGAGATGTTTTATTACGTTTGCTTGCTTGCAGATGCCCATATTATATCACAAGAGAGGTGCACAAAGACGTGGACATTTTATTTACACCTTACAACTACTTGATCAGCAATGCGTATAGAAAGCATCTGAAAGTCGACTGGAATAATAGCGTCCTGATTTTCGATGAAGCTCACAATCTAGTAAGTTTGGAATATATAGATAACATGTCCACGTCATCATTTTCTTTCTGTGTGAGTTCACCATTAACTCTCCCTTTCGACTCAGATTATCTTTTAATAATACGCGCAGGAAGGTTTATGCGCAGACTCAGCTTCATTTGACCTCCCTTCGTTTCATTTATCGGCTTGCATTACCGAGGCACAAGAATGTGTAAAACTCGCGTCAGCACGAAGGGGTTCATTAAATGATGGGTCCACGAACCCTGAGAATTTTGCTATACTTAAAGGTTTTAACTCGAGTCCCTTGACTGTGAGTAACAGTGATCTGTTTGTTATGAACGAAAAAATTGACATGTCATCTATGCGTTCGCAGGACTTATTTTAAAGCTGCAGGAACTGATTTCTAAAGTGCCAATTCCCAAAAGGGATGAGGGATTCACCAAGCCTGGGCCTTACATATACGAAATGCTTAAGAGCCTTAATATCACTCACGAAACTGCTCCTAATCTCATTGGTATACTCGAGGAGGCTACGGTGCTTCTGGACGAGGAGAAACTACGAACAGGGACCAACGCTGGATGCAAACTAGAACTAATTGTTGACATGCTTAAGCTGATCTTTAGAGAAAATGGAAGTAGCCATGCAGATGTTTATCGTGTAAGTGTATAGCACAAACTCTTCTTTTTATTGTGTCTATATACAATTAAGTTGTAAAGATACTTATCTTTCACTTTCGGTATTTGCTAGGTTCATGTCCAGGAGCATGAGCAAAATTCTTCTGATATGATAAAAGGTAAATACGAGTGGATCCGTCTATAGCCTTGAAAGTCGAATGATACTGCATTCCCAAAGCACTAGCAGAAGTATCAGTTTATCACATTGAATTATAATAATCATTCTATAATCTGCTTTCCCTGTGGAAACGGCGTTTTTTTGGCAAATGAATTACAACTTTTGGACAAAATATTTATTTTGGTAGGCAAAGTATCAAGAACGCTTAGTTGGTGGTGTTTCAATCCTGGGATTACCATGCAGGACATAGCAAAGAAAGGTGTTGGGACTATCATTTTAACATCGGGAACCTTGTCTCCCATGGATTCACTAGCTCAAGAACTAAAATTGTGAGTATATAATTCTATGGTTTCTCTCACTCACTGTTCTTCTCTATTTGCTTTTTGACAGAAACTTTTATTTTTTCCCGGCAAAATGCAGAGACTTTCCTATTCGTTTGGAGAATCCCCATGTTATATCCTCAAATCAGCTATGGGCTGGAGTTGTAAGCACTGGTCCATCAGGGTGTGTTCTTAATTCTAGCTACCGAAATCGTGATGTACCGGAGTACAAACAAGAACTTGGGAATGCTATTGGTAAGTGGTTTGCTATTTGGTAGTTCATTTCAGGTGTCCTGAATAAATCACTCTGAATCTTTGATTTGACATGAGGTCTTATTATCAATCGATTATTATATGTTTTTGCTCTGCAGTTAACTTTTCTCGAGTCGTCCCTGATGGACTACTCGTCTTTTTCCCGTCCTATTACCTTATGGACCGATGCATTGCATTTTGGAAAGAAGGGGTATGGTCATTGTAAATTTTCTATTTAGTATGAAGATTGTAGTACTCTTTAACTTTTGAAACCTACTTTTTCTTCATTCATCATTCAGGGTCAAAGAAACTCGATGACAATATGGGAAAGAATCAGCAAACTGAAGAAGCCTGTCATTGAACCTAAAGATTCTTCCCTCTTTCCTGCTGCAATGCTGGTGAGCAACAGATGCCTCTGCTCGACGTTCTTTGTTTTCTAAATGACAGATTATGATTCCTTAATCGTGCGTTAAACATTTCTTTTATCTTTTTAATGGTAGGATTTTTCAAAGAAATTGCAAGACAGATCAATCTCCGGTGCGGTATTTTTTGCCGTTTGTCGTGGAAAGGTATATTTTCTTCAACCTGTATGAATAAATTATACTCTTGAGTATCCATATTATCTGTATGAGGATGCTGCAAGAAATAGGAGGTTACTAGTTTGTGTAGGGTCTTTTCAGTACAGCTGGTCTCTGTTGTGTTGTCAGGTCAGTGAAGGACTAGATTTTGCGGATGGCGCTGGCAGAGCTGTTGTCATTACTGGGTTACCTTATGCCAGGGTCACCGATCCTAAGGTTTGTTTATTCTATCCTTCACTGTTTTTTTCTGAAAGTATATGGCTTATTAGCTAAATTGGTAGCGAACCCCAGTGAACGGCTTGCTCTGTTTGAGAGCTTCTTTATCATGATGTTTATCTTCGTTTTTATTTAGACTGGCACTTAGAAGTCACTTTATTTGTATGATACTTTCTTTCCTACATGTTGTTCATCTTCTGCACAGCTTTTAATTTCTGCTGCTACTTACATTCCAGCGTTAACATCCCATTTTGTAAAACAGATTAAACTGAAACGAGAGTTTCTGGATGAACAATCACAAGTTTCAGATGTCAAGGTAAGTTCAATATTTACTCAGGTTTTGACTCATCAAGGGTTATGATATCGCTTTACATTTTTTGTAGTTGCCAAGATCAACCATTCTATCTGGAAGCATGTGGTACAGTCAAGAAGCCGCACGGGCTGTGAATCAGGCAATTGGACGTGTTATCCGCCATCGCCATGATTACGGAGCTATCATTTTCTGTGATGACAGGTTTTTTTTCTGTCTTCCTGCTAGAATTTTCATGACACTGCTTTTGGTTGATTTTATCTTTCTATTGTATCCATCTGAGAGACGAGAATGTTCATTCTCATTTTGTTTTGATTATTTTTGTACATTGGCTATTGTTGACAGATTTGAACAGCCGTCGCAGCAGTCCAAGATATCCCTTTGGATACGACCGTATGTCAAGGTATGTATATATTCCTGCTAGGTCTCACCTCTGTTTTTTTATATGGATAGTAAGTTTGTTTCTGGTTTTGCAGTGCTACCCAAGATATGGAGAGGTCATTTCTGACCTTGCTCGGTTTTTCCGGACAGAAAGATCAATTGTTCCTGCAAGTCTTGTAACAAAACAAGAAGACGATATAGGTAATGCATCTTGCAACCAAACGATAACTTCCATTGGGAGTGATATAATTGCTTATCTTGTATCCACAAGAACTATATTTATGTGTGTGTGTGTATTCCTAGTTTGAAGTACAATGTAAACCAAATCTTTTCAAATACAGTTTCAAGTTTGTTACCAAAGGTGTCAACCAAAGATGCTCCCACACCAACCTCTGGTCAGTGATTCATTCTCCTTACATTTTCTTGGCGAGACATGGTAATAATGTGGATCTAACTTCGACAGTCTTATGTTGCAATTTCGTAGGTAATAGTAATGTGAAGGACGCCGGCGTTGCAAGAAATGAGTTGAGTAGACTGGAGGCACTTCCTGCTGCAAATCGGGCTTCACCGTCGGAGTGTGGTGGAAGTAGTATTAAATGGAAAGGCTTGACCATCCTACAACGCAAGGGCAAGATGCCTCGCATTGTAAAGGGAGAGGGTATGCAGGCTTGTTCTTCAGGGAAGACAAAATTAGTGGAAATAAGTGACGAGGAGACTCCAGTAAAGACATGTGAAGTAGTTGATCTTGAATGCGACAAGCAGACTTGTTGTGAAACAGAAACATTTGCACCGAGCAGCAACTGTTTCAACACTATAGGGTTAGTAAAGAAGCGAAAGGTTCCAGAGAGTCAGGGAAGTGGATCGTCCTCAGTGTTGAAAGAGAAAGGGAGTGGAAGTGGTGATAAAAAGGAAGCAAGTGCATCTGCATTTTTGAGTCAAGTAAGATTCCCACCACCCTCATGTTTTTTTGGTTTTTTTTTGGCTTTTTTTGTATATCAAAGATATTTTTTTGTCATTGCAACTGGTGATCATAACTCTAGGTCAAAGAAAAGCTAAACGCAGAAGAATATAGCAAGTTCATTGGATGCATGCAAGCATTGAAGAACAAAGAGCAAAACTTAGCAACCGTGATGCAATCCATTGCGCAACTGTTCTGTGGGAAAGAAAGAGATCATCTTCTCATGGGGTAATAAAACTATAATAGTAGTAACAATAGTGTCTTTTGTTAAAGAGCAATTATGCCACTCCTTACTCTAACATGTTATAGCTTTGGCTCGTGTTTTGAAACAGATTCAAGGGCTTCGTGCCAGCAAAATTTCGTCCTGCATATGAGCAATGCATTAAAACGACGAAGAGAGATGCCTTATGATCACCTTTTTGTATTCAAGTCATGGTTGAATAGTGTAATTACTTTCTATTGGAAGTAAAGCTAATTTATTTGAATCATTAATTTATGTTGTTGAACACCATTACATTTAAAGGTTATCTTTCTTTGACATTAGCATCCTTTAATAGGCAAATATAAGACAGTCAAAATGCGATTTTAAACTAATTTACCGTGTTTTATATTTATAGACACCTATTGTGTATCCTTTCCATTCCGTATTCCGTGTTACGTTATGTGACGTGAGCATTAGGAATGATAGTGTAATTAGGGAATAGATGAAGTATATTCTGTTTTAATCAGTGTGTCATGTCTCAGATGCTTGCGTACTTTATCCGTAACTGACAGTGTGTTTTAAAATGGCATTCTATTATATTTTCTTTGAGTTAAAAGTTAATATACCTTTTGAATTATGAATGTTTTCACACATTTTAGTAGGAAACGAGCAAATGTGGGTTCAGGTATAAAATGTGTTGTTTAAATATTATTTTAGTAGGAACAGAGCATTGTTGCAGGTCCAGCAAGTATAACCTGTATACTGCGAATAAATGTTATTTGTTTCCTTATCGTAGGTTGCCGAAAATTTTATTTGTTAGTCCACTAATTTATTACGCTTTTAAATTGTGACTTGACATCAAAACGAACAACCTATGATTTGCGACTCATGATCTAATTGTGCAAATTTATTTTGTGACTAGTTGAATGTCACCCGAGTTGTAAACGAACAAGATCAATGTTTCTCTGATCCACTCAGAAAGGAATATTCAGAGAAGACGCTCTAATATATATTTTTTCGTGTTAAAATGTCAACAAAAATTTAAGTTAATGTTTAATGTATTTGAAAGGAAAAGAGAGAAAAAGAACGGGAGATTGGATAATGGGCGACACGATCACTCGTACGCGTTGCTCCCTGTGTGAATGCAACACACTCGATACTTTCTCTCTCAGACATTATCTATTAATAATAGGAATCTCAATTAATTCGAAAAGGTTTGTGTTTTTATAGGTCTCTCAAATCTTGTGAAAAGTTGCGATTGTTCGCTAAACAGTTGCGTCTCTTCTTTACGAAAAGACACGACTACTTAAATGGTTGTGTCTATTCATCGTTAAAAGTTGCAACTGTTTAAATGAAAGGGTGTGTGTTTTTTTATGTAGCTTAAATGTTGCGAAAAATTGCGACTGTTCGTTAAAAAGTTGCGTCTCTTCTTTACGAAAAGATGCGACTAGCTTAAATGTTGTGAAAAATTGCGATTGTTCGTCAAGTGTGTCTTTTAATAAAAAGTTGTGTCTCTTCTTTTGTGAAAAGTTACGATTGTTCGTCAAATGTGTCTTTTAATAAAAAATTGTGTTTCTTCTTTTGTGAAAAGTTGCGATTCTTCGTCAAATGTGTCTTTTAATACTTTTCTGAGAGTAAAATTTTCGCTAATCTAATCTAATTGATAATAAAATTATAAAAAAAAAGTTCTATGAAGTTATTTGGTTACAAATTTTTAAAAGATGTTCAAATAAAATGTTGTCAACAAAAAATAATAGCAAGTCCTGATTAATTCAAAAAGTTGTGAATTCCATTCATTTAAGTTGAAAGGTTATGTCTTTGCATAAAATATGAGATAAATTAAATTTGTTTTTCCAATATGCAACTTTTTGATACTTATTTTTCTTTTCAAAATAGTTGAAATGTCTTAATAAGTGTTTTTTTATAATAATTGTTAGGTTAAAGATTTGTGTCTTCTCAATAGAAAAATATTGATGCAAAATATTAAAATTGTTTCCGGATAATACAAACCCTAAAATATGTGTTATCTAAAAGCTGCTACATGGCAACCGTTCTAAATGTGATGAACAGTTGCATCCCTTTAATAAACAGTTACGATGCTTCCGAAATTATATAAATGACTAACTTTGCCATTTATCATAATGCTCATTATTTGGAACTGCTGCAAACTAATTTACAGTCACCCCTTATTTGTTACTGTTCACTACACGCTAAATTCAAAATAGGTCGAAGGGAATTCATCGAGAAATACGACATCAACAGATTTTGTTTTTGACGAAAGATTTTCAGACATCAACAGAATTGTTATTTTGGAATCAATTATGTTTCCCCCATGGCTCATACATGGTTAGCTATAGTCTTTAGACATTCATACTCAAAACCGAAGGATTTCAAGAAAAAAAAATCATTTAATGCAAGAAATGATTTGCTAGCTATCTTGACTCATAAATAGGAATCACAGAGTTGAAAGAGAGGAAGCATTTCACTGAGCCAAGAACTTTTGCTTTTCGATGAAATGTAGGCTTTATATTAATTATTTCCATGTTTATGCTTATTAATCTGTTTAACTTTTTTTATTATTATTTTATTGTGAAAGGAGATTTGATAAAAGCTAGTACTATTGATCATCAGCTAATACAATAAACTATTCCTGCGACTTCGGTTAACCGAAACCGAACCAAACCGAATTTTCGGTTTTTGGTTAACCGATTTTTTTTTTAAATTCTGAAATAAACCGAATGAAATTTCGGTTCGGTTCGGTTATCGGTTACTTTCGGTTTTCAATTTAATAACCGAAAATAATTGAATTTTTCAATTTTCAATTAATTTTGGTACAATTTTCGGTTAAATTCGGTAGATAGATTTTTCTTTGAAAAAAAGTGTCCTTTTTTTCTTACAAAAATGCCTCTGTGATGCATGTTCCACGAACACATGATCCATATTTTATATATCCATACACTTAGGTTATATAAAAAAACTGGAACAAGACATATTAATAAATATGTTTTATATATTCTAACTCCATTGTTGAAATTTTCTATTTGGATGGATTCTCTTAAGCGAAATTATCCAAATTGCTCTTTAGTGACTTCTCCAGGAGTTACCTATATATGTTTCCATCAAAAATTTTTTTTAAAGATATATATATATATATATATTATCATCTAAAAGTTGCATTTTTTTTCTAGAGGTTGCCAACATATTATGTGTCTTTTCATAAAAAATGTGTTTTTCATAAAAAAAATGCATATATTTTTAAAACGTTATTTTTGTCTATAAATGTGTTTTTTTATTCTAAAAATTGCATAACTTCAAAAAAAGTTATCAAAATACTAAAGATGTGTCTATTTATAAAAAAAATATATGTCTTGATAGAATCTTCAAACTAATAAGAATATCCTGTAAGTTGTCTTTCTAAAAATTTAAGAGTTATGTCTATTGTTTCATCCTAAAAGTTGCATTTAAAAAGTTGTACTGCAATTGTTGGTGATTGTAATTTTTGATGACAAATCGTTGCAACTCTTGATGTTAACCAACCATGACAACCCTTCGTCATCTACATAATGAGTTGAATGCATGACAACCCATAATTTTCGTATGAACTTCCGAATGTTCGTCAAAATAGAAACGTCTATGTATCAAAATCCTTCCAACAGGATTTAGCATTGACTTTGTCTTCTTTAATTAATTTGAGATTGTTTGTCATAGACTCATACTCCATTAAGAACCCCCGTATAAAATATGATGCCAAGTCTTACTTCGTATGTTGTATAATTTTCACCATTCACCCCCACCCTCCATATAAGCGTTGCTATATTACTAATAGTGTGTATCATAAATATTTGTAGTCTCTATATAGTGTGTATCATAAATAATTTGATCGTTTGAGTAATTTGATTATTTTTATAATATTATATATTTATGGAATTTTGCAATTCTGGGTGATGATATTCTTTAGTGATAAGCCATTACAACTATGATAAACCATTGCAACTATTGGCAATAGTAGACTTTAGTGAAACCATTGCAACTTTTAGTTTTAATCTCTGAAACTGTTTGTAATGATAAACTATATATTGCAACTTTTAATAGTAACCACTATAGTTCTTAGCTAACCATTGCGGAAATAAATTACCTAATACATATTTTCTATGTACTGTTTAAATTTGTTCATGTACATTTAAGTTTATGTTTGAGTGTGATATAAATGATTATTAACTAATTTTCAACTATAGTTAAAAGATAGTCAGAGATTAAAATAAAATTATAAAATCGCTGAAATTAACTATATTTACTTAAACTGTTAGTAATTTTATTGAGTGATATAGTGGCTGACCAGCAAGCACATATGTCAATAAAAAACTGATTATGTTTATTTCCAACTGATGCCTATGCAAAGAATATGGATAAAAAATAAATAATCTTTAGCTTCCTATATAATTGTAAATACCATATATGGTATGATAAACATTTTATAGTGGTTAACTCTTCTCTTAAGCGCATATGGCAATTAGATAAACAAAATAGCACTGTGTGGATCAAGCTACTATCAACTCCCTCTCTAGCACCTAAATTTGTATTTATCCAGTTCTCCCAAGCATTCATGATTTTAGGACAATCATGATCGATATCCCCTAACACGTAAAATATTTTTGTAACACAAGTATATTATCAAAAATAATTATAGAAAATATAATATATTTTTTTTTACATAATGAGTTACCGTGCGATATCGCACGGGTTTCTTACCTAGTATTATTAATGATTTTTTACCTTTAAAAAAAAATAAATAATAAACAAAAAGAGGGAAAATCAGTTTTATACTCTTGTACGTATTCTCTCTCTCTTCGCTTCGCTACTTAAAAATCACACAGTACCACACCACAAGAAAGAAAGAAAAAATAATAAATATAGGGGAGAGAGAGAGAGAAGAAGAAGATAACGACGAGGAGAAGAAGAAGAAGGGCCCCAATATAGTCGTCTCCGTCCCTGATTCTTGTTCGATTTGATACTTCATTTCAACTAGTAATAAAAAGATAGAGCCACCTGCATTTGGCTTTCCTCTAATCTGGACCAGTTAATCAAACATCCATGGTATATGCTCTTTTTTGACTTTAAAATACTGCGATTTTATCCAAGTCTTCTTTTAATTGATCATTGCAATCGCTGTTTTACAACCTTTTCCTTT
The DNA here is from genome assembly GCA_026261945.1 of Hirschfeldia incana. NCBI lineage: Eukaryota > Viridiplantae > Streptophyta > Magnoliopsida > Brassicales > Brassicaceae > Hirschfeldia > Hirschfeldia incana. The sequence continues at coordinate 8,114,237 of JABCMI010000011.1, read as the reverse complement.
AGGTTTTCAGTGTTGTTTGACAGTTGATTCTATAAGCCTCCACTTGTGTAGTTTATTTTCAATCCGTTAGAAACCGTACCAAGTCTGTTTGTGTGTGTGATCTGAAACATCATTTTTTGATGCTCTTGTGTGGATTCAATGAAGCAGATTAAAGATGTGACATTTAGATGCCATTCTTTTATTAACCAGATTCAATAGATTGTGTTTTTTTTAACTGATGAGAAAGTATTGTGTTTTTTTTTTGTTTATTTGTTGTAGGAATGAATGATTTGTTGTAGTAAAGCATCCATCCACACAAATCTCATCGGCTGAATAAAATTTTATTTTGGAATGGCTGAGGCTGATCCAGACTCCTCAGACACTTCTGATCTGAAACACATTAGCAGCGCCCCGCTCTTCAGCATCCCTCGCTTTTTCATCGCTAAAGACTCTGATGCATCAGCAGGGAGGAGCCCTACTTCTCCTCTTGATTTCTCACTCTTTGGTGGCCTCTTTAGCCCCAGGTCTCCTCCAGCTGCTGCTGCTGCTCCCTCATCTCCCATATTTCGTAACAGATGGGCTTGTGACAAAGTTGGTCTCTCTCTTCTAAGCTCCAGCGCTGGAGAAGAAGGCCATGAGGATGATTTATTCAGAAGGGAAAACATCGTGCTTGCCCCTCAAATCAAGCCCAGGCTGTTTGGTCCTTCTTGTGTTAAATCCAATTCCTTGCCTAAGAACTATACTACCCCTTCTTCCATGTCTTCTGATGTGGTAAACATTCATCCTCTTCCGTGTGATTCAGTCACTGGTGTGGTGGAGGAACATGACTCCCCAAGGAGATCAAGCTCATCTCCTATGGATATTATCTCCAGCCAGGCTTATTCTCGCTCCCTCTCTGCACGTGAGATGGCGCTCTCTGAGGACTATACCTGTATTATTTCTCATGGGCCAAACCCGAAAACAACTCATATTTTTGGTGACTGCATCCTGGATTGTGATCCTAATGAGTTGGGAAACAAGGATGATGAAACTGAGAAACTCTGCTTATGCACCGACAAAGCTCAGAACCACATTCATATGGACAGGTAATTTTGGCTCATGCTTAATGATAAGGATAGAGAAGTATGTGGTCTTAAATTAAAAGAGAATAACATTTCTGTTTTTTTTAGCAGCGAGACATCAGCAGCAGCAGCAGCAGCAGCAGCAGCAGATGAGAAGGAAAGTGACAAGGGAGGTGTTGAAGATTGTTTGGAGATATCTCCTGGATCAAGTTACAACGAGGATCTGTTTCCTATGGCCTCTTAACCAGGCAAAGATGTTCTCATTCTTGAGGCTTTTTGGGGGGGGGGGGGGGGGGGGGATCATGTGTGAGTTTAGTAGTGTTGTAAGATTTTCGTTTTTTTTTGTGAGATTTTTGCAGGCGTGCTCAATAAAAAGCTTGTTGATTCAAAGAGGGGGGTGAGTTTTGGTGTGGCCTGATGCCCCCGGCTCATCCTTTTCTTTTGTGTTTGTACCATTTGTATTTGTGACTTTATTACATTTGAAGAGGAACCATTTGTATTCTTCTTTCAATTGTTTCTACAAGGGCTATACCGAGAGTACCACCACCGACTATGTAAACATGTACTATTGGAATTGAATGAATGAATAATTGGGATTCTACATTACTTCATCGTTATCTTATAATCTTTTGGGTTTGGAGTTTGGACCACAACACAAAAGACAAGAGACAAAATAACAGAAGCGACAAAATTGGAAAGAAAAATAAAAATCGACCACAGTGGGAGTCGAACCCACGACCTTTTGATCCGAAGTCAAACGCGCTAATCCACTGCGCTATGCGGTCTTTGTTTTATATCCCTAAAGCAATAGTAAACCTTTCTAATATTTGCTGACGATGTGTTGCTGGTGATACCAAGAAAGGTTTCGTTTTCTCTCTATCTCTGCAAAATCGTTTCGTATGGATCGTAAATAGTCATAAGAAGGATTCATCTGGCGCTGATCCGGTTTGTAGATTTATTCCGTCATCTTAGGTGCTTCCGTTTTGCAATCGGACTAGAATCTCTGTGGAAACCAGAAAACTAGATCTAGGAATTGTTTACGAATCGCAGCAGTTTGTAGATTTGATTCGTTCGTGTAGCCACCAGCCATGTTCTATGGCACAGCTGTATGGGATCCTTGGCTTATCGTTGGCCAGATCATCTGCCTTCAGTGCTCCTTCTATCTCTCTCTTGGAGTCTTCATGATCCTCTTTCTCGGCCTTCGTGTTCCTCGCCTTAGCCTTGTCTACTTCTTCGATTACGCTACTCTCACTACTTCTACCGTCACCGGCTGGTGTGTCATTGCCTCGTTCCTCTTCACTTCACTTGCAGTGTTAGTTAGTTACAAACCTCTATGTTCCTCTTTTTTGCTTACGGTTTCAATAGTTGATTGATTGATTTGGTATAACTTTAGGGCTGTGTACATGATATTTGTGGTGGAACGAGCACGGAAATGCCTAGATTTCTCTGCGACTCTCTATATCATACATCTCTACTTGTGCATCCTCAATGGTGGATGGCCTTCGTCTATGGCGTGGTGGGTTGTTAATGGCACGGGGCTTGCGGTTATGGCATTGCTAGCTGAGTACCTTTGCATTAAACGCGAGCAGCGTGAGATTCCTATGGATCGTTTCCACTCGAGTAATGATAATTGAAATCTCCAGTATATTTATTTATATATATATATAGTTTCTTGCTCTGGATATAGAAATCAAGTTCAAATGACTGTCTATTGCAGGGGTTTGATGAACAAGTGATGTATGTACAGAGATGAGAATTGGGGCAAAGAAGAAGTTCAGCCGTGTTGGACCACTTACCTCTGCCTGCAGCTTTTTAGTCACTTTTAACACACATTGGAACACGTTTCTTTGTTGCATTTTCAATTTTATGGAAAAAAAACACCATCAGACTCTCGAATGCTTTAACGTTGCTTCGTGCGATAGTTTGTTATCGTTTCGTTCATTTTTTCATACTGGATAGTTGTCTCCAATCAAAAAAAGATATTGTTTGCTTAGCGTGCCTTGTACTTGTTCTTCATCATACTATTATGTCAATTGAATCCTCAAAAGTCAAATTTACTTGGCTTTTATGATCTCTACTTGTTGAATGTACTGTACAAGATCTGTGTGGTTCAGCCAAACGTTAGTAATATCGCATACGGGTCCGTCAACGTCTGGGTGGGGTGAAGTGAAGTAACGCTTGATTTGAAAACCAAAACGACGTCGCATAAGTGATAGAGATGTTCAGATCCGAATCGGATCAACTCGCTGCCAACAACACGCGCACTGGAAACTAGAATCCTCTCCCCCCCCCCCCCCCCTCCTCCTCCTACTCCTAGTCGTTGCATTGCTCTTCTTCTTCTTCTTCCCTGCGATCATCAAGCCGATCTCCGGTAGAGACATTCGTCTCGACTTGCAAACATGGTTAGTGATATGATCTCTCTCGATCGCCCCCTAGATCTATTTCAGTTTTTTTTTTTACATGGAACATCATGATCGTCTCTCGACGAGATGGTGCTGCATTGCTCTAAAATTGATAATTCTGCAACTCATTATCTAAAGCGAACGCGGGGAGGTCCTCGCGGATCGAAACAAAAGTTGGATCGATGAGTTTTTGTAGGTCTCTTCTTGTTGTTACTCTGCAGAAAATGAACTAACACTCGTTACATTGTGTTTTTGATTTCACGAGAGAATCATCAAATTGTACGAGCTCTTTTTCTTTTCTGGCCGGCACTAACTTACATTTTTATGCTTTTTTCTTCTTTGGAATTCTTCACACACCACAGCCTCTGAGACTCGAAATCAAGGTAATGCTTTCGTCGATTTGGACCTTCTTGTAATCTTATCTTTCCTTTTTAAGGTTGGTGATTGATTTTTTAACCGCTTATATGTTCTGATCAGCGCAAGTTTCTTCAAAGATCAGAAAGAGTCAAATCTGTAGATCTCCATCCAACCGAACCATGGTAATTTTGAATGCGTTCTCCATTTCTTTGTATCTTTCTCAGTTTTTTTTTTTTTTTTTTTTTTTTTTTTTGGTTGAGGATGCATTAATCTATTAACTGGTACAGGATCCTGGCAAGTTTGTATTCCGGAACAGTCTGCATCTGGAATTATCAGACTCAGGTAATTATCCCATCTTTTGGGATCATCTCTGTCTTACTTGATAACATATACTCTTCCTTATTCATAACTCTTGACACCTTATGTGCTCCTTCTCCAGACTATGGTCAAATCTTTCGAGGTGACTGAATTGCCTGGTATGATTAACTGCCTTTCATTATTACTATTCCTTCTTCTTATGCAGCATTTGTTGAGTCTATGTCATTGTTGGTGCAGTTCGGTCTGCTAAGTTTGTTTCACGCAAGCAGTGGGTTGTAGCTGGGGCTGATGACATGTTCATTCGTGTCTACAACTACAACACAATGGATAAGATCAAAGTATTTGAGGCTCATGCTGATTACATTCGCTGTGTTGCTGTTCACCCCACCCTTCCCTATGTCTTGTCAGCATCTGATGATATGCTCATCAAGCTCTGGGACTGGGAGAAGGATTGGCTTTGCACTCAGATTTTCGAAGGCCATTCGCATTATGTTATGCAAGTGACTTTCAATCCCAAAGACACCAATACTTTTGCTAGTGCATCCCTTGACCGTTCCATTAAAGTGAGAGATTCGTCTTTTTACTCCTATAATATATGTTGTTTGTTCATTCACAGCATGAGAAGCTAAACCTTTCTCCTGTTTTTACTTCTTTTTTTTTTTATATCTAGATATGGAATCTTGGTTCTCCGGATCCAAATTTTACTTTGGATGCACATTTGAAAGGGGTCAATTGTGTTGACTACTTTACTGGTGGGGACAAACCATACCTAATCACTGGTTCTGATGACCATACTGCTAAGGTCTGTACTCATCTGTCTTGCTTCTTTGCAATTCCTTTCCGGTATATTTGTGCTTGTGTATTTCTATATCTTGCATAGGTTCCTCCTGGATTTTCTATTGCTTATAAATGTCTTCTGCAAGCAGGTGTGGGACTACCAAACAAAGACTTGCGTTCAGACACTTGACGGTCATACACACAATGTTTCTGCAGTATGTTTCCATCCAGAGCTCCCAATAATTATCACGGGATCCGAGGATGGAACTGTTCGCATATGGCATGCCACCACTTACAGGTAACTCGTATGGTATATCTATCGGAGCTAAGATTGTTTGATCTTGAAAGCTTCCTACAATTTTTCTAAAGTCCTCTAAGTAGTTTCATCCAACAATTTTACCTTTAGGCTTGAGAATACATTGAACTATGGCCTTGAGAGGGTTTGGGCTATTGGACACATGAAAGGTTCACACCGGTAAGTTTCTGAATCTTACGATGTCAGTACTTTACTTATGCCCTGCCAAATGTACACTTATCTTGACATATGATTCTTTGATAATACCATATCATTTTCCAGGGTTGTAATTGGTTATGACGAAGGGTCTGCAATGGTGAAACTTGGCCGTGAAATACCAGTGGCTAGTATGGACAACAGTGGGAAAATTATTTGGGCTAAACACAATGAGATACATACTGTGAACATCAAGAGCGTTGGCACAGATGAGGTTTGGGAACACTTTGTAGACTGTTATTTTTCTTAGATATAAAAACTAGCTTTGGCAATGTTTATCATTTGGTTGTGGACTCACTTAGGTCACTGATGGTGAGAGGCTGCCTTTGGCTGTTAAAGAGCTAGGGACTTGCGATCTTTATCCTCAAGTAAGTGGCATCCTTCTCGTTGTATACGTTGTCACTTACTTGCTTTAGGTAATGGAGGGAATATGATTTCACTTCTGTGGCTTTTCATTTTCTTACCTCTGCTGAAAATGTAGTGATTATGTAGTGCCAATGGTTTCCTTTAATTGCTGCATGTAGTTATTTTGTGTTTTTGGGCAGTTTGATAGATTACTAGTATTAGTTGAAATACGACCTTAGTCGTTTTTAAATCTTGTGATTACCCACACTCATTGATGTTTCTGTTTCGCTTTTCAGAGCCTGAAGCACAACCCTAATGGTAGGTTTGTAGTTGTTTGTGGAGATGGTGAGTACATCATTTACACTGCCTTGGCATGGAGAAATAGGTCGTTTGGCTCGGCCCTGGAATTTGTTTGGTCATCTGAGGGGGAACATGCTGTCAGGGAAAGCTCATCAAAGATCAAGATCTTCAGCAAGAACTTCCAGGTTTGTTATTCCTTTTTGCACGTTCTTTACCCACTGATCAGCTTTTAAAACTTTTTTTTTGGTGTGTGTCCGATTATCTAAATTACACTAACATATACTGACAGCTTAGTTTGATAATGTGTGCAGGAAAAGAAGACTGTGAAGCCTACGTTCTCAGCAGAGCGCATTTTTGGTGGGACGTTATTGGCTATGTGCTCAAGTGATTTTATCTGCTTCTATGATTGGGCGGAATGTAGGTTGATTAGGCGAATAGATGTTACCGTCAAAGTAAGTGCTTATATGCCAGAAATATCTCTATTTGCAGGAGAGTGGTTTATGGTTCCAGTTTCTCAAATATTTTTTCTGAGAAATAGAAGATAATATCCTATCTGGACTTTAAGCGCAATACCAGATTGATACTGCTCTTTTCTGCAACAGAATCTCTTATTCTTGTATAATCTTTCTTGTTTATTGTATTGTCTCAGAATCTTTATTGGGCTGACAGCGGTGATCTAGTTGCAATTGCCAGTGATTCATCATTCTACATCCTTAAGCTCAATGTGAGGTTTTCTAAAAGTTTGGTAGTGTACTAGAACTTCGATAGAGTTTCGTTAGTTTGTTCTCTTTGTACTGTTGCTGTCCGATACATGGTTTTAAGATGTTTTATATTCTTCTGCTGTAGCGCGACATTATTTCCTCTTATATGGATGGCGGTAAAGAAATTGATGAGGAAGGTATTGAAGATGCATTTGAGCTTCTCAATGAAACCAATGAACGTGTTCGGACTGGCTTATGGGTTGGGGATTGTTTTATTTATACCAACTCTTCTTGGAGGCTTAACTACTGTGTTGGTGGTGAGGTAAGGCTTAGTTCTAAGTTTTTCGAAAAAACATGTTTTGATTTTACGGTAAATGATGTTCAATATTCTTCTTAAACCACAGGTAACGACAATGTATCATCTGGACCGTCCTATGTACTTGTTGGGTTATCTGGCTAATCAAAGTCGAGTTTATCTAATTGACAAAGAGTTCAAGTAAGCAGATATTTTACAGTTAATATTGCTGACCAATGTTTGCTGTAACTTTCTAACTTCTATGTCAATTTATTGTTTACAGCATTATTGGTTACACTTTACTTTTAAGTTTGATCGAGTACAAGACTCTTGTCATGCGTGGAGATTTGGAACAGGCTAATCAAGTCTTACCTTCAATTCCTAAGGAGCATCATAATAGGTACGTGAGTGTGTATTGCCTCGAATTATTTCAGTTAAGATTGCATTGTCATATTAGTGACCATGCATACGAGGTCACATCATGATTCTCAACTTCAAAATCTGTTTATATTGTCAGTGTGGCGCACTTTTTGGAATCACGTGGAATGACAGAAGATGCTCTGGAAGTAGCTACTGACCCTGATTACAAATTTGAGTTGGCCATACAGCTCGGTAGATTGGAGGTCGCAAAGGTCAGTTTGTCGATTTTACCATTGGAGAAGCTTTATTTCCGTGACTTACCAATCTGTTGTAATCCGATTCTTATATTTTGACAGGACATCGCTGTAGAAGCACAAAGTGAGGCTAAATGGAAGCAACTTGGAGAACTAGCGATGTCCACTGGGAAGGTGGCTCATTTTCTAACTGCAACTACTGTTCTAAGTTTTTCACAAAGATTAGAGCTAATATGCATTTCTTTTCAATTTCCTTCCCATTCTTGTATCACTTAGCTGGGTATGGCTGAGGAATGCATGAGGCATGCTGTGGATCTGAGTGGCCTGTTACTGCTTTATTCTTCCTTGGGAGATGCAGAAGGATTGACGAAGCTGGCAGCACTAGCCAAAGAGCAAGGAAAGAACAATGTCGCCTTTGTTTGCCTGTTCATGTTGGGGCAAGTAGAAGACTGCCTGCATCTTTTGGTGGAAAGGTATGTCGTTGCCGTTCTTACATTGGGGCGCAGTTAGTTGCGTCTGTGCTGATATTTCTCTGGTTACAGTAATCGGATACCTGAAGCTGCTCTGTTAGCACGATCGTACCTTCCGAGCAAGGTCTCCGAAATAGTGGCATTGTGGAGAAACGATTTGACCAAGGTTCGTGTTAGACACTTCCTATGCGTCTTCTGATTAAGCATCCAAACTTTGCATGTTGAAATATCCACAGCGTTTATTGATCCACTGTTGATCTGCATGTAGATAAGTCCAAAGGCTGCTGAATCTCTGGCTGATCCTGGAGAGTATCCCAATCTGTTTGAGGACTGGCAAGTTGCCCTATCCCTCGAAGAAAGAGCTGCAGAGACAAGGTATCTTTCAGACGCCGTTGGGGTGATTAGCTTCTTCGTAGTAATAGTGCTTATGAGAACACTTTTAAATTTAATTGTTTGGACTCATCCATCTGAGTCATGTGTCTGCATTAGAGAGTATGGTTTGTTTTGAATCTGTACCCTTGTATAAACATAACTCTAGCACTGTTCATTATCCCGCGAATTTGAAGTTTCCAGGATCCTCACAGACAAAGTACTTATATTCATTTATGTTGCAGGGGCGTCCATCCTCCTGCTGGGGATTATGGCAGTCACACACACAGAGACTATACAACTTTGGTGGAAGCTTTTAGAATCATGCAAATTGAAGAAGAGGAGAGGCTTGAGCACGCGGATGTTCTCGACGAGGTATGCATAGTTGGCTTTGCGTGCCACTGAGACCGTGACGGCTTCATATGTTTTGGGACTGACTGTTTGTGAACAGGTTGGGGGAGAGGAGGGAGAAGAGGAGAATCAGGAAGCTGAGGAAGAGAGTGGTGATGGGGGGAAGGAAGAGAATGCGGACGAAGAGGGTGTTGTGGTGGACGCTGACTCGACAGATAGCGCTGTGCTAGTTAATGGGAATGGAAACGAGTCTGAAGAACAGTGGGGTATGTATGATTAGTGAAGGAGTGTTTAATAACATTTTTGTGGTGATTAATTGATCATTATATATGCTCTGCTTGCTCTAGGACATTTAGGTCGTTTGCTTCTAATGCATCTACAAACATGACATATTATCATAGGGCTTTCTGTTTGCATCTCTAATCATATATGTTGAGGATGGAGTATTTAGTGCTTTTCATATTTTATTTGTCAACCAACCTATTCAAAAGACTGATAAAGAAAATATTTTGCTTGGTTTTGGTACAGTTCTAACACCACCGCAGGAGTAGGGGGTTCGTGAAGACGTATATTCTTGGCAGTGAAGAGGGAAATGATGAAAGCAGCAGAGAGGAGAGAAGATAAGGGAGAGTCTCATTGTTAGGAACTGATCTCCGCTATAGAGTGTAATAGAAGAACATTGGTAATATGGGTTTAGGGCAAAAACAAAAAACATCACCCTCTAAATTTCCAAACATTGGTAAAATGGGTAGAGATATTTTCATAACCTCGTGTATAATAATAATATTTTTTCCAAACTGAAACATTCCATGAATAACTTTTTGACTTGTTAGCCAGGTCAAAATGATTAAAAAGAGGCCAAGTCAATTTCGTTAAATCTTTACAGAACTCAACAAGATACTAAAATCTTGCAGTTATTTTGAAAAACATGGATAAAAAAAGAAAGTTATTACCCTCCTTCCTTCCTTCCGTCACAACCCAAGCAATCAAAGGGACTGCGGATCTCTTCTCCGTCGTGAATCGCGTGATATCTGGTATCGTCTCTCGTTCTCCATTAAACCGGAGCTTTGCGGTGTTCGTCTTTCCTTAAGTACTACTCTACTTGTTCTCCATAATTCTTCTGCAATTAGGATCGACTGAGGTTTTGTTTTTCACTGATTAAATATCTTCGTCTATGGTTTGGCTTAGGAGGAGGTGGCGGTTCTCTGATTCAAGAGTGTTATGGCCCCAGATGGCGTAGAAGAGGCGGACTACGAGAGTGACCCCGAGGAACTGAAGCGCTCCTTGGCCACAAGGAGAAGAGAAGCGAGCGACGATGAGGATGAGAACCTGGGAGAAATTCATAGTGCTGACATCGATTCCGATGAACAAAAGAGTGCTATCGTGGAGTTTGATAACGATGCAGATGAAGGATCGCACATAGAAGGTGACGATAGCTACGATGAAGATGAGGAGGGCGATTATGGAGACGATGATGAAGACAGCATGGAATACAACAAGACGACAAGTGTTGATGGCAAGGCTGAGCCTAAGGGAATGGAAGCTGTGACGGAGGACTCTGTTGTGGATGGAGAAGAACCAAAGCAGAAGGAACCTTTTGCAGTCCCAACAGCTGGAGCTTTTTATATGCATGATGACAGATTCCAGGAAATGGATGTTGCCCCAAATAGGTATTACTCTCTAACCGTTGTTACAGTTCTTATACAGCTATGAGTTGAAGGCTATGGTCCAAGTCCACACTAGTTACTAACGTAACTATTATATCATACAAATGTATGTATGGAGCCAGTGAGAGTATACTAAACAAACTACTTTCTGCCATGCAATTTTATTAAGTAGTTCGAATATGTTGCAGCTCTTGCAATAGATTTGTTAACTTTGATTGTGAATCGTAACTTCTAAATCTAGCCGATTTGGTAGCAGAAGATAAGCACTCCTATTTTATACTTGACCGGAACTCTTCCCTTCTCCTCTTGTTTAGTGTATGTGCAAACAAGTTACTTAGTAAAATCCATTCATATTGGTCTTGCTTTTGCTTGTGCAGGCGAATGCGTGGTGGGAGGAGGCTTTGGCCATCCCGAGATGAAAGAAAATGGGGACATGACAAATATGACGAGTTGAATACACAAGAAAAACAAAATGATGTAGTTACCCTAAATCCTCTCTCCCTCTCCTATTCATTGATATATTTGTATTTTTTTGCTTTCTTCCCTTTTGCTGTGTCAATACATTTGTCACTTCTTCTGTATCTCCATTTAATTTACAAGCTGACTGATAAAACTTTGTGAACATAGAAGAGGACTTCCAGAGGCCGAGCCAGAGGACGTGGTCAGGGTAGGGGTCAGGAGCGTGGATATTCTCGAGAGAGCAATTCTAACGTGTTTACCAAAAATGGACACCAAAATCAGTTTCTTAAGTCTGTCACAAGAGGGAGAGGACGCAGAAGATATGATGTTACGGGCAGTCAAGCACCTTCTGTTCAAACCAAACAGTTAGTCTTTAAGTTTTGTTTTTTTTCTCTAGTCAACACACCGATACTCTATCTGTAATTGTGTTGTCACTGGATCTGTAGGTCCCAGAATTCGTTTGTGAATCCAGGACGTGCACCAACAGAAACAGACAGCATAGACGCTGAAGCCAAGATAAATGTAGTTGCTTCGAGTTTAAACTCAGCTTCTCCTCCATTTTATCCTTCAGGTTCATCCAATAGCTTGGCACAAAAGGATTTACAAGCTGGCATGGGTAGACTGCACGTTAATGGAAGCCCTACACCGTCTGGAAAGAAGTTCGGGAGTACAAAATCTAGCTCTTCGTGGGTACGCACTACCCCTTCTCAGACTACTAGTCAAGTTAGAGGTGCACCTGCCCTTGGGAAAGTGCTTAATCAAGGTGACAATGTTATTTCGCCTATGCAAATCCGGGGAATTTCACAAGGCGCTGAAGAAAGCTTTCAATCTCCTGGTGAGGCTTGTGATCAACATCCAGCTGTTATCAGTTTGCTACTTTATTCTCTACCGAAATTGGCTCATCAGAAAATCTGTATGTTTCTGGTAAAACAGGGTTAGACACAGAAACAGGTGTTTTGGTTGCCAATGGAAAAGGGACTCTCCAGCCTAGTGGAAGAGGGTCTTTTATGTATGGAGGGACACAATTTATGGGCCCAGGCGGAGGCATGGCGGCTGGTCATGGCAATCCCGATTTCCCTGCTTTTCTGCCTGGTAAGTTATTCTTGAATGTCATCGTTCATCCTTCATTGGAACGGTTAAAAAACATCTTCCAGAGTGAGTTTCATGCATGCTAATGCGATTGAAAGCTAATGGTGCCGATATGCATATTTGATCGGTTTTATTTTTATGGTCATATTTTTTCATGTGCAGTTATGCAATTCGGTGGTCAGCACGGTGGTGTTCCAACCTTTGGAGTGGCTCTTCCGGGATATGTCCAACCAGAACATGGTACTCGAAATCCCGAGATGACATGGTATGCAGTCCTTCCTTTTCGCTGTACCACATTTGCGGATGTTAGTTTTGAGTTTGCTCAGCTTTTCGTGTTCTGAATAGTTATATACCCCATATTTTTTAGTTGACTTTCTGCATGCTTTTGTTAATTCATTGTGATGGCCCAAACATAGTCAGAATTGTGGCTTTCATTTATCTGCTGTTTGTGTTTATTTTTAATTTCCCTAGCTCCTTGCCTATACGTAGTTCCTGATTACTGCTATTTTTGTTTCTATTATTGACAGGCTGCCAATTTTGACTGGCCCGGGATCATTGGGAGCGTCATATCCTCCACCTTATGCTGCGATTGATGGTTCTTACCAAGTACACAAACCAGGTTTACCTTCCTCTGCGGGATCATTCAGGTTTGTAAATTAATCTTCTTCGTTTTCTTATTGTTGCTAATCAGCCTGCATAGTTCCGTATGCGTAAATGTTGACTCTTAGTTTTATCCAATAGGAAGAGTAGTGTAGCTTTAAAGAAACAATCGTACGTAAAGTTTTAGACTTTGGGATTTGTCATATTTGTTGGGCACTGCAAAATGCATGTTACACGCTAGAATTTCATTTCCTAACTGTTCGGATATGTAGCGTACTACGTACACCAGAAACATATGGCTTTCATCTACCGGACTCACCGGGCGCTCATTTAACAAGTTAACACCTTTTTTTGGCAGCCTAGAGAACAGTTCCAAGAACCCTACTGATGAAGAGAAGCCTGTGGAGAGACATGGTAAGTGGGTTTGTTGAATCAAATGGTAGGGAAAGCATCTGCCTTTTAGTTAGAGATATTGAAAGATTATTTACCCTGATATGATTGGTAGCTGGTATAAAGCAATGAATATGTTGGATCTAGTTCAAGCATTGTTTATTTTATGAGAGATCAAAATATGTAGTTTCGAATTATGACCAAACGAAACAAGTGCAAGGAGGATTGATTGTTCATGCTCGTTCAGGTTTGAAATAAAGTTTTTCTCCTTTTTGATGTAGATGTTACAAACAATGGGACAACACAACGGTCGAACAGCAACCCAAACAAGCAGCCTCGTAGGTGAGTTTTGAAGCTATATCCTTATAACTGCTCTTTAAATTGATCATACTTTGACAGGGAACCATCTTGAATTAAGGTGCAGAGAGTATTTAGGTCTAGGGTGTCAAGTAGAGGAGTAGTTGGGTACCAAATATTGTGAAAAAGAAATGAATTATTGAGATACTTAACCGTGCACATATATGCTAGATACTCGGAGATGAGCTTTAGCAAGTGAATGCACATTATTAAGAAGGCAAGAACGGTCCTCTCTTATTAGAATAAGTTGAGACAGGAGTTGTGTGTGTGTGTGTGGGAGAGAGTGGAAGAGATCCTCCTTTGCTGCAGGTTATGTTGGTTCTCCTCTGCGGGAGCACTATGGGCTGCTATTGTTACAGATTTTACTAGGTATCAACTTTAAAATTCTTCCTACTCAGTTACACATGACATGGAAAAATGAGATCTTATTGATTCGGTTGACTTGTGTATCTTATTTTCAGGAGGTTGTTGCGCCTTGAAAAGAGTTTGTTTTGTGAGCTTTGAGCTGTCTTCTTTCTCTACCTGTAATTTTTATTATTTAGTTCATTTTGCTTCTTATTTTTTAAAGATGATTTGCAATGTTGATATGTGTTTCGGTTTTCGTGGTCTGGTACTTGTTTAAGGTTCTGTGTACGGAAGACACGGTTACAATTTGCACATTTTGAGTAAGTGTTCATTTTGAAATTTGATTATAGTTGTTGGTTAAGCCTCCTCTCAGTTAAGAAAAAGATGTAGAGTATTGTCTGTTGCGTATATATTGTTATGATTATATCGCTTCACATTCACCAATTTTCAGTAGGAGATGTAATGTGTTGTTTGTTGTTACCTAAAAAGTGCAGTAGATGTAATGTCTCAATTGTTTCTTTCTTCGTTGTTTTTGTAAATTTGGAGAAATGGAGGTGTAATTTTGAAAGAAAAAAAAAACAATGCTGCAAGAAAAAGAAATTAAAATTGTAGTTATCGTCCCCAAACTTAACGAGAGGTTAATAGTGTCAAAACAGCCTTCTCCTCCTCCTCATGCGAAGAAGGAACAATGATGGATGGTACTAGTAACGTCTACACTCCGCCCGACCAATCTCTCTCCCCCAACTCTAACCTTTGCATCACGGTTACCTCTTCTCCTTTCTCTCTTCCTTCCCTAATAGTGTTGGTTTTATATTTTGTTAATTCGAACTTAGGGTTAACTTGATTTAAAATGAACCTGTGTTGAGTTTAATTTTATGATTTCAGATCGAAGAGGGTTCTCAAAGCAGCGAGCAGCTGGTTATAGCACAAGACAGAGACGACGATGACCTCCCAATCGTCGGAGACAACAACAACCCTCCTCCTAACCTCCACGATTGCGATGTACTGCTCGCCGAATTCCCAACTCAAAGCAACGAATCCGATAAGTCTCCGACGCCGTCTCCTCCTCCACCAACTACCGGAATGGAATTCGACTCCTACGACGACGCCTACACTTACTACAACTCCTACGCCAGGGACCTCGGCTTCGCAATCAGAGTCAAATCCTCATGGACCAAGCGTAACAGCAAGGAGAAACGCGGCGCGGTCTTGTGCTGTAACTGCGAAGGCTTTAAAACCGTTAAAGAACCAAACAGCGCAAGGAGAAAAGAGACGAGAACAGGTTGCCAAGCCATGATTCGCCTCAGATTGATCGATCTCGATAGATGGAAAATCGATGAAGTCAAACTCGAACACAACCACTCTTTCGATCCCGAACGAGCTCATAACTCTAAGTCTCATAAAAAAACTTGTGGTAGTGGTAGTAGTTCTGCTTGTACCAAGAGGAAACCTGAAGCTCCTATTGATGTTCAAGTCCAGACCATCAAGCTGTATAGAACCAATGCTGTTGACTCCAATGGGGAGACGAGCGATCCCGATCAATCGCACTCTTCAAGTCGTTTGAATCTCAGAGGAGGAGGAGGGTTTAGAGTCTTGCAGGACTTCTTCTTCAAATCTCAGCTTACTAACCCTAATTTTTTCTACTCCATGGATCTAAGCGATGACGGGGGGTTGAGGAATGTGTTCTGGATCGAGGCTAGAGCCAGAGCTGCTTACTCTCACTTCAACGACGTGGTTGTCTTCGACACGACGTGTTTATCGAACGCCTACGAGCTCCCTCTCGTGGCGTTTGTTGGAGTTAACCACCATGGAGACTCCATCTTACTCGGATGTGGTTTGGTTTCTGACCAGAGCTACTACGTCTGGCTCTTCAGAGCGTGGCTTACCTGCATGTCGGGACGTCCACCGCAGACCTTCGTCACGGAGCATTGCAAGTCGATTCAGACTGCAGTCTCTGAGGTTTTCCCTAGGGCTCATCACCGTCTTAGCTTGACCCACGTCTTGCAAACCATCTTTCAGAGCGTTGTTGGTGGGCTACAGGATTCAGAGTCGTTCCGTGTGGCGCTGAACAGAGTTGTGTACGGTTATCTCAAGGTCGAGGAGTTTGAAGTGGCTTGGGAGGGAATGGTCATTCGGTTCGGGCTGACGAATCACGAGACCATCCGGGGCTTGTTTCAGGATCGAGAACAGTGGGCTCCTGTTTACCTCAAGGACACGTTTTTGGCAGGGGCGCTGACTTTTCGACTGGGGGATGCAGCAGCAGCAGCAGCTCCGTTCATCTTCAGCAGCTACGTTCACCAGCAGACTTCCCTGAGAGAGTTCCTTGAAGGGTACGAATCATTTCTTGATAAAAAGTACACCAACGAAGCCTTGTGCGATTTAGAGTCGTCGAAGTCAATCCCGGAGCTCAAAACAACGCACCCGTACGAGGCTCAGATGGCAAAGGTGTTCACGAAGGAGATATTCACAAGGTTCCAAGAGGAGGTCTCGGCGACTTCGTCGTGTTCTGGAGTAACGCAAGTCCACTCAAACGGCGGCTCGGCATCGACTTACGTGGTGAAAGAGCAGGAGGGAGAGAAAATGAGAGACTTTGAGGTCATCTACGAGACGAATGCAGCACAGGTGCGTTGCTCCTGTGTCTGTGGTGGTTTTAGCTTCAACGGGTACCAATGCAGACACGTGCTCCTCCTGCTCAGCCACAAGGGCTTGGAGGAAATCCCGTCTCAGTACATACTGCAGCGTTGGCGGAAGGACGTGAAGCGTCTCTACGTTGCAGATTTCGGGTCAGGCTGTGTGGACATAACGAATCCGGTTCAGCGGTACGAGCATTTGCACAGAAGAGCGATGCAGGTTGTTGAACAAGGGATGCGGTCGAAAGAGCACTGCAGAGTTGCCTGGGAAGCGTTTAAAGAGAGTGTGAGTAGAGTGACAGAGAAGTCTTCGTAGGTAATTTTTCTTTTGTTACCTGTTGCTGTTGTATGTTTATGTCGTTGTACGACCTGATTAAAACTCTTAATAGTAATTATTAGGTTCAGAGCTTATTCCTGTAATAGATTCTTGTAGGTAGGATATCTTTCTTGTTCCGTCACTTTGCTATCCGCTTCCTCAATATCAGGCTTTTATAACATACAATAAGGGAGCGGATCAACAGAAAGCTAATCTCATCTCTTTTTTTTAATAAGAGGGATTATATACACACTGGCCAAAATGATTTACTTTACGAAAACCAATGAGACTAACAT
The DNA here is from genome assembly GCA_026261945.1 of Hirschfeldia incana. Lineage (NCBI taxonomy): Eukaryota > Viridiplantae > Streptophyta > Magnoliopsida > Brassicales > Brassicaceae > Hirschfeldia > Hirschfeldia incana. Next base: position 8,097,238 of record JABCMI010000011.1, on the reverse strand, counting down.
CTTCGTGAGACGATCAAATTCAACCAGCTGCCGAATGACATTCATATACTGTGATTGGATTTTTACAAGTAATGGTGAAGACAAGGTGCATGAGACCGACACAAGTTATTCAGAACCAATGTTTGATTATACCAGCCCTATACCCCAACTAAACACACAAATGCTTGATATTCCCTCATGATCACACAACCAGCACCAAAGTATGAATATAAGAAGAAAAAAAACAAAGACAAAAGGAAAGGAAACATATGTTTTTTCGGACTACACAACAGCAAGTACAATGCAAAAGCAGTTTTCATCTCTTTTCTACTTTGATAATCTCTCCTCTATTTGTTGCGCTTTTATTGTTCGCCATCTTCTCCTCCCAACTGTCTACTTGTTTCTCTTTGACACCTTTAGAAGACATCCGGATTGAATCTCTGCGGCATCATAGTGTTTCCGTATTCCATTTGCTCCAGTTGCAATTTCAATGCGTAGTTATTCACCTGCATTTGTAACTTTCTATTAACATTCCACTCTTTCTCAATTCAAGATTAGGGAACATTCACCATTGCAGATTTGATGAGATTCTGCAATCTTACATAGTTCTATATTCCTCACTTGATAAAAAAAATTCTTAAACTCACGATAAGGCTGTGCAACCATAAACATAAAAGATAATCAAAATCAGAACTAAAGGTATCTCTAAGGCTTACCTCCAAATTTCTGACCTTCTCCTGGTACTGAGGAATCAGTTGCTTACAAAATTCCAGCTGCTGGTTAGCATCTTCTAACGCCTTCTGCCGCTCATGCTGGATAGCAACAGCACGCTTCAGCACTGTGTTGTCCTTGATCAAGGCCTCCACTTGTTGCTGCACTGCCACACTCTCCTGCAAGAGATAACAAAATATTAATAAGTATCCAACTTCTCATTTACGGATTTGATAGGTTTAGTTCCCTGACGGGAAGATGAAGGACAAACTTTCCTTGGTACTACATACAGAATAGTGTTCAGAGCCAGCAACTTGCAGTCAATGATGGTTCAAACTATGGCTTAAAAACAACACTGACTGAATTCAAAAACAGTCTCCTTCATGCGTACCCATGGGTCCTAAATCCTAATACAATTTTCCTAGCAAGGCTAATACCCACCACCATGTATGCAGCACTATACGACACATTATAATGAAACTTAGCGAGTACAATGCCTTTTTTACCTCTTGGAATTTTTTGCCAGCTTCTTCATGAGCACGTGCGCTCAACGTCTTCTCTAAAGCCTGCAAGACTCTTTCGGCACGGACTTTCGCATCATCTGTGCCAGTAGACTGCGTCACCTCCCTGACTAACAATGAAACCCAGTCATCAGCACTCGCTGGTGAAGCAGTAAAAGCTCCACCACCAGCATCAGTCTTCTCCTTATTAGCAGCGGCTGCAGCTCTTTCCTCCTCAGCAGATACAAAAGCGTACAAGCTTTTCATAGCAGCATTCAAATCACTCCCATGTTCTTCCAACGCCTTCACAAGAACCTGATTACACAAACATAAAAAAAAACTAATTAAATTTCAAGAAAAAAAAACATATTTACCAACCGAACAAGCCAATCACCGATAGAACAAAACGAATCAAGCTGCTAAACTCAATCTACAATACCTAAACAGCGTCTAACAAAAGAGTATTCAATCGGATTGGGGGAAAAGACATACGGTGAGATCAAGATGAGGAAAGGCAGTGCGAAGCTGATCGAGCGATGAGGAAGGAGAGGAGGAGGAGGACCAGGTTGGAGAATTGGAAGGGGAATAGCATCGGAACCTCTTCGAAGATGGCGGAGGAGATGGAGTATCGTCGAAGTACGATCTCTTGCTTCCGCAATATACGGCAGACATGGCTTGGGAAACTTAATTAATTTTTCGATCCGATCCGAATGAACCCTAAATCTCAATAAAACCTATGCGCGTTTCGAAGAATAAAGATATGATTCTTAGGCAAACCTCAGATCGAGATTCAGGAAGGATGTGGGGGAGCGTCCAAGTTTCCCTATCTATCAGGTTTAGGTTTTTGATGGGGTTTTCTTTGATATCAGGCCAAGGCCAACATTAGTTTTTATATATACACCTTGCTTCTAAGCGGCAGGGGCTTTTTTGGTATTTTACTCTTTCCCATTTGCGAGTTGCGCGTGAACCTGCAGCCAACGCTTCTCCTTTCTTTTCAGATTATATTTTATCCAATAATTCCTTTTTTGTCCTTGAATCAAGTTTCTCAACAAATTTTAGAGATCACAAAATCTAATCATCATTTAATATGAACAAGTAAATGTCGATTTATTGTGGATGAGACGTTATTTAGCATATTTTAACCCGTTATTCATGTTAACAAAACACACACATACTCCAATCCAACAACCAGATCAACCAAAATCAACACTGATTAAACTGACAAGCATTGAACAATTGCGACATACAAAGTAGCTTGTGACTAGCATGAATCATTACACATGGAGTCGAATAAAGGTTGAAAGGTTTAAACAATCTCTAGTTACATATAAATTTGATCAAACTGATTACCATAACCCTTGATAACTTCATATTACATCTAGTTTTGGAAGTACTTGAAGATATAGATGGAATCATGGAGGTAAAGCCGAGTAAAACAGTCTTAGAAGGTTAGTCCTTCTTCTAACTGGCTAGGCTCCACCAGAACGTACAATGGTTTTCCCTTAAGCTTACAATGCCCCTGCATCTCACATACACCAAGTTATATTCATCATCTTCAGTGATACTTAATGGGCCTAAAAGGCCAGTATAATCTCAAAATACCATTGGTTCGATGTTTCAAAGACAATGTTTTTTGAAGTAATCAACTACCTTGAATTTAGGCAAACCAACAACGCAGGCACATTCCACAACTTCGGCCCCAGCACGTTCTGAGGTGCATATAATTAAACTCGTTAGGTAAGTACATACTCGATGGTTAATGTATTTTACACAAAGTCACATGTTCTTTATCAAAAAAAAAAGAAAAAACACCAAAGTCGTATGTAAGTTAGTAGTTGTATTCGCTAAATGTGAATATATATTACCCAAGAGGTTAATGGAAGCGGAGAGTGTTCCACCAGTGGCAACTAAATCGTCGATGACAAGAGCTCTTTCGTGGGATTTGACGGCCTCCACACTCATCTCTAGACGATCGTTTCCATACTCTAGCTCGTACTCTTCGCTTATCACTTTCCCTTTTTAACACCCACCACAAGCAATTATAGCAGTTAACCATATGTATTTTATCCTAAAAATACGTTTTAGTCATCTAAGATTTTTGTTGTTACAAAAAAAAAAAGCCATCTAAGATTTTATTAGTAAATTGTACCAGGTAATTTTCCTGGTTTACGTAGAGGGATGAACTTGGCACCTATGGCTAATGCGATGGGAGGTCCGAATATGAATCCTCTCGCCTCTACGCCTGCACAAAGTCCCATATTAATGATTATTTTAGTATGGTTTATATTAATATTTGAAATCGATTTAATATGAGAGCATATCTTAGTCTATATTATTGAATTCTTAAAAAGGTTCACAATAAGACAACACAATTGTGAGGCGGGCACACAAGTGAGTGACGACGATTATATGAAAAAAAATTAATGGGATAATAATTAGTGACCAACCAACCACACTAACTAAGTTCAAAAAAAAAAACCAACCACACTAACTACTAGTATGTGAGTGTAAAATCATCAATTCATAAAAAAGTTGTCTATTGTTTATTGAATCTTGTCATATTATTGGAAGATATAATCGCTTTCGGAATCTATCGTAAAGGAGCAATTAGTAGAGAAATGAAACATAAAAAGAGAGGGAAAGATGAAAAGAACCGGCAACGAGAGAGATGTTCATGTGCTTGTAACGTTCTACGAAGATATCAACAACATGTTTGAAGGCAACTGGATCTAGCAGCAGCGTCGTTATGTCTTGAAACATGATTCCTGCAACACAAACACGTTTGTGAATATCTTTTAAACGTAAAAAAATAATACGAGTTGATGATGAAATTGGAACTTGAAAAAGTAAAGAAAAAGAAGAGGAAGAAAGTTAGACCAGTCTTGGGGAAGTGAGGGATGACTCGAATGGCGTCGGAGATGGCCTGTAGTCTTGGGTCTCCCTGCAACCCGTTCTCCACCGCAAACATCTCTCTCTCTCTCTCTTTCACCCTCTCGTGTGTGTCGTATAAGATGATGAGAGAAAGGTGGTGAGTGTATTTATAGCGTTTATTTAATTATCACCCACTCATCGTACGTTTCCATCCCAAGTTACTATTTCTATTTTTTTCTAAAAGATAATAGAATTCAAATTAAATCTCGCCTGAAAGTTGAAACAACCAATTCATGGTGATCATATTCAATATATAACTCAAGGTGACGGTGTTTCTAGTTCTGTTTGATGATTTTATTATGGTTAATTATTATGGATGTCTTACATGACAAATTGGGGTTTTGTTCTTCACTAGCACACGGGGTTTTGTTAATGACCGAAATTAAAAAGGTGGTGGGGAAATGATGGCATGAATCAAACATTTTCAATTTAATATATCAATTTATTTTAAAATAAGATTATTTTAAAAACAAAGTTCAGTTTAGTCTAACTCTAGTGTATAGAGTAAAATGGAGTGATGAATAACAAATGAAATGATGAATATTCTTACTTTCTATTATTTTTTTTAAATAGAAAATACAGGTAAGTTATATACAAATGTACTCCAAAATAGAGCAGGGTTTAAGATTAACTCAATATCTTTCCCTGCCAAATCAAATTATAAAGAACGTCAAGTTACAAAAAAAAATTATAAAGAACGTCGGTTTTTTTTTTAAATGATTCAGTGGTAAAATTGATAATAAAATAAAAGTTTTTTTAAAACAAAGGATTGACATTATAGTATTATTATACTACCGCAAACAAAGAAAAGGGTGAAAGATGACCCACTCGATGGTAGGAGGGATCAAAACGTACGAGTGGCTATATCGACTGTTGAACCGCACGCCTACGACTGCTCATTCACTGTTTGCATATCATCCTTTTCTTCTCTTCCCACTTCTCTTTTCTTTTTTTTCCTTTTGCTAATCATTACTTTACTATAGTATATGAGGAATTATACCAAATGTTATTAGCATTGTCTTCTGATATATTGACTCTATCTAAATCAAATTATTCAATTAATTTTGTATTATATCTTCTCATCAGAATAAGATGATTGGTTGTATTTAGATTTCGGGCACATATTCCGTTTGTCGTTTTAAGCTCAGCACGACTACATACTTCTTACCATATCAAAGAGATAAGAGATTGCATCACCAATAACAACCACTGATTTGTTCCTCCCACTCCCTAATTACAACATAAAGAGGACCTATGATTAATTATCATTATTTTATTTGACAAAAGATAACCAAAAACAGGAAAATATTAATTTGTATGCCTTTAAGGATATTTAATATTATAATAAAGCCCCAATAAAAGACACAAATATCCATAATATAATTACTTTTGCAAAAAGTCCCCGTTGTATATTTGACATGAATTCAGAGAAATATACCTGAGAACAGATGAAGAAGAAGCAGAAGCAAAATCAAAATCAAATCAGTCAGACGAGATTATTATGTCTCCAGTGGTCCGTTCTGAACCAAATATGCTTTCACGATTGCATCTACTATTCACACTCTTGTCTTACTCTCACTATGGTCCTTCAAATCCTACTTCAATATAAAAATTGATACAACAGGTAAATATGTATGTGACCAAGTCAGATTCACTCGTAGAGGTTAGATCCTTGTAGGACTAGTGAGAGAGCTGATTGGTTAGGGATTTTTTTTCAGGATCTTTGAAATAGTTAAGAGTAGTTGAAGCGTAAAATCTGTTTTACTTAGTTGCAAAACAGCTAGACATAGAGTAAACATATCCAAGAGCAGCTATAAAAGATGGTGAAGTTTGAAAACGAAAGACAAAGGAGTGAGTACCTCACAAATATCTTTCGTGCGGTTAATTTCAAAAGAGACAGAAAAGGACACCAAATCTTTGGAGGACAATCACTCCCAAGATCTCCTCTGCCTATTTCATCCACATCTTCTTCTTCTTTTCTGATTAGAGGGGAAAAACAAAACAAAAAAGACATAAAGAGTTGAAAGAGAGGGACTTGACCATGTGCCTATGTGCTCTCTTCTAACAGTTACATCAACACTAATCACAATAGGAACCAAAGATCCCACTCCTTTACGTTTTTACTGTTTTGACAGATAGTGCACGTTACTGTAATGCACAGCACTCTTCACCTTTTGATGCTACAAGGCATACATGACAAAGAGACTATATAAAACGTCCAATATTAGGACCCACGTACAGATCTATCAGTCATGCCAATTCCTTATTAACGTGAAACATGATCTGTAAAAACCCGAGTGACTATGCCTTGCAGATTACTTTACCGAGTGTAACAAATAGGAAAAAAAAGTCCACAAATAATTAAAAAAAATGTAAACCGGTGGGCACATTACAATGCTATTTTGGGGCCAAGGAATTTGTCTTTCAAAAAAAAAAAATGCTATTTGAAATATTGAGAGGTAGGAGAGCAACTTTCTTGTAACAAATGGGGAAAAAGCTTGTGTTTTAAGGTGTAAACTTGGCTAGGATAAAAAAAACCTTGGATAGGATATATTTACAGCAGGTTTGATTTAAATCCATTCCCTAACAAGAAAGTAGCATATATGCGAAATTGAGCAATACAAGAAATGAATATAGACCGAAGAAGCCCAATGACTTGGAACCGCTTGACACATACGTAGCTCCGTTCACCGTAACATTGCCACCACCTGCTCTAGATATATGCTGGACCGTACCGGAAGGACCAGGTCTCTTATTTTCTCCTTCACACAACCTGACACTCGAACCGGATGTTGAACCGAATACATCATCCAATTTACTCTCACTGTTAACGCACAAACCGGCGTTATTATACAGCTTCAGCTTTCTCCTCATCCTCCACACTGTGTCTCTCTCGAACGGTACTGGCCCTGTCAGACGGTTATCGTTTAGCCTCAGCTCGCTTAGATCCTTCACGCCTCGAAACTCCATGGGAATCGAACCGGTCAAGTTGTTGCCCTCCAGATGAAGCACCCGGAGACTGGCTAACCGAGTCAAGGATCCCGGTATTGAGCCATGGAGGTTCATATTCGAGAGCACAAGAATCATCAAGTTCTTGAGACCTTTGAATGTGTTTTGTGGAATAGCTGCTGAGAATTGAGTATTCCCTTTGAGCACCAAAGCTTGGAGTGAGTTTAGCCCTTGGAGGGAAGACGGGAAGGGACCTGATAACCGGTTATAGCTCAAATCCAAAAGCACTAGTTGGTTGAGCCGGTTGGTGGAGTCGGGGATAGAACCAGTGACTCGGTTATGGCTAAGATCAATTTTGATCAACGAACCACAGTTCGAGAATGTAGACGGGACCGGTCCGGTTAACAAATTATGGTTCAAATCCAGAACGTTTAGACCCGGAAGAAGCAAACCGGGAATCGAACCAGTCAAACGGTTCACACTCAGATCAAGCGATCTCAAACCGGATAACCGGTTAAACGACAAGGGAATCGAACCGTTGAGGTTGTTTTTGTGCAGATCAAGTACTTTTAAGTTGGTGAGGTTGCCCAATTCTTCCGGGATGGGACCGAAAAGGCCGTTCTCCCTCAAAACGAGAGTCTGCAAATTCGAGCCCAAGCGGCCCAGAAACGAAGGTATTCTCTGTGGGGCCCGGCCCAAACAGCGATAGAAGAACAAGGCTTTGAGGTGTTTAAGTCTGGTGACGGACTCGGAGACGTAAGAGTGTTCCGGGTCACAAGTCGGGAACGCCGTGTCGTCTGAGAGCGCCCCGAAGGACAGAGAGACGACGTGGTAGACGTTGTCCTGATCCGGCATACACTCAATCCCGTGCCATCTGCCTCGACACACATCCGGAATTGCGGCGGCCCAGTCGTTGCCCGTGGCACGCATAATGTCGTAGACAGCGTCTTGCTCGTCGGGCTCTGTGCGTGCGCCGTCGTTGGTCATCGTGAATCCTGTTTGTGGTCCGTCGATCAGTGCAGACGGAGCCACCGTGTCGGAGGGGATCACGGTGAAAGAACTGGCTAGTGGAGTTATAACAGAGAACACAAGGAGCACTTGGCAGTAGAGAACATACTGTGCCATTTTTTTGTTGTTGTTGTTTGGTTCCTGATTCAAACTCTCTGTGTGTGTATATATTGACATTAATTTTTTTAAAAGTTGGATGGGTCAAATAAAACGTTCACTATGTCATTATGGCTATCACGGGATAACTCGAGGAATGAAATTTATGATCTTCGCTTCCTGCATTTATTGGTTTCACGAGATATTCGCCTTGTGTTGGGGCCTCTGGATCCAACTCGTTTCTTAAACGGGTGGATTTTACCCAAATTCTCTTTCATTTGGTTAAGTTTTTCTCTTTTGGACCGAGGCCTTATTTTTTTCACGAATCAAAATTTCTTTCAAGACACAATCATGAGAACTTTATTAATAAAAGAAAACATTTAATGGATTTTAGATTATACTCTCTCCTTCCGTTTCAAATTAGATAATGTTTTGGAAAATTCGGATGTTTCAAAATACATGATGTTTTGATGTTTTTATATTAATTTTAATTTTATAGAAGATTGTGCAGTCAATGATGTTTTTATAGCTATTTTGTTGATTGGTTAAATTAGTTTTTATTTATATTTTAAATGATATTTTCTATGTAAAAGTGCATGTCTTAGTTCTTGTGCATAAACCAAAACATCAACTATTTTGAAACAGAGGGAGTGTATTAGAGTACGAACCGAAGCTGAGATGGAATGCTTATTTTGGGCAGCTTCATGCATGCGAGACAGAGGGATAATCATGATATGCTTCAAGACAGACTGCTCAGACTTAGTGGACATGACTAAAAACTCGGTGAATTGGCCATCATTCGCGATAGAGATTGAGGTGTTCCAGAAGTTACAGAAAAACTTCGAAGATGTGAATCTGTCTCATATTCTTTGAAGCATGAATGGTCGGACAGACATGCTAGTAAATGAAGCAAGGATCATAGGCTATACATTTCTCATATAAATCAGAACCGGACAAATGGAGATGTTCTTCGGAAAATTGGCTCGTCTGTTTTCCACTTGATCTAGTTTAGATGGGTAGACGACAAAAAAAGATTATATATTAATCTATTTTTGGATATAAATGTAAGATTTAGCTTATTATTTTTGAGTTCTACATGCGGTAAGAATACAATTTATTGATAGCCTAAAGAATGCAAATAGAAAAAAAAAAACCCAAGGAACAAGGAAAGGATAAGGTAAAAACAATGCTAAATTGTAAGTGACAACACTAAGAGCAACTCCATCCATGGTATGAGGTTGATCTGATATAAGCATAATCATGGATGGAGTTGCTCTAATATAAGCATGATTCAATTTGAGGAGTGACATTCACTTAAGGCTGGCAAAAGTAGAGAAATAAGATGGTGGCTGGGAGAGGAGTTTACGGTGAATATTGGGCATATCGTTCTCTCCTAATAAGATAGATAGAAGAAGCTGGGAGAAGAGTTTGCCAATGGCTGTAGTAATTAAGAGCAAGATGTCACGGTCTAGGAGGTGGCTTTTTCCAGATCCAATATGCTATATTATCCTATACACATCCTTTTGAAAATTCAAAGGCTGAAAAATAAATGATCATGATTCATGAGTCTCAATCCGCCATCTGAACTCCTAATGTTGTCTGCTATCATTGTATTATTGCATTCCAACAAAAAATAAACATTTTTGAAGAGCTACATTCACATTCTTTATCCGTTCTGTGTATTACTTTCATCATACAAAAGTTGACATTTATGTATCCCCTAAGGAAAATGATGTCTGTTCGGAATCAAAGCGAGAAATGACGAGCTTGTTGTTTGGCACTAGCGGCCCTGACATGAAGCATACCAAGCACCCAGCTTCCAGCCCACTAAAAAAACTTGAAAAAATCAGCTTTTTTAAGAACAAACCATTGGTATATCTTACTATAGTTACACGTATATAGAATAGGCCAAGATTTTGAAAAATTGCTTGTGGTCATTGCCATGTCAGGACCGGGCAATGACGCTTTCACTAGACAGGATTTTTGCATCATTATTTTATAATTTTTGTATAAAACGATCAAGACAATCATACGAATTAAGAAGTACTAGATTTCGATCCGTACAACCGTGCGGGTATTATTTTTACTTTTTATGTTTGATAATTATGGTTTGTTTATTTTTGGTAAATTATGTTCGTTGACAACATGCGTTAATAATGTTCAAAAACTAAAGTAATATGTTAGATGAATCATTTGCTATTTGATATTTATTATTTCTAAACTTACCATTTTCAAGTATTTTTATTTCTAAATCATACAATTTCAAGAAACATTCAGTTTTTAACATGGTTTTTTAAGTGACTTATTATTTAGTAAATTTTATACATGGTTTACGAATTTAAATACCTTTTAATGGTGAATTATATTTTAAATGGATGTTTTGAAAAAAAAAAGTTAATTTATTAATTTAATGTAATTTTCTATTTTATTCGTGTAGTACTTTTATTTTAATATAATATAGCCAATAATTAGAAAGTTATGATAATATGATACAATTTTTGTTTTTTTATAATAAAATCATTATTAACATTGATCTGAATATTATTAAATTACTAATTACAAAATTAATTAATTTATTATTATAATATAAATATTTAAATATTTAGTAATATTCGTTAGATTTTTGTCAACAAATTTGCAATAACTAAAAATAAAATTAAACAGTTTTATAGGTGAAACTGTTATATGTGTTGATCATATAAGATATGGTATTTTAGTGATGCCAAAATGTTGATTAAAAATAAATGAAATATGATTTTCTAGGAAGGGTCTATTTTTTTTAAAAAAAAAAATTACACATGAATAGAAGTTGTGACTTCTATTTTAATATAATTAGATCATTGATAATTACGAAATTAGTAAAAATATTTACATTAACGTTTTGAAAAATAAGATATTATTAAAATATTTAATCATAATATGATTTATTGTGATTATGTAATATATAAAAATAAGATAAAAATATTAGTTTTTAATTTAATAAAAAAACTGAATATATTAATGTATAATTTTTAAACTACTTACGAAATTAGTAAAAATATATACATATAATTATTGAAAATTAAGATCTTGTTAAGATTTTTTTTCAACAGATTTTCGAAATTATATATATATATATTTAAATTTTAAATTAAACGATATCAAAAGATATTATGACTAATATAAGTGTGATATATTATTAAGTATATTTTTAGTAATAAATGAATAAGTTGTTAGTTCTAGTAAGGGTTCATTTTTTAAAATATCACACATGAATTAGAAGTCATGACTTCTCTTTTAATATAATAAATATCGAAAGTATAGAGTAACTAATTACTAGGGTACTCGAGCACGGGGCGCAAACAAGTATGGCATACGAATAAGACAATTTCTTTGATATTTTTGGTATATAATTCTATAATCATAGTTTAGTACTTAGTCTTAATCGGTAATATAAACATGAAAGCCTCCACTCATTTTGCGCTCCACTTTTATTGCTCACTCTGATAGCCTGAAAAAAATGTGTATATATTTATATTTGTTTGTTCCGTTTCCAAGCACGCCCTTTGCTCTTTTTCAGTACTTCGACTTGCATTTTCTCGATAATGCGACCCCAGTTACACTATTGTATAGCTGTTATATGTTTTCATCTATTGATTATACACTAGGTCACAATAATTACTTATGAGCACGCTTTTTTGTGTTCTAATATCATTCGTTGTTAATTATCGCTACTCTCTATAATTATAAACTTTTTGGTTCCGCGGAGACTCATTGATAACGATGATTAGAGCCATACTTAAACGTGCTATATTTTTTCTTTGTATTCATATGTCATGTGTTATATATGTATATCGATGCAATCATGCAATACCCCAAATTATGAGAAAAACTCACCTTCCTTTGGTTGAGTACACTATATATGGAATAACGTAGCATTTTTGGTCAACAAAAACATATATGAGGGATTCGATTACTATATCATTCGTTCATGTTTTTAAACATTAGAATATTGACCAAGCCATCTATACATATATGACAGTTCTTGATTGCTATTTGTATGTACAGACATTTCCTGTCTTATCGACATAGTAAAAGGACTTTTTATCGTTGGTGTTTAACCACTTACATTTTACCTTCTTTGGGGGAAACAATTCACGCATGTTTCTGTGTTATGTTTATGTTCTTGTCCTCTTATGCAGTTTCTATAAGAATTATACAATTTATATTTATCTGATCGAGAAAGGGAGAAACCTTTTTAGGATTAGAAAAGGATGGATTGAATTTGAAGCATGGAGAATAGCGAACACTCACTGCAAAGTTAGTGGGAAAGCTGCTCGTCATACGAGGGAGCAACAAAGTGTGGGCTTTTCTTTTACATTCTCTCATCAGAAACTAATGCATGCCCTCATTTAAAAAACTTTTTTGTATAATGTTTTTTCTCTAGTGTCAAGACTCAAGAGTGGATTATTATGCTATAATCAGATCTTAAAACTCACATAATACATATCAGTTATATGATTATAACAGGATAACTTATAAATGTTAGATTTGTATTCGTCTGTATTCAGTCAATCATAGATAAAGAAACATTTTAGATTATTGAAAAAAATAGAAGGTATGGTAAAAAGTAAATAAAGGAACATATATACACAGGCTCCTGATTGAAGGTTTAACAAATAAGAAAAAAGAAATAATTACATTGAAAGACAGTTTTATATTTTTTATATCATAAAAAGACAGTTTTCACTACACAGACACTTTTTCCTAACCATTAAGCAGTGTGTTATTTTACTAGTTTCTTTCTGACTAACCATGTGACTAACTAAATGAATATATGAGCGGGAACAATTCTCAACCACATATCTCTCTTCCTTATGAACGGTCCAGATTGCATCTAACCATGTGACAAGACTCATATATACCTTTATTTTACAGCCATTAGATCATCTCACACACTTTTGAGATCAAAGGTTCTAACCTCTTCTTCCCCACAAAAGTCAATATTCCTGCATCTCCTTTTTTTTTCTTTTGTGTTCATCTGGAAATTTCAGATGGAAGGAGATTATTGTTTGCAAATTAGAGGTTTGTATTCTAATACATAATTAATCCATAGATTAATTTTCCAGCTTAACCAAAACCTTTTTTTTGCATGTCCGATCATGTGATGGTCATCCCGAGAGAGTGAAACTCAGTCGGCATTCTTTAGAAATTTGTAATTGACAAAAAGAAGATGTCACAGATCGTCCCTCTTCACCCAGGGGTGTCGCTGTTTGAGTTACAAAACAATGTCGCTATGAAGTTTTTCACATTCACCGACCCTCCGCCACCGTCTTTTCTTAGTTATTGACCTCCTAACACCAAAGAGCATGCTATTAGGCTCACAACACCTCCGGTTCTTCTGACAAATGACGGTGTCGTGTCGTATTTGTTCAAGCACCTTGCATCTCACAAAGGCATGATCTTGTTCGTCACTTTTGACACCAAAGCTGAGAAACCGCACCTTAGTCAAACCAATGAGAACCCCCACCCTTTTGTGACTCCTAACCAACCAATCAAACCTAACTTCAACACTTTCCGCCCTCTTTCCACAGCTTCTACACTTCAACACTTTTCAAACAGCTCTTTTATTTGTGTAATCTTCCTTTCTAAGGATTATAACTCTGTTTCAAAACTCTTCGAAACATGTAATTTTTGTGTGTAAGACACTAGCAATGTATATTTATCCTAATGTATGCCAAGATGTTCTTTTTGTCGTCTGATTCTTTTCAAAACAACCAAGTGAATGATTGTCAGCTACTTTCATCGTACACATGTACATAACATAATTGTACAAAAATACAGTCTTTAGTGTTCACATGTTTTCGGTGGAAGGATTCATAACCTTGGACACATGTACAACCAAAAAAATGCACATATACTTCTCATCTCCCAATGTACACATGTACATCAATAAGGTCCCCGATATTGTATGTTCATTGGAGAGGGTGTACAATTAACTACAGTGTACATTGCATATACATGTGCTTTGTGTCCACCTGTACATGTATACGACGGTCACTAGTCTCTATACGTACACATGTCACCTCATGTACATCTCATTGTTGTACACGATCATCTATAATGTATGTTCATAGACTAGCGTGTACGATAAACTAAAATCTACAACCAATCTCTAGTACGTCCACCATATATATCATGCTTTTAAGGTATCCACCACACATTTACAGCTAAAGTAAGATATCGTATAATTACAGCTTAAGTAAGATAAGGTCCATGTGAATGTACAAACCGTTAAACGTGTAAACCTATACAAAGTCCACCATAATCAGTCTATGTATGCTTGAATTTGTACACATGATATAAAATCAAGCACGATATATATTAAAGTTTCTGTTATTGTTAAGCTATGTGATTGTTAAAATCAAACACTTGTACATTATCGTATATTTATGAACCAAACTCCATAAGTTCCACGTGAATGTACAAGCTGTTAAACACGTACACATGTACACCTATACAATGTTCAGCTTATTAGAGTTTAAGTATGCCAAAATTTGTACACATGATTTAAAATCAAACATCTTATATATTACACCAAAAATAGTCCACATGCCTTAAAATACAAAATATTTGGTCCACATGCCTTAACAATCACACAAACTTTAATTCTAAACCACTGAAAGTTCCAACCGCAAATATTTTTTCATCCTGTACACACAAAAAAGCTTTAAAGAGTTATTTGTACACAACAAGTTAACATCCTCATACACATGTTTTCGTACACAAAAAATCAGTACCTGGCTCATTTCATGGCATCCACCAAACTTTTCACCACCAAGACAACCCGTGTTCACCTGCTACGTCTGTCACCCTAGCCTCGGTGTCCATCAAAGTTTCTGCTACTTCAACCTGTACAACACAGCGAACCCATGTCAAAATCAAACGTGTACATAACTTTTGTGTACAAGATGCTCCTATTCACGTCACATTGTGGACACTAACTAATAGCCGTACACAGGATCCCGTACAAGGGTCTAAAGCAAAGAGCCTTATGTACGCCACAGTGTGGACACTCAATTATAATCGTACACAGCCGATTGCACACAACAAGTAAGTATTTCATTAATTTCAACGCGTCCACCAGACTTTCAAAACATGACCCTAACAACTTCTTCATCGCCGGTGTTCCACCAAGCGTGTCTCTCACCCACAACAAATAGTCACTCTTCGAATACATATTCACCTGCTCGCATGGGAACCGGTCTGTATCAAACAACCGCGGTGGTAGCTCCAATAGTATTCCATCTCCTGCCGTCGAATCTACAATCATAAAACAACAGACGAATCAACATCAACGCTCCTTATTAGTAACTTCTAACTATACCTTAATCCTAATCGCCACTGTTAAAAAAAAACTAACCTTCAGCGATTTCTTTACCCCGCCGGCTTCAAGTCACCCACATCGCTGGCGTAAACCTTGCCTCCATGCCCTCGTCGGAACGACGCGTCTCTCTTTTTGCCTTCTCAGTGAAAAAGGGGAAAAGTAATAGATTTACAGAGTTTTCTGACTTTTAGTCCGAGTTAATTGATTTTCCAACCACTACAGGTCCCACAACTCACAAATTCAAATTTAAAAATCAGTAACCAGAAAGTGGAAAATAAATTACACTAATGTCCTTCCAGTTACACTTTTTCTGAGGGCAAATTGAGTCAATACACATAAAAACTGTCTCAGTAGCGATAACTGCTCTATTGTGATATTAAAACTCAGAAACTGTCTTTTAATGTTAATAACTCAAGAAAAAAAAGGTAGTCGATTAAAGGCAGATATATAACTTATAGGCTGCGGGAGGTGTAACCTGGTCTGTACGGTTACAGGTGGTTGTCGGGAGGAATAACGCCGTAATTGGCAGGGTCACGCGGGGTAACTGGCAGGCGGCTGTAACCGGTAACTCGACTACAGGTACACCGTACACACTTCTCTGGAACGGTCCCGTTTATTCCCCACACCCTCCTCGAAATTTACTCCTTTCTTCCACTAACCTTTTTTCACACGCGTGAAATTTATATTTACACAATAGTAATTTAATAATTAAAAAAAAAGGGAAATGTTGATCACGCTAAAAGTGGGAGAAAGGTAACCTGGCTGACTGACTCTTACAAGTTTGAATAGAAGTGGGTCGCCTCACTTCAGCACAAGTATAAATACACCTCAGGAAACGCAAAGTCTTATCATAAGTCCTCTAGGAAGGAGTTGAAGCAATCCCTTCCCCGTAATAAAGAGAAGAAATATCTGTACCGGAAAACAGGACAAGACGGGTGTGCCGTTGTGGATGTTGGGGTTGGGTGTGGACCGGCTTCAAGCCGACATCAACCGCCTTCTAACCTCCCTTTTCCATCAGGTTTAACTTACTTTAGAAAACAATTAATATCTCCATTCACATTTTATGTATATATATAAGTGGTGGTTCTAACTAAAAGGGACACTCATTGTTATATAGGGAGTGCTGGACGAGCAGTTCTTGCAGCTGCAGCAGCTTCAAGATGACACTTCGCCAACCTTTGTGTACGATGTCATTAATATCTATTTTGACGAATCCGAGAAGCTACTCCGCAGCCTTAGATTATTGCTGTTAGTTCCATGATCTATCTATGTTTTTCTTTCCTCTGCGTGTCCATAACTATTAGGTCCAAGAATATGTAGATGAATAAACAAATTATTGAACACAGGATGGATAGAGAATTCTCGGACTACAAGAAGATAGGATTGCATCTGAATCAGCTGGTAGGAAGCAGTTCCAGTATTGGTGCTCGCAGGGTTCGTAACGTCTGTGTTGCATTTCGCTCTGCTTCCGAGCTTAACAACCGCCCAGGGTATACAAATGATTTAATGCCATTTCATAATATTTATCTTAGTATATAGTACTGGGTATATAATGATTTTTTTTTTCTTTTTCCAAATATCATGCATGATACATCAGGTGCTTGAGAGGGCTGGAGATAGTAGAGCATGAGTATCATTACCTCAAGAATATGATGCATGAACTCTTCCAGGTACTTGATGAGTTATACGCACAATATATATATATATAACTTGGTCGTTCAACATCCAACCGTATATATATTATAAGCTTGAAACAATCATATCTCTTGGTAGTTATTGATGTTTTTTTTGGATAAAAGGTGGTTATTGATGTTACACTAATTAACTTGGTTTAATCTGAATATGGTTGCAGCTGGAGCAGCAGAGGCTATTAGCTGCAGGAGTCAGATATCCAATGTAGATTTTTATAATTACGTACGTTCTACCATAAAATTCTGATAATTAAAGCAATGGCATAAAATTAGTGTGTGATGTACCGAGCCGTAAGCTAGCCAAGTTTCTTTTATTTTCTAATGCTTTGTTACTACTATTTCATAAATTCAAATTATAATCTCTTTATGTATTTGGGTTCAAGATCCAAATATTATTTGTTAGTTGTTAGGGCAACATTATCAATGGGACTTATGTCAAAGTCCTTAGATTAGTTTATTGTTATTTTGATGTGAAGGACAAAATTAAGGACAAACCCAAAAAATCATATTATTGGTAGGACTGATTCATTGTCCTTAACCCAAAAAATCAGATTATTGGTAGGACTGATTCATTTTATTAGAAGTTCATGATCAAACTGATCTTACAAAGTGAAAGCATACTGCATAACTACACCAGTACGAAAAAGGAAAAAAACATTAAGCCACTAGAATATATTGATACCAGTAGGTACCATTCAAAGAAGATAATAAACATAGTGAGTGCTTTAAACATGTTTTTGAGATCACCAACCGGCATATGTGACTAATTCAAGCTCCTTTCCAGCAAATTCAGGACCCAGTTTCTCTGCAACCCATCTTCGATGATGCCTATAACAAAACCAGAAAAAAAACAAAGAAGAACCATTGATCATCACAAATCAAAGCAAACAAAACAAATGTTAACTTTCTTAAAGCATAAGATATGTTAACACTATGGACTTTAGAATGTGTAAAAGAGCAAACTAATGGACACATGTTTTGAATTCTGTAATCTTCTGTTCTTTAATGTCTTCCACTTGGAACCAGATGCTCCATATATCTTTGAACATGACAGTAAAATGGGTAAGAGAGGAACACAAAATCAACAATGTCTCAATTGCAAAAGATGTGGAAAGGAGGAGATTACATGATTGAGGAGCGGAGTTTGCTCTTGCTCAGTGATGAAACCAGGAATGTATAAGACTGTAGGGGCAAGACCTAACCTGAAGCTATCTAACTCCATGACTGTATCAAGAATCAAATTTGGTTTTGAAATTGAAAACAGTCTTATTGGATCTTCTATCAAAAAATAGTCTTTAAAGTTTAAACCAGACACAAGCGGAAGAGTTCCAACTACAGATCCAAACTAACATAGTCGCAAAGCTATTACTTTGTCTCAGCTATAAGATGGGGAGCAAAAGCAATCATATTTTAAAGGAACCAGAGTCTTTTTCAACTATGATTCTTCTGTGATATACCTAAACCCAGCATAAAGTAAAAGGATGATGAATGAAACTAACCAGAAATTGCAATAGGAATCGATCAACCCAGAAACTGCAATAGGAATAACCCAGAAACTGCAGTAGGAATCAATTCCTCTCGTTCTTCCTCTCACCCCAGAACGTGGAGGTTCTATGTTAAGTTGCTTGATATATCTCAGATCTTAATCGCCGGAATCAACTGAGCCACCACTGATTTGCTTCGTCTTCGAAAAGAGCCGCAAGGCCGACGAATTTGACAAGCGGATTAATAGACGGAGATAGGAAGATATTCGAAGGGTTTCACAACCTATGAGCCACTCTCGAAACCCTTTTTCTACAATTAGGATTAGAGGCAGCAGAAGATGAAGAACAATAAGAGGAGGAAGAAGATTTGTCGTTCTGTTTTTTTTTTTTTGCATTAACAACACAGGAGGAAGGGGAACATATGAAGTGCCAGCTGTCCTTAAGGACTTGTTCAGAAACTTCTTAATTACCATACGTTTCTTTCTTTTTACCTTAATTTTGATTTATTTTTTTTTTGTTTTTAATATTAAGAAACGGCCGTAAAAACGCCGATAATGTTGCCCTTACGCCCATCTTATAGAAACACAAAAAGCAACTTTAGTCAAACAAAAAAACGTAAAAGCTACTATGAAAAGAAATTGGACTGTAGAGGACGTTAAAAGAAGAAAATGGGCCCCGCAAAAGGAAGATATTGCAGCATCAAATAACGTTAACCTCCATATTATTTGAACGAACAACATCGAAATTTCAGGTTGTCCAATGAAACGATAAGTTTAGTTTCTGGTCCTGGATAAAGCGTAAATAAGAACAGCACAGATGATGAGATACTATTACCACCGGCAAAGCCGGATCTGAGATTTTGGGGGTCTATAATCATATCTTAAGTAAAAAAAATTTTTTTACTAATTTGGGGGCTTAAAATATATTTTTAGAGGCTTTTGTCTATGTAATTTTTTTCAAAAAATTTTGGGGCCTGTTGCAAATGTTTCATAAGCATTGCCCAGATCCGGCCCTATTCACCGGAGAGTAAAAAAAAAAAGAATCTGAGATAATCGTTGACTGTAAAAAAACGTGGACCATGTGGTTACTTACTAGTTACTGCAGATGTGTGTCTTGATATGTAATGGTTGATTGAACCGAGCAAGAAAACGACATGTGGTTAGGCTTACACTAGGCAGCTAAGCGAGCGAGACATGTGTGACTTCATGGCCCAATAACACAATAATTTTAAGTTAGTAGGCCTATATAAGCCTCAAATAATATTTAGGCCCAACAATAACTGAAATTGGTTTGTTCATTCTCAAAAACCCAAAAAAACCTTAAACCTCCGTTTCTCTCATACCAGTTCCGTCGTCAGCCTCCTGCTACTCTCCGGTCTCAGGGATCCTCCTCAGATCGAAATTTCTCTCCTTTTTCTCCGGTCACCTCTCCATCTTAGAATCATCGCTATCTGATTTGAAGTTCGTCTGTGTTTAGTTATTATAACATCTGTCGGCGCGATTTTCTCGGAGACGGTTGTTGATTGAAATCGCATTGCGTTTCTAGATAAATTTCGAATCGACGTAGATAGATGTCTAGGGTTTGACCAAATCGAGATTCCTACTTGAATCTGGTTTTATATATATTTTTAGATTAAGCTCCCTTGGTAGGTAGGTTAAAAAACTGGAGATTTAGGTGAATTAGTAAACCTAAATGCTATAGGGTTCACTAGAAGGGCATGTTTAGCCTCGAGGAAGGAGGCCCTGGATCATGCTATCTCTGCCACCTGTCCGCAGATTCTTCTTCTTCCGTTCTTGTTCCTCTCTAGCCACCACCACTGCTGTTGCATCATCCACCTCTCACCTTCCAGCTGAATCCAATCCAAAGGAGCCTGCTCTTGTCAAGCTTAAATCCGAGCGAGACCCCGAGAAGCTATTCAACCTCTTCAAATCCAACGCCACTAACACCTTACTCATCGAGAACCGTTTCGCTTTCCAAGACACGGTTTCAAGATTAGCCGGAGCACGTCGGTTTGATTTCATCCAGGAGCTTCTCGAGCAACAGAAGAAACTCCCACAAGGTCGCCGCGAGGGATTCATCGTTAGGATTATAATGTTATACGGCAATGCTGGGATGACTAAGCAAGCTTTGGATACTTTCCACAACATGGATTCTTACGGATGCAAGAGGACTGTTAAATCATTCAACGCCGCGCTTAAAGTCTTGACCTTGAAACCTGATCTACACACCATCCAGGACTTTCTTGGTGATGTCCCGTTAAAGTATGAGGTTGTGATGGATGCGGTTTCTTTCAACATTGCTATTAAATCTCTCTGCGAGATGGGGTTTCTTGAAAAGGCTTCTCTGGCGATGAAGGAGATGGAGAAGTCTGGTTTGAGACCAGACGTGGTTACGTATACTACGCTCATATCGGCGTTTTACAAGCAGGACAGGTATGTGATTGGGAATGGACTGTGGAACCGTATGGTTCTCGAGGGGTGTAGGCCTAATCTCACCACCTTTAATGTTAGGATTCAGTTTTTAGTGAATAGGGGAAGGGCCTGGGACGCTAATGATCTGCTGCTTCTGATGCCGAAGCTCGGGATGGAACCGGACGGGGTGACTTATAACATGGTGATTAAAGGTTTTTTCGTAGCGGGGTTTCCTGAAATGGCGGAGAGAGTTTATACAGCCATGCATGGGAAAGGTTACAAACCGAATGTGAAGATCTACCAGACGATGATTCATTATTTGTGTAAGGCGGGGAAGTTTGATTTGGGTTATACGATGTGTAAGGATTGTATGAGGAAGAAGTGGTATCCGAATTTGGACACGGTTGGTATGTTGGTTGAGGGGCTTGTGAAAAAGGGGCAGCTTGATCAGGCTAAGGTGATTGTGGGGTTGGTTCGGAAACGAGTCCCTCCTTACAGCTCAAAACAGTTGCTCTCTCTGGAGTCTGTTTTGTAATGGTGTTTACATGGAGCTTGTTTCATTTACACGACTTTGGATTGGGGAACAAAAGGGTTCTCTTTCTTTCTCCAGACTCCCAGAGCTTCTCTTTGTGTAGTTGTGGTGGAACTGGAAAATGGTTGTGGTCCTATATTAGGAGGCACGCTAACATCTTCTTTAACAGATTTTAAACTATTTGTTCTTCCAATGTTAATAGCTCAGGATGCTACAGTGAATACTCAGTAAGTCATGAATCAGAGTCTTGCTTGTAGAAATGTAGTTGTATCCAAGATCTTATGTCATCTTTTGATTTTCAGATGCGAGAAGCAATTTGGCATACGCAGATATGTGAGCAATCTTTCGCACATGTGCTGGAGAAAGACATGGATATGAAATTTGTTTGGTGATGCACACACACGCTTGGCTCAAACAACGAATAAGCCCTGGAGAAAGGTAGGAATCTTAGAAACAATAGAAGAAAAAACTGAGGAGGCAAGAAGCTTTACTTTGTTAATTTAGAAGATGATCCACAATCTGTGCGTACTGTTGGATCAACAATATTCTTTTGATTACCAAAATATAAATGCATACTATTATGTCGAACTCTTGATCCCATAAATGAGAAAGCAAACAAAATCTTATATGGTGTGTAACCTTAGATTTGTTTTGAAACTCTAGATAATTGTTATTTTATGGGACATAATAACAGGGACATGACTTTGAATCTCAAGGACACTGGTAACATTATGATACTAGGAGATGTTACCTTAGTCTACAGTATAACTAAAAGCGCATAAGCATGGGATTCTAGGTCAAATATAGATACTGTTATGGAATCACACATGGGATCCTTTGCAAGTACATCATGTTATATCAAAGACCTCCTATAGGGAGAGGATGTTATCACACTGAAGACGAAGACGTCGACGGAAGTTTTGAATGAAAGCTTCTGCGCATTTGTCCACGTCATGATAAACCGATGCTTTGCTGCTATCTAGCGTATTGCCGTTTGAAGTTGATGTCACCAATCTTCTCTTTTCTGTAATAACCTTGGCTGAGTTGGTACCATTATAAGGAGGACACTGCACAGCATATGAACTCATCTTCCTTCTCTTTGTGTGTTGTTATAGGGCTAATCTGATAATTGGATAGCGTGGTGATGAGTGTTCATCATGAGAATGTATTTATACTAGGATTATTTGTTATCCTTTCCCCTTGACCTTGAGTCTTTTTGGTCCTTACGGAAGGAATAACTTAAAATGGATCAGTGAAAATCATATATTCACTTATCCACTTCAATGTTCTGCCATTTGAAGGTGCAAATATCTTGTAGTATATTCGTTAGATCATATATTATATATTAAACAGGAAATTAAAACACATCGAATCTAAGATTCTCTTTGGAAAAAAAAAAAGGAAAGGCATGCAATAAAATCTAATCTAACAAATGTATTAGATTTATTCATATGCACCGAAAGAGATAAGACACCGAAAGGTGTCGTCCCACGACATAACGTTTCCTCAAATTTTGTTTTTTCTGTTGTTGCAGATATTCCACCCTATGGTTTGCTTTACTACATAAGTGTCTCATAGTTATAGTCATTACTTATGTTACCCTATATACACTATTACGGTTCTTCTATAGTATGTGGTCTCTCTTGTCAATAAACTATGATCTCCCCGGCCCAACCACTGTGAGCTATAATTTGCTTACATTCCTTCAGTAAGTTGAGTGCAAATCCCATAAGAGAAACTCGATGATAACAGAATTGGTGAACCGAAGTGAATGTTTTGAAAATGTTTAGGCGTATACGTGGTAAATTTTGCAATAGAAAAAAACGTGTTTTCAAAGGTATGATACAGAGGTAATCCCAGACTGAACTGACTGTTCCAA
This sequence comes from Hirschfeldia incana, assembly GCA_026261945.1. NCBI lineage: Eukaryota > Viridiplantae > Streptophyta > Magnoliopsida > Brassicales > Brassicaceae > Hirschfeldia > Hirschfeldia incana. The sequence goes on along the minus strand of JABCMI010000011.1, from coordinate 8,073,701 downwards.
GAAGCTTTCGTCATCTGAGAGACAAGAAGGAGGGTATACTTGACCCGAACTCGAACCATAAGCTTCCCAGCAGAAGGACTCTGTGTAACCATCACCGTTTGATGGTTCAAGCTCAATGTCTTGAAGAATTATGTCGCGACACGGTATAGCATCGCTGCAAGAGATCTTGATTGCTTGTTTTGTTGCTGAAGTCCCATGCACATTAACAAATGATATTTTCTCGATGCTAACAGCTGATGTCTGCAGTTTTTTATTTGTTAAGAGTTTGTAACAGGTTTCACTTTCAGGTTCAGTATCTGAGCTACTAAATGGCACAAGTCCTTTACCTGATTCGCACACGGCTTCTTTGAATCGCAGTAATACTGGTCGATGATAATCGGGTTAGACACATTTTTCATATTGATGTTCCTAAAGATGATTTTTGAGACCAAACCACTTCCTCCCTGGTGAAAAAAAGACAACAAAGGTTTAAGTTAGTTGTTTCGTTAATATCTCAGAAGGTGAAGTGAAACTCTGATATGATGAGAGATCACCTGCCATGTTTTGATCCGAACACCATTCGCAGTGTCAGAGATGAAAGCGGTATCAACCGTCACGTCTTTCACTTCTTCCCATGATTTGGATTTTCCTATGCTTCCAATGCTGCAAAAAAAAATCTGACTTAGATGATTCTCTTTATTTGTGGCCACTGTTTTGTTATCTGGATTTGGTTACCTTATGCCATGGCCAGGACCACATATAATGTTGCTGATGGAGATCTGCGAAGAGTTTTTTACTATGGAAACACAATCATCTCCTGCTTACACACACACAAAAATAAAAAAAATCTCAATAATCAACGTGGAGAAGATACTATGGTTTTTTTAAGGTCTTTATGATACTAGAGAGAGAGAGAGGACATGGACCTGTACTGACTGTGGAGTTGTCTACCACTATACCACGAGAGGCGCTTATGTGGATTCCATCTGTATTGGGACTACTGCCTGGAGCTATGACCTTAAGAGCAGAGATGGTGACACGGCGACAGCTGGTGAATGCAATGTGCATTTGCTGACTATCGATCACATTGAGGTTTTCAACTCTCATGTTCTTGCATTTGTGGAATGTTAAGGCCTACAAAAAGAAACAAACGTTTCACTTGTACCAACAGTAACCACTAAATAGAAAATAAAAAAGGAACTAATTGGATGATTGCTTACGGTTGGGGCACCTCGACAAGGCTGCAAAAAGAGAAGGTTTGAAACAAAGGTGAGAATTCCCTTTAAGGTATCTGAAGACAAGACAGCAAAAACTAAAAAGAGAGGCAAAAACTTACATTGGAATGATTGTGTTTGCAAGATCTTCTCCACCACTCTTGGCCCATCCCATTAACAGTGCCGCCTCCTTCAACAGTAAAGCGGCTGACGCTGTGGAAGTATAGCCATTTCCGAGGGTTTAGACCTTCCCAAGCATCAGGGTCATCAGGAGCAATGATTGTACCAGAGATCTAATATTTGGGCACAACAGAACACACAAGGCAATCAATATGAAGGAGCAACATATAGAGAGAGAGGTACTGCTTTAGAAAAAAAAAGACTTGAAGACCTGTAGAGTGAGTCTAGCTTTACAAGGACCCGAAAGATCAATGGGACGAACAAGAGAAGTGTAGTTTTCTGGGACCAAGACTCTGGTTTTGCCTTTAGACGAACACGCTGTCTTCCAAGCATCTTCGAAAGCCTGTGTCATAGTACCAATGTTCTCACAATTTAAAATCATCCGACAAAAGCTGTCTGAGTTCCCTACTTTGTCTAAATATCATCATGTAATGATTCAAATTCAAAATTTTCATCGAAAGAGTTGCTTTTTTAATCGGTTCATTACTTACTTTAGTGTCGTCGGTGAAGCCATTGCCTTTTGCTCCGAAATGGCCGACGTGGATGAGCCGTTCGGATCTGGGTCGGGTTCGGGTCGAGCGCGACTGTCTTCGCGGGAGCTGTAGGAGCGATTCGAAATGATTCGCGTTTGCTGCGGTGAGAGAGAGTGAGAATAGGACTAGTAGAAACGAAACAACAATATTGTTGCATAAATAATTCATTGAGATTTCGCGTGTTCTTTGGAATTCGAGTGTGCTTTTATTTAATAAACTCTTTAACTAAAAGTTTATGAGGTACGCACGTTGTTGTTGAACAGAAATAAAGTAACACTGATATATAAATTCTATTTATAATCGAATTACGGATCTATCTAGATACCTTCAAAGTTAATTTTTCGTGATTGTGGTGATGGTGAAATGGCTTTCATGTTTAGCCACAAAGAAAAGAAAAACATGCAAGAAACCTTCTATATTTTTCAAGGTTTTTAGTAATGATGCCCTTTGAATTTTTTCCCCATCTATTATTTTCTCTTGATTAATGTTAGGTAATCAATCATATAATTCGAAATCTGCCATCTTTCTGTGACCAAGAAGAAATACTTATTTTCTATAGTTCGGTATTAATCATGGGCTAAAGCCCAAACGGATAAATCTTATATCACAAATAGACATAACTAAAGTAATGATTCATTTCAAGAAAACAGACTAAAAATGCTCTTATCCATAATCCATCATATGAATCTTGCAAATTATTACGTATCACGCAACAAAAGATAAGTTTGTTTGAGCATGACGTATAGCTTAATACCGTGTGCTAGTATTATACTTGTTTTATCATTCATGTTCAGCTTAATTACTCCACCATAATTTACGTTATTTGTAATAAAAGATCTATGTTGGTTATTTATTGGATGCAAGCAGTGGCGGATGCAGGTATACACCTTTCACTAGGGTCAGTTTAACAAAATGCATGTGTTATGTGGGTCAATAAGTTAAATATGTAGGTATTATTTCAGTTTTTTCACTCAAAATACATGTAAAATTTTTCTTTTTTAGAATTCCATGTGGGTCATGTGACCACCCTCACAAAGAGGTGGTTCCGCCACTGGATGCAAGCTTAGTAATTCTTTCTTAGATCTTCTGAAACATTCTGGTAAGTGCTGATTACGAAGCATGCAAGCATCTCCTTCTTTCGTGTCGATGAAGATGTGAGGGAACTCCGAGTATACTGCGTGTCACTACTCTTACTCATTAGCCCTTTGATTGTGTTTTTTTTTCTTCTAACTTTAATGGTTTTACACATACCACTATACCAGAGGAAACAACAAGTGAAAGGAAACTGGACACCATATATTTTTTTGTTGTGGAATTGATGTTCTTGTTTTATGTTCTTTTAGAGAGAATAAAAGATGCGCACAGTGTCAAGCTCACCATCACTACGTGTCTACAAGCTGTTATTTGGCAGTGTTGAAAGACATTAAATGTGGTAAGCTACGGAAATATATGCAACCTTATTGAGAAAAAGGAGAAAGAACGGTCGTTTGATTAATTGATAACCGAGAAAACACATGTTATTCATTTGCAGTAAGATTCAAGTTTATAAAACAAAATTAATTTGTAAACAAAGGTTCATGATTTGTTTTTTAATAGTAGTTAAATCATTGATTAAACCCCTATATAACATATAGTTATATTATATATGAGGGGTGGGCGAGTCAAGTACTTAGAATTTTTGCTATACTTGTAATCCGACTTGCCCATTCAAGTATTAGAATATTTGCCTTGTATCTGTACTTGCTAATAAAAAGTACTTGGTCGAACAAATATTTGTCTGTATTTCAGATATTCGAGTAACTTGTCCGACTTATACTTACTTATTTAAAGTTAATTTTTTGTACCTAACCTTTAAAATTAAGTCCATTTCAATGATTTCAATTTTAGAGAAAATTATTGTTTGATTTTTCTATTACAACAGATGTGAACAAATATTGTAGAGTATAATTGGTATTAAAAAGAAGAACATTATTTTGTTTCACATGATTAAAAATGAAAATTAATTTTTATGTGCAACATACTAAAAAGAATTATTTTCTTCTTTGGTAGTTACGACATATCCACTTTTCTATAAATATCTTATATACATCATTTTATATTTTTTAGAATTTATAAATATTAAACTAGCTGAAATAATAATATAAAATTGTACAAAATATTTTGAAAATCAAGTATCCAGTCGAAACAAGTCAAGTACCTAAAATAAATTTATGTTTGGTACTTGATTTGTATTTGCAAGTAATAGAATTTTATAATTTTTTACTTGCCTTGATTGTGACGAATATTTGTGTAAATATAGGACCGGTAATAAATATAAACCAAGTAACGGGTATTTGTGCCCATCAAATTAACTCTAAAATCATTTAACTTCAATTGTCTAGTTTTTTCAATAATATTTGGATTATTGAACGGTTTTAAATATATGACATTTTTGATAGATATGTTAATTTAACATATACACTACTCAACCACTCTGAAAATTTGTATCATATAATTTACAAGAAATTACCTTTTCTACGAATTAAACCTTAAAATTTAGTGTAGAATCCCTTAAGCATTTTTAACATTTAAAATATTAACCTCCGATTAAAATATTAACCTCCGATTTGGAATTTTTTTATTTATACAAAAATTCAAAATCGATTTTACTGAGTTAGTAGGTGAAAGTAAAAAAAATAAAATAATCAACAGTACTACTTGTAATAAATAAGGAGAAATCAATAAGTAGTTTCCGTCGCTTTTCAGGCGCTAAATCTTCGATCCGGCCAAAAATCCCGACCAATAGAAAATAAATAAAATTATTCGAGAAATTGATCGCCGCCGCTAGTGCTGTTCCGGTGCAGATCCATCCCCCACTTACCGGTATGTAATAATAGATCCAACTTTTAGGGTTTTTTTTTGTATATCCGTAGAATCGTTGATATGAGTAATCGACTAAATTCGATATTTGTTCGATGAATATCTCGAATTGATTTGTGTGCTCTCAGAAAGTAAATCCGGGCATGTATGGGAGGAAAGGGTATCAGCTGGTTAAAGATTTTGCCAGCGGGGAGAAAGGCCACCTCAAACCTTTCAATGTAAGGAGGAAAATGAACGAGAATGGTTAGATGATTTTCTAGTCACTCACTAACTCTTTGTTATTCAATAAAAAATCAGAGCAAGCTCTTTGACGAGACAATCGAGGAATGCGACCAGAGTCACCATCTCATCCAGTCTCTCATAAGGCATCTCTCTACTCTCTCTCTCTCTCTATATATATATATATACACTTAACAAACAAAGTCTTCTGAGGTTGATAATGATGTTAACAGGAAAATGCAACAAGAAGGGTTGGATGTTCACAGCAACAGAAACGCTGATCACTATGGGGCACTCGTTCATCACCTTTCCTTGATCCGCAACAAGCGCTGCCTCATGGCCTATGTGTCAGTCACATATTCTCTCTTTTCTTTTTGGTTTATCAGAGACTCTCAGAGTTTGTAACGAATGAATATTGGCGCAGGCACAATAGAGCAGACATTGTTCGTGATCTGGCGTGGAGAGTAGGACTTGAAATTATCGACCTTCCACCTGATATCCAAGAGAAGCTCACCGCACTGGAGAAAGACTACTTCAAGAACCATTCTGTAGCTATCAAATCATACATGGGGAAAGTAGGAATCGAGTTGAACGTTGTAAGTCCTCTCAAGCCATTTGGATTTAATCTTTCGTGGTGGGCTGTATACTACCAACACAAGAGTAAATATTCCTTTTTTTTGGGATTTGCTGGTTTCTTTTTTGAAGGATATGGTGCCTCCAAAAGATCCTTACATCAAGATCAGAGTTGTGGGAGACATCGACCAAGGAATAGTGATGAGTGACAAGACAACAAATTTCGCCCGTAGCTCTATGCATTTCCTCAAACGAACCGATGCTGAACCCTACATTGCTCGGGTCAGTTCTTTTCTTTCTTTCTTTCTTTTCGCTCCCTCCCCAAAACCCCAGTAATCTTATCCGCCTTGTGTAATTTTTGAGAAGATTAAAAATAGTACTGGCAGCAAACTATAGCTTATTCAAATTGGGTAGAAACAATGTTGATTTATGGCCTGCTAAAGATGCAAATCATATCTAACGAAATGGGGTACTACTAGAGTTTTCTGATGCAAGTAGGAAGTGTAGAGTAGGGTTGAGAATCGATATTAAAGATGAGTGTAATGTGAAGAATTGACCTTTGGAGTTTCCTCAAGAATACATATCCCCATTAGCTTCGATGCGTTTTTCCATGCGAAATTCTTTAGATACAGTCCTTTGGATGATCAAGTGGAGTTTTTGTGATGATTGACAATGTTATCAAGTGAATAATATTTTTTTTTGGATAACAGGGGCAAATGGAGGAACTCACAGGTTGATTCATCTAACAGAAGCTCCGGTGATCATCTCAGATTAATTATATTCTCTTGCTGGTCTGTGATCAATATAATTGTAAGATAGGACCCAATGAAAGAAACCCCTCATACCAAAAAAAACTCATGTACAATTTTCTGTTCCAACGTTACTTCACTGCTTCTGTAAGTTAGAATCTTTATTACAAATTTACAATCATCATCATGACTAGATTCGTCCCTCTCCCCTTGTCTCATCTTCAGCAAGAATGCATATCTATTAATAATACAAACATCTGTGAATCTGCATATCTTGGAATAAAAGTTGAATCTTCCAGGACACCCAAAAGAAAAAACAATAATGTTACAGATGGGTCAACTAAAAAGAGACAGATGCCTTGATATGATACAAATGAAAGAAAACACAATATCCAAATCGCACAATACACAGAGGAAATAAAGTATCTATTGCCTTCCTCGTAGTAGCTAGGTTCCTCTTCTACTTCGGCTACCAGAACCATGAACCAAACGAGATGCTCCACTAGTCTCCGCTCCTTTAAGTTTCTGTGCTTCCAGAGCCTCAGCTTCACTCATCAGCATTGCTAACTGCTCGACACACAACAGTTTACTCAAAACAAAAAACAAAAAACAATCAATATCCATGAGAGCTGGTTACTTATAAGAGGAATCATTCATACCCGGATCTTGTTTTCCCTCAGCCTATCTTGAAGTGCGTTTACAGCAGGACTCAAACTGCAAAGAAAAAAACCTCTACGTATGTATATCCCAACAAATAACACAACCCAGTATAAAATGTTTTATACGCTCTTTTCACTAACCAGTATTCGATCAGCTTGCACATGGAAGCCTGATATGTTGATGTGTTGTGAATGAAAGCAAGGGGATGAACTTTCCCATTTCTAGAGAAGAATCAAGAATGAGCATTTTGCAATACATCTCCATGACTAAGTTAGGTATAAACAATAAGATGATGAATCTTAAAAAGAACCTCATGCTTTGCAGGACTGATTGGTGGTACGCTGCACGTTCCTCCTCGTAGAGCACTCGTTGCAGATCTTTAAAAGAGGCTAAAGGTGAATTGAGCTGAAGAAGTGATGAAGTCGGCAAAACATGAAGCGGGACTTCTTTTCTAGTATACCCCACACCGCTGCATTTTAAAAAAAGGCTTTGAGCATAAAGTCATTGCATAGTAGATGAATGGAGTTCAAAAAGTACCTAGTTTCCAAGTTGGAACGAAGCATGGCCTCTTGCATGCTTTCAGACATGTCCATTGGATCAATTTCCACAACTGAGCTGCTTGCATTGCCTGAGCTGTAGTTTCCACTCGTCCCGGTGGCGTTGGCCTCAGCATTGTTAACAAAGAAAGCCCCAAAATCTGAAACTCGTCCCCCACCCTATTCAGGCAGATAATAAACATCAATAAGCATATTAACCAATGGTTCACTCAGAGAGAGAGAGAGGTTTGAGACCTTAGGTCCGGAAGTTGAAGCCGTATCAGTCGTGTCTTGGTCAGGATTGCCTCCACGAGCAGAAGAGGAACTCTGGTATACTGAGTCTGAAGAGGATTCTAGATCGATGACAGAGTCTTTATTTGAAAGAACCAGGCTCATTGATTTAGGAGGGGCATTGGGGTTTCCATCAGAGGACTGGAAAGCTATAACTTGGATTCTACCAACCTAATAATCCAATTAATACATCAAAGCTATCCAAAAAGCTGAGAAGAAGTATTATCCTGAAAAAGATTCAAATTCCTAATCTATTAACTAACCTTGTTAGCATCTTCACTAAAACAGGAGAAAATGAGGCCAATAAAACCAGAATCAAGAAGCTGATACATGGCTTGTGTCCGAACATCTGCAACACATGCTAGTTAATACTCATAAAGTAGCTTAAAAAAGTTGTCTTTAAGAATCAATCAATGATGGGTGAGGGGGAACATACCGACATGGGAAGGAAGGACGGTGATATGAGGATGGGAGTGATACCATCCAATCACACGTGTTGTTCTTCCCGTTGATATGCTCATTCTGTGTCGAGTTTTAGGGTCAAGGAACTCTCTTCTTTTTTTCTTTAATAACCAAACTAAATCTAATAAGTAGATAAAATGTGAAAGCAAAAAAAAAAAAAGGATATCTCAGCCTGAGCAGAAGCAGCAGCCAACTGTTCAGGATTGGTTTCGACTCGATCCTTCTGCCTATCGGACCTTGACTGCGGCGATGCTCCCCATATCATAGCCGTCGCGCTTCCGTTCTTCGAGTACTAATCAATCATCCACAAATAATTAAAAATTAAAGTGATGGGGATTGAATTAGCTGCTTCAAGCCAACCTAACACAGAGATTCTAGAGACTCCATCTATCGGATTGAGAAAGACAAAAGGCAGGAAGAGATTCGAGGATGAAATTGAAGAAGCTACCTGGATGTCGCCGAGGAGGAGCCCCATGATCTCTTCGGTCTCGGTGGATAATGCGTGAGTAAGGCAAGTCAACCACACATCTTCCGACATGTTTACGCATGCAAGAGCCATTGTTGTTATTCCCACCACCGAAACAGATCTCTTTCGATTATTTTGCCCAGTTAACTTCGATCTTCTCGGGCTGAACAACCTTAAGGAAGGAAGAAGAAGAACTTGATGATGTGTTTGGTTGGGAACTTGCAACTAACGAATTTCGCAGAGTTCGCGAGTGTTCATACGCGCGGTGTTCCTCATTCACACATCATATCTGGACCGTACAAATTCTGAGTGTTTTGACCTTTCTTAATTGGGCCATATGACGCATTATCCTTTTTTAAAAATATTCACCAGATAAATAATTCATATTAGGCTTCGTAATGGGCTGTTAAGTTATCAGATTATATTGTTTCTTTGTACTTTACCAACCCAAATTACTCCAAACTTGATGATGTTTTCATCCAGGGCAACCTGAGTGATAATAACTGGTGGTATATCATTAGGAAACACCAACTCGACAAAATCAAAGTTTGGCAACGTAGAAAGTCGCTACACGGTCAAAGTTACTACATTTGGGAACCTATACATCCACCCTTGCTGATTTACTATGAAATCTTATTTAGGTAACTGATCTTTGATATTTTAATTCCTTGTAACTAGATTTCTCAAAAGTTATAACCATGTAAAATTTTCAACTGGTCAACTTTCCAAAAGATGGAGATTTGTTACCTGGTTTGACTAATGCACATGTTAGTTATAAATATATAATAGTTTTTTACTAGTATCAAATATCGATATTGTACTAGGAGATGCTAGCTCTACTAGTAAAGCCTGTTGTACTCGGAGATGCTAGCTCTACTGGTAAAACCTTTTACAAAAGGTAGAAGTACCACATTCCAGGTTCAGCAGTTGTGGAGAAGTGATTAAATAACCGGTTCTTGTTCATGAGGCCTAAAACTTTAATTAGCACCAATGTTGTATTCTCTGAATTCAATGTAAAAATATCTATGTACGTAAATGATATATAATAATTTACCTTACAACATTTACTAGTGTCAGTGAAACACATTTTAAGTTAGAAAGAAAGTTACATTTTACATAGTTAGGTGAATACAATTTCAATACTATAATTAAGTGAAATACATTTTATCTGAGGAAAAACTATTGTCTAAGCATCCACAATTTTAAATGAATTTCCTAACCATGATCAAGACAAAAAAAATAGATAAAATAGAAAAGAGCGGAGAAGCAAATAAAAAACTACGAAATCTTTATGAGAAATTTGCATGTTATGTTTTCTTATATAAATGATCTAGACTTTTTAAAAATAATTAAAATTAGTTGGATAATTCATTTCTATAGTGACAAAAAGGATAATTCAATTCTATTAAAAACATTATAATTTATGAATTGAGATACTTACATGAGAAACATATTTAGTGTAGAGAATATTGTATTGTTATTGTTTGCCATTTATTTATTTTATATACTATCTGAGTGAAATGAAAGTAAAATACCAGTATAAGTATTAATATTTTTTCCTAATTTAAAATAATGTTGAGTAATAATTCATGTATAAAAATAAAATATATGTAGTGGTAATATAATTTGAATGAAATGTAAGTAAAATATGACTATAATTAATAATATTTTGCATCATGGTTTTGAATAGTGTTGTATAATATTATATAAATAGAATAAGATATATGCATAACTAGTGATTTTTTTTTTTCGATCAAATTTGAAAATACTTTTTATATAAAAATACAACTTTATATTTGGTTTGGATCAAATTTTTAAAATAATTATAAAGTTAAATTTGGATAGTTACTTTTTTGTCACTTGTTTGTTTTATAAGCAGTTATTTTTTAATACTATATGTCAGTGGATTGTCGACAAAAAAAAATAAAAATGTCAGTGGATTATTTGAATAAAAATTTGACATGTGTCAATGCAAAGTCATCCAAATGAAAAACAAATGACATATGTGTGTAAGTAGAAAGTGGTAAATTATTATTTAATAATTTAAGCTATTATGAGCACCGTAATAAATGAATAAATATTAGAAATATTATTTAAATACATATAAAAGTTTTTTTAAATTTTAAATTTAAGATACTATGATTAGAAACTTTTTGTTCAAAATAATTATAAAAGTGAGATTTGCATACTGTTGGATTTATTTATTAACAATAATCATAAAAGTGAGAGTTTCTGACATACTTTTTCTAGTCATTTATTATTTAATAAAAATTATATTACTATTTTGGATAATGTATTATTTATGTCATGAGTAAGTTAATATTAAATGTAAGTAATAATGTTTTGTTTTCAAGATTTCACTAATGTTGGTACATCATGAGCTAATTTAAAAGCAAGAAAAATATACTGAGTAATGAATTGTTATTTAGTAGCTTTAACTATTGTGGGTGCTGTATTAAACTAATTAAAACCAATTAAAGTATGTGTGTAAATAGTTTAATAGATCCAAACTTAAATCACAATAACTACAATCGGATTTATCTAAATAATTAAAAACTGATATTTGTATAGTTCCTGTTTTTTATCAGTTGTTGTCAATTAGTGTTGTAAAATTTCTGGAAATAACTCTTTAAAAAAAAAAAGAGAAAACACTTTTTTTTCAACTGGTTTAGAAACAAAGAAAAAGATGATTTCTTTGCTTTTTTATCTCACTGAATCCATAATTGTCAAGAAAAGACAACTTCGGTTTCCTTAACAAAATGAAAGGCGAAACGGTTGACAGACAGAAGGGGTACAATGGTAAAAAGGGACGGACGGGCACGAGAGAGGAATAGCTTATAAAACCGATCACACAAACAGGCAATCGCTTGATACCTCCTCCCCCATCTTCACCACCGCTTCAGAAGAAACTTCTCTTCTCTGATAAAACGAAACTCTCTTCTCTGATAAAGGTAATCTTCTTTTCTCACTCTTGTCTGGGTTTATCTAATTCCTCTCATTCCTTTGTCTGATGATCAAAATGGCCAAAAACGAAATTAGATTACTATGAACAAAACACATCGAATAGTTATCTGTATTGCTCTGATTCTTAATCTCTCTGATTATTCAATGTAACCTCGTTTATGAGATATGATCATCGAATCAAATATGTTTTATGGATCCCTCTGCACTTGTGAATTGGTTTTGGTTTTGTACTAGTAGTATCCGTTACATATCCCCCAGCTCTATCAATCAATCAATGTCGTGTCGAAGATTGATTTTAATTGTTTAGTGCTGACATCATCATATTAGCAGGAGAGATGCCGAAGGAGAGACGTGTACTGTCTGTGCCAAGCAACAGGACCAGAGTATCACCATACCCGCTTCGCTCATCAAGGACCAAGAAAGAGGAAGAACCCGAGCTGCCTATCCAGACAGAAGGTCCAAGCCAATGGGAAGATGTCCGGTGCGTGATCTGCCAAGAACCTCCCCACAACGCCGTCCTCCTCCGCTGCTCTTCCTCATCCACCGGATGCCGCGCTTACATGTGCGACACGAGTGCTCGTCACTCCAACTGTTTCAAGCAGTACCGCGTGAAAAACAGGAACCGTTTGACCAAGGCCTTTAACTGTCCGTACTGCAGAGGGGAGGTGTACGAGACGATGAAAGTGTCTGGTGCGGTCAGATATCTGAACGCTAAACCGAGGTCTTGCGCTTTCGAGGGCTGCGTCTTCTCGGGGAGTTATTCGCAGCTTAAGAATCATTTGAGAGCTGAGCACCCTGGCTTCACCGGACCAGTGGTGGACCAGGGGAGACATAGGGAGTGGGAGCAGATGCAGAGAGCTTCTGAGTACACTGAAGTGATGACCGCAGCTGGTATTCCCCATAGCCTCGAGGTTGTTGTGCCGCAATATTCTTATCCACCGATTGAGGTCAATGGAGTACCGCATGATCGTTTTCCATCGAATCTTCCTCCAAACCCGGTGATTCGTCTCAGCATCAATGGAGTGGAGCATGATCGGTTTCCGCACGATCTTCCTCATAACCCGATGATTCGTATCAGTATCAGTGGAGTGGTGCGTGACTATCCTTTGGGGGTCAGGTAAAGGGGATGGCCCATGACCATAAAATTCATAGTTGAAGAATCCTAATTTGTTGTAGCGGACCCAAGATTCTGAATATTTGTTCAAAGTTTTGATGTCTCTCAGATTTTCTTTCTTCATGTTTCAAATAGAATCCATAATGTTTAAAAGCATCATATCATTCTTTAGGTTTTATATATATACATGCAGCGGTTTCAACTCAAAAACAAAGTTGTTCATACAGAAACATTGTATAACTGTCAAGCTCATTGTATAACTGCCAAGCAGTCGCTGTGGGTCAGGCCCTGAGGCCCATCGAGACTATCATGTATCTTCTTGCACCACGCAAAATAAGAGATGAATTTGGACATCAAAAGGATGTGCTTCGCGGTCTCTGTGACTTGAATCAGTAAAACACCAGTAGAATCAACTCAGAATGAATGTATTGTAAAGTCCCTGCAGAGATCACGTAGCCACTAGGGTCTGCTGTCAATGAAACAAACAGGGTGTGCAGGTGTAGTATATGTCTACTAGTTCCTATATCTCTTCGAAAAATCTTAATCACGGACAATGGATGCCATCCATAGATGAAGGGAGCTGTTATCGCGAATCAGCCATAAAGTGAAGAGTAGTTACCGCGTTTGCTTGCTCTTTCAAGGTGGTGGTAAAACATGATCCTGCTGAATTGAAACGTTTCAAACCTAAAATGTAATTAAGCAATGCAAACTCGAGATGGTTAACCAAAGGAGCATGATATAGAACAAGTCTGTTGAGATTTGCTGCGTACATTGACTTTGTTATCATCAGCCAGACCTAATTGGCAAGTACTGCGAATAACAGTTGTCTGAGCCACACAGTCGACATGGAAAAGTGTCCTTGTTGCTTCAGTTATAGCTTTCAGATCAACATTCCCAGACTAATAGCTTGCCCCAACCAAAGTTCAACGACCAGGTACCATGATCGTTAAAGACGGTTGTGTCTTCTCCTCCTAAGAAATAGATAGGATCATCATGTTTATTATGTTCATTGTATATGCAGTTAGCAACTAGTTCATGAACTTTGCAAAAAAATATATTAGATAGTAACATTACATTTATTATATAAATCTTGAAACATAAATTACAATCAACCATTAATTGATACTATATAGTATATATTGTAAATTAATGACCAATTTGACTTTAAAGCAAACTCCGATCTCAACCTCGGAGTGTCCTAACCGCCACAAGCCTGACATCATCAATAACCGGACCACATAGCGAGCCAGAGTGATCGCTCTTCATATGGTAAAACGTGCTGAGGAAAGTGACTCGAGTCCTCGCCGACACCGCCTTGAACACAAGACTTGCCCGTTTAAACCCGCCTTTCCCCTTAGACGCATACTCCACCAGGGTCTTGCTCCTTCCAGCGAACGCCTCCACTGCCATGGGTCCCTCGCAAGCGTCCCTGGCGTCTCCCACGTTGAAAGTGAGGGCGTAGAATTTGTTGGGCGACGTCCTCACGATCTGAGAAACGGCACTCTCTTTGCCTCCAACAAGCTCAATGGCTCTGTGTCCCTCAGGGACGAAGAAATGTGCCTTGTCCACGTACTTAACGGCCTTGAGAGACTCGATCATCCATCCAGGCAAAGCGCTGTTGTCGTCCTCGATGAAAGGTGGTACCAGTACTCCCCATTTTGCCTTGGGAAACACGTAAGGTCCTTCCTCGAAGTTTCCGTTCTTTATCAAATTATCTGAATTAAACAAAATACACATCAATCAAGATGTTTTGGTTTGAGAAATTTTGTTTGAATAGATAATTGTAATAAAAAAAAACCTTATTCGGGTTTCACGTTGTTATTTATAAAATTTTAATTAGAAAAAAAAATGTTTACTTACTTCCGGAGAATCTGGGAGGGAACAAAGCCTTGATAGCAATGGCGTCGATCAACGGTCCACAAGCCGGGTGCTCCTCATGACCCGGGTTATGGATCCGGATCTCTATTTCGGGTCCACCAGCTTTGAAAGCCCATGAGTACGAGTCCCAACCATCGCTGCCGTACATTGTCTGGATAGGGATGACACCGGACTCATGCGTGACGGAGATGTTTAGCCGCTCGTCCTGAGCGCAAGTTCGAGCGGCGCTGAACGTAATCGAGTATAGACGGCCTGATCGGACTGATATTTTCTGGGAGATTGACGCCTCGTTGCCTAACCTGACGGCCGATGAGCCTTCCGGTACGACCAGGACCATGTCGCCTTGTTTCTGACCAGCTTTGATGTACTCCACGAAACCGGTCACGTCCCAGTGAGCCACGGCGGTTCGGTCCTTGATAACGGATCCTTTCAATTGGGACGGTTTAGGACCCAACTCGAAATCACCGTTTGGTAATAAACCTGAATCAACCAAACCATTAATTAGAAAATTTTAAGTCAAGAGTTTTTTTAGTTTACTAAAAGAGAGTTTACTACCGTCGCGGATTGGAGCTGAAACAGCGACATTGGAAGAAACGCAGAGTAGTGCTAAGAGAAGTGCGACTTCTTGATACATCGTGAGAGATGAATATTGAAGATCGAGCGGGAGATGAATATGTAAATAGTTGAGAAAGATGGGGTTGTATTTATACATGTGTTTGAGTTTACAAGAATAACACGTGGTTTTGGATGAAAAACTACGAGAACGCCACTGGAAGCATCCTCTTGCATGGGTTTTGTTTGTCATATCGATGCTACGTAGACACATACAGCCCAGGAAACATTGACTTCATGATTACGAATTCGGTTTCTATCGATGCATGTTTGGTTTCTTTCAACATAGATATTATAGTAACAATTATATAACTTGGTTGACAAACAAAAAACAATTGTTTTATCAGCTTTAAACTATAAATGCCATGATTTACAAAATGATTGAAAGTATGTATCCTTGAGATGTCTTGACAATTGATCATTAGCATACTATATACAATTTAGCCTGCGAATTGATATTTTGTATTCGTTATTCGTATATAACGCAACAACCATAAGTTATATCGCCATGAATAGGTATGTGCTGTTTTTGAAAATATATAAAATAATAAAAGATGAAGTCAAAATGAATCAATGATATATGATTAGATTAAATTAATGACCACTTTTGGATGAACACGTGAAGGGGTAGGTTGTTTTCTGGTGCAGGTACTACTGCCGACTTTACCGCATCAGAAGCTGCCATCAATATTCCAAATGTTCGAAAACATGTTGGAGTTTATTATAGTCCTAATTCATATGATCCTTCAATAAAATTAGCTACAAGATTTTTAATATTCTTACGAATAATAGCATAATTATGATGAAGTTTTTACTCTGTTGATGGGAAATGCACTTGCAAATTTGAAAGATCTGCAAACCTTCCGTTTTTTGTTGTTGCTTTTGAGCTCTGTTTCTAGCATTTCACTTTTCCTTGTAAGCTGTGATTTCAAGCAATCTCTCCCCTGAATAAAATGTATAATCCATATAACTATTAAGTTGAATCGACTCACACATCAAAATGGTGGTCTTGTTATCTGCTACTTAAGTTTCTTTTTTTACTTATATTTTTAGTTTGATTCAATAAATTATGTTTTTGATGTATACGGGATTGTTTACACGATACAACGACAGCAAAGGATGCGAATGATATTGCTGCGTAGAAAGTTTTAATAGGTAGGAAACATTTAAGATCTTTAATTAGTTCAATAGTTCTACGTCGCATGACATTTGAAGACAGTAGTTGAAGGATTTTTCACAAAAAAAAAGACACTAGTTGAAGGAGGGACTCAGGAAAAGCACATGCAAGCAAGGAGGCTTGAAAGTTTGACTTGTCGTAAACTTGTAATTAAGCGACACTATTATAGATGACTGTTCAAACGTCTACAGAACATCTTCATCTTTAATTAGCAGGAGGTAAGAATTCTCCAATTCGATAAACTATTAGTATTTCATTTTTTTAACGACAATCTGCTGATTTATTAATGGGAGCAAATGTAATCCTCATGGAGGACAGAAACAAGGAAACTAAGAAGATAGAACATGAGTTAAATTGACTATCAGTATTTCATTTTTTTTTTTTGAAAACTCTTTCTTTGTTCTAAGGATGGAGTTGGTCTTACAAATATTTAATTGAATTGTATAGAAAATTAGGATATCGAAACAATGAAACGGGAAGGTATTGAACCCGACTTTGAGTCGAACATGAAACCATCTGAGACGGACAAGCTACCATTACCTAGAACAAAATGTATAATCTATATAACCATTAAGTTGAATCGACTCACACATCAAAAATGGTGGTCTTGTTATCTGCTACCTATGTTTTGTTTTTAATTATTCCCTCGGTTCCAATATAGACAATATTTTAGAGATATTTTTATGTTTGAAAATATATAATGTTTTAATATTTTATATTAATTTTAGTTATATTGAAAATTATGTGACCAATGATGTTATATACTTATTTTTGAGGATTGGTTGAATTATATTTATAATTTTTTTTTTTTAAAAGAGAGTATACTTTAATTTTTGTGCATGTATCCAAAACATTAGATATTTTGAGAGAGAGAGAGAGAGAGAGAGAGAGAGAGAGAGAGAGAGAGAGAGAGAGAGAGAGAGAGAGAGAGAGAGAGAGAGAGAGAGAGAGAGAGAGAGAGAGAGAGAGAGAGAGAGAGAGAGAGAGAGAGAGAGAGAGAGAGAGAGAGAGAGAGAGAGAGAGAGAGAGAGAGAGAGAGAGAGAGAGAGAGAGAGAGAGAGAGAGAGAGAGAGAGAGAGAGAGAGAGAGAGAGAGAGAGAGAGAGAGAGAGAGAGAGAGAGAGAGAGAGAGAGAGAGAGAGAGAGAGAGAAGAGAGAGAGAGAGAGAGAGAGAGAGAGAGAGAGAGAGAGAGAGAGAGAGAGAGAGAGAGAGAGAGAGAGAGAGAGAGAGAGAGAGAGAGAGAGAGAGAGAGAGAGAGAGAGAGAGAGAGAGAGAGAGAGAGAGAGAGAGAGAGAGAGAGAGAGAGAGAGAGAGAGAGAGAGAGAGAATATTTTTAGTTTTGTTGAATTAATTATGTTCTTATGTATAGGGGATTGTTTACACGAGACAACAGGTCAACAGCAAAAGATGCGGATGATATTGCTGTATAGAAAATTTTAATAGGTAGGGAACATTAATTATAAGTCGCAAGGAGGGGACATACAAGCAAGGAGGCTAGAAAGGGTGACTTGTCGTAAACCCGTAGTTACAAAACGATACTTTTACAGGTGACTGTCCAAACGTCTACAGAACATCTTCATCTTTAATATAAGAATTCTCCAATTTGATAAACTACTGCGTAGATATTTCACAACTTTAAAAATCCCATCAATGTGTATATAAGTATTTCATTTTTTTTTTATAAAACTCTTTCTTTATCATAAGGATAGAGTTGGTCTTATAAATAATTGAGCTGTATAGAAAGTTAGAATGTTGAAACGGGCAGTATTGAACCCAACTTGAGCCGAACATGAAACCTTTTGAGACAGACAAGCTACCATTAGCATCATGGTCTATATTCGAATCAAATATACTCGAAAAATTGTGAACCTATTCAACTATTTTTTAAAAAAAATTATCCGAATAGAGTGTAAAGATTAAACCTGATTTGAATCGAACATGAAAACTTTTGAGACAGACGAACTAGCATCAGCATCAGGTTTGGTCATGTATATATCTGAATCGAATATACTCGAAAAATTCTGGATGTTGCCGGTTTTATCCACATTTTTTTATTCTTAATATTTCCTACCTAATAGTACATAGTTTGGTTAGATTTTTATCGCATTTTTTGAAATTTCTTAAGCATTTGTGAATGTTGTCATTCATTTGTAATAAATTTTGTGAAAAATTGGATGAAATTTAGATATTAATTATAGTTTGATCCTCACGAAATTCGAAAAAGAAACAAATTGAATCAAATCCAAATCTAACGCGAATGGAACCCTGGACGCCAGACCTAAATACATATTGATGTAATTTTTAAAAAAAAAATTAATGCGACGGGTTTACTCTACTAGTTACATGACAGTGCCTGAGAGACAAAAGCAGAAGAAACCGACGGCGAAATGGAGAGGAAACGTTGCCCAGAAGTTCTTATGGTCAAGAATGGCCTTCTCTGAGATGACAGTGATGATTATGCCAGAGAGTATAGAATCTGCCAACCTGAAGGAAAACACTTTCTGAACGAGAATGGTGAAGAAGGATCGCCCTGTAGAGAAGTGATGCAGATAAATATTTGGAATATTTCCATATATCTTACTATTTATTTTATAAATTATTTAGATAATTATCCTTATTGTTTTAGGGTTTTATGGCTTTATTATATATAGCCGTTTAGGCTTTAACTTTGTATTCAGTTTATGATGATTTAATAAAAGAAAGAGATTTTCTATACGAGCTTGATAGCACGGGAAAGAGTATTTCCAAACCCTAAAGAGGTTCTTATGAACCACTGAGAAGAGTATTCTCGACCCTAAGAGCTTTTAGTTAAGCACTGTGAAGAGTATTCACAAACCCTAGAAGCTTCTGCTACATCAGTTGGTATCAGAGCCTGGTTCTTTTGATTTCTCAATTGAAGACGATTCTGGATGTCATGGTGAGTATTAGCATTTATCCTATCAGAGCTGCGTTCGTGAACTTCGTTTGATCAAGATTCGAGGACGAATCTTCTCCAACCCGGAGAGAATGATGCAGATAAATATTTGGAATATTTCCATATATCTTACTATTTATTTTATAAATTATTTAGATAATTATCCTTATTGTTTTAGGGTTTTATGGCTTTGTTATATATAGCCGTTTAGGCTTTAACTTTGTATTCAGTTTATGATGATTTAATAAAAGAAAGAGATTTTCTATACGAGCTTGATAGCACGGGAAAGAGTATTTCCAAACCCTAAAGAGGTTCTTATGAACCACTGAGAAGAGTATTCTCAACCCTAAGAGCTTTTAATTAAGCACTGTGAAGAGTATTCACAAACCCTAGAAGCTTCCGCTCTATCAGTTGGTATCAGAGCCAAACGGTTCTGTTATCTTGATCGCAGATGCAACAACAACAACTAGTTGAGATCTTGGAAGAGTTTAAACAAGAGATCGTCAAGCTTAAACAAGATATCAACAATGGTTTGAAGAAGTTAGAACAAGATCTCAGTAATGGATTTAAGAAGTTTGACGAGGCATTAAAGAAGATCGAAGCAGAACAAGTTCAAGATTTGCAATTGGATGATGATGAAGACGAGGAGAGCTTTATCGAAGAAGATATCCCTCTTGTCGACTTTGTCTTTAGAGATGAATCCTTTGAAAATCGAAGCCGTGCAAAAATAGGGCGAAATTGTATTGACGAAGGTTTCGTGCAGAATTTTAATAATCTGTTGCGTGCAAATTTGGTGCAAAAACGGATTTATGAAGATTTAAGTTACAAACATATCCGTGCAAAAATCGTGCAAAACATGCTATTGAAGATTTGAGGAAGAGTTTTTCTTGGAAAACGTTTTGGATTTGAAGACTACGATCAAGATTCGAGGACGAATCTTCTCCAACCCGGAGAGAATGATGCAGAGAATATTTGGATATATTCCAAATATTATTATTTATTAATAGAATAATTATGTTAGAGTTTTAATGGTTTTCCTATTTTAAATTATATTAGGGTTTTCTAAGTTTTAGTGATTTATTATAAATAGGCATCCAAGCCTAAAGTTGTATTCAGTTTATGATGAATTAATAGAAAAGAAAGATTTCAATACGAGCTTTATAGCACGGGAAAGAGTATTTCCAAACCCTAAAGAGGTTCTTATGAACCACTGAGAAGAGTATTCTCAACCCCAAGAGCTTTTAATTAAGCACTGTGAAGAGTATTCACAAACCCTAGAAGCTTCCGCTACATCAAGAAGTGTGGAGTTAAACAACAATGAAAGTACCATAGTTATCACAGTACAGTAGATAGTTTCATTTAACCAAAGCATACCTGGAAGTAACGTTGGATGAACTGCGCCCTGAATAGATTATCCTAAACATCGTATCTATTTTTTTTTTTTTCAGGAAAGAGTCAAGAACACCAAAAAAAATTATTCTAGTTGCAGAATCTACATATATATATATATATATTGGTGAAGGATAAGGAATTCGCCAATATTAAACTTATTGCTCCTGCAGATCTTATCAGCAGAATATTCAATGTGAGTAGATCAGTGAAAACGCAAGCAGCATGTCGTTTGAGCGCTTCAGTTGATCCTCTGTTCCTATTGCGTGTAAAAATGACTCGGAGGTTCCTGGTAAAGTAATTCTCCAAGTAAACAAGACTGAAAAATGCCAGCTAGTAACCGCAAAAATCAAGAAGATAAGCATTCAGTAAATGAAAAGAAGTGATTACTAACCATTCATTGCTAGGACAATGATGTAGAGACAGTAAAACTGTAGCGCCAAGGAAGCTTCTCCATCGCTCCATTTTTCACCAAACAACAATCTGATGAGAGAGTATGAGTAGCCGGGGCCAAATGCCACAAAAATAAGACCTATAACATTCCCGTTACCGAATATTAGAGTCCTTACACACGTTGAGCAACAACAAAAACAACTGCAATACATAGGAATGTACCTATTAATATCACAAGCTTTAAGGCTTCGGTCAAGCAAGTTCCGAGTTTCTTCCTCTTTTGCTGGTAATCATCACCTGTCAATAAAGGGGGAAATAGAAACCATTAATTTCAATGAGCTGAAAGTAACTGAGGATATAAGAACATCCGAACCAATATCATCAAACATTACAGGTAAGATTTATTACATACTGTTCCATACTAAACTCAGGAGAGAAGTAAACCTGATGCGAACCTGGCAAATGTAGTGTATGAACTTTCTTCAAAAGGGAGAAACACCATGCGTACTACTAAACTTCCTGGTGGTTAGAAATTGTGTTAAGAGATAATTATAAGCAACCTCACTTGAAGCTATATAATATACTTGTGTTTTGTCACCAAAGAGACTTGCCTAGTTTGTCGACGATCCCATATACAGCTTGGTTATAAGGTGTGTCTAACCATACGATCTGCAAAGAATTCTGAGAGGGGTATTTTAATTTTATTTTCTTCTTTTTTTTTTTATAAGTCATCGTGTAACCGGGACTTAATTTGAAACTACCCGTCTGGACTGTACCGGTATCGTCAATAAAGACCGGAATGATTTCTGAAAATCGATTGTAACCGGAATGCTTGGAAGGGGTTAATAATAATAAATTAATCGTGCGGGCAACATATTCTCTCGGGTAATAAGAGATTCTCTATCTTTTATCAGCAATTAAACACCAAAATAAAGAGACGTCTATTTTTCTTTTTGTTTTTGCTAAAATAAAGAGACATCTGTTATTTAAAGTAAGATATTAAAAAAATAGTATCCGCTTAACAGAGAGATTAAGTTCAATCTTAATGAATGAAATATCCTTTTTCCAAACCCTTTAATTAACAAAAAAGAAAAGAAATTATCCTTTTCCAAACTTATTAGAGAAAAAATAAATTATCTACTTTAAAAATATCGAAAAATAGAAAAACCTTACTAATATATATACAAGGAACTTATACCCTAGATCTTTATTCTCTATCAAAATTCATTCATATACATACATTCTTTTACCTAGCTAGCCCCATCATGCCGTTACAACGAGAAGTATGCAATAGTTACATACCATCATCAATGGAGATTCCTCCTTTTGAACTTGTGATTGAAATTCTCATGAGACTTCCGGCTGAATCTCTTATGAGGTTCAAAACGGTGTCAAAGCTCTGGTTATCGCTAATTTATTCTCAATATTTCACCAACCGTTTTCTAAAAGTTTCATCAACACCACCGCGTATATACCTGTGGTTGGGCTTCGACGAGAGTCCCCTCAAAAATGTATTATTATCATCATCATCATCATCATCATCGTCGACTTTTCCTGATTCGGACGATGGTACTAGCATGTCTTCTTTTGTCGTTGACCAAGATTTGACTCTCCCAGCTATGGAAGGCTACTCTGTCTCTCAGGTTTTTCGTGGTTTGGTTTGCTTTGTAAATGGTTCTAGTGCAAAAGTATATAACCCTACCACTAGGCAACTTGTCGCCTTACCGGATATAGAAGGATCTAACATAAAAGATGACGAGAATCAGAAGTTCATGTATCATATCGGATACGATCCTGTTGATGATCAATATAAAGTGCTTTGCACGGTTTCAACAACAGCCGATGAAGAAGGCAGGACGTACGTGTCAGAGCATTGGGTCTTATTACTAGGAGGAGGAGATGGGTCATGGAGAAAGATTTCAAGCCAGTGTCCACCTCATCGTCCTCTAACACAAATATTGACTATAAACGGGCGTATACATTATCTAGCTTGGGTTCGTCTGCTTTATCCTGTGCTTGTGAGTTTTGATATTCGTTCAGAAGAAATCAGTATCTTTCAGGAACCTGAAAAGCCTGCATTTTGGCCTCATTATACTCAGTTTATAGAATACCGTAGACGAGTTGCTATTTTACACTATAGCCGTTTTGGAGAAGAAGGTGTGTTGGAACTTTGGGTCATGGATGATATGGAGAAGAATATGTGGTCGAGGAAGACTTTTGAGTTGCATCCTTCTCAGATGCATTTACTCCATAACATCAGTTTTTTGAGGGCACAAGGCACAACCAGAGATGGTGAGGTTATTTTGGTACCTGATAATACATATACTACTAGCACAGGCCAGTTAATGGGTCAAACTCAAGATACCTTTCTTTTTCACATTTTTCTTTACAATCTACAAAACAACCATATGAGAAGAGTTGAAATCAAAGAAACATCCAACCGCTATCGAACTAAAATTTGGGACGTTGTTGGATTAGATGGTGTTGACAACTTGATGTATCTTTAACTAAGGTTGTTGTTTGTGTGCCGCTTCTAACTTTTTTATAAAAAAACTAGGTTCGGCCCGCCCTTCGGACGGGATGTCAAAATTGAACAAACTTCGGAATAATTATTGGATGGTTAATTTGAATTTGTATATATCTAAATTTGCAGAGAAATAAAGAAAAAGTGTATGTAGTTAAAGAAAAGTAGGTGATTTTGTATGGTTTTTTAGTATCATATTAGTTATTTCTAATAAGATTAGTGATTTATAGATTTTATAAGGATACGGAAATCACAATAAAATTATGCACTACTAAATTACTGGTTTTAACTTCCTTAGCAGATTTATATAGTAATTGTTTTGATGCTTAAATATTAATTCAAATCACATTTTTACATGTTTCCGTAAATCTCATAGAAAGTGCAAAAATGTTGTTGCCATATTTTCCGAATTTTAGATAAATATAAAATAAGAGTTGTATGTCCAAGCGAATATTCATATTATTAAAAAAAATCAGGATGGTTATAGCATAATAACTTGTCATGCTCAATGCTTTCGCCGTGTCTTCGTTCACTGAGAGTAATGAATCGACCAAATTTTAAATGTAAAACACGACCGTTAATAACTGCAATCAGATTTGAGTATATACAAATTTATAAAGCGAACGCGTAGCTCTAACCTATGCCGCTCCAACGTTCTTAAAGATTTCCTCGTATACAATATTATCAACTGCTAGTCACACTAATATTTTGACTAACCTAATGAAGGCGCTTGAGCTGGTTTCGATGACCGAATGACCTTTCGTGCACGTCGGGATAATAGCGACTCGATTGATAGCTGATCACCTGATGAATAGTATAAACGGCAATAATATAAATTTTGACAACACGTTCCCAATTTCATCGTCTAAAAATTTAAGTACGTTGTGCGTACTGGTTCTTGATGCTCCCAGGTTTCTTTCATTGCTACTCCTTAGTTCATTTGGACCATAATTAAAAAAAAAAATCTTTTACGTTTTTCCTCCACCATTGCTTTGAAAGTTTCACGTAGATTTGCTGGTAACCTGATTTGGTCTGAATACAAACATCCTATTGATTATAGATGTGTATCTTCATGACCGTTACCAAAATAATTAGCTGAGTAATATGTGTAGTCAATTAGTTTCCTTATTTGGCTGTATAGATAAATGCAGTGGCAAATAATAATACATATGCAATAAACATCACACACATTTCGGTATCCCATATGAAATAATAATAATAATAATATTTATTTAGTTTTCTTTTTAATTTTTCTAAAAATCATTTAAAGTATTATCGCGTTTATTTGTGCCATTGTCCATCCTGTTATCAATATGCTGTACGCGAACTGGAATTTGTAAACTAATGTTGATCAATTAGTTGCTGGGTCAAAAAGGCGTAATTAGTAACGACACCACATTGAGCCCATTTAGCTACGATCGAGATGGGATTATTCGAAACAATAATGGTGTCGAAATAGTTAATGTGTATGCTTTTGATTTATGATGGTAAGGGAATGACATTACGTATTTGCGTGCGGCCCACGTAATCGACATTATATATATGCAGTTGCAAAAATTGGTTAGAGAGATCATGCTAAAATCTCAATAATTTTAGATTCCATATGTTAATTTTGTACACTTTATTAATTTTATGTATAGGTTCCATGTTTCAAATTAAGCTGAGATTGATTATTTTCTAAATTGGACAATAGAATGTATTTTTTGGGGGGTTTTCGCTTATATTAAGAAAAAAAAACATAAATTGAAAGTATTGAGTCTATACTCAACATGACAGGGAATATAAAAACCGATGGAATAAATTCCACATGTTTAGCTTAAATAGAAATAACAAAAAGAAAAAAAACCAAACGTAAACATGAAACTGCTTCCAACCGACTTCAGCTTGTATTGTCAAGCTCCCCAAGCATCCGGAGTAGCTGGGTTGATACCTAAGGCCATCTCAAAGAACTTGGTCATGAGATAGGCATGGTAACACTTGTAACAGACCGTGTTGACTCCCGGTGGGTAACATTAGAGCTCCGGCTCCATGCTTGTGAGTGAATCCACGTACACGTCCTTCATCTCTACTCGAAGATGACTCAAGGATGTCTGGACGTTCACCCATATCTTCTCAACCGAGCACACTCCAACAGCATCAGTCAGCTTGGAAAGTATCTTCTTCCTTTTGTTGATCATGCTCAACGCCATGAGAAGAACGCCTCTTTGTGTGCCCCTTTAGAAGCAACACGAAGGTGATGGATTCCCAAAAGTTATTATCAGAATAAAAACAACTCACACATGCCCTTGACGTAGTGTGCGTCAAGATTGTTGGCTGCCAAAAGCTTCCCCATCATCTGTCCATACCCGCTTGATAGATCAGGCTTTTTCACCAAGGTAAATAATCACCAGCAACCTAGAAAACAAAAAATCAAACTGGAGTACATAAATGATCCAGCAAAGCTATAAGAATATGTTTGAATGTCCAACCATAACTAAACCGTAATGAGTATTTATATAACGTATTGAATTGAAAGACACAGTCACACGATAACGAAAGCTTTCAACTATCTTTAGATTGTGGTGAAGGGGAAGAGCTCAAAACTGAAGAGTAAGTAAAGAATGATAATATACCAAACGGGAGACAAAGGATGGTTCCACGATTTCTAAGCTTCAGATAGTCTCTAACTCCCTAAGAAGAGTCGTAGAAGAAGGAGAATAACATCTCAACGGCTCTGTTACAGGATGAAGACAATCGTTTTCTTTGGTCACCATCTAATACCTCAAACAAAGATCTTTGAGAGGAAAATATTATAAAAGAATCACAAAGATCATGTTGATGGACTTGTAAGAAAGTGAAACTAAAGCAATTCCAACGTGAATAAAGAATATTTTTTCTGTCTTTACCATTCTCTGGTTTTTCACAGAGAATAAGAATCAAGCTTTCACCAACTTGGAAGGTCGCCAATAGATTCCTCGAGTGACCCAATAAATATAATTATTATCTAATTTTACAATTTCAAGACCAAAATGTTCTTAATTTGAAAAAAAAGTAAAGTTAAAAACTCTTTTGGCTCAAGCGGCCAAAGAATTTGAGTGAGAGAAGCACTAAAGATTAAACTTTAAGTCAGTCATATATACAGACAAAAAATGATCAAAAGGTTTGTTTCTTCTACCTTATTTAACGCCTCAGCTTCCCCAACTTTCTCTGTCTCTCTCGCTCTTCTTCTTTGCGATCAGCTTTGCTTCCATATCATCTTCCTCCATTGCGATTTTCGCACTGCATTGAGCAGATCCAACACAAACCGTTGAGAAATATGTATAAGAAGAAACAAATGAATGAAACTCATGTTCAAGATATTGATGTTACATTTGTCGCTCTTCCTTCATGATCTCGCGAAAACCCGCTTACATGTCTTGGTCATCATAGTCACGTCCAGCATAACGATCAGTACTGAGATTAAAAAATACATAAATCATAAGTGCCAGGAGAAAAGTAATGAAAATGTAATGGATGTGAGCATAGGAGAAAAGTTAGAAGTAGTAATTGAACATATTTCTAATCATCCTCAATGCTTTAGCATTCTCTAAAATTGTTGCAGCCTTCTTCTTCTTCAGTGGCCTCCAATCATATACATCACGTTGCGGAGGTTTCTTGGGCGCCGGTTAAATCATCTGCGAAAATATATATATATATATATATAATAGGTTTCGTTTCTCTCTTTAGATTAGTGTCTTTGCTAGTTTTTCTGTTCTTGGCTAAAAAGGAGATGAGAAGAAAATTCATGATACCTGGTGTTTTTACGTAGCCGCTGGTAGTTTTGGGACATTCATGCAGATCAACAACTCGATAGATCTCTTTTGGTTTCCTAAGAAGGAAATTGCAGAGAAAATCAAGCATACCTGTCTGTCGAGGATGAAAAAAAAACCTGAAGCGGAAAGATCAGCGTCTAAACATTGAGTCAAAGACTTGATAAAAGTACAGAGGAAACACAGTGAAAGAAACTTAGTTCTGGGTATATCCCTTTTGTAAATCTGCTGGCTTGAGTGCATTGAGACCAACCTGATGGTTCCTTTAGTTATCAAATCTCTAATGGCCTTCCTAGCAAGTGAACCATTGATCTGCACAACACACAAATATGATCAGGTAAAAAAAAAAAAACAAATATGATCAGGTCACTAACTCTTAAACAACGACAGAATCCAATACAACATATGTGCTCAAAATCATATGGATCAGATCATTTAGCCACAAGCAAGATGGAAAGTTCGTGACTTTTACGATTCCTAACTGCACCCAATTAACAAACTCGTGCAAAGACACTGATAACTTATCTAAATCCATCAAAATCAAGAACCACAGACACTGCAAAGAGCTTATCCAGAGAAAGTTTTGAAACTTTAGAGAGGTAACCCAATAACTAATTCTACCTTGTTTAGTGAAAAGTTGGAAACTTTTGAATTACCAGAAGACGGTTGGAGATGATGGAAGGAGTGATGAGTTGTTCACCTTCTCCTTTTGCGTTCCTTTGCTCCACTTCTGCTCAATCAATCAATAAACAAACGTAAGCAAACAATGCACGAATCACGATGCAAATAAGATTTGATTCACTGGAAAATGACCTTCTTCTTTTGCTTTCCGCCGCCGGATTTGGCGGGGTTTGGATGAAGGTGGTGAAACTTTGTCTGTGACGTTGCATTGAGACACAGCCTCGCCTCGACAACCGACCGGACTTCAAGTCGGAACAAATATCCCCGTGCTAGCCATCAAGAGAGATGAGTATGAGAAAGATGAGATATCTTTATATATAAAAGAGACCCCAAATCTCTTCCATCCATGCCACATGGGATGCCATGCTGGAAATTGAGTTCCTAATGTTGTGCCACATGTGAAACTCACCGTTTCACTTAAACTTTCAATCAGTCGAGATTGGGCCTGAAGTTGGGCTTCGCTAAATCTCATGTTCTGTTCGCGGCCCAGAGACGACCTAACTATTCGCGAACCCTAGGACGATGAACGCGTTTGTGATTTCCGATTCTCTTCGATCGACGAACGCGATGCAGCTCCTGTAACGGAAGGCGTTGTGATTACTCCGACTTTAATCCCATTCATTCGTAATCCCACTTCGATAGCTTCAGTTTCGATGTTCTTTTTGGCAAGGATATTATCAATTAGGGAAATTCTTCTTCGATTTCCCTCGCATGACCACTATACGAAATCAAAATTCACGGTGAATTGGAACCAAAAAAAAAAAAAGAAAAAAAGCTATGGAGTCGTTGCTTCGAGCTGATTCTATGGGCTTCGAAACCCTAATCCCGGCGGCAATGTGCAGTCGCAGAGTTTCGACACACTCCACTCCCCCATCAGTGAGCGTGACTGAATTGGATCTGGTGAGAGGCCTCTTACAAGCTATGCAAGGTCTGTCTAGTCCCTTCATAATCTGGGACCAAACTGAACAGACGTTCCTCGCTAAAACCACAGAGATGATTCGCGTCTCTCATCTGTCTCGCGCAAGCCTCCATGCTCTCCTCGCTCCTTTTCTGTATGCCGCAACGTGTTTGAAGCTTGTGGAGTCTATCGTCGCTGGAGTTAATAATAATAATTCTCCTTCCTTTACCTTAATTGCATTTTCTAACTCTGTCTCTGCTTGGCTTCAGGCAAGCATCGTTTATATAGTCTTTTAGGCTCTTTTTTGACATTTTATTTTTGCTGAAGACTGATAGATAATTGCCATTGGAACAAAGCAGAGACTCAGAGATATTGCGTTAAACGAGGAAGTGAAGATCAACACTTCTAATGTTACCTTCACTCCAACTCTCTTGGCGCTAACAAGCTCTTTATCTAGGTCTGTAGCATCTTTAGTTTTATATTTTTCTGATGCGATTTATTTATTCTTTCTTTCCATTTGCTATAGTCTGTGTTCAGGTGCTGAGTACCTTTTACAAGTCGTACGAGGTGCAATCCCTCGAGCTTATTTTGAGTCTAGTTCAACTATTTCCACAGCTGAAGTTGCTGTCCACCTTCTTGATTACCTTTACAAGAAGTTGGATCAAGTATGCCTTGTACAAGGTGGTGAGGTTGTGGCCTTCTTTTTCATTGTTTCTTTTTGTGTTTTTGTTTTTGTTTTGTTAATCACTTCCCTTATTGATAATATGTGGACCAGGTGGAAGAATTTCACATGCTGCTGCAAATTTTTGCTGCAAGTTTACTGCCATATATAGAGGGTTTGGACTCCTGGTTGTTTGAAGGAACCCTTGATGATCCTTTTGGAGAGGTAGGTGTTCAACGAGTAATGGTTGATGATATTAAATTTTTGGTTGTGATGAAGATTTACTTTTGCTCTTTGCAGTTGTTTTTTACAGCCAACGAATCGGTCTCTGTTCACGATGCGGGGTTTTGGGAGAAAAGCCATATGTTGATGAGGGTGCCGGGCCCAAAATCAAGTGTCTCTTCTCTAAACGAAAAGAAAGGAGTGAGTGGAAATGACCCCAGTTCACTTTCGGACAGAGATAAAGAGCAGAAGACGCGGGTGTTATGCCCACTTTTCATAAAAGACCTTTGCAAGTCGATTGTTTCTGCTGGAAAGTCACTGCAGCTGATGCAGCATATTCCTTCTGCGTCTTCAGAAACTTCTGGCTGTGGTACACTACTGGCTAAGAAGAACAACGTTAGGAGCACTGCAGATTTATCTTTGTCTGAAATCTTTTGTCTTACACTTGCTGGCCTTATAGGCCATGGTGATCATGTCTCTAGATATCTGTGGAAAGATGAGGCGGATGAGTGGGAGATTTCTCCAGCTTTATCATCATATATAAGTGGAGAGCTGGAGAATGGCATGGTTAATAAAGATCTTCCAGTTCTCACATGCTCAGAGCGATTGTGGTATAAGTTTTTGGTCGGTGATGTGCAAGAGAGAAGAGCTATGGTGGCCAAATCACTACACGAGAGTGCATGTTATGTTACTGGTGTTAAGGACGAAGAAGATGGTCTCACTGTCAAAAAGGCGTTGCAGGGTTTGTTCTGTCATGAAAACCCTGTTGTTTCAGTATCTAAAATGGATCTTGAGAGGAATACAAATGCTTGGAATGTCCTGAACTTATCACACAACTATTGTCTACCCTCTCTGAATGATGAGAGTTTGCTGAGTGCTGTCTTCGAGGGGTCTGGCGTGGCAGATGATGGACTGATCGGCACAAACTACAAATTTGGATTCCAATCTGAGTATCTTTCTTCTCAGGATGACGCCGGAATTCTAGAAACGTTGTTTCCCTTCCCCACTTTACTTCCGTCAGTCCAGGTACTTTGATAGTGATGATAAGATCATTCGATGTCCATTGCTTCACTAGTTTCTGATAGCTGACTTTCAAAACTTTGTTAACAACAAAAATAGCCGAAGCTCCGTATGTCAGAATTGCTACCTTACCAAAAGAATAGCACACTTCTTTCAAGAGTTCTCAGCTGGATGCTAAAGGCAGAGCCAATGGATACTCCACTTCCCGTTGTAATAATGCAAGAATGCTTCACAATCTACATCAGGAGGCAGGTACGGTGATGTAAGCTTGGCATTGCCGCTTGTTTGTTCATACGGCATGCATACTTTTGATCCATGAAGAAAGTTGTACGTGTTGTAGGTGGACTACATTGGCAAATCGATTTTGTCAAAACTAATGAATGAGTGGAAACTGATGCATGAACTTGCAGTGTTACGTGCCATTTACTTGTTAGGTTCAGGTACCATTTTCTGTACTTCTACAACCCCTTTGGCTTATAGAGTCATATCTGGAATCTTAGTAAAATCCTTAATATTTTCAGGAGACCTTCTGCAGCATTTCCTGACTGTCATATTCGATAGACTGGGCAAGGGAGAGTTATCAGATGATGATTTTGAGCTGAACATAATCCTTCAGGTAAGCAGGTTCGGTGAACTTCGTTGTAGAGACACTGCTCGCATCTTTATAGTTATCACTTCAAAGAAATTTCGGCTTGTTAATGGTTTGCTTATGTATCCCTGTTCCATTGTCGTATGTCTGTTCATACAAACTCCAACTAATTCCAAATTGTAATGGCTATCTACAGGAATCAATTAGAAATTCAGCTGATGCCATGCTGTTAAACAGTTCTGATTCGTTAGTGGTATCTATTTCCAGAGAAGGCTGTTTAGACAAAGACACAGATGGCAAGGGTGACGTTTTACCCCTTTCCTCAACTCGTAAAAGCCGCGGTAACAACTTTGGGATAGACTGCCTCGAGTCACTCAAATTCACATACAAGGTCTAGAGAAAGACATTTATTCTTCCAACCAGTTGCAGCGTATTAGCTTAAATCATGGCTACATCCATCTGTATATAAGGTTCTGAACTTTTTTCTTTTTTTAAGGTGCCATGGCCCCTTGAACTTATTGCCAATACTGAGACCATTAAGAAGTATAACCAGGTAACCCTTTCAACTCCAGCTATTCTTTTGGTGAAGACAGTTTGTTGTTCTATCTCTTAATTCTTTAAGTGAAAGCAGGTGATGGGATTTTTATTGAAGGTCAAACGAGCAAAATATGTGCTTGATAAAGCACGGAGGTGGATGTGGAAGGTATTTGATATCCATCGAACTCATTTCTTTCTTGTTATGTTGCATGTGACATTGAAATCCAGTTTCAAAGACCCTAATCAATCTTTTTTATCAAATATCAATATGGATAAATATAAAGAGTAATGATAAATGAAGTAATGTGGTTTAGTTTGATAAACTTAATTGTCTTGGCGTGTTTGTGTATATTAGGGTAAAGGCTCTGCGACAAAAATCCGCAAGAACCACTGGTTACTGGAACAGAAGCTTCTCAATTTTGTGGATGCTTTTCATCAATACGTAATGGACAGGGTATTGTCCTATACTAATATCATTGGTTAAAATCATTTCTTTGGTTGGAGTAATATAAGTATGTTCAGTAGTTGTGAATATAGTTGAAAGCAGATGTACAATATATGGAAAGCTTGTCAGGCATAAACTGGACTTTTGGTGAGCAGGTATATCACACGGCATGGCGTGAACTGTGCGAAGGAATGGTAAAAGCAGGATCTCTGGACGAGGTCATATACATACACGAGACCTACTTGTTATCGATTCAGAGGCAATGCTTTGTTGTTCAAGAAAAGTTGGTAATGATCTCTTTTTGATTTGCATAAATATTTGAAGTTGTGGCTCTCTATAAAATAAAGTGTTTTGGTGGTTTATGTATAGTGGGCAATCATCGCAACCCGTATCAACATGATTCTGGGATTAGCTCTAGAATTCTACTCAATACAACAGACACTTAACAGCGGTGGAGCAGCTTCAGCGATCAAAGCTAGATGCGAAATGGGAATAGACCGCATCGAGAAACAGTTTGAAGACTGCATTGCTTTCCTCCTTAGAGTAAGAACATCTTATCTAAAACTCTTTATGTACTTGTTCTTGAAATAAAGGGGTTGGTTAATGGGAATTGGGAACTTGCAGGTGTTGTCTTCGAAGCTGAACGTGGGACACTTTCCTCATTTGGCTGATTTAGTGACCAGAATCAACTACAATTACCACTACATGCCTGACACTGGAAGCGTGAAGACAGCTTCTGGAGCAGAGACCAAGTCTTCCAGAACTTGGAGTGCCAAATCTGATGTCTGAATCAACCAATCTGATGGTTATCAAATCTCTGGATCTCATGAGCCATTGTAGGAGTTTCTGGAACTCTTTCATAATAGTACCTTCGAAAGCTTCGAGGCTGGTCTCTGTTTTACTTGATTAGATAAAAATTGTGTACTAGATTCAAATTAGACATTTTCCAGCTTGTAGATGTTTTATGTACATGTAAAAAAAAAGGTACTGAGCAAAAATAAATAAATACATCACCGTTAAGGTTAAACAAAGGGTTTCAGCACATAATTAAAAGCCCATCTGGTAAGCCTGCTATTGAGGGGGAGGAATCACGTGACAAAGAATTAAGCTTATCTGAGGGTAAAATGGTCATTCCCCAAAAAGAGCGTAAAACCCTAAACCCCTATTTCGTTTCATCAACACACACTCCTCATTTCTTCTTCATCATCGTCGACTCCAATTTCACACGAACGACTGTAAGCTTCTTCGCTCTACTTTTCGAATCTGATCGATCTATTGCTTACAGTAGCAAAAGCTTCTTTTTTTCCTTTGGTCACTGTTTCTGATCTTTGTGGTGTGTTTGACAGGTAGATTCCAGTGATCGTTTCGAGAGACCAATCATGTTCGCTCTTTCGAAAGTTTTGAGGAGGTTAGAATCTCTCTCTCTCTCTCTCTCTCTATTTTGATCCGAAAGATTTCTCCTTTTTTATGCTTTAGATTTGTTGCAATCTACCAAAAAGGTTAATTTTTTTTATTATGTCTGAGTTGAGTTGTATTGATACTATCTTTCAGAACCCAGAGACTCCGACTTGGTGCTTGTACTACTGCTCTTCATTCCAATGAGATTCCATCAGGAGAAAAAAGCTTCTCCAGTCTTCTTAAATCCCATTCCTTTGCTCATGATCAACTTGAACCCCTTCCAAGAGTTTACCACATGTCCTCTATGAATAACCGTCTTCTCTCCTCGAGTGCTGGCACTAAAAGTGATCAAGAAGAAGATGACGACCTCGAAGACGGCTTCTCAGAGCTGGAAAACTCAAAGTCAGGCCAAGAGTCTAGTTCTAGTAGTAGTGATGATGATAGTGAGGTTGATGAGGGAAAGCTCTCTGCTGACGAAGATGATGATGATGTAGAAGACGAGCTGGAGCTAGACCTCACTGAAACCGATGATAGTAGCAGCAGAAAGACTGTGGAAAAGAAGCAGTCCGAGCTTTTTAAGGCCATTGTTTCCGCAGGGGGTCTTTCTGTTGGTAGTGCTCTTGATAAATGGGTGGAAGAAGAAGGTAATGAGATCAACCGTACTGAGGTTGCTAAGGCAATGCTCCAGCTTCGTAGGCGTCGCATGTACGGAAGAGCTTTACAGGTAAATTCTCCTTCTGTATCTGATCACTTATCAGCTTGTTGAGTGTCTTGACTTGGATATGTTCTTGTTTGTATAGATGTCAGACTGGTTGGAGGCAAATAAGAAGATCGAAATGAATGAGAGAGATTATGCTTCTCGTTTGGATTTGATTGTTAAGACGCGTGGCTTGGAGAAGGGAGAAGCTTATGTTGAAAAGATCCCCAAATCGTTCAGAGGGGAAGTGATGTACCGCACCCTCCTTGCCAACTGTGTGGTTGCTTGCAATGTGAAGAAGTCTGAGCTTGTGTTCAACAGAATGAAGGACTTGGGATTCCCTCGCTCTGGTTTCACTTGCGATCAGATGCTTCTCCTCTACAAGAGAGTCGACAGGAAGAAGATCGCTGATGTGCTTCTGCTCATGGAGAAAGAGGACGTCAAGCCGAGTCTTCTCACCTACAAGATCTTGATTGACGTCAAAGGGTCGTCGAACGACATCAAGGGGATGGAGCAGGTTGTGGAGACGATGAGAGACGAAGGCGTTGAGCCGGACTTCAACACGCAAGCTATCATCGCTAGACACTACACGGGAGCTGGGCTTAAAGAGAAAGCAGAGAGTGTTTTGAAAGAGATGGAAGGTGAGAGGTTGGAGGCGAACCGCAGGGCGTTTAAAGATTTGCTCTCTATCTATGCTTCTCTTGGGAGAGAGGACGAGGTGAGGAGGATATGGAAGATCTGTGAATCAAAGCCCCGCTTTGAGGAGTCTCTTTCTGCGATCCACGCTTTTGGGAAGCTTAACAAAGTACAAGAGGCAGAGGAGATTTTCGAGAAGATCATCAAGATGGACAGAAGAGCTTCTTCCAACACTTACTCTGTTCTCCTAAGGGTGTATGTCGATCACAAGATGCTCTCGAAGGGTAAGGATCTGGTTAAGCGAATGGCGGAGAGCGGTTGTAGGATCGAGGCATCTACATGGGATGCACTCATCAAGCTATACGTGGAAGCAGGGGAAGTGGAAAAGGCTGATTCGTTGCTGAGCAAGGCGTCAAAACAGAGCCATACTAAACTGATGATGAGCTCGTTCATGTACATCATGGACGAGTACGCGAAACGGGGAGATGTACATAACTCGGAGAAGATATTCCTAAAGATGAGGGAAGTTGGGTATACATCTCGGCTTAGGCAGTTCCAGGCACTCTTGCAGGCTTACTTGAACGCCAAGGCTCCTGCGTATGGAATGCGAGATAGAATGAAGGCTGATAATATCTTTCCGAACAAAGCCATGGCTGCACAGTTGGCTCAAGGTGATCCGTTTAAGAAGACATCTATCTCGGATATTCTGGACTGAGTCGACTCTTTCCTCCTACTCCTTTCTTCGTTCTGCTTGCTCTGTTTTGTCTTCCTAACGTTTTAGTTTGAGGCTTTGCTTAGGTACTGTATTTTTTTTAAATGTTTTTGCTGGGTTATTTGATGGTCGATCCACTTCAGAAACCTTCAAGCTTCATAAAACCGGTTAGTTTGGTTCTATGAGTAACTTTCAATAAGAAAAGATGGAATGTTACTCATCTTTGAACTGATAATAAATAGAAGACTCCAAACAGGAACTCTGGTTATACTGAATTAATAATACATAACTGCTTAGACTTCAGAATCACCTTAAAAAGAAACAGCTATAACAACTTGCATTATCTCATAGAGTGATGGGCAAGTTGCTACAGCTGTTTAGTTGTGGTAAGGTTGTCAACTCTGATAGGAAACAAAGGGTTGTGTGTGTGTGACACAGATTGAACCATTTCAAAACCTTTTTATGTGTCCAAGTCTTGTAATGAGTATTGCTAGCTTTGGTTCTGAGATCACTTTTGTTTGTAAACGGGCCTAACTAAACATCTAAAATGTCCAAGTCCAGTAATAACATGATAAAAATGAATTATGTCATTGCTTGCAAAGAGAGACTTCTTGAAAATATATGGCGTGGCAAATACGGAGCCGTCGGAGGAGTTTTGTTTTGTAGAAAAGAAGACAAAAAGAGAGAAATATCTTGGGCGGAAAGAGCAAAGCTGTCAGCGAAGGTTGTGACGTGACGTGTATACAAGAAACACCGTTCGTTTATTTCTGTTATCACCGCACACACACACCAAGTTACAAATATCTCTGGGTAAAAAGTGCAATCTTGCTTGCATGCATATGAAGAACCGTTATTACGTCGCCAAGTGGAAGATCTCATTACCGTTGGGTTGTAATAAAAGGGTCATCTCTCGTGAAACCATTTAGGTCCCACTGTACTGCAAGTTGATGTATCTCACAGAAAGAACGTTGAGAATGGAGGGAATCGATTGGATCTTTTTAGGTCAGCAAACCAACACGCTCCCATGCCTCTTTCCCCTCCTTGTGATATTTCTTTGGCAAGCTGGTGCAGTGACAATCGGAGCCGTCTTTTTCATCCCACGGCTGCCAATTATCCTCTTCATCAAAATTATCGATTTTTCTTTTGTTTGAAAATGAAAACATAAATTATATCGATTTTGCTTACAGAAAGAGCCGTGAGTCACTTTTCAAAAAAAGAAGATCCGTGAGTCAATTTTCTTTGAAGTATCAGAAAAAAACATTTATTTCAGATATAACAATATTACAAACAGCACATTTATTTGCATCATAATTAATCACAAAAATCATGTGTTTAGTTTATTTTGCATAGTTTGGTCAACATGAGAACTCTAATAGAAAAGACCAAAAATTTCCACCGAAGACATACAGTTGGTGCCATCTTTTTCATGTCATTTGTTATTCAAAATCGAATTCCCCTAGATAGATGATGCGCCTCTTTGAAAACATTGAGACCACCTTCATACTTTTCCAACGAATATACGTTTTCTAGCTGGTCCTTTCCTTTGGAATAGAATTATGCTATAATAAAGTTGGACAAGGAAGCAGAATAGAACAAAATGACAATAGATTGCCACTAAAATGCATATAAGAGTTTTTGGTCAGTTTATTATTTCCTTTTGTCGTCTTAGTTTTGGGCCGCCGTCAGAAATGAACGGAGGATGCAAATTCTTTTACGTTTGATAAGGAAAAAAAATTGACATGAAAGCAATAGAGTGTAGATGACTAATTGATGATCAGTCCAAACTTATGTTGTTTTGACACTTTGACGACATAAAGATTTTTCACATGAAGATATACATGTATATATTGTGTTTTGGTTGGGTACACAAACTAAGGTCTCGTTTAAATGTTGTAGCAACCTTCAATCAAATATGGTTTGTTCCGCTATTGCAGATTTTTCTGCTATTACATAAAACGTGGTCGCAAGTCACAACAACAAGTAAACGAAGAAGGCCTAATTCTATGAAAAAACATACCACCATGATAGTAAATATAACATTTTCAATAAGACGAATGAAACTATGGATTAAAACTCCATCTGATTACATTATAAAAATCTTATTAAAACCTGGAAATGTGAATAAATAATAGCTCTAGTGTACTACTATTTTCTTAATAATAAATTATATGACACGTGATTTAATTTAGGTAAAGTAACAGGGCATTATTAGCCACCTAACTCAAAAGAAAAGAAAGTCGTTGCCACCACCAACTACAAAACATCATTGGTAATAAATAATACCCAAAAGGTCATTACAGTCATTTGAAGTATGAACTTGAGGGGCGAAACAGGAAGTTGGTTGTATTACCTCTGAGACTTTTTCTACCATTGAAAAGAAAAAAAACTCACATGGACATGGTTGAACAACACCACCGCAAATTTATCCTTCCCGAGACCAATTTTATTTACTTAGCATTCCGAAAGATTAGCTTATTTAGCATTCAGATTTCAGACAGTGACCTTTTTAGTGTTTTTTATTACATACTTTCCCGATTCTCAGTTTACCACATTTGTAAATATCTCTCATTGGCATAAAACCATATTCTTTCTTCTCCTTCGCACTACCCACTCACCTCTTCCTTTTATCATCATCTCTCTATCTCAACCCTCCTCTCACATTTCTCTCTGTGTGTTTTCCCAAAGAGAGAGAGAGATGGAAGCGGCGATACAAACCAGAGGACTCCTCTCCTTACCCGCCAAACCCATCGGAGCGAGAAGCCTTCTCCACCCATCCCACGCCTTAAAGCATCGACTCTTCTCCTCCTCCTCCAAGCCAAGAAACCAACCTCTCTCGTCTCTCTCCTTCAAGAAAGCTCAATCCTTTAACCCAACCCTTCACAAGATTTCCACTTCCCACAAGGAAAGAACCTCCGAGTTCATATGCAAGGCCGCGGAGGCGGCGGCAGACGGAGGAGCTCTGTTCAACGAAGGCGACACCGCCGCGGTCGTACCACCATCACCGAAGATCTTCGGCGTGGAAGTCACGACTCTCAAAAAGATTATACCTTTAGGGCTAATGTTCTTCTGCATCCTCTTCAACTACACGATCCTGAGGGACACGAAGGACGTGTTGGTGGTGACGGCGAAAGGGAGCTCGGCTGAGATTATACCCTTTTTGAAGACGTGGGTCAATCTCCCTATGGCTATTGGGTTCATGCTCCTCTACACGAAGCTCTCCAACGTTCTCTCCAAGAAGGCTCTGTTTTACACCGTTATTATCCCTTTCATCATCTACTTTGGAGCATTTGGTTTTGTTATGTACCCTCTCAGCAACTATATTCACCCGGAGGCTCTTGCTGATAAGCTTCTTGCTGCTCTCGGGCCGAGGTTCATGGGCCCTCTTGCTATCTTGAGGATTTGGAGTTTCTGTTTGTTTTATGTCATGGCTGAGCTTTGGGGTAGTGTTGTTATCTCAGTTCTCTTCTGGGGCTTTGCTAATCAGGTGATTAGTCTTTGATTGCAGCTGAGTTTGTTGATGTGTAGTCATGAAGTGTGAGTTTTTTTTTTCATATTCAATCTCTTTTGCAGATCACAACTGTGGATGAAGCCAAGAAGTTCTATCCCTTGTTTGGACTTGGAGCCAACGTTGCATTGATTTTCTCTGGGAGAACGGTGAAGTACTTCTCCAACTTGAGAAAGAATCTTGGTCCTGGGGTTGATGGCTGGGCAGTTTCATTGAAAGCCATGATGAGCATTGTGGTGGGAATGGGGCTTGCCATATGTTTCCTCTATTGGTGGGTTAATAGATACGTTCCTCTTCCAACTCGTAGCCTAAAGAAGAAGGTAATGGCATTTCTATTTCTTTAGGCATTAGATGAGGAGGGCTCTTCTGATTTGTATATCTTTTTTTTACAGAACAAACCTAAGATGGGAACGATGGAGAGCTTGAAGTTCTTGGTGTCATCACCATACATAAGGGATCTCGCTACTTTAGTGGTGGCGTATGGTATTAGTATCAACCTTGTGGAAGTCACATGGAAATCAAAGCTTAAAGCTCAGGTATGTATATACACCTCCTCTCATCTATTGTCCTTTGCATTCAGCTTTTTAATTTTCATTCTTTATACTCTGAACAGTTTCCTAGCCCGAATGAGTACTCAGCATTCATGGGTGACTTCTCAACATGCACTGGTATTGCAACATTCACAATGATGCTTCTCAGTCAATACGTATTCGACAAGTATGGTTGGGGAGTAGCTGCAAAGATCACTCCAACTGTGCTGTTATTGACTGGTGTCGCCTTCTTCTCTCTGATATTGTTTGGTGGCCCATTCGCGCCACTTGTTGCCAAGCTTGGTATGACTCCGTTGCTCGCAGCTGTCTATGTTGGTGCCCTTCAGAATATC
This sequence comes from Hirschfeldia incana, assembly GCA_026261945.1. Lineage (NCBI taxonomy): Eukaryota > Viridiplantae > Streptophyta > Magnoliopsida > Brassicales > Brassicaceae > Hirschfeldia > Hirschfeldia incana. Next base: position 8,033,343 of record JABCMI010000011.1, on the reverse strand, counting down.
TTCAGCAAGAGTGCCAAGTACAGCTTGTTTGATCCTTGTAAAGAAATGGCTTACATCCCCTTGGATGAGGATACCAAGGTTTGCTAATCTTTTAAAACAGCATACATATTGAAGAGAGTAGCTGTGTGTTGAAGGTTGTGACATTTGTGGTGCAGGTTAAAGGGAAAGCAGCAATTGATGTGGTATGCAATCCGTTGGGGAAATCAGGGGGTGCTCTGATACAGCAGTTCATGATCTTATCATTTGGATCACTAGCCAATTCAACGCCCTACCTAGGAATGATACTGTTGGTCATCGTCACTGCATGGTTAGCTGCAGCTAAGTCGCTGGAGGGACAGTTCAACGCGTTGCGGTCTGAAGAAGAGCTGGAGAAGGAAATGGAGAGAGCTTCAGCTGTGAAGATACCTGTTGTGTCTCAAGAGGAAGGTGGGAACGGTTCTCTTGGAGAATCTACTAGCAGTTGGCCTGAGAAATCAGCTCCCACCAACATATAAACAACAGAAGGGGTTTTTGATATTTGATTTTAGGAATCAAAAATAAAGAGTCTGAGAGTGAGAAAGCACTCTCAAACATTGGCTCTTTTGCACCACACCACTCCACTCTTTTTTTAGTCTTTAGTTTTTGAACATTTGTTCATTTCAGTTTGGTCTTAAGTTCTAAGTTTCTTGTCATGTGTATTGTTTTAATTATTCAACTAGATGATTGATTATCATACAATCCTTGTCTTGTCTCTCTGAACCTTCAAAATAAAATAAAAAATACAGTCCTTTTTCCAATTGGAATAATACGTAAACAAAAACAACATAATGTTTGATAATTGGCAAATTAATAAATAATATTAACAAACACAACCAAGCTCACACATATTGTTTTGTTAAGATGAAAAAGAGTGGCCTGGTTTAAGCAGATCCAAACTCAGAGAACCACTTCTCGTGTTTCTCGATGTCAGAGGAAGACACACTGGGTTGCACTTTCTTGATGGCCTCTTCGAAATCACACATGGCCACAGGATCGTTTGAGATATCGTCCTTTGACATGTTCTTTATCTCATCCCTCGTTTTCCCTGCTATCTTCCTTCTCATCCCGTTCATTGACGCGTCCCTGCACACGTTTGTCAGGTCGTCTCCACTGTACCCTTCTGTTCTCCTAGCCACATCTTCAATGTTCACATCACTCGCCACCTGAAACACACACACATAACCCATCCATTACGTATGCTGCATTGAATCCAGCCAACAGAGATACTACTAGTATTCATATCACAAAACTAACCTCGACTGTTCTCAGATTGATATTGATAAGAGCCTTGCGACTTTCCAAATCTGGAAGTGGGATGTATATACGCTTTTCCAGCCTCCTCCTGCATAGTATCATCAAGAGTTAGCAAGCAGTCTCATTATATTTGAGCAAGTTTAAAAAGAATAAAAGAAAGACTATAAGGAAACCTGAGAGCTTCGTCTATGTCCCATGGGAAATTGGTAGCTGCTAACACCATCACAATTTTGCGACTGCCATCTTCATTTGTAGCTGTATTGCTCACTCCATCTACTTGAACTAGGAGTTCTGATTTCACCCTTCTTGACGACTCATGCTCTCCCGAACCCCTGCATCCATACACACATTCACCAATCACAAATGCATTCAGTCAGCTTAAAACCAATCTCAGTATCGTGAACAACAATATTTACCCCCGAGAATTGCAAAGAGAGTCGATCTCGTGAATAAAAATGGTGCTAGGAGCATATGCCCTGGCAAGGTCAAACAGGCATCTGACCATCCGCTCACTCTCTCCCCGCCATTTTGAAGCTAATGTAGCAGAAGAAACATTGAAGAAGGTGGTACCACACTCAGTTGCAACTGCTTTTGCCAACAGAGTTTTACCCGTCCCAGGAGGACCAAACATGAGAACTCCTTTCCACGGTCTCCGAATACCCTGAAGAAGCAATCAAAATTAAGGCATCATTCCTCCATAACTAGAAGAACTGAAAGTACATAACAGATGAATTGAAAACACTTTCATTCTCTTCATTACTTATATGGTTTGCTCCAGAGCCTAAAAATACACACAATCCAAACATGGCAGCACAAGAAACAAAGTACCTGAAAGTATTCAGGCATCCATAAAGGAAGAACAACAGCCTCCTCAAGCAGCCTTTTGGCTTCAGACAAACCAGCAACATCATCCCAATGTACACCAGGAGTAGAGTCCAACACATCCCTTTCAAGCATAGCAGCCAGGTCATCATCAGGCCCCTCATACAATCCCCTTTTCGACTTCCCGTCTTCACCATCCCCATTCTGATTATCATCAAGAAAGCCACAAAGATTTTAACATCTGTTTACCCCATTATTTTCCTTTGTATGCACATGAAATTGATCATCGTTCCAAAATATATAAAAACCACACTAAAAACATTGAAAATTACTTTTTCAGTAGTCCTCTCCCCGAGAGATGTTAATCATGAACTTAGACCGCAGGCCTGTCCCGTAAAAAACTGTCGCGGGACGGGATTGAGCCGAGATTTTACAGATCCGCAAATTAGCGGGCTTTGCGGGACGGGTCTTTGCGGGACTGGATCTTTTGCGGGACGGGACGATGCAGGCCTGCGGGATTACAAAGACCCACATTTTTTTTCTTTTTTAATTCTTGTTTTACCTCAAAAAAAAAATAAAAAAGAGTGAAAAGAAGGCAATTTATGCGAATTTCCCATGAGAAAAGAAAAGAGATTCAACAATGATGATTTGAGCTCTGATGATGATGATTTGAGCTCTATTGGTATTTTAATTTGGTGTTTTTTTATTAATTTTGGGATTAGCAGCTTTGAATTGGTGTTTGATTATATTTAGTTTTGTATTCATTAAAACTAAAAAAAATGGTTATGAACTTAGGAGTTATAAGCTAATGAAAAACATATTCTGAAATTATCTTCAATTGGCATGTAAATATGTTTGAGTACGACAAAATTAACTATAACTATTTTATTTGGTTAAGATAACATGAACAAGACTAATCTCTGATCAAAACGGTAACGAGAATAAGCTATGGTTAGAGCCTTGATCGACTAAGCTATTTAATTCTATAACTATGATATCGTTCAACTGAAAGAGTTAGTCTTGTTACTGATTAGAGTCTTCTTCGATATGTATTCTATTTTTCATGTTCTCTCGTTACTTATCATTGTTATCTCGTTACAACAATAGAATATAATATACACCCTCTTGCTATCTTGAGGATTTGGAGTTTCTGTTTGTTTTATGTCATGGCTGAGCTTTGGGGTAGTGTTGTTATCTCAGTTCTCTTTTGGGGCTTTGCTAATCAGGTCATTACACACTTCCCTTTTAGTGCCTCTTTTTTTCATTTTGTTGGTCTGATGACATGTCAGTGGTTTAATCTCTTTTTCAGATCACAACTGTGGATGAAGCCAAGAAGTTCTATCCCTTGTTTGGACTTGGAGCCAACGTTGCATTGATTTTCTCTGGGAGAACGGTGAAGTACTTCTCCAACTTGAGAAAGAATCTTGGTCCTGGGGTTGATGGCTGGGCAGTTTCATTGAAAGCCATGATGAGCATTGTGGTGGGAATGGGGCTTGCCATATGTTTCCTCTATTGGTGGGTTAATAGATACGTTCCTCTTCCAACTCGTAGCCTAAAGAAGAAGGTAATGGCATTTCTATTTCTTTAGGCATTAGATGAGGAGGGCTCTTCTGATTTGTATATCTTTTTTTTACAGAACAAACCTAAGATGGGAACGATGGAGAGCTTGAAGTTCTTGGTGTCATCACCATACATAAGGGATCTCGCTACTTTAGTGGTGGCGTATGGTATTAGTATCAACCTTGTGGAAGTCACATGGAAATCAAAGCTTAAAGCTCAGGTATGTATATACACCTCCTCTCATCTATTGTCCTTTGCATTCAGCTTTTTAATTTTCATTCTTTATACTCTGAACAGTTTCCTAGCCCGAATGAGTACTCAGCATTCATGGGTGACTTCTCAACATGCACTGGTATTGCAACATTCACAATGATGCTTCTCAGTCAATACGTATTCGACAAGTATGGTTGGGGAGTAGCTGCAAAGATCACTCCAACTGTGCTGTTATTGACTGGTGTCGCCTTCTTCTCTCTGATATTGTTTGGTGGCCCATTCGCGCCACTTGTTGCCAAGCTTGGTATGACTCCGTTGCTCGCAGCTGTCTATGTTGGTGCCCTTCAGAATATCTTCAGCAAGAGTGCCAAGTACAGCTTGTTTGATCCTTGTAAAGAAATGGCTTACATCCCCTTGGATGAGGATACCAAGGTTTGCTAATATTTCTTCCTTTTTATTGAAGAAATGAATCTGTGTGTCCTTTAGCTTGAGGGTTGTGCCTTTGTTTGCAGGTTAAAGGGAAAGCAGCAATTGATGTGGTATGCAACCCGTTGGGGAAATCAGGGGGTGCTCTAATACAGCAGTTCATGATCTTATCATTTGGATCACTAGCCAATTCAACACCATATCTAGGAATGATACTGTTGGTAATCGTCACTGCATGGTTAGCTGCAGCTAAGTCACTGGAGGGACAGTTCAACGCGTTGAGGTCTGAAGAAGAACTGGAGAAGGAAATGGAGAGAGCTTCATCTGTGAAGATACCTGTTGTGTCTCAAGATGAAGGTGGGAACGGTTCTCTTGGAGAATCTACTAGCAGTTGGCCTGAGAAATCAGCTCCTACCAACATATAAAAAAAAAGGGTTTTTGATATTTGATTTTAGGAATCAAAAATAAAGAGTTTGAGAGTGAGAAAAAGACTCTCAAACATTGGCTCTTTTGCACCACACCGCTCCACTCTTTTTAGTCTTTAGCGTTTTGAACATTTGTTCATTTCAGTTTGGTCTTAAGTTCTAAGTTTCTTGTCATGTGTATTGTTCTAATTATTGAAGTAGATGATTCGATTATCATACAATCATTTTCTTGTCTCTCTGAACCTTCAAATAATACAGTCCTTTACCTAATACAAAAACATCATAATGTTTGATAAATGGCAAATTAAATGAATAATATAAACAAACACAACAAAGCTCACACATTGTTTTGTTAAGATGAAAAAGAGTGGGTTGGTTTAAGCAGATCCAAACTCAGAGAACCACTTCTCGTGTTTCTCGATGTCCGAGGAAGACACACTGGGTTGCACTTTCTTAATGGCCTCTTCGAAATCACACATAGCCACAGGATCGTTTGAGATATCGTCCTTTGACATGTTCTTTATCTCATCCCTCGTTTTCCCTGCTATCTTCCTTCTCATCCCGTTCATTGACGCGTCCCTGCACACGTTTGTCAGATCGTCTCCACTGTACCCTTCTGTTCTCCTAGCCACATCTTCAATGTTCACATCACTCGCCACCTGAAACACACACACATAACACATCCATTACGTATGCTGCATTGCATCCAGCCAACAGAGATACTACTAGTATTCATATCACAAAACTAACCTCAACTGTTCTCAGATTGATATTGATAAGAGCCTTGCGACTTTCCAAATCTGGAAGTGGGATGTATATACGCTTTTCCAGCCTCCTCCTGCACAGTATCATCAAGAGTCAGCAAGCAGTCTCATTATATTTGAGCAAGTTTAAAAAGAATAAAAGAAGAATAAAGGAAAACCTGAGAGCTTCGTCAATGTCCCATGGGAAATTGGTAGCTGCTAACACCATCACTATTTTGCGACTACCATCTTCATTTGTAGCTGTATTGCTCACTCCATCTACTTGAACTAGGAGTTCTGATTTCACCCTTCTTGACGACTCATGCTCTCCCGAACCCCTGCATCCATACACACATTCACCAATCAGAAATTCAATTAACTCGGTATTGAAATCAATCTCAGTGTCGTGGAACAGAATAATTACCCACGAGAATTGCAGAGAGAGTCGATCTCGTCAATAAAAATGGTGCTAGGAGCATATGCCCTGGCAAGATCAAACAGGCATCTGACCATCCGCTCACTCTCTCCCCGCCATTTTGAAGCTAGTGTAGCAGAAGAGACGTTGAAGAAGGTGGTACCACACTCGGTTGCAACTGCTTTGGCCAACAGAGTTTTACCAGTCCCAGGAGGACCAAACATGAGAACTCCTTTCCACGGTCTCCGAATACCCTGAAGAAGCAATCAAAATTAAGCACACCCCCACAACTAGAAGAGCTCAAAGTACATAACAGATGAATTGACAATCTCATTATCTTCATTACTTTATATGGTTTTCTCTCCAGAGCCTAAGAATACACACATCCAAACATGGCAGCACAAGAAACAAAAGTACCTGAAAGTATTCAGGCATCCACAAAGGAAGAACAACAGCCTCCTCAAGCAGCCTTTTGGCTTCAGACAAACCAGCAACATCATCCCAATGTACACCAGGAGTAGAGTCCAACACATCCCTTTCAAGCATAGCAGCCAAATCCTCATCAGGCCCCTCATACAATCCCCTTTTCGACTTCCCGTCTTCACCATCACCATTCTGATTATCATCAAGAAAGCCACAAAGATTTCAATACTTATTTACCAATTAAGTAGAAACAGAATGTATTTAAAACATACCGTAGACTCAGTCTTGGTAGATTTAGAGCCAGCTCCTCCTTTCTTTCCAACAGCGGAAGACCGTGCACTCGCAGCAGCAGACTTACCGCCTCTTCCACCACGGGAAGCTGGACCAGCTGCCCGTGCTGTTGGGCCACCACCACGAGCCCAAGCCCCATCTTGAGGCGACTTTCTCATACCACTCTGACCAGCCCTTGCAGGTCTTCGACTAGTGACGTCACGCGTAGGAGGCCTCCAGACATCAGGATCATCAATCGGAGCACCACCGGAGGAGGATGAAGTAGGATACTCATCCAAGGGCTGAAAGACAAAGGAGGAGGAGGACTTGGTACTACTATTGATAGGTGGAGAAGAAGGACGGCGGCGACCAGTGGGTGCTTCTTTAAACGCTCTCCTCTCTGAATCCAACTGCTTCACAACTTCGGTCTCTTCCATTACAGCTTTCTTGACGTTCATCCATTTGGTCCGTGACATAGGATCGTCAAGGCTGTTTAAATGCCTATATACAGAGAGTATAGTGGTAATCGTCAAGACTGCTCTTTAATATCTCTACTAATTAATCTCATTGAGCAATGCAGTTTCTAAGGATATACATTGTGTAAATATAGCAAAATTTGAGCTAATTCTAGGATTGAACCAAAATCGAAGTAGCTAGGGCTTTGAGGAGGGGTGTGATAAAATGTTAGATTCGAGAGAAATGAAGAGAGAGGGAGGGTGGAGTTAGTTACTTGTTGATCTGAGCAATGGCGCCATCGAAGAAGATGATAGAGGTGTCATAAGAGCCTTCTAGTGCGTATTCTCTCGCTAATTTCAAGTGATCTTGTAAACCTGCCAACGAGTTGTTACTGCTACTACCCACCATTTCGAGGTTTCGAAACCTAGAGCTTTGATATTGGGACCCTCTTCTTTCTCAGATTTCGGAGTGATGTGATGATGGGGAAGAGACAGAGTAGAGAAGAAGAAGATGACGATGATGGAAGCCACGTTAATGGTGGATCCAGTTAGTCTCTCTCTTTAATTCAAATTTAGATCCGGGCCTATTTAAGGCCCACTTTAAATCCACTAAAGGTTAGAAGATCATTGATTTTTAACTCTTTTTTCTCTCCCCTTCAAATTAAAGGTTGTCATTACCTCTACTAAGTAACTCCTCTTTTTCTAACGGTCTATATCAAAATTTATCAGCTCAGGCTCCAACTTTTTGTTTGAATTTTGTTTTTCAACATGTTTGAATTCTATCTAACAAAGATTTTATAACCAATAAAGCTAATCCAAATACTTTTACTTTTGGATTTGGTTTATACTAATGAAAGGCTAATTTAGCGGTTATTGAAGGATAAAAACCATTTGAATAAGTAAAAGACAAACGGATATATATACATAAACCACCATCCCAATACAAATGACTTTAGAGTAGAAGAAGACTCAGCTACTACATCGAAACACTCTTTCTTAGTAGTAGTATTAAAAAGCTATAATAACTTCGGTAACACGCAAAGTAACCATCTTTTCTCCACCTTCATCTCACTCCACCATACCAAGGTGAACCAGCTCCTCTAATCCTTTCCTCAGCCTCCCTGCTGCGGCCCTCATTTCTTCCTCCTTCAACCCTCCAAAGGAAACCCTGACATACCCAGGGCTACCACTTGCACACCCCGGGATCACCACCACACCATGACGGTGAGCTAACAACCTCACCACCTTGAAATCATCTCTGTGTTCCTCCGGTAGTTTTGCCCACAGGTAAATCGCTCCTTCTCCTCCCTTGACGTTCTCCTTCCCCAACAGCTCAAGGGCCTGTTTAACAATCTCCCTGTTCTTCACCAGACCCTTTACTCGTTCTCTTACCCACCCAGCACCTTCCTCTAACGCGTGTATAGCCAGTCGCTGAGATATTATGGAGGCACATATTGGAATGTTGTCTTGAATTTTCAAAAGCTCTGCCGCAAACCCATCTAATCTCTCTGAGTAAGCTATCTGCGAGACTCCATCAAACGTTCCATAAATATTAAAATATCATAATCAAGAATTTGATAACATGAAGGCAAGGCACTCACGTATCCAAGCCTCCAACCCATCATGCCATAGGTTTTAGAGAAGGAGAAGATGTTAACAACATGGTCTCCTTCAACGCAACAATGTTTTAAACCGTCATACACGAAATACCTGCCCATTTTGTTTCAAAATCCTCTTATATTACATCAGTTAAACAAACATTCTAATTTAGGAGGAACTCACTCGTATGTGTTATCTACAATAAGCCAACACCCTGCATCTTTGCATATCTCTGAAATTTTCTTGAGCAGCGGTTCAGGGAGATTGGTGCCGCTTGGGTTACCAGGGTTCACTAGAGCAACAACTTTTGGGGTTGGTTTAGCATCAGACAGCGTCCTCTCTAACCAGTCTGGCATTTTTTAAAAAAAGGCTCTCACAAGTCACAACTTGAAAGCTATTTTAAGTAACGATTCAGAGAGTAGTGAATGAGGTTTACCTGCGTCGGGATAGAGAGTGTGTTGATGGACAGGACCAACAATAATGTTGGTCACTCCAGTCATCTGGAAGGCCGTATATGCATTGAAGTAGTATGGCTGAAACATGACGACCGAATCACCGGGATCACTGAGTGCAAGGACAAGATTCACAAACGCCTGCGTTTGTTACAGAAACAAAGTGTATGAACTTAGAAAGAAAAAAGAGGCTTGACAAAAAAAAACAGCGTAAAGAAAGAGAGACCTGATTGGCACCAGCAGTAACCATGACAGCAGATTTGGTAAGCTTGTTCTCTTCACGCAGCTTCAGAACAAATCCCATATAAAACAATCTCAATCGCTTTTAGATCAAACAAGGAAAAGAGTAGCAAAGGTGGTGACTTCACTGGATTCAAGAAAATCTTTATTTGTTATGCTTACCTTTTTGTGAAGAGCCTCTCGTAGCTCAGGCAAACCTTCATCAGGACCATAAGAACTAATGGCAGGATCCCATACAAGCTCCTTGACCTTGTCTAAAGCCTTTTCAGGAGGCTGCCAATACACCACTCCCTGCAATCAATCCCCCAAGAGAATCAAATTCAGACATAATCTATGTTTCAAATCTTAGTTAGGATGCATGCAATAGAGAATAATCAGACTATACAAGTTTAAGGAATAGAAAATAATAAGGTTGCGCAAAAAAAAAGGAATGAAACATATTAGGTGACATCTATCTTATTTATCTTATTAAAGTTGAAGTAGCAATATGAACAAACCCTTGAAATACCATTTTAATTACATCTAATGCCACTAGATACTAACTAATCATAATTTTTATATTTTAGCATTAATTAGTCTTAACAAAATCTTCATTAAAATTAAAAACATTTAATTTTATTTATGGCTAATACAAATAATTTGATAGAAAATTTATAAAAATCATTTTACCATTTCATAAATATTAAAACATATCAATTTTTCCTACCTAAAAATAAGTATTCCGTTTATAAATAACTATTTTCAAAATTTCAAATATCCCTAGACTATATTTGCAAAGTGATTTTGACATATGTCCTCTTTACAATGAGTTTCACAAAAAATGGTGACATGTCTACTAAAATTAATGATATGACTTATGATTAAATATGACATGGACAATTGTATTTAATGTAAATATATATATTTTTGGAAATCTTTATAGAATATAGTAATAACTCATATATTACATTTAATCTCGATCTATATTTTTTGAAATATTTTTAAAATATGGTAATAACTCATAAATCATCATTAAAATAAATATATTCAAATATGACATTAAAATTTTCGAAAATATCATTTAATTATATATTTTAAAATTATACAATTTTGTTACAATTTCTTTCAAAAATGTGTTCTTTTTTTGAAAATTAATAAAATTTAATCGTAAAATCATTAATTTCTTATATATTTACAAATTTAATAAATATTTTCTAATTTTAATTTTTGATAATTATAAAATTTTCTACTACAATATTTTTAATACATTTAATTAATAAATAGAAATAGAATGTATCTAAGATTATAATTTTAAATATATACACATATTCTTAAATATAATTTAAAATTAAAAAAATAGTTTTATATTAACTTTTATGTCCAATTAAAAAATTGTATTAAAATAGTGATAAGAAAAAATAATAAAAATTTAGTTTTAACATAATTTATACTGTATCTATTAAAATTATATTTTAAATTTTTTTACTGCGCATGGTGCAGGAAAACACCTAGTTAATGTATATAAATAATATAAAATTGGCACAAAAATAAATAACAATTCAAATAATTACTTACTTATTGATTTATTGTATTACTAATAATATTATATGCGCTAAAAATCCGAAGATATCAAACAACTTTCAATATTGTGAATATAACTAATATATATTTAGAAACACAATAACATTCAAAATAAATAATAATACAATGCTGAAATCAAAAAAAATTATGTACAATAAGCTTATAATATGTTTTTGAAAGTTAAAACAGATAACTACACCAGTGTACAAGTCAAAATCTAGTACTATCTCCGTTCCTGAAAGTAAGATTTTCTGGATTTTATTTTTGTTTCACAAAAATAGATTTTCTATATTTTAAAGTATTTTTGTATACTTTTGAGAAATATTAATGAAGAATATTTGAACTAGTTAAATTTTAGTAGTGGATAGTTATTGGAAAGTGTATAAAAAATAAATTGAGAAAATCTTACTTTGGGGAACAAATGCAGTATATGTTATAGAAATATTGTTATAACAAATGTAGTGTAAAGTGTAGATGACTTGTATAAATAGCTGACTTTGTACACATTTAACGTTAATGAAGAATATTTTATTTTATCCTAATCTGGTATTAGGGTATCTACAATAATTTACCCTATTTTTTTCTTCGTTTATCAAAATGAAGTAAACTTAATTAAAATGAATTTGTATTTTGCTTTAACAGTTTCTCTCAGTTTTCCCTCAGAACATCTTTTAAGTATGTTATATTATTATTACATATTATTAATTCCACAATGCTTATTATTTTAATAAGCTTACAAATTATATTCAAATAAATTTTATTTGAAATAAATTGAGTTTCTGAGAAGATAAAACAATTCATATAAACTTAAAATTTTATTACAGTTATTCCGTTAAAGTATAAAACATAAATATTAAAAAAAATTAGATACAAAAAATTGTAAAAAAATTAAGGACTAATTTATTAATAAAAAGACTCATACACTAAAATGAGTTTGTGAATAGTCGATATACTAGTGGAAAAAAGTTCTTTTGTTTTTGATGTTTTCTCTTACAATGAGAGAAAATGAGACTATTGTAGATGATTTTATAATGTACATGTCACCTAATAAAACACTCACGAAACCCGAAGTCCAAAACTAGATTAAAAGCACGTATTTCAAGAAGGCAACAAACCTGGGCGAGAGACATGGGGTTGGTCAATTCCTCCGTTAGTTTCCGAATCTGCACGCATAAAAACAAACAATTTCTCACAAAACCCAAAGAAGAAAAAACAATGAATGAATTGGAGTAGGAGGATGACCTGAGTCATGACGGGGACTTCAGTGTCCAAGGCTCTCCTCGAAAGCATCCCGAACGAACCCATTTCTTGAAATGTTGGTTTCTTTGTTTCTTTTTTTCTTTCCGTAACTAGGGTCGAAGTGTTTGATACATATATATACATGTATAGGAACTCAAAGTTAGATTCTGATGAATGTGCGGATCGTGGTCGAAAACCCCTAAAATAAGTATGAGCGTTAAAGCACGCCTTGTTGTCGTATCTCCTTCTTCACTAACCCCTAGCCTTTATTTGAAAGAAAATATTCTTTACTCCAAAAAGAGCAAGATAAAAAAGAAGATAAAGGACTTTAGAAAGAGTAACGCCTTTTTTGGTAGAAGAGTAACGTCTTTGTTAATCTACTCGATCCCGTTTCGCTGTTTCCCAGACTCTCCCAGTTGAATTTCATCTTGTACATGTGTTGCGTGATCAACCATGAGATTTGGTTGAATCAGACGTGTCTCATTTCTCATTGATCGATTTCACTTTCTTAAAGTGTTTCTCTAGCTTTCATAATTGTACCCTTATTTTCATCTTATCCCTTTATGGCTCATCTACTATATATGTTGTGATCGAAACGGTGTGCATGCACGTATAGGTGTATATTACACACAGAGGCATAATTCGACCCTTTTTTGTTTTTGTTAAACCATTTGATTAAAAGGAAATATAGAGTACATTAAGCCCTAATGATTGCAAATACATGTCTTTACTATGTTGTCAAATGGCCCATTTGAAACTTAGGAATGTAACTGAACTGACAAGAAACGAAGAAAGAAGAAAATAAGAAGTGATGTCGGAGAGAGTTCCATAGAGTTCTATCATATGGTTCTGAGATTCTGACTGATTGAGAATCTGATCTAAGTCCATGTGAGTGTAATCAAGGGAGATCACATGAAATAGAGCAGCACGAACCGCTAAACATCTGACTATAGAAGGGCCGAAAATAAGTGATCTTGAATTTGGGAGCCTCTGACTACCTCCATGAGGTTCTGCTTTGCATGCCAAAAGAAATCAGACATCTCATTTCCCACGTTAGCTCGTTGATCCAGTTTCACTTTCTTAAATGCTCTTAATTGTTTTTGTAGCTTTGATAATTAGGCCCGGTCCTTTTTGGCCATTCATTTCACTTTCATCTATTAATGTGTGCACAAAACTGTGTACATCTATATTATTAAAGTTGAAGTACAAAATCGGAGTGTTTGTACACATGGATATGAGTTTTAAAAGAGTTTTTTACAAAATATAGAGTGTTTGGAAACATGAATTGTAGTCTTTTTTTTTGTTTTAAATTAATGGGCTTAAGTTATGAAGCCCGTTATAAAAATGTTATTATATATATAAGAAAAATATAATACAAAGTCCAATTTAAAATACTAACTCAAATTATAGTTTTTATATTTCATATTAAGATTTAAAAATATAATATATGTAATTATTTATATGATGGTACGTATAAAATATTATTAATTATATAATTACTTATAAGATAGTACATATAAAATACAATTAATTATATGATGAAAATCTACTATATATAATAATGACTAAGGATGAGTTTTCGGGTATCCATGCAGGTTTGTTTCTGACCGGTTTGCATTTCGAGTTTTTGAAGTCAAAAATTTCAGCATTATTAGGTTGTTTCTAAATTTTTGTTTGAGTTTGATTCGGATCTTTGCGGGTTTGGTTCGGGTTTGGATAACTCATTTAAATTATTTTTAAAGTTTTAAATCACTATATATTTTAAATTTCTCAAAATTTTTTAATAAAATAAAATAATACCTATAAATTTAAATAACATATGTCAGAATACCTAAGCTTAACATATCAATTGATTTGATTTTAAATTTTGGATACAAAATCAATAATTATTTTAAGTATTTTTGGTGATTTGAGTATACTTTAACTATTTCAGATATTTATTTTTGACTATCTATATATATTCTTAAGTATTTTAAACCAATTTAAAAGTATCTTTCTTGATGTTTTATAAAAGTTAAATCTATAAATAATTAATATATAAATATATAAATCTATTTTAGATAAATTCAGGTCCCAGAATACTTCTCTTCGGATCATATTCGGTTTTCTAAATCACAAAATTTTGAATAATTTGAATATTTAATCAATTTATGTTTGGATTTGGTACTTTGGATCGGTATCCGTGATGTGCTTCGGAATCATTTGCCAAACCTTAATAATTACATGATAAACAAATATCATCGTATTTTTGAAAATATACATCCGCACAGGTGCGCAGATCAAAATCTATAATCATTTATTTTAACAATAAGCCAAATAAATATGTTGATTAGAGAAGAAATAAAACAAACTCAGAGAAATACATAGTTTACCAGACACTCAGTGTGTCAAATTTATTATAAAGAAAGTTTTACTAAAATAAATACGTTCAATAATAACAAACAATTAATATATTTATAAAAGTGAAAAATTATGCCCGCGCTTTTGAAGCGCGGGTCAAAATCTAGTGTATGTTATATATTCTTCGACCCCCATGCTGGTTGTTACTACTTGTTACAACAAATAAATTCAACTGGATCATATAAATGGGCTGGCAGTGGATGGAAAAATAATTATTGACATGATCATATAAGTATAAATATTGACTGGATCACATATACTCTTACAAACATTAAAATCATGGCAGGATGTATTAATTTTGACATGGTCATTTAGTATATAAAAGATTGACTGGATCATATATAGTCTTGCAAACATTAAAATCCTGTCATGTTCAAATAAATGAAAAAAATGGAACGACCAAACATGAACGAGTTTAATGTTTTTAAAGACTATACTCTATACGTCTGTTTATGTCTTCTCGGTTTTGAATATGCCCCATTTTATTTGTCTGTTTCTTTTTGTGTTAGTTTGAATCGTGTAGATCTAAGTTATTAGTATTAATTAGGTCCCCGACGTCCTCTCGTTACGTCCTTCTCACACTTGCAGCTTTAACGCATTCATCTTATTATACATACAATAAAGAAAATAAACAAGAATTTATATAATTGATCGATGCAACAGTTTTCTCTCTTAAATTTGAAATCCTAGATAGCTTTGAAAAAATGCCGTTCAAAAAAAAAGATAGCTTTGAATGTGTAACTCCCAGTCTCTCCCATGTGGTGCTAAGTGATAAAGACTTTTGGTTCTTAGTGTAGCTTTTCAAGTACTCGTATGTTGTACCTGTTTTAAATACATTTTTGTTTGTATGATTTCTTCGGTTATAATCATTTAACATCAAAGTTTCGTTTGAACATTTTGACTTATTATCATTTGACTTTATTGCCATTTCTCCTCTTAACAAAATAATCATAGCTTTTATCTTTTCACGCTTTTCAAATTAACCCACAGTTTAATCATACCTTGTTAGTAGAAGAAAAATTAGTGTTCGTTCCTCAGATGCAAAATAACAGTAAAAGTAATATACCTATGTTAATAATTCATTTTTATTTACATGTATTGTGGAGTTTTGAACTCGAAAGATAACATGATGAAATACTAGCATAATCTGTATAAACTATTAAACTATATATTAACCGCCTGATAGTGGTTTAATGGTATGAGGACTTAAGGAAATCTGGATTAGAAGCAACTCATAACATTGACTATGTGTGACCACACAAATTTGAAATCTTGTTTTCAAATTATAGAGAGAAATTATCTGTAAGTTGCATTTCCTTTGCGGATTAATCTGAATTACTCCACAAATATGACATATATCAGGTTAAAAACTATTATTTTATTTATTAGTCAGTCATATATATTTATAAATAATTTTGAAATAACATCTCAGTTAGTAGCAGATAAATAATATATATATATATATATATATATATCAAACAACAAATTGATTTTTTTCTTTTTTTTACCACACAAACAACAAATTAATTATAAACATATATTCCTATATATATATATATATTGCGCATATGAAACATAAAATACTATATGGATACTTTTAGACAATACGAAAAAAACTAGAAATTTATCTAACGAGACAAAATACAGTTTCATCAAATATACAGTTCGTCGTTTAAAAATTAACGTATACCTACAAAAATGATCAGCATGCAGCATGTAATCTGCATTTCCCTTGCAGATTAGTGTGAATTATTCCACAAGTCTGACATATCATCATGTTAAAAACTATTATTTTATATATTAGTCTGTCCTACACGTTTATAAATAGTTTTGAAACAACATTTCAGTTAATAGCAGATAAATAAAATATATCAAACAACAAATGTATTTTTTTGACAACACAAACAACAAAAAAAGATCAGCATGCGGCATGCTAAGCATTAAGTCGTGAAACATAACAAAACCTGAAAATGCAGATTCCACTACTTTTCTATTCACTTCCTTAATTTTATTTTTCAGAGTGGCTCCTGGCTCCTGCGGATCTAACCACTGAAATAATATTTTAATTTTTTTTTAGTCTTATGAGCCCAAGGACAATGAGATCTACAGTTTTATCATAAAACTTTTATGATTCATGTGATCTGACATACTAGTGTAGAAGGTTTTATCTTGGAGAAATCTCCTCCCTAAATGACCAAGTTCATGTAAATTTGGTCAAAGCAACCGTTAGGAAAAATAAATATAACTATGTTTTACATGATTTTTTTTTGAAACAGTGTTTAACATGAAATTTAAACTAAAATCGCATTATGTGGTAATTGTTTTGCTTCTTTATAAAAAAACTAATAAAGTTATCAATAATTCACCTCCTAGTCAATATGCATTCACGACCTAGTCCAAGCAAATGGTTTCAAAACGAAGCAAATCCGGTAGGAATAAAACGGATTCTTTAAGTTTTACATACCAATTATAATACAAATGATCAACGAAGCATTAGAATTTATGGATAGCTCCTAAAGATCAACTGAAATGTAAAAAAAAAAAAAAAGCTAAACAAGTAGACTGACCAGGGCTAAACGTGCATTTGGTCTTTGTTTTTATTTTACTAGTTAGTTCTTTCACATATTTCGAAACTTTAAATTTAACCATTAAGAACGAGTGAAGGAATCTTACTTCGAATCTTCAAAAATTTGAACAGAGTTTGTAACTTAATCACTTTTATTTACCTTTAAAGCAAGATGATGTTTTATAATCACTTTTATTTACCTTTGGATGAATACGCACGCTGTGTAGAGTAACACCAATTTTTTTTTTTAAATAGAGAGTCACAGTGCATAGGAAAACGTAACAGTTGTTCGATCGTTCCTTTTACTTTATTGTTTAAATTTAAAATGTTACTGACAAAATAAATGAGAAAACATTCGAAAAAAGAAAAGAGAAACACGATAAATCCCCATTAATTACAAACAGGTTAATGGTGAAATGAAAATGAACGTGAACCCAAAATAGCAAATGTGATTTAAGATGTAGAAAAGGTAAAATGATCACTAAACAGAATCTATGAAAAATTATGCTCAATCACATACTCTAAATTGAAAAAGTTAAAACACTAAACACATATTCACAATGAAACTCCGTGAGTTATTTTCTAATCTGATGGTCAAAACAGTCAAAGAGTTTAGGTAGAGAAGAAGTACATAAAAATAAACATCTATTTATAAAAAAATAAGAAAGTTTATAATTTTAAAAAGAGAGAGTGAAATATTTAATTAATATATCTTAAAAACACTCCTTAATAAATCCCGCTCACATTCACTTCCAGAGACAGGCAAGAGTCCCTGCATTTGCATAAAAGCAAATTCACTACTACTAATACATTTACTTTTCTCCATCTGCCCACCCCAAAGCTCCCTTCTTTCTCCCAAAAATAAAGGACTTTTCTTGTTGAAGAATTCTCTGGAGCGTAAGTAAGTTCCCATCGCACTCTGTCTCCATCTTCTCTGTTTTTTTTTATTTAATTTAATAATGTAATGTTGTTCGCACGCGCACCTGCAATTTTTTTTTGTTGATGGGTTTGTAGAGAAGATGTTCCGATGTGGTTTTCTCTGCGTGTTTGAAGCTCTTTTTCTTCTTTCTTTTTTGGGGATTTTTTTAGAGAGGGAGGGTGGGTCTGTTTGTTTTCTTGGATAAAAGAAAATGTGAATTGATTTGATTCATTCTTCCTTGATGTTCCTTAATAACGGATCAGAACCCAGCTCCATTTTTTCTCATTGGGTCTGTCTCCTGAGAAAAATAGTGGATGCTTCCGAGAAGAAAGAAAGAAAGAAAGAAACTTTATGTACTTCTTACTCTTCCCTTTTTTTTTCTCTTCTTAATTCCGATTTTCTAATCGATAATGTACAACATTATTTTGTTTTATAAAAGGTATAGATTATGGAGTACTACTTTCCCCTAAATCTGCTGCGACTTTTTTTTTTCAGTGGATTTTTATTTTGGGGTTTGATGAGGCCCTGAGGGTTTTCCTGCAATGCTGTTTGGATATTCTTAGCTAATGCAAAAAAAAAAAAACATCGAGATTTTGGAACTTGAATATATATCTTCTTCTCTAACCAAAGAGAGAAGAGTATGTATGTAACAATTATGTAATACAATTCTAGCTTTGTCTCATTATTAGATCAACTTCCTTTTTTGGACTAAACAGTTTCTCCCAACATCTTATATGCAGTGCTAGCTTTGTCTGTTTTTAGCAAATTAGATATAGATCGGCATCTCTTGTTGCATTTTCTTATCATTGATCTTTCTACTTCAATTTTCACAGATCTCTCTAGTTGAAGCTGATCTTCTCTGCTAAGACGAATCAAAGGGGGTTGTTGGATCGTCTCAGCAGAGTTTCTCAACCATGGGGAATAGTGAGAAAGCCGTCTCTGGAAACACCATACAGCTCCATTCTCGCCCCATAACTCGTGCACTTGCCTCTGCTCTGCGTGCTTCTTCTAATCTGATAACATCTTCAGAAGTGGTTGCTACTACTACTACACTGATCAACCAGGGGAGGGTTCTCAGAGCAAACAGTAAAAGAAGAGCCTCGGATGATAAGAATGCGAACAATGCACCTAAGAGGCGAGCTGTTCTTAATGACATCACAAATGTTACCTGCAAAGATTCTTACACAAACTGCTTCAATGCAGCTAAACTCCAGGTTGTTATATACACAATGCAGCTTCTTGTATTGACAAAACTTTTTGCTGACAAGTGTGGTTTCTTTCCCATATCAAACAGATAAAGAAGGGAAGGACTTCCAAGGTGGCATCATCATCATCTTCTGCTACTTCGGAAGTTACTGATGCAAAGGTACAAGTTGTGTGTACAGGCAGGAGCTTAGACACAAACGAACCATCTTGTAGCTTTCTCGAAAAGCCGAGTTCCAAGTTGCCTCCAAGACCCCCCGGGAGATCAACTTCTTCTACAGGTGAATACTACTAGTTGTCTAGCTACTATTGCTGTGTGATTGGTTTTATAACATTTTTTCTGATGTTTTTTCTTCTTCTTGCAAATGGTTTTACAGTCGAAAGAGGAAGTTCCACTGTGGCAAGTAGCTCAAAATTCATTGACATTGATTCAGATGATAAGGATCCTCTGCTCTGTAGCCTATATGCACCTGAAATCCACTACAACATGCGTGTTGCTGAGGTAATAAATCCCCCTTGGATTTTTGATGTCTTAGGACGATGCATCTGGTTATTATCTAATGACTTTGTCTATTTAACAGCTTAAACGGCGACCATCTCCTGATTTTATGGAGAGAACACAAAGAGATGTGACTAAGACAATGCGAGGAATCCTTGTTGATTGGCTTGTAGAGGTCTCAGAGGAATACACACTTGTTCCTGACACTCTCTACCTCACAGTATATCTCATAGATTGGTTTCTCCATGGGAACTACATTGAAAGACAAAGACTTCAATTGCTAGGCGTCACTTGTATGCTCATAGCTTCGTAAGTTCCTCATAATCAAACAATAATGCTTGTTCTGAAAGGCAGAGCAAACTAAAAGAAGTTAATGCTGTTTCTTAAAGGAAGTATGAGGAAATCTATGCACCACGGATTGAAGAGTTCTGCTTCATCACGGACAACACTTACACAAGAGATCAGGTCCTGGAAATGGAGAGCCTGGTACTGAAGCATTTTAGTTTTCAGATTTACACTCCCACTTCAAAAACATTCCTCAGGAGGTTTCTCCGAGCAGCTCAAGCTTCTCACTTGGTAATTTACTTAGTTATCAAGATCTATGCTCATCAAACGTATATAGCAGAAAGATTGAAACTCTTTTGTTTTGTTGTTGGGAATGTTGATTGATATGCAGATGCCAAATGTGGAAATGGAGTTTCTGGCGAATTATCTGACGGAGTTGACGTTGACAGAGCACGAGTTCTTGAAGTTCTTGCCTTCGGTTATAGCTGCTTCGGCTGTTTTTCTTGCCAAGTGGACTATGAACCAATCAAGCCACCCTTGGGTCTGTTCTTGTTTTTTAAGACACATATCACTTTATGTTGTTTTGAATCTCACACGATTTGCATTTGTTGTCCAACAGAATCCAACACTTGAGCATTACACAACGTACAAAGCCTCCGATCTTAAAGCATGTGTTCTGGCCTTGCAAGAACTGCAGCTTAACACCAAAGGATGTCCCTTAAACTCTATACGTATGAAGTACAAACAAGACAAGGTAACAAAAAAGATTAAGTTAAATTTCAGTTTGGTACTTTTGATAAACGTTCGGTTACCAAATAGTTAATACTTTTAAATATTTTTACAGTTCAAATCCGTGGCGGTGTTCACTTCTCCAGAGCTACCTGATAGGCTATTTTGAAAGAAAGAGACTAAACCGAGCGGTTTATCATCTCCTAACCGATATAACACACGTATTACGTTGTCTTGTGTTCCGGTTTGTCGGCCTTCAATTCATTTTCACCTGTTACTCCCTCTGTTAAATAAAACAAGTAGTGATCAATCTTTCCACGGTCTCATTTTCCGGATCCCGGTATATTCCGGTTTAGTGTAGACATGTTTGGATCTTCCAAACCTGAGTTGTTATGGTCGGTAAGACGAGAGTATTGACGCTAATAAAATAAGATCAAGACAGTAATGAAACAGAGAGAGATAAAATGGTGGATTAACTACGCGTTTCAGACATGAGGAAATAAATATGACTCGCAGCAGATTATTAAAGTTGAGAAACGCGTCAAATCTGTAATGATCCACTAACCCACTGATTAAATATATTTTTTTATTTAAAAATTTGATCTGCGTAATCCATAATTTTTTTTTATAAATTCCACTGTCCTGTCAAAATTTGCTGACAACTTGCGGGATCCATGTATATTATTTATTAAAACAAAATTAATATTTAATTATTTTTAAAATAACTATATTTTTTTTATATTCTTACAAAATATATTAATTTTTTGGCAACTCGCGGGATCCATGTATCTTATTAATTAAAACAAAAATAAATATTTTAATTATTTTTAAAATAATTATATATTTAAAATTAAAATAATATAAATATTTGTAATATTCTGTATATTCTTACAAAATATATTATTATTATTTCAATAGATAATTTAAAATATATTATTTCCTACAGTGACTTTTCAATTTGTGTGTTAATATGTACTTATACTTTAAATTCGATTCATTTAAAATAAGCTCAACTCATATTTCTAAATTGATTGATCCCGTATATGTTCTACACCGGATTAAATAAAGTGAGACTCGCAGATTTGATTAAAATTTCCAACCCTACTATATATATTGTGTGTCAAGATTGAATTCTTCATTGGGGAAAATATTTATTTTTATGCCCTTTTTCAAAAGAAAATATAAAAATACCATCACGCACGACGATCAGAATAAAGAAACCCTAAAAGTAATCAATCGTCCCACCCGTCTCTCATCATTACCAAGATTACCCGGTATAATCCGGTTTGGTATAGACTGGTTTGGTTCTTCCAAACCTGAGTTGTTCTGGACAGTAAGACTATTTTGACTAGTAAGCAGTATAAAATAAGTAAAACGACAGTAATGACAGAGAGAGAGACAAGTGGTTTACGCGTTATCCGACGTGAGGAAATGAATATGACTCACATATTATGTGGAAAGATCAAATTTTCCTTATCAAAAACAATATAATATATCATCAAGTTGCTTCTCCTTCCTTCGTTGCTTCCTGATGTGTCTCTCTGCTACTTCGGGATAAAGATAGAAAAAAAAAAGAGAGAAAATGGCGGGGGCAACTTCGAGTTTGATATCGTCTCCATGGCAAGCAACCCTTGAGCATTATAATATTAAGCAGAGGTCTTTTGTCAAAGGTTATCCATTTCCGTGTCACTCTGACCCTATTTGCAATTCTTTTAATATCAAAAGACGTCTTCTTCCTTCCTCTTCCTCTTCCACTTCCATATTTAAGGGCAACCATGTCGTTGCTCATTCCTCATCCTCCTCATACAAGCTTCAAACCTCCATGTCTTCTGGTAATAATAATATGCTTGTTACCTTTTTGTTTTTGAGTCTTGTATTGTTCTCTTGTTTGTGTTCTCAGCTTTTTTTTTGTTTGTGTAGGTTGTGGTTGCTCGTGGATTCAAGACAACTCAATGCTTCATTACTCGGCTACAAGTAACTGGACGTCGAAGAAATGCTCGGCGGTACCAGCAAAAACAGTGGATGTCTCCTCAGTTTCTGACCTTTTCGAGTTCATATGCTCTGGTCCACTCGTGGAAAAGATCGGTATCACTCCTGACAAAGTCGGCCAGGCCATTGACAAATGGTTGCTATACGGCTCGCAGCTCTGCAGACTCTTTCAGCTTAATGAGCTTAAGCTGACCATTCCTCAGAAAGCGAGGCTATACCATTACTATATACCCGTCTTTGTTTGGTGCCAAGACCAGATTTCTCTGCATAACTCCAAGTTTAAAGATGGAGATGATGTGCCTCCCCTAGTGGTACCTATTAATATTATTATTTTTTTAAAATTTTGGCAGGGGTGTGAATTAATCTGATTGGAAATTAAAAATGCAGATTGGATTCAGCGCCCCACAAGGATGTGGCAAGACTACACTTGTGTTTGCACTGGATTATCTTTTCAAAACTACAAAAATGTAACATTGCTTCCACAACACTACTTCAGCAGTTTTGCTTCATCTAAGTCTTAGTGATGATTCTCAATACTAACACACAAGTTAATAATCTGCAGGAAGTCGGCAACAATATCTATAGACGATTTTTACTTGACAGCAGAAGGCCAGGCTAAATTGAGAGAAGAGAATCCAGGAAATGCACTCCTTGAGGTATGCATACTCATCTTCATATTATCAAGTTTTTTATTTTATTTTGTACGTTTGCCTTTAGATTGAAAATAAAAATCTGTCATTTGTTTGTATATACAGTATCGTGGGAATGCAGGAAGCCATGATCTTCCATTCTCTGTCGAAACATTAGAAGCCCTGACTAAACTTACCAAGGAAGGTTAGTTTCCTCATCAAATATATAAAGCTTTTTTTCTTTAATTTTTGCTCTTGTTTTCTTGTTTATCTTATTTGTTCTGTCTTGATGGTCATTGACACAGGCATGAAGATGAAAGTTCCTCGGTACGATAAGGTTAGTGTCACAGCTTCTCTGCCATATCACTTTGTATCATAAATAGAGGAGGCAGATTTTAACTCGATTAGATATTTCTATATTGGCTGCAGTCTGCATACAGCGGGAGGGGTGACAGAGGCGATGCAGAAACATGGCCTGAAGTTGAAGGACCTCTAAAGGTATATATTTCCATTTTCTTCATGTGTTTATGTTTTAAAGTTCAAAAAAAAAATGAAACAAGACCACTGATATTGATTTCTCCAGGTGATTCTCTTTGAGGGATGGATGCTTGGTTTTAAACCTCTTCCTGCTGAAGTCGTCAAAGCAGTGGATCCTCAGCTGGAGACAGTGAACAAGAACCTTGAAGCGTATTACGAGGCATGGGACAAGTACATCGATGCTTGGGTGGTCATCAAAATTAAGGACCCGAGTTATGTATACCGATGGCGTCTTCAGGCGGAAATAGCAATGAGGCAGGCTGGCAAAGCCGGGATGTCAGATGATGAGGTAGCTATTTTTTGACATTCTTAATCAGTTAAATATTGTACTTATCATACACATGGAACCAATGAATATTAATATGTGTGTTGTTTTAGGTGAATGACTTTGTGTCAAGGTATTTACCGGCATATAAGGCCTATCTTCCAACACTGTACGAGGAAGGACCAAGCGGGTCGGAACCTGAGCGTGTTCTTGCAATTGATATCGATGAAGAAAGGAACCCAATACTCGCAAACTAAATGACCAGCATGTTTCTCCTCCTATGCCTCTTGTTATATGTATTTTTCTCTTGTAGAGTAACACTCACTACATCACACTGTTATATTATTCATTCTATCTCTTGACATGCTCTATTTGTTACAATTCTGCAAATATGTATTATTTTGAAAATTTAATTACTATTTTTCTATTGTATAGTTGAGATTGTTTTTACTCCTCCTGTTTCGTTATGCACAATTATTAAGAAAGTTTTTTTTTTATTTTTATAGTGTCATTAAAATATAAATTAAAAAATATTCAACCAATTATAAAACAATCAATTAAATATCATTGCCTACACAGTTTTTGATAAAGTTAAAAGTACATTGATATATAAAAACATCATCTATTTAGAAACATCAAAAACTCTATAAAACATCATCTATTTAAAAACAGAGGAAGTATTATTTTAAAAGCTGAGCGTAACTTTCCAAATCAATGAAATCCCAAATAATAGTATTAGCATTTGAATCATTTGATAGAATGTAGATAGCAACAGCATTGACTAAGAAAAGAGACAACACAAAAGGAAAGGTTCATCAAATCAAAATTTTCCCAGAGATGGTCAACAAGTGTACCTAAAACAGATAATGTAATGGGGAAAATAAAGAAGTTAAAAGGGTACAACATCAAAAAAGTTTGAAACATCGTCGTAAAGTGTCGTGAGGGAAAAACAAAGGGAAAAGAGACAAAAGAGCCTTTGCTTTCTCTGTGCCATCAAACTTGAAACCTAAGCCTCTTATATAGAAAAACAATTATACACATTTGGCATCTTTTGATCCAACACCTCTGCCAAAGATTTTTCATTAAATCTCAAGTTTGATCCAGGTCTGCAAATCTCCTGGGTACATTTGCCTCTTATTAAAGAAGAGCTTCAGGTTGAGACCGAGAGGCTCTTGAATGCTTCGACTTGCCCATCGCTCATTTCAGTCTGACCCATTGGATGGTTTGGTGTGTCGCCATTTTCATTGCTCTTGCGGGACGAGTTGTACACTGAATCAGGCATCACAGAGCTGCGCTTCCCTTCAAAGTAAGTAGAAAAGGGGAAATACTCGGCACAGCGTGATTTCCATCCTGCAATTATAACCAACACCAGGCTTAATACTTCTAAACTCTTTAAGGACCTTAATATTATGCAAGTGTGCTTGAATCATACGACCAACCAAACGCAAAAACTCAAAATGCAGCCGCAGACAGAAGCATATAGATTACTAATAAATGGAAACATCAGTGAAGATATCTAATACTTACTGGAGGCAGCTTCTGAGTCAAGGAGAACTGTGTCTAGAAGCTTATGAACTGCTATACAATCTTTGAGTTTCCACTCTATTTGGGCTCCATTTCTGCACAAGGGCAACCGATATTTAACATACAAACAAAACAGATAACAAAAAGAGCAAGGAACCATAAGGTAAATATGTTTTGAAGGAGCATTACGTTTGAACCACTTTATTGGTCGAGTCTTCAATTACTTTGATAGCCTCGCTTTTCTTGCTTGGATCTAAAAGGTGCAGCATTTCGGCGTATGCAGCTCTGTGCACCAACGAATCTGCAGAATTGAAATGCAAACGTTTACCATTATTTTAATTATCAGATACTGTAATATTCCCAGCAAGGGTACCGTGTAATCAATTTGATACGCACCTTTGTGTCTACCAAGGAACGCTTCGTTTACCTCCACTAGTGATTTATTCTGCAATTGACTAGAATGCAAACGAAAGGGGAATTTCACAACTGATATAAACAAAATCAACAGTAAGAATGGATAATAGTTTGAGTAGTCACCTGATTGATGGGCGCTCAGCCTCTAGAACACTCCAACGAAGTTTCTCAGCTTCGGTCGTTGGAGCACTTGTCGATTCCGTCTTGAGAAAGAATTTGATCTGCCATCCAAGTTCAAAAGCACAAACCGAAATAAAAAACATTATTATCCCTCCTCTCTCATTTGCATGATTAAAGCCTTCTAGAACATCACAAGTAGGCATAGAATCCATACCAGGGAACGATGTGAATCAGGGTTCTCCGCATCCAATTTAAGCATTTGCTTGACAGCCTGAAAAATGAGACAGCGAAGTCCTTAGATTACTTTGGACCAATGCGATTATAGAAACATGAGTTTGAACATGAACACCAGACGAGAAATTAGTTATACCTGGAATGCAAGTAGAAACTTTTGTTTTCTCATGTTAACCTCAAAAGAGACTAGATGAGTCTCCAGAGAATTAGGTGAATGCTTCTGAATTAGTCTCAAGTACTTTGAAGCCTCTGCCATTGGCTCTTCCACCTGTACAGATTTAGTTTTCCAATAAGCCTCTAATAAAGTTTAATACTCATACTACACTACTATGGCGAAGACCAACAATACATCTTACGAATGAAGTAAACAACAACCTGAATTAACTTTTGCCCATGAGGATCTGGATCTACAGGTTTCACATTTCGTTTGCCAGACTTAGAGGCACCGCCGGCGGTTGATTCTTCACTCTTACTCTCAGCTTCCTGAAACGAAGTAGAGCACTCTTAAGCCACCTAGGTATCTACTCACTCGAAAAAACACTGATAATACTTACTTTCTTTGCTCGTTCTTCTGCCTTTTTCTGCTTCTTCATTTTCTTCTTCTGAGCAGGAGCCATCTTTGACATTCCATCTTCTTCAGCAGTTGATTTGGGAGAATCATGCAATTTCAGGTAGCACCTGAATATCGAGCAGAGGGGCAAACGTTAACGGAATCTATCATGCATCTATACAGTAGATATTTTAGACGGATAACATTTGTGCAACGAAGAGTTTACCTGATAGCTCTGATTGCTGCTTTGTGGAAATATGGGAATGAGTGTAATCGGTCCTGGAACTTGAGCATGTCAACATATGAACGCAAAGTCATCTTTCTTAGACAATACGAGTGGAAATCAAACTGATCTTCAGAGATGTCAGTATAGTGCTTCTCCACAGCCAAAAACCTCTTCAGGGCACGTCCAAGATCACCCTGACGGAAGTAGCTATCTCCAGATGCAAGATCATACCTATTTTTAAGAAATGAGATCAAAAGACGAGCCATTAAAAATGCATCTGATATGTCAATTTTACATAAACAAGCTTTCTATAGAGCCGTACCACATGCACTGCATGTCATGAAGATTGTTGATCTGATCCCCCTCTTTTGTGAATAAAACAGCAGTTTTCTCAGCCAAGGTCACCTTTCACCAGAAAATTCACAGCACGAAGAAATAGTGTTGAGACCTAACCTCCAAGGACACTGACCAAAAGAAATATAATATGAGTAAAAAAAAACGAGATGTAAACCTGATCCGCTTGCAGCATACGCTTAACGCATTCACTGTTTATATAGCGATCTGCTAAGTCCATGCATCTAGCTTCATCGGCAAGTGCCGCAGCGGCAGTCAAGTCTCCTGCATGCTTCATTATTCGGCTCTGTAGAAAGAAACCAGTAAAAAAGGTTAAGAAGAAACAAGAGTCCCCAAACAATATTAAAACACTGGCTATGCTAAAGAAGTTCCAGCCCAGCAACAGTGACATATACCTAAAACTGATGGATTAAAACGTATATTTTTTTTGCTACGATAAACAAATATACCTTGACAGAGTACAGATCAATCACTGTAGGCGTATGAGCAATGGCCTCGTCAATTTTACCAAGGGCGGCATCATATTGACCACGCTTGTCGTAATGCTGCATTATGAAAAGTATGTATCATGATAAGAAACTCAACCGAAAAGCTGTTAATTATATAGACCAAGTATGATTAGATAGCAAAAGTGAACCTGGGCCAAGAAAAATAGTGTCCACAATAGAGTTGACGGGGGCTCTTTCACATCACTGCATCAGTTAAGAATTAATAACAACTAATGAGTTGATCATATCACTAATTTTGATAACATATCAGTGTTAATCTAGTATGAAATAAGACTATATATATTAAAGAAGACGTTAATCCAGTTGATACTCTAGCAATAAATCCAGTTATATACCTTCCTGGGTAACTTCCAGTAGTCCTAATTGAATGCTCCATCTCAACAACTACTTGCTCCAATATATCAGGCTAGACAACAAAATACATATAGAGACGTTGATCGCAAAGTAAAGTGAAGCCAGATACAGTGAAATTTGCGACAAAGCGGAGAAACTAACCTTACGAGGGTGATCATAGAGAGAAGAGAGGTCAGAGAATAATGAAGGAACACCCTGAGACAAGCATCAAGATATATAAGAAACATATTCTATTTGAACATTGTGGAAACAAAGAGACTCGAGGGCACGAAAAGATACCTTTGTCAGTAGAGGTTTAATGTACTTTGCTACAGCCTCCTTGAAGCCTTCATCTTGAAGAAAATCCAATGGTATCCTCTGAAAATGGGGAACGAGATAATAACTTAATACTTTTGTCCCGAAAATGTCAGAGAGAAACACATCGGTAACCGGTTGTTCTCTATCAAGTGGAAGGATATTAAAATGTATTTCACAACGGGCACTGACTGCCATTTCTCACCTTAACAGCGGATGACCTAGTGTACTGCTCGCTTAGAGACTGGTACAAGGCATTTAACTTCTCAATCTTGTCAGACGAATATTTTCCACTTTCCGAATACAAACCAAAACATTTTTGGAGGCCTTCATAATATCTGAAAAGTACACGAATGCACTATTTACTTGTTGACATGAATTGACAGTACCCATAAATATATAGAAGCCTATGAGAATGGCATAAGAAAAGATAGTCAACTTTAAAGCAAAAAAAAAATGAATAAGAAGAGCAAAGTAAAAAAACCTGTAATTGTCAGGGTTCATGGAAAGCAGAACCCTGTAAAGTTTATCGGCTTCTGCTGGGCGACCAAGCTTCGACAAGAGAGATACCTCTAGTTCTTTGTAAGACAGCTTATCAACCTACAAACAACCACACGAGAATGTAAAATCTACTATATGCGTGTGTCTTATTATCCATATAAATAACACAATCAGCTTCAAGAACTTACTATTTTCGACTCTTTTTTATGCAACTCCTGAAGAGCTTTGTCGAAAGCACCGCTCTCCTCAAGCAAGGAAACCTGAAAGAAAAAAAAAACAGTTGAGATTTCCCGCAGGAACAGATATCAAAGCTGTGCTAGTGCCAAATGAATATCAGAAGCTACATGGAGTCGTTAACGCCAAACATGGTTTTCCAAGGTAAAATAACTAGAGAGTTACAGTATACAGTAAAATATGACACTTGTATAATTGATACCTTGTATAAAATCATTTCAGTGTGTTCACATAGCTCGTTCTCAGGAGGGTAATCATCCTCTAGGGTGCCTTCAAACGCTTCCAAAATCTCAACAGCTTTAGAAGCACTGATTTAAAACAAAACAAAACAAAAAAAACATGTTTGAGTGATCAAGGTGAGCTATTGTCAAAAGATAACAAAGTTCATCAAGCTGATTGAAGAGGCATATAATTGTACTTGATGTTATTCATTGGCATATTAATTCCTATAAGTCTGATGTATGAAACATCTCAGAAAAGGTGTACACTACACTACTTGATCATTACAATGTCATAAGACTACAATTGCAATTCGTATAAATAAACCAGTGCATTAACAAGCTAGGTAGCGAATGGTCCAAAGAAGAAAAACTAGCATTCAATTCAAACGAGTAAAAGTAAAGCAACATATTTAGATTTAAGGCTTGAAGGAACAGAACAAACTTTGAGTTCAAATGCTGGGAGACTGCAAAGCCAATCCAGTTCATGCGATGATTAGGCTTTAAAGTCAAAAGCTGCTGCCTGGTCTCCACAAAACCAGATAAATCCCGCATTTGTGCCTAGGAATAAGAAAGTATACAGTAAGATAAACTGTTGAAAGCATCAACAGAGAGATTAACACTGAAATGAATTGCCAATTTGCCATCTAATAAACTCTCCTCAAATCTATTTTCAACATAGTTACCTGCAAGAGTGAGAGGTCTCTGAGTATTTCAAGGTTCTCAGGATCTATTCTGAGAGCATTTCGGTAGCATTTGATGGCCTCTCTATACTCTCTGTCTGACCGGTACAGGAGACCATAAACATGCCAGCAAACATGGCTCTTGATGTCATTCTGCATGAAAAACATAAAAAATCCCAAATCACCCTGAAAAATCATACTATGTCTAGAAACAAAGGATTGATATTATGATTGTTATCGAAGTCACAAACGAACCTTGACTCCAAGGCGAACAAGCTCATATGCTTCAGCTTTGCGGTCCATACAATTTAGAGTCAATCCTTTCATAGATAAAGTCTCTGGAAATCACAAAGAATGGAAGAAACAAAGACTTTAAATAGGAGGAAAACAAAACGAAACCAAAAAAGAGTGATAAATAATACAGTCAAGAAAGACAAACTCAGTTTAAGCAGGAACTGCGCAAAGCAGAAAAGATCTAAACTAACAAAAACTACATCTCTTTTGATCTTAGAGAGCCCCTATACTAAGAAATTAGTTTTTTTTTGGTATGATAAAGGAAAAGTCTCACCCCCATGAGAAGGAAACTTCTTCAATATGGCATCAGCTGCCTTGAGTCCCTTCTTGTATTGTTTTGTCTCATAAGATTTCTGCAAATAATAAAATCACCCAGAATAAATACTTACTTGAAAAAATACATAAAAGGATTCCAGGTAGCTTCAACAACCAAAAATACAATCCTAAAGTTGAGTTTTGAGGAAGATGATTATTAATTAATTTGCCGAGAAAGTGTGAGAGCATAATCTTATAAACATTGAATGATACACATAACATATGAAAGTAGAAATAATAGTAGAAGCTTAAATTTAAAGTAAAACATCTTAGCCAGTGTCAAAGATCCAAGGTCATTAGAGTCTATATCAATAGACGACTGAGACTAAGAACTTGATAGATACATCAAACTCCACACACTTTACTTGTCATGGTCAAAGAATGTCTATATTGACCCCAACACGTTAAGGGGTTAACTTAAATTAGGGTTTAACACATCAGGGAGGAAAATAACTCATCGTATTTCAGCTAGAAACATCGAATCTCATAAACCAGAGGTAAAAAGAAAAACACAGCGAGACAAAGAGAGAGAGAGAATCGGAACATACGACGATGAGCTTGAAGAGGTTGGCCTCTTTTGGAGGAAGCGAAGCCCCCATTCTCCCTGCGCAACTGAAAGAGCTCGCGAAGAAGACGAAGAAAGGAGAAGAGAGATTGTCTTCGAGAGAGGTGGCGTACTATCCGCTTCAACCCTACTGCGGAACAAAGATGAACAAAATAAAACCCACTAAGGGTATAAATTAGGTTCTGTCCTAACCAATTCGGTCAGCGTTCCCGGTTTAGATTCGTCTTGTCCGGTTATTAACCTAGTATATATATGCCCGATTGATCCACATTTAAAATCAAAACCAATTTTTACGCACTTGATTCAATCTGGGAAATATTGAAATCTAAACCGAAACCAAACCAAATTTTAATTACTCAAAAATCTACTCGAACCGGTCAGTTTCAGTTTTTTTTCCCAGTATGAAACCAATTCTACTCAACCGAACAAACCGAATAAGCTTTAACGTTGTGTGCTGCAGCTCAACATGGTCTAACTAGACTCTACAGAAACGTTTCTGGAAGCAAGTTCGATCTCTTCTTCATTCATTTCAACGTTCGTATCCACAAGTCCCTCTGCTTTTTTGTCCACGACTTTGCTTGTTTGCAAATCTCATCTGTTGAAGCTGTGGAGATTTCTCTATTTTAGAAGAAAACTCCATCTTTTCAAGCTACATCACTACGCGAGGGAACAAATCTCCACAGCATTGTAACTGATCCAATCGTGCTAAAAGTAAAGAACATTTTCGAGAATCAAATCCAGACGCTTTGATTAAACAAACAAACCATCTTCTCAAAGTTGTACACAAATGGCAAAGATGGAAAAACTTCATAACAGCCATTTAGTGTTCAAACTGACTAACCTGCTTCTGCTCAGTAGCATCTACGGTTCCTTTTATTTTACCAAACCCATCGGTTACAGATTTAGAGACAGACCTTGGTCCTTGGATGACAAAGCCCGACAGCACAAAAACAACACTCCTTCCTGCACAGTTTAAAATCTTCAACTCAATCACAAAGAGCATAATACTTATTGAGTAATATGACAGCTCAAAATTTGACAGAGATTGAGTTGAAGATTTAAAATATGATTGAGCATATAGAGTAAGCAAGTAAGCGAGGAACCTTAACGCAGCGTGTGCTTACCTCTCCTCTCTTTTTCCTTCCTGATCGACAAATTACCAGTGTACATAATTTTGTATGTTCGAATTAAAGACACAACAACAGAAGTGGACGTGCCGGAGTGGTTATCGGGCATGACTAGAAATCATGTGGGCTCTGCCCGCGCAGGTTCGAATCCTGCCGTTCACGTTTTTTATTACTTTAGCTTTGATTCTTCTCTTCTGTCCTTCACTTTTTTACTATTTTTCCCTTGCAGTTTCATCTCCTTTGTTTGCTTTGTATAATTTGTGGTGAATCTGGTGATAGGATATTAATGTAGTTGACTTGTATAAAGTAGATAGAGAATCAACCAAAAAAGAAACGAATGATCATATGAATCTGATTAGATGAAAAGAGCGTTAAACAAATCCATTAGATACAGCACTTGGATTCCTGAGGGAGTTCCAATAAACCAAAACTTTGTTGATGCTCTCTTGAACTTCAAAATGGGAGACTAAGGGCACTTGATCTAAGCATAACATTGTTCAAGAACTTGAGCTTTCTGGAAGTACCCATCACATACAGGAACTAGCATCAGTGTTGTTGCTTACATCATATTGAATGAGTCGATACAACCGTTTCTTCGTAATTTATATCATTTGGGGATAGAAGGCAATTAGGAACCTGCATGGCCCTATCCCCATGGGCTCACTTCTCTAGCTGTTTTCAATATGTCTTACACCAATTTATCTTTGCACCATTCTTCAAGGAAACAACTGAACAGTGAACACCTTTGGTGAGAAGAAGAGATGAAACCACCTATTGGATCCCCCTTGGTGATACATATATAAGGTATCAAAATGTTGTCTTGTTTGGGTATTTTTATGACTATTCCAGTTTTCTTACTTTCTCTCAGTTAATTAACTTCACATCATGAAATTCAGATTCGTTAAATCAAAGGCTAAACTGTGTGAATTGTGTAACCACTTCACAAGAATATCGCCAGAGGTACTGAAACTAATGTAACAAAAAGATAGAGCTCAACTCTGGTAAATAATAAGTAAAATATCATTCTGATGCAATGTTACTTCCAACAGAACTAAGCCATATAGTACTGGTATATTAATCATTCATTCAACGGATTAACCAACATACGTGAAACATAATGTGACTTTATGAGATAGCCCACCTGTGGTACATAAGAATTTAATCTGTAAGAAATGACAATGTGGTTGAATCCAATTCCAAGTTTTAGATAGAGAGATCAGCAAGGTCGAATGTTCTCTCAACCGCTTTGCACCATGACTCCACTTTCTTCTTCCTGGTTTCTTCTTCCATGGCTGGTCTGAAAACTTTGGAGTTCTTTGCCTTCTCTCCTGACTCGAATATGTCTGCTTCTTTCCAGAATCCCACAGCCAGTCCAGCTGCATAGGCTGCACCTAGTGCTGTTGTCTCTATGTCCACAGGCCTCACCACCGGAGTTCCCATCAAATCAGCCTGCCATGTAACCAGAGAGACACAGATTTAAGAAACAAGTTCAGAATAAAACTACAATCATCATCAAGATATCATTAAATACCTGAATCTGCATGAGAAGATTGTTGGCCGTGGCACCACCATCAACTCTAAGCAAGAACTCCTCTTTGCCGTTATCTAGTGTTCCCTTTTCACCAGCATCTTTGTTCATTGAGTCCAACACATCCTTCACCTGGAAACACATGCTCTCCAGCACAGCCCTTGCTATGTGGGACTTGTTAGTGAACCTCGTGATCCCTATGCACACGCCGCGAGCGTCTTCTCTCCACCAAGGAGCAAACAAACCGTTGAACGCTGGAACAAAGTACACTCCTCCCGTTGATTCCACCATAGCCGCCAACTCTTCAATCTCGCTAGCACTCTTGATAATGCCGAGGCTGTCTCTCAGCCACTGTACAGCAGCTCCTGCTATAGCAATGGATCCCTCGAGAGCGTAGTTTGTCTGTGCCTGAGGACCGAGCTTGTAAGACAGCGTGGTGAGAAGCCCGTGTCCTGACTTGATGGGGACTTCTCCTGTGTTGAGAAGAATGAAAGCGCCTGTACCGTAAGTACTCTTGGCCTCGCCTTTCTTGCAAGCTTGTCCCAGCATTGCAGCGTGTTGGTCGCCGAGGCATCCAGCGATCTTGATACCAGGAATGGGCCAGCCTTTGCAGATCTCTCCAATGACCTCCGAGTTGCTGACAATCTTCGGCAAGATTTCAGCGGGAATGTTAAGCGTCTTGAGAGTTTCCTCGTCCCAGGTCAAGGTCTTGAGGTTCATGAGCATGGTGCGAGAAGCGTTGGTGACGTCGGTGACGTGTAGACCGCCGTTGCTACCACCAGTCATGTTCCAGATAAGCCATGTGTCGATGGTGCCGAAGATGGCATCTCCTTTCTTGATAGCGTCCTTGACCGCATCTACGTTCTCCATCAGCCAGAGAAGCTTCATGGCAGAGAAGTAGGTGCTTATCGGCAAGCCGCAAGACTCAACGAAATGTGACCTTCCACCTGAGAGTTCCTTCTCTAGTCTCCTGAGATGATCATCAACAAAACTTCTTATTAGGAAAATAGAACAGTAGCTTATAACAACGATGAAGATGCTAACCATTCAAGAAAACAGAGCAGAGAAATAAAAAGAGTGATGATTATGTAATGTTACCTGCAGATGGAACTGGTGCGAGCATCCATCCAGACAATGGCTTTGTGGAGAGGAAGTCCAGTGGATTTGCTCCAGACAATGGTGGTCTCTCTCTGATCCGTAAGTCCAATGGCTTTCAAGCCACCGTCGACGTTGTGACCATCGGCTGTGGCTTTGTCAAGAGCCTTGGCAATGCACACTTTCACACTCTCCAATATCTCCATTGGATCATGTTCCACCCATCTTCATTCCCAATAAAATAGTATCCAATGTCAAAACTCACATAATAAAACCAAAGAGACGTGACATGATTTTTTGGAAATGAAGAAACAAAACAGAGAAATATTACAGATCGTTCACTAAAATCCTAAAGAAAATGTAATTATGAAAAACGCAATATATTTTTTCGGACAAGATCGAGCTAATAGTATACAATAAAGACAATATATCGGGATCATCGACCGTAAAAAAGTCAACAAGAAGGTGAGAGAGAGATTACCCAGCTTCGGGGTAGAATTGAGTGAACTCCACTTGGTGAGAGGCAACGGCACGAGCATCGTGGTCGTAGATGATGAATCTCGTGCTTGTTGTTCCCTGATCTATTGATCCGATGAAACCTTTTTCTCCTGCCATCTTCGTTTGTGTTCTTTAGCTTCTTGAATTGATATTTTTTTTCTGGTTAATCTCTCGAGGAAGAAGAAGAAGAAGATTGAATAAAGAAAAGATAAATTATGGTTGAGGATTATATAGAAAAGCTGAATCGGAGTCAGAGATCCTGTTGCCCTTTTTTATCCGTTTACGCATTAAAGTTCTGCTAGTGGATGACGATGATGACTGTATTTATTTATTGTTAAAGATCGTTTCTATTGGTTTGATGGAAGGTCAATATTAATATCAGAGATTACGCTACCTATTTTCAGCTCCATATGCCACGTGTTTCTCTATCATTGGAGGGTTTTGTAACTGTCTCTATCGTTGACTTAGACAAACTCCTATGTTATGTCCTTCGCAAATCGTTAAGACTTATGTAATGAACTAAACAAAAAGATTTAACAAAACTGATCCAAAACTAAAGAACTTTCTCACCATATCTCCCGGGTTATACAATTCGTTAACGATTATTTGTTGGTGTTTTAGTTGATCACCTCAATTTTATATTAGTTACGGTGCATCTAGTTGTGATAGTAGTTTAGAACAAAGCAGAGATGACTGAAAAACAAACTTATATCAGAAGCACTTGGATTGTTAAACTAGTTAGTTACTACGTGGGATTAAAATTAGACTATTAGAGCTACAATGTAGAAAAAAATAGGGACAACTAAGCCTGTGAAAGTGTAAGTAAATACAACATGTAGCCTTGCAAAAAGGGAACAAGTGATTATATCTCTCCTCTGTATCCACCAGAGCCGAAGTAGTATTTTCTAGAGTTAGATATTGCCACTCTCTTCTGCTGCTCCAGTTTCGGACAGTCTCCAATACGATGTCCCAGACCCCCACAGTAAGCACAGCCCTTTACACCACTTGCATTAGCAGCAATGCTCTCTGCTTCTTCCATCGGATCATTCAGCTCCGCAAGTACAGGCGGTATCCTCTGTTTCGCTTCTCGCAACAAATGCTTCAGATCAAGCAGCGTGGTCTCGCTTTGGTTCTTGTTTATAAACGTTGTTGCTATCCCTGTTTTCCCACACCGTCCTGTTCTTCCTATCCTATGCACATAGCTCTCAATCTCCGAAGGCATATCATAGTTGATCACGTGTTTCACATCAGGGAAGTCTAGACCCTTCGAAACAACATCCGTCGCGACCAAGACGTCTTTCTCCCCAGCTTTGAAAGAAGAGACTGCATACTCTCTGTCCTCCTGATCTTTCCCTCCGTGTATGGCCGCCGCTTCTACTCCTTTCAGCAACAAGTACTCGTGAACATCATCAACATCAGCTTTATTCTCGCAGAATATCAAAACTGGTGGAGAGGTTTTTTGAAGGCACTCGAGGAGGTAAACAATCTTCGCTTCTTGTTTCACATACTCAACCTCCTGTATGACATCGAGATTAGCAGCTCCTGCTCTCCCTACGTTAACCGTCACAGGCTTCACCAGAGCGTTTCTGGCGAAGTTCTGGATCTTGGCGGGCATCGTGGCGGAGAACAGAAGTGTCTGACGCTGAGACTTGAAATGGTTCAAGACTTCTCTAACGTCATCCTCGAAACCCAAATCAACCAACCTATCCAC
The DNA here is from genome assembly GCA_026261945.1 of Hirschfeldia incana. Lineage (NCBI taxonomy): Eukaryota > Viridiplantae > Streptophyta > Magnoliopsida > Brassicales > Brassicaceae > Hirschfeldia > Hirschfeldia incana. The sequence goes on along the minus strand of JABCMI010000011.1, from coordinate 7,995,860 downwards.
CTCATCCAGCGTCAGATACCTGCAAGCATCCAAGTTCATCTTCTTCTTGGCGAGAAGATCCTTCAACCTCCCGGGCGTCGCGACCACGATGTGAACACCTCTCTTCACAGCATCCAACTGTGATCTCACGTCAACGCCTCCAACGCAAAGCAACGACCTCAAAGGTTTGTATCCAGCCTCGACTAACTTAGCAACAAACTGTTCGACCACTTCATAAGTCTGCCTAGCAAGCTCTCTAGAAGGGCAAACAATAAGCCCAATGGGCCCTTCTCCGGCGCCAACAGGCATCATCTTCTCCTCCCGGAGAGCAATCATAATCAACGGAAGGACGAAAACCAACGTCTTCCCGGAGCCGGTGGAAGCAATCCCAATCATATCTCTCCCTGACAAAACCACAGGAAGGCCCTGAACCTGTATAGGAGTCGGCTGCACTATCCCCTTATGCTTGAGCGTGTCCAGAACAGCTCTCTCAAACTCCATATCCTCGAAGTTCTCGATCGGCGGAGGAACCTCTTGGCCGCTGACTGTGATATGACATTGCTTCCTAATCAAATCAATCTCTTTGCTCGACACGATGCTCCTAGGGTTTGGTTCCCAACCTGTGAACAGAGGCTCTGTGTAAGTGATGCCTTTGGCTAATTCGTGAACGGACGTGAGAGTCTTCTTATCGGATAAGTGCTCCATCATCTCCTTCTCTTGTAGAATGATTTGATCTGTGGCGGTGAGTTCGGGCGCGTCGCGTTTGAGCTGAGTTGCTTGGACGAGCAAGCTAGGTTTGGATGATTCTGCGAGTGCGAGCTTCTTCTCCTCCAAGGCCGACACGTTTCCCTTCCGTTGAAGTATCTTCTGCGCTTCCATTGCTCTACGCTTTGCTACTGGAACATACTCCACGTAACCATCATCTAGTTCCATCATATTCCAAATTCGCTCAGTGACTTCTACTTCCTTTTCTGGCGCAGTCTGTATGATTTCGAAAAAAAAACACAGCTCAACCGTTACCTTGACGCTAACGGGACCTGCAACTCTCTAAATTCAAAGAGCAACTTTGATGCATGATGTGTATATAGCTTAGCTTATATAGAACTTCCGAATACACAAACCGTGTTTGAAAAAGGACTATAATACTTTCCTAAATAGAAACATATGAAAAGCCAAAATCCAACAGAAAATTAAAAAAAAAAAAAAAAAAGGAAAACACGAACTGAAGAGGAAATAGGAAAGTAGCTAAGTTGCCCCCAAAAGAGTAGATGCCCCTGCATCAAAAACCTCTCTTGTTTAGCTTTTTCCTTCTATTTTTTTTCTGTGAAGTGATGGGATTTAGTACCAAATTTAGAGAAAAAAAAAAACTTAATATTGGAGATTTATCCAAACTTTAGAAGACATAAGAAGCAACCCAACAACGAATTATTCACTATTCAAAAACAAGAGTAAAAAAACGAATCAACCAATTAGGAAACTGTTTCACCTTGCTATAGATATATGTTACATTCATACATTCATCCTTGTAAAAAAACTGGAGGGGCAGGTTCTGTTTCATATCATCTCTGAGGCTGATCGGATGCGGAAGCTCCAACCGAAGGTGTAGACGCCAGAGCGCTGGATGAGCCGTTCTCAGGTGGTGGAGCCACTCCCCATTTACCTTCTGACTCGAGCGGCTCGAATATATGGACCCCACCGTCTGAGAGACCCACAGCAAACATATTGGGTTCTTGAGGATGAGCCGCAATCACCAGCGGATGGACGTTCGAGTTGCTGCAGACACATATAATGGAGAATCAAGATTTACTCTGTTTTTTCTGCTTAACTAAAAACAAAGATTGCTCTGTTTTCATTCAATCATTCACATTTGTACTCACCTGAGAGAAGCAGGCAGATACGCAGAGGGATTGACTCTGCAACGCAATCGAAGGTTTGCAGAGGTGAAGACACATATTGTAGCATCCATGAAACCAGCGTATATCAACTGGCTATCACATGAGAATGTGGCATGTGTGATTGGAGCTGATGATTCCCGCACAGGCCACTGAGATCATAAAGTTGAAACAATTAGAAAGGGTGTCAGATGCATATAGATCTTGGAGAGACAGAGGGAAGAAGTGGTAGTTACTCAAACCTGTTTCATGCATTCAAGCTTGGTTGTTTCGTATATAGCGAGCTGAGTTTCATGGACCACGAGGAAGTGTACTTGATCTTGATGAAACTGAACACGCGTGTCTGAAAGAGCACCCGTCGATCTTCCCTGTGGAACTTGTAGAACCTTGCTCCTCTGCTTCTCCCATCCATCCGTGTTCCATACACAAATCTACACATTCACAAAAAAATACCAATATGACTTGTAATGGTTCTTCTGAATTCTTGATTAGGTGAGATGAATCAGTACCTGAGCGTCTGCTCCAGACGAAACCAGAACGTTTAGTACGTTGGAGAAGGCGAGACCCGTTATTCTCTTGGAATGTCCTTTAAGCTTGCTCTTCACCTCATCAACGCGAACATTGTAAATCTGTATTGTACTATCATCCATTCCGATTGCAATTATATTGTTGTCCTGAGGGTGAAAAGCCAGAAACGTTGCTGCTGGCGGAGGCGGCATGAAAGTAGCCATTGTCTGCACTTAGCCAACAACATAAATCAAATGTCACAAAATGAAAAGCTGTTTACGTTCATTACGTAGAGCACTGTCTTTAGGTGGGATCTTACCTTAAACGTCATCATATTAAATAAAGAGATCTTTCCTCCAGATGCTGACATCACATACGAATCATTCTTGGATAAAGCAAAACACGGCACAGCTTCCTCTGAATTAGCTTCAGTCACATCGTTTGTCATTAAGATTCCGCTCGCTGGTTGCCACTGTTGAGGAGGTAATGAAGCCGTTGCCTATACAAAATTAAATTTTCATTACTTCACCTCTTTCTACGATGTTAAAGGCAAATCTTAGACCATATCTACCTTTCCAGTTGCGTTACGGTCATTTCGCTGCCATTTCCAAAGCAGATGAATAGCATTTGATGCCAATGCCAGTATAGCATTTCCAGAATTTGTGAAAATCAATCTCGATATCTGCAAAAGTTTTCAGTCTTTAGAATCAAACCATAAAAGAACAGCTATGTAGTCTCTGTGTTGGTACCTTGGTGACTCTCATATTCTCAGGGAGTCTCAACGAGCGGCATTGAGAGGGTTCACCGACTTCAGTTAGCTTCCATATCTTAGACTTATCATTTGATTCTTCAGTGATCACTGGCTTCACATCTACCATATTCCGTGAATCTCCATTCTGTTAGGAAGGAAGGCGCGGAATCATGACGATTAGACGCAGACTAAAAGATGGAATACATTGAAGGAGCAAAAAACCCATTGGCTTTCCCTACCATTCCAGGGATGGAAACTACAGAGGCAGGTCTCTCAGCAGCTCTCTCTGCCACCGCAATGTTGTTGATTGCAGGCTACATATATGAAATAAAAAATTTAGAAAGAAATTTCAGAGTCGGGGTTCGTAATTCGCTTGTTTAAGATCCAAAGAGCAGAAAATTCAGCACCTTGGAGGATTCAGAAGATAAGTTGTCCACCGTGTGCAATAGCCTTAAACCATCTGTGTTTGCCATAACCTTAATCATATTGTCATTGGCAGAAACCGCCAAGAGAGAGCCTTCCTTGTTAAACCGGATCCGTGGGCTTGCCTACAATATAAATAGAGCCCTGATGACTGCAACTTAGAAAATATTTGGTTACTAATTGAGATATTTGTTTAACATACCTGAAGACCACCATCAGCATCAATGGCAGTCAACAGCTGTACATTGTCCATATCCCAGAACTTAATGGAGAAGTCATCACCAGCAGCAAGGTAGCGGTTTTTAGTAGTATCAAACTGAACGACACCAAGAGAACGCTTGTGGAATCCTTGATAAGTTCTCATAACAGCTCCTTCGCTTTCATTCCATTCAACTATGTATGAATCCCCATCTTTACTCGTCCCACAAGAAAATAGCCTATCCATGTGAATAAAAAGAACAATTAGACTTTAAGTTCAATATCACATCATGACAACACAGAACAGAACCAAGACGTAGAAATGTGAAAACCATTTTATTACCGAGTTCCATCAGCACTGTAGGCCATCGTTGTACACCAGCGACCAGGAGCTTCGTAGTCAACCCGAGAACCCATATTATCATATAGCCACGCTTTTATTTTCCCGTCAAGCGCAGTTGAAAAGATGAACTTAAGCACCAGAAGAGATAGCAAAGTCAAGGCCATTTTAAATCTGAAACGAAATCATATAACTGTTGCTACCTACCTGAATGTTTTCTTTGTAGTGAGGGCAGATAGAGTAAACAGGAGCTTCATGGCCTTCAAAAGTATGCCTTTTTACACCCGTTGCAGCATCCCAGACCTTAATTTGACGTACTGATTAATATCTTTTGAGATTCAAAGGAAAAAAAAAGGAGTTCTTGAAAGGAATGTTAAATAGACTGAACCTTGATGGTTTTGTCATCACCACAAGTAGTAAAACATAGTTGCTTGTTTGGAGTGGAGAATGCAATGTCATTTACACCACCAACATGAGCATCAATCTGAAAAAAAAAAACTGCAGTTATTTACAGATAATGCAAGAAATGCTCGTAAAAAATGTAGTAAACGATATAACACCTCAAGGTGTTGTCTCATATCTTCACCACCGTGATAAGAGTATAGCTGTACAATATGTCTCGAATAAGCAACTCCTGCAGTTGAAAACGCACATATGAATATCCAAGGCAGTTGACAGAGTATTTATAATCTCAAATCTTACCGAATAAAGAACCATCTGGGCTCCAAATCACACGGTTGACAGAAACGACAGGTTCTTTCACTAAGGCAGCCTAAAGACCAGAAATTTTGGTCACTAACTTTTCAAATAAATACTGAATTTTAAGATTCTGGTAGAAAGAAAAGCACCTGCAAGGGCATTGAACATTTACTCAAGTCCCAAACTTTGAAAGTCTTTTGTACTAGACGTTCTCGAGAACCGACGTCCCAGAGCCCAATATCCCCAACGTTTGTACCAACTGGAACAATGCAAATTGAAACAAGGAACTTCTGGTGTTATAAAATTCCTGATGATGTTTTATTACAGAGCAGAAAAGGATATACAGAGCAGGAAACATACCTAGTAGGAGAGTCTGTTTGATTGGATGGAAATCCATGCTCATGGGAGATGAGCCTTGGCTCAAAGTTCGTGCTACTGTCTTAGGCAAGTCATCAGGTGCTTTGAAGGCTTGGGTATGACCATGTGCCTGTCCTGGGAACGTCATCGGTAGCATGTTCACACCAAGACTCACCTACACTCGAGGAGCAAAGAAGAAGTACGTGTAAACAAACATTTCTAGTAGAGTAAAAAAAAAAATTCTTTTAATTTTTATCACCTCGTCAGAGATTCCCATAGGTCTTGTTCTTTTTGAGACATGTTCCGAATCACCTGATGGATAGTCTACAGCGGAATTACTTGGAGGAGTTCTCGGATGCTTCAAGGCTGCTAAAAAGACCAAAACAGGAGAAGATGTTACATAGATCAAAGGTGAAACTTAAAGGTCTTGAAAAGGGCAAGGATAAATGTGAAATACGATAGTTTCACACAGCTATTATGAAAAAAAAAAAATACCTTGGATGGATGGAGCACCTAGAGCTATGGCTCCTCCAGACACAGCTGGATGAGGAAGAGAGGAAGAACTAGACATCCAACCAGCAAGAGGTGTTGGAACCTGAGAAGGCGTTGGTTGAAATGGCTGGAGACATAAAAGGAAAGTCAGATACGCCATGTGTAGGGTGTAACTATAGAACTAGGACAAATATCAGCTGGAAATTGACGTACCCCATGTGCGCCTAAAGGAGGAAACCCCCCGGCTTTTGGTAGTGACCCAAGCAGCGGATTGTTGACAGGGGATGGTGCTCGTGCATCATTCGGTAAGCGACAGGAGTGATCCACAAAGAGAGTCTTGATATCAGGATTTGGCCTTGGGTTTTTACAAAGCTGATGTTGCCAGTTTAAGCTGCAAGTTACGTAGAAACAAAGTGTTAAAGCAGCTGAGGAATGAAAATTGAACAAGTAAGGAAGATCCATTACCTCTGGTTAATCAGCGTTCTCAGCCGTGAATTTCTAAGGGTAGGAAACTGCAGCTTATCACGGAACAATGGATTCGCTTCAATCAACTTCTTAAGTTCCACCAACATGATAGATCTGGCTGACTTTGTGTCTCCATACTTGGATAACTGCTCGTTTTCCCTGAAGTTAAAACAGCTTAGAGACTATCTTTTGCATAATGGTTAAAACCTCAATCAAACTTGTTAAAACCCTATATGGCTAACCTGAAGTTCTCTAAGGTCAAGAGCTGAGTGATTTCCTTGAAAAGCTCCTCATTAAAAGTGGAAAACACTCTCAAGTCTTTCACTAAAATTTCAACAGCCTTTGGTCGATCATGCCTACAAAAAGCACACCAAATCAAACACGATTCTTTCTTTTTTTTCTTTGTGGATTTTTGAGGCACGTGTTACTTACTTATCCAAGGCCTCGAGGTACTTCTGCTTCCTAATCTCGAAGAATATCTTCATGGAGTATCTATTATCATCAACTTTGGTGAAACCAGAGAGATACTTCTCCACCTCATCCCAGTTCCCACTGTGCACTTCATCCTCAAAATACTTCATATTGAAGAAAAACCCAGACTCTTGTTCCAGCCTATTTTTCACAAAACCAAAGTTTAATTTACATTATTACTAAGCACTATGAATGATTTCTCACAAAACCCCAAACAAATAAAAAATAAAATAAACTTACTTATGAACAGTCTCTTTGAACTTCTCTTCATCTAGAAACTGTAAGATCAAGAACACAAGCTCTCTACTGAGAGAAGACATGTTTTCTCAACTCAGATTCACAAAACCCACCAAATCAATCACCAGATCTGCAAACCATCAAAACTGGGTTTCAATTATCCCCACAAATAATTAAATTAAATAAGAAAAAACGAAAACGGGCAGTTACAAATTTATTACCCTTCTCCTAATATATATATTTATCCATTTCGGCGAATTTAATTAGTGTAATTATAAGGTGAAAATCGGGAAACTCTACATGATAACAAAAATAGCAAAACCCCTATAAAAGCTAACGGCTAAACAAAACTCCAAAGAGCTAGATTCCTTTAACAAGCGTGGAGAAGCTTACTACTTACCATGAAGAAGGAGAAGAGAGAAGATCGAATTCACAAACCCAGAGCTTCAGTTTCTCTCTCTCTCTCCTCAGATGAAAGAGGCGAAGGATTTGTGTTTTCTCTCTCTTCAATATTATTTATTATACGAAGCATTTAAATCGGAGGTTTTTTTTTTTTTCCTGTAAAGGGGATTTTGATATGGGAAGGTGACAGGTAACGGAGCGTGATAAGAGCAACGACCTATTATAGGATAAGGAAGCTGATTCTGATAAGTGCAGTGACTTATGCATGAGTGCGTTTAAACGTAGACATACGACTTAGCCGGCTACAATTCTCCAGGCAATCGGCTCGGAATTTTCAGTTGCTTAGCTGTACTCCACGGAGACATAACTGTCTGTTTCGCGACAATACTACACCCTCAGTGAAAACCGTTGATCTGGTACGATGATACCCGTATACTTTAATCCAACGGTTTATATACCTGTCGAAGCGGAGTAGCTGCATCCCCACAGATTCAGCATAACGCGACAAAGCTTTTCCTTCTGAGATGCATCATCTTTAAATTATCTACCCTTGATATGACCAATATTTCCTAATTTGCCATTTATTCTTGAAATGCGGTACTCGTTGAACATCACGTGATGGAGTGATAATTGAACTAGAAAGTGGGAAAAAGTAGAATAATTTTATTTGATTCTTGATTAATTTTTAACTGAAAAATAAAAGAATACTCCTAGTAGATTAAATTATTCTTTAGAGAAAATATTTTCAGTTTACTTTTATCGTATCAATCCAATTATAGCAGATATATTTGCGTATGTGTAATATTTGTATTTTAACAATTATGTATAGGGACATAATAATCTTATAATTTCTCTGTATTTTTGTAAAATGTTTTGAGTATATACATAGAATTTGGTTTAAAATTTTACTTTATTAAAAACACTTGATTAAAATAAAAAAATTAACCGATAATTAGTCATCACTATTCTGAACAAATAAGATAAAAATTATATATATTAACTTTTTATATTTTAAATTAATTTTAAAGAGTATCATACAAATTGAAACAAAAATATTCTCTAAAACATCATACAAAACGAAATGGAAGGAGTGTTGTGATTAGTATATTTGATTCTGAAAAAATAATGATAACAGTAACTAAGGACAAACTAAATCTAGCTATTGATGAGTGATGATGTGTTATTTATCAATCGAAGTTTTAATCTACTCACTAGAAACATAAAATTTGTTGTTTGGTCTAGATACATCAAACTGAACGTCATTACCTTAAAGTTTTCCGCACCAAAACAAATAAGAAAAATATTAGTTGATTAAGTGCTCAAGAATGATAATACTTTGCTTTGCTAAAGTTTATGAGTGCAAAAGAAAAGTATAACTTTTGAAAAGATACATTATTCTTTTATTACACGAGTATCTATGTTAATTAGGACGTGTTTAAGAATGAGTTCGCTCTAGGAGTCTTCTCTCCCAAACACGGGTTCCGAGATTGCCGCACTTCAAAAATGAGCTCGCTATGCTGCATCCTCTACGGTATGACTGTTGCGCTCTCCTTCAACTGCTGACTTGCTCCTCGCCTCTGCTTGTGGGTCGACGATCTCTGCTGCTCCACCGGCGACGAAGTTGGTTTTGTTTGAGCTTTCCAAGATGTTCGTCCTCCTGCCACCTCCCTCCGTACCGATGAGTCATCCAGATCTGCTCTTCCATCTCAGTCTTCTAGGGGGTCGCAGAATCTTCTTCACCCTCCAAAACCACCAGATCCACCAGATTCAACCGCTCCTCTTCTGTGTAGAAGTCCCTCCACTACTGCTCAGCCGCTTCTCACCCACCCCGAACTTCCGTTAAGAGTTTCAGAGACCTCTCTCCTCCAACGTCATAGATCTACTTATCGTGAGACAGAGCAGGCACCAGCTCCACCGTGTGTTGAGCTTCACCAACCAGATTTATGCATCTCTCAACCTATCCTTAGCATCTCCAGGCCTCCAACTTCTGCAACCGCTCCGAGTCTCACCATCCAGAAAGCATTGAGCTTGATGAGAATGGTCCATCATGTGGCTGTTGAGAGCCAAAAAAAGTTTTGCCACTACCATAACGACAAACCAGAATGGCCTAACTCGTTCCATTCCACAACAGTGAAAAGTCTCGAGGACTGGATTTCCAATATTGTTATATTAGTAGTGGAACGTTTCATGGATTTAGCTTCAGTCAGTCGTTGTAGGTTTGAGAACTTCCGGCTTGCTACTCAACCCTTTCCTCCGATAGCTTCATCAGTTGCAAATAAACTTTGGAAATCTGAAAAATCATTAGCTCCAGCAGTCTCACAGCCCACCACCTCCGGAATCCATCTTCATCAACTAGCTCCTTTTCAAGACAATGCTCAATATCAGTTCCAACCATGAGGTGTCTAAAACTAGAACCATCATCAAACCCTCTAAAATTATCATTTGTGAGTAATTTTAGTCAAACTTCTTCTCGACAAGGCTGAGAGAGGTCTTTCTCCATCTCCTCTTTATCAAAGGAGAGAATCCTTCCACAACAATCCTTCAATTCAAGCGTTGTCACCAATAGTTCAGTAGTGTTGTACCGAAAGGCTTCAACAACTTCCTCCTTAGCAAGGGAGAGACCATTTTCATCCTCCTTCCCGGTAAGGAAGAGATTACTTTTGTTTTTTTTTTCTTTTTCAGGAAAAGACTATATCCAGCGACAGTCTCCTTTATAGCATCGCCTTTTACTGCGGAAACTTTGGCGTTGCAAAACACCATGATTTCTGCTCATCAGTGTGAGATTAACACTCTCTTGATTTTCCCAAACTTTCAGATGAGAGAAAAATATTTAGAGATCGATGTTCTTCTCAACCTTCTATCTGTTCTATTTATTGTTGTTGCTTTTAAGTTTATATTCAGACTAGCTAAGTTTAGAGATGACCTTGTGGCCAATCAAGGTCCATGATTATTGTACTAATTCTAAGTTATGAAATGAATTGATTCACAAAAAAAATATTAGGACATGTTTTGATATACTAGTTTATTTGAATATATGTATAGGGTGAAGATGCAAAACCAATCAATATTTAAACAATTGTTAACAATGTTAAGTGAGATGACGACTGACAACAAGGGATATCAAATATAATATCTATAGATCCAAATCGATATGAATATGAATTTCCGTTAGGTATGCCAAATGTATTAATAAACATCAAAGAAGGAACAAAAAACAAACATCAAAGTTGAGTATATGTTTTAACAAACTGAAAATTCCCTTATATATTCATATATATATATATATATATGAATAATACAAACTAAATATATATACACATACAGTTTATACACATGTATCTAAAAACTGAAGCGTTTTTTCTGATTGCATAGGGGACTATAATCAGTTAATTACTCGTAGTAATTAAATGTATATATTGAATTTAAATTGATAAGTGATAACCATATATATGCATATGAATTAAATCTCACCATTTATATACTCCCATGTTTCAATATATAAGTAGTTTTAGTTGAAAAACTAAAATAAAAAAAGCTTTTATCTTTTTTAAATATCATTAAATATATAACTTTAACCAATTATAAAAAACTTTCATAATTTAATAGCTCATAAAATATCCAATGAGAACAAAAATTGCATTCAAATATTAGATTATTTATATTCTGAATAAAATATTCTGAACAAAAGTAATATTTAATAGAGACAGACTTGGTTACTTAGGGGGGGGGAGTGTATTGAATTGAGAGTTTTAGGTGATTTGTATTAAACTGACAAATCTACTGTTATTCAAACATGAATTTCAAAAACTTATTTAAAATCTACTGTTAATGAACTTGACATTTTATAAAGCTCTCTGAAATTCACTGTTATTGGAAATATGTTAAGTTTCAGAGTTTTAAAGTTTTCAATTAATTTTAGAGTGTTTGGTGGAGTTTCTTAGTTAAAACGATTAAAACTTAAATCTCTTGCTTTTAGGTGAGATTCTAGAATTGTTTAACCAAAATCACTTTAATCTCTGTAATTTATTAAAATCATCTGAAACTTCATTAAAACGAAATCACTTTAAATTTCAGATTGAATACACTCCCTTGGTGTAAATTTGTAATAAGTTATAATATGAATAGTAGGTTCTCATCTGAATTCAGGAACAAACAAAAAAGTAATATGAATTGATAAAATAATACGAAGAACAAAAATGAATTATTTGGTTTGGTAGGTCAACGTCTTATTATCAATCAAAAGTTAGTGAGAACATTAACTACGAAAAGGAAAGTTATAAATCAAGATGTCAATATCAGATAACAACTCGTCAGTGCAGTGTGATACGTTTAATTATGAGTCACTGGGTACATGTGCATGATGTAATTATTGCACATTTATCTGATTTTAAACCTGAATAGAGAGAAATTTATAGTAAAAAGGTGAATTGATCTGTAAATTGATCTGGTTAGTTATTGATACTATTCTCTGACTATGCTCCGGAGTAAATACCCCCTATTTAGATTTGGGATAAATGTTTCTTTTATATAACTAAGCGGTTGTATTCAATTAAGAGTTTTAGATGATTTATATTAAAAAAAAAACAAATTCACTGTTATTTAAACATAAATTTTAAGATTTATTTAAAATCCACTGTTATTGAACTTAGCATTTTGTAAAGTACTTTGAAATCCACGATTATTGAAAATATTTTAAGTTGTTGAGTTTTAAAGTTTTCAGCTGATTTTAGAGTGTTTGCGTGAAGTTTTTTAGTTAAAAAAATTAAACTCAAATCCCATGATTTTAGCTGATATTCTATAGTATTTTAACAAAAAAAACACATAAATCTCTACAACTTATTGAAATCATCTGAAATTTCATTAAAAATTAATTCACATTAAATGTTAAATTGAATACATCCCCTTAAAATGTATGTTGTCAATTAGCTTGGTTGCCTCATACAGTATTAATGTGTTTCTTTGGGTTATGCAAAGATACTCTATAACTTTATAATCATTATTTTCTCTATTTCAGAATGATGTATATTCTAAAATTTTCATATTTATCAAAAAAAAGTGAATTGATCCGTAAATTGTTCTAGTTGGTTATTGATAATTACTATTCTCTGACTAGGCTATAGAGTAAGCACTCCCTATTTAGATTTGTAATACATGTTTCCTTTGTATAACTAAAATGTATGTTGTCAGTTAGTTTGGTTGCCTCATACAGTATTGATGTTTTGTTTTAGACAATGCAAAGACACTCTATAACTTTATAATTACTAGTCTATCTGTTTCAAAATAATGTATATTCTAGAGTTTTCATATTTATTATAATAACAAGTAAAATTAGATTGATAATAAATACATTATTCTCTGTGTTAAACTATTTATTACTAGAAAATATACTATTATTTATTTTCTGTGGGAAATAGAAAATGCAGGCTATCAATAGCAATGATAGTTCCTATTATTCTAGGTATATGGTGCTATGTGAATGGATCATGGAAAGACAATGATACTTTTCCAGTGCATGGATGGTATAGCGCACTCGAAGGTTTTGACGGTTTAATGGGAGGGGGAATCTTAGAGCGAGCCAATTGCCACTACATTCGGAAATAAAAGCGTTTATTTGGACAATAGAATGCATGGAGAATTTAAGGCAGTTTTCCGTTACATTTACAACGGATTTTTCTCAGCTGGTGAAGATGGTTTCGGATCCAGGAGAATTGTCAGCATTTGCAAGCTACTTGGAAGATATTATACCACAGACGCAAAATAATATGGCGGATAGTTTAGCACGCAGTCGTCTTTTGTTGTCCATATGGATGCCGAACTATCGATTTGGTTTACAGAGCTACATGAGTTTGTTGTTGTTGATGACAAAAAACTATTTATTACTATTGTTAACCAATCAAAATTTAGTAAAAAAATTAATATTATTGAAGTTTACAATTTATCGTTATTATATATATTGAAAATGTAAAATATAAATTTTTAGAAACAATTATTTTTCTAAAAAACGGATCATTCTGAAACTGTAGGAGTATGTTTTATCATTAATTTACACATTTTTGGTGATTATACTTGCTCAAAATGAATTAATACAAAATATGCACATTTTTGATATTTGTGAATATCTTTAGTGTTAAGCTAGATGAGCTTCCAACCTAAAATCAATTGACAATTAGGGGAGTGACTCATCTATTTTATATATTGCGAAGGATCCCTTCCAACTACCGGTGTGAGACAACTATGTGTCTAATACGCCCCTCGAGATGATGGTTCTTTGAGCATCAATCTCGGAATGTTTGAGCAAGGATCGATAGGCCAACTTTGGGCCAGATCGATGTGGATCGGGTTGGCTGCGTGGATCGGGCTCTGATACCATGTTAAGCTAGACGGACTTCCAACCTAAAACCAATTGGTAATTAGGGGAGTGACTCATCTATTTTATATATTGCTAAGGATCCCTTCCAACTATCGATGTGAGACAACTATGTGTCTAATATTTAGAACATGAGTCAAAATGAATGTCAAACTGAACGAGTATTCGAGGGATTGAAACTTGTTTAATTGAAAGTTAACGCCAAAAAAACAAACATATCACTAGCACAAAAATCATCCGAAATAAAAGATGGACATTACCGAGAGATGGAGAAGTGAACGGTGGTCAGTAGTCACTGCATCTCTCTCTCTTTTAAGTCTCCGGGCAAAAAGTAGTGTTTATATAGGTCCCATCTGGCGGGTCTGTCTAGAAGTCTAGCGAAATAATTAAATTCTCACAAAGATGTCTGATTAAAGTTATTTTATTAATCATTCACGATGTTATGAACACACAACCCACTGAAATCTAAGTGTAGATACTCGTATCATTTTAGCATTTTTTTTGTTTTTTTTGTTTTTTGACAAAAAAATAGCATTTTTTGTTACACAACTGTTATTTTAGAATTAAAATAAATATTATTCTTATTGTTTAGTTTGCTGATTATACTTGCACTAATTTTATAAATATTTTTTTACTTTAAAATTGTTGGTCAAATAAATGTAATCAATAAAAATATAAATACATTTTAATTATTTTTATAATATTCGTGAAAATATAAAAATGACACTTTTTAATAAACATAAAGTATTTTATTAGATCATATATCTGTAGCTAGCATAAAATGTTTGTTTTCACAATGTAACTGTAGTCAAAACCGTTTTTCTAATGTGTCAAACAAGTAAAAAATAATAATCACATTTTGAACATACGCAAATAGCATTTATGTTTATTATTAGCTCTTGCACTAAAGATACATTTAGGGAAAAACCTAAGCATGAACATAAAAGGAATGGTTAAGATATTACCTTAAGTACCCTGATAAATTTGTACGTAAACCCCAGTAACATAAAAACGAAAAACGTCAAAATATATAAGAAACAAATGTCTTCTTCATGCTCAAATGCTCGATGGATGCCTGTTACTTTTTAAAATTTCTTTAACAAAAAAAGCATGTTCATAGATTCCTAAACTCCACCCATGTATAAGACGCACTATCGAACTTATTTTCCAGTAGCTATATTATATATTATGTTCTTCTTTTTAAAAAACTGGGACTGGGCCTTTAAAATTTTTTTGAAATAAAGTACAAACGAGAGGTAAATGAATGCCTTTAAAGTATTTTTAAAGCTTAATTGCTTTTTTAATATTCTTCAATTTTAAAATAATAATAATATTCTTCAGTTTTATTTATCACCTCCTCGTCTTGAATGCCTTCCCCGAGAAATTGTCGGTTGTCCTTGCCATTTTAATATGGACACTTTCTGAATTTCCGAAGCAACAATGATGCATGTACTATTACTATTATCCATAAAAGAAATATTACTACTTGATAAGACTATAACGTCCACGTATATACATTGCCGCTAACTATTATTTTTCCTTGTTTTTGTTTTATTTTATAGCTTACGAGGACCACGAAAGCAAGAGAAGTGTTTGTTTCCTTATAAATGTTCCGACGCCGCTTGGGATTGATTGATAGTTAACTAATATAGTGACATGGGTTTTCGTGTCCCAACGTTTGAAACTCCCGTAAAGTCAATTGACAAGAGACAACGACAATTTTCACCTTATTTACACATGCTGTAAAAAAAAAACCAATAAATATAAGACAATGGGCTTAAAGCCCAATAAGGAACTTATTAATCTGTCTGGTGAAAGAACTTATCACGCTGTTTTGCATTTACATAAACCAAGCCAGAAATTGTGCTTGTACTTCTCTAAGCTTGCTCAACGGAATTCACATGAACCAATCAAAATTTCATTTGCTCAAAGGGAAATTAATTAAGGATGCCACGTGGGAAGAAAAAGCAGGACCAATTGTAAATTAGAAACTTCCCTCTCTCCTTCAAATCTATCTCTCTCGCCGACGACGAGGCAGGAACAAGAAAGACCATTCGAGACATCGTTGACTCTTAACCCCACATTCATCACAAACAAAAAAAAAAGGTCTCCCCTTTCGTCTTCTCCTTTCTCTCAGATCTGAGGGAATGGATAGCAGTTACTCCGCCATCTCCAAAAACTCCTACGTCGAGTTACAGAAACAGACCAAGCTCGACGAAGAAAGCTTCGTCGATCCCGACCCCGATGTCGGATCCAATCAAGGAGGATCCGGGATCTCCGGAGCCGTTTTCAACCTCACAACATCAATCATCGGCGCCGGGATCATGGCATTACCCGCCACCATGAAAGTCCTCGGCTTGGTCCTAGGCCTCCTCCTGATCGTCCTCATCGCGATCCTCTCCGAGATCAGCGTCGAGCTCTTAGTCAGATTCTCCTCTCTCCACAAATCAAGATCCTACGGCGAGGTCGTGGAGTCCGCACTGGGAAAACCCGCTAGGGTTTTCTCCGAGATCTGCATCGTCGTCAACAACGGCGGCTTCCTCGTCGTCTACCTCATCATCATGGGTGACGTCATGTCCGGTTCGCTTCGCCACGTCGGCGTTTTGGACCAGTGGTTAGGGAACGGGGTTTGGGACCATCGCAAAGTCTTGATTCTGATCGTTGTGGTTGTTTTCTTGGCTCCGTTATGCGCTTTGAATAAGATCGATTCCTTGAGCGTCACGTCAGCTGCTTCTGTTGCTCTCGCTGTTGTGTTTGTTGCTGTTTGTTTCGTTGTCGCGGCGGTTAAGCTTGTGGAAGGGACTGTTGCTGATGCGCCGAGGATGAGTCCTGATATCGGTTCGAAAGAAGCGGTGTTGGATCTTCTTGTTGTTATACCGATTATGACGAACGCTTACGTTTGTCATTTTAATGTACAGCCGATTTATAATGAGTTGGAAGGGAGGACGCCTGAGAAGATGAATAGAGTTGGGAGGATCACGACGGCTGTTTGTGTTGTTGTGTATGCTTCCACTGCTGTTTCTGGTTATCTTCTCTTTGGTAAGGACACTGAATCGGATATCTTGACTAATTTCGATCAAGATCTAGGGATCCGGTTCAGCTCTGCGGTGAATTATATTGTCAGAGTGGGATACATTCTTCATCTGGTTCTTGTTTTCCCTGTGATTCATTTCTCGTTGAGGGAGACTGTTGATAGTTTGTTGTTTGAAGGCTCGCCTCCTCTGTCGGAAAGCAAGAAGAGGTCTTTGGGGCTTACGGTGATCTTGCTGGCTCTTATTTACATTGGCTCGACGATGATTCCGAATATATGGACTGCGTTTAAATTCACGGGGGCTACATCAGCGGTTTCGCTTGGTTTTACGTTCCCTGCTCTTATAGCGTTAAGGTTAGGGAAGCAGAGCAATTCGTTGAGCGTGGTGGAGAGATATGTGTCGTGGTTGATGCTGATCTTGGCGGTGGTGGTTAGTGTTGTGGGAACGCTTGGTAACATTTATAGTCTCAGAAGCAAATCGGATTGATACTTTGTTCAGGAACTTGTTAGATTTTATACAATCAGAGATTCTTAGTCTGATACAGTAACCGGAAGTCTTCATCATACCACGCCTTTAGGGTATTGTTGATCAATGGCGTTTGTTTAGACCAGGTCCATAGATTTCATCATACCTATGACTTCTATGTTTGTATACAGACCACGATTCTTATTGATATATATACACGCAATTTTGCTGTTTTTTTTTTTTATTAATAAACTTCCTTCCCTGCTGCAATTCATTATTTTGTGCTTCTTGGATCGTTTGGTTGATATGGGTTCATGAATGTAGTTTGAAAACGAGTTGGTTCACACTTAACCGGATTTAAATTGTTTAGGTATCTGATAGTGATATATATAACCATGATTCTGGCTATGAGTTTTGAACTGGTTGTTAGAATGACTCAGAGCGTCGGGATTGATGTAGTTTTCAAACTAAAGCGAAGTAACGAAACTTAAGTTCGACTTAAAGGTTATCAATAAAGATATAGTACCTATCTTTTATTACACCTTTGGTTTCATGACCAGAAAAAGGAACATTGATGGGTGTGGAGTGTTAAAAATTGTACTAGTATAATAATCGAACGAGTTTACCTTGGTTGTTTATGCAAAACTTCCTCTTAGTCGTCGATTATATGAATAAAGTACAAAGAGTGTATGGTGTAACCAACCAAATATACGATGGAGATGGGAAGTTAGTAATGGTTAATCAATAAGCTTAAAACATATAATATGGCCAAACCGAAAATTGGAGTGGAAGCTAGCTAGTGGCTGGTAGTGCATTTTAAATGCTACATGCTCATGAGTCATGACCCGTGATTCCCAATCGTGTCTTTTATCTGTCTCTATCAATAAGTTAAATTTGCACCTGTTTGACATGTTTATACAACATTCTGATTGAGTGATGGATGAATATTATCATGATTGCATCCACCCGTGTCCATGTTTTTTTGTAATCACAGCAACATTCCTTAATAATGGCTCACAAGCTCAATTATAATTAATCTTTCTTTTAATTCAAAAGGCCAAACTGACGATAACATTAAAAATTGGTTCATGTTCGTTGACGTGAGTAATAAGAACCCATAAAAATTATAATAACAGAGGTCTACACAAGAATTAATACTGAAAAATATTGTGCCCAAAAATACAGAGAAAATATTGGTTGACTACATAAGATGAATATCAATTTCCATACATAATAGTATTTTATATAGTTATTAGTTGACCTGAATAAGAAGATAATACTAAGTATTTAGTAAATTAAATCCACATTCTATTTATTATGTTTGTCAACAAACAGCTATTCAACTTAATAGAAGCTAACAATTTTTATTTAGCTTAAAAACGAGATAATCTATACTACTATTAATCTATATCTGCTATGAAGTTTTTTTTCTTAACATTATAGAGTCATGGCAGCCTTCACTGCATTTCTTATAGAGTTATAGAGTTGAGCATCAGCATCTATCTCTTATTATTTTTGAATTTAAAATCAGTATAAATTCAAAGAAAATCAAGAAATGAAATAAGAAATTATAACGTAAGCTTGCTGTATATTTGGTATTGCTTTGTAAAAAAAAATACAGCCATTTTATAAAATTAGGTTTTATATGTGATATATCACAGAAAATTTGACATCCAAATCAATCAAATTAATTACGAAATTATATAACATATTTTGATTTTAACTTTTACTTTAAATTTCAATCTATATGTCATTACAATGGTTCCTCACCTATTAGTCTTGTATATCTATTAATAATAGGAATCTCAATTAATTCGAAAGGGTTTGTGTTTTTATAGGTCTCTCGGATCTTGTGAAAAGTTGCGACTGTTCGTTAAACAGTTGGGTCTCTTCTTTACGAAAAGACACGACTGCTTAAATGGTTGTGTCTCTTCATCGTTAAAAGTTGCGACTGTTTAAATTGAAAGGGTGTGTGTTTTTTTATGTAGTTTAAATGTTGCGAAAAATTGCGACTGTTCGTTAAAAAGTTGCGTCTCTTCTTTATGAAAAGATGCGACTAGCTTAAATGTTGTGAAAAATTGCGACTGTTCGTTAAAAAGTTGCGTCTCTTCTTTACGAAAAGATGCGACTACTTAAATTGTTTTTATGTAGGTTAAATGTTGTGAAAAATTGCAATTGTTCGTTAAAAAGTTGCGTCTTTTCTTTATGAAAAGATGCGAGTAGCTTTAATGTTGTGAAAAATTGCGACTGTTCGTTAAAAAGTTGCGTCTCTTCTTTATGAAAAGATGCGACTACTTAAATTGAAAATATGTGACTTTTCAAAGAGAGCTTTTCAAAATCTATAAATAGTCTATGTTTATACACTTCTGACACTAAAATTTTCCGCTACTCTAATGGTTAGTAAAATGGTGAAAAAAAATAGTTCTACGAAGTTACTTGGTTACAAATTTTTGAAGATGTTCAAATGAAAGGTTGTGTCTCTTCTTCGATAAAAGTTGTAACTGTTTAAATTGAAAGGGTGTGTATTTTTATAGGTAGTTTAAATCTTGTGAAAAGTTGCGATTGTTCGTTAAAAAGTTGTGACTCTTCTTTATGAAAAGATGCAATTAAGTAAAAGATTGTGTCTCTTCTTTGGTAAAAATTACAACTGTTTGAATTGAAAAGATGTGACTTTTCAAAGAGAACTTTTCAAAATCTATAAATAGTCTATGTTTTTACTTTTCTGAAAGTAAAATTTTCGCTAATCTAATTGATAGTAAAATGGTGAAAAAAATAGTTCTATGAAGTTAGTTAGTTACAAATTTTTAGAAGAAGTTCAAATGAAACGTTGTCAGCAAAAAATATTATGAAGAGTTCTACGTGTACCGATAGAATTCTAGAGTATTTATATCTCAATACAACCTCGAATTCAAAATACTATTTAAATGTCCAATAAAAGCATTTAATGATTTTAAAAGGTAAATATTTATATAAATTTAGCTGGTTTAATTTAATTCTAGTGTTAGTTTAATATAATAAGGTTAGTGTTTTTATAAGAACTTTCCTGAAAATTCAAAGTAATATTATAAATAAAGTGTTGTTATACCAAAATCTCTTTCTTAATTTGTAAGCATGTGATTTTTTTGATTTTTTTTATAGGAGATACAGCTAGGAAGAAGAAAATGATTAAAATATAATATTGGGTATATGATTTGTTTAAAAAATGTTAAGAAATAAGATCTCTTAAAATTAACAGGTAATCATGATTTTAACCACATAAGTCTTACATAGTTGCAAATAAATCATGAATATTCGAACTATCGTTATAATTTACCTTATAAATTTAGTAAATAATTACATTGGAATGTGTTTACTTTTTAATTATTTTAAAATATTCAGTTTTCAAGATTTCTAAATAACTTAAGTAAACGGATAATAAGACATATATTTTATTTAGTATTGACATATTTGTAGTTTTGTTATAACTAACCCGTAAACAAAATATAGATTTTTAGTATTATCAATAAAAGAAAATAGTTCATACAAGATAATTTTATACCACATTTACTATCTTAAAAGTAATGATATAAAATGTGCATATTATATTTACAAATCGAGTTCCCGTGCGATATCGCACGGGTTCTTTACCTAGTTGTTGTAAGATAATACTCTGATATAAATGCATTGATTTGCCAAAATATAGAAACAAATTTTGTTAAGGGATTTAAAGCAAGTTTGTAAATGGAGGAATAGGATAATAGTCACAAAGAGATAGTGATCTAAAAAGCAAGATAAAAAAAAGCAGCATTTTCACACACCGTGATTAATGGACACACCCACACACACACATTCAGTCGTCTCCATGTGTTTAACACACATATATTCACAAAGCCAAAGATGTGTGAACTTGTTTTATTTTTGGTTTAACTTTGACCCTTTCTAATTTCACTTTGGTCCATCGTTTACCCACCTTACCAAGTAATGCCCCCGCAACTTTTTTAAAAAGTCAAAAAGACGCCCAACCGTCTCTCCTTTTTATATACATACCACTCGAACGACTTTACCTTCCCCAAACCACACTCTCACCAACAACAAAAACAACTTCTTTCTTCTTCTTACAATGGACTGGTTCTCATGGCTATCAAGAACGAATCTCGAAGACTCGCTCATCTACGAGTACGGTCTATCCTTATCCCACAACGAGCTCGAGTTCGAAGACATCGCTTACTTCAACCACGAGTTCCTCCAGAGCATGGGAATATCCATCGCCAAACACCGCCTCGAGATCCTCAAGCTCGCTCGGAGAGACAAGAAACCGTCTCCGCTCACCGCTCGCTCGATCTCCAGAGTCTTGATCGCGATTAGGAAGACAGGGAAGTGCTTCTCGGAGTATGTCAGGGCGTGGATCCGACGCGAGGAGTCGTCGAGGGCTCTGGTGGTTGTGCCGAGAAGCAGCGGGAACGGGAGGTGGAAAGGGGCTTTGATGAAGAGGAGCAAGAGATCCGTGACGCCGAGCAACGGCAAGGAAGAGAGGCTTCTGCTGACGAATGGGACTCCGTGTAGGCTCGAAAGCTTCTCGAGTTCCACGGTTTTTGATTGCGGTTTGAAAGAGGAGAAAGATTGTGATGTGGAAGAAGAAGAGATTAAGTGGGATTCAATGTTTCAGAACCTGAAACCTACTTGAAGTTACTTGATGATGATGCTGAATCTGATAGATGGTGACTTTTAGGGTTCTTTCTGCCACCAACACATGTATTTAATGAGCTTTCATTGTTTCCGAGTGTGTTTGTGTGTTCGTTGATTAGATTTAGAATATTTAATTACGAAGCTCTTGTCCTGTAATCTAGGTTTTATTTCTTTGTTTAGAATCATCATCTTTTGCTTTTGATAAATGACCAAACAGAGTAAACTCTGTTTTTTCTTTCTTTCTTTCTCATTTCTACTACATGCCGTGACATTTGATTTGGTTCATGCCGTGGCATTTGATTTGGTACATGCCGTGGCATTTGATTTGGTCTGGGTCAAGTGACCTGTCTTGACTCCTGACAAGAAAGAGTCAAATCCAGCAAACACGCTCTTTTACTTGCATTATGGTAGTCGATCAGAGAACAATCCCCTGTTGTTTCTGTGTACATATCTATTAAACATTTGCGATCAACAACGCTTGTACAAACATCAAACAGATACAAATAACATTAATCAATAAGCCGTTACAAAAGGTTCTTCCTACCGGTTTTTCTCCCGGTTAAGCCACAGTTTACAGCTGAATAATAATCATTAAGTTTACAAATCTTAGAATACACCCCACCCACCAAAAAAAACATGCCGCAAGATACAATACAATGCAGAGTAGATAATATAAGCATATCTACGAGTTTATTTTTCTTTTATATCATCTTTCGTCTAAGCAGTCTCTCTAGCTTTCACTTGAAAATATCAATGACCGGCTGATTGTGGCTGCAACCTGAATGATCCAGACGCATAGAGAGCTTGATAGACCGGGCGGATTCTCACAGTCAATATAACACTCAGCACAGTTCCAAGGCCACAAACTCCGGCTAGAACCAAGAACGTTTCTCTGAAGCACTCAGGACCAACGCAGGTAATATTCCCTTGCTTCTCTGCTTCCCTGTCGTAGATGTATCCCGCAAGAAGGGCCGAGAATATGGTTGCTCCTATCGGGTTACCCAAGAGTATGACGTTGTAGTTGATCCCAAAATGTCTAAGACCGAACAGCTCCGAGATGGTGGCGATTGACAAGAACTGAAACCCCATGCCTATCCCGATAAGAGCCGTCGCCACGTAGATGGTGTGGTCGATGGCCATGGCGAAGAGGAGGAATGTGAACACCATAAGTAGCTGTGCAGCTCCCATCCACAATGTTCTTGGAAGGGTTCTTGACCTGAGAGAATCATTCATTCTGAGAAACAAACACAGTGACTGTTTTGGAATGATAGATAAGATGAGAGATGAGATTCTTACTTGACAAAGTGCTCAGATATGGCACCTGAAGCGAGACGGCCTATGAAGTTGAAGAAACTAAAGAGGCAGAGGAGTATTGTAGTATCCTTAATACCAAAAGCGAATCCGATCTGTGCCAAGTTGTTTGAGACCGTAACACCTGAACCCATCCCTAGGAAGTAGGCAAACCAAAGCAGCCAGAAATCAGCCTTGACAAAGACTTGTCCCACCTTGAAATCCTCTCCTCTCCTAGGCTTCCTCTTCTTCTTAACAGCACCTTCTCCTTCAGCCAGAAGTATCTCCATATCATCATCATCTCCTTCGAAGAGAGTCCCGAGGAGGTTCGAATCCGAGGTAGAAGTAATCAGCAGCGGCTCCTCCTGTGTTGTTGACTCACCTTCCTCTTTAGCTAGATTATCCGAAGAACCAAGCGGAGAGCTCTTGACATTCGAACGGAACAGCGTCATCTTGATGGGAACCGCGAGAGGAGAGAACAGAAACAACACCACGATACCCACAAGAACGTATCTAACCACGCTTGGAAGCGAATACACCTCGCTAACCACAGTCGTCACAACAAGATAAGCAGCGAGAAGGATACTAGTCCCAAGCAAAAAAGCTAAATACACAGGCTCAGAAGGGTCTTCACTAGTAGACGGAATACAAGGACGGACGAAGTACATAACAACCAAACACAATACAGGTATACCAACGGTGAGAAACAGAAGCAGATCCGAAGCTGAATGGTGAAGCAAGACGCTGAACAAGACCGTGAAAGCTGCACCGCTGATCCCAGTTAACCCTTTAAGAAGCCCCGCCACGGAGCCTCTGCTCATAGGAAAGTTCCTCATATTGGTCACTAGAGACGCCGTGCTGAACCACGAGCAGCTATTAGTAGCCACAACCAGAGCTATGAACAGCTGTCTCAAAACAAACAAAGATACAAACTTTGTGAGTTCACTGATCAAAAGATCTACACTTTATGTTAACTAACATAACTTAGTGAGTTCACTGATCAAAAGATTTACACTTTATGTTAACTAACATACAAAAGATACTAACTTTGTGAGTTCACTGATCAAAAGATACTAACTTTGTGAGTTCACTGATCAAAAGATCTACACTTTATGCTAACTAACATACAAAAGATACTAACTTTGTGAGCCCACTGATCAAAAGATGTAAACTTTATGTAAGGATCTTGATTCTTCTTCTTACCAGCCAGAAAGGCAAGCCGTTAACGATTTGACTAACGGAGAGCCAGAAGACGCCGTAACCGAGGAAACAAGAGGAGACGCCGATGAGGAGCATCGCCCAAGGAGCGAGCTTGTTGCTTGCGTACCCTGGGAGTAGACCCGTGTTCTCTCCCAGATCACAGGCCACGCCGAGGATGGTGACCTGCTGCTGGTTAAACCCTAGAACCGTTTTGAGAGCGGAGGAGTAAAGAGGGAAAGTTGAAGCGTGTCCCGCCGATATCTGAACCCATACGGCGGCTGCTAACCCGACCCACGGTGGTCGGCTTCCCGTTTTCTCGAACCAGCTTCGGCATCTTCCGATCTATCACTCGGATTTGAAACTGATTTGATTTGATGCAGAGTGGGAGAGAGAGCTGAATCTATGTAAGGTCACTCTTTAATGTTCAGTCTTCATTTATAATGTATGGGTTTACATATGGAAAAAAGATATTTAATGCATTTACGTTTTATACGAGTTCTTATTTTATTACAAAAGCGTGGATCTTGAGACGTTTTTACATATACTTTCTGAAACTAATCATGTTACAATCTGTTTATAATTAGTTGCAATCATAATTATACTCACTTGCAACTTGGAAGTGGGTATAATGTACAACCTATTTATACATATTTCTATTATTGTTTGTTCCTACTATTTATGTTTTACAAAATCAAAAACTAAAGGGGAAATATATTCTGTTCTAATTTTATACTTCTGGCAAACCAGTCTATCTTTTTCATTTGTGAAAAACATAGGATATTTTGCTTATTTAGGATTTTGTTTTATGATAATACACGTAAAGCAAAAGGAAATAATTTGTTGTTATGCGAAGGTTTTGCGCTGAAAACGTGAGGTCTCTGCCATTGGCTTTGGTCTCAACGACCTCGTTTCTTAATTACTTTAATAATCCAACCATTTGTTATAGTATATGATACCTCCTGCGAAGAAGATTCATTCACACAGCATTTTTCCTTCTTTAATAAACAGAAACGAAAACAATGCATCCAGTCAAAAATTGACAAATAAAGAGGATACGCAGATATCTTCCCTATTTTTAAAATGAAAAAGTCACGAGGACTCTGCACCGGCCACAAGGCCGCGTACTAATTTGAATATTTGACATTTCGTGTTAAGTAAATGTGACTTGTTACACGTAGTTACTGATACATTTAATTTGACATCACAGATGACATTCATTTCAGTCTCAAAATCATTGAGTGGTTTCTTTATAACAAACCTACCCATCTCTCGATCGACCATAGAATGTTCAGCGTGTGTTGTTGATATATCTATGGTCCCGGATATATAATACAGGAACAAGTACAACACCTGATTACTAGCAGTATAAGAGTGGACAGGCGAGTTCGTTTCCAAACTTAATTTCTTTGTGATTCTCTCTGCAACTTCCTCCGCCACCTCCAAACTCTAATCTATATCATGTCACAGCCTCTCCAAGGACGATAGTGGGTGGGTTTTTGGTTAGGATTCTCTTAGCTCTTTTCAGGAGGATCAAGTGAGTTGGTTTTGTTGGTGTTTGGTTCGTGTGGTCTGGTTTGATGGTGTTTGGTAGAGGAGTGGTGTTGCAGTGTTTGTCTTTTAGCAACGGTTTTGTCTACACCGGCTATAGTTTTTGTTTGAGGCTACATACTTATGATGAGTTATCGCTCCAATAACATTTACTTCCCTCTTCTTTGAGGTAGTTTGGTATTTCGCTGAGTTATTGGCAACTGTAGTTTTTTGAAATAACTTGTTTCGTGCTTCAGTCTTCTCTTGCGAGGTGGATTATTAAGTTTTGTTTAGGGACTAGTTTGTCTTGCACCCATTGTCCTTCTTAACCTGTGTTTCTACGGTGGTGATATTGGATGTGAACTATACTATCTATCTGATTTTTATTTTGTATTTCAAACTTCTTCAACAGTAGCTTAACTAAGCTAATTCCGAACAATTTGATAAAGACTTATCTAAGTGATGAGAATATTGTCATGTTTCCGTTGAATGCATTACAAATCCGTCTGCTATTGTGGGAACGAGAACACTTCATCTATGATCTACCTTACTATGAAACAAGACTAATTTAGTATTGCTAGTGTGTCTTCAATGCTGTTTGTCTTAGCTAGTTTTTGTTATAGTTCTGACATACTTCTTTGTGATGTAATATGTTCTAAATCAGATTTAATAGAACAGTGTTAAAAACTTAATTTCTTTTTTCTTAAAGCATAACATTAAGGTTTTAAAAGTAATGTCTGCAGTTTATCTTGTTATTTTGATGAATTTTCCTACTCTTGGATATCAAGGGAAAAGAACAATGTTGCTGATAAGTTAGCTAAACAATGTCTGTGAGGAAGAAGCCTTTATGGCTGGCACCTAACTCTTTCTAAGCATTAATATATAAGTTTGCGTTTTTTTAAAAAAAGAACATATATGTAAATATGTTAGCTCACTCAATGAATTGTAATAACTAAAACCTATGCATCTAGACCACAGACTTCGCAATAATTAACTAGCCTATTCTTCTGGAACATAGACTTCTTAGTGTGAAATTTGTGACTGCACCAGAGAGTGAGACTAGGCCTGCGTAGATCCACTGGCTAGTGATGCTGAGTCCAGTGCAGTTCTTAGTATTTATGTCTCTGAAGGTATCTCGGACGAAGGTGCAATCATCAATACTACCCAAGAATGGACTGTATAGGTCCAATGTGAACACCACAATTGATGGCACCCATCATCTGGTGGTGTTAACCTAGCCTGTGTTTGGTTGGCACACAAAGCTTTGTAGATCTCTATGTTATTACCAAAAGTTACAACTAAACATGTTAACAGTATTCAGTATTGTTTATTTTCATCTAATAAAATTATTTATGAATCTTGTATATTCATTTGTGTTGTTAACAGAGTACACGAAAAAACACATATACACCATAGATTACATATATCTTGATTTCAATACCCTCGTCCCCCAAGTATGTGGTATGAGATTTCGAACAACTAATGTGAACAGAAGCATCTCAAATGTTGGTTTCAGAAGAGCTTTAATAAAAACATCAGCAAGTTAGTACTTTGTGGATATATGTGTTGTAGCCATGATACCATGAAATCTTGTACATTCACTTGTATTATTAATAGACTAAACGGCAAATCATATATACAATAGAGTTTCTTTTTCCGATAAGGAAGGACTATTAAGTGTCGTACCTAGAAGATACATTGACACATATCTTGCATATATTGCCAATAATTTCCTTCTTTCGCTGGGTAGAAACTATCAGCGTGTTTTGGAGTCACATACATTGGATCAAGACCACTTGCCAAGACTCACAAGCTGGAGTTGCTTGTGGTTGAAGATTGTCTGAAGGTTTCAAGAAGAGGTGTTCATGGTGGTGCAGCGTCTTTATCTTTTAAGGCAAGACTTGACTCTTGACAAGAAAGAGTCAAATCCAGCAAACTGTTGTTTATATGTATCTGTCAAAAGTGGCGATCAAAAACACTAATAAAAACATCAAACAGATACAAACAACATTACAACATGATCATGAAGCCAAATTTACAACATATATATCCACCCACCCAAAAAATATGCTGCACAATACAATGCAAATTTACTTTGCTTTTACTGCAAAGTAGATATATCATTTTATTTCTTTGATATCATCTTTGGTCTCTCTCACATTCCCTGAAATATTAATTACCGGCTGATTGCGGCTGCAACTTGAATGAGCCAGACGCATAGAGAGCTTGATAGACCGGGCGAATTCTCACTGTCAATATAACACACAGCAGAGTTCCAAGGCCACAAACTCCGGCTAGAACCAAGAACGTCACCCTGAAGCAATCAGGACCAATGCAGGTAGGATTACCTTGCTTATCCGCTTCTTGGTCGTAGATGTGTCCTGCAAGAAGGGCCGAGAAAAGGCTGGCACCGATCGGGTTCGCTAAGAGTATAACGTTGAAGTTGATCCCAAAATGTCTAAGACCAAACAGCTCCGAGATGGTGGCGATTGATAAAAGCTGAAACCCCATGCCTATCCCGGCGAGAGCAGTCGCCACGTAAATGGTGTGGTCGATGTCCATGGCGAATAGGAGGAATGTGAACACCATAACAAACTGAGAAGCTCCCATCCATAGTGTTCTTGGAATCGTTCTTGACCTGAGAGAGGTAAAAAAAAGGAGAAGATGATCTTTCTGAGGAAAAAAAAAACAGAGAGATTGTTTTGAAGTTATATATGAGATGAGATGAGAGAGAGATTCTTACTTGACAAAGTGCTCAGATATGGCACCTGAAGCGAGACGGCCTGTGAAGTTGAAGAAGCTAAAGATGCAGACGAGTACTGTAGTATCCTTAATACCATAAGCAAATCCGATCTGTGCCAAGTTGTTTGAGACCGTAACGCCTGAACCCATACCTAGTAAATAAGAAAACCAAAGCAGCCAAAAATCTGCCTTGACGAAGATTTGGCTAATCTTGAAATCTTCACCTCTCCTAGGCTTTCTATTCTTCTTAACTGCACCTTCTCCTTCAGCCAAAAGTACTTCAATATCCGACACATCATCTAGAGACCCGAGGTTCGAATCTGAGGTAGAAGATATCAGCAATGGTTTTTCCTGGGGTGACTCACCTTCCTCGTTGGCTATATTGTCTGAAGAGCTCTTGACATCTGAACGGAACAGTGTCATTTTGATGGGAACCGCGAGAGGCGAGAACAAAAACAACACCATGACAGCCACAAGAACGTATCTAACCACGCTTGGAAGCGAATACACCTCACTAACTACAGTCGTCACGACAAGATAAGCAGCGAGAAGGATACTAGTGCCGAGGAGGAAAGTGAAATAAATGGGCTCAGAAGGGTCTTCACCGGTGGCAGGAACACAGGGACGGATGAAATACATGGTGGCTAAACACAAAATCGGAATACCAACCGTGAGAAACAGAAGCAAGTTCGAAGCGGAATGGTGAAGCAACATGCTGAACACGACGGTGTATGCTGCACCACTGATCCCAATTAAGGCTTTGAGAAGTCCCGCCACAGGGCCTCGGCTCATAGGAAAGTTCCTCATGTTGGTCACTAGAGATGATGTCATGAACCATGAGCAGCTATTGGTGGCTATAACGAGAGCTATGAAAAGCTGTCAACAACATTTACACACAAACAAGGATACTAACGTTCAGTGCTCAAAGATCTACACGTTATGTAACTTATAAAGCCTCAGTATGTAGGGTCAGATTTAAGAATTTGGGAGATATAAACATTTGATAAGCCCAATTCCAATGTATTTTTACTACTTTTCCTATAAAATAGAGAAATTTTATAATACATATTAGATTTGTTCGATGTGGTGTTCTATAATAGCAATCTCCAAATATATAGTAAAATATATAATTTTTTTATTTTTCCCCTATTTATAGAGTAAAATATAACAATTTCTATTTTAAATGAAAAAATATAAATAAGTTAGAATAATGTTACCTATAAATGTTATGACAGAGACAAATATAGAGGTAGTTTGAAGATGCTCTAAAATCATTTCAAACTTTTCTTTTTCTTGAACAACAAGGCATCTCGAACTTATAACACTATTCTTTTGTTAAAGTAGACTATTTTAGGATAATTTCAACACTGCACTAAATTGTTTCTAGTTCCACCCACATTCACCAAATGTCGCAAAAAGGTATTTTTATATATATATATATATATATTGAGATATACGTAATACTTATTAACTATACTACATAAACACATTGCAATAAATATATTTTTGAAATAAATTATTTACTATTTCAGTATATATTATAAATTTATTTATATTAGAGTACATATAATATTTTATTATAGATACTTAATTCCCAATTTTATATGTTTATATTTATTTAATTAATAAAAATAAGTGAATAATGTTTAATGAGGCACCGAATTTGGTGTGATATTATAATGTTGCATTAGAATAATTTGACTTTTAAGGTTAGATTAGAGATATTTTTATTAAATCAAAATAAAACAGAGTTTTAATGATGGATTGGAGACAACTTAATGATTTTAAGATTTTTTTAATTGATTTGATATCAATGTTTATGTATAATGATTACCCCAAAAAAATGTTTTTCTATAACCTATAAAAAATGTGTGGGATGATCAGATTGATGTTTCACTGGAATGTGCCCCAAACCTTACTTTAATGTAACATGGATCTGCTTCTTACCAGCCAGAAAGGCAAGTCGTGAACGATTTGGCTGATGGATAGCCAGAGAACGCCGTAACCAAGGAAACAAGAGAAGACACCGATGAGAAGCAATGCCCATGGAGGAAGAATGTTACTTGCGTATCCTGGAAGTAGACCCATGTTCCCTCCCAGTTCACCAGCGACGCCGAGGATGGTGACCTGTTGCTGGTTAAATCCTAATACCGACTTGAGAGCTGCGGAGTAAAGCGGGAAAGTTGAAGCGTTTCCCGCGGCCATCTGAACCCATATGGCGGCTGCTAATCCAACCCACGGTGGTCGGCTTCCCGTTTTCTCAGCCAGCTTCGCCATCTCCGATCTATCACTCTCTCTCACTTGGGATTTAGAACTGTTTTTTTGCTTTAAACGAATATGCACAGAGGAGCTAAATCTCTATATAGTGTCACTCTTTTTTTTTTTTTTTAGTGTCACTCTTTTACAAGAGCGTGAATCTTGAAACGTGTTCGGTGTTTCCATTGCTGTTGATATTAATCATGTAAAAATCATTTTATAAATTAATTGCAAGTGGGTGACAGGAAAATTTTGCAACCTATTTATATTTCTATTATGTCTTGTTTGTTCCTACTATTTATGTTCTGAAAAGGTAAAAAACAGTCGAAAATTATATTTATATGAATTTATTACATATTTTCATTTGTGAAAAACATATGATAATTTACTTATTTGAAATTTATTTTATTATAATACACATAAAGCAAAACTCAATAAGTTGTTGTCTTTTTTTTTTGTCAGCCAGTAATACACATAATGCAAAACTCAATAATTTTGTTGTCATGTGGAGGTTTAGTGCGTGAACACGTCAGGTCATTGCCATTGGCTTTGGTCTTAACGACCTCGTTTCTTAATTACTTTAATACTTATCATTCGTTTCGTCATGGTCCAAAACTGTATCTATAGCAGACTGATCTATAGCTTATACTAGATAGGATGCCTCCTAGGAGGAGGTTCACATAGCAGTTTTATTGGTCTTCTCTGATAAACAAAAACGAAAACAATGCATCCAGTCAAAAAACCGACAAATAAAGATGATACGCAGAAATCTCACCCTATCCTTTTTAAATGACAAAGACACGACACGAGGAGTCTGCACCCGCCCCAAGGCACAGAGAGCAATCGTACACGTATAATTTTGCTTATTCACATTTGTCCTATCATCTGTGACTTGTTACTCGTCGTTACTAACATTTAAATTGACACCAGACATGGCATTGATTTCCGTCCAACAATTATTGAGTTGTTTCTTTATAACAAACCTACCCACTTCACGACCATAGAATGTTGAACCTGTATGGTTCATATATCTATATATGGTCCCGGATAATACAATTACAATACCGGGACTGACTACTAACATAATTTCTTCTTTTTTTCTCCATAAGTTCTTTATTTAAATTATATCATTAGCGTATTAAAAATAAAATAAATAGAACATAAATGCTCGCTCATTCAATGAATTGCAATAGTTAAAAGTTAAAACCTATTCATTCTGTTTCGAATTAGATGTCGTTCTGGAACAAAATTTTATTTCAAAATAAATATCGTTTTATGATTTCAATCCAAAATTTATTAACTTTTTATTCTAATCTATTTTTCTATTGGTCGAAATCTGATTAGGTGTATTGGTAATGATGTTTTTATCTATTAAATATACAAAATTAAATGTTTTATTATTTTGTGTGCGGAAATCTAGAACTACAAATAAAATGAAACAGAGAGAACAATATTCATCCGCACCATAGATTTTGCAATAATTAAAGACCTATTAATCCGGACCACAAACTTCTTAGTGTGTTATCTCTCTCTAACAACAATCAACCAAAAGATGAGTGAGAACATGACTGCACCAGAACTACAAATAACCATGTTAACATTATTCACATAGGCCTAAGATACTCCGGATCAATAAAAAAAAATTTATTCACGTTTTCATAAACCTATAAAACTCGTTTTAACTTTTCGAAAACGCAATGCTACTTACTAAAAGTAAAACTAACCCAAATTAAACTAAACTATAGAAACCGAATAAAATGTCAAAACATTTGATAAAATAAAAACGGAATAAAACACTTTTAAAATCATTAACTGAAACAAATCACATAGAAAATTATATAAAAATAAAATAAATTGCAAGAATCAAAACACCTAACCGGCAGATTTCCAACCACTCGTCATGTTCACCTGCTATAATAGAAAAAAGACATGAATAAGAGTCAATCAGTAAGGTATAAAGTTTTTTTTTTTGATCGAAAACAGAAACTTTGATTAATAAGAGACTACTCAGTTGCAGGTACAAAAACAGAAGAAGAAACAGAGACAGGAACATAGTACAACGCTGACTTTGCTAACGCATCGGCAGCTACATTTGCTAAACGCGGAATAAAGGAAAACGAGATGGATAGGAAGGAGAGAGCCAAGATTCTGATATCATGGAGAATCCCCTTTAAAACAACATCTTGAGCCTGTGAGTTCAAGAGCAGGATGAGAGCCTTAGAGTCTGAAAAGACATTTAGGCAAACGACCTGAGAAGTAACAGCTGCAACAATTGCAGTTTTTACCGCCAACGCCTCAGCTACAAGGGCCGAGGGCACATAACGTCGGTGAGAAGAGAAGCTTTCCGTGCAGGTATTAGCAACATCTCGTAGATAACCACCAAGCCCACAGTTGCCCGTTGAAGAATCCCAAGCTGCATCGGAGAATGAAGACCAAGTGAAAGAGTTAGTAACAGGGGAAGTAGTATACGGGACCACATTGTGTGGTAAGGGAGGCGTTTCAAGACATGTTTGAGCTTTCCTCCATGCTCTAGCATCCTGAATAGCTTTTAAAACAGTACTCTCTTCAGAGAATAGTTTATCTTCAAACACAAGCTTGTTCCTATTCGTCCATAAGATCCATAAGATCCAAGGATACAAGGGAGTGCTACCCAACCCCACCGGGGGTAGAGAAACTAGGTGGCAACAGTGCTGCAGTAGTTGCGCTATAGAGGTTATATTCGTCGGGGATGGCTTAAAGAGGCATGGGACCATCTCCCAGACCCGCTCTGCAAATGGGCACTGCAAAAGTACATGGAGTTCCGATTCGCGAGCTCCGCATCGTTTACAAACAGGGGAGGCCGCAATTCCTCTACTCTCTAGGAGTGATCCCACCGGTAGTGCTTTGCTATTTGCCTTCCAAAGGAAATGTTTGATTTTAGGGGATGTTTGTACTTGCCAAACGCACTTCTTCCAGTTGAAATCTGAAGCCAGCGGATCTCCATTCCATAGCTTTGCAATCGCATAACCTGACTTAGTTGTATACATTCCTGAAGTTGTAGGTAACCAAACTCTTTCATCAGCTGATTGAAAGAAACTTGGGATTAGTTTGCAGATCTCTTCCTCATATTGAGGTAATGTTTCTCTAATAGCCTTCACGTCCCATTCCTTTGAGACAGGATCAATGAGGTTGCTAACCTTCCATGACTGATTCTCAAAGGTTGGAGGGCCAAAAGAGGCTAACGGTTCCGACGTGGAGAGCCATGGTTCCATCCAGAGCCCGACCATGTCTCCGGATCCCAGAGCCCAACCTAGACCTTTCCTCAGCAAGTCTCTACCAATCAGGACGCCTCTCCATCTTCGCCAATAAGGAAGACGGATTCTGAAGGATTCTCCAGGAGATCTTGGCCAGCATAGCATCATTAAACTGTGCAATCTCTCTGAATCCGAGTCCTCCAGCGCTCTTCGGATATGTTAGCTTATCTCAAGCTACCCAACACATTTTCTTCACATTCGGAGACAAATCCCACCAAAACCTTGTGAGAATTGATTGAATCTGTTTGACAAGGGAAGCTGGTAATTTAAAGCACGACATAGAGTACGTAGGCATCGCAGCTAGAACAGCTTTAAGTAAAACTAGTTTCCCGGCCCCAGAGAGATATCTAGTTGTCCAGCTATGTGCTCGTTGTCGTATCCGATCAATAAGTGCGGCGAAGATATCTCTCTTCTTTCTTCCAAAATTTTCAGGGAGACCCAAGTACTTGCCAATTCCTCCTTCGTTGGTGATCATGAATTGTTCTCGGATGCGACGCTTGGATTCACTTGGAGTCTTTGCTGAGAAGGTGATCGAAGATTTGTCAAGATTGATACGTTGACCTGAAGCTTGCTCATACTTTTTCAGGATTAGTTGGAGTGCCGTACAGCTTCTTGCATCTGTTCTTGTAAAGAACATCGTATCGTCGGCAAAGAGAAGGTGACTGATAGCTGGACTATTGCGGGAAACTTTGACTCCTATAATCTCTCCCTGGTTCTGTGCCTTCTTACACAGGCCCGACAACACCTCAGTGCAGAGAATAAACAAGTAAGGCGACAGCGGGTTTCCTTGTCGGATTCCTCGGGTTGGGGTTACCATCCCTTGGGCAGCTCCATTAACCAGATAAGAATAGGAAACGGTAGAGACACATTCCATTATCCAAGAGATCCAAACATCATGGAAACCGAATCTTTCGAGGACCTTTTTCAAGAAGCCCCATTCGATGCGATCGTACGCTTTACTCATATCGGTTTTGATGGCCATGCTACACCGAACAGTTGCACCTGAATGTTGCAGGTAATGGAGTATCTCATGCGTAATCAGAACATTATCAGTGATGGATCGTCCCCTGACAAAAGCAGATTGATGTTCGGATATTAGTCCCGGTAGGAGGGGTTGGAGTCTGCGAGTTAGAAGCTTGGCGATGATCTTGTAGTGTGTATTGCACAAGGCGATGGGACGGTAGTCAGCTATCCTCTTAGCTCCAGTAATCTTCGGGATTAAGCGCACATGAGTTTCATTTTGTCGAGCATCTAAAGATCCAGTCTCAAAGAAAGATTGGATATCTCTAGTAACATCGTCACCGATAATGTCCCAAAAAGATTGGTAAAAGCTAGCAGAGAATCCATCCGGTCCGGGGGCCTTGTCCGCGTGAATAGAGAAAAGCGCTTCCTTGATTTCGATACCTGAGGGCGGGGCTATAAGTGCCTGGTTCATCTCTGTAGTAACAGTAGTGGAGATCTCCTCCTGAACTATTAAAGATGAATCTGACAATTGTGCCTCAAAAATCTGGAAGTAGAAGTCTGTGATCTCCTTTACAATTGCTTCTTCCTGGTACACAGCCTCTCCTTCACCGTTCTCCAGTACTGTGATTTTATTTCGCGAGCGTCTTCCTCTTGTAGAAGCATGGAAGAAACCGGTATTACGATCCCCGCTATGCAGCCATAAGATGCGGCTCCTTTGTCCCCAATAAAGTTCTTCTTCTTTATAGGCTTTCTCCAAGGTGACAGTAATGGAAGAGATGAGCGTTTCATCAGGAGAGGAGCTAGAAAGAGCCACTTCTAAAGCATTTTGAGCTTCCTGGATGGCGAGGTTGCTGTTGTGGTTTTTCTCTCTACACCAGATGATGATATTGTGATGGATTGTTGCAATTTTAAAGAGCACCGAGTCCAGCGGATTATCCGTCCAATGCTCCGATACTAGCTGTCGGATCTCAGGGTTATTCTTAAGTCGACGATCAAAACAAAAGAGTCCCTTCCTCTTCTTTCGAGTTACATCGAAGTTGACGACAATTGGTCTATGATCTGAGCCCTCAAAGCGGAGGTATTCACTTCTCCCCGCGGGAAACTTTTCAAACCAAGAGCAGTTAGCCATTGCCCTGTCTAGTCTTGATTGAATGAAGTGGTTGTATCTAGTGCCTCTCCATGATAGGTGGTTACCAGAGTGCTTTAGATCCCAAAGACCCATTTGGGATACAAAGCTCCTAAAGGAAAGGAAAGATCCTTCCCAGCGTGCCGGTCCTCCAACCTTTTCGGAGTTATCTAAAAGATCGTTGAAATCTCCGGTTATCAACCAGGAGTCGTCTCTGCCTTCACCCAACTCCATAAGCTTCCGCCAAAAGGCAGGCCTATCCGCAGCATTTGGGGCACCGTAGATGAATGACACATAACTGAAGGTCCCGCAAGCTTCAATATGAGTATCAATAATGTTAGCAGATGAGTAAAGAATATCAACCTGGATATCATCTTTCCATGACAGTGAGAGTCCGCCTGCTAAACCCACTGGAGGGACTGTGAAGTGGTGATTGAGTTCCGAGTTCCGGAAAAGTTTGAAGAGAGCTTCATCTTGATTTTTCGTCTCCATGAGAAAGAGTACCGCAGGGCAGATGAGCTTACGGAACTCCTTTATGCGCTGGACTGTCAAGGTCGTCCCAATTCCTTGACAGTTCCAGCTGACACACCCTAAGAAAGAGATTTTTGGGGGGCCTGAAAATCCGACCCCTTTGATGCTGCATCGCGCTTCTTCTTCGTAATGGAAGGGATGATTTTTGGAGCTGTAGTAGCACTGCGAGTTACTGGTGTACACCGTGATACTCCTGATAAGCCTCTTCCTCCTGCGACTATTGTGTCCATCATTAGCTTCCGGCGAGGTGATTCCTTTGTTTTTGTAACACGTCTCTTCTTCAACCCGATACCCTGGAGTGGGCTACGAGCAATCCTCTTCCTGCTAGGTGGTTTGACCATCTTCTTCTTACCCTCAGCTTTTGAAAGGCCTGGAGGTTCAGGAACGTTTGATTCTTCACTGTCCGATCCAGAGAAAAGAGGTCCTAGTCTTAAGGAAACATGGATTCTGTCCTCACTGAGTGTTCGAATAGGCGAGCGTTCTCCCGGTCCCAGTCTGCCTGAATCGAAGATATTAGAACTCGAAGGTCGAGTAATGATGGTGGTAATGTTGTTAGCAGGTGGTAAAGCTTCTGGTACGACTTGAGTTTCAACCTCCAAAGTATTCTTAGTCCCGGAAAGCGAGTTCCTGAGATCAGAGCTACTTGTTCTTTGTGTGTGGACCGACAGTCTTTCCTTTGCTGGTAATCTCTCTTCACTTACCACATTGAGTGGAGAATTGTCCGACAGCTGAGGGGCTAAACCCTTTCTTTTTCCAACCAGTGCTACTTCTCTTGGGTGAGTCCGCTTTGAATTAGAGCAAGCCTCAATCGATGTTGAGCTCCTTGTGTCTTTAGAGCCAGCGATGTGGGCTTCCTTTACTTGTGGTGTTTGTGACGAATGTCGAGAGTCGTACTGGTCAGTTGGTCTTCTATCACCCGTGGATCGACCAGAGTAACCTGGCAGTCTGGGAGGTTGGTGCTCCCTGTCATCAAAACGTCGCCGGTTTTCCTCAAAACCAGAGCTTCTCTCGGAAGTGTAGCGAGAGGAAGGAGAGCCCCGAGTACGCAAGTCGCGGTGTCCCCTATCCTCAGTTCCCTTGTAATTTGGCCAACGGGTTACTTCGTTACGGGAGCTTTGGTGATTGCGAGAGTATTTCCTCTCCGCTTGCCTTCTTCTGCCCTCATCAATACGTTCCAGAGTGTTTTGTTGAGACAAGCTTGTGGTTCTTCTATCATCCTCTGTTATTCGAGGGGGTGGGAGAACATCACAGTCATCAGCCTCATGAGAGAGGGATTTACAGCGAAAGCAGTGCTTCTCCAACTTTTCATACTCGAGTTCCACCTTCAATAATCTTTTTTGAAGGGAGTTCGAGGTCCATGCGCATGATAAGAGGTTGGAGACCATTGATCTGTACCCGTAGTCTGGAGTCATCGGCTTCACTTTTCTCAATTGGGCCCAAAGGTTTCCCGATTGCCTCAATAGCTCCTTGCGTCCAGTAGTGGAGGGGGATGCCATGAACCCGTATCCAGAAAGATATGCTCGATGGAAAGGAGTCAGAGACGATGGGTTCCCATTTCTGAAGAATCAACATCCAACGTTTGAAGTGGAAGGGAGCCTTGGAGAGAATAGCTTGCAGGTCTTTTTCAGACTCAAAACTGAATTGGAAGAGATTAGGGCCGAGTTCTCTTCCCGTGAATCTTCCCACAACATTCCAGTGTTGTAAGAAAAAATCAACCAGAGGTCTGGTTTTTTGGATGGCTGGATTTGTGACTCTACCGATGAGAGTAAACTTATGACGGTCGATGAGCTCAGAGACATTACTCTCTGGGATTCGGACCAGAGGCTTCCTAGGAGGGAGACGTTCCTCTAATCCTTTTCCTTTCTCGGTTCTGGAGTAGCGTCGAGACATGGTTGGAATAAATTTGTCGTAATCTGTAGCAGAGTAGAGAGAACATGAGAGACTACAGGCGGTAGTACATAGAGAACAAGAACCGAATACTTTTTAGTTTTCGAGAAGATGTAATGAGGCACAACTCGTTGTAGCAGAGTGATGGGGGACGCCGAGACTTGATCCACACTGGGTGGAAAGATTAGAGCAAATGGAGTTTTCAAAGACACCGAGATGAGGCCCACAGTGCTTGAGTGATTTTCAGATCGGTTCGAATGTGAGCAACGGAAGAGACGGTGAAGTCAGCCATGGATACCGGTGAAGAAGGCCGTTTCCGGTTGTCCCTCCGACGAGGCGGGGGAAGAACCCGACGGTTAGAGCCAAGTCGAATCTAATATCCGTTGGATATTACTTAGAATGGTAAAGAGGACGAAAATGGCAGATAAAGGTGTGGTGAAAAGATGCTGAAAGAGGAAAGTCAAAATAGAGGGACCCCAAAGGATCCAGCGGTTAAGGACTGAGCTCGGTTAGAGTGCCTGGGAGAAAATTTTTACCCGCTACTCTCTATTTTTTTTTTGATTTTGTAAAAGCTTAGACTTTTCTCTTCTGAATTTCTTTTAGATATGATCGAGAAGATAAATGTATTTTTGATTGACATAGATGATCTTTTAATCTTTTCAGCATAAACTACCATATATCATATATTGAAATTTTACAAG
The DNA here is from genome assembly GCA_026261945.1 of Hirschfeldia incana. Classification (NCBI taxonomy): domain Eukaryota; kingdom Viridiplantae; phylum Streptophyta; class Magnoliopsida; order Brassicales; family Brassicaceae; genus Hirschfeldia; species Hirschfeldia incana. The sequence goes on along the minus strand of JABCMI010000011.1, from coordinate 7,956,602 downwards.
TAGATTTTAGGCATGAGCTATGTGTGTATGATGTATCCCACTATTATCTTTGGTCTGTTTGATATCCTCATGTCAAGGGAAGATATGAGAGTTTGTAAATTTCGAACGCATGCAAAAGTCTTTTCGTTATAACATGTGACCTGGTTTAATCGACCCATCTCTTAAGTGCTTATATTGTCGTCAATGTGGCTGGATCGAAGCTAGTTTTTAACAATAATTCTGATGTGATCATGAACTCTCTAAACATACCATTTCTTTGGGAGTTCTTTTTTTGTATGATTCATTTGCATATGATTTTTCGACAAGGTGTACATAATGTCGCCATGGGAAATGCTCCTGAAATTTGGAATGCTTTGCTTACTAGTTCACAGGTTTCTCTAGCCATCTTTGTGCACTTTCTGTCATTTTATCTCTGCTTATTAATGATAAGTAACCGTTTCAGTTAACATTTATTCAAGGATCCAAAGACCTTGGGAAGAACTGCACCTACTTTCGAGAAAGTATATATGTTTAAGTAACAATATCATGTTATATCAAACATATTTTCCACATCAAATATCGCCGCTACTTTTTTTTTCCTCTTGGTGTAGGTTTCTCTAGAACTTGTCAGCAATGTATCTTCCATAATATTTGACGATGCAGACCTGGATGTAGCAGTAAAAGGAAAGGTGAGTGATAGACTGATAGTCATGAGTGTTAAGGCATTGCTTTATCCACAAGTTGCAGTAAAAACATGTTTTTATGTACTTGTCAATAACGTTTAATAGTCTTGCGCAGGTAAAGTCATTCGTACAGGATGCTATATCCAAGGTTTGTTTTTCCCTTATGCATCCTTGTTAAGCAGGGCCACTCAATATTGTCTTCTTAGAGGGAGCCAAAATCATTATCGGGATGACGTTTTTTGCATACTTTAATCTGTGGTGCTGTCTAAGTAAGTTCTGCAAGATTCAGAGCCTGTATCGTCATTCTGGAATTTTAAAGAAGGAATTAGAAACATCTAATGTTCCTTGCATTTGTTTTATCAGAAAAAGAAAAACTGGTTTGCTTTTGTTAGGGAGCAGATTTTCAGATCTGTAGTGGCTCCCTTTATTCGGTTTAGAACCGAGAAGGATGCAATCATACCCGAATGACAATTTTGTATGTTCTCATGTAATCTTAGTAACCTTTTTGTATATATCGAATCTCGGGCTATAAAATGAAGGAAATAACGAAATGTGTGTGCAAGACTTGCTGCTTATTTATTCACAACCAGTGTCCAACGATCGTGGTGTGTCTCTGAAGTACTTGAATATGGACTTGTAGGGGACAAAGGCAGAGCCGGATCTCGGCAAAGCCGGACGAAATATTGGTCACGGCCCCCAAAAATTTTAGAACTTTTTTACATGAATAAGCCCCTAAACATTGATCTCAGCTTCCAAAATTTTTTAAGTTCTTAAGAAATGTTTCAAGTTCCCGCAATCTCAGATCCGGCTCTGGACAAAGGTACGGACGAATTGAATAAATTTAGGTAGCTCAGAACACTCATTTCTCTCATGGCAACCTACGCTTCATCTTATCGAATCAACTTGTTTAGAGATTGAATTGATTATGATATTCGAAATCTCACATGAATATGTAATAAAGTGTGCAAGTCTATAGATGGTCACAAAGTGTTCTTTATATTTGCCTTGTAGTGTTCATTTGCTTTCGACTTGTTTAAGTGGATTTTTGTGTACTATTTGGCAAGTTTTGCTTTGTAAATACTAAGAACTAAAACGAGCGGTCTTGTTTTTTTTTTTAACGTTGATTTACTATGACATTGCAATTATTAGAAAGATTACAAGACGATTCGACAACCTACAAACTATCTGCCTTATGAGATCTACACCTAACTGCATCATCTGAGCCGTCCTATGAAGATCTACTCCTGGCTCGATCTATTTGCACAATGTTGAAGATTTCTTGTACGCATTTTTTCTGTTGTCTGCACTAATAAATCGTTCTCTCCGGGATTTGATTAAAATTATTAGAAATTCCTACAAGTCGATATTTTCCATCAGTGTCTTGTTATATAAAAACACTTATACTTCTTTTGTGCCACATGTTATAGCATTAAATTAATTTTTGTTTAAAAAGCATCCTACAATTTTACAGTTTATTATAAAAACATTCTAACAGTCTATCAAAGTTGAGAGATTGATTCTAAGAAATACTTAAAAATGGTCTGATTGTTTAAACAAATTATATATATATATATTATGTAGTAGATATTTTGGATAAGTAAAACCTCTATAAATTAATAATGTTGAGACTTTGAAATTTTATTAATTTATAGAGATATTAATTTAAAAAAAAAATCTTTCTTTAGATTTTTTTTCTATTTTTGAATATGTTTGTTTAAAAAACAAAAATATATATTTAATTTTATAGTATATACATTAGTAAAATTTTAGAAATTTGACTTTCATATTGTTTTATTATATTACTTGGTTTATATGTTCATGTTTCATATAACTTCTATGTGGTTTTCGATATAATTTTACTAAATACTATCAAAATATTTTGAAATATTAAGAAAAATACATGTATTTCCATTGTGAATATAAAACCAATAATATAATGTTTAGTTTGTACTTATATTAAATATATAGATACATTATTAATTTATGATTTTAATGGGACTATATTTACATAGAATTTTATAAAAAGTTATTATCTTATTATTTTATCGATTTATGTCATATTTTGAACCGGTCCAACTCGGAACCGATAAAATTATTAATTTATAGTGATTATTAATTTAACGAGTATTAGTTTATAGAAGTTCTATTGTAATATGTTTAATTTTTATTTGGATCGAAATAATTTTCCAAAGAAAAAAATTACATAGTCTTTTAGCCTTTTAAAAGATTTACGGACATATGGATTTAAAACTTCCTAGATAATAAAAAAACGTTGAACTATGTTTCAAAATAGAGGATTTTTTTGTCTGTGAGGACTTAAAAGGTTTTCACACGATTAAATCTATTTAAATTGTGGCTAGATGATCAAGTAATACCCAAGGCCAGAACGAAAAAAACTCCAACCTCTTTTTATCACTAGTTCAAGACTTCAAGACGATTTGGTTGTAAAATAGTTAGAATACATGATTATATGCCAAACTTAGTTTTTTTTTCTTTATCATTTTTATTGTGGAAAAGATGGGAATGGCGGAAGGAATATATTTATTTTGAAAACGAAATCCGAAAGCACCATAAAAAGATGCTTGAAGTTCAAGCAACCATGGCCTCTTTTAAAAAAAAAAACGAATTTATTGTGATTAATTATTTCTTTTTAAGTTCTTAGTTTGCTTTACCAAGAACATTTTTAAACACGTAAATTCAAAGACCCGAACATAGCACCCCGATCTGATAATTTAGATCTAATACATCACAGAACAATTAATGCGCTAATAGTATAATTTTGTATATAGCAAGTATGTGTCACTGTAGCGTAACAGTTTTCTATGCACTCCGCATTCGCTTCATATAAATTTATACTAGTACAAAGGTCCTTCTTGTACTCATGCAACTCACACTTGTACATAAGTCCTTGATGTACCCTTGTAATTGTATGTCTATCCTATGCGCCGGTGGCCCATATGTCTCTGCGCCTCCATAGGTCACTACACAAACAAATATATGCATGGTACAGAACTCCTCCATCTCCATGTACTTTTTTTTAACTTTACTCCTCCGTGTAACTCCCACATACTAAATATGTGTAGTACAAAACTCATGCCTTTACTTATATATATATATATATATATATATATATATATATATATATATATATATATAATAGTTTCGAACATCAATAAATTAAATAACGGTTAAGTCCTATCATTTTTTCTTCATCAATTTTTTGCTCACATTCAGAAAGGCTGCCAACAAGATAATGATATTGGTGATATACTGACCAATCACAGAAAGAAGCAGCCATATGTATGGCTAATATGTGATCGGCTAATTTGTCACCTTAAATATATATACACTCTCAGATGAATTAATTAAGTCTTATCATTATTTCTAGTTTAGTAAACAATGTAGTATATAAAAACAAGCAGACAGCATTATAGATTCATTTCACATAAACGGAACATACCTGATACTAAACTATTAAGATTGAAAGTTCTAAATCGAATAGGTAGACTTTACAACAGTCGCTCTTCATTTTAGCCAAGATCGGAGATGGATCGGAAAAGATCTAACTTGGACTGCAAGTCATGATATGAGGTTTCGCATCTCAACACCACTTATCGGGTACACACCAATAGAACATATTAAAAACATAGACAAAAGAAAAGATAAGTAGGGCTACGGCTAAAAACCTTGCTTCACAAGCTGACGTATATATATGAACTTAAACCTGACGATACCAAACAACATTGATGCGATGACGCAAACAAGGCTTTTGTTGGCACGCCTGCTCCTCTGGTGTGCTGAGAAGCTCCGCAACGACGATCAGTCGTGGTTGGTGATAACAGAGGCGGCTGCGATTTAGCCAGTCTCCTCCTCAGGATCCAGTGCACCACATCGTCTCCTGTCGCAAGACTTCATCTCCAGTGCTGCTCCTCTTTTCCTTCCGGTGGTTAAGCTTTTAAAGTACAGAAATGATGGATAGCATCCATGGGGGCTCCGCTGATATTTGATGGATCTATGATGGTGAGAGGAGGCAGCTGGTGTCGATGGCTCAAGGTAACTTCCTTCTCTGACATGGACGTATCAGATTCAAGAAGAAGATAATAACAAAAGAGTATACACGAAGAAGAGATGGGTAGGAGAAAGAAGAAGAGGTGAGGGAGAGAAGGAAAGGAGTGGAGAAGAAAGATCCAAGTTCGTAAGTTGATGAAGGCTTGCCTTTAATTATTTAAGTCGTAGGGTTTTAAGACTTCCAAAGTATATAAACAAAAAAAATACGAGACTTGACCAAACAATATAACTAAAAAGAATAAACCAAATTACTGGTTGGGTCGTTATAAAAATTATTTTACTCTTGCATATATTGCAATTAGTTTCCTTCTTTCACTGTATAGAAACTATCAACGTGTTTGGGAATCACATACGGCGAGACCACTTGCCAAGACTCAAAAGCTGGAGTTGCTTGTGGTTGAAGATTGTACATATTACTACTGTTAAGTGTGAAAGTGCGAGTAACTAAACTTCAGAATTTCCATTTCCATATAGTAAATGCAAACGCAAAAAAAGAAAAGAAAAAGAGAATACATAAAAATTGAAGCTTTTAGGGAGAGTGAGATCCATTGCTACTACGCATTAGCATCGATGTAAGACTGAGGTGGAATGAAGTAAGGGGCAGTGAAATTGCTATAGCTACTTGTCTTACACTCATCACCGAGAAGGAATATTCCACGTTCGTTTCTTTCTAAGAAATAGATAGAGTTTTTGCATTTCTGGTGGGAGCTGGCCTTGAGACAGAAAGGTTCAGACTCGGAGAGGAAAATGCAGAGATCCGCAATGTTTTCAGTGTAACACCACTTAGAGCAATTGTCTTGCCGGAACACCCATATTCGACGCTCTTCCATCTTCCCACCACTGAAGCCATCCCTCTCTCTGAACCGCTTAACCATAAACATTTCATCCGTGGCACGTGACTCCACCAACTCCACGCTCGTGACACACGAATCTAATCTTTCCCAATCTGACCTCAACACCTCGGGAGTGAAAAAATCGGAAAATTGCTGCCTCTTTGGTTTCTCCAAGTTCTTTCCAAGGTCCCAGTACCCAATGTGTTTCCCATCGGAATCGGGCATGGCGAACTTCTTGTCTCTCTTTGAGTACATGACTCGGGAGGAGAAGAAGCCTGGGTCTTCGATTTTTATGTTGACCCACTCGCTGTCCTCTTGAGCAGGCCTGCACAGGCTGAGTTGAGGTCCAGCGAACTTAACGGCTAGAATGCAATCTTCATCGTCAGGAGAAGAGGTTGACATGGCCACGTTGGTTACGAGTTTGGTTTGGCAATGAGGCAGCGTTACCAAATCAGGTAGTATGATTTCACACTCATCTAAATCCGACACTCCTGGGTTGAGATCATCTACAAGTCTCGGAGCAGTACCGTCGTCATTCATAGTAAATACCCAGCCGTATGATGCTCCCATAGTTCCCGTTTCTGTCATCAAGTTCATGGGCACCGTCTTTTCCAGAACCCTGGTCCTACAACTAGGGCCAGAAAAATCTGTAATCATCAGTCTGCCGATGTCCGAATATCGACGCCATCCTTTGTCATTACAATAATGTCCACAATGTTCAACGCCGTAGATGTGACATAGAGGTGTTTCCGACAAGAAACGAGCACCAACGAAGTGTCTCTGTAGAGTAAATTAAGTCCAGTCATCAGAAAAAGAAAAAAACAAACAAACAAGTATTAAAATAAAAAGACGAGAGAGTGGCTTAACGACTCCTAGCGCTGGTGATTTCTGTCGACAGTGTCTCGAGAGACGGCTGAGAAGCAGAGAACTCATAGTCTGTGCGTGTGTTTAGTGATGCAAAAAAAAAAACCCTAACTGAAACGTTGGTAATAAAGATGAATAGCCTTTCTTCCCAAGTCTTTCCATAACCATGTCCTTCCTATAACTCCTTTCGCATTTATGTATAATAATGTCGTGTTGCTTTTTCTTCTATATATGAGCTCAAAATAAATGACCCCCGAATCCATTATTGTAACGAGTAACTAAGATTGATCCGCCCTCAAAAGGGCGGGTATATTTTTTGTTTTTAAATTTTTTATCTAATATAATTTATATATTTGTGTGTTTTTATAATCATACTTTATATTTATATTTATATAATCATATTTATGTCTTGAAAATTATAATTTTTATATTTGTTTGAGAAATTTAACAAAAATATTTGTGTTTTAAATTTTTTTTTAAGAAATTAAATATTTGTGTTTGTTATTTTATAATCACATTTATGTTTAATATTAATATTAATTTAATTTAATATAATTTTTTTATAATTATATTAAATTTATTAAGTTGCATAAATATATACGTATACCATATTTATTTCATAAGTTATTTTAAATTTTATACCTAAAATTTGCATCACATTATATTTTATTAGTAGTTACCTAACATAATTGCTCAAAGAATATTAATTTGTACCAAAAACAAATTTGGAATTGACCCAAAAATCAAAGTTTCCTATTCTATTAGACATGACATATATATTCAAACGGTTCTTAAAGTGTTATATCAGAAAACGAATACCAAATCCAACTTGCACTATAAACCGAACATTTTTTGTTTATGTTAAAATATTTTTTTAATATATTCTTTTGAATACATACACACACACATATATATATATATATATATATCGGTTAATATGGTCTTCAATAAATTAAATAAAATCACATCTAATTTTTTTAAACAAATAACCTATTTAAAACCCATTAAACTAAATGAGTTTATATGAATATTTATTTCTATTAAAAACCATTTTAACTCTATTTACATCATCGAAATTGAGCTAAGAATAATATATTTTATATATTATTTGAAATTTATTTTTATATTTGTGTCTTTCCTTGTTTCATATATGTATTTTTGTAATTATATTTGTGTTTTATTTGTGATCATATTTGCGTAATTGTTTTTGTAATTATATATTTGATCATATTTGCGTAATTATATATATAATAATAACCAAGTTGGTTTTAAGTAAAAAACTAAAAAAAATACATTGGTTTTACTTCATGTCCCCATCATTTTTGTTTACGTACATAGTAAGCCCACTATCCTTCTTTATTGTAAGTTGTAAGTTTGTAACTGATACAATGAGTGATCGAGACTAACTGCAAAAGAAAGAATGATCTGGTGGTTATCGATTATTAAGGGACTGAAGTAATGCGTACATAATATATAGAATAAATGTAGTTAATTATTTTTTTCAAAATTGGACTACACTTTTATTAACTGGTCACACTGCAAAATTAATAGAATAGATAAAAGAGGTTGATTTTATTTTCATAATTCTTTCTTTTTCTGCCTTTCTCACCAAGTCTTTCCATAAGCATTCTCAATCTCTTCCAACATTCTAAGCATAGTTTATTGTATAAAATTAGCGATATGATGGCCCTTACCCCTAAACCAGCAGAAAGCACATCCGACTCACCAAAATATCGACCATTACGCTTACGAAGCCATTATTCAGCTAATATTATAACGATGAATGAACACTAAAATTAATCTTATTTTTCATAATTCCTCCTTTCTGCTGCTTGCTCTAAAAACACACATTTCTGTTAATATAGGTCTTCGGTTGCTTCTGTTGTCAAAATGGAAATAGACGTAAGGTATTCGACCATATCGATTTCATTATTCATCTTATTTTTTCTCAATTAGCAAGCATTTGAGGAAAGTCTAAGGGATAAGTTGGAAGAGAGAGGAGGATGGAGACACATATATAGAAACATCTCTTTCAACATTTTATGCATAGTTTCTTGTACACTTGCGACCGCCAACATGTTCTTGTTGATTTAGCTAGCATAGACACCGAACCAATCAAAACAAACAAACAAAAACAAAACAGGTAGTATTTAAACTAATTTTCTTCGAATCAAAGGAAGATAGATCTTGTTATTAAACAGTTTCCAGTAAGGCGAGATTAAGGGATAAAGTAAAATCCGTAGATTTGCTGTATCATTGTGATGCTCAAATCCACATAACAATTAAAAATAATGTCACACTATACAAAAAGGAAGTGCAAGTGCGAGTGATGATGAATTCAGAGTTCCCATTGTAATCCAAATGCAAAAAAAAAAAAACAGAAATGAAAAAGAAGCACACGACTAAGAGAATTGAGGTGGAATGAAGTAAGGGGCAGGGGAAAAGCCATATCCACCAGTCCATTCATTATTGCCTAGATTGACTTTACCGTAGTCAAAATCGCCCACGTAATAGATGCAGTTTGGTGTTAGGCCATACAAGCTAGCCTCTACACAGAAAGGTTCGCCTCTGGTCGAGAGAAAAATACAGCGATCTTCAATGCTGCCGATAAGGTACTCATTAGGGTCGCCAATGGCTATGGCCTCTTCACCTCCTACCTCGAACACCATGAAACGCTTCCAACGCGGCAAGCCATCATCAGGGCCAATCTCTGTGTACCACTTGACCATAAACATTTCACCTGTGGGTGCCTCCACCAAGTGTTCGGTCCTCCTACACATAGACATATCCTCCATCTCCGACTGGAGATACTCTTTATACCTTCTAAAGGTAAAGATACGCGATCTGTGGTGATTTTCAAGATCCCAAGATCCCGTGTGTGTTCCTCCACGACCCAGCATGGAGAACATCTTTTCTTCATTTGAATACATGACACGTGACGAAAATAACCCCGGGTCTTCGACGCTGATGTTGACCCACTGGGTGTTCTTTTGAGCAGGCCTGCATAGGCTGAGCTGAGGTCCCAAGAACTTGACGGCTAAAATGCAGTCTTCGTCTTCATCTGGAGAAGAGGATGACATGGCCACGTTGGTTACCAGTTGGGTTTGGCAATGAGGCAGCGTCTTGAGACCAGGCAGTGAGATTCGCTTAGGGTTTGAATCCGAAGCGAACGGGTTTAGATCGTCTTGAAGACACACTATGTTATCTTTCAAAGTAGCTACCCAGCCTTGGGATGCTCCTATCGTCCCCGTTGCTGTCACCAAATCCGTGGGGACCATCTTTTCCAAAACCTCGTCATCCTCAGATTCTGAAGCCTGTACATTGTGTACCACGAGTCTGCCGACGCTCTCATCCCTCGAACTATATCGACAATGATCGGCGCCTACGATGCGATAGATAGGGGTTTCGGACAAGAACCGAGCGCCACAGAGGTGTCTTCCCTGCAAAGTAAAATCCGACATCAGAAGAAGAAAAAAAGGTACTACTATAAGAGACAAGAGAGAGAGAGAGAGGTGTACAACTCCTAAAGCAGGTGGTTTATTGAGAGAGAGCCTAGAGAAACGGCTGAGAAGTAGAGAACTCATTGAGTGTTTTTGGTAATGCTAAAACCCTAATCGAACATTGGTAATAAATTAATAAAGATGACTCGCCTTGATTCCCAAGTCTTTCCATAACTTCTTTTGCATGGTTCTCATTTCTTCCGGTAAGATTTTACCTAATAATTATTACGATGAATAGTACAATAATTCTTAATTTTGTTTCCACTATTCTTTATTCTCCTGCCTTGCTCACCAAATCTATATAACAGACATCAACAATAAATTGATAGATTAGATTTAGGACTGATGGTTTGGATTCACACTGCCAACAAAAATTAGTGATAGATGTGAAGACTGAAGACTGCAGAGAACAGTGTTTTAAAAACCAGACTGCACCAACGTTCAAACCAACTTAAACCGAGAGCATATCCCGATTGGATAGATAAAGATAAATTATGTTTCTAACTTACTCTACCAAAATCAATTTTACTAAAAAGTTTTTTTTTTAAAACCAATATAGCTGAGTTTATGAAAAGTACTGCTACAAATAAAAGCTTTTATATATTTTTCATTTGGTTTGTATTTAAATTTTGTTATATAGTTATTTTTATTTATAACTTTAATAACTAAATTCAATTATATTTGTAAAATTTGTAAGAGATAGTTAACAAATTAATTCGATTTAGTTATACTTTTTATTCTATGACTAAAAACAGAATAGATTCTAGTAAAACCCGGTCAAACCATATTCCCTTAGAACTTCAATCTTTTTTTATTTGACTATCGATTCACTTTTTAAAAATCGTTAGAGAATCATATGACATTAATGTTACACATTAATCAAATTACAGCGTAATAGAAATGTTTTTAGCGTGTTGCATTGATAGAAAGGGCGATGTGATCTTGCATTACATCTACGAGAGATATAATTAACATATATAGAATAAGTGTATATCCATTATCTATGTAGTTGATTAGATCAACCTATGAAAATGGGAGAAAAATGAGAATTACATGACAGAGTGGCAGAGCAAAAACATCATACTACCAGCTAGAGAAAGAGATATGTCAAGAAACATAAAATCGAACAGCAGCCACGGGAAATGGCCAAATGGGTGAGGATTTGTAGGATTAGACTATCTTGTTCATATTCATAGTTACAGGTTAAAAAAAGATGGTTGTGGGAGGAGGTATAGTTGTTTGGGTGTGATGGAAAAAGAAAAGAATAATATGCTCATAGCTCGCTGTTTCAGCATATAACTTCAGGGCTCATGTCTGTATCTATTGGCATGTTTAGGTCAGGGAGCAAGAAGGAGGAGCCTTGTTGGAAAGCACGTTTGCAGGACAAGGCAGATTGTGATTCAGCCTGTATACATCAAGAATATAATCTACTTTGAGTTACATGATTATAAGTGAATATCTAGAGAGCAAGGAAAATAAAATAAAATGGTGAATGTCTAAGAGAGAGATGTGGTCACCTTCATCTTCCTTAGAGCATTGTTTCTTGTTCTTTGTTCCTCGACCAAATCGCGCATACGTGCTAATTCCTGATTAAAGAAAAAAAAACAATAGGCAATGCCTAAGATTAGCAAAGAGACAATATATAGAGAGACATACAGAAGAAAGCCAAAATGAGGTTTGTACATTTTTCAGGTCTTTGCTTTCCTTCAAGAGCATGACTTCCTCATCTTTCAGCTCTGCCAAAGTCTGTCCACGAGAACGCATTTATTAGATAAAACTGACTAATATGTAATGATATCCTTGGCAGTCTCTAAACATATTCAAACAAGCTATGGATACTGCCTGGTTTGATCCAAAGTCAAGGGCTATAACTATTATTAATATTAGTTAGCAGTGTCAGTAAATAAAGAAGTATTACGTCTTTTCTGTTTTACCTTTTTCTTTCTTGATCTCTTGAAAAGAGTTGTTGTTGTTGTTGCACAGGTTTGAGAGACCTGGACACCAAAACCCAAGATTCAGATAATGGCTTACGACTTACGACACCACCAGATAAAAGCCAGCTCAAAAATCAATAATCACACCAAACTAATACCATTAAACAAATTTAGTTTTGTTTTCTATAACATATTTTATAAAGTAACTCGCACACCTACCATTCAACAGAGCCTTTAGGGGCACGTTAACAAAAGAATCATCTCTAGATAGCATTAAGCAAACACAACTCTAAAACTTCGTGATCTTTAGAAAACAATTCAAACCGTGTAAACTCAGAAGAATCTTCTTGGTCAACAACTTATGCCTCAAAAGAGAAAAAAGAAAAGAAAAAGTCATAAAGAGGAAGAAGCATATACTACTATTTAGAAACAAAAACTAGAATCACGTGAGTCGAGCGTGAGATCTGAGACTTTTACGCGTGTGTTTGGTAGTAACATTCACACGTCATGCTCTCTCCTCCAACCCCAATTAGTGTCACGTATTCTCCACACAACACCACTTGTCATTAATTATCTTTTTAATTTAACCCAAAAATTCTCCTCATCTTTAGTTGAAAACTCTCAACTTCGATTTCAAAAAGAAATAAAAAAGTATTAACCACCGATCAATGTCAACTTGAAAATCAGATAACAATCTTAACTAATGTCTAACTCGACAGACTGTCATCAGCATAACCTGACGGACAAATCACAAAACCCAAACACTGGCAACAACTGACATTGACCACTGAGTCTGAGTCCATACTAGTAACTGTTCACTGCGCCACATTTGATAACTGCTCTCCCCCACTAAACTCTACCACACACGTACCTAATCCACTCATACTCTAAACCTTAAATTCAATTCCACGAAAAACGCCTCCCAAACCCCCATTAATTATAAATAACGCCAGTGATAATCTCTCCCATTGACCGACACTACCCTTTACCGTCTAAAGGAGCTCAGCTTATGACAAGGGGCACTTTCATCATTTTATTGGTAATGAATGTGTTTCTTTTTTCCTTGCCAGCATTGAAGTCTGCATCGGTGATTTTGACTAAAAAAGACATCCCTTGATGTGAGGGGCTTTTTAGTCTTTCCGTAAAAGCAGAAAGAAAGAAAGAGATGCACCAAAAGTGGGAAACGTGACTTTTGTTTGCAAAAGGAGCAAAAAGCAGAGATGACCGAACTCATCAGTTTCAAACTCAAATCGAGAAATGTTTCCAAGAAGACAACTAAATCTAAAAAGATAGATTTAGTTTCTTGGAAAAGAAAAGAAAAACTAATTTTGAGTCCACGGTGGGGGTATTTTGGTCAGCCAAAAGTCGTTGTACCTACATGATGATCTCAAGAGTAAGCCGATCGTGGATCCTAAATGACCAAAATACCCCACAAGAGGACAACTAAAAAGTCTCGTCGTGTAGGTAAGGGAAAGGATATAAACTATAAGGAAACTCAACGCACCGCATCACGAGGGATACGTTCGTCACACACGCACATAAACAGTATCTACGAGTCTATTACGGCCATAAGCAGAGTTTTCAAATACCAAAAAATGGAGTAAAATGATCAGACAAACCTTAGATCTATAGGTCTCAGAGGGTTTTACGGTGGCGCTGGACTCGCCAAGGCCTTCCACGGTGGTGACACCGCCGCCGCCGCTGAGAGAGGTGGCGTCGCTCAAGGAAAGAGGAGTGGTGGGGCTGGCTCGCGTTTGGTCTCCTTTTCTTGATCTCCGTTGACGCACGGTCCACTTGAGCTTGACGGGAGATGCGTCTCTCTTCTTCGGCGGTTCAGAGTGACGGAGCTGAAGCAGCGCGTCGGCCACCAGAGAGTCGTCAGACATAGCCACGTGAGTCCAGTTTTCGGCTGACATGGTCGGAATCTTCAACCGTTTTTAAAGAGAGAGATAGAGAGGGTGAGAGATGGTGGTGACGAAAAAGTAGAGAAGAAGAAATCTCTGTGGCAAGTTAATGGGTGGATATTGTATATATATTGAGTTACTCTTTTCTATAATAATAACAACTTTTATTTTCTCGTTTCTTGATAAAAGTGGGACCCTCTTCAATACCTACGTGGCATAGACCATTTTTTAGGCAATGTTTTTAATTCCATCGTGTGTTGGAATAGTAGTAGGGTAACGTCGCGCATGACTATTCAATTTGTTGGTCACGTCAGCCCCTTACTTGTGGTCTTGCAGCATGGAAACACATATGATATGACCACATAATCCACGCTAGACTTCTAGTAAAGAAACTATAATTCACAAGACAAAAGAATGACCTTGATAATTTTTTTCTTTATTAAACCACCAATTAGTTCTAAGTTCTATCTAATTATTAATCAAGTCGTTCATGAATATCAAACTCAAAAATGCGTATATATCAAATTCTTCTAAATATAACTTATCAAGTCTAAGCCCTTAGTCAAAAAAAAAAACTTATCAAGTCTAAGAGCTTTTATACATTCTAGATAGATTGTTAGTAAAGTTAAAATCGGATACTATTTAGCTGAAGAAAAAATAAATCAGTGATAAACATACCAAAGGGTTTGCGAGTGAATGGCTTTTAGACACGTTTCAGTAGCAAGGTAAGCATCCATGTCTGCGTAACACCAAAGTATAAACAGCACGTGTCCTGACAGTAATGTGTTCGTGCAGTACACATCGACATTGTTAACTTAAGCGTTGATATTCATATTAGACGAACACATACATAATTTACATACGTCTCTCTATCAGTCTCCGAAAAGTACATATCGGTCGATTCGATTGTACAAAAGCAGTCAGCGAACTAATGCTTTATATTCGATTGTAGCAAAACAGGTGGCATATTATTTACGCTTAAGGTAAGCTTAAGTAACTGTAAAATCTTACTAGTTGCATTTTCCTTTTGGTAGGCTTATGACTAGAAACCAAACTGAATGGTGGAATTAGAATTCTAAATAATTGTAAAATCTTATTAGTTCTGTAAATGCAACAAAAACAAGAATATCTCAAAATAAATAAAGCAGCCAACAGCCACTGCTCATAAAAGAAACATTTTCTTTTCTTTTTCTTTTTGCAGTATTTTTCTTAATGATGTAGGTGGTGGTTTATTATTCAATACTCTTGTGGTTTTGGTTCTAAACTAAACTGAGAAACACTTGTTTCTAAAATCACAGGGTGTAGTGTTGCTGTATAGCCTCGATGTCAAGTCCTTTCTGCTTCACTACTGATTCCACGTGACCTTTCAAGGTATGACGCTCTCTTAACCTGAAAAATTAGAAGAGAAGAAAAGTGTTAACCCCTTGTTCTGAGGAACAGAATGTTATGGACTAATCAGTTACTGGATCCTTGCCTTGCGACTTCAGCTCGTCTCTTGGCCTGATCTGCTATCTCTGAAAGTTCTCTGTAAGTGCTCTTATCATTGAATAACTCTGAGGGTTGAGCAGGTTGCAATCCGTGAAGGGTACGTTGAGCTTGTGCCCATTGTGCTTCCCTCTCTCCCTTTCCATAGTCTTTCTTTGATGTGAAAGCGGTCTGAACAAAAGGAACAAAGTTAGAAACAGTAAAACCCAAAAGGACTAGTGTTCTTGTTCTCACCTTGTTCTCAATGACATTATCCCAAGCTCTACCACTTAGTGCATATCTGATGATGAACTTGAGGATATCCAATGGAATGTAAGTAACTATACTGTATAACCAGATAACTCCTGCCCATCCCCAGCCAGTTCCTCTGATTCTTGCAAAATCCCAGTTTGCATACACGGCAATGAGGGTAGCAATCTTATGTCAAAGAGAAACAAGAACATTGTAAGTACATTGAGGCTTTGTATTCAAGAAGACCAAAAGCTTTAACTCACCAGCTGAGCTATGAAAAAGGCAATGATTAACCAGAAGCCAGGACGTTCAGCATATGACCAGCTACGTGACCTTGTGACAAAGATAAGCGCCTGGCTAATGATACTAACTTGGAGGTATATTGCTGATGTAAGCTCGTGCGGATTGCCACTAATAGATCTCACCCCAAACTTTGCCTGCACCAGGAACATACAAATGATCATAGAGGCTAACTTGAATCTGGTGAAATGAAATTCCTCATTAGGCATGTGGGTTCGGAATTCGGATAGTCGAGTAGTTCGGTTCCGTAGTTTTGTTTTCGATTAGTTCGGTTCAACATAAATCTTACCGAATAACCCGAAATAAAATTTGGTTAGGTTCGATTTTTGAAAATCCTACCAAAGTTTTTGATTTCAGTTACATTTTTTTGTTAATATTTCGGATAAGTTTAGTTGTTTTTTGTTAATTCGGTTAGTTCGTTTAAAATTTGGTTAGTTTGGTTCGGGTTTTTGGTACAGTTTGGTTATAAATTTTCTTAAGAAAATTAAAGAAATCGATTGCCGAAAAAACCGAACCGAACTTAGAAAAATTCTACCAAATCGAACCAAACTCCTAACTGAACTAACCAAATTTTTTAGTTCTGTTCGGTTCGGCTCAAAATCTCAACTCTAGTCCTCATAGTAAGGGTAGAGTTCTCTTACCGAGAAGAAGTCAGTGCTCTCTACAGCCCAGAAGAAAACGACAGTCATCACTGCAAGGTATGAGCCAAGAACAACACCAGTGGCAAATATCTCTTTAAGTTTCCATGAATCAGGAAGTGGAGAAGGCTTTACTCTATCCTTTGATATGGTCATGATAGTACCATCATTCAAGATCGCTATTACCAACACCATGAATGGTGAGAAGTCGTACTTCCATATGAGTGCAAGAAGCATAAACCCCATGACTACACGGATTGTGATGGAAACTGCATAGATTGTGTAGTTCTTCATTCTCTGGAAGATGGCTCTGCTCGTCAGGACAGCACTGACTATGACACTGAGACCTGGCTCGGTTAGTACAATGTCAGATGCACTTCTCGCTGCATCAGTCGCATCAGCAACAGCTATTCCAATGTCAGCTCTCTTGAGAGCTGGAGCATCGTTCACTCCATCACCAGTCATGCCACAAATGTGCTTCATCTCCTGGAGCCTCTTCACAATCTCATACTTGTGTTCTAATCAAGACATACAAAACAGATTCCATTAGTGAATACATTAGTCCATTAAGAGAACATGTTTTCATTTAAAAAAAAATGGTTTTACCAGGGAAGACACCAGCGAATCCATCAGCCATCTCGATGAGTTCATCAACAGGTACACTAGATATAGATTCATCCTTATCATTCCCAAGTAGAGCAGAAGAAGGATACATGTTTGTGCCCATACCGAGCCTACGACCAGTTTCCTTACCAATGGCGAGCTGGTCACCAGTGATCATCTTGACATTGACACCAAGGTCAAGAGCACGCCTGATTGTCTCTGCACTGTCATGTCTTGGAGGGTCAAAGAGTGGTAACAGACCAAGAAACTGCCATGGCTCTCCAGGGCTGTTCTTGTCTTTCTCCAAGACAGTCTAGTAATAAATAGCCAAAACATGAATAGAACATTTTTATAAAGAAAGAAACATATACTTGGGATTAACGCTAAAAGCTTTTACCTGTCTGCCAACAGCAAGAGAGCGAAGTCCTCTGTCAGCAAACTTGTCAATGATGTCATGAGCTCTCTTCTTTGCATCCTCTCTAAGGTTACAGAGCTCAATGATCTACAAGTTACAGAGAACAATAAGTGGGACAGAACTTAAGAACTCTTAAGAGAAGGATATGCATTTTCTTACTTGCTCTGGTGCTCCTTTGCTGACACGGTGCCAGTTTCCATTAGCATCAATGTAAGTGATAGCAGTACGCTTATCCACCGGGTTAAAAGGAAAGAAATGGACTTCAGTGATCCCCTCTCTTGCTTCTCTAGGATCACCAAGCATTCCTACAATGCAAGCATCAATAGCATCCTGGTTCTCAACTCTAGAGGCTCTTGCTGCATTCACCATAAGTTGTTCCTTGTCCAAGTCTTTGACAAAAACCTCAACCATACTCTTGTCAACAGTAAGCTTGTTGAGCGTAAGAGTTCCAGTCTTGTCACTGCATAAAACATCCATCCCAGCCATCTCTTCAATAGCTGTCATCCTCTTTGTGATAGCTCCTTGTTGGGAGAGACGGTGAGATCCAATGGCCATGGTGACAGACAGAACAGTCGGCATTGCAATAGGGATCCCTCCGATGAGAAGCACAAGAAGGTTGTCTATACCATCTCTGTAAGAACGGTGCTGAATAGGATACATGACAACGATCTCAATGACCATACCTATGGCGATGGAGCAGATGCAGAAGTTCCCAATAGCAGTCAGCACTTTCTGGAAGTGTCCTTCTTGGTTTGTGCTGTCTACTAGATGAGCTGCTTTGCCAAAGAAAGTGTGGACACCGGTGGCGATCACAACAGCTTCTAGCTCTCCTTGTTTGCAGGTTGAGCCAGAGTAAACTTCTTGGCCAGGGTTCTTGGTTACTGGTAGAGACTCACCAGTGAGAGCAGATTGGTCAATCTTGAGAGGATCACCTTCCAGGAGACGACCATCTGCTGGAACAATGTCACCTAGTTTGATGCTGATGATGTCTCCGGGTACCAATATAGCTGCCTCTTGCTCGCTCCACTTGCCATCTCTCAGAAGCTGTGATATGCATTAATTAATCATCTGCTTGTACATGTTTAAGCAATTTTTTTGTGCTAACTTACTTTGGTTTTGGGAGCAAGACCGGCCATTAAAGCGGCTGCTGCGTTTCCGGCGTTGTTCTCTTCAATGAAGCTAATGGTCGAGTTAATGATAAGAAGAACCGTGATACCCACGAAATCTTGCCAATCCGGTGGCCTTCCCTGTAGATGTTACAAGTTGTTTAAAAATGTGCTAGAGTTAAAAAAGATGATGGATAGTTAAGGTGATATTACTCCTCCGTTGGCCAAGGCAATAGCCATGATAGCAGCTAACTCCATGACCCATGAGAGGGGGTTCCACATAAACCCTAAGAACTTCAAAATCTTGCTCTCCTGTGTGATTGAAACATGTTAAAAAAAGGATTTCGTGGGAGTGAAGAAACAGATATATAAAATGGAGAAAAGGTTTGTTCTAGGTGGTTTGCCTTCTTCTCTTCGAGCTTGTTAGGACCGAAGATCTCGAGACGAGTGTGGCCTTCGTCGCTGGTCAGTCCTTCCCTTGTACATCTCAGCTGCGTAAACACCTCCTCGATCGGTATTTTCTCCTGTTCAGCCAAACAAAAACGTTAGCGCAGTGAAAAAGAAATCGAGAACGTATAAGGTAAGAATGGAGAAGAAAGATACTAACGAGATCGATGCCTTCGTTCTTGATATCGTCCCAGCTAGAATCTTTCCCTGCCGCCATCTTGTATTTTTTTAATACAGAAACAGGGGTTGGTTTCTTGTGTCTTTTTCTTTTTTAAAAACTCTTTCTTGACAGATGTTTTTCAAAGTTTCTCTACAGTTTTTGTGTGTTTTCAAACTGGTAATTTTCTCTCGGTTTTTTTCTTTTTCTGTTGTTATTTTAACGAAACAGAAGAAACAAAAGGGGAGAAAAACAGAAACAAGAAAAATATTTTTTTTTTTGTAAAATTGTTTTTGTAAGGAACTGGTGTTGAAGTTACAGTGTTTATATAAGGAGTAGAGAGAGAGATAGTGACGGAACATGTTTAGCAGTGGTCGTGAAGGAGCGGGAATTTTTGCAATGGGGAAAGACCAGGTCTTTCGCTTCACACTCCCCGCTTTCATCTCCTCCTTCCACTAATCAACTTCCACTTGTCTTTTTGTCTCTCTCACTCTCTATGTTCTTTTGCCAAAATAACCATAACCACATTTTGGAGATTTTGCTCACAGTGAAAGAATGAGATTAAAAAAGCATTATTGATTCTCCGTTTTGGATGATTACTTTGTTGTACAAGGGGAAAAAGTGTATATTCTATGCAAAATGCGCATAAATTTGTCTATTTACTTCTTATAATACTAATAAGTTACCAATTGTAGAATAAGGAGATGCATTAGGAGGAAAATGCTTTTCATTATGTTATAGAAAGTAGTACTTAGGAAGAACAATACATGTTTAAGACCAAAACGATATGAAGAAAGCTAAAAACTCCATCCACTATAAGGAGAAGAAGAAATGACACTAAAAAGCAATCATCAAATCTCATCTTCTGCTGGTTGTTACTCCTCTTGGCTTCGGCTTAACGTCGCTTTCCTGCAAATCCATTCAAACCAAATCAATACACACTACAACTACTTTATGAGTTGAGAGTTATACACACTACACACACCTGTGGAATGTGCAAGAAGATGCTGCTTTTCGTAGTTGCCGGGTTGTGATTCTCTGCACCTTTGTTCCAGTCATAGCACGACTACAATACAAATCAAAAGAAAAACCATTACTTTCTTTTTCGGTTTTGCACATGTAACGTCATATCAAAAAGGTGAAAAACAAAGAAAGATGTAGCATACCGCATACGCGTATATGGACCCATCGTGGTTAAACGAACTGCAAGTGATTGGCTGACTGCACCTTGACATGAGCTGACATTCGTCAATGAACAATGCACACAACTGTTAGATACTTCTATATATAAACCTCAATGCAAAACACAGATGCAACAGAAAGATACCTTGAGTCTTTGTTTGCTATCCTTGTCCCAGAAATGGAAAGCCCCATCGGAGCCAGCAGTTGCAAAAGTGCCATGTACCTTCATATCACACAACTCAAACAATTACCATCTGTACAAAATCTACTTTCATGGTGTTTTGAAGCTTAAGAACTACATAGCCATAGAGAGCTTACCGGGTGGAAGTTCATAGCATTGACAGAATAGATCTCTCTCTCATCTCTGTGGCATTTGAATGTGAAGTTTTTGTTCTGTTGAGAATCATCCAGATGGTGGACACCAACCCGCCCCTCAACTGAACCAACCTACAGTAATGCAATGTTGGCATCAGCAAAAAACCTAGATTCCTGTACCATTCGATTAACCAAAACGCAATTGAAAATATACACAAGAAGACATACCAAAAATCCTTGCTGATCAGGGAAGGCAGTAACACACCTCGTCTGGTACCTCAGTGGTGACACGATTCTCTTGAACTCGGTCTGCAGTTTACCAAATTAACAAAAAGTTCATCACACAAGAAAAATAGTAAATCTAATGGCAGCCACGAGACTAGACTACATGCTTATTCAATTGATCCTATATCCAAGTTTGGTGCTAAAGTGATCCATGAATTCTCGAAACAATGTGATGCTCAGCATCCTTAGCACACAGATCTCATACACAAGTCATAAATATAAGAAAAAAAACAAGGCAAAAAATGGTGCCTGAGGATTTCGCAAGTTGAAGACAATCAGATTCCTATCAGCAGTTCCGACAACCAAGAGAGGATGTTTCACAGACAATGAAAAGCATTTATCTGGAAGCTTCTGTGTATGTACAGGAGTTTGCTGCCTCGTGTCCCAATATCTGCAAGGCAAAACCAATACACATTGTTAACTAAACCTTACGGCATTTAGATTAGTTTTAAGAGCATAATTAACAAGCAATTCTTACTTCAATGTTTTATCCCAGCTTCCAGTGACGAGGAGATTCATTCCGGGGATCCAGGCCATGTGTGCAATAGGAGCATCGTGCATAGCAACCGTCGTAGGTTGACCACCGGACAACAAGGGCCACATCTTGGCTTGCTTATCACATCCTCCACTAAAGACAGTGGTTCCATCATCTTTCCAAGCAGAGCACAAGACCTTTCCATCACAAAAGATATAATCATCATCAAGATTCTATGCAAGCAAAACCGAAAGAAAGAAAGATAGATAGAAAGCAAAAACAATTTTTACCGGCTGATCATGAGAGATAGATGCCTTGGGAGCACTGGCTACAGAGAGTCCACTACGGGATACGTCCCAACACCTCACCTAACAGAAGCAAAAAACGTCAACATATTACAATATAAACGCATAGAGATTGCAGAGAGTGAACATGCGAAATAATAGAGAGACAAGCGTTCTACAAAGAGAAAGCCTACGAATCCATCCACTTGTACAGGCTAACAAGTCAGATTGCAAACCATGAAAGAACAAAAGGGGGCAAAGAATGAAGAGCGAACCTGATTGTCCCAAGAAGTGGCCACAAGAATATCTGCTTTTGGACTAAAACTCAAGCTCGAGATAGCATCTGATGGTGATGGAGTAACCTGCACACACAACAATGAGTGAAGATACAAATCAAGATTGAAGTCTCCGAATCTTGTAAGCCTAAAGCTAAAAGAGAACAACAGCCTAAACGATCACTTCGGCAGGCAAACCAAAGAGAGTAATCAAACGCCATATATAGCAAGATAGAAGAGTTAGTTACCTCATAGGATTTGTTAGGGTTACTGTTCGCGGTAGCCGCTGCACCAAAGTTAGCCATTATCACAAGCCTTAAGTCGTCGGAGTAACTGTAACAAAGATTAGATTTTAGGAGAGACGAAATCGCAAGAGTAATGCTCGTCAGCGAGTTTATCAGAGGGAAAATCGGATGAGAGAGATACCTAGCGAGAGGGAAGGTTCGTCGTCGGAGATAAGTGTTTTCCGGTATGCAGAAGAAGAGCGAGGGAAAACGAATTGAGTCAATAAAATAAATGCGAGAGAGAGAGAGAAGCCTTATTTATAGAGGGGTCTACCCTGCGTCTTGTTGACGTTAGTGCGTCAGATTTACGTCCGGCGAAACCGTTTATCTGACGCTACCAGGCTCACAAAAAAAAATGAAAAAAAAAATAAACAGGGGCCTAATTGTTGGGCTTTAAGGCTCATTTATTAAACAATTTATATGTTTCACTTCACGGGTCGGGTTCTCGAAAAACCGGATTCTAACCAAACTTGGCAGATCTGACTAAGATTCCAAAACCTCCTTTTCCTCGAGCGGCTTAGAGTGTGTGTGTAGTAGAAGAAGACGAAGAAGAGGTTCTTCCTTCGGGAGGGTTTTAGATCGTCGCCGTCGCCGTCCGTGAGCAAAGGATTCGTTGAAGAACTTCGAAAAGGGGGCAGTCCGATTACAGACTATAAGCTAGAGCGAAACCCTAGACTCTCGCTTTTACCTTGGTGGCGCTGTATCGGATTCTTCGACATTTCCATGGCGTCTCTTTCTCTTCTTCCACCTCCAGGTTTGTCTCTGGAATCTCTTTTTTAAGCATATCGTCAACATTAACTTTTATAATCTGATATTGAATTTGAACTTTGTTGACAGAGATTTCAACGAGTTTGGACTCGCGAAAGAAAAGAAGGATCTCTTTAGACATCAGAGATTCATTGCCGTCGTTGACTTCACCTGACTACTTCTTGAAGCCGTCAATGAACGAGCTGGTTAAGCTAGAAATCGAAAGCCCCGGTTATTGCAGCCGGGTTACTGATTTCACTATTGGGAGGATTGGTTACGGTTATATAAAGTTTCTTGGAAGTACAGATGTTAGGAAGTTAGACCTGGATCAGATTGTTAAGTTCCAAAGGCACGAGGTGGTTGTTTATGATGATGAGAGCTCCAAGCCTGCTGTTGGCGAGGGGCTTAACAAGGCCGCTGAGGTCACTCTTTTCCTGAACGTAGCTTGTGGGAAAGAGCGGGTGGATCATGTTTCTTATAAGTTAAAACAGAGTGCTGAAAGACAAGGGGCGACCTTCATCTCGTTTGATCCTGAGAACGGTTTATGGAAGTTTCTGGTTCCTCATTTCAGCAGATTCGGGTTGAGTGATGATGAGGCAGAAGATATGGCTACGGATGATACCCCACGTTTGGAGAATCGTGTAGGAATGAATGGTGATATGGTGGTAGCTGATGTTGATCAAATGGAAACTTCTGAGCCAGAGCTTTCTCGCTCTCTTCCAGCGCATCTAGGACTTGATCCTGGGAAGATGAAAGAAATGAGGATGCTGATGTTTCCTAATGAAGATCTTGACGAAGGTGAGGATTTCAGAGATCAAAATTCCTATCACGTGACATCCTTGACTAAACGAAACGCAAGACCTACACAGAGAAGTTCTCAAAGACAAGATACTCCACCGGTGTTGCGGAAGACTCCGCTTGCTTTGCTGGAGTATAACCCTGGCAATGATAGAAGCTCCCCAGGCAGTAGTATCCTGATGGTCCAACAAAATAAGAACCTGGCAGTGAGGAAGTCGAAAGTGGGAGGTTTTGAGCTGGACATCAGCCATGAGACGCCAGTAACTGATAACTATTCTCGCAATGTTGTAGATGCAGCATTGTTTATGGGAAGGTCGTTCCGTGCAGGTTGGGGTCCAAATGGCGTCCTTCTTCACACTGGCAAGCCAATAGGCAGTTCTAGTTCCCAGAGAGTATTGTCTTCTGTGATCAGTGTAGAAACGATAGCAGTTGACAGAGTGGTTCGTGATAAAAAGGAGAAAGTTCAGAAAGAACTTGTTGACTCTGCATTGGAGACTCCCTTAAGACTCCACAGGGGATTGGATCATGAAGAAGAAGAATTAACGTTTGGCTCTTTCAGTCTGAAACTTCTGAAAGTTGTCACTAATCGTGTGGCTCTTTCAGATATCTGTCGAGAGTATATTGATATCATCGAGAAACAGCTAGAGGTTCCTGGGTTGTCCACCTCAGCGAAGCTGTTTTCGACTCACCAAGTCATGGTGTGGGAACTCATTAAAGTTCTCTTTTCTGAGAGACAGAGTACTGGACGTTTGAGTTATGCAGCTTCTGATAATGAGGAAGACATGATGCAGGATGTCAGAGAAGAGTCTGCAGAAGTTGATACAGAAGCTCTTCCACTTATCCGAAGAGCAGAATTCAGTTGCTGGCTCCAAGAGTGTGTCAGTCACCGTGTACAAGAAGACGTGAATGATTTAAATGGTTCTGGCTATCTTGAGCATTTGTTCTTTCTTCTCACTGGACGAGAGCTTGATTCAGCTGTGGAACTTGCCATATCTAAGGGAGACGTTAGACTTGCTTGTTTGTTGAGCCAGGCTGGTGGATCAACTGTAAACCGCAATGATATGATGCAGCAGCTTCACCTATGGGGAAGGAATGGGCTGGATTTTAATTACATTGAGAAGGATAGAGTTAAGCTTTATGAATTGCTTGCTGGTAATATCCACAATGCGTTGCAAGATTTTACAATTGACTGGAAGAGGTTCCTAGGGCTGTTAATGTGGCATCATCTGCCTCCGGACAGTTCATTGCCTGTCATCTTCAGAAATTATCAACTCCTGCTAGATCAAGAGAAAGCTCCCTGCCCCGTACCAATATATATTGATGAAGGAACTGCAGATGGCGTTGTAAGCAACACCAAGCATTCTGACCTCTTGTATTACCTTATGCTTCTGCACAGCAGAGAAGAGGAAGAAGTTGGTTTTCTGAAGACTATGTTCAGTGCCTTCTCTTCAACTGACGATCCGCTCGACTATCATATGATCTGGCACTACCGAGGAATCTTAGAAGCAGTTGGAGCTTTCACTTCAGATGACCTTCACGCTATCGATATGGGATTTGTTGCACAGCTTCTCTCTCAGGGCCTTTGTCATTGGGCTATCTACGTTGTTCTTCATTTACCTTACCGCAGAGATCATCCATATCTACACGTCACTGTCATTCGAGAAATTCTGTTTCGATTTTGTGAAACTTGGAGTTCTATAGAATCACAGCGGCAATTTATCAAGGATTTGGGTATCCCTTCTGAATGGATGCACGAAGCTCTGGTAAGGACACTATAGAACCCACGTCTTTTCTACTTCTGCTAAATGTACTCGTGGGCATCAATGCAGAACTTTTTTCATCTTATACTGATAATACTGTTTGACCTCGTTGTTGCAGGCAGTTTATCACAATTACCATGGGGATTTCATAAAGGCTCTTGACCACTTCATCGAATGCGCAAACTGGCAAAGAGCTCATTCCATCTTTATGACATCAGTTGCTCATTCATTGTTTTTGTCAGGCAAGCTCCTTCATTTCCTTATGCGCAGACTCAATTGCTCAACTGGAACACGATTCCGGTGTAGTGTAGGAAGGATCTGTTTGGAGTGATTTGTTTTATCTTTGATAAATGCAGCTAACCATTCAGAAATATGGAGGATTGCTACTTCGATGGACGACCGTAAGTCTGAGATTGAAAACTGGGACTTGGGTGCTGGGATTTACATGTCTTTCTATTTACTAAAGAGTTCACTGGAAGAAGATTCTGATACAATGCTGGAACTGGTACGTCTACGTCTTTTTATTCTTAAATTTCAACGCCTAGAGCTCTCAGATTGCTTTAGTTAGGCGGCTGTTGACCTGCTATACAATATATAATTTCTTGTAATGATACTCAACGAAATTGCTTTAGACTCCCTATGATCATGGTCATAATGATCTCTTTCTCGATGTGTAAATTACAATGCATGACACGAGTAACACAAATTTTGCATCGACAGGATTCCCCTGAGAGCAGAAACGAGTCGTGCAGAAGTTTTGTCGGTCGTTTAAACGAGTCACTGGCTGTTTGGGGTGATAGATTACCAGTTGAAGCCAGGTAAGTACTTCACGCGTCTTACACTTGCCAATAGCATTGAATCGTTAAGAACTAGTCATTAATTACTTGCATGCACTTGGTTGATCCTTGTTCGTTCATGTCGTCCACCGGATTTGTATAAGATTTTAAATCAATCCTAGGATCGTTACTCTTCTTACATATTATCATAACATAGACAGTATTGGAGCAGTTTTGGATGGATCCTTCTAAATTTGGTGGCATCCATAGTAATTGCTCCTAAACTAAGGCAATGGCTTCTGATGACTACATAGCTCAAGTTTGCTGTGTGGACAGATACGGGTCAAACATCTCATAGATCTAAGTTGATAATAAAAGCTTTTTGGCATTTAATTAATTTAGTTACAACGACGCACTAAACTCAAGCTCTTTTTGTATGGCTGCAGAGTTGCATACTCGAAGATGGCAGAGGAAATCTGCGAGTTGCTTCTGTCAGGTCTGAGTGTGTATCCTGATAGAGAGTCTCAGCTAAGCTGTTTTATGACAGCCTTCAAAGCTCCTTTACCAGAAGATGTCAGATCATCACATCTGCAAGATGCTGTCTCTCTCTTCTCTCTATATCTCTCAGAGACAGGCCAAACACCAGCTTAGTGACCCATTCATTGCTTACAACTCTTGGAAGAGGGTCTTATTTTTTTACTTGTTGAGTGGAAGTGTGGGACATATTCAGTTTGCTTTGTCGTGTGTATGTTATATTTAGAAGCGTGAAGTGAAAGATTTTGATTTGTTTCTGATTTAGAAACTTGCCAAATCTTATAAATAATTTGTGAAACCTATTAGGTCAAAAACAAAAAAAAAGATGTAGAAGGGAAACTCTTTTCTTGAAAAACTTATCAAATTGCATTATTATTTTTAAATGTATTTTGCAATGTTCAAAATTTCTGTCTAGAGAGTAAATCGTTAATAAGCTGACTCTTTAAATGATTTTAAAAAATGTGATTAAACAATGGCTTTCTTTTTTTTTTTATCGTTAATAAGCTGACTTTTTAAATGATTTAAAAAAATGTGATTAAACAATGGATTTCTTATATAAAGTTTGGTTAGTTAACATTATGATATATTGAATTATGGGATATATTGAATTTTCAAACATTGGTATTTTCATTTTGTGTCTAAATTGTGTTGATTTTTTTTTGTTACAAAGTACTTAATAGAATGTACCATGAGAAAACTATTTGGTACACATATAATAAATTAAAAGATGTCTGAAAAATACACTTTATAGATAATTGGTGAATTGATGTTAAGAACAAAAAAGGATGAGGGTAAGTTAGACAAAAGAGGAAATTTAACAAACAAACAAAATAATATTAGTTTATCTCATAGTAAAAAGAACAGGTTTATCCGTTTATAAAAGCTAAGACGAGAAATTGACCTAAGCTTCTCTATCTGTCTCTTTTTGCTTTCCCTTCGTAAATTCCTTGAGCTAGAAGCTTCCCCGTGAGTGTGCACTTTGGTTGCGGTTTATAGATGCCTCCTTCTGCGTCAAAGCCCTCCAAGAAACGGAGTAACCCATCTTCCGCCACTGATCCCGTTCCCTCAGGTAGGTACCACAGGAACATAACTCGCCTTAGGGTTTATTATCATAGAAACTTGGAATTCACTTTGTATGATTTTCATCTTAATCTAAGAAAAAGCTCGATGTTATGGGATTTTCTACTTGGTTATGACAACAATCTTTGTGTTTGGTGCAGCAGCTTCTAGTAACAAAAAGTCGTCCAAAGAGATTGATGGAACAGATCAATTGTTTAATAAGTATGCTAATACATCTTCTGGTGTCATTGAGTAAGTTCACAAATATCACATTCTCTTCTTTGCCAGAATGTAACTCATTCATCAACACGTTCTAACGCTCTTCATCTTATTAACATCTAATAGTCCAGAAGGAATTGAGAAACTTTGCGCCAGTTTGAAAGTTCCTCATACCGATGTCAGGATCTTGATGCTAGCTTGGTACGTACCCCCATTACTCTTCTTCTTTTATATGTTTTGGTTCCGAGCACACGTGCATTAATACCTTTTTTCTAACTTTTTTCTTACAGGAGAATGAAGGCTGAAAGACAAGGTTACTTCACCAAGGTAATCGCATTGGCCTCCATGATGATTACAGCAAACCATCGAATCACAAACCTTTTTATCTTTTGATATTTGTAGATCAGGTTCTTGTTTATTACTTTCTTTGTGTATGATCTTAACTCGTTTTGTACACCTATTATAGGCTGAATGGAGAATAGCACTCAAGGCGCTAAAAGTTGACACGATCACAAAACTGAAGAAAGCCCTTCCAGAGCTCGAGAAAGAGGTTATCAATCATTGCTTGATCTCTTTTTTTCCACATTGATTAGCATCTTATTGATATCATAAGCGCTCATCTCTAACTCGTTTATATATTTAGTCATAACAGAGCTTCTCTATTTAAAAAGAATACACAGAGAAAAATATAGAAGTGAGTTGGAGATACTCTTGAGTATTAAATTGTACTAATGTTTCTTCGTTATTTCAGGTCAGAAACCCATTGAATTTTCCAGCTTTCTATGCTTATGCCTTCCAGTATTGTTTGACAGGTAATACCATTTACCACTGCCTTATGGAAACATGAAATTTTATGATTTGTGTGACCATTTGATAAAACTATCAATTATTATTTTTTATTATCCATGCAGAGGAAAAACAGAAGTTCTTAGACATTGAGACTATATGTCAACTCCTAGATATGATCTTAGGATCAACATTCCGCGCCCAGGTTGACTACTTAGTCGACTATCTTAAGGTTTGTCTCCACCTTATTGTCTTCAAACATCTTTCCTTCAAAGTGTTTTATCAGATGTAAAACGTATGATCTCATCATGAACAGATCCAGAAGGATCACAAAGTCATCAGCAATGACCAATGGATGGCATTCTATCGATTCTGCAATGAGGTACTTCTCCGCATTTACTTCCTCCTCACTGGCCACCAAATGTTATTTGCATCTAATGTGAAATTTTTTGTGCATTACAGATAAGTTTCCCAGACATGACCAACTACAGTCTAGAATATTCTTGGCCAGTAATTCTTGACGACTTTTTTGAGTGGTTGCGCAAAAAACAAGCCTGAAAGATTTACATAATCACATTCAAATAACTTTGAATTTGATTATGAGTTTCTATATTCAAAAGTTCTCTTCTTGTCTTAAGCTTTGGTGTTGTTGGCTCATGTTGTTTTTTCATCATTAAGTTTTTGTTTGCAAATTATATTTTATTATTTTTAAATTTCTTGGATAGATACTGCAGAAAGTGATCTATCGATTTTAAAAGGTGTATCGAATATATTCTCCTTATAGTCGCATAAAAAGCAAGTCCGTAGATTGATTCTTCTTCTTTGCTTTACTTCTTTAACAAGATTACAATGCACAACTGCAACTAGTTAAAAAGAAAAGATTAAAAGTGGATTTTATTTAGGATCAAGTGGTGAAAGAGCTGAGAATCAATGTCGATGAAGGTTGCATGGCACGACGAGGACGCCTTTTTCTGCTTCGACCACGAACTTGAACTGAAGGAGACGAAGATGATGGCGAAGGTGTATCAATCGCAGACATCTCTCTTCTCAGTTTCTTCTTCTCAGCTTCTGCTTCACATAGTTTGTCTTGATTAACTCGGTTGTTCCCGAGCTTGGTCGCGTTTATGGTGGCAGGAAGCACACAGTTGCACATGAATCCTATATTTTAACAAAGAGCACAATAGAAACAGAGTATTTTCAAGAATTTTCAAGAAGATGATAATGATGTAAAACTTTAAGCCAAGCCCAATTCATGCTGTATATATCTATATATTAATTAACCCAAAAGTGAACTTATACTCAAGCATAAATATGAAATCTTTCAAGCCAACCCCAAAATATGAAATCCTATCACAATATAGGATTCTGTTCATAGGACATAGTTCTTGAAGCTATACTCGGTTTTCACTTGACTATGCCTAGAACCGGCTCTGTTCTTTTGTTCAATAACTTAAATAAATTCTACATGTAACCAAAAGCTTAAGACTTTAAAAGCCAATGAATATTAGAATCACTATACTCACTAGCAAACTTCAGTAAGAAATAAACCAAAAAAAATGTAAATATTTAAGTGGAGTTACCAAAGAGTTTACCGATTCTTGCAAGACGGTTAACCCAACTAGGAATTGGATTCCCGGTTAACTTAAGACAAGTGTCGTCGCAGAAGTGGTTGCAGTTGTTGGTGATGAGATTGTAAGAACTCCCTTTGTACTTGTCTGCAAGTTGATCCATCGTAGCTCTCACTTCCAATGGCCCCAGATCCGTTTTACCAATCAAAATTGATTTCCTAAACGTAAACCCTTCGCATTGCTTCGGTTCTACTTCGAATATTCCAGTACTTGGATATTCATGAGATCCAAAAGCATACTCTATACCATGAACTATATACATATGAAAAAAAAAAATTAAGCTAATTTCTTCAAGAAAACATAATAAAATATTATTTGCAACACAGTTTCCTGCACTATGACTTAAATTCTCAAGAAAATCCGATCAAGATTGATATTATATTTAATGTTCAAATCACTATTTAGATCTAAAACCTTGAATATGAAGTTTCAAGAAAATGAAAAGCCAAGAGTCTCAAAGACTAACCTTCAACACCAGAGTGGTAAACACCAAGACCAAACCAGTAAGTGTAACCATTGATGGGAGTTAGATCATACACATTGAGATACACCGGAACATTTCCTCTATCCACGACGCTTGAGTTTTTCCGACAGAGCATTTTCAGGCAGAATATAGCCGGCGGTAGTAAGTTCTGCCGGTGGAAGATGACTGCAGGTTCTATATAAACTATCCGAGTTGATGACAATGTATTCTTTTCAGCTTAGCATAAAAATTATACAAAATGCCAACGATGTTGTCTTAAAAAGTTGAAGACGAAGACGAAGAAAAGACTTGGTTTAGCTAATTAGTTTCCGAATCTTATACTATAAGTTAATGCCTAATGATATACTTCCATATTTAAATACTATTTTCTTTTTAGAAATATATTTTATTTTCACTTGGCAATATTTATTTTGATTTTTTTTCATAGACGAGACTTTATTCATGAACCAATTAACTACCATATATTCTATGGTTTATAAATTAAAAACTTAAATGAATATTGGAGATATGCTTTAATAATTTACAGTTTATTATGGGGTCCAATATAAAGCTTAATATTCCGTATCTTTGGCTACAACTTTTTGTCTCGAGACCACCCTTTTTCTTTTTTTTAAATTGACATAAAATGTAATAAATTAAAATTAATTCGTGGAAGTGGTGCGGCTAATTATGAAGCAAATTTTCTGCTTAAAGTATATATTATTTTGCAGACAACATACGATATTAAAAAGTGTAAGATGTTGTAAGACCTATAAACTTAGAGTTTCGAGTTGTATGAAAAGTTTTACTTTATGTCTTGGAAAATATGAAATATACCAGATGCCTGCCGCTAATTTGCATTAGCAAAATTGAGAATAATAACTTTTTCCATAAGGCATAATATAATAACTAAACTATAGATAAAAATGTCCACATACAAGCTTACAAACAGTAACGAGAGCTGGAAAAAGGTGAAGTGAAAGAGACCATTCAAAAATGAAAAGGAAACAAATATTTGTTGACAAAGATACCAATCTGATTCACGTCTGTGTCATTACATGCTATGTTTGTTAATTGTTCCCTAATTTTGATTGCTAACCAGATAAACAACTAAAAACCTGGTTTGAATTTTCTTAAATCATATCGTACCGATAGGTATAAACTTAAAATGAGCAACCCAAGACCCGGTCTGATTCGGGTAACCCAGAAACCCCCACTAGCTTCAACGCTGCGTTTTGAAATGCGCGAGTTTCAGAGTCGTGGTGCAGCTGTTGTTCGCCGCCGGGAGAAATCAAGATGCTTCGCGGCAGAGGCTCGTGGGTCGGATTCGCGACCCGGTTGAGACACTATAGGATCCGACGGATGTGCAGTAAAGGAGAGAGCGGTGGGAACAAACTCGAGAAGACGGAATCTAGTGTTGTTGTTTCTCGATACGATGAGACGTACAAGAAACTCGACAAGCTCGATTTCGTGACGGCTGCGAAGATTTTGTTCACTGAACCACCCAAAAAGAATAAATTTGGGTACTTTCTCTGCCTTATAGTAATAGTAGTAATGTGACATAAAGCTCAGAAATGTTAGAATTGTGGAAAGTAAAGATCACTCTAACATGGTTTTCAACTCTTGCTGCTGTTATCTAGTTAGATGTCTGAAACTGTCTCTTTAAGTAATTTGTGTTCTTGTTCTGGTTATTCCTTTTAGTATGCATATCATATGTTTTTTTTTTTTTTAAACTTTGTGTTAGGCTTGATTGGCATGTGGTGCAGTTCATTATCGTCTGCTTGCCGTCCCTAGGTATATCGGTTCACCCCTAAGTGTTTTTTTTCTGTTCAAAGGTCTCAATTTTAATGGATATGGTCTTTCTTGTAACAGCTGTGTATCTGGTTGCTCAATACGCTCGCCGTAAAATGAAGATCATGGACGCTGTGAGTTCTCTCATTCTTGCTCATTATCAAAACTGATATCAGTTTTCCTCAGAGATTTGTCATCCATGTTGATTACTCTAGCCAATGTTATTATTTTCTGAGCGTATGGCTCTTATGATATTGGACTTGTTTTCAGGAACTTGGAGAGAAGAAGAGAAAAGAAGAAGAAAAGAGAGAGAAAGAAGAAGCTGAAAAGAAGGCGTTAGAAGAAGCAGAAGCAACCAAATCTCAGGAAGAGCTAACGGAGATGAAAATGAGACTGGGAAAAATCGAAGAGACTATAAAAGAGACTGTTCTGGAAGCAAAGAAGCCTTCAGGGAATGGTCCAACCAAAACACAAGACGATCAATCTACTAAACTCCCACCAAAAGAAGAATCTAAACCGAGCAAGGAGCAGGAGGACAATGTACAGAAACCAGGGGAGAATCGAGCAAATGTGGATTCATCACCCTAGACTCTCAGTGGCGATGATTAGAAAGGAAACTTTTAAGGTGATAGATGAAGTTAGGATATGTTTTGTTTTTTGAACTAATGCAGTGGTTATTGCTATCGGCTTGTTTTGCTTTCATTTCTTGACTCACTTCAGGTTTAATACACAACTCAGTTCCAAAAGAAATAACGCTTCTGGAAGACAGAACAAAACCACAGAAGACCTCAAACTGATTGAAAAAAAAATGGTTTCAGTAAGACTACTACTTTCTTGTCCAAACACAGACCTGTCCTCCAGAAGTGGAGCCTGCAAGCATCCCAACCTTAAGTGGATGGCAATGGATCCTGCACGGAATAGTTTTCATTAGAGGGCTATGCAGCTCATTCACTCTTTGCTTTAGTTTTGGGGAGATCACATCAATTCCACTTGAACGATTGGCTACAAAGATGTATGAATCACCCCACCCCCATACTCCCCTGCAAATCAAAAAAACAGATGAAAACCAATGCCTACTTTTATAAAACGTGGAAACTCACTGCATCAATCATCATAGGAGTAGAGAGAGCTTATAATAATACAAACCTGAAAGCAGAGACGGCCCTGTTGGATAAATTCACATGATGTATCATGGAAGTATCCTCCAAACCGGGGCCGCTTACAATACCAAGATAGTTGTCAGCACTACAAGGAAAACAAAGCCATACTTTGAAACAAACACACAAGAGAAATGTTGGACCATAAGAACTGCCACTAGCAAATCAGTTTCACTATACACAACAAGATTACCTTGTGGTTGCAAGTGAAAGGCCAGAAGGTGAGAAATAAGCAGAGTGCACAGCCTTAGAATGATTCACAGTCCTCAAATTTTTAGGTTTATTTGTTCCCATGCTTCTCAAATCCCAAAGGCAAGCAGTCCCATCTTTGGAGCTTGTAGCCATGACATTTGGATTCTGCGTGTTGAAGTCTATAGTGTTAATCCTCTGTCCATGTAAATCCCAGTGGAAAACTGACTTCCCTGCTCTGAGGTCAAATATATTCAACACTCCATGTCCCTCACCAAAGTACAAGCTCTGCTCATCGTTTGCTCTCTGAGAGAGTGAATATATAGCATCATCGCTCGAATAAACCAGATCAAAAACCGACTTTTCAACATCCATTAACCGGATAAGACCATCATAGCTGCTGCTAATAACCTCCATCATACAAAACATAAGAAAGAGGTTAACAATCATAAAAAGAGATAAACTTTCTCATAGACCAAAGCTTCCAAGACAGCTACTTTACCTTAGAGAAAGAGTTTTGCTGAAACACAAGAGATGAAACTGAAGAACTGTGAGGACGGAACACACTGATCCCATCACCATCACCCTGGCAATCCAGATTCCAAAAACCAACGTTCCCATGCATGTCCCCTGCAGCAAGCAGCCTAACATTCTCGCAAGGTAAGAACTTTAAATCCAAAACCCTCCCTGGCACAACACGCACGACGTTACACGGCTCTAAACTCATCACCCCCGTATCAAAATCATTAGTACTCTCAACAGACTTTTTAATTT
This sequence comes from Hirschfeldia incana, assembly GCA_026261945.1. Classification (NCBI taxonomy): domain Eukaryota; kingdom Viridiplantae; phylum Streptophyta; class Magnoliopsida; order Brassicales; family Brassicaceae; genus Hirschfeldia; species Hirschfeldia incana. The sequence goes on along the minus strand of JABCMI010000011.1, from coordinate 7,921,674 downwards.
TAGAAGTAACTTTCATCTTCTTCTTCATATGATTGTGAACATTAGATGAGAGTGGAACTAGGTTAGACGACAAGCGAGAAGACCTCCTAGTAGTGGACTTATTACTAGCAGCAATACCGGAGAGAGTCTCAACGAGTTTGTTAAGAGAAGAAGCTTCTTCTTCTTCTCCAGCAGCATCCAAGGGAAGAGGAGCAGATGGTTTCTGGGGACCTCTGGTGCGTTGAGACTTCCTTATCACAATAGGCGTTGTTGTTGTTTGAGTTGTTTCAGGCTTCTCTTTCTTCTTCTTGTCGTCGTGTCGAGGTCGTTTGGTTGCGGCGGAGAGGAGAGAAGCTTTTTTGGCGTGGACATTGAGAGCTGCCATCATCTCATCGTTGCGTTTGATGTTCTCTAATCTTTTCCGCTCGTACTCCGTCGCCATTTGAACCGGTGAGGCGGCGAGCGAGAGAGAGAGGGAGAGAAGAGTAGCCCTGCCGTTTGGGGTTTATATTTGAGTCATTTAGTCGGAAAACCATAGAGAATGGCATAATTAGGTATCTACCGTAAGAAAAAATGTGTGGGGATGGGAATGATCGATGAGAATTTGCAATTACCATATTAGCCTCATGGCCTTAATGTTTTTGATTTAATTAAAACCGAGATTATTTGGTCGAAAAATAAACAAGTGGGGGTGACAATGATTACCTCTTTTCCCCACATATTTTACGTGTGGCCGTCATCTGAGAACGGACGAATGAGAACCTGAGATATCCTGACACAGACGCTGCATGCGAAGGAATAACAGCACAAAAGATATCGATATCATACAAAAAAGTTTATCTGAGGGGGATAGCGAAAAGTTCTTCTCGGTGCTTGTGTATAAAAGGGTTGTTAACTCTGAGCTTCACTTCCACTCCACAAACAGATTTAAGGTGAATATACCTGACACATAAATGTCTCTTCTCTTAGTCGTTAGAATGATGTTCCTGCTGCAATAAATCTGTTTCTTTCAGCTTTAGATCTTTCTATTTTGATTCATGACTGCATTTAATTCGTCGTCGTCATTCCTTCCATAATGTTTTCGTCTCGTTTATGATTGAAAAGTTAATACAAGCATTTATTTTGTTAGCATGAAATATCATCTGTCATTCATTAGATTGGTTTTGTTGCTTTTATGATTGTCGAAAATAATGAAGCATTTAACTTGTTGGAAACAATGATCTAGCATCTCATGCATTAACTTTGTCTTGGTTTTGTCTCATCCTCATATCGCATGTGCGTGATAGTCCTAGGGTGATATACTGCTGTTTTAAGAATCAGTTGATTATAGGAATTTTAATGGAAATTGTAACATGGCTTTGTTTGCATGTACAGATGGGACGTTGTGTGCGTTTTTGGCGAGGACAATGGAGCAAGAACGTTGAAGACGAGTGGGAATTTCTGACCCACCCTGAAGACATTGGCTATAGGGTGGTGTTAGATGAAAGGGTGAGCTGCGACATTGTTGAAATGATTCTTAGACAACGCTACGTCCTTAGCCCACTAACCCCCATCGTGCTCTCGTACCGACTTCCTCCCTGCATGCTAATTCCACACGGTAACAAAACGCCGCCGACTACTATATCTAGCACGGCTATCTTGTCGTGGTTACTACATGGGAGAGCCGTGTCAGATGAGTTGGCTTTGCTCGTAACAATAGGTTCGAGGGGAGTGGCTGAATACGAGTTCATGTGCCGTGCAAATTTTTGTATTGGCAATACATCGTATCGGTTTGACTACACGGCCACTGACAACTCGAGAGCCGCGTATGAAAGTAAGTTTCTATATCCACCATTTTTTTTATGTTGCCTTGGTTGTTGCTTAACAACACTAACGCATGTGTTTTTTGATGATGAATATGTTATAGGCCTTGTTTTTGGAAATCGTGCAGCGCAAACAGAACGCGTCATGAATGCTTTGTTCACAGAGGATAGCTTGCGTCTCTTCCATCGAGTTATGTTGGAAATGGCTTTAGCTGACAAGTTTCTTGCTACACAAAACGCAACACGCGAACAAACTAGGGCTCCTGCGAGGGAGATAATTGAAATCGACGACTCTGATGAAGTGATGGCTGAAGGAGGTCAGCTGAATGTGGCAGCTGGTAAGTCAAAATAATTACTTTTTATCGATAGTGAAATTAAATAGATAAATGTGGTGTAAAACAATGTGTGAGATATTGTAATTGATTTAGCGTGCTAAATATAAAATAATACTATTCAGAATCTTACGTTAGCTGGCTAAATCAACGGATTGTAACACAATGCTATTGAGTTAGCGTGTTAATTATGAAGCAATACTATTGAGTTAGCGTGATAATCATAAACAATGCTATTGAGTATCTTATGTTAGCTGTCTAAATCAAAAGCTTAATATGATGTGACTATTTTACTTGTTAGGAGGATCGGGCGGTGCAAACACCGTCATTAATCCTGGATCAAATGTTAATGCACCACCTATCTATTGGGATGTTGGCATTGATGTTCCACAAGCTCCGGCGCCGGAAGAGGAGGAAGATGGTATGTTGTTTTGGAGGGAATTGGCTATGGAATGTCAGGGTTTGGACGAGCTAGGTGTACTTGTGGAAGGTCACGTAGGAGTTCGTTTGGACCCTATTACTACTAATACGGCTCCTGGGCCTCAAGTACAGCCTCACGCAGACCCAATTCCTGAGATCCATATGACCGACAGGGCTGTGGCCCAAACTCCAATTGACCAGTCTAGTAAGAGCCCAACTCAGACTACTAAGAGTCCAACTCAGACTACTAAGAGCCCAACTCAGAATGGGTTTCAAGCAAGCGGAGGATCATGCACTGGGTCATCAAACGGTGACATTGGCCCGCTTACCCAACCAAGTACAAACGGTATGCATTTGTTTAAGGCGCGATCTAATTAATAACAAAATAAAAGTTTTTAGTAGACTAAATTACACGATTTATGCAGAGATAGAGGCGGCACAAGGCTTGGTCTTGGCAACGACTACACCAGTTGTGGATGCTAATCCCTTGGGGGACGTCCCAAAGGAGAAAGAGGGTCTCCCCTCGATGATGAAATTAGCAATGTTATGTGCCACAAAGGATGATGGTGGAAGCAACACAAAGGAGAAGCCGAAAGAAACATCTTCTGAAGGAAGTAGCACCGAAGGTGGGTGTTGATTATCATATGTTTGATAAGTAAAGTGTTTTCCGTAGCGTAATGCATTATCGTTGTACGGATAAGATAAAGTTTATGGGTGTCTTGGTTTTTCATTGTACGGCTAATAATAAGTTTAGCGGGTAGGATTGTTCTTTTTTCATGCTAACGGATTATGTACGAACGGGTTAAAAAAATATTATATCATTACTACGTTATGAAATTCAAGTCAGTTTGTAACAAAAAATGTTTAGCAGTCAAACGACATTTATCGTTGTTAATTATCTGAGCTAATGATGTATTTGTAAGGTTATGTTGATTGGTATACAAATAACTAAACAACTTAAATGTTTGACAACATGAAAATATTTTGATAACATAGATTACGATTGGGTGAAGTACAATTATTGATTGTCTACCCACAATGGTATTGTATAAAATGATTATGTACAGAGATATGTTCTGACCATTACTATAATGTTTTCATTGTGTTTAGGCGAAATGGGAGATAATGGGAACGACGTAGCTGTGGGGATGCTGTTCAAAAACCGAGAGGAGTTTAGGCAGCATATGGCTGTCTATGCAATAGATAAGAAGTTTCGATTCAGGAGTCGAAAATCTGAGCCAGGATTGATGGTCCTTGAGTGTTGTGGATCGGGTTGTCCTTGGAGAATATATGCAGTAAAGCTAAAAGGTGCCGAGGTTTTTGAGATTAGAAAAGTCGTTCCCGAGCATTCATGTTCCATCGATGAACGTGGTGGCTACCAGACCCAGGCAACTGCTGCAGTTATCGGAGAGCTCATGAGAACGAAGTTTGGGGGTGCAACCGGAGGTCCAAGACCGCGTGATATAAGACAGATGATGCGTGGCGACCACGGCGTAAGTATTTCATACTGGAAGGCATGGCGCTCAAGGGACGTAGCAATTGACAAGGTGAAGGGTTCCACGGACTCTTCTTACCACCAGCTCCCGGACTACCTAAAGAGGTTAACTGTCGCTAACCCCGGGACGATAACCAGCCTCTTTACGGAGGCGATTGAGGGTGGAGGCCAGCGGTTCAAGTACATGTTCGTTGCGTTTGGGGCGTCAGTTCAGGGTTATGAGTTTATGAGGAAAGTAATCGTCGTCGATGGAACACATTTGAAGGGTAAGTATGCAGGTTGCTTGCTAACTGCATCTGCCCAAGATGAGAACTATCAAATATTCCCATTGGCATTTGGCATCGTTGACAGTGAGAACGATTTGTCATGGGAGTGGTTTTTCCAGCAGCTGACTCAATTTGTGAATGGTGATGAAGAGTTGGTCTTTGTTTCGGATAGGCACCCTTCAATAAGCAAAGGTGTTAGCAAGGTACGGCATTATTTATCAGCTATTAATAGTGTTAGCGTGATAATCAGTTGTCTTTGATATTAACTTGATATTTTTTCATGCTAACCTCAGGTGTATCCAACGGCTGGCCACTGTATTTGTGTGGACCATTTGAAGAGGAACATCCGCTCCAACTTCAAAGCCAGGCATTTGGAGTATCTCGTTGCGAAGGCAGCTAGGACATACAAAATGCAAGACTTTTGTAGCATTTTCAACGAGATCAGATGCTTGGATCCAGGGTGCGCGGAGTATCTTCTCGACATTGGCTTCGAGCATTGGGCAAGAGCTCATTTCCCTGGAAAGCGCTACAATGTCATGACAAGCAACCTAGCGGAGTCGTGGAATGCAGTGCTGCGTGAAGCTAGGGAGTTTCCGGTCATACCTTTGATTGATTTCATCCGTAGCAAGCTAACTGAGTGGTTTGCAGCACGTAGAGAACTAGCAAACAAGAATAAAGGTTACCTCACACCAAAGGTTGCCGGCATAGTGACCAAGAACTTTGAAATGAGTGGTGGCTATCAGGTTACACTTATTGCGGAGGATGAGTATGAAGTGCGCAACAAGAAAGGATGGAATTTCCATGTCGAACTGGCTAAAAAAAAGTGTAGCTGCTGCGAGTTCCAGATGCTTTCGATTCCTTGTTCGCATGCTATTGCTGCTGCTATACAGGGAAAAGTTAGTGTAGATTCTTTGGTATTACCAGCGTACACTGTGAGAGAACTCAGGTCTGCGTATTCAGGGACTGTGCTCCCGGTTCCCGACAACAGTGATGTGAACGACTTGGCTGCAGATTTGGGAGGGATGAATTTGTATCCTCCGAGTACCAGAAGGCCACCAGGGAGGCCAAGGAAACAGAGGTTCTACTCCAGGGGGGAGAAACTCGTAAGTTTATCAAGGAATTTTTCTCTTATTAATGTGCACATTGTATGAAAATGTAACCAAATTTGGTGTATCTTGTAATTAACAGATGAAAAGAATTAGGAGGAGGACTTTGTGCAGCCGATGTAAGGGGTTGGGACACAACAAAGCCACTTGCAAGGAAGCTATATAATATGTTGGGTTAAGCAATTTAGGAGGGAATTTGATGCGCGGGATGTTGTTCGGAAAGCTGGTGGAATCATGATGAGGGTTATCTCAGATAAACTACTATGTTACTGGGAACTAGTATAAAACCCAAATTATGATAGTGTGTGTAGTATGATGTATCGCATTGTATTTTTAAATAAAAAATTCCCTCTGGTTTACCATTCTACTTATCATGACTTTGTTTTATTTTGGCCTCGTTTTACTATTCCTTATTTAGATAAACATACCGTTAAATCTATAGTAAATGACTCAATCGAACATTATTTATATGTTAAGAATGTACAAAAATGTGGAGTAGTTCACGTAGCTTTGATTAAGTCTGTTCCTGGTAATGGATACTTTGTAGCATTGCTAACTACGAAGTCTTACAGTGAAATAATCAAGTTTAGATGCTACATCTTGTAGCATTGCTAACTTCAATGATATATCAAATAGTTCGTTCAGATGAGGATATAATAATGATTGTAGTTTGCCGTGCTAACCCCTTGCTTTACCATGTTAACACATCCAAAAATCGTAGCTAATATTGTTACATAACAAAAGCTGATACTTAATACATGACAAAACATGGAAAACATACATTACATTACATTACATCACACTACGGTAGGATGACTAGCACATTAAGTTCAAGGTCTAAGCAATAATAAGTAGCATGCTACACCTATGACATGTGTCTCCGAAATAACATATCTACATGATTTACAGAATTACACCGCAACCATTGCTGCTAGCAGGGTGCTGGAACTGATCAAGTTGTTTTCCTAAAGCAACAATGTCGGCTCTCATAACCAGTGTTTCCTGCTTCATCTCACTTACCAAGACCTTTAAGTCCTCGACTTCCTCGACAACATGTTCATCTGTCCAGGTGAAAAGATGATATTTGTCCTGCGATAGTATAAAAGACCGAATTAAAAGAGAAAATTAGATGGGGAAAAAGAAACAGAGACATTTAAAAAAAAAAAAACAAGAAAACAAGAAACAGAGTAAAAAAAAGAAAAAAAAAAAACAAGAAACAGAGGTAAAGAAGTGCGGGAAACGTACCTCCTCTGAACCCAATGGACAACAGTAAAAGAGCCTCCCAGGATTCTTTACTGTACCAGAAGTCTTGATTTCGGCCTCTTCTCCACATCGACAATGGGTCGGAATGCCCCTCGGTGTTCCTGCTCTGCGGCGACGGAATCCACCTACAAATTCGATACATGTTTGTATCAGAGTGATTATCAGAAACGGATTATAACAAACAGAGAAAATTACCGCCGTAAGAAGACGAACTACCCTTCGAAATGTGAGTCATAAGTTTTGGTGGATCTCGTGACTGCGCGGCGTCTAGGGTAAAATCGATGGGGTGGAGCTAAAGGAGGTGGAGAGAGAAGTGCAACGACAACGTTTTATTTAAGAGTCTCTCCTTTATTTAAAGATAAAACAACAAATGGGTTCTACAGAACATCTTTTGGTAAGTGGTTACAGTAATTTATATATGTTGGGCTTGTTACAATGAGTGTAAATGAGTTAGCAAGATACAATTGTAACGATGCAGATCTTGGCATATTGTTATCTGTCAAAAATTATAAAGCGGGTTTGCAAATTGGTTTGCTGGTACGATATAAAGAAACGGAGACACTTAATGAATGAGAGGGTTATCTTGCTATTTAATAATCAAAACGCATCGTCAAGCAAGTTAGCATGCCAAAAGCCAAACGTACCATGTCTTACACATAAAAATCATCCAAAGTAAAAAAAAAAAGTAGCAATATAAGACAATGAGTGTAGATGAGTTAGCAAGATACAATTGTAACGATGCAGTTCTTGGCATATTGTTATCTCTCAGACTTTATAAAGAGGGTTTGCAAATTGGTTTGCTGGTACGATATAAGGAAACGGAGACACTTAATGAATGAGAGGGTTATCTTGCTATTTAATAATCAAAACGCACCGTGAATCAGGTTAGCATGCCAAAAGCCAAACGTACCATGTCTTACACATAAAAATCATCCGAAGGAAAAAAAAAAGTAGCAAGATAAGACATAACAAACATTTAAATGCACAACGTCATAAACTGAGAGCAGTCTTCAAAGCGCATCTACATTTTCTTCATATATCATCAGAGCAGTGCGTTCAACCTCAGCTTGAAGGATATCGGGGGTGATGCATCTGCAGACATCAATTCCTCCAACTGCGTGCGCCTGGATTAGAAGAATGCTGGTGATACCCGACTCGAACGTGCAGCTGTTTTGAGGTATGGATCGCGGTCTATCAATTACCAGTGGCTTCATTTCCTTGGCTGAAAGTTGTTTCCCTGCTTGTCTAACTATGAATGGGAACATTTGTGCTATGTGGCGCAGGTCTTTTGCTATCATCGCATCAGTCTTCAGGGATAGGTTGCAGTCAATCACAATAATCTGCGACTTTGATAAATCGACACAGACGCCCACCCAGTGCTGCTTATCGAAATTAAAGGGGAAATAAAACCGAGTTACTTCGTCGATTGAGCAGTCACCAGTGATAAAGGAACACAACGCAGCTGGGAATCAGACAGAGGCTTTCCTTTGGGCATTGTTGAACTTGGGGAACGAGTTACCAAGGAGTGATACAAACTTAGTATCTAGAAAAACAGAGTTCTTGTTCTGCAACTGTTCTGGTACAGACAGGAACACAGAGCGCGTGTGGTGAATGAGCACGTCCAATATCTATATATGACAAACCATTAATATTGTTGTATAAATCATCAGAATCTTTAGCGACTGAGTTTGTAAAGGAAAGAGAGAAAAATACATATACCTTGGCGGTCAAGTGAGAAGACCTATCCACGATTGCCAACAACTCGCTACTCTCCAGCGAAAGGCTACCGAAATCAATAACACTGCAAAGGTGAGAGAGACCATTAACAGAGCATTCAAAAATTGGCGGATCGTATCGTATTCATGATAGCAAGGATAACTGTTAGTACTTACAAAGGTGAGGCGAGTTTCTCTGAGAGCGCCGCAAATTTGGCCGCGTAGTCTATGCTCGTTGTCGTGCTAATTGCATTAACAAATGCTTCCCAAGCACGTGTCAGCAGCCTTTTGTCACACTGATAATCCCCAACTAGGTTCTTCGGCGCCACCCGTGCTCGCTTGCTTTTCCTATTGGCCAAAGGAACATTGTCGTCGGCGTCCGGTAGTGGATCGTCGAGCTTTCCTGTGCAGTCATTTTGCACCGTTTCCTGGCAATCAGATTGGTTGAGTTGGGTGAGGCCTATTGAGAAGGAAGGATCGGGGAATGACATCTTCATAACAACAGAATCCTGGACAACACAAAAATGTAGATGACCAGTGCTGTGGTTAAAAAATATAGACATTTTAAGTTGTTTACAAGAGGCTACATGTATAACAAAACCTGTTCGGCGTTAGGAGCCTTAGCAGCAGCCTTCGATCCGTCGATGTTGCTCGATTCGTCGAGGCTCTTCTCGGTGGTGATTACAGTGGGGGCCGCCACAGTTGGTGCCTACAACAGCGAATTAAGATATTAGCATAAAGTGATGAATATATCTTTAGCATTTTACATATATGATTATCTAGGATATATATCATATGAATATCTATACAATACATTTTGGCAAGTTAACGTAAATGTTAGCATGCTATGAGAATAACAATGAATGTCAACAGTAAGACTTGTACGGAAAATATAACTCGTATATATTTACTCTGGGGGAGATGTTGGCATGCTATGATAATAAAATGCATTGAAACATGGAGAAATTACCAAAGCTTCCTCTGCTGGATCATTTTGGGGTCTACCTTCATCCTCTCCCGGGGGGGCTACACCATCGTCGGCTACACCATCGTCGCCTGCTATATCCATTGGGTCCTACAAATTCACAACCGAAGTTATATATTGAACGAAACAGAAGGTAGTGTTGCAAAAAAAAAAAAAAAAATGACAACAAAAACACAACCTCGCATTCGTTTAGGACACCCTGGCTACCAACAGTTCCACCCTCCTTTGCAGTGGCCGAAGGATTAGGACAACCATGTACACTACCTCCCACAGGATTAGGAGACGTAGTAGCCTGTTACATTGAAACAATCAACATGTCTGCGTTCTGAGCAGAGTGTGGAATTTGTCTATACTAATAAGTTGGACAAAAGAAACTTACATAACGGGTTTTTGCAGCCTGGTTGGTAGCAAAAGCCAAAGCATCGTCGATTATTGCAGACGCATCAAACACGTTCCTCTCTCCCGTGTGTGAACTACCTCGAGCGATGTTTTGGGGGTGAGATGGAACATTAGTACTTATGAAACGATCGGTGATAATCTTCTCGATGTCTTTTTGGAACTTGATATGCATCTCTTGCATATTTTTCTGGAACAGGCTTTGAGAGTGGCTTAGTGATGTTGCAAGGTCTTGAATGTGGTGACCCATCTTGGAAATTTCTGATGAGACAATGTCCTTCACGATGTTGGCAACATACACAGTGTCAAAACCGGCAGGATTGGGTTGGTTCTGTTGGGTTCTCGCTGTTTTGCGATTGCCTGCTTCTTTTTTGGCATCTTCACGCATACGGTCCACTTCAACTTTCGTGATGCCACCTATGAAGTGTGAGTTACAAAAGGGGAAATCTTCCTCCACAGCCTTCACCAGACTCACGACGCCTGGATCTTCATCTAGGGTGGATCCCTCTGGTGTGCAAAGGTTCGGTATGTCGATCCCGAGAGTTATGATGGATGTCACATGCACCTTTCATTAGCGGGTAAGGCGTATATGTTAGCATGCAAACATAAAAGCATATGTGTGTATTAACATATATTTAGCCTGAAAACATAGATACCTTGCAAGAAGAGTCGATGTCTCGGACTCGGACTGTGTTGATGCTCTTCTTCATTTCGTTGTCATCGACAGCGGTGTCTTCCTCCTCGCCGGACTCTGCCTCTGATCCAGATGATCCACCGTCTCTTACAACCCCCAGAAGCGAAGGAACGGCTTCTATAAGGACTAGCTGCACAGCCATCACAAAACCTTTGAATGCAATTGTGCTCTGAGCGAGAGAAACCTCGTTTCTCTCTTTTATGCTAGACATAAGCAAATCGAATGCGGCACATCCCCAAGGATAAGCCAGGAACTCGTCTGTGTCTTTTATCTTCTCCGCCATGGCGTGAGATATGCGAGGATTGTGAGAAGACGGGAGGATAACAGAGGAGAGCAGAGCAAGGAGTGCGTACTTGATCCTCATTCCTTTCTCAGTGACCGTCTTCCGCTTGAGGATCGTAACGAGATGTGAGGCAGGTACTTCTGTCATAGTCCCAAAAAGCTCGACCCAGTAAGGTTTCTCTTCCAAAAACTTCTTGCTCTTCTTCTTGCAATGTGGTGGGATTTTTCCGCAATTGAATCCAGTGACATAAGCAAACTCTCTGATTGAGAATCTTATGGGTTTCCCAGCAAAAAGAAACCAGACCTCTTCCTTCGATCTGACTTTCAATTGTCGAGAAAAGAGAAATCTACCAAACCTACCAGAGAATGGAGGTTTATCGGCTATTTCAATCAACTTCCCGAACTGTGATTCTCTGATGGAAGTTTTCTCATCTTCTTCGAGGGCGTTGAGGATTTTTGTGATTTGGAACGGTTTGTGATATGCCGTAACTCTGAGACCAACCGGTTCTTCGCCGAAAGCGAACATTCTTTCTGGAAATGCATAGTTCGCCGAATCGGTGTTTGTACTCTCCATTTCTGAATATGGAGTGATCGTAGTGGAGAAGAAATAGATGTTTGAGAGAAATGTTTCGGAGTATGTTGGCAAAAAGGAGAAAACAGTTACGTTTTAATATAGAACTGAGGGATGTCTTTCAATTCCTCGATCGAAACGTTTCGAAAAAATAAAAAGAATTTCTTGAATATATCAACTTGTCTGAATAGTATGTAGCGTGTAGGATTGGTGGGATCAATTTTTTTCATTTTTGACAATTTGAGCTTCGAACATATCGACGATATTACGGGAGGGTATGGTTGTCATTTCGGTCATCAACATTTTCAAGTCGCGACAAAATTATGGTACATAGCTAATATCGTTGTTTTCCTTTTGTGTAGGATGCAAATTCTCTTTATATTTTTGGTTTATTCGGTTTGACTATGATTCTATCAAAATGAACCGGGAAAAATAGGTTCGGTTCAGTTTTTTGGTTGTTTTAAATTTAAAATTTTATTCTGGATTAACCAATTTATTTTTTTTGTTTCGATTGAAATTTGGTATAATTTGTTAAAAAAATGGTTATTTCTGGTTGGGTCTTCGGTTTTTTCTTTCTGAAAAAATTTGACAAAATCAAAAATCAAAATATTTTTTAAAACCATATCAGACTTTTTCTTTTTTTTTGGTCAACAAACCATATCAGACTAAACTGGCCAAAACCCAAAATCAAATTGGTTTTTTCACTTTTATTTTTGTTGTTTGCTTCTTTAGAGAAATAGCTTGGGTTCGGGCAGTCATATGAATCAGTTTCTTGCCATTTGTTATTCACTTTTTTCATATATGTTTTGGTGACTCGTTTCGACTTCATCAAGTTTATATTGCTATACTCTAATTATTAGAGAATATATGATTGATACGATTAGATATGTAAATATCTTTGTGATTTACCTAGACTCTTCTATTGTACGCTATATATACTCTCTCCTTAGTAATAATAGAGGCACGGAGTTTTCCCTTCTAACATGGTATCAGTCGCTTAAAACCTAGCCTCCAAGCTAAAGCACTCGATCCAATCTCCGCTCTCCTCATCTCTTTGCTCTCTTCTTCCATCTCTCTCATTTCTCCTTTCTTCTTTCTCTGCATCTCTGCTCCAAAACATGGCTGCTCCTGCTTCCCTTAATGAAAAGCCATACGGAATCTCGCAAATCAAAGCGTACATCCCCATCACGCTTGACATGACCAAACTCAACTACGATAAATGGCGTGAGCTTTTTGAGACCCACTGCGTAAGCTTTGGTGTCCTAGATCACATCGATGGCTCTTCCCTCCCAACTCCGACCACAGAAAAAGAATGGAAAGAGCGCGATGGGCTAGTTAAGATGTGGATCTACTGCACTATCTCCGACTCCATCATTGACACCGTTCTAAAGAAGAACGCTACTGCCCGCGACCTATGGCTCTCCATCGAAGGTCTGTTCCGCGACAATAAAGAAGCTCGCGCTCTTCAACTCGAAAACGAGCTACGCACCATGGTCATTGGCGATCTCTCCATACATGAATATTGCCAGAAGATGAAGACAACCGCTGACCTCCTAGCCAACATCGATGCTCCTGTCTCCGAACGCGCCTTGGTTTCTCACCTCCTAAACGGCCTCTCTGACAAGTTTGATTCTATTATCAACGTTGTTCAGCATAAAGTGCCGTTCCCGACCCTCCTTGAAGCACGATCGATGCTCCAGATGGAAGAGACTCGTCTCTCTAAACAGCTTAAACCAACAGCTCGTCATCACGACACTCCATCGTCATCAACTGTGCTCTATGCTGGTACTGAAGGAACTCAGCGCAACTCCAACCACAACTTCAACAACTCTGGTCGTGGCAACAGAGGACGAGGTCGCGGTGGTGGTCGCTCTCGAGGGAAAGGCCGCTTCCCCAACAATTGGCAACCACATCAAGCCAATCCCTACGGAGCACCGTGGTACTATCATCAGCAGCCTCCAATCTATCCTCCATTCCCGCCATACCCTTCATATCCAGCGTATTCTCCACACTCACCAGCACCATATCAGCCGCGTCCCGGGAACACAGGCTACCCTGGTATTCTAGGCTCTCACCCAACAAGGCCTACACATGAAGCGCACATGGCTCAGCAGGCGGCTACCCCTCAGATGACACAAATCCCGGCTGCTCTCAACCATGCTTTCAGTACTATGACCTTGCAAGAGCCGGACAATGCGTGGTATATGGATTCCGGAGCATCCACACATATCACCTCCAGCACAGGTAATCTACAATCTCTTTTTAATAATAGCACCATGACTCCTGTTACCGTCGGTAACGGATCCTTAGCTGCCGTTCAGAATACGGGTAATGGTATTATTTCCTCACCTTCACGCTCCTTTTCTCTTCGCAATGTGTTGGTTTGTCCTGCTATCATTAAAAACTTAATCTCTGTACGCAAGTTCGTTACAGATAATCTTTGTGCTGTAGAGTTTGATCCTTTTGGTTTCTGTGTAAAGGACTTGCAGACTGGGAACACCCTGCTCCGATGTGATAGCGTGGGTCCTCTCTATTCAGTGACGCCTTCTCCACCCTCCTCAATTCATTCCGCTCTTTCCATCACGTCACTGGATAGCTCCATCTGGCACAAAAGGCTCGGACATCCCAACCATTCTACTCTCTCTCGCATTTTATCTTCTTTTTCATCTAGCATTCCCAAAACCGACTTGACAACATTGTGTCAAGCGTGTCAACTTGGGAAGCAAACTCGTTTACCGTTTTTTGATTCAAATACTATTGTTACTTCTCCTTTTGAAATTGTCCATTCAGACATTTGGACATCTCCTATCTCTAGCGTTAGCGGAATGAAATATTATCTTATTTTTCTTGATCATTACACTCATTTTCTTTGGGTTTATCCTCTTCACCGCAAGAGCGAAACATTTAGCAAATACTTGCATTTTTCTAATTATGTGCAGACCCAGTTCCACCGAAACATCAAATCTCTTCAGTGCGACAATGGCGGAGAGTATGATAACCGTATGTTCAAGGAGCACTTTGCCTCAACAGGAACACACTTCAGATTCTCCTGCCCACATACATCCCAGCAAAATGGCCGCGCTGAACGCATGCTCCGCACTATCAATAACATGATCCGCACACTGCTGTTTCAGGCCTCTGCCCCTTTAGCATACTGGGTCGAAGCTCTACACACGGCAACTCACCTCCTCAACATACTTCCTTCTACGGCGATCAACAATGATGCTCCATACAGTCGCTTGTTCAAGAAGCCGCCAACTTATCAACACTTACGGACGTTTGGATGCCTATGCTACCCGAATCTCTTGCCCACAACAAAGCACAAACTGGCCAGACGTTCCACACCTTGCGTCTTCCTCGGCTATCCTACCGACCATCGAGGATATAGATGCCTTGACATCACCACCAAACGGATCATACTCTCTCGCCACGTCGTCTTTGATGAATCGGTATTCCCTTTCACTTACTCTTCTTCTCAAGCTACTTCGTGCTCTTCTCCTTTACCTCCTTCTTCTCCTATTATTCGTCCTGCACGAAGTGCTATTGTTCCACCGGCTTCTCCTCAGCCTCCTACTCCACCTCCGTCACCTCTACCTCCATCTCAACCCTCACCACAAATACCTCCAGCTCCACCAGCTCCTCCCTCACCACAAATACCTCCTGCTCCACCAGCTCCTCTTCAAAACACTCATTCTATGGTAACTCGAGGTAAAAGTGGTATCATAAAACCGCGCCTTCCCGTGTGTCTTCACACTGATAATTCTATTTCTCCTTTACCTATATCTCATGTTCAGGCAGCAAAAGATCCTTTTTGGAATAATTCTATGCATATAGAACATGATGCTCATATTAAAAAGGGAACGTGGATTCTTGTGCCGCGTCCAAAGAATACTAACATTGTGCGTTGTATGTGGCTGTATAAGCATAAGTTTAATGCAGATGGAACTTTAAAATGCCACAAGTCACGCCTCGTCGCCAATGGGAAATCTCAGCAACCGGGCATCGACTGTGACGAAACCTTCAGTCCCGTTGTCAAACCGACCTCCATACGTACTGTGCTTCATGTTGCTCTTGTACGAGGTTGGCCACTTCATCAACTCGACGTCAAAAATGCTTTCCTAAATGGCGACCTAGAGGAAACTGTCTACATGTACCAGCCACCGGGTTTTGTGGATAAGAGCAAACCCGACCATGTTTGTCTCTTACAACGGTCTCTCTACGGATTAAAGCAAGCACCCCGGGTCTGGAACACGCGATTTGCTTCATATGCTCGTAAGCTTGGCTTCCGTCAAAGCACCTCCGACAACTCCTTGTTCGTGCTCTGCTCTGGCTCCAACCTGGCTTATCTTTTGCTTTACGTAGATGACATCGTCCTCACCGCCTCTTCCACAAGCCTCTTACAACGCATCATCACCGCACTCAGCTCGGAATTTGAAATGTCCGATCAAGGCCCTCTCCACCATTTCCTTGGTATAACGGTAAAGAGAGAAACTGACGGACTTCAACTCCATCAACAAAATTATGCGGCTGATATTCTGCACCGAGCCAACATGTCCAACTGCAACCCGTGCCTGACTCCGGTTGACACCAAGCAGAAACTCGCCGCCAACGCAGGCCCACCGGTCTCCGATCCCACCCTCTATCGAAGTCTTGCCGGTGCACTTCAATATCTGACTTTCACTCGTCCCGACATATCTTTTGCAGTGCAACAAATATGCCTCTTCATGCATGATCCCCGAGAGTCTCACCTTCATGCACTCAAAAGAATTCTACGCTACCTCAAAGGCACTATCTCCCATGGCATTAAGATGACACGATCCCAATCTCTGTCCATCACAGCCTACTCTGATGCCGACTGGGCTGGCTGCCCATCTACGCGACGATCGACTTCCGGTTACTGCGTCTTCCTTGGAGACAATCTAGTCTCATGGTCATCCAAACGGCAGAACACGATCTCCCGCTCCAGTGCAGAGGCAGAGTATCGCGGTGTTGCCAATGTCGTATCTGAAGCCACTTGGCTACGCAACCTCCTGCTCGAAATGAAGATTCCAATACCCCGTGCCACGATCGTCTACTGCGACAATGTGAGCGCCATATACCTCTCCTCTAACCCAGTTCAACATCAAAGAACTAAACATGTCGAAATTGACATACATTTTGTTAGAGAAAAGGTAACTCTTGGCCACGTCCGGGTTCTCCATGTCCCTTCCGCACAACAGTTCGCAGACATTTTCACAAAAGGTCTCCCCTCTCCTTTGTTCATTGACTTCAGGAACAGTCTCACCGTTCGCCCTACACACGTTAAGACTGCGGGGGAGTATTAGAGAATATATGATTGATACGATTAGATATGTAAATATCTTTGTGATTTACCTAGACTCTTCTATTGTACGCTATATATACTCTCTCCTTAGTAATAATAGAGGCACGGAGTTTTCCCTTCTAACACTAATCATGTTTGCCACAAAGTTGAATGATTATTGTACTAATTGTATTTGCTTCAAGTATATATAGAGATTCTTCATTCTGTTGATCACATTTTGTAACCTTAATTCTTTATTTCGTGAACTGAAATGATATTAACATTTTTAGCCATAAAATACAGGGAATTGGATGATAGATATGAAGACGCTCTTTAACAATTTAGAGCTTGTGTAAAAACTAAAAACAACTCCTAGTCCTAGGTGCATAGTTACGAGCATGGAGAGTCACATGTGCAAGATAAATTTCAGAATACATTTTAATATATTTTATGGTATCTCTTGTTTGCACTGGTTCTTACCAGAGATGGTGAGACTGTAAGTGCTTTTGGAAAGCAAGCTTGTAGAATGATGATGGCTTTTCGGGTAATTTTTATCACCCCGTTAGGAACTTGCTAGCTAACACTCGTGTGGTAACGTCCAAAGCGATTCAATTGTTCCTTAACATAGGAGCAACTCCATGATTTAATGACTTTTTACTTTTCTTCTTTAAACTCTCTAGTGTGGATTTACTGTGATATACCAGAAGATGAGAAAGGGACAAGCCAGCTGAACTTAATTTAATTATGAAAGATATTCTGGTCCGTATCAACTGTGACGTATTAGGATAATGCCCGGGATTAGTGAGGTAATTATGGTGCGTAACAACATGATTTCCGCATCGTTAACATCTTGATTTGTGGAAAATGTTGATTGTTAATTGCAATGATTAGCGTTATTATATCATTATAACTTTAATGTAAACATCAACTTGATACGAAACCCCACCCAAAGCAAACTCCACAGAATCTTTAGGTTATGATTCAGTAAATCTAATACAATACTTAATTTTCACTAGAAGATCGCTCTCATCCACATGGTCAACATTATCATTACAGAAAGTCTATGAGAAATGTCAAGTAACAAAGGTAATTATTATAAATGTATATGCCATAATGCACATAATTTTTGGTAAGTGATTAGATTTAAACTATACTAAAAACATTATCTTATGTAAAGGTGACAAAATTGTGAAATAATAATTGCGACGTGACAAGATTAGATTGAAAAAGGACCTTCGGAATTTAACTTTAGTAGTCACATGGCGATGAAAACAACAACCTCTGACGAACAACTCTTTACTTGTTGATTAATGTATGTTTCTTCAAACTAAAGGTAGGAGACCAATCTTCGATAATCACATTGTATCTACTCTACATTTACTTTTTTTAAACGTAAAATACTTCGCTAGACTATCATTGTATACATGCATATATAATTTATATAGATAATATATATAATTTAAGTTCAGTTCAAGCCTATAAAGTAGTGGCAAATTTTGTGGGCAATTATGTATAACGTAGGACATATTATAATGACTCTACCCCCATCATATTTTTGTGATTCCATCATTTCTGGTACACCCATTTATAATGTAGAGTAATTTCACTTGGAATTTAATAAATAATTAAATATCATATTATTTGCTGGGATATGATATATGTGTTATACTTCTGATAGTCATATTTTCATTGTAAGAGTTACACCAGCCTAATCATTATGTCAGAATACCTAACACTTTATCGTAGTCGAGTTTAATTGTTACATGTTTTGAGTATTAATGTACTGCGTATGTTTAAAATAGACCTCAACACCAACATAGATTAAGGGGGGAAAGGTACAACTTGATTAATGGAACTCTTAACACATTCTGTCAATGTCGATCATTATACTAAACAAAGATAAGAATCAAAAGATAGTAAAAACCAAAAAGGTATAGCTAGTAATGAAGACTAAAAAGAAGATGAAGATTTAGAGATCATAGCTTAAGAGTCAAGTCAATATTCTTAAACTGATTATTATCTTCGTCTTTGCTCTTGAAATGCCCAATCATCTCCAACTTAGGAGCAATAATGTTACTGTTCTTACTACTAGCGATTTCAAATTGAAATTTCTCCGGCAACATCTTTCCGATGCCCGGTTTCTGGTTACTGGTCTGTTTGAAAACATGACTTAAACTCGCTGTTTGTCTTCCTAACCAGGGATTATGATTCGCTGAGTGAGCCTGGATCCCTAGCGTTGATCTGTCATTAGCCGAGCCATGTAACTGTATGGATGCCATGCTTGCGAATCTGCTGACTGAACCGTGGCCAAAAGCGAACGCTGAAGAAGGAGATGAGGATGAGAGACTCATCTTGTAGTAGTGTCCTCGTTTAGCTAAGGTGCGTTCGCGTTTATGAGCGTTTTGGTGGCCACCTAGTGCTTGTGAGCTATAAAACTTTCTCTTACAGTAATTGCACGAGAACACTCTCGAATCTTCCGAATGTTTTTGATGATTGTCATGATGATGAGAAGTGGACGATGAGCTCGTTTTGAAATAATCGATGAGATTGAGCTCTGATGACGTCGTCCCACTTGACAAACGGTTCAAACCTAACTCCAGATCTTGATGACCTCGTTTCTTGATTTTTAACATTTCTTGGTCTTCTTTGACGCAAGGATCCATGTATAGTTTCATAGTTTGAGAATATAGCAGTATAGAGAATTAATGAAGAGAAAGAAATTAAAATTTGGATATAGATGTGATGAAGTGATGTGGTCGTGGGAAGTGAAGTGTGGGTTATATTTATGGAATTGGATGGACATGTGGCCTTTTAAAATAAATGAATGATGTTTAAAGAAAAAAGAGGACACTTTTGATGTGTGCAATCTGACCTAGAGCTACAGAGCCCACACATGTAATTGTATAGTAGTGGACACTTGAGCAAAAGAAGAGAAATAAAAACTAATGTTGTAATGATCTGCATTATTATTGTTTTATTTTTGGAACATGAATAATGAGTTTCATGATTATTCATGTTATACCTATTGTAATAAATGCTATAAGTAGTTCTATCTTAATCAAATGAGCTCGTCTTTGTTGTCGCATATTTCTGCAAATTTATTATTGTCCTTTATTCGATATGAATAAACCCAATATACCGTATGTACGTAGTTCCATTTTATGACTTTTTCTTGGGTTCACCCCCTAGGGTGAACCTTTAGATTCACCAACCAATAGAAAATTGTTATTTTAAATCTAGTATCTTTTAATTAAGGAAACAAAATAACTTACCAAATTATATTATGTTTTTAAAATAAATAAAAATAATATATTAAAAACGAATTTAAAACAATAATATAGTATATTAAAACGAATAAAAATATAATATTACAAAATATTATATTAATTAAGGAAACAAAATAACTTACCAAATTATATTATGTTTTTAAAATAAAAAAGATTAAATAAATAATAAACAGTTCGAAAATAAAGATTATCTTTTTAAAAATAATATTTGTTTTTAAAATTTAGTGTTTAGTGTTTAAAATTTATAGTTTATAATTTATCTATATGTTTAGTGTTTTTCCAAGGGTTTATGTTTACCCAAGGGTTTAGGGTTTAGGATTAGAGTTTAGGGTTTAGTGTTTTGTTGATAATATTAAAATATTATTTTATATTTCGTTTTAATATATTATTGTTTTAAATTCGTTTTTAATATATTTGTTTTATTTATTTTGAAAAGGTAATATAATTTGGTAAGTTATTTGGTTTCCTTAATTAAAAGATACTAGATCTAAAATGACAATTTTCTATTGGTTGGTGAATCTTAAGGTTCACTCCTAGGGGGTGAACCCAAGAATAACTCCCATTTTATTAGGGTTTAGGTGAGATGTTTGATTCAAAACCCTATATAGGTTCACCCCTATGTGAAACTTTAAATTCACCATTCCTCTAATAACCAATCAAATTGTTAATTAGATTAATGATTTAAAAATATTAAATGATTTAAAAAAAACTAAAATAATTAAAAACTAAAGTAATGTCAATTTTATTAATGCTAGTGCTACTATCTAAACCTTATACTCAAATTCTATACATTGAATCCAAATTCTAAACCATAAATCCTAAATTATAAACTGAAACTCTATACTATAAATCCAAATTTTATACCTTAAATCTAAACCATAGACTCTAAACCAAAAACCTAGACCCTAAACTTAAATTTATACCCTAAACATAAATCTAAGACTCTAAGCCCAAATCGTAAATCCTATACCCTAATTCTAAACCCTAAACCGTAAATCAGAAATCTAAATTGTATACCCTAAACTCAAATTCAAGATCCTAAAGCCAAACCATAAACATATACTCTAAACTCAAATCCTAGACTCTAAACCTAAATAGTAAATCCTATGATTTATGGTTTGGATTTAAGGTCTTGGATTTGAGTTAGGGCTTAGAATTTAGGTTTATGAATTTGATTTTAGAATTAAGGTATAAGATTTAATTACTGTTTGGAATTAGAGTCTAGATTTAGGTTTAAGGTATATGTTTTATTTTAGGGTCTAGATTTTTGGTTTATGGTTTATGATTTGGGCTGAGGATCTTTGATTTGGATTTAGGGTATAGAGTTTGGGTTGATAATTTATAGTTTAGGGTTTAGAATTTGATTTTAGGGTATAAAGGTTGAGTTTATGGTTTAGATAGGGATACTGGCATTATTAAAATTGAAACATTTTTTATTTATAATTATTTTGGTTTTTTAGAAAATATTTAATATTTTTAATCATTAATCTAGTTGACATTTTGATTGTTTATTAGAAGAAGTGTGAATTTAAAGGTTTACTACATGGGTGAACCTAAGTTTTTATCTATAAGCCGTCTATATTTGTTTTAGGAGTTAGGTAAGTTAGCACTTATTGGACAAAGATTACCAAGCCAATCAAATTTCCCCGACAATCACTTTCGTTTCAAAAAGTTTAATCAATCTCGGCTTTCGGTTGAATGTCCAAACTCCAAGCTGAAAACCATACACATCCATCTCACATAAAAATGTCCTTTATCATTGTTTTTTTTTCTTGCAAACTATCATTAATCGTTGTTTATGATTATATATTCGTTCTTGTTAGCTTATAAAACCATACACCATTGTATAAGTCCATTTAACTGCTAAATCAGTTCTTTTTATTTGTTTTATGCAAGTTATATATGTGATTTGCCAACCAAAATACGTACTAATTGATTGTTTTTAACTGTGGTTGAGTTGTTATTAATAAATGAATTTTCAGCATTTAGTATACATTACACACGGTTTTATAGTAACGTAAATTACAACCTCTCATGATAATAATACCAGATGCATTTGAAATCTTATATAGTTATATATGTGTGCTTTCACTTTCTAAACAGTAGTTCATAAATGAAATGTATTTTCTTGGCCAGCCAATGATTGAGATTTTGATCTCCTAGCTTGGTTATTAAAAACAGTCTATAGTTGCGATCTTATATATAGTAAGTCGATCAAATTACGAGCTGGTCATTACCGGTTCAATTTATAATACATCCAAATGTGATCCTATCGCCAACATATGATTCCCCAACATCTATCTATTATCGATTTCTTTGAAATTAAAATCCATCACCTGCTGGAAAAAAGGTAAACCATTCATTCAGCTTTAGTTTCAAAAGTACATGTTTAGGTTTGCTTTCATTTTAGTGACTTGTGATGTGATGCATTTTGTTTTCATGTTTGCTTTGTCTAATCATTTTGGACAGTATATCTCCCCTTAGATTACCTTGTCGGTCCAACCTCCACATCAAAAATTTATGAGCCACCCTCTCATTCTTCATCAAACATAAAAAGACAAAAAAATGTTCACTAACAATATTAATAGAAAAGAGCTTAAATTAGTGTTTACATTCTTCAAATAAAATTTGTTGTTTTATTTATTTTAAATGTTCAAAAGAAAAATTCATTGTTTTATTTGTTCAATTCTTCAAATAAAAATTGTTGATTATTTAGTTATTTTTTGTTTCAAAAAAACTTGAAGACTTAGTAACTAAAACTAACATATAATTGATCTCTTTGATAAAAAAAAAGTTGATGCCTTTGATTAAATCATAAACAACTTCACCTGAATACAAAATTTATGCTTCTGTGATTAATTAATTTTACATTCATCATCTTCACTTGCCCATCCATTCCCTGCTCTACAAATCTCGAAATAATGGGCTTTTATTCAAAGTTAGTGAGGCCCATAAGGCCATATAATGCTTGGTTTAGAGTCTAGATTGTACCCGGACCGTACATAGGTCTGTCTTAACAGACATAGATAAACCCTAAAACCTCAGACAGAGCGGTTCTCGAACCAAAAGTACGATTTCGCCGCCGTATTAACTTGGAATCTCTTCAGCCGCCGCTCAATTGCTTCGTCTCCACCGGTAAATAGTTGCTTTCGTGTTCCTTATGTTTTGAATCAGAGGTATTTACTTTTGTCATCATCAGTCATATATCTGTTTGGTTTTGTAGAGAGAAAGAGTAGAGATAATAGCAATGGCTGAAGGAGAAGCTAAGGTAGTGTCTGTAGAAGAACCTAAGGTGATGGCTGTAGAAGAAGCTAATAAGGGATTGGACTACATACCAGAGGTTATACTGAAGAAGAGGAAGAACAGGGATGAGCTTGCCTTCATCAGGAAGAAGCAACTTGAGTTGGGTAATTTCGGCAAGAAGAAGAAGAAAGTTGCTGATATCAAACGTCCTGAAGACTTTGTTCTCGAGTTCAGGGCTAAGGTATACCTCTCTGGTCCTAATCCATTTTATATGATGAACCTCAATCTGATTATGCCTTTATAAGAACTGATTCATGTTAGGCCGAATCTAGTCTTTGACCTAGATTTGTCTTTTGGTTCTTTTGTAATCTTAGTGTTACTTGTTGTGACATATAGGAAATAGATCTTATACGGATGAAGCAAAGGGTTAAGAGGCCAAGGGCAACTCCTCCACCAGTAAAATCAAACCTCGTTTTCATCATACGCATACAAGGGTAAATTGGTGTTCTCTTAATGGTTTTAGTTATCATCCTCTATTGGGTAATTTGTTCTTTGCGTTTGTACTCACCATCCCTTTCCGTTCTTATCATTTCTGGTGACAGCAAGAACGATATGCACCCAAAGACCAAGAAGGTTCTTAACAGTATGCAGCTAAGGAGCACTTTCACTGGTGTATTTGCCAAAGCAACTGACGGTTTGTTTCAAAAGCTTCTCAAAGTCCAGCCTTACGTCACTTATGGGTACGTTAAGAAGATTCATTTCTCAATCCTGTCAACATTCCATTTCCCTTGAATGGTTCTTTGATGAGCTCTGACAAATGTTTGTCAGGTACCCGAATGGTAAGAGCGTTAAGGACCTTATCTTCAAAAAGGGATACACAATAATTGAAGGCAATCCTGTTCCTCTTACCGACAACAACATTATCGAACAGGTAATAATTAGCTTCCTATTGAATGTATAGGATAGGTTATATCCACCAGATACTGTTGTTAACTGTTTTTTAACTTAAATGTTTACCATAGGCTCTAGGTGAGCATGGTATCTTCTGCATAGAAGACATTGTGAATGAGATAGCAAGAGTCGGTGATCATTTCAGAGAGGTTATGAGATTCTTGGGACCCTTGAAACTCAACAAGCCAGAGGCTGGTGTCTTGCACGGGAAGAAACAAGAGTTCAGCGAGGGAGGAGATACTGGAAACCGTGAAGACAAGATCAATGATCTCATCATCAAAATGAATTAGAAACAGACAGCAGAAGTCTACTTTACCATGTTTTCCTTAAAAAATGTGTAATGTCTAAAAACAAACCACTCGAAAAAAACTCTATTGCAATTTTGATTGATTTTGTTTACGTCATAATGATTTTCGAACACATATGATTGATCTCAAGCTTTGTCTTTTATCATCGCTCGTCTTCAGAGTCTCCTCTTTTATCATGTAGCTGAATGAATTAACTACCGTATAAGTATAACTCCATAAATTGACATGGTACAGGGTCAATAGACCGGTTAGCGTTGTTTTCGTGGATGCGCGTCCGGCCGGTTAGATAAATTGGTCGAACCATGAACCCAAAACCGTTTCGGTCCCGTTTGGTTATCTCTGAATCCAATACTCTCAAATGTGCAAAAGATCTTTTTCAAGACATCAGAGAAAGACGATGAAATTGGCGTCGAGCTTGTTTCCTAATCAATGGCGTCTCTTAGCTTCATCACCACAGCTTTATCTACAATCTTTCATCTTCTCAACAGGTACTCACTTCTTTCTTCAATCTCTTCCTCAAATCCTTTTATTTTTCCCTCCTCCTCTTACCTATCTCTCTCTCTCACCATTGTTCAGCCTCCACTGCAAAGTCTCCAACTTTGCGTCAATATCGGAATCTTCAGACAGGTGTTTCTCCAGTCGTCACTTCAAGCTACCTACCCACTTCCTACATCACTCAGAAACAGATTGAAATCCCTACCTCCCCGGTAAAAAAGTTCCCACCTTTACATACAAAAAGTCTCGAGCTTTTGGTTATGTAATGGTAAAGTTTTTGACTTTTTAACCAAAAACTAATGTTGGGTTTGCAGGAGAAGCAAGGGCCACCAGTGCAGGAGAGTTTGGGTGCTTTTCAAAAACTCCCCATGGTGATGCCATCTATTGATTTGTACTCTTCTGCTCTCAGGAAGTCCAAAAGAGTCCAACCTACTAAAGGTTGTTTACGTGATTGATTCCTTTGTGTTCTCACATTTGACTCCCTTCTTTAGCTGAGTCTTGGTCCATTTTTTGTGGTCTCTCTCAGGCATAGCTAATATTGCAAAGAGAGAAAGAAATAGAGGTGCTAAACAGCTTGATGCATTCATGAAAGTAAGTTACTTTTCCATCCTTTTAGTTGAGATTCTGAAATGATTCTTTGTCTTAACCTATTCAGAAACTGGTGTTTTGTTTGAAAGGAACTGGCTTTACCTTTAAAAGGATACATGGAGAGTTTTCCTAGGAGGAGACTTTTGCATCCTTATGAGCGGTCTCTTATTGAGTTGACTCTTGGTGATGGAAAGTATGAGGAGGTATCTGTTATGATGCATATGCTCTCCAAGTCATTCCCTCTCGCATTACCCCTTACTGATTGTAGCATTGGCTTATAAGTTAAACTGTTTTTTAGGTGTTAGGAAAAGTTGATGCTCTGAGGAAGAAGGTGTTGTCTGTTGGAAAGGAACACGCTTCTCTCTGTGCTAAGGTCAGACTCCTCAATCCTGTTTATTGTATTTTTCATGATTGGTAACAACAACACTTGTTTTTTCGTTTGCAGGCATTATCAAAGCGAGAAGCAGAGGATCGGTTGAGCGAGGGTGTGGAGAAGCTTGAATTGGTTTTCCAGCAAGAAGGAAGCGCTGTTGATGATTTGTTAAGCATAGCAAAGGTCCCTTGCTTGTTGTTTCTCTCTCGCAATGGTTTGATCCTTTTGACTTAGTCATCAGAACTGTATTGAATAGAGTCAACCATCTTGCAGGTTTTGAGAGCTATGCCAGTTGTTGACTTGGAAATGCCAACTCTTTGCCTTGTCGGAGCACCAAACGTCGGGAAATCATCGTTGGTCCGCATTCTTTCAACAGGGAAGCCTGAGGTTTTGCTTTATGTCCCAATCTTCATATTAGTTTTGATAATAATTTGCATTCCCTTATCTGATGTTCTTTTTGGGTTGTCAGATTTGCAATTATCCTTTCACCACCAGAGGGATTCTGATGGGCCATGTCATTTTGAACTACCAACGATTTCAGGTTACATTACTTGCTTTGCCTGGTTTTATCACATTCCTCATGATTTTGATTGCTAATTATCTCTGTATTGCAGGTGACAGACACACCTGGGCTTCTCAGGAGATGTGATGGTATAGTCTAGTTACTACATAACTATCTTGTGGATGGCATTGTTTTAGTTATATTTGATTGTTGTTCTTTTGGGGTTATGACAGAGGATAGGAATAATTTAGAGAAGCTAACTCTTGCTGTACTCACTCATCTTCCAACGGCGGTTCTATATGTTCATGATCTAACCGGAGAGTGTGGGACTTCTCCTTCTGATCAGGTAGGCGTATAACTTGTGCATCGTTATCTTATTTAAATGATCTAAAGAAGAAAAAACATGTGTGTGAGACAAGGTTAATACTTTGCTGATTCAGTTATGTATTTGTTTTGAGGGCATTGCAGTTTAGGATATATAAAGAAATAAAAGAAAGGTTTAAGGACTACCTGTGGATTGATGTCGTTTCCAAATGCGATCTGCTTGGAGGAGGCTCTCCAGTGATGTATGCCAAAGAAGATAGGAGCAATGATGAAGAAGAAATCATTAAGTACAGGGAAACAGGGCCTGATGAAGCATTTCATGTCTCAGTCAAAACAGAACAAGGTCTCAGTGAGGTATTTAAAAACCTTACCGTAAATCTTTTATATGTGCCTACAAAAAGAAAGAAAGAAAGAAAAGCAAGAGAGTAATGTTTTGAGTGATATGTTTCTCTAAATGGCAGTTAAAGAGCAGAGTAAAGGAAGTACTGAGTACTGAGATGGAGAAGATCAAAAGTGGAGTGAGAGTTGATCCAAGTGTTGTTGCTAGTTCTTAGATAGATATAGGTTTTGCCTTTTTAGTAAAATCTTCTTTTCACTGGAGGGTAATTTCTTCACTACTTTGCTAGTGAAGCTTTTCTTTTGTTAAAGCTGTTTTGAGAGCTAAGTTCAAATATTACTGATTGGTGTTTTTGGATCAGAATAAGTATTGAGTTCTCCAAATATAGATATATATTAAAATATGTTTTGAAAAAGGTTGCTATATAACATGTCGAACAACATAGTTACAAAAGCCAAGTAAATAAAAAATCTCCAGAAATTTTGAAAAAGAAAACAATCCAAATTAAGTATATAAAAGTATAATATTAAAAAAGCCAAAAAAAAATTATTAGAAGAGAAATTTCAGTGTTAGTGGTACAACCTAGTACTGCTTCACACTCTCGGGATCAAGAAAAACTGTTTTATATAAATACAAATATAAGTATTAACCTCCAAAACAGAGGAGTAGTATTAATTAAAGCAGAGACCAATCATAATCGAGTGACCCACGTTATATATTACGTGCGACGACTCCTCTGCTCTCTCTACCTAATTGCTCTTCTCCTCCTGTCAGTGTCATCAATCACATTTCTCTCCTCGCCGCGTTCCTCGTAAGTCTTTAGGGTTTCTGCTCGATTCTTTTGTTCTCTTTTTCTTCACTTTCTTACGGTATCATCTCTCTCCCTCTCTCGTGAACTGCATTGTGCTATTCTAGGGTTTGATTCTCTATAAAAAATTCCTGAAATCTTGTTAAAGTTTTCTCCTTTAGATAGTTCATCTTCAAAATTTAAGAGCTTAGTAACTATCTGATAGTTTTATGTTGAAAATTTAAGAGCTTTCGTGTGCTTATGTAAGCTCTCTGTGTTACAGGTCAACTATGGGTAGCAGTTCCGAGTCAGAGGTCAGCGAGTCAGAGATCGCTGACTACTCCGAGAAGCCTTCACTGGAGCAGAAAAGGACGGATGATCGTGTACTGACACTTGTGGAAGAACACAAGGTATGATGGCTCAAACTAGATCTATCTGTTTGTGTTTTGAAGATTGACAAATTTATGTTTTCTGAATTCAGAGGAAAAAAGAGGAGGCATTGGAGAAGATCCGTCAGCTTGAGAAGGAGTTAAACGACAAGCAGAAACTTCAAATGCAGATTCAAGAGCTGAAAGGAAAGCTGCAAGTCATGAAGCATGGGGAAGATGAAGATGATGAGGACGTTAAGAAGGAAATGAAAAAGATGAACGATGAGCTAGATGAGAAGTGCTCTGAGTTGCAAGATATGGAGGATACCAACTCGGCCCTCATGATCAAAGAAAGGCAAAGCAATGATGAGATACAAGAAGCACGTCAAGAATTGATTGCGGTATGTACTTTAAATGCTTCCAGAATCTGTGAATAGATTGAATAGGCCATTGTGAGTTCTGAGCTGCGAGTGATTGAGCGTTTGCATGTAAATCTGGATTTTTTCTTTCAGGGATTGATAGGAATGTTGAATGATCGAACCAACATCAGAATAAAGCGGTTGGGAGAACTTGATGAGAAGCCATTCTTGAAAGCATGCAACAAAAGATTCAAAGGCGAAGAAGCTGGGGTGCAGTACGCCATGCTTTGCTCAAATTGGCAGGAAAACCTCAAGAATTCAAATTGGCATCCGTTGAAACGCGTGGGGACTGAAGACAAAATGAAGGTTAGTTATGTCTCCATGCTCCATCGAGATTCCTTCACTGTCTCAGTGTCTCTATGTCCCATTTTATGACGCTTCATTCTTGTGAACTAGTTAGTAGTAATGGTGATGTTGTCATATGGGTACAGGAAGTGGTGGATGAAGAAGATGAGCAGCTTAAGAACCTGAAAGAAGAGTGGGGTGAAGAAGTGTTGGAGGCAGTGAAGACAGCACTGGAGGAGCTGAATGAGCATAACCCAAGCGGGGGGTACTCAGTCCCAGCACTGTGGAATTTTAAGGAGAAAAGAAAAGCTACACTCAAAGAAGTGGTCGAATACATGACGGTGCAGATCAAGAATCTCAAACGCAAAAGAAAAGGATAGGTAACTCAAAATCTTTTGAATTCCTTAAGTTTTGTAGCATTGTCTCCTCGCAAAATAAAGAATCTTAAGATTAACGTATGTTTGCTAATTGTCATAACTTGGCTAATGAATCTCTCTCTCGGTTAAAGCCATAAAGTGGAGTCTGCATTGCATCAGTGAACTTGTAAAGAATAATAAATGTAATCATGTGGTCGTGTTCATGTGTTGCAGGAAGCAGAGGCGCTGGAGGAAGAATGAAAACATGGTCTTTTTATTACGAAAATTGGTAATTTGAGAACCTATGTTGTTTCCAACGATCACAATGTTATTACAATTTGACGGTGACTTTTGTGAGTGTTTTAGACTACAGTTTATAAAAACCTAGCAGTTAAATTTATTTATCTCCTATAGATTAGCTAATTTATTAGTTAACTAGTGACTTGCACTGATTTAAAAATAAGCATTTTAGAAAATTATCTTCTGAAGTTGTTTTGTTTACTCTTCTTAAGTCATCAATTATAAACAAAAACTAAATTTAGTTTTAAGATACAGCCACTACTTTTCTCCTTTTTAAACAAAAACTAAATTTTAATGCACGCATAACACAATTTTTTGGTTTCATTATATTAATTAATTAAACATATGAAAACAATTATCAAAAATATTGTTTAAAATTTTGTTAATAAGAATTCTATGTACAAACAGTATGTTTACAAAGTATATGCTTTTAGACACATAATTATAGTATAATTAAAATGCTATACAAATTTGGCTAAGTTTTGTGTTTTACCAAATACTTTTAATAGATACAGTGGAATTTTTGTAGATCAAATAAATGCAAAGTTTATTCTATACTAAAATTATAAATGATTGGTTAGATTAAAAAGCATTGTCTCCTAATAATAGTTAGAAGGGTCTATTTTAGTTAGACTGTTAATTTTTTTTATAGTTCGAAAAACGTTCGATAAAATTTCTATTTTAATAAACTAAATGGAAATAATTAACAAAAATGTTGTTTAAAGTATTTTATATAAACCTAGTATAATATAACTAAGGGCATAATTAATATGCTATACAAATTTGGCTAAGTTTTGTGTTTTACAAAAGTATTTTTCATAGATACCTAATTTGATAGATTAATGATAATGCAAAATGATTGATTAGATTAAAAAGACAGTCTATTTTAGTTAGATCGTTATAATTTTTTTTGTATCTCGAAACTGTCGATTTTATATACATTAGATGTAAAGAAAGTAAAGAAGCAATTATGGAAACAAATGGATGGATTCAAACAGAATCTCAGATGTTGACTGAAAACGAAAGAAACCAAAATTTGTCACAAAATTAAATGAAATTTGAGTTAGTGGTGGTAGTATATAATATATATACAAGTTTGGTTATGCATGTTTAGCACACACACCGCTTTCGAAAGGAGCACGCTTCTCTCTGTGCTAAGGTCAGACTCCTCAATCCTGTGGAAATAGGATTATTGTATTTTTCATGATTGGTAACAACGACACTTGTTTTTTCGTTTGCAGCATTATCAAAGCGAGAAGCAGAGGATCGGTTGAGCGAAGGTGTGGAGAAGCTTGAATTGGTTTTCCAGCAAGAAGGAAGCGCTGTTGATGATTTGTTAAGCATAGCAAAGGTTCCTTGCTTGTTTGTTTCTCTCTCGCAATGGTTTGATCCTTTTGACTTAATCATCAGATATTGAATAGAGTTAATCATCTTGCAGGTTTTGAGAGCTATGCCAGTTGTTGACTTGGAAATGCCAACTCTTTGCCTTGTCGGAGCACCAAACGTCGGGAAATCATCGTTGGTCCGCATTCTTTCTACAGGGAAGCCTGAGGTTTTGCTTTATGTCCCAATCTTCATATTAGTTTTGATAATAATTTGCATTCCCTTATCTGATGTTATTTTTGGGTTGTCAGATTTGCAATTATCCTTTCACCACCAGAGGGATTCTGATGGGCCACGTCATTTTGAACTACCATCGATTTCAGGTTACATTACTTGCTTTGCCTGGTCTTATCACATTCCTCATGACTTGGATTGCTAATTATCTATGTATTGCAGGTGACAGACACACCTGGGCTCCTCAGGAGATGTGATGGTATAGTCTAGTTACTACATAACTCTCTTGTGGATAGCATTGTTTTTAGTGATATTTGATTGTTGTTGTTTTGGGGTCATGACAGAGGATAGGAATAACCTAGAGAAGCTAACTCTTGCTGTACTCACTCATCTTCCAACGGCGGTTCTATATGTTCATGATCTAACCGGAGAGTGTGGGACTTCACCTTCTGATCAGGTAAGTGAATAACATGTGCATTGTTATCTTATTTAAATGATCTGAAGAAGAAAAAACATGTGTGTGAGACAAGGTTAATACTTTGCTGATTCAGTTATGTATTTGTTTTGAGGGAATTGCAGTTTAGGATATATAAAGAAATAAAAGAAAGGTTTAAGGACTACCTGTGGATTGATGTCGTTTCCAAATGCGATCTGCTTGGAGGAGGCTCTCCAGTGATGTATGCCAAAGAAGATAGAAGCAATGATGAAGAAGAAATCATTAAGTACAGGGAAACAGGGCCTGATGAAGCATTTCATGTCTCAGTTAAAACAGAACAAGGACTCAGTGAGGTATGTAAAAACCTTACCATAAATTTCTTATATGTGCACACAAAAAGAAAGAAAGAAAAGCAAGAGAGTAATGTTTTGAGTGATCTGTTTCTCTAAATGGCTTTGCAGTTAAAGAGCAGAGTAAAGGAAGTACTGAGTACTGAGATGGAGAAGATCAAAAGTGGAGTGAGAGTTGATCCAAGTGTTGTTGCTAGTTCTTAGATAGATATAGGTTTTGCCTTTTTACTAAATTCTTCTTTTCACTGGAGGGTGATTTCTTCACTACTTTGCTAGTGAAGCTTTTCTTTTGTTAAAGCTGTTTTGAGAGCTAAGTTCAAATATTACTGATTGGTGTTTTTGGATCAGAATAAGTATTGAGTTCTCCAAATATAGATATATTTTTTTTTTCTTTAGTTAAAATATGTTTTGAAAAAGGTTGCTATAAAACATGTCGAACTACAAAAGCCAAGTAAATAAAAAATCTCCAGAAATTTTGAAAAAAAAAACAATCCAAATTAAGTATATAAAAGTATAATATTAAAAAAGCCAAAAAAAAATTATTAGAAGAGAAATTTCAGTGTTAGTGGTACAACCTAGTACTGCTTCACACTCTCGGGATCAAGAAAAACTGTTTTATATAAATACAAATATAAGTATTAACCTCCAAAACAGAGGAGTAGTATTAATTAAAGCAGAGACCAATCATAATCGAGTGACCCACGTTATATATTACGTGCGACGACTCCTCTGCTCTCTACCTAATTGCTCTTCTCCTCCTGTCACTGTCATCAAACACATTTCTCTCCTCGCCGCGTTCCTCGTAAGTCTTTAGGGTTTCTTCTCGATTCTTCTGTTCTCTTTTCTTCGCTTTCTTACGGTATCATCTCTCTCTCGTGAACTGCATTCTGCTATTCTAGGGTTTGATTCTTTATAAAAAATTCCTGAAATCTTGTTAAAGTTTTCGCCTTTAGATAGTTCATCTTCAAAATTTAAGAGCCTGTTAAAGTTTTATCCTTTATAACTTTAGATAGTTTTATTCTAGGGTTGAAAGTTCAGATAGTTTTATGTTGAAAAGTTAAGAGCTTTCGTGTGCTTAATGTAAGCTCTGTGTTACAGGTCAACAATGGGTAGCAGTTCCGAGTCAGAGGTGAGCGAGTCTGAGATCGCTGACTACTCCGAGAAGCCTTACAAGCAACTGAGGGACGGGGTGTTGAAGGTTAAGATAAAGGCAGACACTTTCAAGTGCCCTTTCTGCTCTGGTAAGAAGAAGCAGCACTACAAGTACAAGGAGCTCCTTGCTCATTCCACTGGTGTTGCCAAAGGATCCGCCAGTAGAAACTGTAAGCAGAAAGCTAACCACTTTGCCTTGTCGAAGTACCTCCAGAACGAGCTTGCTGGTGATGCTGAGCCCCCGCGGCTTCAGATGACTGTGTACTCGGGGAAGCAGAACCAAGGTGTTGTGAATGACGTGTATGTATGGCCTTGGATGGGGATTGTGATCAGTCCGTTGGGAAGAAACGATGATAAGGGTTTGGTTCTTGATAAGGCGTATTGGTTGAAGAAGCTTGCGAGGTTTAACCCTGTTGAGGTGGAGACTATTTGGGTTGAGGAGGATGAGGCTGTTGCTGTGATTCCTAAGTTCAGCAGTGGTATGGATGGGTTTAAGAGAGCCTCGGAGCTTGAGAAGGAGTATGGTGCTAAGCGGTGTGGGAAGAAGGAGTGGAGTTACAAAACAGGAGACTGGAGGTTGAAGACTTATGGCTGGTGCGCGCGTGCTGATGATTACAACTCTCAAGGGTTGGTAGCTGAGTACCTGTCGACTGTGGGAAAACTGAGAAGCTTCTCTGATATCTCCAAGGAGGAGATGCAGAACAGGAGTATCGTTGTGGATGATCTGGCTGATAAGATTGCTGAGAAGAATGAGGTTCTGAACCAGGTCCAGTACAAGTACAAGGAGGAGAGCATCTCACTGCGGAGGGTTCTCATGGAGAAAGACACGCTGGACAAAACTTATAAAGAAGGTTTGTTTTACTGAAAGTTTGATTTGATTTTGTTTATGTTTGCAACGTCATAGGTTTGTTTGTGGCTCTTGTTTTTATGTGTCACAGAAACAAAAAGGATGCAGGAGATTTCGCAGCGCAACGTCTACAGGATCTTACAAGAAAAAGAGATGCTGAGCAAGAAACTGGAGGATAGGATGAAGGATCTAGAGATTTGGTCCAAAGAATTGGACAAGAAGGAAGCATTAACTGAACTGGAGAGACAAAAGCTTGAGGAAGAGAAGAAGAAGGTAGTCTTTATAGTATACTAATGCGTTTGTGTTTTCCAGGGTACTGATGATCTTTTTTGTTTTTTTGTTTTGTCTTGTTGTGATAGAACAATGCCGCGAGCTCTTCTCTCCAGTTAGCTTCACTTGAGCAGAAAAGGACGGATGATCGTGTACTGACACTTGTGGAAGAACACAAGGTATGATGGCTCAAACTAGATCTATCTGTTTGTGTTTAAAGATTGACAGATTTCTGTTTTCTGAATTCAGAGGAAAAAAGAAGAGGCATTGGAGAAGATCCGTCAGCTTGAGGAGGAGTTAAACAACAAGCAGAAACTTCAAATGCAGATTCAAGAGCTGAAAGGAAAGCTGCAAGTCATGAAGCATACGGAAGATGAAGATGACGAGAACGTTAAGAAGGAAATGAAAAAGATGAATGAGGAGCTAGAGGAGAAGTGCTCTGAGTTGCAAGATCTGGAGGAAACTAACTCGGCCCTCATGATCAAAGAAAGGCAAAGCAATGATGAGATACAAGAAGCACGTCAAGAATTGATTGCGGTATGTACTTTAAATGCATGCTTCCATGTTCTTTATCTATGAGGGCCATTGTGAGATCTGAGCTGTGAGTGATTGAGCGTTTGCATGTAAATCTGGATTTTTTTTTTCAGGGATTGATGGGAATGTTGAATGATCGAACCAACATCAGAATAAAGCGGTTGGGAGAACTTGATGAGAAGCCATTCTTGAAAGCATGCAACAAAAGATTCAAAGGCGAAGAAGCTGGGGTGCAGTACGCCATGCTTTGTTCAAAATGGCAGGAAAACCTCAAGGATTCAAATTGGCATCCGTTCAAACGCGTGGGGACTGAAGACAAAATGAAGGTTAGCTATGTCTCCATGCTCCATCGAGATTCCTTCACACTGTCTCAGTGTCTCTATGTCCCATTTTATGATGCTTCATTCTTGTGAATTAATTAGTAGTAATGGTGATGTTGTCATATGGGTACAGGAAGTGGTGGATGAAGGAGATGAGCAGCTTAAGAACCTGAAAGAAGAGTGGGGTGAAGAAGTGTTGGAGGCAGTGAAGACAGCACTGGAGGAGCTGAATGAGCATAACCCAAGCGGGGGGTACTCAGTCCCAGCACTGTGGAATTTTAAGGAGAACAGAAAAGCTACACTCAAAGAAGTGGTCGAATACATGACGCTGCAGATCAAGAATCTCAAACGCAAAAGAAAGGGATAGGTAACTCAAAATCTTTTGAATTCCTTAAGTTTTGCAGCATTGTCTCCTCGCAAAATAAAGAAGCTTAAGATTAACGTATGTTTGCTTATTGTCATAACTTGGCTAATGAATCTCTCTCTCTCGGTTAAAGCCATAAAGTGGAGTCTGCATTGCATCAGTGAACTTGTAAAGAATAATAAATGTAATCATGTGGTCGTGTTCATGTGTTGCAGGAAGCAGAGGCGCTGGAGGAAGAATGAAAACATGGTCTTTTTATTAGGAAAATTGGTACTTTGAGAACCTATGTTGTTTCCAACGATCACAATGCTATTACAATTTGACGGTGACTTTTGTGAGTGTTTTAGACTACAGTTTATAAAAACCTAGCAGTTAAATTTATTTATCTCCTATAGATTAGCTAATTTATTAGTTAACTAGTCACTTGCGCTGATTTAAAAATAAGCATTTTAGAAAATTATCTTCTGAAGTTGTTTTGTTTACTCTTCTGAAGTCATCAATTATAAACAAAAACTAAATTTAGTTTTAAGATCCATCCACTACTTTTCTCCTTTTTAAACAAAAACTAAATTTTAATGCACGCATAACACAATTTTTTGGTTTCATTATATTAATTAAACATATGTAAATAATTATCAAAAATATTTTTTTAAAATTTTGTTAATAAGAAATCTATGTACAAACAGGATGTTTACAAAGTATATGCTTTTAGACGCATAATTATAGTATAATTAAAATGCTATACAAATTTGGCTAAGTTTTGTGTTTTACCAAATACTTTTAATAGATATAGTGGAATTTTTGTAGATCAAATAAATGCAAAGTTTATTCTATACTAAAATTATAAATGATTGGTTAGATTAAAAAGCACTGTCTCCTAATAATAATTAGGAGGGTCTATTTTAATTAGACCGTTATAATTGTTTTTTATAATTCGAAAACAGTCGATTTTATCTTAATACATTAGATGTAAAAAAACAATTATGGAAACAAATGGATGGATTCAAACAGAATCTCAGATGTTGATTGAAAAGGAGAGGAACCAAATTTTCACAAATTAAATAATTAGGAGGGTCTATTTTAATTAGACCGTTATAATTGTTTTTTATAATTCGAAAACAGTCGATTTTATCTTAATACATTAGATGTAAAAAAACAATTATGGAAACAAATGGATGGATTCAAACAGAATCTCAGATGTTGATTGAAAAGGAGAGGAACCAAATTTTCACAAATTAAATGAATCTGAGTTAGTGGTGGTATATATACAAGTTTGGTTTTGCATGTTTAGCGCACACACACACACCGCTTAACCTCACAAGTCCAAAAGAACACCACCACCATTCCAAAGCTCTCTCTCTCTCTGAGGATTTTGGAGCGTTGCGTCTCTAGGGTTTATCTACGGTTCCTTCTTCTTCGTCTCTAGCAGAAGAAGAAGAAGAAGAAATGGCTTCCTCTGTTGTATTAACCGATCTCTCGACATCACTCATCGATGCTGGAAACAGACTCCTTAAGCCTCCTTCTTCAACTGACGACCTTCTTTCTCTTCTCAATGTACGTCTTCTTCTCTTCGATTCTTTCAAATCAAAATCGTGTCTTTCTTGCTTGTTAGGTTGGGTCAATAAAATTCGATTAGGGTTTCTCT
Organism: Hirschfeldia incana; assembly: GCA_026261945.1. NCBI lineage: Eukaryota > Viridiplantae > Streptophyta > Magnoliopsida > Brassicales > Brassicaceae > Hirschfeldia > Hirschfeldia incana. The sequence goes on along the minus strand of JABCMI010000011.1, from coordinate 7,884,668 downwards.
TTCTTGGCCGATAAGGGAATCTTGGATGTTGATTTTTAGCTCATTGTTTGGTGAAAGCTTGGTCCTTTTTGCCTATCGAGCTTGTTTGTTTGGTTAAAGGCGAAACCTTTTCGCATTTGGAAGTCTGATTTCAGTTGTCTTCCTGCGTAGGAAACTGAGTCTCTGCTTAAAGATGTGGGGCAAGCTCAACCCTTGTCGATGCAACACGCTCTGATTCCTTGCAAGGATGCTTTGGTGTCAAGCGAACTCTTGAACCATCCTCATTCCGATGTTAGGGTTTCACTTGCGTCCTGCTTGACCGAAATCACGAGGATAGCTGCTCCTCAAGATCCTTACGGTGATGAACAAATGAAGGTAACAACAACACGCTCTTCATCTCTCTCTCTCTTTCTCTGTGTGATGCTCTGTTGAAAGACCTGCTTCTTTTGGTGTTACTTACAGGAGATCTTCAAGTTGACTGTGGAAGCTTTTGAGAAGCTAGCTGATGCATCCTCCTCTCGCAGCTATGTGAAAGCCGAGTCTGTTCTCGATACTGTATCAAGGCTCAACTCTTGCTTAGTCATGTTGGACTTGAAGTGTGATGACCTCGTTCTACAAATGTTTCGCATCTTCTTGAAAGTCTTAAGGTGGAGATTAACCCTAAACTCACACTATCTCTGAGAAACTCTTTATATTATATTCTGAATTGCCTTTTTTTTGTTTATTAGATCTAATCATCCTGGGGTGGTGCCTTCATCGATGGAAATGATAATGGTTACAGTAATAGATGAAAGCGATGAAGTATCCAAGGATTTGCTCGATACTCTGTTAACTAGTGTCAAGAAGGAAAACCAGGTAAGGTTTTTTCCCTGTTTAAAGCTAAGTTCTCAGCTAGAGTCAGTCAACTAACTTGGGATTTTGATTTGGTATGTTTTTAGAATGTTTCACCAATGTCTTGGAGGCTTGCGGAGAAGGTGCTTGGTAGATGCGCCCGTAAACTTCAACCATACATCTTGAAAGCTTTCAACTTGGATTTGTATTCTCCAGTTGTTTCCACCATATGCCAGACTGTTTTTGCAACTCCTAAAGTCCACAATGCAGTTAACACCAAGGAAAACGAGGTATCTTAAAGTTCTGTGTACAGTTTCAGTATCTTTTAACAGTGTCATTTAACCAATTAGCTGTGTGGTCTAGGACAAATTGGTTGGTTCCAAGAGACCTGCGAGAGAAGGAACAATTCGAATCAGTACGAATAGTCTGAAGCAAGAAGTGAAGTCTGAAGGTAAAGATGATGGAGAAACAGATTTAAGGATTACAGAGAAGAGAGGAAGGAAACCCAATTCTTTGATGAATCCTGAGGAAGGTTATGAAATTTCTTGGCTTTCAGGGAAAAAGCCTAGAAGAAGAGCATCATCATCACTTGGAAAGGTAGCTGCCAAGAAAACACCTCGGTCTCTTACTGGTTCAGCTAAGCGAAGCCGGATTAGTATTGGTGAGAGTGATGAAGAAGAAAATGAGGAGAGGTATGAAGTATCAGAAGATGACAGAAAGATAAAAAATTCAAGCAAAAATTCAAGCAAGAAGAAGAAGAAGGTTGTGAACTCCAGCGGAAAAAGATCATCAGCTCGCGCAGATACTAAGAAGAAGGTTTCTGTCGCCTTCTGTCCCTCATTGTTAGCCCTTTAAAGATATCTGATACCAAATGATCTGATAAATGTATTATCTTCTTTTCAGAAGCAGTTTTACACAGATGACTTTGGCGAGAATTTGGTCGGTCGGAGGGTTAATATCTGGTGGCCGCTTGACAAAACGTAAGTGTATATGAAAGTGGAAGATTCTTGTTTCTTAAAGTGTACATTAATCATTGCTCTTTCACTGTGCAGTTTTTATGAAGGCGTCATAGAGTCTTATTGTAGTAGCAAGAAGATGCATATGGTGAGAAACCATCTTTGTTCCTTATTATATCAGAATCATGTGTGTTGCTTTGTTGATTTATATGGAATGTTTTGTTTTCCCCCAGATATTATATACTGATGGAGAAACAGAACAGCTTAATCTCATTAAAGAACGCTGGGAGTTACTGGAGGATCTCACTTCTGACAGTGAGGTACTAATGAGTTTCTTTTCTTTTTCCCCAAGAAAGTGTAATCACTATGCTTAATGATTCGATTCCTTTATTGATCAGCAGGATATGAAGAAGGGTTCTGGCAAAGCAAGAGAAGGAAAGAATCTCAAATCGTTGAATGCTGAAACCGACAGAAGAGAAGAGCAGGAAGATGTTGAGAGTCAAAGCGAGGATGAATATTATAATGGTGAGAAGCCAGAACAGTCGGGAAACAAACGTAAAAAGAGCTTGAACGTGGCTAATGTGGAAGGCGAAACTAAGAAAGAAGAGAAAGAAGATCCAGAGTCAGAGACTGAGAGTGAAAGTGAAGGCTCAGAGTCAGGAGAAGAGCCGGAGTGGAGAGAAACAGAGGACGAAGCAGAAGAGGTAGATGGTGGTAAAGTGAGAAGCAAAAAGCTTGCCTGAGAATGAGAAAGACGCTGATGAATGAAGATAGAGAGTCTTGAATTGGAGTTTATACTTAGGGCATTTGTGAACAAAAACGATTTTTTTGATAGATACGTTCTGCTTAGACTCTATTTTTTTGTTTTCTTAGTTACTGAACTAGAGAGTTTCTGATATTTGTGTTTTAGATCCTGTTCATACCTAGATAAATCTAAAGAAATACGTATTAGTTTGACCAGTTTACTCTTCTTTTTCTTCTAAACCTTGAATCATTTATATTATTATATATTAGCTAATATGCCACTCATGTATGACAATGCTAGTGGAATCAGTGATCTTATTATCCGGTGTTATTGTAACGTTATTTCTTACATAGCGTTAAGAGAACACTTAGCCATGCAACTGCATATCGACAATGTCTTGTTTTGGAAGTGTCTCCACAGTTGTGACTTTGATGATGCAAGAAGAGGAGTAGCTTTTATGTCTCTTCGGAAGACAAGATAATCTAGTAGATAGCAATGCTTGAGAACCCAAGAACTCTACAAAAGACAACAAGGCAAGCTTCATGTGACTGTGTATAAGCAGTTAATTGAAACAACTGATTACTAGATAATTATGTTTATTCCCATGATTAAACCACCAATGACCCATGTCAAAGCTGAAGCCTGTTAGAAAAATAAGTAACATATCAAGTTTAAAGGAGATGAGGATTCAGTGAAAATGCGTTTGATAAATAATTACATACAGTCACTGGTTTTTGCAAATGTGTTTACGTATCATTTTGATTTTGCAGCTAGTGAATTTTGGAAGAGGAAGTAAGTAACGCAAACGGTAGCTCAAAGGATCATCTATTTAAAGTTTGTTCAGTCAATGATTGAACAGGAGGAAGAGCTGAAGAAACTTGCCAAGAGCGTGAGTCTTGCAGTACATGACACATGCATCTCAACGCTGCAAACCTTGTATATATATATACATATATATGCTCAAGATTAAACGAATTATTTAGTCATATTCAAACGTATTTACTTTAAAATAAAACTTATTATGTAGGTTTATGATGAGAGATCATGGTGGTATCGTGTTGTAGGAATCGATTATATATGACCTGTTGTTTGAGTCGAATTCTTGAGGAAGAGGTGGAAGAAGACCATTCTCTTGCAAGCTATTGACAGATTCGTAGAGAGATTGCTTGATTGGCTTAAACTCTAACCCTAATTAGTCTTTTATTTTTTGAGTAGTGAACTTGTATGTTAATATTATAAACTAGGTTCGGACCCGTCCTACGGGCGGGTAAGCATATTAACAAAACAATATGGGCGGATAAGCATATTAACAAAACAATACAATATATTTTAAATTTTAATTAATTTTTAGTTTATTTCTAATTATAACTATCACTTTTTACTAAACTTTTGCCATTTCGTCTTTATTTATATATTTGTTACTATATTAAGACAACTAATATCAAATTTAAGTATTTTACTTTGTTCAAAATATTTTATTTTACAAAAAAAAAATATATTTTATTTTCTTGAATCTAATAGATTTTTAATACATTTCTTATTAAATTTTATAATTTTAAAAATTCCTTAAAAATCCAATTTGTTATATATATTTTACAGAAAATAAGCTAGTAATGTTAAAATATGATATTAGTTGTTACGATTTGAAATTTATAAATAGCATGTTTATGTTATATTATATTTGGAAAAGAAAATCTATGTTGTTCCTTTAATGTTTATTCAAATCCACATCCACACCAACAAAAATTTGAAAAAATAATGAACTCTGCAATTGTTTATTTTTCTTATTACCAAATCTAGGTCAAAACAAATAAAAAATAAAAAAAACCACAACTATTTGATGTATTAATCTTTATAATCTGTAGACGTACTTACAAAAATATATGTAATACTTGCATTGTACTTGTATATGTAATTTAAAAACGCATTGGAGAATCTCTTTTTGTTTAGGAGCAACCACATCTCTCTTCCGATCTGCGGCAATCTGTAGCATATCTTGCACACCAGCTTCTAACTTTTCAATCAGTTCGTTCCCATGATCCTTCTTCGACTCAGCAAAACCCGCCACAATCATGCTTTTCCCTTGCTGCAATGACCTACTTTCTTGCCTCACATTCTACAACAACAACAACAATGAAAAAAAAAATTGCAGACCTGCATACATTCTTACAATAGTCTTCAAAGCAGATAATTTAACTGACTTTAGTCATGCTTACTCACACCTAATCCATACTTCTAGCTTTTATACAAATCTTGCAAGCAATTCAAACACTGTTCTAACAACTCTTCTCAGACCACTCTCTGATCATTTCCTAGTTTTACTTACTCAGTTGAAATATTAACTAACCTCTTAAGATGACTAACGATTCTTTAGAGATGTAATGCAAGGTTGCCTCCTCCTTCGACTCTGAGTTGATTTTTTCTTCTTCTTTCTCTTTCACTTAAGACTTTTATTCTCTCCTTCATATATTTGTTGTTCTTCTTCTGACCCTTGTCTTCACTCTTTTCTTGTTTGCAGTGTTTATATTTCGTAATCAATTCTCAACAGCTTCTTCGTAGGAGGAGTAGGAGATCCAACCAAATTTAGAAACGCCAAAACTGAAATCTCGGCACAACTGAAATCATGAAGTCATCCAACCTTTCTGGAAAGGCAAGTTCTTAAACATATTTTTCTTAAGTAAGAAATATCAAAAACATCAGAAAAATGCTTAAATTAGGGAATGACCTGTCTTGATTGAACACTTTAGTTTGTGACAGAGCTGTATTTAGCTGATTCCAGCAGATCTGTAGAGAAAACCAGACTATAAGAAAAAAAAAATCCAAAGCTAAAGCCATATGGGTTGCCTAGCGTCATAGTTTCAAAATTTGTTGCTTGCAACATTTGTATAAAATTTGTCAGACTCCCATGTAATGCTTTTTTCTTTGAAGCTACCGTAGAAATAAATTAAGATATGTGTTATGCTTCATTACCGCAAGAAACATCGTGTAATCCAAATCTAGAGACCACCACAAATTAAAAAGAATTGAGTTACCATACATGAAGAATGTCATGATGTTTACCTGATCATGTGGCAGAAGTTGCAATCATTTGTTGTACTGAATTCTCTCTCGTCTTTTTTTTTGTCTTCTATCCAGCCTTGGAAGAAACAACACAAATAAATCAGTCCCATAATTACATCGTGGATGTTCACAGATTAAAAAAAATGTAGAAGCGTTTTGATTCCAAGAAACGAATCTTCAGCACTGATTCAGACCTCTTTGCTCATCTCTATTTGGCTTTTTTTTGTTTCAAATCCATATCTGATGCTTTAAAAGTTGATCAGAATCTGTAGCCTGTCATATCATTCCTCAATTCCAGAATAAGCTTCTATAAACTCTTAATCTCTTCCTCTGATTGCAGCTTGGAATTTCCTCAAATTTGGAAACAATTATCGCTCTTTTACTCAGACTCGCTTCCACATATTACTCATATTATGCAAAAATCCTAGATAACAGATACTCTCTGATCCAATACATCCAGACACAGTACACTCTGTGAAAAAAAAAAAGCGAGGGAAAGGGTAAAGCAGCAGCAAAAGAGTTTTCATATTATAAGTAAATCAACAACAACAAAAACAAAAAAACATGAAATCTTGATTGAGCTGTTGTCTGATTAAAGTTTTGAGAGTTTGGTGATTGGTGAGGTCGGGAGAGACCAAGGTCTTGTCAAATCTCTCTCTGTACTCACAGATCTCTCGTTTCTTCTCTATACTCACATTTCAATATTGAATCCCTTTTGGAAAAAAAAAATCCTCAAATCAAATATTAAAAAAACAAAACCAAAACAGAGAGTTTCTGGAATCGTATATTTGATCCCAAATTAATCAATCAAAAGGCAAGAATTTTGATAAGAAGATCAAAGATCGTCCAGATCACAAAGCTAGAAGAGGAAAACATTAAGCAGACGTCAAAATATAAAAAGTAAAGCTTGAAGTAAAAAAGAGTATTTGCCAGACAAAAACAGCTTAAACTCCTTATATGTAAGAGATAGGAGGAGATGTGTTCAAGAGGAGAAATCCCACCTCAATTTATACAGATCCTGGAACTTTCTCTAAGATTCGAAAGGAAGCTTTGAATACATACCGTGATGATGCCAACAAATACGATTTATGAGGAAGCCATTAACAACACCGTTTCAAGTCGCAGAGGAAGCGCAGAAGTCACCGACGCTGCACATCGAGAAGACACGAACTGGTTTCCTTCGAAACAGGGTATTACGTCAGCCCAAAATCCTACCAATTAAACTACCCAATATCACCACAAACAAAGCCCGGAAAAATAGATGTTAAATGAAACGCAGAGTATAACAGGTGTCATGATATTAAGACTTGAATTTCTAATTTCCATGCTGGCATCCCATGTGGCATAGATGGGAGAGATTCAAAGTCTTCTTTATATATAAAGATAACCACACTATCTATACTATTAAAGCAACTGACTGTTTGTGAATCTGTCCCTAAAATTTCAATAGAATTAGAAAACATCCTCAAAATAATTTATAAATCAGGGATTTTCATTAACATTTTTTAAGTTAATTACAAAACATGACTTTTCATTTAGTAACAAAAAAAATCGCAGGCCAAAAAAACATTGTTTCTCTATTTACACACCGAATGGACTTTCAATATATTTAATAAATCATCTAGATTTCAATGAAATGTTTTATGGAAACATAAATTCAAAATCAAAATCGACATATTAGTTGGTATTGAGTATATTATAATGAATTGGTACAAACAGAAACAAAAATATATATTTTCTTAATGCTATCGATAGATATTTCTAAAAGGAGTATATTCTCTTGAATTGATAAAATAAATGTATTAATTATATTTCTTATTAACTATATATTTTGTTTAAATTCACATATTTTCGGGGTGAGATCAAAACAAATCCATGAATATTTGATACAATAAATGTGAAATATATTATATAGAAATAAAATTTTGTGATTTAACTAAGATTTCCAAATACTAATGCCAACAGATTTTGGCAACTATAACCGATATGTAAAACACTTAATATTCGGAACCTCCTAAAAATATATTCATTACTATATACTGTTCATTTTTTAAAATAGCTAAACTACTCTTCTTTAAATGCAAAATAATCGTATGTATAGGAGATATTACTAACTATATGTTTCCAACAATATAACGGGTTATTTAATTGGATTTTATCACACCAATAAAATCTCATGATCAGTTGGTATATTCCATCAAATATATTTTTCATTTAAAAACTTTGAAACCAACTTGCCTACTTCTATATATACATCAATAGTGACTGTAAGTTTTTTCACCTCCCTATCCCAAGCAAAAATATTCTATTATGAAAATCACCTCTTATTAGATGAGAGTACGAGTGCTTAATACATACGTTTAGTTTTTTTTTGTTGTTGTTGTTGTTGTTGTATTTCGATTTGTTTATTCTTTATGATCTTTTACAGTTTTTGTTAATCATGTTCCTCATTGTTAATTATTACATCGATTTCATAATATATTTACAATAGTTTAAATCACTCAAAATTTTAAATCGTTATTGCAGATGTTGTTGGTCAGGTTACAAATTTAGGATAGCACTGAAAACAGTTCAATGTTCAGCCAAAGCAAAAATGAAACTCGAGTATACTCTCTGAAACTTCAAGTCGGTAACGTAGATTTCTCTCTCATATTTTAAAATTTTGATACATTAAAATTATATGCATACCTCTTCATTTTTTTAACTTTGAAGAAAATTGTTGCTTATATGTGTTTTGTACTGTGTGAGTTCTAATAAAATGTTCTTAATTTTTATCTTCCACCACCACTTCATCTTCTCTTGATTTTTATGTCCAGTTCAACTGATTTTAATAAAAACACTTGGAAACAGGTCGAAGACAAAACATTAGATAACAGAATAATTTGATGTTCTTGACTACGATTTGTTTTTGTTTTTGTGTTGTTTTTTACTATGATTTTTTTTTTGTTTTGTTTTTGTCTATGATTTTGTTTTTGTTTTTTGGGATATAGGGTGGCAGAAGGTTATGATGTTCTTCGTTGGTGTATCAAAGAAGATTGGTGGTTCTTCGTTGGTGTATTAAGGAAGATTGGTGAAGAAACAACGGAGACCGAAGAAGCATAACGACGGAGGAGAACATTCCAGACTCCGGAGCCGGTGAAAGTGTTTGTGGAAAATTCCAAAGGCAGATTCGGAGGTGAACCGGAGCAGGTCAAAATAAACACCTCATTTTCTTTTCCTTTTGAAATGAAAATCACCATTTAAATAAAATTCATTCATTAAAAGCCAACAGGTTCTTGATACCAAATTTACTTCCTGTTTTATGAAAATTCACAGCTCAATAATTTTAACATATTTTTATAACGAAATGGGCTTAAATTTTCATGAATGACTTTAATATAATTCAAGTCTTAGTCTTTTTGAAAATTTTGTTTCCTATATATTTGCACCATATCTTTCAAAAAGTCGTTATTTATTATTTGAAAGCATTTATTAAATAAAATCAATAAAATAAAATCAAATTGAAATAACAAATTATTAAATCAACAAAATCATAATATGGGTCTGAATTGTCTCAACTCCTTAAAAATAATTTCATTTAAAATAAAAACTAAATCAGATAAACTAAATTTAATAAAATTATTAAAAAATTGATACACAAAGTGAACTTTTCAATACAAAGAGAGTTGAAGATACAAAATATATTATTTAAGTTAAAAAATAAATCAAGGTAAAATAAGTTTAACGACGGGTTAAATAAATAAAATTATATTACGGATTAAAATTATTTAGAGTCTTCAAAAATTTAGTCATGTTTTTTTTAAAAAAAAGTCATATAAAGAAATTTAAGATAAATTTCATTAAAAAAATACAATATATAATTTATTAAGAATCATAATTTTTATTATGTCAAATAATGTTTTCGACAAAAAATATACTCAGAATCTAGTATATGTTAATAACAGCTGTGTGTTACTTTGTTGATTTATATGGAAAGTTTGTTCCCCCCCCCCCAGGTATTATATAAGGAACAAAACTTAGGTTGACCCCCTAAGGTGAACCTCTAAATTCACCCACCAATAGGATTTAGTTATTCTAGATTTGATATCTTTCAAAAAAGGAAACTAAATAATGAACTCATTTAATAAATTAAAATTATGTTTCTAGATAAATAAAAAATAGTAGCAATTATAAAAAAAGATTTTTTTTTAATATTAATAAATCCGTCGGAAATACTAAACCTTAAACCCTAAATACTAAACCCTAAACCCTAAATTTTAAATACTAAACCCTAAACCCTTACAGAAAGTCTGAACCCCTGGGCAAATCATATACCTTAAAATGTTAATCCTAACCCCTAAGCTCTTAATTCTAAACTATAATCTGAATCCCTAAATTCTAAACATGAAATCCTAAACCATAAACTCTTCAAAAAATATTAAACTCTAAACCTTTAATCCTAAACCATAAACTATTTTCGAATTTAGGATTTAGGGTTTGGTATTAGTGGTCATAATTTAGGGTTTAGGATTTAGGATTTTGTTTATGATTTAGGGTTTGGTTTAAATTTAAAGGTTTAGGGAATATGATTTGTCCAAGGGTTCATGCTTTTCTTAAGGGTTTAGGGTTTAGTATTTAGAATTTTGGGTTTAGAGTTTAGTATTTGCCAACGGATTTATTAATATTAAAAAAAATCCTTTTTTATAATTGCTACTATTTTTTATTTATTTAGAAACATAATTTTAATTCATTAAATGAGTTCATTATTTAATTTCCTTTTTTGAAAGATATCAAATCTAAAATAACTAAATCCTATTGGTGGGTGAATTTAGAGGTTCACCTTAGGGGGTGAACCTAAGTTTTGTTCTTATATAAGGATGGAGAAACAGAACAGCTTAATCTCATTAAAGAACGCTGGGACTTACTCGAGGATCTCATTTGTGACACTGGAGCATTTGTGAAGAGTGATTCTGGCAAAGCAAGAGAAGGAAAGAATCTTAAATCGTTGAATGCTGAAACTGACAGAAAGTGAGTGAAGATGAAGCAGAAGAGGTTGATGATGTAAAGTTAGAAACACAAGCTTGCGTGAGACTGAGATAGACGCTAATGAAGATAAGAGTATTGAATTGGAGTTTGTACTTAGGACACTGTGGCAAAACACATTTTTAGATAGATTCTTTCTGCTTATACTCTTTGTTTATTTTTTTTTTCTTTGTTCTTGAACTAGTTTGAGATATGACGTCGCCAGGTTTGTGTTGTGTCAAGAGAGTTTGTGACATTTGTATTGTAGATTCTGTTTGTACCCACATAAATCTAAGAAATAGTTTGACCAAGTTTTTTTTTTTTAATCTTGAATGATCATTTATACATATAGCTAGCTAACATGTTATTCATGTATATGATATGCTTTAGTGGAATCAGTGATCTTATTATCCGATGTTACTGTAACGTTATTTCTTACATAAACATAAGAGAACATGGTTAAGAAAGAAAGAACAAGAAAATGACAAACCACTTCTTAGAAGGTGTACTAACCCCTTTTTCATTAGTACAATCGAAAGGTCTTTGTGGAGTTGGTTCAGAATCAGTTTTAACGGAAACCAATGTTTTATGATGATTGAAATACAACTCAATCAACATCGGACGTAGACACTTTGCCATGCAACTGCATATCGACAATATCTTGTCTTGGTAGTGTCTCCTCAGTCTGTGAGTTTGTTGATGCAAGAAGAGAAGTGGCTTTCCTGTTTCTCCGGAAGACAAGATAAGCTATGGAGGCTAAGTAGATAGCAATGCCTGAGAACCCAAGAATTCCACAAAAGATGACAAGGCCAAGCTTCATGTGACTATGGATAAGAAGTTTAATGAAACTGCTTACTAGATAATATATATTTATTCCCATGATTAAACCACCAATGACCCACGTAAAAGCTGAAACCTGTTGGAAAATAAAAGTAACATATCAAGTTGAGGGAGATTAGGGTTTTAGTGAAAATGTGTTTGAGAGTTACATACAGCCATTGGGTTTACGTATGAACCCATCTTCATTTTGCAGCTAGTGAATTTGAGAAGAGGAACTAACGCAAACGGTAGCTCAAAAGATAAGATCATCTGTTTAAAGTTTGTTCAGTAGTAAGTCATACAGTATATATATAACTAAAGGTGGAATGGTTGTGTTACCGACCGAGGCAATGATGATTAACTTTCCGGCTCCAGATGAACCACCAATGAGAGCAACGATTAGACTAGGGATAATAGCTAAGCATCTTGTTAGGAAGTTTCGGAGCCATGGCTCGAGCCTTAGGTCAAGAAATCCTTGCATTACGTATTGTCCAGCGTAAGTTCCTGTTATAGTTGAGCTCTGCCCGGAAGCAAGAAGTGCTATGGCGAATAGCTTTGAGCTCCATTTACCCACAACGTTCTGTTCCAAGACAGAGGAAGCAACACAAATAAGTGTTATGGAACATTTGTAGAAAGAAACAAAAGCCGTGTAAAGCAAGCTTCTTACCCGTAGCAGAAACGAAGCCTTGTTTAAGTCCAAATCTTCGCATTTAGCTCGGTCTTCAGGGCTTAAGTCCGAGGCGTTACAGACAGCACCACTTACTGATATCACAGAGACGTTTATAAGAAATGCCACCGTTAGAGCCAATCCGCTTTCTATCAAGTAGAATCTACAAGCTTCTTTGATGCCACTAGCTGAACGTGGGATCTTTCTTGAGAGAACCAAGGCAGAGTGGAGGAAGAGATTGTGCCTGTGTAGAAGAGACGGTCACATAAAGAAAAGTTCTTATGAAGATGGGTGAACAGAGAGATAGTGAAAATACGGCATAACCATGGCCCCAAGCAAAGAGATTGCAAGACCAGTTGCACCATTTCCTTTGAGTTGTGGAACAAAGAGACCATGCAGGACTTCTCTTGGGTCTGGCTTTGAGTAGTGAAGCTCAACGAAGAAGCATATAGCAATTGTGAATACAAGAAATGCAATCAAGAACTCCAGCTTTCTCACCTGTAAACAAACATCATTAGAGTTGACCATACACATAGCAACTTGAAATTAAAAAATGATAGTCAAAACGAGTATACCCCATATTGTTGAAGTGCGAGAAGCATCAGTGTACTTAAGCCGGTCAAAAGAACACCAATCCAAACCGGTATTTTAAAGAGCATGTTGAGAGCAAAAGCTGTACCGATTACTATAAAATGAAACCAGTAATATGGCAATTAGCAGTAACATAGATATTTGATTAGAGAAAAACAGTAAAGAGTTAAGAAAGTTGGTGCCTTCTGGGATGTCACACGCGACTACTGCAATTTCAGCAACAACCCATAATAAAAAGTTTGGAACTTTGGAGTATTCGGCTCTACAATGCTCAGCTAAATGTTTTCCTGTGCCCATATTAGCAAAATTTAGCAAACTTAATGTACACAAAACCAAAGAGTGACTGAGAGAGTGCTAACCTGTGACAACACCAAGATTTGCAGCCAGAGATTGAATCACCAGAGCAGCACAAGAAGCCACCAATATGATCCAGAGTAACTGTTGTTTATAAAGAAATTAATATATTTTTTTCTTGAAACTTCAAACTGAGCAATAAGGTTTTGGACGTAGGAAAGTGAAACATTGGCTTACGACCCTTAAAATGGTTTATGACCCCTTAATTTTAAGAGAACTAAAATAAATATAAATCTTCAAAATTGTTTAAATTTTTAGATTAAAGTATGTATTAAATTGCTTTATTGCGCATCTAACTTATAATTGTTATTTTTACCTCTATAATAGTATTTAGAAGTGAAGTTATTGCAATTTGTTTTTATGATAATATTTAGAGGTGAAATTGCTACAATACACCTCTAGTTTTTATTCTATAATAAAGATCTTTATTTTTACATCTCTTTATAGACAAAGAAATAATAATCATTTATTTTTACTCTATATTTAGAAATTGCTATTGTAAAGGAATACATCTAATATAGAATTCTTCTATTTTAAATATAAAAATAGTGAAATACATTGAAAATGGGTTTATATTTCCCCACCTTTCCCCCCAAAAAAATCACAAGATCGGTCATGAAGGCGAATAGAGAATAGTTAACTCACCTCGTACTTGTATTGTGCTCCGGATTGCAGATCAGTCTCAACTGCAAAAAAAAAGAAGCATGATCATCTATAATTATACTGAAAATGATATGGCAAAGTGAATCTGCTCTATGATGATCTTACAGTTTCCAGGATCAATATATGCGATTGAAACAAGAAAACCAGGGCCTAAGTAAGCAAAGAAATTCTTCCAGCTCTTCTTCTGCAATATTGAAAGAAAGTTATTGATTAATACAAGAACAAGATCATGTCTTTGTGCGTGTTTAAGTCTCATATATATGTTGTGGACTCTGACAGCTGACTTTGGTTCAATAGTAATATTACATCATATCAAGCGGACACATGCGAGTTTTGCAAAATATTTGAAAAACAAAAATCATGTTTTTTCAAGAGCAGAATCTAAGAACTTGGTAATTGCGTTGTGATTGTGGACATAATATATTTCAAGGGAGCTATATCTTGATTAAGAAAACCAAACCTCGGGGATAATAATCTGATTAGGGTCAGAGTTGTCGATGAGTGGAGAGTTGGAGAAGCTGTTGTTGCTGCCGTTATTCGAAATGAACTGAGGATGTTCAGATGCTGAAGCTGCCATGGTCGTCTCTCTTCCTAGTAATCTCTTTGTTATTGGTTTTGATTATGAGAATGCGAGCAACTATATATAGAGAATGGTGGATTTAATTAGTGAATAATTTAAGTGTGTGAACCCAAAAACCTCGGAATCTCAGGAACAAAAGAGAGCAAAGAAGTGTAGAAAAAACAAGAAAAAGTGTGAGAGATTTCTAAGAAAAGGAGAGTTTAAAGGTTGCATTAAAGTCGATTTTAATTTTAATTTTGTTTGCAGAATAAATTAAAATATTGTGACACTGATTTGTTATAGTATGACAATAATAAAAATATTAAATAGATGATTCTACAATTGATGATGATACAATCTACATTATAAGGATTCACTTCACTGAAACAAGGAGACTAAAATCATTTTCACAATAATTTTAGACCTGTAAAAGAATATTAAAGAAATTTGTAGATAAGTTAAGGAAATTAACTGGAAAGTCTAGATAAGTTGATATCTTTAATTATAGGAGTTGAGTCATAGATTTAAAATAACTTGATGGTGGGTCCAAGTTGGAAGTTATGTGTGTAATGGCAGCGACTGGATCTTAGCAACTCGATCAAGGTGGGTCCTAGTCGCTCTCTTTGTGGTTCCATAGATTCTCTGTCAGTCTGTAGGAGTTAATTGAATGTCTTTCCCTTAAAGTTGACAATAGACTTTGAAAGCATAGAATAATAGTAACAATATAAAACAAGTTTTTCCTTTTTTTTTGAACAAAGATTATCCAATTTAAGTGAATGAGATTCTGTTACATTTGCAACGGATTGTTCTCAATTGGTGAAGATGGTTTCAGAACCAGAAGAATGGCCGGTTTCCGCAAGTTATTTAGAAGACATCAAAAGTCTGAAGAGAAGTTTCAACAGCTCATAGATTATTCATATACCACAGACGCAAAACAACATGGCGGATCGCTTAGCACGCAGTGCGAAGCAACAAACGTCGTTTATTGTCCATATAGATACAGAGCACCCAATTTGGTTTACAGAGTCCACATGAATCCGTAAAATGATCGAAAAAAAAAGTGAATGAGATTCCGAGGTTTTTGGGTTCACACACTTATTTGTTAATGATTATTAGCAACAAAATGTAGACTACACAAATAAAACTGATAGCTTCCCTTCTATATGAACAACCAAAGGTGATTGTTAAAAATAATAATTTATTTGGACATAAAGCTTTGATTGTGTTTGTCTTTACAAGTGAACAAAACAATATTTGTCAAAAGAGTTAAGAAGAAATCAACTGTTTATTTTTCAAAAACAAATCTTTAATTTGCGTATATCTTCAAAATATTTTTATGTTTTGGATGAAATCATTTAATATATTTGTTTAATCTGTCTCGTACTTGATAAATATTATTAGGTTTAGTGAAATAATCTATAAATTTTGAGAAAAAAATATAGTTCATATCCCACTATATAATCATATAATACAAAGATTATCCAATTTTAGCATTTTATTTGTGTAAAGTAAAATTTTATTTATCTAATGTATAATATTCTGCATTAAAAAATTATTTAATAAATGAATTTAAGTATGATTTTAATTACTTATTTTATATAATATACTTAAATTCATTAATCAAATATTTACTATATTTTTAACGATGATATATAAATATTTGAGTTGTAATCAATAAAATATAATAATAATTGGGATAATTTAAATTTATTATTTTTGTGAACGCCTAATTTTAAAGTCCATCCAATCAACGACACTAAAGTCTTCTACGCAATTATGTTTCTTAGCTACATAGATGAAAGTTGACTTACATAGTTTTTTTTTATTAATCTAGAGTTCTAGATTTATAGAAGATCGCAGACTATTTTTAAGTTAAAGGGCAGTTTTCATACTCACGCAGCTATAAAATAAATTTTCTATTAACGTGGCTATAAAATAAAACGTAGTGGAGTATTTTCGAACCTGAGTTGCCTAGCTTTCTTTAATCTACCTACCACTACCACTAAACCTACGTATAGATGCGTTTTATTATCTTATTTATGTGCATTTATTGTAATCCATGCATACGTACTTATCTTATTCATGTTGCAGTTATTTTAACATATTTACCAGTGTAGAAGCATATATATGAAATTAAATGATCGTGACAAGACAACCTACATATATATCGAACATATTTTTAGAATCTTACAGTGTACATATATGATAACAACAATCTGCATGTGTATATAGTATTGATGTATTATATATGTATATTGATTTTGGAGACTCTACGGGTGTAGGTATATATAAAATGATGGCGACGGTAATGTGGCAAGATGCATGCAGTTACTAGATAAAGCCATAAAGGTGGGGAAATTGGCCTGATATGCATGGGTTTATATAGAGCTGGGATTGGATAAAGGCGTTGTTGCTAAATATGGGCTTTAACTGATGTCTTTTAAAGTTTGGACTTTTAGTTATATGTAAGATAGTGTATGTGGTTTGGTTCAGAGAACTAATAAATATAAAAATGGGCTTTACATATTAAGCAAGGGTCGAGATTAAGTTGAAGAAAGCCAGGCTAGAAGCATCTGAGAGGATTGACGAGGATTTGAGTCGTGGAAAATGAGGCAACGATTATGCATGTTGAATCAAACGAAGCGAGGATGAAATATCGTGACTCGTAGTTTTGTCGATGGATCTGAATTCCTCTCGAACCAGACTGCCTTTAGATCAAGCAGCATACCAGGCAATAAGTACGTAATACTTTCTTTTTGAACATCTAGAGCATTGCCTTTGTTCCATGGACCATGGTCAATATCTTTTTTTTTGTCAAGTTCCATGGTCAATATCTCTAACATGATTAATTAGTGACCTGATTTTCTTCTAACCAACCAACTGAAAGGATAATGAAACATTATATGATCCCGATTCAAGACTTTCAGCTGAATGGTTACAAAGCGCACATATAAAGCAGTCATGGCCATCGCAAAATGAAACATTTACCTACTTTCCAAAATATTATGGTTAATCATTTAGTAATTGTTTCCTACTCTATAAATTTCAGGACTGGACATTTATCGGGTCCATGCTCAGTCCTTATCCAAAAATTATGTCTTTTGTAGGACGGCAGTTCAAAACAAATAGCCATGTGCAGTATTCAGAAACACGTTCGTGCATTTGTATTGTCTATTTAGACTCTTCCGATGAATTTGTCAAGAGTATTATTAGATATTTTATTTATCATCCAAAAAGAAAATGAATTTGTCAAGAGGATACTTAGAAAGAGTAGAGACCGTTTTATATTTTTATTCGTGGGCAACTCCTTTTTGTTTTTGGTCGGCCATCTACCATAAAGAAGCAAAAACTAATTACTTCGAGAAAACATAACAGGCAAAGTGACCAAAAAGGTAATGAAATGCCAATTAGAACAATCGGAATTAAAATATTTATATATACAAATAAATGTCAAAGAAAAACGTGCAATTCACGGAAGCACATAGTTACTCCGATGGCTAAGATTATAATAACACATGTCTGTATGTGGATACAAATGACTAAGGTTAGTATTTCACTCGTTTCACACAAGTTAAGCCCCAGTTTTATTGAAGTAGTAAATACGAAATGAAATTTTTATTTAGTTTTTTTTTTCCAAAAGGGAATTTCTATGGTTAAAGTTAGTTTATTGAATAGTTTATGATCACGACTATAAAAAGAGCTACACCAAACAAAACTATAAAAAGAGCAGTGTATTATGCAGCCTTTTCATCTACCAACCTAAGAAAATGAACTACTAAATTAAGAATAAAAGATAATGAAAGTTCCATTAATCTAGTGATTTGATTAAAAATTTATTAATGTTTTAGTACTGTGAGGCTTTAGTTTCGAACCCAAGCAAAAATAAATTAAGTAGGTTTGTGGAAAAAAAATAAAAAAAAAGACTTTCACAAGAAATTTCTTTAGATGTGAATCTCATAGCACAGTTGAAAGTGATACTGCATCTGTTTTAAAAATATTGATGTTTTAGAATTTTCACATTTTTTAATAAAACATATTAAAATTTAGCAATAAATGCATTGTTTTCTGTAATTTTATATTTCCTATATTTTTAAACTAATAAAATTTCACAAATTGCAATTAATATTTTTGAACTTCACAATTTTTCATTATTAGTTGACAAAAAAATGTATTGAAAATATAAAACATCAATCTTTTTGAAATATTTTTTTCTCTAGAACATCATTTTTTTATGAACAGAGGGAGTATTAAATTCTTACTAAGGTACTTAGAATTGTTGACTAGCTGTATAATTGTTTTTTTTTGTAAACTGGCTGTATAATTGTTTTGTAATATTTTTTGTTGTTTAGTGACAAATTCTAGTTTGGGATTAAACGAAGTTGTGTTTTATTGATCAACAAGTTTGGTTTATATATCAAGATAAGTAAAGCCACAATAGGAAATCATAAAACCAAAACATAATAGGAAAACGTATGAAAAACCTTATCTAAATCTAGGTTGTATAATTCCTAAGTTATTCAGGAATCATACTCCAATACCCCCCGTCAAGTTGGAGCATGAATATTCTTAATGCTTAACTTGAGAAGAAATGAATCAAATTCCTTGCGTCCTAGAGCTTTTGTAAAGATATCTGCAAGTTGATCATGAGTTGATACATGAATAGCCTTGATCACACCTTTAGTTATTTCATCCCGTACAAACTGACAAATGATCCCCATATGCTTAGTCTTCTTATGTTGAACCGGATTTGCACTGATGTGTAAGGCTGATATATTATCACAACAAACTGTCATTGGTTCTTGATGGTCAAACCCTATTTCACGAAGAAGCTCTTTCAACCAAATAAGCTCCTGTGTAATGGCTTTCATTGCACGAAATTCTGCCTCAGTAGACAATAGAGACACAGCATCTTGTTTCGTAGTTTTCCAAGCAATAGGTCTAGTCCCAGACTGAATTATCCAACCGGTTAGAGAGCGGTGAGTAATAGGACAAGCGCCCCAGTCCGCATCACACCAACCGGTTATAGAAGACGTAGTGTTGGCCCGAAGAAGAATCCCTTGACCGACGGTCCCTTTTAAATAACGAACTGTTTTTAACGCCGCCGACTAATGTTCTTCTCGTGGTTGTTGCATAAATTGTGATAAAATATGAACAGAATAAGCGAGATCCGGACGAGTAGCAAGTAGATAGATAAGACGGCCAGTAAGTCGTCTATAACGCTCAGGATCCGAAAGAAAATCTCCCTGAGCCGAACCTAACTTGTGATTCTGGTCCATAGGTGATCCAGCTGGTCGACACCCGAGCAAACCACACTCTGTTATTATCTCGAGTGTATATTTGCGCTGACAGAGGTAAATACCTTGAGAACTCCTGGCTACTTCTAAGCCAAGAAAGTATATAAGTGTGCCAAGATCTTTCATGTGGAAACATGTGGATAAATATGCTTTGAATGAATCAACCTCAGAAGTGGAGTTTCCTGAGATAATTAGATCATCCACGTATACGAGAATCATGAGAGAAACCTTGTTCTTCGAGTATATAAATAGTGAATGGTCGGAATGGGTTTGAGTGAAACCATACTTGAGGAGAGCGTCAGTAAGTTTTGCGAACCAGCATCGAGGTGCTTGTTTGAGACCGTAGAGTGATTTACGCAGTCGACAAACGCGTGTATCCTGTGGATTTGAGAACCCGAGAGGTACCTTAATGTAAACTTCTTCTTGGAGATCACCATGAAGAAAGGCATTATGAACGTCCATCTGATGAATCTCATGTTTATTCTTCGCAGCAAGGTCGAGAAATAAACGAACCGTGATCATCTTGGCCACAAGTGAGAACGTTTCCGTGTAATCCAAGCCTTCTTTTGATTGTTTCCCAAGACGACTAGGCGAGACTTGTGTCGTTCTATCGTACCATCTGCTCGAAGTTTGATCGTATGCACCCACTTTGTTCCAAGAGCCTTTTTATCAGGCGGTAATTCTTGAAGATCCCAAGTATGTTGTCTTTCAAGAGCAGTCATCTCAGATTTCATAGAATCCCTCCAGACTTTATATTTCATTGCCTCCTTAAAGCTTCTTGGTTCGGTATTGCTTGCCAAGGCAGTAAGATAACTGCAATGGCTAGAAGAAATACGATCATATGTTAAATAGTTTGATAGAGGAAACAACGAACATGAGGATGTGAGAGGCGTGGATGATGGTAGAGAGGGAGTGAGAGGAGGGATTGTAGTAACCGTGTTGACCACAAAATCACGAAGTCGAATGGATGGAAATATTTTTCTATGACCACGACCTAAAGCTTCTTGTTCTTGTACGGTGCCAATAGGCTCTGTTTCAGTATGTTATATTTCGGCCTGATCCTCTGTAATCGTTGAGTTAATGGTATTATTGATAGGAGGGATCTCGGTCTCATCATCATTATCCGATGAGGGTGTTATCGCAGGAAGTGGGAGCTCCGTAGATTCATCATTGTCATAAGGAAATATATTTTCTTGGAAAGTAACATCTCGGGAAATTAACGCGGTCTTTTGTTCAAGGTCAAACAGTTTCCAACCTTTAGTACCAGACGGATATCCAATGAGAACGCATCGTCGGCTTTTTGAAGCAAACTTATCGCCTCTGGTATTTTTGTTGTGAGCATACGCCAGACAACCAAGAACCCTGAGATGAGAGATCGTTGGAGGCTGTCCATGGAGAAGCTCATATGGAGTTTTATGCTTTAGCAACTGAGAGGGTGTTCGGTTGATCAGATGTGCTGCTGTTAAGACGCACTCGTCCCAAAATTCTATTGGTAGGTTTCCTTGAAAGCGTAGAGCTCGTGCAATGTTCAGGATGTGACGATGTTTCCGCTCAGCTCTACCATTCTGTTGTGGGGTATGAACACAAGACGTCTCATGCACGACTCCATGCTCTCGAAAATATCGTGTAAGACACGTAAACTCGGTTCTGTTATCGCTCCGTATGGTTTTGATCTTCTTAGCGAACTGTCTCTCCACTAACGCCATAAAATCTTTTTGTTTTTGAGCTACTACTGTTTTATCAGGTAAGAGGTATAACCAGACAGCTCGAGAATGGTCGTCTATGATAGTAAGAAAGTATCTGGAGCCACATAGCGAAGTAGTTCTATACGGACCCAAAGATCACAATGTATTAAATCAAAAATTTCTTTTGCATTATGAATACTATCTGGAAAGCTCAGACGAGTTTGTTTAGCTCTAAAACAAATATCACAATTTTTGATAAGATGTTCATCAGACTGAGAAGATGAATTTTCTGAAGTAGATATGATGCCCGTAATCCGAGAAGACGGATGCCCAAAACGTCGATGCCATAACACTGAATCTTCTAACACAGTACTCTGCAGTGACGTCAAAGTCTCAATCCCTCGAAAACGGTACAATCCCTCTCCCTCTCTTTCACCCGCACCAATCAGCATCCTCGAGGTACGGTCCTGTAATATCATAAGTTTATCAGTAACTTGTCCAACTAAGAAATTATCCGTAACTAGTTGTCCAAAAGAGATAAGATTTGTATGACATCCCGCCACATAATACACATTGTGAATGTGTAATGTGGAAGTTAATCGAACTGTTCCTTGCTTAGAAGCCATAGCTTCTGAATCCGCTGGTAATAAGACTGGTATAGGAGTGATATCATGGGTATTTGTCATCATTTCGAGGCACCCTGTCATATGATGGGTTGCACCAGTATCCATGATCCAAATACGTTCCTCTCCTTTACCTTTTAGATGCTCGTTACTATTTGCTCCTTTGTTGATTAGCTTATGAACGATGCTCCATTGTTCATCAGTTATGCCGGTAAGTCCCACTCGATCAGCGTCTGTAATGGTCACGTTTGCATGAAGATTAGATGTCGCAGTCTTCCCCACCGTGGTTGTGTTCGCCTTTGGTGTGTTTGGTTTGTTTTGTGCATTCCGATTAGGAGCCCTGTTCTTAGGTTGTTCCCACCAATCAGGAAATCCAATAACTGTGAAACAGCCTGAGGCTTCGTGTCCTGTCCGACCACAAACAGTACACTGTCGAGATGAATCCTTATTTCCTGGTTTGAAAGAATCTTTTGTATTCGTTGTATTATGTTTGGAGTAATTGTTCGCTGGACGAGTTTGAGAGGAAAAACCCATTACAGGAGTTTCTGGTGTTGCAGTTGAACGAATTATCTCGTTTTGTGTTATTGTTTGATAAACACTGTCGAGATCTGGGAGAGGAGATATAGCGCAAATCTGTGATCGTATGACTCCATGAGCTGCGTCGTCAAGACCTGATAAAAAATCATGAATCCGCAGAGTCTCTGTTTTCTGCTCTCGAGCTGAATTAAGATCACATTCGCACTTGCCACTGCTGCATTGTTTAGGTTTCATGCAGTCAGCAATTCCGTCCCAAAGTTTAGTTAGCCGCCCAAAATACTCGTCCACCGGGGAGCCATTCTGTTTACAATTTGCCAAAGCGTTGCGTAACTGCTGGAGACGTGCCCCACTCTTGACAGAGTATCGTTTCCGAATCATATCCCATAAGTCTTTAGCAATTTCACGTGTTGATATTGATGATCTGATCTTTGGTTCGATGGTTTGTTTTATCCAACCTACGATGAGATGGTTATTTGCTATCCAATCTTCAAGATAAGTTGAATCGGCTGCCGGTTTAGGAAGACTGCCGTCAAGAAAGCCAAACTTCTTCCGTGAGCTGAGTGCCATACGGAAGTTGATGGCCCATTCATCGTAATTTGACCCGTTGAGAAGTGGTTGTGAGATCATCGCACCCGGGTTGTCGTTTGATGATAAATCATATGGTGTGATCGTTTTATATTTTACCTCTTTAACTGGAGTAATTGACATCGTTTATTGATGTCTATGAAAGATCTCTGTTTTTGATATGAAAAACAGAAGGGTTTGAAGAAAATAATGAATGTGATCTTCGATATTGAAGATCAATAAGAGATGTGTAATGATCTCTGTTTTTTATATGAAAAAGTTTTTTATATGAAAAACAGAGGATTTTTGGAAGAAAGATTGAAAGTGATCCTCGATATGGAAGATCTTTAAAAAAATGTTTGATGATTGGTTCTAGGTTTGTTTAGGCTCTGATACCATGACGAATTCTTGTTTGAGATTAAAGGAAGTTGTGTTTTATTGATCAACAAGCTTGGTTTATATACCAAGATAAGTAAAACCACAATAGGAAATCATAAAACCAAAACATAATAGGAAAACGTATGAAAAACATTATCTAAATCTAGGTCGTATAATTCCTAAGTTATTCAGGAATCATACTCCAATATTTAGAAATAATTAATTTATTGACAAAATAAAATTAGGAATAAAAGATAACGTGTGATATCGAAGAAACTTATGATCTAGGATTAGTCGTTGGTTTTCACACTTGGTCGTATTTGTAATATTAAGTGAACGTAGGCACCAAGAACAAGAAGAAAAAGAAAACAAAGAACAAAAAGCAAAAGACCATTTCAAAAAAGGTTAGAAGAATTAAGAACAGCGTTTGTTCAAAAAAAAAAAGAATTAAGAACAGCATATTATTATTTAATAGACATTAGACAGCACAAGTTGTAGACCTTTATTAATTCATGAACCCTTGAGTTGTTTTTCTTTGTGTTCCTTTAAGTTCAATGCATCTCTAGAGAGGTCCAAGATACAGAATAATACCACAACTAGAGAAGTACTGTAGAACAAACTTTCAACTATAATACTAATCTTGTTCCACAAATAGCTATAGTACTGTTCACGAAAACTGAATAAAAATGAGATAAAAATCCTTTCAGTTGTTTGGTTAGCATAACGTTGGTGTATATTCAAAGATTTAAAGAATTAATTACTACATATATCACTAAAATGCATTTATCTTTCAGTCAGTTTTTCATAAAATACATTTATCACTAAAGGGAAATTTCTCGCTGCTTGAACTAACAATTTCTGGTTTTAGTGGCAGCTATTAATTTTATAGAATCCGGATCATAAAAATGTACTAAATAATATAGTGAACTTATATATCACGTCATAAAGTTTCAAACACTATGGGTATGAATGGTGACTAAGGAACGAAGAGGAATAATGCATTCTTTAACATTCTTGAAAAAATTATCATTCACGAGGAATAGTTTTTCTTTATTGTTCCCTACCATTTCCTTTTTTGTAGAAAAATAAAGAGCAAAATTATTTCTTATCAAATTTGGTATGGAATAACCATTCATTTTCATTCATGTAATTTTATTCCTTATTGTTCCTTTCTTATTCGTTCTTTATGTTCCTATAATGATCACCAGTCGGACCCTATATATTATGTCGAAATAAACTAATTAAAAGTAGACTCATATGAAACCTTATAAAATGATTCATTAGCGAGGCCTATATTTTCAAAATGAGTTTTCTACAATGCGTGAGATGTTTTATATACATTCTACAAATATTTGTACGTGGAAAGAAATGTGAAAGGTATAAAGAATATACTGTACATTGTAATGCAACAGACGGTCCAAAATGATCGGTACATGATGATTCCATTTCCATCTCTGGATCAGTCAAGTTTCAAGTGGATGTGGTTGAGGTCAAATATGTTTTTGACAAGCCGTGTCGGCTTGACTTTGACCGAACAACTGAACAAGGCACACGTTTACATAATGGAATACTAATGATAATGACTACCAAAGAAGAATCTCCCAATTATTTATAGTGACCCGCATTAGAAACATATAAACCACGTTCCGCACACTCTATTATACTATAGATTACTATACACATCGCACAAATTATTGTTTTCGTCAACCACAAACAAATTAATTAGAACATTAAACTTTTTGATTAAGCACGCCTTTACATTTCAGTATCATAAACCAACAGTTGATTTTGATCCAAAAAAAACCAACAGTTGATCATTTATTTTGTCCTTTGTGCATAATCATTAGTTAAGTATTTAATTAGATAAAATACATTCAAATCTTTTTTTCTTTGTAAGGCATTATAACTGGAAAGAATTACGAGGTAGTTTAAGTAATTAAAGTCCATGACAAAATAGGATAATAGTACACTAAAATAGGATCACGCTTAAGTTCAGTTTGTTTAAACTTTTCGATTCGTTTTTTCTTGGGTTAAGAAAACCACATGTTACTATGTTATACTTATACCACAGGTTTGCTTGGTCATTCGATTCATTTCTATTTGCTTGTTTTATTGAACTTTACATCTTGGTTTGTTGCCCCCAAGGATTAAGGAAAACGTGCAAATAATCTTAGAAGTTAGAATTAGATTTAGTCGACAGTGCAGAACGAATCATATACCATATGTTTGTTAAATAAAAAGAATGTCAATCAAAATAGTATAAATTATAAAATAACATATATATTAACTAAATTAGTAAATAAATGATAATAAGGATTGGAACAAAAGACATGTGCCAGTCTGGACCCGAGAGAGACGAGTTGAGTAAAGACTAAAAAGTAAAAGAAACATGATCAGGATCGATGTCCATTAGTTTATTAGTTTATTACATGGAAATGAAAAGCACATGCTGCTCACGTCTCTCTTTCGACCTTGTTTCCTCTTCAACACTTCCCTTTATATATAGAATCCAAAATCATTCCTTCTTCCACAATCCCAGAAGAGTAAAAAACAAGAACCCAATAAGATCGTCTCTTTCTAAGAATCTATCAACTTTATTCCTCAGCTTAAGGAACTTGCTTACATACCCTCAAGAATCAAGATCCAAGCAGAGTCATCGAAGATATATACATCCATGGACCAGTCTTCATCGTCTTTTTTCGATACTTCTTTAGATCTCTCTATTGGTGTTACTCGTATGCGAGTTGAAGAAGATTCAACGGTATGCTTCAAACGTACTTTTGATCCTCTTCAAAAAAGTTGATATACACATATCAATGAAAATTGTTAGTATTTAATTATTATGAACACACGTATATAAATACGCAAATATCATGTATACACAAAAAGATTTGCAGATGTACTTAATATATATATATATTAATGAACTTCAAAAAGATTTTTTTTTTAATTTTAAAGACTGGCTAGTTAGTATTTTAACAATTCATGTGCTACTTGAAATTGATCGTAACAACAGATTTTAGGTTATATAAAAGTTAATACAACTTGTTACTAACTTCATGCAATATATATAAATGATTCATTACAGACAAGCGCTTTGGTGGATGAATTAAATCGAGTGAGTGCTGAGAACAAGAAACTCTCGGAGATGCTGACGTTGATGTGTGAAAACTACAACGTCTTGAGGAAACAGCTGATGGAATATGAAAACAAGAGCAACGTGACCGAGAGAGACCAAACCAGTCCTCCCAAGAAACGCAAATCTCCAGCGAGAGATGACGCGGTTAGCTCTGCGGTTATCGGTGGAGTGTCGGAGAGTAGCTCTACGGATCAAGATGATCAGTATCTGTGCAAGAAGAAGCAGAGGGAAGAGACTGTAGTGAAGGAGAAAGTCTCGAGGGTTTATTACAAGACCGAAGCTTCTGACACTAGTCACACTACCCTTGTAAGCTCTTCATGAAAAACTAGCTAGTAAATTTGGTATAAATGTTTTCCAAAAAAATATTGGTATAAATATCTCATAAAAACTATAGTTTATATGGCTTATTGATTATAAAAGTTGTGTTCTTTATAGGTCGTGAAAGATGGGTATCAATGGAGGAAATATGGACAGAAAGTGACTAGAGACAACCCCTCTCCAAGAGCTTACTTCAAATGTGCTTGTGCTCCAAGCTGCTCTGTCAAAAAGAAGGTACTAATAAGATTTAAGAACAAAAATAAAATCAATAGAATTTGCTTGTTAGGCATATTAATCTGACTATATTTGCATTGCCTTCAGGTTCAGAGAAGTGTAGAGGATCAGTCCGTGTTGGTAGCAACTTATGAGGGTGAACATAACCATCCAATGCCGTCACAGATCGATTCAAACAGTGGCTTGAACCGCTACCTCTCTCTTGGTGGTCCAGCTGCTGCAGCCAAGGGAAGTAGTAGTTTGGCTGAGCCTGTGACTGAATCAAAGAAAGCCACTAGCCCATCGAGAATGGATATTCCAGATGTGCACAAACTTTTGATGGAGCAAATGGCTTCTTCCTTGACAAAGGATCCTAACTTCACAGCAGCACTAGCAGCAGCCGTTACCGGGAGATTGTATCAACAGAACCAGACCGAAAGATAGTTTTAATTTCAAATTTTATTAGTGTTTAGAGATTTGAATATGGCATCTGAGACAAAGAGAGTAGAATAGAATATATGTAAACATGTAAACGTTTTCAAAAGCAATCTCACATAATCAAGAAACTACTCCTAGTTTGACAACAAACACATAACAAGCAAACTAAGCAGAGCACATTGTTAAACTAGGCTTCGTCATTGGATATGCACTCGTGGTGTCTGAAGCAGCTAGTGAGATGGTCGTTAGTGAGACCAGCTGTTTGCATGAACGAGTACATAACAGTTGGACTAACACTTCTAAAGCCTCTGCGGACAAGGTCTTTGCTTATCAACTCGGCTTTGGAGGTCTTCACAGGGACTTGGCGTTGGTACCGGAACTGACTCTGAGTAGGCTTTTGGTTAACGAAGTTCCAAATGTACTTATCAAACGATCCAAACTCAACTATTATCTGAAATCATAGAAAATCAATCACAGTCAATAATAACACACAAACTACGATAGAGGTTTACAGATATTATAAGTTACCTTGCGAACTTGGTTAGCGTTCTCGAGGATGGACCGTAGCTTCTGCTCTGATAGTAACGAGTCAGGGGATGTTATCTTTTTGTTAGTTAGTTCAGATATTGCAATTGGATCAAAGTCCATAAACACTTCCCTGTTTACACAAAAGAAAAAAGCACTTTTGAGATTCGAGCTCATAAGAAGATGATGTTACCATAAAGACTTGTGGGTCTAATTCGTTACCTGAATGATTGTCTTTTGGAAAGGATGTCTTTCCAGGATAGTTCAGCAAGAGCACCAGACAGGCTTAACAACTCGAAGAGTTTCCTAAAAACCGAATAAGAGGGTGGGTTTATAAATCCACAAAGAGCATCTCTCAGGCTATAAAGCAAAAGACAGAGAGAGATGAGTCAAGTACTTGTCATCATGGACAGGAACTCCCCACTCTTCATCGTGGAAAGCAATGTAACATTGGTCTATTCACATGAAAACAAAAACAAAATCATCAGTCAAAGTCATAGCAGAGGAAAAGATTCAAGGCGAGATAAAGTTAAGGTCTAAGCCCATCAGTATACAGAAAGGACAAACAAACAAATCTTACAAAATAAAGATATATGTCTGAACACAGAGAAATTGAGCTCTACATCCATATACTAACTTCCAAAAGTCAAATCTTCTAAACTAACACTCATATAAAAGGACAGTGACAGTTCCATTGCTTAACAAACGCTAACTAAAATCGACTGAGAAAAAGGGTTATTACCAGATTTGGGAGTGATCCAAGCGCATCTTCTACGACCATCAGAGAAGCAATCATCTCTCTCCTCCGTCAGGTTCCTTCTCAGCGTACTTGAAGAGTTTGACCCGCTACGCCGCAAAGCCCTCTTCCCGCTCGAAGAAGACGCGATACTCAACGGCGACGACTCGCAAGAAGAAGAAGCCTCAGAGGAATACGATGCGTTCATGGAGACGCCATTTCGCCTCAGAACCGAAGGGCTTATTAGAGGCGTTTTCTTGGCCGTAAAGGTTAGGCCTTTCGTGTTGTTGTCAGACAGAGGCTTCTTCACCGGCTTTGGTTTCTGCTGCATCTTGTTACCGGCGGGACAGAGAACTGACCGGAATTCTCGGTCAGCGGAATCCACTCTCGGAGGAGCCGACATTGACACTAAAGTCTCCGACTTTTGTCGAGAAACGTCCTCCCCTGAATCACAAACGAAGAAACCCTAGAGAACAAGCAGCTGCATTCTTAAGAAATGTTGTAGGGAAATCAAAGGTGAAGCCAAGTTGCTCATTGAGGATCACCGGAATGAGTAAGGTTTTACTTATTACATACTAAAACAAACAAAGAAAGATCTGTGGAACATTGACGAGATAAAATATCCTTTTTTTGACTTGGGAGAACCCTAAAGGAGATGATGACTTTCCCGATTGAGAACGAAAGGAATCGAATTTATGGAGGAGAGAGTGAGAAAGAGTAGAAATGAAGTGACCTCGTCGTTAACCAGTCTTATTTTTAAACGTCATCGTTTGGTTCATCCGTTTTTTATTTAGTTACCCGACCCGACCCGGAGAAAACGGGTCGAATTTGACAAGTATCTTTTGTTGGTACTTGGTAGCCTACTAGCCTTGGCCACTTTTGTTGTATACTCTACTTGTATTTGTTTCATTAAATCGGGTTCAAAGAACGGATCTTAGATCGTAACCCGATAACGTCCAAGATTGGAGTATTCATTGACTTAAAATAAGTATTTTTTTCTTGCTTAATGATTACTATACAGTACTTAACGTAGGTCAGGAATGTCTTCTGACTCTTTGTCTTTGTACTAATAATTTATCCATGCCAAGACGAATGTTTAAGTTGGTCCACAGGCAAATTCCTTTCTAATATCACATTACTTTTGGCCTATTGGGCAAAAGTGATGTCATAGTTGTTTCAACAACAATTCCGTCGAAAAAAATGTATAAGCTCTAGCTGCATTATCCATGTAACTGTAAAATCAGTTTTGAGAAAGAAAAAAATAGCACAAGCGGAGAATAAAAGGGTTAGAAAAAATGACATGCAAATACTAAATGACTTCAATGTAGATGTAG
This sequence comes from Hirschfeldia incana, assembly GCA_026261945.1. Lineage (NCBI taxonomy): Eukaryota > Viridiplantae > Streptophyta > Magnoliopsida > Brassicales > Brassicaceae > Hirschfeldia > Hirschfeldia incana. Next base: position 7,854,659 of record JABCMI010000011.1, on the reverse strand, counting down.
TGCTAAAACGATTCATCCTCCTTGCTCGTCTGTGTGTTTTGCTGATTTCCCCTAGAAAACTCTAGTTTAAACAAATGATATTGGGTTTATAATGAGCCTCAATATCTTTTGTCCTAATACATTGTCACATCTATAATTTTAGGTATATGAAACTTCTGGTTTAGATCAATTCCTCTGTATCAAGAACAACAAAATCAGGTATTAGTATTACAACTCTCAAAGAACAACAAAATCAGGTATTAGTATTCTTCTGGTTTACATGAATTTTATGCATTATATCTGTTCATTCTCAAACTTTATAGTATTGCATATTTCATATTGAACCAATTTAATGAATACTTCAATATATATTTAATGGACCAATACATTTTTCTATAGACTTTGAGAATCATTTTAGTGGTGACATGTGTCATATCTAAAATGTTATAATGTTATTTTTAATATAGAAGGAAGTCAATTCTTGTTATTTAGTAACTTAATTAAAATTTTAATTTAGTTTTCCTCAAATAATATTAGTAATAAAAATGAAATATTTACAAGTTTTTAAACGAAAATGTAGTTATATATAATTGGATTTCATAAGAAAAGGAAAGCTTATAGAAATAATCTTGATATTGGAAAATAAATGATATCCGATTTAAAGATTATCTTAAGCAACTTTATATATTTTCTCAAAGTAGCAAACATATTGTACTTTACCATATTAAAAATTCAAGACAATTGATTACTACACTGGAGATGAAACATAGCGAATTTAGGCCCATAGTGAGCCCATTAGCGAGTCTCCAATAAAAGCGAGTCGAAACAATAACAAAGTACATCCGTTTAACCACTTTATTCATCACAATAACAGAAACAGAGGAGGGAGAAACAAGAAAGACGACGAAGATGACGAGCAGCATGCATCAGGTTGACCACGAAGATGAAGAAAGGTGGGATTTTCGTCATCATATACGGGAAGAGGTACAGCGTCTGAGCGTAGTACACAGATTCCAGCTGAGGGAGAAGGGAGAAGTGAGGAAGATGAAGGAGGAACTGGTTCAAAAGAAGAACGAGGAACAGAGTATGAAGACGAGAATCAACTTCCTTGAAGTGAAGATTAAAGCGGATCAGGAAGGTATCGAGAGGCTTACAGCGAGTAAGAAACACATTGAGGTACGTGTAACGTTTGTATCATGGGTTGCTTTACTTGTGAACCAAGCCATCGCTATGATGCGCTTACTTGAATCTTGAAGGAGGAACTGGTTCAGAAGGAGATCGAGGAACAGGGTATGAAGACGAGAATCCACTGCCTTGAAGTGAAGAGTAAAGCGGATGAGGAAGCTATTGAGAGGCTTACAGCGAGTAAGAAACGCATTGAGGTACGTGTAACGATTGTATCATGGTTCGTTTACGTGTGAACCAAGCTATCTTTATGATGCGCTTACTTGAATCTTGAAGGAGGAACTGGTTGTAAAGAAGAACGAGGAACAGAGTATGAAGACGAGAATCGACTACCTTGAAGCGAAGAGTACAGCGGATGAGGAACATATTGAGAGGCTTACAGCGAGTAAGAAACGCATTGAGGTACGTGTAACGTTTGTACCATGGTTTGTTTACGTGTGGACCAAGCTATAGCTATGATGCGCTTACTTGAATCTTGTTTTTTTTTAATAAATGGCTGTGTTCAGATGGCTTACGATGATTACAAGAAGGTTACTGAAGAACAGATGCTAGAGAACAAGATCATATTGTTTCAGGTTAGTTTTAGTGTTTACGATCAATTTTTGAGGTTGGATATATGGGTTTTGATGGTTGTTTTGTTTCAATAATAGGCGTTTCCACAGTTTGATGTTAATGATGCTGACAACACTGTGAGAAGGATGCCACGTCTCAGTGTGAATGAATTGACTCCTCTGCTTACGGCCGCAGAAGCAAGTGCAGATACGGTAAACCACGCACAGATCCTCGTTGACCAGGCCACTATGGAAATGAATGAGCTGGAGGAGACAGAGCTTCTGGAAGCTGTGAGGAGGAATCATGGTGAAGAAATCTACGAAAAGCTGGCACGTTGCAGACTGGAGAAGAGGGTTGTAGCCAAGACCGGTGTGAGCCTCCTGCCGTGGAACTTCGTGGAGAGAAGAGAGATCACGCTCTCAGAGCTCTCTGATTACATCAGAACACAAATGGCGCACCAAGTGGGATTTGCACAACTCCCTCAAGATGATGTAGATGACGATGATGATGTAGATGAAGATGAAGACTAGGTCGCATGTTGATTTGATACACTAGTCCATTGCTTACAGAAATAAAAGTAGGAAACAATAGTCTGTTTCAGCGAAATGATCAGATAGAGAAGCATTTAGTCTACCAATCTCTTGTAATGATGTTAAAAGGAAGACATGCCAATGATAATTACTATAGTATTTTGTCGATCAGATTTGTTTGTTCAGTCTGATGCAGCCAATCACTTAGAGCTTGATTGATGTGTGTGAGTAAAATAAACTCATTTCTCATTAATTCATTATACAATCTACAACTACCATTATTTATACTCTATACATACTTAATGTACACGTATACAAAAGACGTAACTGTACAATACATAGACAGGATAATAATGTGCCAGAGTTTTGATGGTTCTAAAGCTTTACATTTTTGCTTAAATTTCAGTTTTAATAATATACTTAGTCGTTTATTTTAATATATAATATATTAAAAATATAAATAGCTAAACAGTTATAAAAATATTTTAAATTGTTCATTGTTTTTTTTTTTGCATTTCAAAATTTGTAACCGTCAAAGACGACGATTCGATTGATAAGAATTTAGAGGAGGGAACATATTCGAAAAGCTTATGGACTTTCAAGGTTAACCTTGTAAGTGGACTTTTTGAGAAGGAATTCTTTCAATGTTGTAAGTGGACTTTTTGGGAAGGAATTCTAGTTCCATAAGAGTAACTTTCTGAACTTTATTTTGTTTCAATGGGGTTTTCAAAATGAATTGTTATTTTTTGGTAGTTGGGTTAGAGAATTTGTTGGGGGGAGGTTGGGAAAATAACAACGATGAGTGTTCGGTTGTTTTTCAATCTGTTCTTAATATTAACTTGGTGGTCACGCGAGAAAGAAAATGATGTCTTACAGTGCGAAAATTGTCTCCAAATAATGGACTCTGCATGGTGGTTTATAGTGGGAGCTAAGGTTAGAAACTTTCATCTGTGTAAATATTGGTTTGTGGTAGTTTGAACTTAATAATACAGTGAGTTTTGCCTCATGATAAGAGTTCCCATTTACTGGTTGAAAGCATGTAAACTCGAACTTAGAAGTTCGTTTTTGGTATCGTGCATTGAGGAAGTAACGGTTTAAATTTAATATTTTATATATTTCTTACATTTATTATTTTTGACCATGCACAAAATAGTAGTAAAAAATATACTTGTTTGTTTAAATCTCATATATGTTATTATTATCAACACCGAGTAAGAATATAATATTATTCAAAAACTAATCTGAAATTTTCAGTTTAAATATAGACACAAAGGTGATTTCCCATTTTCGTGTAGAACACCAATAACATAATCATCCATGCCTAACTACATATATTTATGCAGTTTACAGAAAAAAAATAAAAAACTACATATATATTTTTATCAACATTGTGGGAGTGCGCACAGGTCGTGTCATGGTACCTGAGTGTTATGACGTGTAGCTAGATGGACAGTCTGTGAGAAACACATTCGATTCGTAACAAATCCCACATCCACCCATGGAAATGATCTTTGAACCAACTACGTCAAAAGGTTGAACGTTGACCATAGAAGGTAGTGAAGGAATAGTGAGTAAAAAAAATGTTACTTGTACTACGGCCCACCATAGCTTGAGCAAGCCTTGAAGCTTGGTCAAGATCACATAAAGGATCAAGCTTTAGAAAAACCCATTTTATATAAACGAATAGAAAACAAAGAGAGTCTAGAACAGTTGTTAAAAGACCGTCTAGAACACACCTCCTGCTTAGATAGAGCGGGGGCGAAGGCGAAGGCGGTGGTGCCGCAATCGCGAGGATCTTATTCAGGAACTCGGTGGCGAGGGGGGAGATTTATCCGCTTGATGTGGACCGATAGTGGAGTTGAGGGAAGGGGAGAGTGTTTTGATTAATCATACGCCGGGAAAAGAGTATAGGCTTAAGGCGATTGGTGAGGCCTGTGATTTTTCTCGCTTCAGTGTTTCTGAATCCAAAGGTAGCTCCTTTTTCTTACTTGTGCTCAAATGGGTTTCTATCAATGTAGTTTGTGCAATCATCTGGCGTGTCTACGTGATTAGATTGTCCCAAATTTACGAGCTTTATAGTAATTTTCAGTTGTTTAGTTAGACTGTGTTCATAATCAGTTCTCTGTTGGTTGCTCAATGAAGCTTGAATTTTGATAGTGAAATTGATGTTTAATGTTGTAGGTGTTTAGCCACTGTGAAGATGGCTACGGTTACTCCTACATGGCTCAATCATGGAGCAGATTTCACTGTAAAGAAGAATGATTGCTTCATCAAATGTTGCTTCTCGCGTAAAGCTGGCAAACAGATACCATCATCAACAACTCAAAGACTGGTCCTTCCTCTTTCGACTTCGCTTAAACTGTTTCCTACTCACGGAAGGCTGCAGGGGAGTAGTGGAGGAGGAAGAGATGCATAAAGGAGCTGGAGTGTGAGAAGAAGATGTGAAGCGGATGCTCAGAGTCATAATGCCTTACCTCAACGAGTCTCTGCTTCAACTCAGAGCCCTTTTCTCTGGCGATCCTTCCACCCACACTCAAGGTTAGTTCTCTCTTCTCCAGCTTCCTACCTCCATTGAACTTAACATAAAGGAGATGCTAATGATGATGATGTGCAGATGGGAGTGACGTTGTATAGAGTCGGAGTTGTGACATGTGAGTATTTGTTTGTGTGAGAACAGGCTTTCTTGGAGCATTTACAGTACCTAAAATCTTCAGCTCCTACTCAACTCACTTCTCGCCTTACGGTAATTAAAATTTCCTATTGTTTTCGTTGCATCTTGCGTTTAGACAATCACTGTTTTTTCTGGAGGCTCACTGTTTTTTTTTTCTTTTCTTGTAATGATACTAAGAGACAACATAGTATCTACCAATAATCTGTACTTTTTCTAATGTCTTTTAACATTGTCTTTTAGCTTCAAAATAATAATAAAAAAAATCTAAGAACTCTAAAATTTGTCCTAGCAATAAAGTTAATACGATGAAAACTGAGTTTCTGAACCCCTCTCCTTAAATAACGTACTGTATTGGCATGATCTCTTCAAATTTGTAAGTCTAACACATAATGGATCAAGTTAACTTCATTTCTTAAAGCTTACACTTTGAGACATGGGTCTTAAGTCCTAAAGCCTGATCACTGCTAACTGATATTGGACCAAAATGGATTAATTAGAAACATTTTATAGTTAGCTTCCGTTGATGTATCGTTCGAAGTGCTCGTAGCTTGGCTACTGCCGTTTTTATCTCCAACTTCTTCCTTGCAGGAAATGACGTCGTCTTGATCATCATCTTCTTTACCACCGTACCTTGCTTAATCAAACATGATGCCAAGGCAAACTCTTCCGCTGAACCGCTGAAGTTATGCATGCACACGGTATCCACACGGAATTCAGCATTGGGGAACGGATCTTCGTACTTATTCTTCTTATTCCAAGAATCATTTTCTTCATTAGGATCGTTGTTATCCTGAATAATCATAGGTTACACTTAGTTAAGCAAATTAGTAAGTCATTGACTAGTCGTCATGAATGGGTTCAAACCTTGAATATGATCTCCAGCTCTGTCATTTTACGAGTCCATGCACCCAAGACTTTCTGTAACCTCTCAACTTCTGTTGGGTTATTTAAATCCACACTCACCGACAAGGATCCTGCCGTTATCCTCAACTTACCAAACAAGTTCACTAACTCTTCATGCCAAATAATTTTTTTCTCCTGTATAATAATAATAATACATTTAAAACAATGTTAAACGTAACATATCAAATACCATTAGTTCCTTCTCTAGTGTATATCCGAAAGCATTATTCCAAAACGTACCTTTGATATGTTGTATCCGATGTGAGGCGTGAGTGCCGGCCTAACCCAAAAGTCTCTACTACACTGAAGTCGGGGAGCCACAAGTAAAAGGTCATCTTTCTTGAAAGATGTATCTATTAAGGCAATAATATCTAGACTAGGTGCTGACACTCTGATGCCATCAATGTAGCAAGTCGACGTCACTAGCAAGACCTTTAATTTGTTGTTGTTCTCAATCTTCAGAGGACCCTCATTTTTCTTGACGCAAGCGATGTTTAGTACAAGCAGCTCGAGGGAAGGACAAGAGGCAAGTACTCTGTTATAGACTCCAACCTGGGAGGCCACACATACTAGTTTGAGTGTCGTGAGATTCGGGCAATAGCTCAAGGGATGTGAGGTTTCGAGAATGTAAAAAAATAGTGAGAGTGACTTAAGGCTTGGATGGGAGAATATGTTGGTGGAAATTTCAAGATACTTGTTGGGCCCCGTTCGATCCAAATAAGCAGGATGGTGTGCATAGCGGTTTGTAAGTGTGAGAACTCTGGTGTGTTTCGAGCAAGTCAGCGCTTGAATCCAAGTATTGACCATTCCATTTACACTTTGGTATCTGTAATGGTTGATTACACAGCTCTCTAAATGTCCACGGTGATTGTTTATAATCTTTGAGACACCAACAACAGAAAAGTATGATTTATTTTTAAGATCGAGCAGAACAAAAAGAAAAAAAATATATATATGAACAAACCTTAGTCAGCAATGTAGCAACACGATTGGAAACATCAATTGGCTCTTTGTAATCGATAATCCTTGACATGTCCAAGACTAGATGAGATATGTGCTTCCACACGTGTTCCCATCGTTTGGACACAAGACTCGACCTCACAGCTTCTTCTGTTGTAAGTCTCGATAATATCACGAGCAATACATCGTCCGGGAGTTTGCTGATCCAATCAACATCTTTAACCTGATTAGAGAGAACAGACATATATATTTGTATAATAGGTTTTGTCAACAGAATAATATTAAGACAAATCCAAGAGAAACATTCCATCATGTGTTCACTCAAACTTGTTGCTGATCCAAACAACGATTACCTGATCATCAGTTGACGATCTCTCCATGTTGGCTTTTGAGATTCACTCCGAATTTTGGGCGTCTGATTTGGTTGATGTGGTTCAAAGACGTATCTTTTTATTTGGTTATTTTTTCTATTTATAATGGCGTTTGTTTCCACAACTTTATTTTACATTTTACTAGGGATATGGGCCGCCCTAAAATTCTTTTTTCTATTTATAAGGGCGGGTTGTTTACACTAAAATTATTTTATATTAGAATATATTTTAATTTTATAAAATATTTGAAAAATTATTTTAAATTGTATAATATATATATTTTTTTCTCTAGTTAGGCGTATATATTTATTTTGTTATCATTTGATCTTTGTTTATAATTTTTACGTGATTAGATTTTTATTTGTTATCAACTATATTTTATTATATTGTACTATTTTATTTTTATTATTATTTTAGTTATAATTTTTATGATGGAAATATATTATCTTTTTAACATGCATGAGATTATGTGTGTAGTATTTTAATTTATTTTTAATTATGTTTAAGAATTTTATATTTGGTTGTGCAATTTTTCTGTTATTTAACTGAAATATAACAAATTATGAACGCTATCACTGGACATATTAATTCTCTCTCTAGAGTAGAAGTTTTGTACTTGTTGAATAGTGGAACCTAGGATGCAGGTTTTAAAAAACATTGTAATATGTAAATAAATCAGTGTTAATGAAGAAATGATTGTACATGTAGATCTAGAGGTTAACCATGATCCATTAAGTTGTTGCTTATAGTCATTGAAGATAGACTTGATCTCACCAACAAACCTCACCAACAAACCCAAAAATGTCTACAAAGCATACAGTTGAGGTCTTTAAACTTTGTATTTTGATTCTCGAATAGTTGTGTCTATTCAGTTTCCCGACTTACTTGACAGCTTAGTATTAGTGTGCTTCATAATATCATCAACTGACCATAGTCATATAACCTAAATTAATTTAAACAAACTTTGTAAGATGTTGAGGCAAACAAGGACGCTCGAATCTCTAGTTTGAAGTGGGTGTTGCTTCTTGCAACTTCAAAGCCACTGATCTTGTAAGTGTCATCTTCTTTCAGAAGATGTTTGATACTACTAAGCGGATGCATGACGATAGACTCTTGTAAAAGAGTCGACTGTGAAAACTGAAAACATAAATGTGGTCGACTGTGAATACTTTTGTCAACATATATTCAAAATTCATGTACAAAGATATACAACATGAAAATATTAGTCATATATCTTTTTGTTCATTGTGAGTTTCAAACAACATTTAAGTATTGTATTTTTTCAACATATATAAATAGAATATATATATATATATATATATATATATATGTATATATATATGTGTGTGTTGGGACAGCTCAAGAATACTACAAATCAATGTAGAGAGAGAGAGAAACCTTCTCATCAAGCACGAGCATGTGAACTCCCATAACACCTCTATTTTCTTAAGATTGCATGTTTTCCAGAGACGGAAAAGACGAGTAACCACCATCTGAAAGAAACAACCGAACTTAAACTCAGAAAGAAGGATGTAGGATGAAACCATTGTGGCGGTATATGTGTGTAAGGAAGCATAAGGTTGAATCTGGTGAAGCAGGAAAAATTCGATTATCTGCATTCCTATTTATTAGCATCTATGAATTTTCAGTGGAAGTTAGATTTTTTTTAAAAAAATCAACGTCATGGGTGATATCTTCAATGAAAGAGTTAATGGCCAGACTTGATGAGCATGTTTCAATGACACGAAAACATTATAATTCAGTATGATTTTTGCAGGTGGAACATAGATATGAATATACGATGCTAATATAAAAAATAAGTGTGTAAAATATTGGGTATGGTTGTGATGAGGACCTCAAGTCAGTAGCTGGACCACCAGTTCATAAAATCAACCATACATGCCACATTGGAGCCAGCAGTGACATAGGTGCACTAAAAAGAGCATATCTCTCAAACCAGGACGAATTTAGCCATCAAACCAATTTTACTGGATTCTACACTCAAGAGGCTTTCCATCAAAATCTTAATAATATTCAGAGACATCCGGATCATGAAGTTATGAATTTTACAAACCGGAGGTTCTCCAGCCAGTCCATCTGCAAGTATCCGAGTTTCGAAGTTGTTTCAAGCCCAATGAAGAAGCGTTACGACCCAAGCCAAACCGTGGACTTCAAGATGAATCTCTTATCAACCCATTAAGCCCACAATGAGGAGAAATGGCCACGGAAATCTGAAGTTATGGCCCAAACCCCAAAACCTGTCAAACCACTTCTACACTTGCCTCAACTAGAAGCTAACCGGTTCAATCTTACTCAAACCAAAAAATGGCGACCAGGAGAGGTTTATAATCATTGGGGAAACACATCCAACCGTCCAGAATATTTCACCATCATCCTTCCATGCACTAGCAGCCACATGATCAAGAGAAATCTCTTATTTGTCAACTTACCTTACATGGATGCATGCATCCTTGGAGTCATTAAAGGCCAACGGCTCCTTCCCCTTCTGTTCAGGCACGAATCAGAGACAATCAAGACATCAAAGAAGATCCCACGGATGCATTCCTTTCTGCCCAAACTCACAAGATACAAGGAGAGAAGACAACTTCCATACTTGGACAGATTTTGCTACAATCATGTGCAACGGCTAGTTTTTGATATTTTCATTATGTTTGCATTTTGTTTAGCTTTCTAAGTCTTAGTTCTGAGCATTATATATAAGTTAATTAGGTCTCTCATTGAAAGCACAAATCTTTTACCTAAAATCTAATAAACTTTCAAGTTTCTTTTCTCCAAAGTTTTTGTGTCTTTGTGTGAAGTTGGTCATTCAGTCTTGTGTGGAATCACTAGACTCTTTGATTGGCGATTGAGATTGCTTGTGGATTCAAGTGTTCTTATTCGTGGTTGATTGTGGATTCAGTCAACAACCTGTTCTGTCCGAGATCATCATCTTCACTTCCATCAACCGGTTTTAAGGTCGATTAGATCGATTGTACAAACCACCCCTCTTGTTGGATCGTCCATCACTTTGATCCAAGGTGTTTGTGAGCCTTTGATATTTGCATTCTAAAATATTGACTCTACAAATAGCTACATAAATTTATTTATGGAATTTGAAATATTTGATTAGCGGAAATTTAGTTAGATTTTTACGACAAATAATTTTTAAAATGTATAAGGAAGAATTTGTTAATCAACAAAGATCTCGCATTATATTTTTGGCCGAAAAAATACTTAACACAAAATTTCCTATTATACTAGGGTCGGTCCGGGCTACGCCCGGGATTTTTCTATTATATTTTATTTTTATTCTATATCCTTTTAATTTTTAAATGAACTTTTTATTCTGTTAATTTTTGGTCTAGCAGATTTCTGTATATTTTTTAGGGTTTATGTATGATATTTGATATTATATAAGGTCTCATTGTATAATTGTATTTTTTTTTTTGAATATTTTTTATGAACTTTTGGAAGGATAGTGTATTATAATATTTAAGGTTTTTAAGAATGTTGGTGTGTAGAGCTTATATGTTAGAATATTCTTTAGTTATTTTTAAGATTTTAATAACCTTATAAAATTTAGCTGATTTTTTAAAAATTTTGATGTGAAAATAATATTCTAATTCATTCTATTCTTTTGGTATCAATAATTTAAATAATCCAAAATGTAAGTACGTAATTCACTGTTACATATTTTTTATAAAGTTTGGTAAATACATTTAAAACAAAATATTAATTATTTCTATTCAGATAAAGATATTACTGGATTTTATATATTATTATATTTGAGACTGATAAACTTTGTTATCCAAATAATTGATTATATTTAAAAAAAAAACAAAAAAATATTCATTATTTTCTGATGTTGCCTTTTTTAAATTGACTATCTCATATAGAATAATTTTATTATATATTTTGAGAAGCTTATTACATTTTTATTAAATATTTTTAAATATTTTTAGAATTTATCTTTTATTAGAAACAAAATTATAGTATATATTTAACATGGTAATCAAGTGTTTACTATATCTGCCGATTAATCGATGTTTATTCATAAAAATATGTTTCTTAGATAAAAATTAAAATGATAAGAAAATTACAACCCCTTAAGAAAACATGATCAATTAAAAAAAAGAAAAAAAACTCTCTTAGTTGATCAGAGTAGAGTAAGGAAAGTCTTGTTAGTATTTTTGATCCTGGAACCATTCAGTTACCACCCACTAAATGTATAAGAATGTATATTGTTTTTTTAAACTTTAAAACTCGCTAAAATTCATCATTAAATGTGCAAGAATGTAACATTTGGCCATTTATTGAGAACCATTTTACTAATATACACGAAGTCAGCCAAATTTGCAGCGAACAACAAACGTAAATGGTAGGTTAGGCGGTATTAAAATATTATTCAACTAACTGTACCACATGAATAGCACCAAACAACAAACGTAAGCTCTCATGAACATAAGTTCCAAGGAATATGAGAAAAATGTTAATAACATTCATCAGAGTGGCGATGATGAGTATATAGTAGCCAGCCAGAGAGATGCTTTATTGATAAATAAAACAGCTGGAGATTACTACTATTAGCTCCAGTCGTCTCTTTTACACAAATAAAGAGAAGAATATTAAGAAACATAGTAAAATAGCTTCATTCAAATAAAAATTGGCACATTGCTATATTTGTTATTCATTTTTGCAACTGAAAAAGTATAACACAAAGTTGATGAATTTGTGGACTCTAAACTGAAGAAACCAAGGAATTAAACCTTTGATCATGTCTCCACAGCCTCAGAGACGTCATAAATCATAAGAGCATGCTGTTACTTCCACTGCTAGCCACAGTCCGGTGAAGAGAGTCAGCAACCGAGATTGAAAATGGTAAAGCAACAAATAAAGCTTGGAACTTACATTCATTTGACTCTGATTAGTTCTTGTCTCTTCTTTTGTCAAGTCGGAGTTCTGATACTCAGGGGCGGACCTAGAAAAAAATTTAACATGGGATACAATATATATTTGAAATTTTTTTATAACTATTTACAATAATAATTATTATTAAAATTTAAGTTATGTTATATTTTTTTCAGAAAAATCTTTTTTTTTTAATTTTTAATTTTATTTTAAAAATAATTTTTTTAAAAAGATAAATTTTACAATTTTAAATACTTTTAAATAATATCACCAATTTTTATATTATAAATAACTTGATTATGAAAAACTATTCATTTTAGTTATTATTTTAAGTTAACTATTGGAAAATACAAATTGATAAAATAAACTTTAAAGTAAAACTTAAATAAAGTAACTTTTATTTTGACTAAATAGAATTAATATTAAAGAAAAGGAAGAAATATTTTTTTTTTCTATTAGGTAATAAAGAACAAAGGAAAATGAAAACTTGTTTTATGGAAAGTGAGTAAAAGATAATAAAATATGTAAAAATTCTGACAAACAAAAACAAGTCCACGGGATTTGAACTTGAGATACATGGGGCACAACTAAACTATTTAAAACCAAATGAGCCAACAATTTCCAACTGCATTTTAGTTTGGACAATAGTTTATAAAAAGAGCATGTGGCACGTGCCACACCTCACAAAGCTGTGGGTCCGCTCCTGCTGATACTGCATCATCACCTCCATTTCTTAAAGAGTTAATACCTTCTGTTTCCCCTGAAACGGAGTTCGATACATCTCAGAATAGAGAAACAGAGAGCACTTAATCGGAAAATATAAAAAATCACACAATTATATAGATTTTTATAACAGCCTTACATTTACTTCAACCACCGCACTCGACATTCTTAGCCTCCCAGAAACATTCAAGGATCTCGTCCTCTCATAACTCTCTATGTTCATCCTCGGATCAGATGAAGAAGATGATAAAGTTCTGCGAGTGTCATCTTCATCCTACTTCTTGAAGAAGTTCTTCATCTAAACTTTGGACCATACTGATGGACTCTGTTCGCCAACGCCAATGTTGCTTCTGGAGATACAAAGAAGAAAACAAAGAAAGAAAACAAAATTAGCAGGTTGCAGCATAGTTTGAACCTTAAAATCCAAAATCAAACTTATAAAACAAACTAATCAACAACACAATAAGAATACAACTACCACGCATGGAACCGAATCGACCTTTTAAAAAGATTTATCTTCTGCTAAAACACTACACAAAGAGTAAAACCAACTTGAAAATCTATCAAAAAAATGGAAATAAATTAGACAAAATTACATCATTCTCAGAAGAAGAAAAAAAAGGAAACGAAGAGAAGATGTGTTCAATGAGAAGAATCTAACATATATTTATACTGAACCTACACCGTCTCTCAGATCCAAAAAGGCTTTGAAGACAGATCATGGGAGAGTGAATCAATGGGAGTAATGACGGAGACATAAATCAGACCGTTTCAAGTCAGAAGCGTAAACGTCACCGCCTCGCCGCCGCGAAGGGGAGCAATGAACCTCGTTTCTTTGCTTCAGACATTCAAGGGTAGAGACGTCATCGATGTATCCGGGCCGGATAACACTCACAACTGCACAAAGCCCAATCGCACCACACGCAGACGAAGCCCACATCGCTGTACCGTTAATGAAACGGAGCACTTCGTGATGGATCTGACGTGTCAAGCTGTAGATGATCAACTTTCCAGCCTGGATCTTATGTAGCTTGTGGATTGAAACACTATTATATACTGTATATATATACTCCCTCTGTCCTAATATAAATGGAATTTAAAGTTTTTTCACATAGATTAAGAAAACACACATTTTTATGTAATTTATCTTGGTAATATACAAATTTCATTAAATGAATCTAGTTCAACCAATAGAAAAAATATACAACATTTTATAATTGGTCACAAAAATCAAATGATATTAAATTTTATCTAGATTAGTGAGAAAACCACATATTTTGAGACAAAAAAAAATTCTTAAAACTCCACTTAAAGTGGGACGGAGGGAGTATATGCTAGGATCGTTCCGTCTTACGGGCAGAATGTGAATTACAAAATTATCTTAACAACTAATGTATACGTATAATAAACATTGATTGTTATAATTTATTTTTTATAAGCAATATAATCCACAAACATCTGAACCCTTAAAAAGTAGTAACATTATTTTTTGGTGTAAATGTTAAATTTTAAACCAAATTTTCGTTTGTGACAGAATTTACAAAGATAACAAGTAGCGGAATGAATATAAACCTAATGCAACAACAAGAGGGAAAGAAGAAGTAATCCCAATGATAAACGGGCACTGACATAACTAAAACCAAAGGATCGCTAGCTTAGGAAGCGCTGAAACTAGACACATGAAGCATTGCCACACGAGAAGAAGCCTTTGATATAACATGAGAGATCACGCCTTGGTAGAAATCGGCTTGCCCGCAGCGCTACTCCAAAAGGTTAATTTCAACTACGCGCAGCTTTGCCAATCCTAGCCGCTACAGCCACGAGTCTCGAACAACCACCGGAAGAAGAGAACCCGAGCTCCTAGAGCTTCAAGTCACAACCCGCCCTAGTAAACCTTAGAGCGCCATCTGGATTGTCCGAACCACCACCGAAGATCACATTTATTGTACTCGACTTCAGAAAACGGGAGTTGTGAGAGCCACATCTTGATAACATTCATCCTTCCTACAAAGTAGACCAAAGATTGGCCCACCAAACTGATCCAAGCGAACCACCGAGGTGCTGGGAAGACCAATCCTCACACAAGTCTCCCACGGAAAGACTTCACTCCAATGACCCAAAAGAAATCCGAACAAACCGCCTCGCGCTACAACCGAGAACGCAACAACACGGAGGGAGATCCGAACCATTACATGGCGAGCCGGAAGAAATGAAATACCACGCCTCACATCGAGGCAGACAACATCAAGAGCGGCGTGAAACCGAGAAGACAAAGAAGCCACAACGACCGGAGAACAAACACGACAACCACACACGACATTGTGACGGGACGGCAACACAGTAACCAGACCACCACATGCGCGCCTCCAGAAGAGCTCTGAAGTACCACTTGGCTGGATGAAGAGGGAGAGTACCACCACACGACACCGAACGATGACAGAGCTCCGACGACACCAGACCACTCCACTCCAAATCAAGAGCAAGAACCGCAAGCCCACCAGATCCGAAAGGAGGAGCCGTTCACGCGCTCTCACCGCAAGCCCACTCCGCCTCGCTGAATCTCCAGGCCACAAGCCACCTACCGCAGACGAACGAACCGCTTCGGAGGCTCAACCCACAGATCCGGCAAGACGACGGAGAAGAGGAAGATAAGATAAATGGAGCAATTAACAAAGAGGAAGGGAAGAGGAGGGCGCTCCCGCCGACCACGCGCGCCACCGCGGCCCGACGGAGCACAGATCTATGGCGGAAGAAAGCTTTGGCAGAGAGGTTTGAGTTTCAAAGAGAGAGAAGCCTTTTTTTCTAGTACTCTTTTTTGAAAAAAAAAATAAAAGTAGTAACATTTCTTGATTATATATATTTTTTTGTGAAGATTGCAGCTTCTTGGGAGGTTTGAGATCTGAACCCTTGGAAGTTCCGTGAATATTAATTACATACAATACTTCAAAAGCATACACCTTTCAATCACAAAAGTAAACGATAGATGTTTCCTAATTAAACTCTCAGTGTATTAAATAAAAAAATTTAATTTTTTTTATATAGGCTATTCGTAATGTATTGAATAAAAACTTTTACAATATATTGTGATGAAGATGAATAAATTTTGTATGTTTTTTTTTTTTTTTTAACTGGCTTTCATATTTAAAAAACAACAGAGTTTACTGAGGGGGAACAAAGCAATTAGAGTGAAAATAAAACAGGGGAAATTAAAGAGGATAAAGGGGGAAGGTCACAGTGGTTGTAATAACCATGGAAGTGAAAATAAAGATCACAGCAAAGAAAGCTGCACTTTCAAACTGAAGACCAAAGCGCCACCAAACTTAACGCTAGATCCGATCCACAACTACACAGAGCTGTCGACTTGTCCTTAGCTAGTTGGATGACTTCCTTAGATAATATAGCATGGTGTTTTGTAAGACCATTATGGTACCGAGCATTACGTTCTTGCCAAATGACGTAGATAGATCCATGCCAAAGCTGGAGCAAAGCCGCAAATTGAGCAGGAGTAGTAGTAACAGAAGTTAGCCACTGCAGAACTGATTCCCACCGGTCTGGAGGAGTAGCAAAACCCAACACACCAACCACCGTTTTCCAGACTTGATAGGAGTAAGGGCAGAGAAAAAACAAGTGATCTCTTGATTCAAGGGTGTTTCCACATAGAAGACAACAATTTTCCAAATCAAACCCCCAAGAGACTAAACGATCCATAGTAGGATTTCGATTAAGCACAAACAGCCAAGAGGTAATTTTATGCTTCGGAATGACCGCCTGATTCCAAATGATTCGAGACCAAACAACAGTAGGTTTGATCAACCTGATATCCTGCCATACAGCCTTAGCAGAAAACTTAGAGTAAATACGATCTCCTATCTTCCAAATAGCACAATCTGAACCCGGAGAAGGGGTAAATGATGTTAGATAAACATGAAGATCCAGTTGTCTTTCTGACCTGGCCGGTCTTAAAGACCAAGAAGAACCTTGAGTAATTGATGATACTAAGGAATCTCGAGGAATTCCCAATTCTGAAGGTCCCGAAGGTCCCAAATAGTCAATTAGAACACCAAATGGTGTCCATGGATCATACCAGAAGAAAGTTTCTTCTCCACTACGCACCATGATACGCAGGAAGGACAAAGCTATAGGTCGCAGCTTCAAAAGTCTTCGAAATGTCCAAGCAATAGAGTAGTTTCGAGAGTTGAGAGACCAAAATGAACCAAAAGAGAGATATTTGTCTCGAACCCATGCAACCCATATGGACCCAGCACGGAAATATAGCATCCAAATCAACTTGATGCCAAAAACTGTATTCCAAGACGAAAGAGACCTGATACCTAGATTAAATTTTGTATGTTATTAAATTTTGTATGTTATTAAATTTTGTATGTTATTAAATTTTGTATGTTATTAAATAAATTTTGTATGTTATTAAATTTCTTAATATATTGAAAAAAAATGTAATTTTTTTGAATGGTATCTAATCTTTATGTATTGAATAAATATGTTTATATTATTATATATATTATTATATTTTATTCATATATTTACAAAATATTTTCAGAAATTTAATAATATATTTTAATATTTTATTCATGTTTTCTGTATGTTTTATATTTTTTTATTTTTTAATTAATATTATTATTTTATTTTTATAAACTCTTTTTTCGAATTCACTAATACAGAAAACAACTAATCCAAATTCATAACTATTTATGGACCCACAAAAAAATATTAAAAAAAATTGGTGAATCCCAAAAGAAGGTTGCTCTTAGTGACATTCCTCTAGAGTAATACTGGACTCAATTTACATTGCCAACTTATTTCACCGCATCATTTTCCTTCAGCTTTATCCAATTCTTTTCGTGTCTCATTTTATTTTATGTTTCCACAAAGCTGGAAATCCAAGATTGTGCGTAGTGATACTAAAGTTTCTTCACATCGAAGCTTAGTGAAGTTAAATGGTTAATTGTTTGTTTATGTTTATACTAAATCCTTAAACGATAATCCGTACTGTATGAGATCAACGTTGTTTCATATTTCTTTAGTTTGAAAGCTAATATATATAACTTTGGATTTTATGCTATGATACTCCATCTTGTCTTCTAGATTGAACCTGAAAAGAGGTCACAAAATATGCCATGCTATATTCAAAGTCTTAATTCATATCATTTGCTGTACTGTATACGACTAAGTATTTTGTGCATGTTTTTTTTTTACGTTTTGATAGTGTCATCCATCTTTAATATTTTCTTAGTAATATGGATATAAAGATGCATGTGTTAAATTGAGTAATGAAATAAAGGTCTCATAAAACTGTTTCAATTTATTCTTCTTTAGATAGAGTGTCCTGCAAACAGAGAATACAGAAAAACAAAGAAGCTACACGACCAGATCCACTTTTTATCTGTCTTTGTTGGCTAAATCACTAACCAAATAACTACATATTGCTATTTTTATGTTTGGACACCGAGGAATGTATATCACGCTCATGCTCTTGACAATGTCATGAGAACGGTAGCCTCCTCCATTGCATGGTTCCTCATATTCCAAGATTGAAGCCACAATTCACAAAAGATGCTGCTCAAGTCTCAACATCACTGCTTTCTTCTGCAATTTCACCATTAATAGCATGAATTCCTCTGTCTGCAACACACATTTACAGGGAGGCACAATGGCTTCAGAGAGAGAGAGAGAGAGACGGAAAGATATTTTTAGAAGACTTGACCTTGAAGAGTGTTCATGATTTATGCGTAGTGAGGTACTTTTCCTCTTGTTTCTGCTCTATGTTTTCTTTGATTTTAAATCAATGTGAATAAATCACTCAAACCCACTGTGAACAACATAAGATGTACTGATTACATAGAATTTCTTTTAGTTGAGGAATTTCTGTGGTGTGGAGAGATGCATCAATCTTAACTACAATTCCTCAACTATGGAACGTAGTGTTTCATTAAACTTCATCATCTTGGGTTTGGTTCTTTAGCGTGTTCATGGGCTCTGAGATTGGAAAGTGTTTCCGGCCTGACGAGTTGCAATGAAGAACGAAATCGTCCTCCTCTTCGATGCCCACCGCGAGGTATGACTTTTGCAATTTGAAACGGTCTGATTAATGGCTGCATGATAAATACACTTGATTCATCCATACCTTAACGAACATTCTAACAATTTAACTTTTTATTTTATTTTTAAGAGTAACTATATTTGTTTCTTGGACCACAAAATTTAGTTGTTTGTAGGAAAAGGAACATTTTTGTAAGAGTTCTTTTAAATATTTTAATTTTTCTCTATATTTCTTTTACAAAATTATGTATAATTTAAATTATTTATAACTACTATTTAGAATTCGTAAAAAAGAAATCGAAATTTGCCTTAGACCTCGAAATTCCCTCGCACGGCACTGGATTTCACCTCTCCACGATTCATCTTCAATGCATGGATTTAGACCTGAAAGGCAAAGTGAAGATGGTATAAATAGATGTGAGTATTGTTCTTCTTGAACTCATCTTCTCTTTGTATCTCTTAAATCATACTAATTCGCTGTGATATTATAGTTTATGCGGCCCGAGTAGATGTATTTCGCCTGTTAAATTGATAGCGTTTGTCCGTCAGTTTCTTCATGGCGGAGACAAACAGAGAGGGCTGAGCATCGCCAGTGGCAAGGTGGAAACGGCTGTCGTTCATAATTAGAAGAGGAGAAGAGGCTTTGATGGACGACGGAACAGATCTAATCCATATGCAGGTGGCTCATCTGCCGCTACGTCTCTGGCTTCGCCGCTGCGTCTCCGAACTATCCCTCTCGGGTGATGGTTTACTTGACATCTGATTCGATCCGCTTCACCCTTTTATTTCTTACCTTTGACTCGATTTTATTTCGATTCCAGATGAATCTCCGAAGCGTCACGAAAAGTTAACCGAAGGCGTCAATCTTAAACCTGTATCCTTCATGGCTCTGTTCCATAGCTCACGACCTGATTTGTAATTTATACGCTTGTCTCTGTGATTTTTGTTTCTAACTCACATTTAGATTACTGAAATTGATGTTTAAATGAAAATATAGTTTGGTTCTTAGTACAACAAGAGAACCTGGAATCTTTGCTTTTATTTCATTTTGAATGGTGCTTGATTTGTGATTTGACGAGTGATTAGATAAAAGGATAAATGCATTACTCACTTTGTGTTTCCATTGTCATAGGTTTCTGCAAACGCTGAAGTATTTTGTACTGCTTGATATCAAGGAGAAAATTTGAAGAAGCTATCTAAGCAGGAGGTGTGTTCTAGACTGTCTTTTAACAACTGTTCTAGACTCTCTTTGTTTTCTATTCGTTTATATAAAATGGGTTTTTCTAAAGCTTGATCCTTTATGTGATCTTTGACCAAGCTTCAAGGCTTGCTCAAGCTACGGTGGGCCGTAGTACAAGTAACATTTTTTTTTGCTCACTATTCCTTCACTACCTTCTATGGTCAACGTTCAACCTTTTGCCGTAGTTGGTTCAAAGATCATTTCCATGGGTGGATGTGGGATTTGTTACGAATCCAATGTGTTTCTCACAGACTGTCCATCTAGCTACACGTCATAACACTCAGGTACCATGCCACGACCTGTGCGCACTCCCACAATGTTGATAAAAATATATATGTAGTTTTTTATTTTTTTCTGTAAACTGCATAAATATATGTAGTTAGGCATGGATGATTATGTTATTGGTGTTCTACACGAAAATGGGAAATCACCTTTGTGTCTATATTTAAACTGAAAATTTCAGATTAGTTTTTGAATAAGATTATATTCTTACTCGGTGTTGATAATAATAACATATATGAGATTTAAACAAACAAGTATATTTTTTACCACTATTTTGTGCATGGTCAAAAATAATAAATGTAAGAAATATATAAAATATTAAATTTAAACCGTTACTTCCTCAATGCACGATACCAAAAACGAACTTCTAAGTTCGAGTTTACATGCTTTCAACCAGTAAATGGGAACTCTTATCATGAGGCAAAACTCACTGTATTATTAAGTTCAAACTACCACAAACCAATATTTACACAGATGAAAGTTTCTAACCTTAGCTCCCACTATAAACCACCATGCAGAGTCCATTATTTGGAGACAATTTTCGCACTGTAAGACATCATTTTCTTTCTCGCGTGACCACCAAGTTAATATTAAGAACAGATTGAAAAACAACCGAACACTCATCGTTGTTATTTTCCCAACCTCCCCCCCCCCCCCAACAAATTCTCTAACCCAAATACCAAAAAATAACAATTCATTTTGAAAACCCCATTGAAACAAAATTAAGTTCAGAAAGTTACTCTTATGGAACTAGAATTCCTTCCCAAAAAGTCCACTTACAACATTGAAAGAATTCCTTCTCAAAAAGTCCACTTACAAGGTTAACCTTGAAAGTCCATAAGCTTTTCGAATATGTTCCCTCCTCTAAATTCTTATCAATCGAATCGTCGTCTTTGATGGTTACAAATTTTGAAATGCAAAAAAAAAAAAACAATGAACAATTTAAAATATTTTTATAACTGTTTAGCTATTTATATTTTAGTATATTATATATTAAAATAAACGACTAAGTATATTATTAAAACTGAAATTTAAGCAAAAATGTAAAGCTTTAGAACCATCAAAACTCTGGCACATTATTATCCTATCTATGTATTGTACAGTTACGTCTTTTGTATACGTGTACATTAAGTATGTATAGAGTATAAATACTGGTAGTTGTAGATTGTATAATGAATTAATGAGAAATGAGTTTATTTTACTCATACACATCAATCAAGCTCTAAGTGATTGGCTGCATCAGACTGAACAAACAAACCTGATCGACAAAAGACTATAGTAATTATCATTGGCATGTCTTCGTTTTAACATCATTACAAGAGATTGGTAGACTAAATGCTTCTCTATCTGATCATTTCGCTGAAACAGACTATTGTTTCCTACTTTTATTTCTGTAAGCAATGGACTAGTGTATCAAATCAACATGCGACCTAGTCTTCATCTTCATCTACATCATCATCGTCATCTACATCATCTTGAGGGAGTTGTGCAAATCCCACTTGGTGCGCCATTTGTGTTCTGATGTAATCAGAGAGCTCTGAGAGCGTGATCTCTCTTCTCTCCACGAAGTTCCACGGCAGGAGGCTCACAGCGGTCTTGGCTACAACCCTCTTCTCCAGTCTGCAACGTGCCAGCTTTTCGTAGATTTCTTCACCATGATTCCTCCTCACAGCTTCCAGAAGCTCTGTCTCCTCCAGCTCATTCATTTCCATAGTGGCCTGGTCAACGAGGATCTGTGCGTGGTTTACCGTATCTGCACTTGCTTCTGCGGCCGTAAGCAGAGGAGTCAATTCATTCACACTGAGACGTGGCATCCTTCTCACAGTGTTGTCAGCATCATTAACATCAAACTGTGGAAACGCCTATTATTGAAACAAAACAACCATCAAAACCCATATATCCAAACTCAAAAATTGATCGTAAACACTAAAACTAACCTGAAACAATATGATCTTGTTCTCTAGCATCTGTTCTTCAGTCACTACAAGAAAACAGCGACATTCCGAGAGAATTCCGAGGGCAAATGATGGTCCTCGGAATTTTCTGAGTAAAAACCGAGGACATTTCGAAGAAACCCGATTTCTGGGTTTCCTCGGAATGTCTTCGGAAATTTATGAGGAAATTCCGAGGAAACACTATTTCCTCGGAAATTTCCGAGGACATACCGAGGAAGTGATGTCCGTGGAAAAAAACCGACGGATATTTCTTCAATTCCGAGGACTTTTTGTAGCCGTTAGAGAGCCGTTGGGAGAGCCGTTGTGTGATTTCAAATATTCCGAGGAAATACCGAGGAAATGTGAACTTTCCTCGGAATTTCCTCGGAATTCCGTCAGTATGTCGGTAGGAATTCTTCTATAAATACAGCCATCCCTCCTCCTCTTCATTCACCCCATTTCTTCTTCTTCTCTCCTAGTATCACGAATTTTAGATAAAAAAAACATGTCTTCTTCAAATTATTTTCGTTCTTGGATCGATCGACCTCATTTGGATCCGGAGACGAGATTGCTTACGGAAGAATACCAACAAGGTTTAACCGAATTCATGGCGTTATATCGCCGACAACCGGAAGCAGAAACAGGTAAGTTAAGATGTCCTTGCTCTAATTGTAAAAATAGAAAAGTTATTAAAGAGTGGGATGTTTGGACTCATTTATTTTTGAATGGGTTTACACGAAGTTACAAAATTTGGTATCATCATGGGGAAACTGGTTATGAACTTGGTAGTACTAGCGAACCTCAGCCGGCGGTTAGATTAGAAGAACCAATTAGAACGGATTTAGATTATGGTGTAGGTACTGAGCAGATGGTAAATGATCATTTTAGAGGGGAAGATTTACCCAATGCAGAAGCTAGGAGATTTTATGATATGTTGGATGCTGGAAAGCAACCTTTGTATGAAGGTTGCAGAGATGGTCATTCAGCTTTATCATCTGCTACAAGACTGATGGGCATTAAGACCGATTATAACTTGGCTGAAGTCTGTGTGGATGCGATAGCTGATTTTGTAAAAGGTATTCTACCTGAGGATAATGTAGCTCCAGGTTCATACTACGAGGTGCAGAAACTCGTATCCGGTGTTAGTTTACCGTATGAAGTAATAGATGTATGCAGCGATAACTGCATGATTTATTGGAGGGCGGATGAGCAGCGGATTACATGCAAATTTTGTGGGAAGCGTCGTTACAAAGATACGAGTGGAAGAGTTCCAGTGCCATATAAGAGGATGTGGTATTTGCCTTTGAAGGAAAGGTTGCAGAGGTTGTATCTTTCGGAACGCACAGCGCAACGAATGAGATGGCATGCGGAGCACTCAACAGATGGTGAGATTAGACATCCTTCTGATGCAAAAGCGTGGAAGCATTTCCAATCATTGTATCCCGACTTTGCATATGAGAGAATAAATGTCTACCTTGGATTATGTACTGATGGTTTCAGCCCGTATGGGAAGAGTGGAAGACAATATTCTCTATGGCCAGTCATTGTTACACCATATAACTTACCCCCAAACTTGTGCTTGCGACGAGAGTTTTTGTTTCTCTCCATTCTCGTTCCCGGGCCAGAGCATCCTAAGAGATCACTTGATGTGTTTCTTCAGCCACTAATATATGAGTTGCAACAACTATGGGCTCACGGTGTTGAAACATACGATATTTCGTGTAAAGAAAACTTTCAAATGCGGGCAGTACTAATGTGGACAATAAGTGATTTTCCAGCATATGGTATGTTATCTGGATGGACAACGCATGGGAGGCTATCATGTCCATATTGTCAAGATGACACAGATGCTTTCCAACTAAAGAACGGAAGAAAAACGTGTTGGTTTGACTGTCACAGACGATTCCTACCACATGATCATCCATACCGTCGGAGTAAGAATTTGTTTAGGAAGAACAAACAGGTGTTTGATGGTCCACCTGAGGAAGTTAGTGGAGAAGGTTTGAAGACACAACTAAGAGATTACGGTGCAGAAAGGACCCCAGACGTTGGTGGACATGAGCATTTTCCGGTAGATGCTGTTGGAGATCTACATAACTGGCACAAAAAAAGTATTTTCTTTGATTTGCCATACTGGGAGCATCATCTGCTAAGGCATAATTTAGATGTCATGCATATTGAGAAGAACTTTTTTGACAATCTCATGAACACGATCCTTAACGTTAAAGGTAAAACAAAGGATAATTTGAAGTCAAGACTGGATTTAGTCGATATATGTGCTCGTGCAGAACTTCATGTTGATGAGAATGGTAGGGCTCCTTTTCCCATATACCGATTGGATGGAGAGGGAAAAGATGCTTTCTTTGATTGGATTTCAAACGATGTGGAGTTTCCGGATGGTTACGCATCTAATTTGCGTAATTGTATCGACAGAAAGGAAGGAAAGTTTATTGGCTTGAAAAGTCACGATTGCCATGTGATGATGCAGCGCCTCCTTCCTTTTGCCTTCAAAGAACTATTACCACGAAAAGTTCATGAAGCAGTTGCAGGGATAAGTGCTTTCTTCCGCGATTTATGCAGCAGATCAGTGACTCTTGAAGGTATTACAAATTTGAAGACTAACATAGCCGTGATTCAGTGCAACCTTGAGAAGATATTTCCTCCCTCATTTTTTGATGTTATGGAGCATCTTGTTATTCACCTGGCAAGAGAATTGGAACTTGGTGGTCCTGTGCAGTATAGATGGATGTATCTGTATGAACGGTATATGTTCCATTTGAAGAAGATGGTGAAAAATTTTAGTAGGGTGGAAGGTTCTATAGTCGCACAGATGATCAATGAAGAGATTTCAAACTTTGCCGAGTACTACTTTCCAGCAGAAGTTCATACCAAAAACAGAAGACCTGCTCGGCATGATGATAGAGGCGAACGGGCAACATATCATGTTAAGGTTCCAGACATTTTCACAGATGTTGGACGACTTAGCGGAAAACCAAAGGACCGTCGACTTACTGACCAGGAGCGTAGTCATTTGCAAACATATTTGCTCACCAACTGCGAAGATGTTCTTCCATATGAGAAGTAAGTTTACTACTAATTTAAATTTTTTTAACAAATAAACATTTAAATTTTAATTAATAATATTATTGTTATCATATGTACAGGATTTTCATGGCAGAAAAGCGGTTCGAACATAGATACGCCACAGAGACGGAACTTGAAGAAATGAAGCAGAGAGAATTTGCTGGATGGATGTTTACTTATGTGAGTGCTTTAAACTTCATAAAATTTAATTTTTCACATTTTTATACTAATTCATATGTGCTATTACACAGGTGTCTGCTGGTTTGGCCAGAGGTGAAATATTTGACGATTGGATACGCGATATGGTGGTTGGCCCAATATGTATTGTGAAGTCATATCCGAGATTTTGTACTCGAGGATATTCATTCACAACTGAAAAGAGGAGACGTTCGCGTACGACCTATGATGCTGGTGTTTGTTCTGCATCAGGAGATGATGTATACTACGGACACATACAAGAGATTATGGAAATCAAGTATTTGGGCATGCTTGGATTGCGATGTACTGTTTTCTATTGTGATTGGCACGACAACACTCCAGATCGAGGTGTGACAACAGATGCATTTGGTGTTACATCAGTACATTCGAGGCGGAAGCTGCAATATTATGATCCTTTCATTCTTGCTTCTCAGGCCGATTAGGTAAGTGAATGTAAATTATTCAGAATGATTGATCATAATTTATATTTTTACTAATAATTTTTTTAATGTTACAGGTTTGTTATATCAAGTACCCCCGGGTAAGAAACAGAGATGATCCATGGGTTACAGTAACAAGAGTTAACCCGAGAGGCCGAGTTCATGGAAGTTCTGAGCTGGAAGACCCACTACAACCAATCACAGCCGGTAACTTAAGTGCAGGAGAAGATGTAGCAGAAGGTGTTCTTGTAGTCGATTTGACCGACTTCGCAGAAGAAGCCGTCGTTCATGCAGAAGATGAACCGGTTATTGGAGAGTTTCACCAAGATCCAGATTCCGATTCATCTGGTGATGATGGCTCGGAATCAGAGTAGTTTTTTTTTTTTTTTTTTTTTTTTAAATTTTGAAAAACCGAGGAAATACCGAGGGCCACTAGGGTTTCCTCGGTATTTACCTCTAGATTTAGGGATTTGATTATTTTGTGTTGTTCCTCGGTATTTTCTCGGAAAATACCGAGGAAATACCGAGGATATCCGGGATTTTCTCGGAAAATACCGAGGAAATACCGAGGAAGGCAATGATTTTCAATACTTTCCTCGGTATGTCCTCGGTATTTTCCGAGGAAATCCCGAGGAACTGGGTTTAGGGAACCGTAAACAACGTTTTACGGATTGAATAACACGTATATAGCCTTCATTAAGTGTCTTAACCATATTATGAAGTCATACTTAGGTGTTTTACACAATAACAAACACTTTTTACGATTGCTTGAACGAAAACTTCACAGCATAAGATAAACACTTATACACTTTAACAAACGTGAAACGAGATACTTACAATCATTTCTGATATTTTGTTTTTTTATGGTTTATGTTCATCTATACAAAGAATCCTCAATGGTATGCGTTAAATTTGAATAAGAAATGAAAATCGGGAAAAAAAATTGGAATTTGAAACCCCAAATACTTGTTTCCTCGGAATGTCCTCGGTATTTTCCGAGGAAATTCCGAGGAAGCTGTGGTCCTCGGAATTTTTTTATTCACCCGGGAAACCCCTAACCGCCAAACATTTCGTGAAATATCGAATATTCCAATACCGAGGGAATTCCGAGGACCTATTAAAAAAAACCGAGGGAATTCCGACGGAAATAATCCGCCGGACCCCTCATAAATTAGGGTAACCGCGATCTTCTTCCCCATTTCTCTCTTCCTCTCCTCTCTTCCTCTACGCGGCTCCTCCTTCTCCTCCATCGATTTCCGGCGATTCCCACCGTTTCTTTCCTCCATTTCTTTGCCAAATCTCTTCCCAATCATGTAAGAACTCTATATCTCTCTCTTTTCTTCCAAAATTGTGATTGATTAGGAATGATGGGATTAGAATTTCGGATTTTAGGGTGTTAGATGATAGTTTAGGATTGCATGAGTAGTTTAAGTTAGGATTGTGGGTTTGATTGTTGTTTTTCATTGATTTGGAATGGTTTTTTTTTTTTGGTTAAAATTCTAAACGTTTTTCTATTTTTAAAACGTTTTTTGATTTTTTAAAAACAATTTTCTAATTTTAAAAACGTTTTTTAAATTTCCAGTAATAATAAAACGTTTTTAAAATTTTTTTAAAATTTTTTAAAAACTTTTATCTATTTTTTAAAGCTATTTTTCTTATATTAAAACTTTTTTAAATATATTAAAACTTTTTTAAAATATATTAAAACTTTTTTTTAGAATTTTTTCAAACTTATTTCTATTTTTTTAAACAATTTATTAATTTTTTATACTCATATATATATAAATCATGTAATCTAATAAATTATAATTTTTTTTTAATTTTAAATATATTAAAACTATTTTTCTTATATTAAAACTTTTTTAAATATATTAAAACTTTTTTTAAATATATTAAAACTTTTTTTTAAAAATTTTTTCAAACTTATTTCTATTTTTTTAAACAATTTATTAATTTTTTATACTCATATATATAAATCATGTAATCTAATAAATTATAATTTTTTTTTGATTTTAAATATATTAAAACTATTTTTCTTATATTAAAACTTTTTTAAATATATTAAAACTTTTTTTAAATATATTAAAACTTTTTTTTATAAATTTTTCAAACTTATTTCTATTTTTTAAACAATTTATTAATTTTTTATACTCATATAAATAAACCATGTAATCTAATAAATTATAAATTTTTCTTAATTTTAAATATATTAAAACTTTTTTTAAATATATTAAAACTTTTTTTTAAAATTTTTTCAAACTTATTTCTATTTTTTTTAAGAATTTATTAATTTTTTATACTCAGGTCTTATGACGATGATCAGACCCCGCCTCCTCGACAGCGTCGTGGTCGTGGCTCGGGGAGTGTCTCCGTTCAGGATTCCCAATCGCCCCGCAGCTCGCACCAAACATCTCCCTCTCCCTTTCCCGAAGCTCCTACTGGCTCCGGTGCTGCACCCCCTATTCCTCCGACTTATGTGGGTCCTCCGGAACTGGTGAGGGTTGCGGAGTATTTTCGACAGCCGGGTCGTGAGCGGCTGCCGTTTCTCACTCCGTATCCATCTGGACGGCATCAAACATGGTTCGACCGATCCGCGAACGGGATCAGCACATGGCTCAACCATATGATGTACTCGTCTTTGGACGAGGGACATCCGACTTTCTCGGACTTCCCTACCTGGAAGAAAGTCATGTGGTTTCAACAATTTGCGGTAAATTTCTCAATTTTTTTTTTTTTATATTTTTATTCTTAATATAATTTTTCTACTAATTATGTATTTTTTGCAGCAAGAGTTCAACTGGAATCCCGACCTTACGACGTTCATCTATTACCACTTCGTCCATAAAGTCATGACGAACTACTCGTATCAAATGCACGAGTGGAAAAAGAAGTGGCAAAAAGACAAGGTTTTTTTACTATTTTAAATATTTCTTAAATTTATTATTAAATTTTTTAACTTATCTAACAATTTTTTTTATAAAGGTCCCAAAGTCGATGAACATGACGGTCTGGGCGGATTTCTGTGTTCATTGGAGTAAGGATGAGACGAAAGCTACTTCTTCCACCAACTCCACGAACCGCAAAAGCGAGCGTCAAGGGAAGGGCGTCTTCAAGCACAACTTGGGTGCTCAGTCTCAAGCAACTCTCAGGGATCGCATGGTAATTTCATTCGTTTCTTTTTCAAATTTTATAAGTTTCAAATTTTTATTAATTTCTTCTAATTACTAATTTTTTGTTTAATTTATATTGATATCAAGGTGGAAGCAAATGACGGTCAGCCGGTTGATGATTTCGCCCTAATGAAGAGGGCGTATACCAACCAGAAGACCGGCAAGATTGATGATGGTCTTGCGAGAGATGTGGTCAACCTCATCAGCACTCAGCTTGAAGAAGCAGCGTCTCAGCTTCCAACCGACGACGACGATTCCACGGGTACCCAGTTGCCTCAGGCTCGAATCAACGAAATCGTTCAATCGGTAAGTTTTTTTTTTATAAAATTTCATTTCATGCATCTTAGCTATTGTTTAACTTTGTCAACCTATTGTTTAACTTTCTCAATTTTCTATTTCAGACGGTTCCAAAGAGGAAGGGACGTTTGTTCGGTTTGTCTCGTCGGGCCCAGTCAGTTGCATCTTCAGCCGCACCACCGCCTTTTGTTGATACCGAAGTACTCCTTGGTCAGCTGCAAGACAAGGATACTCGCATATCTGCGTTGGAGAACAAAATGGCAACTCAACAAGAGAGGTTCGAGGCTCAGCAAGCGGACTTCGAGGCACAGAAGAAGCTGAACGAGCAGATGATGGAGATGATGAGGACGTTGCACCCGAACGTGACCTTCCCGACTCTGCAGAACCCGAACCCCCAAAACCCAAACCCCAACCAATAGTTTTTTTTTCTTACAACTTTCGAATGTTTTTTTATTTGTAATAATTTGAATTTGAATTTGAATTTTATATTTTCGAAATTAAATTTTAGAATTTTAATTTTCTATTTTCGAAATTTAATTTTTAAATTTTATATTTTCGATTTTAAATTTCTAATTTTCATTTTTTTAAAAAATTATTTTTTTCCAAAATTCCGAGGAAACAGTCCCTCGAAATATTCCGAGGACTCTTTCCCTCGGAATATTCCGAGGGACTGTTTCCGACGAATATAGTCCTCGGAATTTTCCGAGGGAAAGAGTCCTCGGAATATTCCGAGGGACTGTTTCCTCGGAATATTCCGTGGGACAGTTTCCTCGGAATGTTTCTCGGTTTCTAATCCGTAATCCGATGATCCGTTTCCTCGGAAAGTCCTCGGTATATACCGACGACCCGTCCGACGAAATGTCGTGCTCGGTATGTCCTCGGAACTGTTGTTCCTCGGAATTGCCTCGGAAATTTCCGAGGAAATTCCGAGGACTTGCTAAATACCGAGGCCATTATTTCGAGGGAAGATATGCTCGGTATGTCGTCGGAATACCGTTATTCCGAGGACATTCCGACGATTTTTTCCCTCGGTATTGGCCTGTTTTCTTGTAGTGAGTAACCTTCTTGTAATCATCGTAAGCCATCTGAACACAGCCATTTATTAAAAAAAAAAACAAGATTCAAGTAAGCGCATCATAGCTATAGCTTGGTCCACACGTAAACAAACCATGGTACAAACGTTACACGTACCTCAATGCGTTTCTTACTCGCTGTAAGCCTCTCAATATGTTCCTCATCCGCTGTACTCTTCGCTTCAAGGTAGTCGATTCTCGTCTTCATACTCTGTTCCTCGTTCTTCTTTACAACCAGTTCCTCCTTCAAGATTCAAGTAAGCGCATCATAAAGATAGCTTGGTTCACACGTAAACGAACCATGATACAATCGTTACACGTACCTCAATGCGTTTCTTACTCGCTGTAAGCCTCTCAATAGCTTCCTCATCCGCTTTACTCTTCACTTCAAGGCAGTGGATTCTCGTCTTCATACCCTGTTCCTCGATCTCCTTCTGAACCATTTCCTCCTTCAAGATTCAAGTAAGCGCATCATAGCGATGGCTTGGTTCACAAGTAAAGCAACCCATGATACAAACGTTACACGTACCTCAATGTGTTTCTTACTCGCTGTAAGCCTCTCAATACCTTCCTGATCCGCTTTACTCTTCACTTCAAGGAAGTTGATTCTCGTCTTCATACTCTGTTCCTCGTTCTTCTTTTGAACCAGTTCCTCCTTCATCTTCCTCACTTCTTCCCTCTCCCTCAGCTGGAATCTGTGTACTACTCTCAGACGCTGGACCTCTTCCCGTCTAAGATGACGAAGATCCCACCTTTCTTCATCTTCGTGGACAATCTGATGCATGCTGCTCGTCATCTTCGTCGTGCTTCTTGATTCTCCCTCCTCTGTTTCTGTTTCAGCCACTGTGATGAATAAAGTGGTTAAACGGATACTTCGTAATTGTTTCGACTCTTGCTTTTATTGGAGACTCGCTAATGGGCTCACTAAAAATATGAAATGGGCTAACTTGATTTAGTTATGATAACGGGCCTTAATAAAGCCCATTAGAGGTGGTCGTAAAACCTCAGATGACGGAGAAATCCAATTCCCAAATAAACCCTAGAAGAAGAGAACTCTGACGGGGAGAAATTGATCGAGATCGAGATGGGGAATGAGACGAAGAGCAATGGAGCTTCAAGCTTGGGTGGAGGAGGGTTTAGGGCAAAGATGGAGCACTATGTATACAGTGGGGAAAAGAAGCACGTTTTGGCAGGGATCGGGATTTTCACCGTCATCTTCGGCATCCCTTGGTATCTTATGAATCGAGGTCCGTTTTTTAGATCTTGTTCATCTGGGTTTGTATTAAAAGTGATAATAACAAGGAAAGTCTAGATTTTTTTTCTCCAGAAATGTTTCATCTTGATATCGACGGTTAGATAGATGGTAACTTGAAGAGTATGAATTTGTGCGGTACTTACGATATGATAAGCTGTTAGCTTTATGATGTAATGATAATATAGCATAAGATTCGGGTTTCAAATTTATTGCCAAATGGAATCGACTGATTGATAGATAGACTGAACCGATGTAGTTTGATATTATCTGAGGATGGATGAGTCACAATGGTTTATGTTGTTCGGATCATAGAGCTGAGCCTGAGCTGCATCTGCGTGATCACGATCATATCCTGTTTACTTCAGTGATCAGCAATAGTTACATTTGTGTTGACAAGAAAAGTAGAGATTTTTTTCCAGAAATGTTTCATTTTGATATAGATGGCTAGATGGTAGTGTTGGAGGAGTGTGACGTTGTGCAGTACTGATGAACTCATAAGCTGTTAGATTAATGATTTTGATGGTAACATCATAAGCTTCGTGCTTCAGATTTATTGGGCAAATGGAATCAACTGATTGATAGATTGACTGAGTAAATGTGCTTTGATGATGTCTGAGGATGAGTCACAATGTTGTTAGGATCAAATAGATTTTCAACAGTTGGCTATGTATTTGACTTGTGGTTTCTTCTTTGGGCGCTTAACCCTTTTGTTGAATTCTTTGTTTCTTTTAGGATCAAACAACCATCGGTCTCACCAAGATTACATGGAAAAGGCTGATAAAGCTAGAAAAGCTCGTCTCTCTTCATCTCCATCCCCATCCCCATCCTCTGACAAGTAGTCCTGTTTCAGACTCTAGTCAGATACATGCCGTGAATGAGATCCACTCACTAAGCGTTTTCCATGTCCATACAAACATATAACTCAGCAATGTCTGAGCCAGTGTGGTTTATTTAGTTCAGTTACGAATCATTTCACTGTACTTCCAGTTTCTATATTTGAATAAATAAAAGTTTTTCTCAACAACATAAATGTGAATTGCTCCAAGTTAAATCTTCATCTCCATAATAATGTTTCCTCTAGAAAGAAGCTACTGATCCATTTATAACTGCTGTTTGAAACTTGATAATGGAGAAAAATACAAAGGAGTGGTTTTTATGTTACGTATGGATGACGTAAATCTAAAAGAGTCAAGATACACTACGACCTGAATCATTATATCCTGACCCGGTAACTATTTCGACCGACCCGTTAATTTCTTCTCTACCTTTCGCGGTCTCATTTTTGTTCTGCTAATGAAAATTCGATCCGAGTTTCGATAAACAGATCTAATAAGTCCTTGATCATCTGAATTCTTCTTCCTTTTATGATTCTCGTTCTGGACATTTGAAATATTGCAGTAATTAGAGGTCGATCAAAGCTTGGACTTTGTTGTTAGGGTTCATCCTCAAGGTACTCAATTTCTCTTTTCTATTAGTTTTTTCTTCAATACTATTAAATTGGTTATGATATTTCCGTACTAGTTTGATCAGCGTTCGACAAAAATTATCTCTCTTTCGATGATGTTAACTCTCAAAATCGTAACTTTTGAGCTATGGGGTGATCATTTATCATTCTCTTATGGTGTTACATTACGTGTGTCTGTTGCTTTGAGAAAGCTTTGATTTGTATGAATTTTTTAAGACACAAAGTCGCAGTGTTGTCTGATTTCTGATGCACATTTGTTTTAAGGGAGCTCTTAGAAGCTATGGGAATGGCGTCCATGAGCAGCTCTAATGGTGAAAGCCTTAAACTTTGCGTGTTTGACTTGAGGAGAGGCCAAAACGAAGGACAGGAGCTCGACAAGATCTTGTTCTTCTATCCTCCCGATGTAACCTTCTCCACTCAGCTAGCCGTTATCGGCCTCAGCGAAGGCCTTATCACCTTCACCAGGTCAGCTCCTAGATAATTCTCCTTCTTTGCAGATAAAGATCATTCATTGGTTTCTCCCACTGCGGATCATGTTCTCATGAGTTTTGAGATTACACAATGTTTCACAACTCCTGTTTGGTCTTACTGAAACATGGTTTATGGAATTTAAATGCAGACTTTTCTCCCCAGAAGCAGCTTGTGAGGTAATAGAAGCAGAGAGACATTCTCATGTTTTCTACGAAGCCGAGCCTGATATATGGATGGTCATGGTACATCTTTTTTCAACTCCATTTCTTGTTTGAATCTCTCGCTATTCATATGCATTAGGAGAGCAAAAGTTTGATCTAGACTTTGATCAGGTCGTAGAGAAAAATAAGGAGATTGAAGCCATATGGAGGGTTGATGCATTGCAGAAGGTGCTCAAGGAAGTTCATTCCCTCTTTGTTATGTTCCACGGATCAGTTAGGTCATTGCTTGATAAAGAACCATCTGGTGGGCTTATCAGATCTCACTTGTATCCCTTCATCACAGACTATTTAAATGGTAAGCACAATAATCACCACCAATTCTACCACATAAAAATCTCTGTGTCATAGCTCATCTCAAAAGGGTTTCTATTGTGTGTGTGTGTCAGATCTTTCTATTGGGAAGAAGCTTCAGTTACCTTCCTTTCGTGAAACTTTGAAAGAGCGTGCTACAGTTCAGATGCTTACGTTAGCAAGAGATGCGGCACTTGAAGTTCAGGTTTGTCTCTCCCTCAGAAAATTGCAGAACAGAGTTAGTGGTTCACCGCTCTGACTTGTATTTTCTTTGAATGTACAGTCTCTTGTTGGAGTGCTAGATTCATGTGCTGGGACCCTTCGATGCCACTCTCTGATTCTATTTCATGACCTACTGGTGTCAACAACTCTCTCACCTGTATGTTTTCCAAATCCCTTAGTTAACCCAAGACTGTTGGTGCCGATAAGATTCTTGATCTTTTATCTCTTTTTGTCAGGATGAAACTGTCGACTTGTTTACATATTCTGTCATGAGATTGACCTCAAACGCGCTATCTTCTGGCACGAGCTCCTGGTCATATCTACGCAAGGGAACCAGTTTATCACAAACCTCTTCTAGATCTACCTCACCGCAACTTCTTGGTTCAAGTGATCCACTTCTGCCTTCAAGAAACGGTAATGACGCGGGACGTGTTATTAGACCGTTACAGCATAATAAGTGGTCAAAAGGGAAAGACGGGTTTCTTGTAACCGACATCTGGGGTAAAGATGTCACCCCAACGATCTGGCTACGGCAAACGCAAGAAAGAGTTCACCTTTTAGCCTATCAACACAAATGTCTCACCTTAGTTCTTCTGGTGCCTACCGCGGCCATTGTCAATGGAGAGCTAGACATCTCATTCGTGAAGCACCAAGTCATTGAGAACGTTAGCTTCCCTCTCGAAAACTATCTTAATCTTTTCCAGACTCCATCTCTTATCATTTGATATGTATTTTGCCAGGCATCAGCGAAGATCTTGAAAGTGGAAGAGAAGCTGTCAAAAGGATGGGGCGGTGAGAACGCTTACCATGTAAGCGGTTACCGTTACTTGCTAGTTGATAATGATATGGAAGTTTCCAGAGCTTCTCCCTCCGGAAAGGTAGCAACGTTAGCGAAGGTAAGACAGAAATCCCATCAATCGTATACGGCTAGTTCGTGACCAGAAGAGTAACAAAGATTCTATTGAATGTTTGTAGGAGACTTTACTTGCAGTAAACAAGCTGAGAGAAACAGTGGATACAGAAAAGAGCCGTACGAAGGAAGAGAAAGACATGGAGATATGTATTAGAGCAAAGAACAACGCATGGGCCATCGCTCGTCTAACGAGAGGGAAAGAGCTATACATGGCTTTAGAGAAAGCAAGTGACACTCTCCTTGATGCTACAGACTCTGTCCAAAGTTTCAGCAACAGGTAATAATATACTTTTTTTTTTGTTTTTACACCAAAACTGAGTTAGCAAAGTAATGTTAATCTTTTTGTGCGTCTCTTCTTCAGGTACTGCAATGGAACATTCTCCATGGATTAAAGCTATGCAAATCTTTTTGAAGTATTCTGAGATGATTTCATTTAAGCTTAACGTTGAGATTTACATGATGAAGGATAAATTTACTTTTATTTACATCTTAAGTACCATTCACGAGACAATTTCAACTATTTACATCGTTTTTGTAGTCTCTCAGTGTTGTTATTTATGTGCATTCGAATCATTTCTTCTTCATCCTATTCAAGCGTAAGGATTGACGTGAGAGGAGTAGTCTCTGGTTCCTGCACCTTCCCATCCCATCCATTCCTCCCACGTGTCACAATCTGGATCATTCATTCCGTTGAATCCGTCTTCGTACACATCAAATGGCTCAAATTCCTCCGTTCCCTCCATCTGATTCTTTATTTGCTTCAGCACAATCTTCATCAAAAGACAAAACAGGATCAATATACCATGACTTGACTTTAAATAAATTCATAAAGACAAAGACTCTTACATCGTAAGCTTCGTTGATTGTCTGAAACTGTACTCCACAGTTGCTTCCTCTACAAACATCAGGATGATACTGCAACAACAACAACAACAAAAAGATGTAAGTTTTTAAGAAACCCACATACCCAAAACGATGAAAAATCGAATCTTTCGAGTAAAGGTCAAACCTTTTTGGCGAGTTGTCTGAAAGCTTGCTTGACCTCGTATTCAGATGAATCGGGTCGGATCTGAAGTGTCTTATACGGATCCATTACTGAAGATGAAGAACAGACGACTCTTGTTCTGTTAAGCATCTTCGTGTTCTTTCGTCTGGTGTTCTTTAATCGACACGATGAAGAAGATGATGAAAAGGAAGATCCGGATAGACCCGAGAACCCGTTTCCTCCGATCGTTAAAGCGATAGTCATGTTTTACCAAATTTTTTTTGGTGATTCAAGTAAATTAGAGAGGTTCAATAATTGGAATTGTGGATTGAGTTGGGAGAAGCATAGAGAGGCGGGATCATATAAATAAAGAGAAGAAACGGTGACTTTTTTTTTCGTTATCTAAAAGTGTCCTTATCCATAACGCTTCCGATTTCCAAGTGTTATTTTTACTATTTTTTAGGACAAAACAGATAAAAAATTGTTTTATCCATTCCTACTTTTCTGTTACTATTATATTTACAAGTCGTTCCAAAAAGGAAAAAAGTATATTTACAAGTTCTAATCTTCTAAACAAAGAAAAACAAATTAGTTGCTGTGTAATTAGAGTATATAATCTGGTATGGATTCTAACAAAAAAAAAATGTGAAAAGGGAGTTGTTTGTTTGATAGGTTGGTGGGGTTTTAAGATATAAAGTAAGTTCATTTCTGTTTTCTCTACTAACCATGTTTTGGATACTGTGGGCAGACCAAAACCACCATTTGTTTTTAGTTTTTTTTTTATTTAAGATGATTGATACCGACATTTTATAAAAAAGGACTGATGTTTATTGCCTTCTTATCCGAAGAACAAATGTACGAGAAAGATTCCTTCGCAGTTTTATACTTTCACGATTTAAAAAAAATCTCATGAATTTCATCAATACACGCAAACACATTTTTTTTGTGGATCACATTAAAACAGATGATTGTACCAAGCGAGTTCTCGTAGGTTACAAGCAAATGAGCAAATGCAAACAAGTTTAAACATGAACTGAGGCAAGAGAATTACACTGAGTTGTTAACATTGCTTTAGAAAACCAAAACAAAAATTATGCAACCAGCGCGGAGAACCGGCAAAGCTAAATATGATGCATCCATCAACTTATGCAAGAACCGAATCCTATAGGATTTCCTCATTGAGGTCTCATGTGAATTCAAGTTGAATTAACCAAAACAAGATTTCAAAATCTGAAGAATTTTTGGTTGAAATGACTAAAAACAAAACAGCCTCTCTCACTCTCAAGATCTTCTTCTTCGCTTCCTCTTCTCTCTGTCGCTTTCATCCGAACTAGAAGAAGAAGATGACGATGAATCAGACTCTGAACCAGAACTGTCTGATCCAGATGATGATCCTGATTCTGATTCCGCAGCTTGCTTCTGTTGTTGCATGATGAGGCGCGGCATGTTCTTCAGATACTCTCTGAGACTCTCTGTGATGCCTCCAAGACCAATAGAGGTAAAGAAGTTGATTGCAAACCTCGTGTTCTTTGGATTGTCTTTAGGGAAGATGGACTCGAGTGATTCCTGCATTGTTGGATCCTGAAGCCTCTCATTAAGCAACCTTATCCCCAAGTGTTCTGACAACTCCTGTAATCAAAATCAAAACAACAAAGGAACGAATCAATCACATGATCCAACTCCAATATCAAAACAAATGAGAACAGCTCTGAGATGGTAAAATGAGTTTCTATGGAATGTGTTGTTGATTTCAAGTTTACCTGGAAAAGGATCTTAATGAAGATACGGGAGGATGAAGTTGTGTCCTCCTCGGTTAGCCGGATGTAGGCAAGCACATGCCATGGGAGTGCATCTGTGCCCAGTAAATGAGCAAAAAACTTAGCCACGTTACGCAGCTTGTTCGTCTCAAGACGGTGAATCATTGAGTACTGCTGAACGAAACACTTCTCAAAATTCTCTTGATGAATTTTGTTGATCATACAGAAACGCTGACCCAATAAACCGTAGTAGCGGAGATATGTTCTCTCCTGAGAACAACATTCCAGAAGCATTATGCAAAGTTCCATCTGCAACATTGAATTGGATAAATAATGTTATAAGTCTTGTGTACTTCCAGTAAATTCACAAACCTTAATACAGATAGTTTGAAAGGAGCTAGTTACCTCTTGGCCAGGTTCAAGTTTGATTTTAAGCAACTTGTGACCAGCTTCCTCAAAATCAACGCTGGACATTATGGTCAGGTATATTGTCCTCCTAAGATTAACAAGATTAGTCTCTGTCTCGTCTCTTATCCTCATTTGTTCTTCATCTTCTTCATCAGACCCATCTTCCTCCTCATCGTCATCCTCTGAACCAGCATCATCAGAGCCGTCTTCATCCTCAGACTCATCCTCACCAAGTAACTCCTTCTTCAGCGCCTCGTACTTCTTCTCGTTCTCAAGGAAGTCAGGATCAGGTTTGAAAACATCTACAAGAAAAACAGAAACATCAGAGAAAATTTATACCGAAGAGCTGTTTTAGCTTTACTAGTACTACTAAAAGTAATTTACCCAGAGAGGTCTCAGGAACTATTTCATCATCAAGAGATATATCATGCGAATACTTTTCCTCCACAAGATCTAGCTCAGGACGAACAGCTGGATGTCCCTGAAAGTATATCATTCACACAATTTCATGAGCACTATGCTATATGTGATAAACAAAGTATGCTACAACCAACAATATCAGAATATAATTGAATCAAGCTATGTACATAGTCTATTTTACCTGAAATTTTGCTTTCCTAATAGCAAAGAGCCCTTCAATCAAATACTGAACTCTCTTATCAATATCTCCCTCGTGCAGTATACCACGGAACCGTTCAAAAATCCCTGCATAAATAGAACAGGTATGCTATGAAAAAACGGTTTAATGCGTGAAATGAATCGCTTAGATACACTACCAAGCGATGAATCATGTCAATAACCATTGACTTGAGAAGTAATTTGATGGAATAGGTGGAAATAAAAGCAGTCCAATAATGTCTCTCGATACAAAAAAAAAACAAAACAGATCCTTCACTAGGAGGAAGAAAGGTTGAAATGATATTTTACCATGCAATCCTTTTGGTGTAACGTCCTGGAGCATGGCACCACACTCGGTCACGAATCCAACAGCCACCTCGACACCGTCATCAGTCGGATTTTCCAGAAGCACAGAGAGTAATTCAAGGGCAATGATCTCCTCAGCGACTTGCTGGTTTACTAGATGTGCTACAAATTTCACAGCAGCTAGCAGTTGAGGCTGGCAAGACAAAAAAAAACGAAACACATAAATGCATAAAACATGACACATATAAATCAAAACGCTCGATATGTGACTTACCTTGTCATTACGCTTGTAAGCTCTCTTAAGCTGCAAAACGACCCTTTTCAACAAAAGCTCAGCAACTTCTGGGAACTTGGCGTTGATAACAGCGACCAGAGCTGCAAAGACATCAGTGAATCCAGGAGATGCCATTTGAGACTTCATACACGAACGGCAGAAAAGCCCTCTCCCTCTGATGAGATTCTCAGCAAAGAGCTCAGGGATAATGTTCTTGATGTTGCTCGCGTTGACCTTATTCACCAGCCCGTTGATACTTTTACGGAGAGCGTCCCATGTGAGACGCTGATACTCCACGCTGCTCTTGTCGTCCACCTCCTTCATCATGCGTGCTAGCTTGAAAGGAGGGATATAGACTCCACCAGTTTTTCCTAAAGCTGTGGCATTGCTATCAGATGGGTTGAGTTCTGGTAACTTGGGCTTTGCAGAAGCTTCACTCTTCTCTTCCTTTCTCAACTTGTCTCTTTGTCTATCATCGTATCTATCACCATGACGCCTCTCTTTTCCATCTCCATTGTCCCTACGATGCCTATCAGACAAGTCTCTCTCCCTCCGATCCCTCTTTAAGAGACCATCATCACCTCTATCAGTCCTCTCTTTCCCTCTTCTGCTGCTCTTAATCTCGCCTTCCTCATTGTCATCAGAAGCTTGATGATCTTTACGTTTCCTCTCCCTTTCTCTCATACTTCTCCTACTCTCTTGTCTATCATCATCTTCTTTTTTATCAGAAGGCTTATCAGCTCTGACCCTAGAACTACCCCTATGACCCCTCTCTCTATCGCTTCTTCTCACTCTCTCGTCTTCTTCCGATGAACTATCGTGCGTACCCATGGATGGAACCCAACAGCGAATTAGAGAGATAAAGTGCGAACCTTTACCGATTAACACGGAAAACCCTAGCCTATCCAACGATATACTAATCTCTAGTAAGAACCCTACTGATGTTGTCGCGAAGATCTGAATCACGCGACCAAAAGTGATTTGCTTTTCTTGATTCTCGAAACGGCACTGTGTGTATATCAATCTTTATTTGGGTGGTCGGGTTGATACTAACAGTGAAATAAAAGCCTTATGGGTCAAGGCCCAATTTTAGATTCGGTTTTATATAAAAGTCAACCTAATAGACTTGAGCCCATAATATAATTCCAGATTCGTATAGAGTAGTAGGTTACCGAATATCTACAAATTACAATAAGACGCACATCCCGAGAAAATTACTAACTTCAAGAAAGATGCCTTCGTTCGTGGCATATGCTCTTTGCAACTTTTTTTTTTTTTTTTTTTTTTTTTTTTTTTTTTTTTTTTGATTAACCAGGTGGTTGACCAGCCCTTACGGTCCGGCCCACCCACCTAGGCCCGGCGCCAGCCTTCGCTTGTACCCGGTTAGGGCCTAAAGCACGCCTCCCCTCCCCGCGAGTCGAACTCGGGTCCTCCTCCTCCTATGGTCCCGAGGCAGGTAGGCAGGTACCACTGGACTACGAGGTCCGGGTTGCTCTTTGCAACTTCCAAAAACAATTTTGATTCTCATGCTAAAGTTTCACCAAAAGGTCAAAAACGCACAATAATGTACTAGTATTCTTAGTTGTACTGATATTATGTAAAAATAACGAAAGTGTTAATATATTTTTAGATCAAAGATATAGAAGTGGTAAATAGAGTTACAAGAACCGAAAATAATAAAAGAACAATAATCTGACAAAATCAAAAGGACGAAATCTTTGAACAATTCTCAGTTGGTCATTGATTAATAATATAACCTTGACTTTTGTGAATACTAAAAAGTAATCCGATGTCGTATACTTTGTTTAATCATTTTGCAAGAACTATGCCGGGAGAAGAAGACTTTGTGGATTAGACGTGTGATCATACACAAAAAAAAAAAACCTTTTAAGGATCATTATAACATAATTTTCTTGCCAATCATAACGTAAAATAAACCAAATATGTAAAATATTCTTTTTAAAATGTTTGTAGGTATTTATCAGTAAAGAAATCACGAAATATTCAACAAAATCAAGAACAATAACAGAGAAAAAAGATCACGAGAATCATATGGTTTTACCTCTATTTGATTTATATAAAGTGGTATGGAAAATCATATCATGTTTTTATTTTGCATGTTTTAGAAAATAACTTTTAAAGGATGCATGAAAAACAAGCTTAGTTAAATGAATAACCGAAGAAGATGGGAAAGGGTCCCGCACAAGTAAACGATCAGACAACTATTGTCCACTTCTTATTTCATATACCTCAAAAAAGAAAGAAAAAAACATATCACAACAAGTCTGAAGAACAACGCAAAAGCCTTTCCAAGTCGTAACCGAAACGCCAAACCTTTACCGTTCAACTCTCTCTCTCTCTCTCTCTCTTCTCCGTGTCTCTCTTGTACGCTATCTTCTTTCTCCTTCTTCCAACTTCTCTGTCTGTTTCATTCCTGTGAAGCTTTTTTTCAGATTAAAAATGGTGAAAGGGAATGGATTTGAGGGAGATAATACGAAGAAGGAGACAGTTGGTGATGGATTTGTCGGTGGCTTTTTCCCTGTCTCTACCACCAAGATCGCGTGGAAGTCAAGAAAAAGATCAGGTTTCTTCTCTGTTTCTTGTTATTCTCGGAATTTTTATTTGGTTTGCAAGATTTGAGGTTTTAGCAGATTCTAGCTCTGTGTGCTTTGTTTCCTTAAAAGTCTATTTCCAGAGATCTAGACAAGTAGCTTCGTTACTAGTTATCAGTCTTACGCTTGGAACATTAAAAGGCTTTAGCTTTGATTTTTGTCTGATCCGGTTATATGTGCGTTTGAATAATAAAGCATTAGCAACTTCTATTGCAGCATCTGTGAACCCAGACAAGGCACCAGAAGCTGCTATGGAGGTCACGCCAGAGAAGGATGAGACAACAGCAGCAATGGAAACCGATAAAGTTGGGGAACCAATGACCACAACTCCTCCTGTTCTGTCAGAGAAAAGAAAAGCTCTGTTTGAGCCACTCGAACCCATTACAAACTTGAACGGAAAGCGACCTA
This sequence comes from Hirschfeldia incana, assembly GCA_026261945.1. Taxonomy (NCBI): domain Eukaryota; kingdom Viridiplantae; phylum Streptophyta; class Magnoliopsida; order Brassicales; family Brassicaceae; genus Hirschfeldia; species Hirschfeldia incana. The sequence continues at coordinate 7,811,896 of JABCMI010000011.1, read as the reverse complement.
CAGATGCTGATTCCCTCTTGCCACCTCCAGATTTCGAGTCTGCAATCTATCCTAAAGGCTGGTTGATAGGCAAGAAGAGGAAGCTGGTGAATGTTGATGTTGTTGAGAGCATGCGTAGAATCGCTGTCCAGGAAATGAACAGAAAGGTAAACACAAAACAAAGACGTACTCTTTATTCTTAGCTGGTAAATTTTGTTTGATTAAAAGAGGATTATGGGACAGGATCGAGAGATAGATGGGTTAAACGAGCAGCTAGAAGAGGACTCGCGTTGCTTAGAGCATCTGCAACTTCAGCTGCTACAAGAGAGAAGCAAGAGAACTGAGATTGAAAGAGAGAACACAATGCTGAAAGAGCAAGTCGATATGCTTGTCAACATGATACAACAAGATGAAGAAGAAGTAGCAGAAGAAGAACCCTAGCTAGTATGTGCGTCCCCCGTCTACCTATAATAGTTCTGCTCTGTTTTTTTTATTCGTTTGTCCATAAAGAAGGGAGGAAAGAAGCTTTACCACCATCTATTATCTGGTTAAGCTACTGTTGTTGTTTCTTCCTGTTAGAACAAATAAAGAAACAAGAACACTATATATATTCTATGTCAACTTCTCTGCAAGGTTCTTCATTCAAGTTCTTAGGAGGATGAAGAACTGTTTAAGTGTGTGTGTGTGTGTTTCTGTATGTCTAAAGTTGCTTCAAAATACAAAATATAGAAATTGAGATAGGATCATATACAGATAGAGATATGTTGTGGTGTTAAAAGTGTAATCCTTGTGTCCTATGAATAAATGAAATCTACGGACCACGAATTTTCGAGTGTCCATCATTATTAGCTTTTGCAAAACAAACCTGCAACAACACGAAAGAGATTGCTTCAGTATTTACATGTCCATCCCATCCATCACAGCTTCTTTTATTCTGATTTATTTGACTATAACACAAATAACTGTAGTTAACAAAAGACGATAAGAAAAAACTCGAGTTGTATTTCCATTATTCAAATCACAATCGTGGTTTTGTTCTCTTGGTAAAATGACTACTACGTTACAGACACTGTCAGGCCAGTAAAGACAAAATTTCATTCTTCTTTCTGATGGAAAACACGGAGTTGTCTGAGATTACCATTGAGGGTCGCGTGATATATCCTCTTGTCTCCAAGTCCTAAGTCCGATAAAATCAAGTTACCCTGCAAGCAAGAAGGACAGATACAGAGCCAAGAGTGAGTAAACGATAACATACAAGACCAAAAGTATATACATGTCTCTCTAGTTTTTTTTTACTTACCTCGGTGGCCATTAATCTCCGGACATTGCTAGCGTAGAGTTTGGGATTATCTTTCTCTTCTTGTGAAGGGTAGTATACAGGTAACCGTATCACCTCCAGGTGGTTTACGAATTGACATAGAAGGAAGATTATGTGGCGTGCCTGTAAAAACAAGAGAGGGTGATTTTATTTGTAAGATGAAAGCTTCTTGAGGAAACAGCGAGTTTTGTTTTAAGAAATACTCACCCCGGAGATTGTATCCCATGCCACACTGAAACGCTCGTATGGATATTTTAATATGACAGGAAGAACAGGAGTTCCGGCCAGAAATGCACCAGTCTTGAATTGAAGCGAGTAGTCTCCGTTGGTGGTTGTTCCTTCTGCAGTGAGACCAAACCGAAGTTTTAAGGGAGAAACTGCGGGTAGGTTGATAAAGTAGTATAAAGGAGAGATATTGAACCTGGAAAAAGCATAATAGTTGGAGCAGATTTATTCCTATGAGCTTCTCGAACTCTTTCATTTACTGTTCCTGTTAAGATACAAAACAGTGGTTGAATACATAGTATGAAGACTAAAGCATACACAAGCTAAAGAAGCAACAATCACCTACCAGATACACCCTTGAAATCAGGCGATTTTGCTTCTCGCTGAACAAAGACACAACCAAGACATTTGCTGCCAGAAAAGGATAGTATAACCAAGTTTGAGATGAGATATAAGGACTGTTTTAAGAAGTTTAGATGAAGTCATTCACAACTAACCTGATGAGGCCAACAAGAGGAAGTTTGCCCACTGATCTCTTCAGAACCAAAAATTAACAGACAGATAAAATATAATTGTCATTGCCAGAAAAAAAGATACTCAAAAGTGTTAACTTCAGAAAGTAACTTAACAGAAGTACCATAAACCATATACATCTATCAACTAACCTTGGCGACAAAACTAGGGAAAGAAGCAGACATATGATACAAAATGTCAAGGTACGAAACGTGATTAGACACAATGACACCAGGCCTTTCAGGTTCCTCCTTATCGGTTTCACCATTCTCTGCAATCTGTAACCAATTAAGAGAAGAAACAAACGCTATGACATCAGTGTGAACGAAAACTTGTATCAATTTCAGCAAAAAAGAGGTCCCCAATAAGTTGTACAACAACCAAACCTCTCCTAACAATAAATGTACCCAAAACTATGTCTTCTTACAACAAAGTCTGACACTTTAAAGGTTCCCTATCCACATCTACAAGACTACAAGTTCCTCACACACGTAATGTAACTTGGCTTATACCTCAGATAAGGACCATCCTAATGCAATTGTACAACAACCAAAACCTCTCCTAACAATAAATGCCACCAAAACTCTGACACTTTAAAGGCTCCCTATCCACACCTACAAGTTCCTCCCCACACTTTAAATGTACTAAACCTCATCTTATACCTCAGAAGAAGTGGTTTTGAGATTGGAATCAACTTCTGAATCTCGATCCGGACAGCTCTCAGGGATCCAATAAAACCCAAACACAAAAAGCAAAACTCTAGAGAGAAACCTCCCACACCGCACGATCACAACCCTTCTCCACCCTCCCATATGAGCATAATCCTCCTGAACAACCCCTCCACCTCCTTCTTCCTCCTCCTCCTCCTCCCCCTCCTCTCCTCCACGATACGGAGACGAGAACAACGTAAACACCCTACACACCAAGTAATACAAAAGCAAGATACTCATCGCCAGAACAAACCGCACGGGAACAAGCGTCACCATCGCCACCGCGAGCTTCACCTTCTCCGCCGTCGGAAAAGGACCCAGACCCATTGTCCCGTACAAGTCCGTCCTCGCGAAAGGCGCGAACTTTTTGTCTAACTCCTCGATGGCGGCCGACACGTCGGATTCTGATTTGAGTAGGGGTCGGTCCTCTTTGCTCGACGACGAAGACGACGACGGTGGATTCGAATTCATGTCCTTTAGCTCTGATTCCATTGTCGTTGTTAAAGATATAATCTTTGTTAAAAGGGTTTCGAGTTTCGGATTGTGATTCGTATTCCCTCGTGAAGGTTTCAGCTTTCGCGCACACGTTGATTCAGGGGAGTCGCCGTAAAAGGTAAACATGAAACGATAATAAAGGGTTTTGATAATGTGAGGTGACGTGCGTGGTAATGTATTATACGCTTAATGGATATTGACGGTTAGATGGATAGTTGGAAACAATAAACGGACCAGGATTGTGTTTAAGGAAAACAAACTCCGTTCCAGATAGTGTCAATGATAATTTTCCTATCTAAATTTGAGTTTAGTATTTTGTTTGCGCCTTCAGATAATAATGCTTTATTTAATTTGGATTTAGATTTATGTGATGTATGCTTATCTTGCTAGATAACTATGAGCGATACTTATTTGCAAAATATTTTATTAAAATATATTTATAAATGTATGGTTTTAAAAATTGTATAATTTAATAAAACCATTTTTTGTTAGCAACATATACAATTTTAAATCAACAGAAATTCAAAAATATACTTGTTGTCAGTAAACATTAATTAATATCTATTTTTTTTACTAGTCATCAATAAAAACACATCAAATCAAAAAAAATATTTAAAACGATAGTCAAAAAAATTATCATTTAAAAAAATTATAATTTCAAGGCCTTGTTTTATTCCTAAGAGATTAGTTTTTATTCACAAAAAAAAAACAGTTTCGTTTTTCTGTTAGGTAAAATTTCGAGGTGAGATTATAATGTGACTTTCGTATTATGAATGCTTCGGCACAAGTTTTATATAAAATGGCATGCTTGTGAACATGCTTTATGTATTTTTCTTCCTTAAGATGTGATTTGCTAGCTCTTTCAGTGACATTGTTTTAGGAAATGGTATTATATAATAGTATAACCAAATGCCATGATGAAAGTTGAGGGCCTTTGTAAATAATGGTTTGATCCAGCCTCGGGACCTATTTAACTTTTTGTTTGTTAATGGATTCTGTTAAATTTAATCTGAACCAGATCGATGCTATTGAGAACGTACTGTACTGAATACTATACTCTATTTACACGTTAGTGGCAAACACAGAGGAATGCGAATCAGGTATCAACTTGCCCTACTTAAAATAAAACCGTACACAATCACAAGGCATGTCTCCTTTCAATTCAAGAGCCAAGATTAATCATTTTGTTTTCTTTTAATCGAGTAAAGAGATTGGACATTAACAATCAAGTTGCTTAATTATATTATAAAAGTTTGCAGAGTCCAAGACATAATCATAGCTAGACAACCTCCATCAATAGTTACCACCACCATGATTTATATATATGCATAAATATATGAATGAAATCGTCTCAATAAGAGATCAAATCTAATACTAATATGTCTAGTTCGATTAATTACCACAACGCTGGCTAGAAACATCATGTAAAAATGGTCAGGGTAAGAAAACAATTCGAGATGGTGTCAGTAAGAGTTGCCAGGAAAAACCTTAGTTAACCAGCTTACTGTTTGTTTTCTCAGACAAAACCTAAAAGCAAAAGTGGAAGTTGCGACAGTTAGATTCCCTTTCACTGTGAGGTTGAGTAGTCTTTTCTTCTGTTTTTGTTTGTTGAAAATCAAATCAAAAGCGTATAATATGATGAAAACATTTCTGAAAACAACGCATATGTTCATGATACTGTCTTTTCATTGGCAATTACCTCAATTAGTCGCGTTTCAAAATAGTTTTTTACCTCAATTAGTGTCTTCATGACAGTATATGTTCATGAATCATGATATAGTAGTATATATGTTCCTGAGTCACGTAACATTTCTGTTACTAAAAATTATACTAGAAAACTGTATAAAATATTAAAATACGACTACCTCAGGTAAAACAGTTGGATAAAAAATAATCAAATCTTTTTATCGATTTTTTTGTTTTGTAAAAATATTTCAGAGTCTAGATTTGTTATACAATAGGGAAAAATTTTAAAGAAAAAAAAACACATTTTGGCCTGAAATTCACAGTAACCTTGAACTCATAGTTAGTGTTATAGCCTTGTTGTGTACTGAAGAATATGTTATTTTTTCTATAAGATTATGACTAATATTAAAATATTGAAATATGAAATCCTCCACTCGCACTAGCGGCCAATACTAACAGAAGTAGCATCACCATCCACACATTGAATTTGTTTTTATAGCTAAAATAAAATTTTATCTTACAATTTTGTAAACACAGAAAACACTGTAAATTTTTGTAATAATTAGGTAATAAGATTGCAGTAATTCACGTGAATCCCCAATAATTTTCTCATGCACAAAGTGGGGTCCTTAGTTTTTTTCTGTGTGTATGTTCCTTTGCTACTTCTCGCCAGCACTTCTTCTTTTGTTTTTTTTGTTTAACCTGGGGGTATCCCAGGCCCAGAAGGCCCAGACTAATCCCCAAGGAGAAGGAATGCCCACGGATAGACGCCCCTCCCAGTTTTTCAAATGGGCCGAAAGCATGGCCCATATCCGTGTGGATAGACGCCCCTCCCACTTCTTCTTTTGTTCTCTTCACTACCTCCAAACTTCCCAAGAATCTCTCTATTAATTTCTCCTCTCTCATCTCTCCCACCTCATATTTTTTCTCTGCCAAGAGAATCCTCCTCAAGAAAATGTCGAAGAAAGCTACCTTTCTGCCATTGAATCTTTCACTTGCTCCTTTCCTTCTTATTCTTCTTTGCCATCTTCTGTCGTGTGCTGCAGTTCATGGCGTCCAAGAGAAGAAGATTCTCAGTCTGCACAACAACATTTGGTCTCCCATGAAATCAAATGAAGCTTCGAGTTCATGTTTCTCTCACAGTCTTGGTGAGTTTTTCCCCCTCTCAAACATTCACCAACCATAGAGAAATGATATGTAGATACTGTTTCTTTACTTTTGTTTAATATTGTTTATAACGTGATTTAAGGGTTAGATTAGCAAAAGCCTATCATTTGTTTAAACATTTATTTAAAGTCATTACCTTTACATTACTTTTCTTAGCTCCCTTTCTTTCAATTGGGATTAGTAATAATCCTATAGTTGTTTTTCTTAAGCTTTACAACTGTATCTATAGAATCTTGAGATTCTTTCCTCCATATGAGAAGACTCTTCTTGCACCGATGTTTATATCTTTGGCGTGTGAACTCTGTTTTCCAAAACAGAGTGTTCATATACTCTGCTTTCGATATGCCCTTGTTGGCTCTTTACTCTGTTTATTTTAGTTGTCTATTACAAAGAGAGAAACACTGTTAATACTTATATAATGATTTTGTGTTGAAACTTAGGGGAAAGAAAGGAATCATCCACTACACTGGAGATGAAACATAGGGAACTTTGCTCAGGAAAGACTATAGATTGGGGTAAGAAGCTGAGAAGAGCCTTAACTCTTGACAACCTTAGAGTCCAATCACTTCAACTGAAAATCAAAGCCATGAGCTCAGCCACCACAGAATCAATTTCAGAAGCTCAGATTCCACTAGCCTCAGGGATGAAACTTCAGACTCTTAATTACATTGTCACAGTTGATTTAGGCGGGAAAAACATGACTCTGATCGTCGACACTGGAAGTGACTTGACATGGGTCCAATGCCAGCCTTGCAAGTCTTGTTACAACCAACAAGGTCCTTTGTATGACCCATCAGTCTCATCTTCTTACGAGACAGTTTTCTGCAACTCAACAACTTGTCAGGATCTTGTAGTAGCTACAGGCAACTCAGGCCTTTGTGGAGGCAACAGTGGTGTTGATAAAACGACTTGTGACTACGTTGTCAGCTATGGGGATGGATCATACACTCGTGGAGACTTGGGAAGTGAAAGTCTCCAACTTGGCGACACGAAGGTCGAGAGCTTTGTCTTTGGTTGTGGCCGAAGCAACAAAGGTTTGTTTGGTGGAGCTTCTGGACTAATGGGTTTAGGAAGAAGCTCTGTTTCTTTAGTCTCACAAACCATGAGAAACTTCAATGGTGTCTTCTCATACTGTCTACCTTCTGTTGAAGATGGAGCTTCAGGCTCACTCTCTTTCGGTGACAATTCCTCTGTTTACAAGAACTCAACTTCAGTTTCATACACTCCTTTAGTACAAAACCCTCAGCTTAGTTCCTTCTACGTCCTGAATCTCACCGGTACTAGCATTGGTGGCGTGGAGCTGGAATCTCCAAGCTTTGGTAGAGGGATTCTAATCGATTCAGGAACAGTCATCACTAGGTTACCACCTTCCATTTACAAAGCTGTGAAGACAGAGTTTCTAAAACAGTTTACTGGGTTTCCTTCAGCGCCAAGTTATTCGATCTTAGACACTTGCTTTAACCTCACAAGCTATGAAGACGTAAGCATTCCTACTATCAAATTGATCTTCCAAGGTAACGCTGAGCTTGAAGTGGATGTCACTGGTGTGTTCTACTTTGTCAAGCCTGACGCATCTCTAGTCTGCTTGGCCTTGGCAAGTCTGTCATATGAAAATGAAGTCGGTATTATAGGAAACTACCAACAGAAAAACCAGAGAGTGATATATGATACCAAACAAGAGAAGATTGGAATAGCAGGAGAAAACTGCAGTTTCTGATGACTACCCAATAACTTGTATAATAAGCTTTGTGTGTTCTCCCTCGTATCATGAAAGCCAATCATCTCTTTTGGCAAAGCCAATTTGAAAAGTTTCAACTATTCTTATATATATATATATATATATATATGTGTCTTTTTCAGTATAGCAGTACTTTACCAGGAGTTGTAAGAAACCATGCTTTGATGATCTTGTGCGAGGAAGCAAATTTACTCGTTGCAAATATAGTCGTGTGTTTTCACTTTTCATATACATCGTGTATTTTTCTCCAAGTCTAATAGGAACATCGCTAGCTCGGTCAGTTTGTTTCGTTGGAAAAATCAACGCAATTCTCATATCAACTTTCTAGATTTATTCAACTTGAAGAAATAATTGAAGAAATTGGATGAAGAACTTCAGATAAGTGTTTCTGAATTTAAGTCGAAGACGAAGTGATAATGTGATTTGACTCGATTGAATTTGCCGAGCAAGATCCTCCAAAAGAGAACTGTCGGAGTAAGAGTTGGTGAAGAAGGATGAAGAACTTCAAGCAAGTGTTTATGAATTTAAGTAAATAGATTCTTGTCATAATGTGATTTGACTAGGTTAAATTTGTAGCTGTAATAGATAAGCATGAAACAGGAATTAAAGAGCAATGATGAAGAACTTCAACTTCTTCGGATATGAGTTTTTGTGAATTCAAGGCGAAGACATAATCAATTGTTGTGATTTGACTAATTGAATTTAGACAGAAAGATACTCAAAATTTAAGCATACGTTTTGTCAGATAAGTATAAGCATTTTATCCGTCAAAACTTGGATTCGAAGTCTGTAAGACTCAAAATTTTAATTTTATGATATTTACAAACGTCATTGTTTTATCGAAAATGTCATGTCAGCTATTTAGTCATCCAGACAAACGGTTATATATATGCACGTTTGTGAAACTGTATAAACATTTTAAAATTTTATTGGGTTCATGATAGAATATGAATTATACTAAATTGCATTATACTAAAGTTTGTGATGGAATAGATACAGTCCGAAAAATTTGGTTTGAAATGGTTATTCATGATCTAGTCATTTGTGATGAACTTGTACATTCATCAGAAGATATGTTACACATCTCTCATCTTTTTTTCTTTATTTGATGAAACAGATTGAGAAAAATACATATAATATTCACTTTTCTATATAATATCATTTACTCTCAGTCACTTCTATAAGAGTAAATAAATATAACACTTTTTCACAAGAACCCAAGAAAAAACAATATTCATTTCTATATAGCTCACAGTTGCATGATATATTCCCTAGATTTCTCAACTTAGATTTTTCACAAAAACCAAAAACAGTAAACACATGAATATCTCAATTGTTGAGATACCAATAAATACCAAAAACAGTAAACAAATGATTTGATTTGTTGTACCACCATCTCATGAGCTTTATTTAGCCACTTAACATAAATCAGTTAGCACATTTGCCATGACATATAAATAGAAGCGAATCAATAATTATGTTAAACCACCTTATCAATGACTAAAACAAAGCCAGCGACAAGAAACACAAAGAAGATGAGGAGGAACCTGAGTCATATACTACCACAAGAAATCCATAGGCTTTTGTGTTGTACCAATGGTGATGGTGTAGAAACCTTGCTTGCTCATGATCTTGTCATTTGTGCTGAGCTTGTACATTCATCAAAATATGTTGTACAACTCTCATCTTTTATCTCTATTTGATAAAAGTGGTTGAGAAAATAGAGATATATAGTATACTAGTTAGTATAAACAATATCATTTACTCTTAACTTTTTGTTGCAATACTCTCAATCACTTTACCTTCTAATTAATTATAGATGAATCATGAATAGATAACCTTTTGACACAGGAAAAATAATGGTCATTTCTATATAGATCACAATCACATCACATGCATATATTATATAGCAGTTTAAATGTAGGTTTCCCAATTTAGAATTTTTCACAAGAACCAAGAAACAAATGAGAGAATATCTCAAATGTTGGCATAACCAAAACAATGAGTTTATTTTATCGAAAAAATGAAGACTAATGTCAGAGAAAATAGTGGCAAATAGAACGTATGTTTATTTGAAGCCATGTAACTTCAACAAAAGATGCTATGCTATAAAGACTAAAAATTAATTTTAAGTTCTTCGTTAGCTGTCATGGTGAAAGAGCTAGTTCAGTTTTGGTTGATAATAAGAATGATAATAGTCTAAGTTGGTTGTCTTGGTGATAAAGTTCTCAACTAAATTCACTGGGAGCATCAAAATCAAAGGAATTCATTGTTGTTCAGTCAAACGTAGAAACTTTATTATAAAAACACAACTCCATTCAGATTATTCTTAAAAATCCAGAACTGGTTCATGATGAATCATCTGGCTTTTTATTGTAAAACCACAAACTCGCTGAAACTGAAACATAACATTGCAATGGACTTGGCATATGCAGAAGCTGACGTGGACAGGAAACATAGTAAATGAAAGACTCAGAGCGGTGAAAAAGATTTGGCGTTAGAGAGGTGGAGGAAGTTTCAGGAAGATTGAGAGTATAAATAGGAGGTTTGAGCTTAGATGAGAGTTATGCTTTGATTGTTGTTGAAGATTGATGTCATGCGTCGTCTCTCGGTCGCCATGAGACCGATGGTTCTTGATATACTCGCCATGAGAGTATAGCTTGAATCGTACTTTGAAGTTTCATTCTTGTAATTTGTGATTGATAATCAATAAAGGAGTTAAGGATTTCTATAGTCTATCATACATTCATGAAAAGATGTTACCCAACTCTCATGTTTTATCCCTATTTGATAGTTTTTAAAAAAATAGATATATATATATATATATATATATCTTGGGGGTGTGGAGGCCGAAGGCCCTTGGGGTACGGAATGTCTTTTCGATTTAGAAAATTTATTTTTTCTATTGGGAAAAGAAAATCGAGTTTTTTAAGACTTGCATAAATATGAGTCTAAGAGTTTGTAAATTATTTATTCACACAATAATAAGAAACCCTAAACGGGTATTTGCCTCAATTTGTTTTGTTCTATATTTTTCTCTGATAATTCGCAGCCGTTCACAACAATATAGATACTAGTTTGTTTAAATAATATTATTTATTCTTAGTCACTCTTATCATTTAAAAAAATGATAAATAAATAAACATTTTTACATAAGAAAATTAATGTTCATTGAAGTTATATCACATGCATATATAATGTAGCACTTTAATTTAGGTTTCCCAACTTATGATTTTACACAAAGACTAAGAAATTAGGAGATCTTTGGCAGAGAGAACATATGTTTATTTGAAGCTACGGAGCTTCAAACAAAAGCAAGATGCTAAGCTATCATAAGCCTATCAGGAACCGCTTCTTAGCTTCCGAATATGGAGAATTTTGAACCATCATGACTTTTGATTTTACTTTCAAGTTCTTTGTTAGTTGTCATGGTGAATGGTAGAAAGACTAGTTTAGTTTTGGTTAATAGTAGTAGGATCATAGTCTATGATGGTTGTCTTGGTGATAAAATTTTCACCTTTATTCACTGGGAGTATCAAATTCAGAGGAAAATCAAAGGCATGCAGCAACTTTTATTATGCAAACACAACTTCATTCAGATCCATAACATCGCATGAGACAAGTCTCAGTTCATCAATGCATCTGCTAATGGGAATGTTGGAGATATATCCACCGGTACCTAAACACACAAACAAACCATGTAAGCAGACCATTTTTATGTGAATCATCCTGTAAAAACAGTCAATCTCAATTTATGTTTCATGTTATACCTTAACGCTCTCGAGCTTCTCCAGAGAGGCTTTCAATGGTCCGGTGATAGTGCAGTAATTATTTAAAAGCAATGTTGCTGCCTTTTTGTCACCTCTTCCTTGGATTGTGAGTATCTCATGGCTCAAACTCTCAACTGCATCTTCCACCTTTAAATGCAGAAAAGCAAGATTTCAGAAACTTTGGAGTTTGGATATGAAGAATCAGAAAGTTACCTTTGTGAAATCAACCGAGAATGTACAGTCCTTGTGGAAAACAAAGGCTCCTTTCTCATACAACCAATTGAACTGCAACGCTTGTCCTTTCCTGAAGCCGGAAGATATAATTATATCAGGAGCTATACATATACGACGTGTGAGATTATTTGTATCATTCGTTACCCATGAGCTTCTGTGAGACCAAACCGGATGGATCGAAAGCATCCAGCTAGAAAAGAAACATACATACTCTCCATCATACTCTTGGGAAGCAGACCCTGTTGATTTCACATACAGAAACAGAACAAGAAACAGTGGTTCAGTTAAGTATTTTGACTTGGAGATTAATCAAGGATTTGCAAATTAGGAATTAAATGAACCAAGTTTGGTAAATAGTAAAGATGATTAAAGACCTTGGTGATGAGAAACTTTAGTGCCCAAAGACCAACTATATCTGCCTTTGCTTCTTCCATTGCAGAATGGAGTTCTTGCAGTTCCTGGATCAAATGAAATTTAAGGGAAACGATTAAACTACAAGTTGTTTTGCGGTTAGTACATGATCGCATGACAAAAGATTCTTATTAGATGTCTCTTGCAGGAAGAAGTAAAACCTTTCTCACTGTAGAGGGTTGACCATCAGGAAGCGTTATGGTATGCGGACCAATGCCATGGCAACACTCATGGCAAATGGTGTGAGTAAAGAAGGAATCAAAATCAACAAATCCTCGCTGTTCCTTGCTGATGATTACTTCAGCAATAGGCTTTAGAATATGCTCAAACCTGGAAAAGAAAAGGCTTAGTAAGTAGTCATGCGTGACAACCGTTTATAATTGAAACATGGAGGAAGGAAGACAGAACATTACTTTGCTTCTTGAACGTTTTTGAGCATAACCATTGATGTTCCTCTGTCTTTGACAATTTTCTCATCGTTTGGCAAGTTGTAAGCAACGGTCTGAGGACCTTTCACATCCTGTCACAATCAAGAAACAAGTGAACAGTGGATAAAGACAAGACAAACGCTACATTAAGTCTTTTTCCCTCTCCTCTCTCGGATCATCTTTGGATAGTCATTGGAACTTACTCCGGAATTGTAAATTAACTGGATGACCCGAATAGGAGCAGCAGACACATCTTTTGATTTGTATACACTGTCAAGCGGGAGATTGTCTTCCAATAGCTACCGGAAAGTGAAAAAAGAAAAATGATCTCAAAGTAAGCAATTAAAACATCGATTGATTGAAGCTGCAAAAGGAGAAATGTACCTTTAAATTGTCACCAAAGAGTTTCAGATCAGATGTGGCTTTATCATCTCGAATACCGATGAAGGCTTCAAATGAAGCCTGCAATGAAATATATATACAGATTAGAGAGAACTATCATGCAATAACCTAATGCAAATTTAAATCCAAATGGTCAAAGGAGTTGCATGTAGAGACCGCTAATGTACAAATGCAAAGCTAAAGGCAAGGATTGTGAGTATAAGCTTAAGTAGATAACACCAGAAGAAAACCTTATAGAAATTCTTACCTTGTAACCAAAAATTTCATCTTCATATGTCTCATATGGACCAATGGTAATATCCAACTTTGAATCCTACAGAAATTGATACAGACTTAAAGTTATGGTGTGAATGACAATCTCCCAAACACGGTGTGAATGACAATCTCCCAAACACGAAATTGCAGACTTGATAATAAAATAGCCAGAGCTTGCCTTACAAAAACTATCTTCTTATGAAAGAAAGATTACTTATCTATAAAAATGAATGGGCAAAGAAGAAGTACCAAGTCCATCCATGCAATGTCTGACTCATAATAGTCATTTGAAAGGAAGGCTTCAGCTTTGCTGTGCAGTAGCTTCTTCAAACTATGGAAAAACATTATCAAGTACTTCAATACACGTAACAACTCGAGTGGGAAAATATCTGTAAAGAAACTGCATGTTATTTTACCTCTGTGAAGTGGCCAAGTCTCCAGCTTTGTGCAAAAGTTCAGAAGCTTTTGTGAGGAAAGGTCGATATATCTCTGAGTAGGGAACACTATACAGATCGGAGTTTGAGTCTGGTAACTTCTTTGTGATGTTGGCTAGATGGTCAGATTGAGAAGCTTCTACATTAGCTTCACTTCGCCTTTTTATAATACTGAAAAACCCTGTTGCAGCATGCTTTTGCTCTTCCGTTAGGCTACTGAGCCATAAGTTGAACTCCTATAAAATTTTCAAAACACATTTCTTACCATGGGAACATACAACAAAACGGAAAACAAAAATCAAACATTGTGATTGTGAATACCATTTTATCCATATCAGGAGGATAGAAATTGGCACCAGGTGGCTTAGTCAAAGGAAAAGCTGCTCGATATTCAAGACCCTTCCAGCCATCAATAGGTTTCGTTGCTTCGGGAAGCAACTTCACAGCTGAATCCGCCGTGGTCAAGAATGGTTCATTTTCATCCAGAGACGACCTAGAGATGTAAAAAGAAACATCAATGTCTTGTTCTGATGTTAAAATAAAGACAGTTCAATGATAATCACCATGGACTTTTGTTGATCAGGAAGTAATCCCATTTAAGTTTGTCCAGTTCTGAGGCATTGGCATGCTCCTTAAGCCAATCTCTCAGAGCTGGATTGCTGTACCAAACCTGTTTAGGATAACATACAACTTATTTAATTTAGTTTTAAGTTCAGACATGAGATCTCATGTTCATAAACAGAAGAGAAAATTCAGACTACAGATCTACAAAACCTGCTCATAGAAAATGTCGTCAATAACTTTAGCAGCCTTGACGATTAGACCCAACGCTTTCTGATCCGCCTCAGAGAGCTCTGTCAACTGCATAGCAAAGATAAACTGAGTTTTATTGTTCACTTGAAACAAATAAACCACAGTTATATATGTGACAAGTTAATACCTTTGCTTCGAGGGTGACAGGAGAGTATCTCTGGAGTTGCTTCTGCAGAGATAAACTACGAGCCTCAGCGTTCACTTGGCACCTTCAACACACGTCAGAAGAAACAGTCTCTTGTAAGATAAGAACTTTCTATATACAACCTTTAGCTTAGCAATGGATATGTCACACAAAAATGGAAATAACTCAGAGAAGACCAGTGAGAGATGATAATGTTACCTCTGCCTAATTATTTCAAATAGTTTTCCATAATCTCCATTTACATCACATGGAACATAAGCAGGGTCTTCCTTGGCAAGAAGGTTTCTGTATTCTTCATAAGGTATGTACTTCACAGCAGAGACTTCCTCTTTCTAATATATATAAGAACGAAGGAAATGGTGAGGTGAGTTGTGTGGCTTAAACTTAGAGAATCATAAAAGGAAATATTCTCACTTGAAGAGTAAAGGCTTGTAATGGGATTGGATGCAGAACTGTAACAAGATACACATCATTGAACTCATTGTTTATGAATTTTCCATTGTTTGTGACACTGTAAAAAGCAACACACTGTCAGATAAGAACCAGTGTGCATAGCTTCAAAGATGCAACGACTATACCAATCAAGCTAAACACTTTTGAGCAGCAATCAAAAGATTTATAAGGATAGAGAGAGAGAGAAGATGGATCACATAAAGCCAAGAAAATTGAGTTTAGAAACAAACCATTCTTGAAGAAAGACGAATATCTTTTCAAAGGCATCCTTTGGGAGTTTTATGCCTAGCTCTTCCTCAAGCTCTCGCCTACCGAAACAAAAAGTGGAACAGCAACTTTAGTAAAATGATCTCGAATTAAATGGAAAGCAGAATCAGATTAACTTACTGTGCAGATATAAGAGATGGATCACCGGCTGAGATATGACCAGCACTAGAGATATCCCACTGTCCAGGCCAAGAATCTTTATCATCAGAGCGGAGTTGGAGAAGCAGCTCTTGAGTGCTCTCCACAAAGATCCAAACATGAACTGCACGATGGTAATCTCCATCTCGGTGAATCTCTGACCTATAAGGCAGAGACACGGTAAAATCTCTGAGGAACCTTAAAAACCCTCTGTAGTTAACAAGTCAACGGAATCAAATCAAATCCAACGAGAGAAAGGCGTAGACTTTCAATGTATAAACAACGGTTTAATTCAACTAAAATCGCTTCTATGCCGAATCTGTATCTGGGAATTTTTCATCTAATAAGAAATAGAAACAGTAAACATGCCTAGGTTTGGACACACCGGTCTTCTCGCCAGTTTTGGTCAGAACGTCGAAGTGCTCCTCCGCCATATCTCTGTCTCTCCGTTACTGTCCGTGAAGTGTATGTAAAAGGTAACGCAATTTATACAAGAGTGAAAAAGTGACACCTTTCTGCTTACTTGGCTTCACCTAAACCGGACCACTCTTTTGAGTTAAATGAGCCATGTTAAACCATATCCACATTTAAAGTGTCACGTGCTTGGTTTCACCTAAACCGAACCTTATTCAGTTAACTGAGCCATCCACATTTAAAAGTGTGTCACATACTTGTCTTCATCTAAATTGGACCCTCTTCAGTTGAATGACCCATTTGGACGCATATCCATGCACATTCAAAGTGACACATATTACAACACATTGTTCTAAGAGAGAAGAAGCAGACATTTGGACATGTATACAAGCAATACATGCACTCGTGGGTGAACAAAACAATGTTCATACAATTCAATCACTCACCTTCCTGCTCAAGAGACGGGTATCCATCTACATTCAAACTCTCACGAGATATTTTGATACACTGAATGGCATTGAGGTAATTCATTGGTCAAACAGCTCCATCGCAATGTGGTCAAGAACACAGTAAATCATCAACGAAAACAAGTTGTATATACCTACATAGGACTGTACTTTCCTTTAGCCACATCTTGATCAGTGATGACTTGGATGGTAGCTGATAGAAGTAGACAAGTTAGGGGTTGTATATACAGGAGTTTATTTTGCTATTCAACAAAAGTCGAACAAAAAAAAGTTCAGAATTGCTTCATCTGCTTTAAGTTCTAACAAATTTTTTTTTGCATGTATGTGACTGTTAGCAGATCGTTTTTCATATTGCTGAAAATTTTAACAACTTAAAATAAAAAATTTCTGCAACCTCTGACTAAATTTCGGCTTGCCTCTAGAGTCTTTTGAGCCCTTGTTGTTTTACATCTTATTGATTATGTAGCCCAATTTCTCCTTGGACCAGAAATGTTTTTTTTTTTGCTAGATGTATGACGTGTGTTTATGATGTATGAAAGTACCATGCAATTGCTAGGAAGAAGCTGTAGTATTCAGTTTTAATTTGAGTTGAGGAAAGAAAACTCAGAGATGGAGGATGTGACATACAAAAAATTGTATTGATTTTAAGTGCAAGGAGAAAAGATAAGAGGATGAGTAAGTATGTGGCGTGAAATACTCTTGATAAGATTTCTTCATCCTATCGTCTGTTTTGATTAAGAAGCTGAAAATTCAAAGGCGGAGACTTAAAGACCTAATAATGCTGTATGCGTCCAAGTAAACGCACACATTTCTCATCCTTACAAAAGCCAGCTTTTACCAAAGAAATACTTAGGAAATAACAATCATTTTTTAAAAATGAGCTCTTATAAGCTTTCTTCCCTTTTCATTATCTTTTCTTTAATGTTTTTTTTGATCTTTGATCTCGCTGTTGCCCAACCTTGTCGTGTACATTGTGGTGGAATCGACATCCGGTACCCATTTGGAATCGAGAAGGGCTGCTATCTCAACAAATGGTACGAAATTAAATGTCTTTCAGTTTCAGGGAAGCTTGTCCCTATTCTTTCACTAATCGGCAAGGAAGTTGTGGATATCTCTCTTCCGGATTCAATCTCGTCTGGTTCGTATCGCATGGCGTACGGGTCAGTTCGCATAAAAAACGCGATAACTTCAAGGGGGTGCTCCAGCAACGAAGAAGAGTCTACATCACTTTTGAATTTGACGGGGAGCCCTTTCTACGTTGGTGTTAGTAATACACTGATAGCGATTGGTTGCAACAACAGGGCGTCATTGACGCATGTCCAGCCAATCCTCGTGGGATGTTCCTCTAGTTGCCTCGAACCAAACCCTACAGCTTCTGCAAGGGATTATCTATCAACAGTCAATTGTAATAGTAAGAGCGGCTTGGACTACGGCTAATGTAGCGAAAGAAGATATATAAATGACACAACCTGCAAAGGTAATCAATGCTGCGAGGCAAGCATGACCGGTAGTATTCAACAGGTTGTTGGTGTCAGAATAGATAACTCCACAACAAGAGGGTGCAAAGTTGCCTTCTTAACAGCTGAGGCATACTCTTTGTTAAATGAAACTGATCCAAGTGTGATTCTTGCTAAACGACATTCAACAGTTGAGTTAGGATGGTTCATCCATACAGCGAATGTTTCTTCCTTCGTAGACTCTCTAAGATGTATGCCTATGAGAGAGTTTCAAGATCTTAGTGAAAAGTCATATCGACTGACTTACGGAATAAGTTGTGCATGCGACTATAATTCTTATTTTCCTAACTATGCAAGTTGCAGATGCAATTCTGGTTACACGGGCAACCCATACCTTTGGGGTGGATGTAAAGGTTCGTAAGTGTGTTTATAGGTCATTGTATTCAACTCTTCTATCTAAGTAAACTATAAGATCATCAAAAATTAAGTTTCATTTTTTCTAAACCAGATATTGATGAATGCGCTGAAAGAGACTCGCCATGTGGGGGCGACGCCGCTTGTATCAATTCGCTTGGGTCCTATAAATGCGTGAATGGAAACGGAAACCATTGGCAACTTGCTATAGGTAAACTTTTTAGTAAAAACAAAAAAAACTTGCTATAGGTAAACCTTGCTTCTATCTCATAAACAGTGGGGGATAAATTGTTTTACGGGGTTCTTCCTATATATATTTTTGAAAAGAAATCATTTGAATTTTGACTGCATATCGATGAAATATAAACTAGCTTGATCTGTGCGGGGTATTTGTTTTTACTTTATTTTCTTAAAAAAATATCTGTTTTGTATAAATGGTAGCATATATTTTAACATTAACTTGTATTAAATATCCTCTTAATAACAACATTTTTAAACACTGTAATTCATAATTTATATAGAGTAGTTTTTATCGTATATTTATTGCAACTGTACCACTCACATTTCTTATCGTATATTTATTGCATTAGATTTCATTGAGCTATTATTTGTAACTAGATCGTTTTTCCGCGCTACGCGCGGATAATTGATTTTTAAAATTTACAATTAATTTTTTTGTGTGTATATAAAATAATGCATAATTTTTATATGTATTTTGTAGGATATAGTTTTGTTCTTGAATTTATTTTAATAAAAAAATTTAATTAGTTTACTTAACTATCAAAACTGAGTTTAGAATACAAAAAATAGCACAGATGATGTCGGAAAATTGTTCTTACCTTGGTTTTCTTTATTATTATCCTTTGAGTTGCAGATAGAAGGTGTAGTTTTAATTCATGTATTAAACTGAACTCTTATCTTTCCTTTTAAGTCATTGATAATTTTATAAGATTGGAGGTAAGTTTTTGAGAACTATGTTTGAAACTAATTAAGATTTTATGTTTATATTCGATTTATATGTGTATGTAAATTTGGTTTTGCCATTGTTTGAAATTTTTCTTCTGATTACACAAATTGTGTCATTTATAATATCAATATAATTTAAAGGTTATTCCTATTTAACCTTAGTATTTATTGTAAATTATGATAGTTATCTTAAAATACCTTAATGTCTCAATGAATATTAGTCAAACAGATTTAAAAATTAGGGAGAAACATGAATCAATCATATTTTGTTTTGTGTAAAAAAATACAAAATGAAAACGAAGTAAGAAAGAAACATAGTTTTTAATTTTATTGTATTTTTTAAAGTGATTTTATTTCACTATTAGGGTCGAAGTTATTGGTAAAAAGGATAATGTTTGAGATAATTTTTAAATCCGTTTCCCACTATCTCACAGAGATAAAGTTTTTGAAAAATAAATTTTTGCTATATGAAACAAAAAAA
Organism: Hirschfeldia incana; assembly: GCA_026261945.1. NCBI lineage: Eukaryota > Viridiplantae > Streptophyta > Magnoliopsida > Brassicales > Brassicaceae > Hirschfeldia > Hirschfeldia incana. The sequence goes on along the minus strand of JABCMI010000011.1, from coordinate 7,792,116 downwards.
ATGGAGAGAGTAATGTGTGGTTATTGTTCTTTCATGATGTTTTAAAGTATTGATCACATAATATAAGTTTTTTTAAATTTTCAATTCTAAATAATCATAATTTTCATAAATTAAACGTAGATATTAGATTGTTTTTTTGGGGTCAAAACTATCGCCTAACAGTAGTATCAATATTTTAATGTAAATGTATATGGTTTAGGATGTTAGGTTAAGAGGCATTTACTTTTTATAAGAACTAAACGTAATTACTTGGGAGTAAAATTACATTGGGTTCTTATTATAATAAACGGTTTGTAATAAGCAGGTTTGTAATTATATGTTTTTGTTGTCTATGTTTTCGGTTTCTATTACAGACTTGTAGTCTATGTTTTCTGATATGCTATTTGCGAAATCATTGTGAAGTAAGAAACTTGAATGATTTATACGAAATTTCCAACTAACTATTCAGAGATAGAGATTCTTTACTTCGCAATATATATAAGCATTATTTTATCACGAAATCAACATTCCTAAAAATCACAGGAAAAAACTGAAACATACAAAATCCACTATCTGAAACCTACACAACAAATAGCAATCATAAAATTTAGAGCAAAACAGAGTAGTGCATAAGAATTGTAAAATTCTGAAGAAGAAACTTCTTCTTACAACAATACATATCAAAAGCATGACGAAAGAAAAGAAGTAAGCCATACTGATGCAAGTAGCTAACGCATAGATCAAACAGCTATGATAAGATTAGCATCCAATGTAAGACTCCTACAATGACCACCCTAATCCAATAGCTGGTCTTGAGGTTTAGAGCCAATGGAAGTGGGATAAAACAGTAGTTCAGCACCCTGTAGAATCATAGCTCGAGCTAGCTGCCTCGGGAAATCATTGATCCCAAAATATGGCTGAATAAAACATTGCACCAATACTTCAGTTATGATTTCTTCTACAGTCTACTTATAAAGCCAGTTGTCACCATGATTGAAATAATATTTTTCTTGATAACCTGAAGAATAGGAAAGATATCATCAAAAGAAAGTCGGGATCTTTTCAACCTCAAACTTGATTCACCTGGTCCATCAGGGATATGGGACTTCCACCAGGGTCAGTAATGGCAACGGAGTTGTAAGTGCGTTAATTTTCATCCGCAAAGAAGCTAACCGGTATCACTACACTCAGATTCTTTGCCAGCTTCTACATCTGTGTTAGTAGCAACCCATATGAAACCATTAAATCACAACTATATAACGGATACATCTCCAGATGACATCTCCCGTGTTGATGAAAGTACAAAAAACACAATCTAAGTATCAAAGATGCACCGATATGAAAAAAGGATACCTTGCAATGGTAGGATGATCTTTGTAAGGCTTGACTCGCTAAAAGTAGTCCTCTCTTGGTGCTTGACAGAAGTAATATTCCGTCAAAAAGTTTCTGTATACATAGATGTAAAAAAATGATTGTAGATACTTGCATTCATCTTGTATGGTAATCATTTTTTAATACGCTCAAGAGAGGAAAACATAGATCACTACAGAACATGACTTTACTTGGCTCCAGAGTCCACAGATAGAGCATCAGATATGTCAATACTTAAGGAAAGTGGTGACAATCTAAACCGAAACACTGCAGCAGATATGTCGCCTTCTGAGTCAAAAAAAAAAAGAGAAACATGTAAGAGGAAGAATGACCCACCTGAATAAGGACGATGTTGGCTTTCTCTAACCAGAACCCAAAACCAAGAAACAAATACACTATAATATGATGACAAAATAAATAACAACAATCGAGTCATTGTTATGATCTGAATATTGTTTTGTTCAAACCTGACACCTCTTGGGTTCTTCATAGAACTCAGTGCTTGATCAAACTTGAGCCAAAGTGGACATGATGATGCTTCAAGATCGACGTGTCCAGGACCTTTGATATAGCCTGGACAATGAACTGATTACTTCTCTCCCTGAACATAGTTTGAACAAATACAATTATACAAATCCATGAGACCACTGAATAAGATTGATATGTTCTAAAAGTGGATGGCTTACTGTCTTTCATGTTCGGATAACCAAAGAAAATAGGCTACACTGAAGTACATAAAAACAAATGGTTTCGTTAGATAATTTGATGAATTGACTTTGATGTTTTATCAGACAATATAATGTTACTCCATTGAAATAAACTTACGTGCTTAACCAGGCAGCAGTTGAGTAGTCCACTCTGTTGATGGAAGCTCATTTGTGGTTTCCTCTTAGAAGGAAAAGGTTCTCTGGTATTTGATTTTGTAGGCAAGTAGAAACCAGATCGTCTCCAAACTTTGCAACCTTTGGTCCATGTAATCTCCTAAGAATAAATAGTTAGATGTAGGAGGGTAGCCTCCGTATTCAAACAGCCTCAATAAACTCGGGTACTGTCCATGCATATCATCTGGAAAAAAAAAATCATTACAAATTTGTGTGGCTTTAAGAGACCAATGAGACACATAAGCATATCTGTTGTTGGAAAAAAAAGACCAAACAAAAGCAATCCTAGGTTATATCAAGCGCTAAGATACTCAGCTAATCCTTACAAAACAATAGTTTAAGCTCATTAAACTTTTCATATGATGTCTCACCCAAAACTTAAAGTAATTCCCAGTGATCTTTATGAATCCTTTTAACTTCTATATGTTTTGAGATCAGCTGCTGCAATCAGATGATTGACTAACCCAAAAAAATTGTTTTTTCTTCCTTGTCTATAACTTGACCAAACACACAATCATGTTCTGCCCAGGACCAATTCATGTTTCACAAAACATACTCAAAGACAGATAAAATAAAATAAAAACTCTTTATGAGGAGGAGCTGATTTAAGAAAAAAACGCTTACAAAGTTAGAGAACCCAGATCATGGAGAACTCAGATCCCAAACCACACAAAAAAAACAAAAGGAAAAAAGATTGATCTAGGCATATGTCAGCCGCAAAAAATAAATCAAAAACCTAATTTACAGTTGATTTGGTGTCCTCCGAAGAAAGTAAGTGGTGAGGAAGCCATTCAACTTGTGTATAATATCAGCACCGCCCAGGGCTTGTCTTCGAGAAGGGCTGTTGCTAATAATTCTTCCTGAAAAAGACAAACATAGCAATTCTAATGGAGTTTCAGGTGAGGGAAACGGTGAAGAAGGTGGGGAAAGTGAAAGGCGAGGAGACAGATGTTCTAAGTGAGGGGGATCGTACGTGCCACTGCTTTCATCAGACTTTGGGCCAAAGCAAACAGATTTTGCACCCAAGCCCATATCTACAATAACAAATTGGTACCCAAGCCCAGACGAAATCAAATCTGAATGAACGCAAGTGACGAAGCCCAGATGACGTGGAGAAAAAAGGGAGAAAGCCCAGCTGACGTGGAAAAATAAACCAATCCCATTAGAGGAATTTCCGATCTGACGTGGCGGGCTTAATATGGCAGCATATCCGGCTATTAATAGTATAGGATTCTTTTCACCATTAAATAGTTTAAAAATCGATTTAAGTATGTTCATGGTTGTCTTAAATGATAAAAGACAGTAAATTCTGAAATATAGAAATGTTAAAGTAGCCTAATTATTGTGGTAATAAAATTAATGAAGTAATTAGGAGGAATGAGAAAATGAATGTAAATATTGTAATAAAACACCTAAAATAGTCAAGTTATGTTTTGTACTTTTGCTTTAATAGAATAGATTATTTTAATTGGTTGGTTGTTGGTACTTAAATTTTATTCTATTTAATTAAAATCTAAAAACAACCAATCACAGAATCAACTAATCTGTGTAAAAAATAAACATTTTAAACAAATCTTAAATATCGATATATATGCATTATTTATTATGTTGTTAAAAAAATGCATTATTTATTTATAGAAAAATTAAATATTGTAGATTTTATTATAGAAACTTATAATATATTTAACTACATGTTATATTATAGAAACAATTATATAAACATTCTTAAATATATTTGGGAAATTCCATAAGAACATCATACCTAAATTTTGTTAAGTTCTTAATGCCAAATTGTTTTGCTACACGGTTTAATACTCAAAATTTGTTCGCTCATTTAACTACATTTACTTTTAAAACTGTGCTTGTTTTATACCCGAGTATGTTTATTTTAATAAGAAGTTTCAAACAAAACTTAAAAAAACTTTTAAAATTTGAAAACAAATCTTAAAAGTTAAGAACAAAAGTCACTAAATTTTGGATAACCTTAAGTTTTTATAATATGAATTTTAGTTTTCGTCTCAAATGTAGTATGTTTTCCGAAGTTTTAAAATAATTTGTTTGTTTTATTAAGAATTTTGTTTCCAAATTTTAAATATTATCCAAAATTTGGTTATTTTTATTTTTAAAACTTAAAATAAACCTTGAAATTTTTTAAGATTTTGTTTCAAAGTTTAGAATTTTGTAAGTTTCATTTGAAACTTATTAATATTTTTTATTTAATTTAGCAAAGTTTGGGTATTAAATTGAGAAGAGTTTTAAAAGTAGGTATATTAAAAATGAGAAAATAATTAGTTTGTGTATTAAACTGGGTAGAAAAAAACATTTGAGGTATTAATAAGCTTTACGAAATTTAGTTAATGTTTTTTATGGAATTTTCCAATATACTTCTACTAATAACTAATGATTAACAATAAATCATAATATTCACCTCATGTACGTATATTTATATAATAAATAATATGAATCAAAATCTTACTATTGTAATTGAACTTAATATATATATATATATATATATATATATATATATATATTGATTTATATAAACAAAACAGAACTGAAATAGTGTAATTATTGTTATAAGTCTCATATCTTGTAGTCATGTTTAATGAAATAATATATATACTACTATTATACATACTTGGATACTGTTATTCTTGTATATATTTGAACTGATTTAGAAAGATATATAGAATTTACAAATATAAAATAAAATTTATCAATTTTCAAATATAATGTGGATTTTTATTATTATATATAAATCTGCAGGTTTTGATCAAAAAAATAATATAAATCTGTAGGTTCTTTTGATTTGATTTTTTCTATTACAAAATTGGAATCTGTAGGATCAAATAGCAGATGATTTGATTAAATTTTATCTAGTCAAAGAGCCAATGAATATGATTTCAACATGTATTTGAAAATTATATTATGAAAGGGAAAACACTATTCTTATTTTAGATTTTCTAATCTATACTATTATTTGTGATGTTACTTTTCACAACAGAAATCTCACGTTGAAAGTTAAAGTGATTAATATAAATATTACCCTTAGTGTATTATTATATATAGTTAAAAATGATTTTTTAATTAAGATCATATTTATCTGTTATAAAAAATATGTTTAATATGTAGGTTTTAAATTTGAAGCACTAATAAGCTATATATATATATATATTTTTTTCTTTTGATGGATAAAAAATTGTCATATATGATGTTTAATTATAAAACATAAATAATAACTTATCATGCTGGTTTTTGAATTAATAAAACATAAACTAATAAGTATGTTTGCATTTGCTGGCAACCCACCTAGTACATTTAATACGTGACTAATAGTCCTCACTTAGTTTTGTATAAAACTAAGATAATTTTCCTTGTATATTTTTTTTAGTTTATTTTCACAAATATAGTATTCAAGGAGGAAAATTATCAAAAAAAAAAAGATTTATTAAAGGGTAATATGGATTTATGCTTTTAGTGTTTCTATACATTAAAGTTTAGATTTAAGGGATGAAGTTTCAAATTTTAAAAATAAAAAATAAATATTAAAAAATTCAAAATAAAAAGTCATTTTTGGTCACTTGACTTTTAATGCTATTCTGTGACAAAAAATTAAAAATGACTATCTGAGAGAATTGCCATAAAATTAATGAATATTCTCATGTTATTTTTTATCTCTTTTTAAAACTATTAATTGTTTTCAAAATATGTACATATTTCAGAAGTTATTATCTATATTAATTATTGGGTAGTAAAAAAATTAAAACTATGTCAAAATAAATCCTGAAAACAATCGCTAACATTTAAAACTAGCATATCTATAAAATAAAGAAGTAAGTTTTTTAATCATCGAATAATCATTTTGTTACTCAAGCAATAGTTGGTTTGGAATAGAAAATAAGATTAATACAATGTAAGTGCAAACAAATATATAGATTTTTTAAAATGTGAAAAATGTCAAAAGAGGAGAAATTAATTAACCAAAAAATTGATATATATATATATATATATAGTGCAAGAGACAATATTTGAAACTGAAGTAACGGGATCAACGTCACATACTTTCAACTAAACCACCACGTAAAGGTGATTTCAATTCTTTACCAAAGTCGAAAACAAGCAATGTAAATATCTCTCCCAACGAAAATTGAATCAAAGTGACGGAATGTCTACTAGACATTCCTTTACGACTAAGCCACACATCGTGCCCAAAAAAATCACCACATATTAAAGATCAAATAGGCATGCAAGATAATTTTTTAAAAAGTTGTAGGGGTCAGGGGTCAACTGACCTCAGTGGTGGAGCCACACTGAACAATATGGAAGCAATGAATCCAACAAGAAAAAAAAAATAGTGTAATTTAAAGCCAAATTTATTTAATGCCCCCACTCATAATTTTCTTTTGCCTCCGTATCTTTGTCTATGCCCCCAACAATATTATTTCCTGCCTCCGCCACTGACTGACCTCCCTCCCCTTCACCCAGTGATAGGGCCCCCTCCCTCCCCTGCACCTAAAATAATATTGTCAGAAAGGTAATTTCTTTTCCTTTTGTTGGGTTTGTAGGAATTGGTTCAAGTTTGAGCTCATTGATCTTTATTGGTGGAATATACGGGTTATACAAACTTATTAGAAAACAAAGGAGGTTGTCAAACCAAAAGAAGAAGTTTTTCAAGCGTAGTGGAGGTTTATTGTTGCAACAACAATTAACTTCAACTGACGGCAACATTGAAAAGACAATATCGTTCAGCTCTAAAGAGCTTAAACAAGCCACTGACAACTTCAGTTTAACTAGAATACTTGGCCAAGGTGGTCAAGGTACCGTGTACAAGGGAATACTTGTTGATGGTAGAGTTGTAGCAGTAAAAAAATCAAAAGTCGTGGATGAAGACAAGTTGGAAGAGTTTATCAATGAGGTTGTCATTCTCTCCCAGATCAACCACAGAAACATTGTGAAACTTTTAGGGTGTTGCCTTGAGACAGATGTACCTGTTCTCGTCTATGAGTTCATTCCCAATGGCAACCTTTTCGAACATCTTCATGATGAGTTGGTTGATCAAACAATGGCTATTTGGGAACTACGTCTCCGCATTGCTATAGATATTGCTGGAGCTCTTTCATACTTGCATTCGGCTGCATCATTTCCAATATATCACAGAGACATCAAATCTACAAATATAATGTTGGATGAGAGATATGGAGCTAAAATATCTGATTTTGGCACTTCAAGATCAGTAACAGTGGATCATACACACCTTACAACAGTCGTTTCAGGTACGGTGGGATATCTGGATCCTGAGTATTTCCAGTCTAACCAGTTCACAGATAAAAGTGATGTTTACAGCTTTGGGGTGGTGCTTGTCGAGCTTATCACAGGAGAAAAATCTGTTTCTTTCTTGCGGTCTCAAGAAAATAGGATACTAGCAACTTATTTCATTCTTGCTATGAAAGAGAACAGACTGCATGACATTATCGATGCACGGATCAGAGATGGTTGCATGTGGAATCAAGTGACTGCAACGGCAAACCTTGCAAGGAGGTGTTTGAACCGTAAAGGGAGGCAACGACCAAGTATGAGAGAAGTTTCTATGGAGTTGGAGAAGATTCGTGCGCCTTCGGTGGATATGCAACTACATGAATATGGTAGTGAAAACGAGGAAGACCATGAAGAACGAGTTGTGGATGCTAACATAGAATTACAATCATGGAACAACACTGCCGTTACTGCTCCAACTTCTCAATGCGACATTGGTACATCGACTTTGTCAATGTCAGATGTTGAGCCTCTGTTTCCTTTTCAAACAAGGTAATAATTTCAACTTTGCATACCAAGGCATTATCTAAATGCCTTTGCTTTTCCGTCTGATTTTGGTGTTTCTGTATGTGTGAATGTATTTCTTTTTATGAATACCTATGATTGTGTAATAAAAGGATCTCGTTTGTAACAAAAAAAAGTTTCATTCTGATAAGCCATTCTTTAGGCTGTTGTCAGTCTGTTACACATACAATGCTTTAGAGGGACAAACAAAGAAAAATGACTATAAGCTTTGGCTGAAGTCTACAAGAATTTTTTCATTGTCAATCTTCATTTTTTTAAAAATTTTTATTCCTTTTCCATATTTTTTAATTTTTCTGATTTTTACGATTTTTTTTTTAATTTTATATTTTTCCTGTTAGTTCTGTATTTTTATTTTGAAGTTTAATCTAACTTATTTGTTTTTATTAATTAAAAATTAAAAATATATTAAAAAATGCCACAACACCTATTTAGATCTATTAATGAACAGTTATAATTTTGATGTGCGAAACAAATAATGTAATTTAATTGTTTAATATTTATTATGTTTTATAATAAGTGTTATTCTAACTGTTTTTTTTGGTTCAATTAAAAATGTAACTTTACAATTTCAATACAAATTATAGTTACTTTTAGTTGAAAATTAATTGAAAACTACACTAATTTTATAAACGGTTCTATGGAAGTGGTTATTGATTTAATTGTCCACTTGTGTTGGTTAAAGCAATAAATAATTAAGGATTCAGAAATGAAAATAAATAGAAAAGGAAAAATGTATCACGTGGAATGCACATGGGCGATCTCTTGCCGCGTTTAAAATCCGAAACGCACTGCTGTGTCGCTGTTTAACTACGGTCGGCTTTTCTGTAGCGTCGCCCTCGATCTCTTCAATTACTACTGCCCTTTTAGGCCTCTCTCTCCCCGTCGATTCTCGCCGAACCACCACCGTCGATTTCGTACCCTCCGAACGATGAAGCTCACCGTCAAGACTCTCATGGGTCGTCAGTTTGAAATTAGGGTTCAGTCCTCCGATACGGTTAGTTCTCGTCCCTTTCCCATGAGTAAATTCGCGTAGGAGAGTAGAGAAACGTAGGTTCCCTCACATGAATAACATCAGATCCACAATTTTTGAATTGTTCTATTATTGTTTTAATATGACTAGCGAATCATGCCGTGAATAGAACTTTGGTTTGGTGATGATATTCTTTGAGTTTGTGAATTATACATATGAATGTGTTTTTTTTTTTATTATTTGTTAAGATAATGGGGGTGAAAAAGAATATAGAGGATTCACAAGGGAAGGATAATTATCCATGTGGGCAGCAACTGTTGATTCACAATGGGAAAGTTCTGAAAGATGAAACGACTCTGGTGGAGAACAAAGTTACTGAGGAAGGCTTTCTTGTCGTCATGCTTAGCAAGGTACCTATTTATAACATCATATTCAGGAACTGACGGATCGGAAGCTTCAACGCTGGAAACAACAGCAGGTGGAGAAGGAGAGCTCATTGAAACGACTGGAGCGTGGTTACCACGACCTCCTCTCCGAGCGTGGTTGCCACGACCTCCTCTCCTGCCACGAGCGCCGGATGGTGAAGAAACAACTTCGGCGGCAACGGTAGGTTTATGAACCTCAGGTACTGACAGATCGGAAACTTCAACGCCGGAAACAACACCGGAAACAACAGCAGATGGAGAAGGAAAGCTCATCAAAACGACTGGAACGTGGTTACCACAACTTCCTCTCCCGCCAGGAGCACCGGATGGCGGCGAAAAAATAACTTCGGCGTAGGTACGAGAACAAACCTCCGATTTTGCAGGTACATCGGAGGCTTCGCGGGAAACAGACGGTAAATCTTGTACCTGCAAAATCGGAGGTTCGTTCTCGTACTTACGTCGAAGTTATTTCTTCGCCGCCATCCGGCGCTCGTGGCGGGAGAGGAAGTCGTGGTAACCACGTTTCGATGAGCTCTCCTTCTCCACCTGCTGTTGTTTCCGGAGCTTCCGATCCGTCAGTACTTGAGGTTCGTAAACCTACCGTCGCCGCCGAAGTTGTTTCTTCGCCATCCGGCGCTCGTGGCGGGAGAGGAGGTCGTGGTAACCACGCTCGGAGAGGAGGTCGTGGTAACCACGCTCCAGTCGTTTCAATGAGCTCTCCTTCTCCACCTGCTGTTGTTTCCCGCGTTGAAGCTTCCGATCCGTCAGTACCTGAGGTTCGTAAACCTACCGTCGCTGTCGAAGATACTAAGAGAAGAACTGTAGCCGTTTGATATTCTATTCTTGCCCGTGACCTGTTCTTACGCATATTTAGCTTAAGATTATTGTTCCCGTACTATGATACATTTAGCTTGTCGTGGCACTGACATTGTCCTTGCATTTGATTATGCAGAACTTCAGGTTCAGCTGGTCAGTCGTCGACTCAGGTAGCTTTTCTGTTTCTCTTTTTTTTTTTGTCACATGGCTGGTTTTGTCTGCTAATTCTCAGTGAAAATCCTTCTTGTATGTGACAGCCTGCTTCCACTACTACTACTACGTCTACCACATCTTCAACTACGGTAACTTTCTTGCATATGTACTTTTGAAAGTATGCGATGAGAGCAGCAGGCTCGTTCCTTGTGCTATTTTAACGCAATTTCGTATTGGATAATTAGCCTGCAGCGCCATCTACAACTCAGTCGACAGTTGTGCCTGCTTCACCGGTTCCTGCTCAAGAACAACCAGCGTAAGTCTTTTTCACTGAAACAATGAGCTTCTATGGACAAGGGTTTTTGCTATCTTTTTTTCTCGGCTACGAACTACGATTTCATCTTTTTTCCCCTGCTGTATCTTGCCTACTACCTAGTATATGTTGTTTTTCTGAAAACTTCCATGTTTGACCTCTAGTATAACTTATTTGTTCAGGATTTCATTGATACACTAGTTAGTTACTTCTACGTTCTGAACCTCACCGGTGCTAGTATTGGTGGCGTGGAGCTGGAATCTTCAAGCTTTGGTAGAGGGATTCTAATCGATTCAGGAAATGTCAACAGCATGTTTGTTGTATGTAGTTTGGATTGTCATATATCGAAGGTATATACAGAGAAAACAAAGGGTAAACTCACAAGTTGTTTAGTGGTCGTATCATTTATCTTATCAGATGCATGCAAATATGCAATAAAGTTAAAACGAGATTACCACAACTTCCTCTCCCGCCAGGAGCACCGGATGGCGGCGAAGAAATAACTTCGGCGTAGGTACGAGAACAAACCTCCGATTTTGCAGGTACATCGGAGGCTTCGCGGGAAACAGACGGTGAAGAAGGAGAGCTCATCGAAACGACTGGAACGGAAAAAATTCGAAAACAGAGAAGAAAATGGTAAATCTGCAGAGAAAACTGTACCAAAGGCATCTATCTCTTTTCTTAGGGTATGGTTACTGGAAAGAGTAGATCTGCAGGGATCGAATATCAATATAAGAAAGTTAATCGACCAAAGTGGACCCACACGAAGTGAGGAAATAAGAGCAAAAGATTCGTGGGTCATTTACCGTTTTCTTCTCTGTTTTCGAATTTTCTCCGTTCCAGTCGTTTCGATGAGCTCTCCTTCTCAATCGTTTGTTTCCCGCGAAGCCTCCGATGTACCTGCAAAATCGGAGTTTCGTTCTCGTACTTACGTCGAAGTTATTTCTTCGCCGCCATCCGGCGCTCGTGGCGGGAGAGGAAGTCGTGGTAACCACGTTTCGATGAGCTCTCCTTCTCCACCTGCTGTTGTTTCCGGAGCTTCCGATCCGTCAGTACTTGAGGTTCGTAAACCTACCGTCGCCGCCAAAGTTGTTTCTTCGCCATCCGGCGCTCGTGGCGGGAGAGGAGGTCGTGGTAACCACGCTCGGAGAGGAGGTCGTGGTAACCACGCTCCAGTCGTTTCAATGAGCTCTCCTTCTCCACCTGCTGTTGTTTCCCGCGTTGAAGCTTCCGATCCGTCAGTACCTGAGGTTCGTAAACCTACCGTCGCCGTCGAAGATACTAAGAGAAGAACTGTAGCCGTTTGATATTCTATTCTTGCCCGTGACCTGTTCTTACGCATATTTAGCTTAAGATTATTGTTCCCGTACTATGATACATTTAGCTTGTCGTGGCACTGACATTGTCCTTGCATTTGATTATGCAGAACTTCAGGTTCAGCTGGTCAGTCGTCGACTCAGGTAGCTTTTCTGTTTCTCATTTTTTTTTGTCACATGGCTGGTTTTGTCTGCTAATTCTCAGTGAAAATCCTTCTTGTATGTGACAGCCTGCTTCCACTACTACTACTACGTCTACCACATCTTCAACTACGGTAACTTTCTTGCATATGTACTTTTGAAAGTATGCGATGAGAGCAGCAGGCTCGTTCCTTGTGCTATTTTAACGCAATTTCGTATTGGATAATTAGCCTGCAGCGCCATCTACAACTCAGTCGACAGTTGTGCCTGCTTCACCGGTTCCTGCTCAAGAACAACCAGCGTAAGTCTTTTTCACTGAAACAATGAGCTTCTATGGACTAAGGGTTTTTGCTATTTTTTTTTCTCGGCTACGAACTACGATTTCATCTTTTTTCCCCTGCTGTATCTTGCCTACTACCTAGTATATGTTGTTTTTCTGAAAACTTCCATGTTTGACCTCTAGTATAACTTATTTGTTCAGGATTTCATTGATACACTAGTTAGTTCCTTCTACGTTCTGAACCTCACCGGTGCTAGTATTGGTGGCGTGGAGCTGGAATCTTCAAGCTTTGGTAGAGGGATTCTAATCGATTCAGGAAATGTCAACAGCATGTTTGTTGTATGTAGTTTGGATTGTCATATATCGAAGGTATATACAGAGAAAACAAAGGGTAAACTCACAAGTTGTTTAGTGGTCGTATCATTTATCTTATCAGATGCATGCAAATATGCAATAGAGTTAAAACGAGATTACTACCTCTGCTTTAAGTTCATTTTGCTACTCAACAAAAACCACAGAAGACAGAAGAAGAAAAAAACATGTTCAGAATTGATTCCTTTGCTTTAAGCTCTAACGATACTTTATTTCATGCACATTCCTGTAATCCGTAGATGCAAATACGTATAGTATAACAGTTGCACAAATGTGTCAATCTGGGCCATTGAATGAAACACGAATCATTATGATTTTCACGTAATTGGGTCTCTGAATCATTGGGCTTAATGATATTTAAATGCCTATTTTAAGTTCTTTTTTGTAGTTCAGTATAACGGGATGATCGACGTAAGATTTTTTGATCAGGACCCACCTTAAATGATTCTTTTGCTAAGGAAGAAAACTCAAAAGCTCAGTTAAGGTGTTCAGTTTCTGTTATAAAACTCAAAAGCTCAGTGAAGAAAACTCAAAAGCTCAACTGGTTGTGAGTAGCGGTTCATGAATCTTGATATGGAGTGGTGTCTAAATAGGTCTTCGGACTGATTAACTCTATAAAGTGAGTTACGAGCCAGCACAACTCCTCAGTTGACTTTTTAAATTATTTTAATGTTTTAAACCGGGCTTCGTAGCCTGGTGGTAAAGGAACCTCGGCTGAGGCACCCGCCATCCAGCTTCGAACCCCGGCCACTGCGCAAATCTAACATGCGGGGCGCAGCGTCCAGGACCGTCTTCGGGTGGATAGTCGGTCGTCCAATTAGCGAACCGGAGACCTGGGTCATCAAAAAAAAAAAAAAATTATGCACTTAAGGTATTCAGTTTCTATTTTGTTTCTGTTCACGTAAGTGGAGGAAGAAAACTCAAAAGCTGAAGGATGTGACATGTTTGCCGTAGAAGTGGACTAAGAAGATAAGCAAATATGTGGCAGTGGATTACTCTGCTTTGATCAAGAAGCTGAATATTCAAAGGCGGAGACTGAGAAGAACTGTCTGAGTCCAAGTAAACGCAAGCATTTCTCTTCCTTACAAAACCACTCTACTTTTAATAAGGAAATAACAATTTTTCTTGAAAATATCTTAAACATGAGCTCTTATAATCCTTCTTCCCTTTTGATGATCTTCTCTCTGCTATTTTTATTGATCTTTGATCTCACTATTGCCGAGTCTTGTCCTAGCCGATGTGGAGGAATCGACATCCCGTACCCATTTGGAATCGGGAAGGGCTGCTATCTCAATAAATGGTACGAAATTAAATGTGATCATCATAATACCTCTCTTTCAGTTTCAGGGAAGCTCGTCCCTATTCTTTCCGTAATCGGCAAGGAAGTTGTCAATATCTCTCTTCCTAGTCACCTCCGCACGTATGATTCTGAACGCGTACCATACGGGACAGTGCGCATTAAAAACCAAATAACTTCAAAGGGGTGTTCCAGAGACGAACAAGAGTCTACATCACTTTTGAACTTGACAGGGAGCCCTTTTTACGTTGGTGAAAGTAATACACTCGTAGCGATTGGTTGCAACAACAGGGCATCCTTGACAAATGTCGAGCCAAACATTGTGGGATGCTTCTCCAGTTGCCTCCCCACAAATCATACAGTTTCAAAAGATTATCTAGAGACAGTCAATTGTAATACTAAGAGTGGGGACGATGATCAAGGCTACAGGTATTGTAGTAAAAGAAGCTACATAAATGAAACAAGCTGCAACGGTAATCGATGTTGCAAGGCAAGCATGCCCGGTAGTATTCAGCAGGTTGTTGGTGTCAAAATAGATGATAACTCCACCACAAGAGGGTGTAAAGTTGCCTTCTTAACATATGATCAGGCATACTCATTGTTAAATGGATATGACCCAAAACAGCTTCTTGCTAAACGATATTCAACAGTTGAGCTAGGATGGTTCATCCATACGACAAATCTTTCGTTCGTAGACTCTCTAAGATGCACAAGTATGAAAGAGTACCTACATCTAGGTCGAATCTCATATGAAAAGACTACCCCAATAAATTGTGCATGCGACTATAATTATTACTTTCCTAACTATGCAAGTTGCAGATGCAATAGAGGTTACAGGGGAAACCCATACATTCCGGGTGGATGTAAAGGTTAGTAAGTGTGTTTATAGTTCATATTTTGTATTCAAATCTTCTATATTATGATCAAAGTAAAGAATGAGATCATCATGGTTGTTGATTTCAATTTCTTTTATAAAAAACAGATATCAACGAATGCACTGAATATGGCCCCTTGTACTGTGGGGAAGGCACCTGTGTCAATTTGGAAGGAGACTCGAAATGCGTGTATGGAAACCACCGGCTTGCTATAGGTAAACAACTTTCTCTCAAATACACTCGCACACATTTAAAGATATTGTTTAAAGGCTATTTTCGAAAATATTTTAATCATCCACCCAATCCGTGCAAGAAAAGTAATTTAGTTTTCATCTTTTCTTTATTGGGTTTGCAGGATTTGGTTCAAGTTTCGGCTCATTGATCCTAATTGGTGCAATATACGGATTATACAGATTTATTAGAAAACAAAGGAGGCTAAACCAAAAGAAGAAGTTCTTCAAGCGTAACGGAGGCTTATTGTTGCAGCAGCAATTAACTTCAACCGAAGGCAACGTTGATAAGACAAAGGTGTTCAGCTCGAGAGAGCTGGAAAAGGCTACCGAAAACTTTAGTTTAACTAGAGTGCTTGGGCAGGGTGGCCAAGGTACCGTGTACAAGGGGATGCTTGTTGATGGTCGAATTGTAGCAGTGAAAAAGTCTAAAGTCGTGGATGAAGACAAGTTGGAAGAGTTCATCAATGAAGTTGTCATTCTCTCCCAGATCAACCACAGAAACATCGTCAAACTATTAGGATGTTGTCTTGAGACAGATGTCCCTGTTCTCGTCTATGAGTTTATTCCCAATGGAAACCTTTTTGAGCATCTCCATGAAGACGAGTCAGATGATCACACGATGACCACTTGGGAAGTGCGTCTCCGCATTGCTATAGATATTGCAGGAGCTCTTTCATATTTACATTCAGCTGCATCATCTCCAATTTACCACAGGGATGTGAAGTCTACAAACATAATGCTGGATGAGAAGTATCGAGCTAAAGTATCTGATTTTGGCACTTCAAGAACGGTAACGGTGGATCATACACATCTTACAACAGTTGTTTCTGGTACTGTGGGATATTTGGATCCTGAGTATTTCCAGTCCAGCCAGTTCACAGATAAAAGCGATGTTTACAGCTTCGGTGTGGTCCTTGCGGAGCTTATCACGGGGGAAAAATCAGTTTCTTTCTTGCGGATTCAAGAAAATAGGACATTGGCAACTTATTTCATTCTTGCAGTGAAAGAGAATAGGCTCTTCGACATCATCGATGCACGGATCAGAGATGGTTGCAAGCTGAATCAAGTGACTGCAACGGCAAACCTTGCAAGAAAATGTTTGAATCTGAAAGGTAGGAAACGGCCAAGTATGAGAGAAGTGTCCATGGAATTGGAGAAAATTCGTGCGTCTTCGGTGGCTATGGAAATAAATGAGTATGGTAGTGAAAATGAGGAAGGCCATGAAGAAGGAGTTGTGGATGCTAACATAGAATTACAATCATGGAACAACACTGTCGTTACTGCTCCAACTTCTCAATGCGACATTGGTACATCCACTTTGTCAATGTCAGATGTTGAGCCTCTGTTTCCTTTTCAAACAAGGTAATAATTTCAACTTTGCATACCACAGCATTATCTAAATGCCTTTGCTTTTCCATCTGATTTTGGTGTTTCTGTATGTGTGAATGTATTTCTTTTTATGAATACCTATGATTGTGTAATAAAAGGATCTCGTTTGTAACAAAAAAAAAGTTTACATTCTGATAAGCCATTCTTTAGGCTGTTGTTAGTATGTTACACATACATTGCATTAGAGGGACAAACACAGAACAATGCCTATTAGCTTTGGCTGAAAGACTACAAGAATTTCAGTATCCCCTTAGAGAAACTGGCTTGAACATGTTCCATTTGGAATATAACCTTCTCTTTCCCGATCATCCCTGAACAAGACAAGTTCCTAGAACCTACAGTGACAGCGAAGTAAATATAAGTAACCCGGTTCGAATATCGTTGGCGTCTGGAAGTAAAATTTAAAATATGGGTCTTCCCAACATCTAGTGACCGATGCGTACTTCGACCGATACGATAGAAACATTCGCCGCTAGTTTGGACTTTGGACCCACTTTAGTGGGTACCATAATACACCGGGTTATTTTATACACTGCCCTAGTCCAATTTTTAAACTATGCATTTGGATATATTTTATCCAAAATTACAACACAATAATATAAAAAATAAAGGTTTTCAAGTGTGTGTTTAAAAAAAAATTAAAAGTTTTCAAGTATTTTGTTAGGTTCAAATCTCTAGGATCTGTACCGACCCAGAGATTCAAAGGTTCATGCCTACCTAAACACCAAAAATATTAGGGTTCAAGTTTTATCATTTTCAATCTTTTCCAGATTTTTTTTAATTTTTCTGATTTTTACGATTTTTTTAACTTTTACATTTTTTCCTGTTTTTCGTATTTTTATTTTGAAATTTAATCTAACTTTATTTGTTTTTGAAGTGGAGTCGATGTCATCAAATAGAGTTGCAAGGGAGATTGCTAAAAGTGTACTCAAAGATGGCAGATTTCAATCCTACCTAGCGTTGGGAGGACCGGCGTGGTTGCATAATCTCATCATCGGAGAAGGTTCATCACCTTGCTCGTAAGCTCAACGGAGAAGTTTATTTATTTTGCTCGTAAATCTTTAATTATTAAGGTTGAGCATGTAATCTCTTCTTCCTGTTGTATTTCTTTTCCTTTTTGAAGGTTTTATCAATCATTTGTAGACGTTTAAAAAAAACTTTATTTGTTTTTGTTAATAAAAAATTAAAAAAATATATATTTTTAAAAAATAAACTGTCACGTCACCTGTTTAGATTTTATTAATAAACAGTATCTGTTCTAATTTTGACGTAAAGTGTAAATTTTGACCAATTCCATGATTTAAAATGTAATTTTCTCTCCTGATAAACTCTCTAAAATACAAATATTTTTAATTTCGGAATAATCTACTGTAGGTTACTGGAGAGTTATTGAAAGTTGGCAATTTCAATCGGAGGACTAAGGGAAAAAATCGTGGTGGTTCAAATTTCAAATTATTGATTAGCATTTCCGGTTCTAAGATGGAAGTGATTATTGATTTAAGAGAGATTAACATTCTAGGTCACATTTTGACTTTGTCCACCACCATAAGTCACTTTAGACTATTAAGACACATTTTAGAGAAAATATCACTAAAGATCACTTTTGCACTTGTTAATATCACTCTAAATCACTTTCTTATACTCACCAACTTTTCTTTAACTTTATGTCTAACTATCGTTAGATTTACCAACTAAATAAGAAATATATTATATTGTGGACCCCTTTAGTCACAAACTCTCTTCTTCTTTTTTCTCTCGTGAACAACTCCAATGTCAAACTAGTTCCCTTTACTTTCTCTCACCACACACCATTTTTATCTCTCACTTCTCTTTTTCCAGATTCTTTTATTACTAAATTTTAACAGCTCAAAAAAAAATTTCAATTAAATCCAAATGTTATTCCATCATCTACATCTTAATTATCATCTACATCTGAATAAAACAAACACTTTTCTAATGTTTTTTCTCTTGTTATTCCTACCACAAACAATTGAATCTGAAAAATTAAATATTTCTTGACAAGAAAATAATAAAAAAAAAAATCTCAGACCTCAACTATGAAGCTTAGCAAAAATTGAATCCGTCACAGCTTTCTTCCCTTACGGACATGTATACTCCATTGCTTTGTCGTCGCCGACTCCTCAAGCCACCGTCTTTGCGGCGAAGAGAAGGATCGATTAACTCCAACTCGAAGCTCTCCTCCTTCAAGATTGAAACCGACATGAAACTCCTATCCACCACAGTCAAAGCTCCAAGCCACTGTGAGAACATCGTCCAATTTATCTTCTCTGCCGTTCATGTGCTCTGTTCCTCCTTTGCAACCGCCCGCGAACCACATCGGAGCTCACGATTTTGAAAAAAAAAAAATTGATCCAATTTTTTTTGCAATTTTGTCCCTTAACTTTTGATTAATCACGATTTTGCCCCAAATATTTACAGATATGCAGATTTCTCTGATTTTGGCCCTAACATTTCAACTATGCAAGCTAGACCCTGATTTATGCAATTATGTATGTAAGTGCATTATTAACAACTAAATACTCACTTAAAAAATCTAAATGAACTAAATTAAGATACAATATTAACATCTAAATGCTCATATTATACACATGTACATCAGTTTCATAGTGTACATATGTACTTCAATTACATATGTACGTCCACTTCAAAGTGTACAAGTGTACTTTGATTTCATAACTTGGAAATATCAAATGTAATTGGTCATGTTCTAATACTACTTCATTCCAATAGCAACTTATGTTACATAACTGGACTCTTTATGTTTCTTGTACAAGTGTGTATTTACGTAAGAAACTTGGTTTTATCCATAATAACAATATGTACATATATTCGATGATAGAACGATCAGGTGCTTGTACACGATGAGATTGATGTACATATGGACATTAAAAAAAGTGTACACTGATATGTTATGATTTTAGTGGTTTTTAGGATCTCATCTAGTTCATATTGATCATTTAGTTTGCATATTAGGTGTGTATATTGCATTTGAATGCGTATTGCATATACCAGGGTCTAAAGTGCACTTTCAGAAATTTAGAAGTTGATTCGAGAGGGTGTATTTGCAATTTACAAAATGTGGGGGCCAAATTGTTAAAGAGCAGAAGTTCAGGGACTGGATATGCAAATATAAGGAAATCCACCATTGAAGCTCACGAGATTTCTCTTTTGCGGATCCGGAGCTCGTGACGGCAAGCTTGATTTTGACGATAAGCCTGGCGACGAGGTGGAGCTGACCATGACGATGACGGCAGATCTGAGCATGTTCGACGGAGAAAAGACTTAGCCGTGAACGTGATTCCAAAGACTAAGAACTGGCCGTGAAAGCTGGTACGGTCGTCGCGGCTTGGAGTAGACGGTGACAAATGGAGGTGAGAGAGATTGGATTGGGGTTGCTACTGCAGATGAAGAGAGATAAGCAAAGAGAGACGTTGTCGATGTTGTAGCTTATGTGCGGGACTGCTTGTGTGTGGTGTTGAGTTTTGCTAAATTCAATTTCTTTTAAAGGAAAAATATCTAGAGAGAAAATAATAAATAAATTATTTAATTACTTATCTTTACGGTATATAACTAGGAGTAACTAATTAGTAATTAGTTTTAGTTAGTAAAATGTGTCTGGGTAGTAACAAGTGACTGTCACCAAAAGTGAGTTTGAATGAAATTATCTCTTGATTTAATTGTCCCACTTGTGTTTGTTAAAGCTATAAATAATTCTGGATTCAGAAATGAAAATAAATAGAAAAGGAAAAATGTATCACGTGGAATGCACATGGGCGATCTCTTGCCGCGTTTAAAATCCGAAACGCAGTGCTGTGTCACTGTTTAACTACGGTCGGCTTTTCTGTAGCGTCGCCTCTCGATCTCTTCAATTGCCACTGCCTTTTTAGGTCTCTCTCTCGCCGTCGATTCTCGCCGTCGATTTCATATTCAACAAACGATGAAGCTCACCGTTAAGACTCTCATGGGTCGTCAATTTGAAATTAGGGTTCAGTCCTCCGATACGGTTAGTTCTCTCTCGTCCCTTTCCCATGAGTATATTCGCGTAGGAGAGTAGAGAAAACGTAGGTTCCTCACATGAATAGCATCAGATCCACATTTTTTGAATTGTTCTATTATTGTTTTAATATGCCTAGCGAATCCTGCAGTGAAGAGAACTTTGGTTTGGTAATGATATTCTTCAAGTTTGTGAATTATATTATTATGAATGTGTTTGTGTGTTTTTTTTTGGGGGTAAGATAATGGGGGTGAAGAAGAATATAGAGGATTCACAAGGGAAGGATAACTATCCATGTGGTCAGCAGCTGTTGATTCACAATGGGAAAGTTCTGAAAGATGAAACTACTCTGGTGGAGAACAAAGTTACTGAGGAAGGCTTTCTTGTCGTCATGCTTAGCAAGGTAACTACCCATAACATCTTTTTTCAACTATATTTATTTTTTAGTGGAAGCTTAGATCAGTAGCTTAAGTTCTGGAACAATGAAAATTGAAAATGTTTGAAGAGATACTAAGAGAAGAAATGTAACCGCTGGATGCTAGTCTTGCTCGGAGTACTGACTTAGATAAGGACAGAACCTGAGGACTGAGTGTTCTTAGGCATATAATACTAGATGTTAGGCAGATCTTCGTTATTTAGCTTGTGGTGGCATTGACATTGTCTTTTCTTTTGGTTATGGTGAAACTGTAGAGCAGAACTGCAGGTTCATCATCTGGCCAGTCGTCGGCGCAGGTAGCTTATCTATTTCTCATATGTTTTGCTTTTTTGTCTGCTAATTCTCAGTGGAAAATCCTTCTTCTTTTTCGCAGCCTGCTTCCACTACTACTACGGCTATCACATCTTCTACTAAGGTAGCTTCCTTACATATATTTACTTGTGGCCGTATGCAGCACGTTCCTTGGGCTGTTTCTAATACAAGTTCGTATTGGGTAACCAGCCTGCAGCTCCATCTACAGCCCAGTCTACAGCTGTACCGGCTTCACCTAATCCTGTTCAAGAACAACCAGCGTAAGTCTTATAACTGAAACATTAAGCTTTTTGGATAAGAGTTTTTTTTGCTATCCTTTTTCTCGTCTACCTATTGCCCGTTTTATGGTTTTCCGAAAACTTCCATGTTTGTAGTATATGTTGTATAACTTATTTGTACAGGATTTCATTGATACACTATAAACTCCTCAGTTGAATTGTCTGTGGCAGGACCCAGACTGACACCCACGGACAAGCTGCTTCATCGTTGGCTAGTAGCAATCGTCTTGAGCCATTGGTGCAACAATTAATGGACATGGGAGGCGGAAGCTGGGACAAAGAAACTGTTACTCGTGCACTTCGTGCTGCTCATAACAACCCTGACAGAGCAGTGGATTATCTGTACTCTGTACGGCCTCTCTTTGACATTATTACCTAAGGGTTTAGTGGAGTTATTGACGTATCTTTTATACTGCAGGGGATTCCTGAAACTGCTGAAGTAGCTGTGGCAGGGTCTGGTGCAGCCCCTGTCCCACCTGCATCTGGAGGTCCTAACTCATCACCTTTGGATTTGTTCCCTCAGGTATTTAGTATTATTTTTGTGTATCCAAAAGAGTTGATTGGTATATTGAGTTAACTTCTGACTCTATGGTTTACTCTTCCCAGGGAACAGTTTCCGCTGCTGGCACTGGCGATCTTGGGACGCTTGAATTTCTTAGAAACAATGATCAGGTTGCTATTTCAACTTCTCTTCTTACTGCATTCCCCTAATTTCAAAGTTATTCTCTTTTAACCTTATGGCTACATCCTCACCAGTCATGATTTCTAGTGAATGAGTATGTATATGGTTAGAAACACGTTGCATGAACTTAAGCTGAAATGTATTTTCTATTATAACCAATATAACAAGGGATGATAAACTAAACGTGTTTACATGGTTTGACTTTTTGTTCTAACTTTGGCGATCAAACATACTCATCCTCTTGAGTTTATTATTGTATCAGTTCCAACAATTACGCACCATGGTCCATTCCAACCCTCAAATTCTCCAGGTAAGACCGGCCTATTTTTTTGTTATTTTGGTCCGGAAATCTGTAAGACTTGTTGCCGATTCCGAGCTTCGTGTGTTGAAACCCGTTTCTTTTGGTACCAGCCCATGCTTCAGGAACTTGGAAAGCAGAACCCTCAACTTCTAAGGCTAATCCAAGAGAACCAGGCAGAGTTTCTTCAGTTAGTAAACGAGCCTTATGAGGGATCTGACGGGTAAGTTCTTTAATCTCTGTACTGTTACTGATATAGGTTCTGTCAGATGCTGATTCAAAAAACTTGAAACAAAACCCATCAGGGATGCAGACATTTTCGATCAACCAGAGCAAGAAACACCACATGCCATTAACGTCACCCAAGCAGAGCAAGAAGCTATTCAACGGGTAAAACACTATTAGTTGTGTGCAACACTCTATCTTCACAATTCAACCCTTCTTAACTACATTGTCTCTGTCCTCTCTAACAGCTTGAGGCAATGGGATTTGATAGAGACTTAGTAATAGAAGCCTTTCTTGCATGTGACCGTAACGAGGAACTGGCAGCTAACTATCTATTGGAGAACTCAGGAGATTTTGCGGACTGAGTTTCCAAACCACTCTCTTTGAAAAGTTTGTCCCTTTTCATCTAAATCTTGGCTTTATTTAACTGACATTATCTTCTCAGAATTATTATAGTGTGGTGGGATTTTCTCTTTCTTACAACAGTTTTTTTTGCTTGCTGGAATTTTCTTTACTCCATTTGAGTTTTTCTTACAATTTGTGGTGGTTGTTGCGTTTGTGATAGATTCTTATGTGAGCAGAGATGCAAAGATCACGTAGTTCTCGAGGGGATAAACATAAAAAGTGTAACAGATAATTTCATCATATCCAAACTTTTCCTATGTTGTGATTTATTGGAAATTCACGGGTTTTCCGGTGTTTGAAAGGTGAACCAATAAGACCCAGCAGCTAGTCTAGAAAAAACCGGTTTAGTTTGGTACAAATTGTTAAAATCAATCATTTTATATTTTGATAGTTTAATTTTTTGTAGTTATATGCCCTAAACCGGCTTTGGTTGTTTCTGAATATTTTGGAGTAATATTTAACCATTAAATCTTTTAAATTGTTGTAATTTTTCTTATCCATTCGTGGTTAAATATTTTATGAAACATAGACGGTCAGTTTTTTAGGATAATACTTAGATTTATTTGATTTACAAGATAATTATCTTAAATAAGGAAAGCAGATTGAGACCTAAAATGGCGGGATTCCAAATTTAACAAATATTCACAGCCAACAAAGCTTTTGAGCGGCGATCCGATTCCGACTCTCGTTTTCGTTTCCAACATCTTCCTCTAGAATTCTTTTGATAGAAAGTGCAACCAAAAAAAGCAGAAGAAGAGGGTTAATCATCATCATCATCATCAATATCTTCACAAACACGGTATCTATCTCTTTCCCTCTTTCATAATTTGTTTCCTTCAGATTATTTGTATGATTATCGTGACTTTTCAGGTAACTATTAATTCTCCTCCGGGAATTATAATCGCGACGAGATTACGTATATCCGAATCTTATTTTTTGTTTCCCTAATTAAACTTTTACCCTTGTAGAGTAATTTAAGCAACTTTGCCAGCTAGGTTTGAGTTTTCGCCGTAGAGATCACAATGGAGAAGAAGAAGTATCCGATAGGGCCAGAGCATTACACCATCTACGAGGTGATCGGACAAGGTGTCAGTGCCTTAGTGCACCGCGCCTTGTGCATCCCTTTCGATGAAGTCGTTGCTATTAAGATTCTCGATTTCGAACGAGACAACTGCGATCTGGTGATTCTTAATTTCTCTTTTGTTATATGTTTCTTTTTCTGACATTAGGTGCTAATGAATTGTTTTTATTTTGTTGGTAGAATAACATTTCTCGGGAAGCGCAGACAATGATGCTTGTCGACCATCTCAATTTGTTGAAATCGCATTGCTCTTTCGTTAGTGATCACAATCTGTGGGTCGTCATGCCTTACATGTCTGGTGGTTCTTGTCTTCATATACTGAAAGCTGCTTACCCTGATGGCTTTGAGGAGGTTATTATCGCTACGATACTGCGTGAGGCTTTGAAGGGGTTGGACTATCTTCATCAGCATGGTCACATTCATCGTGATGTCAAAGTCAGTAACTCTTCTGTTTATTTGATAAAGGAAAGTATCGGGGCTTCGTATTGATTTATCGTTTTGTTTCAGGCGGGGAATATTCTGCTTGGTGCTCGTGGTGCGATCAAGTTGGGAGACTTTGGTGTATCTGCTTGTCTCTTTGATTCTGGTGATAGGCAACGTACGAGGAACACGTTTGTTGGAACACCTTGCTGGTACGTGTGGTGGTAACAATTTGAGTTTACTTCTCATGTGCATTGACTTACTGTTTTTTTTGTTTTAACAGGATGGCACCTGAAGTCATGGAGCAGTTACATGGTTATGATTTCAAGTAAGTTCAACCTCAAATTATTATTCTATTTTGCTTATGTTTAGTAGAGGAGAATATTGTATTCTTATTTGAACATCTACTTCAGGGCGGATATTTGGTCGTTTGGTATAACTGGGCTAGAGCTTGCACATGGCCACGCTCCTTTCTCTAAGTATCCACCAATGAAGGTTGATGGCCTTGTCATATATTGATTTCAGCTCCATACTCCTTATAGCTTAATTCTAAAACAAATATGGTTTCAGGTTCTGCTTATGACCTTGCAAAATGCACCACCAGGGCTGGATTATGAAAGAGATAGGAAGTTTTCAAGGGTATGCTCAATACTATACATTTTCCTCAGTTTTGTTGGCTAATTATCATCTCATTCTTTTTCCCTCCTGTCCTTGTATTTTCAGTCTTTCAAGCAGATGATTGCTAGTTGTCTAGTCAAAGACCCTTCCAAACGCCCATCTGCCAAAAAGTTGTTAAAGCATTCCTTTTTCAAGCAAGCAAGGTCAAGCGACTACATTGCTCGAAAACTTCTGGATGGGTTACCAGATCTTGTTAATCGTGTTCAGGCAATAAAGGTTTGATATATAGTACTAAGTAGACATTCCATATCTGTTTAGTTCGATCAATCAGCATCTTATGACAAAAGCTGACGGGGGAATGCTTTATGTATGCAGAAAAAGGAAGAAGACATGCTTGCACAAGAGAAAATGGCAGATGGAGAGAAAGAGGAACTCTCCCAGGTTTGTGTTTCCAGTCCAAATTTTTGTCTCTCTTTATTTATGTTTCAATCTTGAACTTTTGGTTTACAGCTCAAATTTTTATACCAGAGTATTTAGCCTTTAACCTCTTGTCTTAGTAACATGCAGAATGAATATAAGAGAGGTATTAGTGGGTGGAATTTCAATCTCGATGACATGAAAGCCCAAGCTTCATTGGTATAAACTTGGTCTCCTCTACCCATTAAAAAGTAGTCAACTGTAAAGTTTACTGTGCTTCATATTATGACTTTCTTATTTCCACCAGATTCAGGACATAGACTGTGGCTTATCGGAGAGCAGTTTATCTGAAAGCACAACTTCGTTGCAGGCTCTAGACACACAGGATATGCAATCTGAGACTCAGGTATCCCCTCTTGTAGAGATTTTCCTTAGCTTCTAGTGAAAATATTGCTAAATGTTCTGCAATAGTCTCCCTTCTTTTCATCCTTGTTAGTTTGATACTCAAGGTTTAAGAGTTCTTTGTTACCTAATCTTTGCAGGAAGATACTTGTCAACTTCCTAATAAGCATCTCCAGCCCCTTATTCACCGAACTCTAAGTATTGCAAGGTTTATCTCCTAATTTTAGCTCTCATGTTCTCTATTTGGATTTTTCATTTTGTTATCTATTTTTCTGGAACAGCTAGAGGTCAATAAACTGAACAAATAATATTTTGGCTGGGCAGGGATAAGTCTGATGATGATATAAGTGTTGCCAGTCCCAGTTATGATAACTATGTATATTCCTCTCCCCGTCACGAAGATCTATCTCTAAATAATACAACTGTTGCCAGTACTCATGCAATCAATGGGAAATCAACGGACTCCACATCTATCGCAACCAATCAACCAACAGAGATTCTAGCAGGAAGCTGTGTTAGTAAAGGAGAGAGGTTAGTCCTTTAACATGTACTAGTACTGTTCAAATACCTCTAGTGTTTAAGCATTACCTGTATCTTATAAAGTAATTTAAAACCTGATGTAAACGCTCATATTTACTGACTATATATGTATTCTATCTGCGAATATGTTGACTCTCAGTGATAAAACCCAAGATCAACTTCAAAATGGGTCAACCTGCAATGGGGCACATCCTACAGTTGGAGGAGATGAAGTACCAACAGAGCTGGCTGTTAAACCACCCAGAACTTGTATACATCTGTATCTAATCTAAACAATTATGTGTATTAAGGCTTTTTCTAACTAATTAAATGGTGTGTCGGTGTCAGTGAGCCTAGATGAATCTGACGACAGATCAAAGCCACCAGTTGTGCAGCAAAGAGGGCGGTTTAAAGTAACTTCTGAAAATCTTGATATCGACAAGGTAACCTCCTTTTTCTGCATTCAAGAGGGAAAAATGCGGTTTCTTGTTTGTTTAACTCACTTGAATGGATTTTTATTCTATATATATACACTCACTTTCTCTTTATCAGGTGGTTCCATCTCCAATATTGCAAAAGAGTCACAGCATGCAGGTTTGTAATAGTTCCGAGGTCAGCCTGATCAGCTGCAGACACAAACTATCAAATATCTATTACCACAACTATTTATCCAAAAGAGAAATTCAAAACAAAAACATTATTGTGGCTATGTAGGTGCTCGGTCACCATTCTGCCGCTTCTCTACCTCCCTCTGTTTCAGGAGCTGATGTCGCTTTACCAAACCTAACCAGCTCATACGTTTACCCGCTGGTATATCCAGTTCTGCAAACCAATATACTGGAAAGGGTATGTATGCCTTATGCTTTCTTTATACCTACTAAAGATGAAACACTTCATTCCATAATTTAATTCGTCCCAAAAATTAAACAGGATAACATTCTGCATATGATGAAAGTACTCACGAACAGAGAAACGACAGGTTAATTTATGTCTCCATTCACCCCTTTTTATTACACTTTTAGTGCTACGGGTTTTGAATTTTCTTTTGTTTCTCTCATTTAGAAGGACGTTCAGTTGAACCAGGACACGTACAACAACCTAGTGTAGCTCCTACTGAGAAATCAATGGTATGTAATCATCTGCAAACAGTAAAATTTATTGAATCATACGAAATTGGAACTCAGCAGAAATGTTCTTGGACTGAATCACAGCTTGAAGCAGCACATGAAAGAGAGAAAGAGTTGCTCCATGAAATAACCGACCTGCAATGGAGGTAAGTAACTCTGACAATTTTCTCCTTGTGAGATACTTCTCTCTCAGGTTGTATTCTACAGTCCAAACATTCTTTCTTGTGTGTGTGTGTGTGTGTGTCCATAGGCTCATTTGTGCAGAAGAAGAGCTTCAGAAATGCAAAACTGAACACGCCCATGTAAGCTTGAGTATATATCTAAATACAATCGTCCTATCTGTAATCTTTTTCAATTCAACTATGTGATGAGTCTCTATGACCACCAAAACTCATGCCTCCTTTGTTCAAATTTTCTCACAGGTTTGATTTCCTAAGAAACCTGAGGAGATGTGTGGTATCTAAGTATAAGAAGTTTCATTTGTCCTCAGCAATAAGTATGTCAATAAGATATCAGAGATCTAACGAAGGCAAAGATTTACTTTTCAGATGTTTTGTATTTTGATTCGTATTTACATCACTCCCATGTCCCTACTATCACTTCTGTGTTATATAACTGACTTTTTAGGTTTAAGTAATATGTACCATGGTAGCTATTTGATAACCATGGTTACATAATCATATCTGTAATATTGATACAAGAAGGTTTATTATTTTTATTTTTTGAACTTTTACAAAAAGGGTTATTGAGAATAATCTTCGTAAGATGGTAATATGTGGAATTATGTATTGTAGTATGTATGTGTATGTTTTAGATGCGTGCAAATGAATGCATCTCTCTCACTAACTCAATTGGACAACTAAAACTTGTCCTCATGTCGCACACAATCCATGAATTCTATATTCAGTTAAAACTGTTTCAAAGGTGTTACAAACTGAAATAATATACTCAAACAGAGTTGAATAATGAATACTCATCTGTTTCAAAATGTTAATGTTGTAGAATTTTCACATATATTAATAAACCATATTAAATTTCATTTATATGTGCACAAGTTTTTGTGATTATTTTTTTTCTATAATTTTAAGTCAATAAGAATTCAATAAGTGCAATTAAGTTTTTTGATGTTTGGAATTAGTT
This sequence comes from Hirschfeldia incana, assembly GCA_026261945.1. Classification (NCBI taxonomy): domain Eukaryota; kingdom Viridiplantae; phylum Streptophyta; class Magnoliopsida; order Brassicales; family Brassicaceae; genus Hirschfeldia; species Hirschfeldia incana. Next base: position 7,763,092 of record JABCMI010000011.1, on the reverse strand, counting down.
AATAAAATATATATTGAAAATGTAAAATAATAGTTTTTTTTGTAAACAAAAGTTTTCTTTAGAAAACGGAAGGAGTACTAATATCATTTTATCATGTTCTCAAATCAGATAACTAAAATTTAAAGGTTCAAACAGTAGGCAAACTATAGTCCAGATTAACACTTTTAATGCAGCAGTTAAACTAGATAATTTTTTTTTTCAAAATCTGTGATATTGTATTACAAGTAGGTACTTATTTTTTTGGAAAAAAAATCATCTTTCTAAATTTAGCTGGCTTTATAATCTAAGTTTAGTATAGATGGAAAGGAACATTGTTACGGATTAAGTCGTTAATATTAAACTAATTACTTAATTTTAAATGAAAAATACGCTAGTTTAGAATCTTAGAAAACAAATCAAATTTTCTTTTAAAATTGAAAATTTCTTTTTTAAGACGATACATAATTTATTATTGAATTTTAGTTTAGAATCTTAGGTTTAATATAAGTTTTGTTATTATGTTAAAATTTTCTTTCAAAACTTATTAATATTTGATTAAAATAAATATAATTTAAGTATTAAAATGAATATAGTTTTTAAATTTAATATATATATATAAATAAATAAAATAATTACGTACTGAACAAAATTTAATTTGAATGTTTTTTATGGAATTTATGTAAACGGTAATTAGACATTCTTAATTATCCATAGAGCCGCTGGGCCTAATCATTTCTATTGTGTTTAAAAAATTCGTAGGCCCATTAAGGCCCAAAACGGAAACCCACCTGAGAAGTCAGTGGGGACGCGGATTCCTATAAAACGCAAAACGCATCTCCAGAAAACACAAGAAAAGTCTATCCCACGAGTTTCATTAACTTCACATCGGTGTGAACAAAGAGGAACACGAAGAAGAGCAAAACTTAGAGAGATCATCAACTAACCATTTATAGAAACCCTAGAATCTCAATTTTGGGGGAGAGGCGTGAAGATGTCGGAGCTGCAGATTTCGCCGGCGATTCACGATCCGCAAGGGCAAGAGAAGCAGCAGCAAGCCGCAGGAGTGGGGATTTTGCTTCAGATCATGATGCTCGTCCTCTCCTTCGTGCTTGGTCATGTCCTTCGCCGTCACAAGTTCTATTATCTTCCCGAAGCTAGTGCTTCTCTTCTCATCGGTTTGTTTCTTTCGCTCTCATCACTCATTTTGCATTTCGATCGGAGGTTTTGATTTTGATTCCTTGTTGAAATTTGGTGGAAATTAGGGTTGATCGTTGGTGGTTTAGCAAACATCTCGAACACGGAGACTAGTATAAGGTTTGTTGAACTTCTTTTTATTTGTTTTTTAATAATTACCAATTTTTTAATTGTTGTTATCTGTCCTTTCTCAACTAACCTGGAAACTCAACGGAGTATAATTACTTTTTTATATCTATAGATATACAAAATTATGTGTTTATACGTATGCAAGTATTCTCCAATTCTAAACAGTTTTTTGGTTTTGTTCAGGACATGGTTCAATTTCCACGATGAGTTCTTCTTCCTGTTTCTGCTGCCGCCCATCATATTATATCCTTTTGTTTACATACTTAAGTTACTATGTGACATGTTTTGTTTTTCATGATTCTCAACTTGGGAACAAAAGATGTTCTTTTTCCTTAACATATTTGTTTGCACCCAGTCAGGATTCAGTCTACAGCCCGTAAGTGCAGAGACCTCTCATAGTGTTTCACCATCGTAGATCGCATCCTTGTTCTTGATATGCTTAATTTGCTGTTGGGTTTTACGCAGAAACCTTTCTTTTCGAACTTTGGAGCCATTGTCACTTTTTCTGTACTTGGAACTTTTGTGGCTTCCATGGTTACTGGCGTGCTAGTGTATGTATCTCTGTCCTGTGAATGGTTTCTGTTTGTTGACTTGGAAAGGTCTTATGTTTGTTATTCATAAGCTCTTGTTTCTATTGAAGGTACCTTGGCGGCGTGATGTTTCTCATGTACAAACTTCCGTTCGTTGAGTGTCTCATGTTCGGCTCCCTTATCTCAGCCACGGATCCTGTCACTGTCTTGTCTATATTTCAGGTACTTCCTTTTACTGATTTTCTGCGAGATTATCTATTTTTTGAACAGGAGGATATCTACCACTTCTTACTACTATATTGTTATTCAGGAGCTTGGATCGGATGTAAATCTGTATGCGCTGGTGTTTGGAGAATCGGTGTTGAATGATGCTGTTAGTAGTTTTTCAATAGTGATTTTTGATTCCTTATATTAGGATGAAAAATGTCACATAACTCATCTTCTTTTTATGTTGCTTTTGGCAGATGGCCATATCTCTGTACAGGTACGTAAGCTAATTCAAAATATGCTGTGAGAGACGATAGTCAAATTGTAAGATATTTTAACCTGGCTGTAAACTTGGTGCAGGACAATGTCCTTGGTAAGAAGTCAATCAGCTGGTCAGAATGTCTTTATGGTGGTAGTCAGGTTTCTCGAAACCTTTGTCGGTTCAATGTCTGCAGGTTTGCTTCTGTCATATGTCTTCCTTTCTCTATATATGTATGCTTCATGCATGAAAGCGTAGGAGTTTGAGAACGCGACTAAATATCTTGAAGTTATGAACGAGTTTAAGCAACCTAAGAAAATTAACATATGAATGTCAAACTAAATTTAACCTCTCAAGCATCTGAACCTTCTCCATTGTCATTATATATTCTTATATGTGCTTTGTGGGTTTAAAAGAGATATATGTGTGCTTCTGCAGGTGTTGGAGTTGGATTTATATCAGCTCTCATATCCTTTTTCCGTTTTAGTATCTTTTGAAATATTTTTGCTTCACTTTATACTCGTAAACGAGTTGTTAGCCTTAATGCAAAGCACCTCTTCAAGTATGCAGGGCTGGATGTTGACAAGTGAGTGCCATAGTTCTCTGTCTGAAACTTTTCTAATGGTCCGCAGTGAAATAATTTATTTTTATTTTCTCCCTCCTGCTTTCAGTCTGCAGAACTTGGAGTGCTGCCTCTTTGTGCTGTTTCCATATTTCTCGTAAGTAATTCCCCCCCCCCCCCCCCCCCCCCCTATATAATTAGCTTTATTTCTTGTCGACGCTCATAGAGATTGTACAGTTTGTTAACATTGTTTCTCTTTTGTTAGATACATGCTTGCTGAAGGTCTCAGTCTATCTGGCATCGTATCGATTCTATTTACTGGGATTGTGAGTTGTCATTCTATTTCTGTGAGGCTTGTGTGATATGATTCTCACCCAAAAGTAGTATAATGAAAACTGCTTGTACCTTTCAGGTCATGAAGCATTACACCTACTCGAACCTGTCAACAAATTCTCAGCGATTTGTGTCTTCATTTTTTCATCTGATATCGTCCCTGGCAGAGACATTTGTGTATGCATTTAATTCGTATTCTCAAGCATTTGTTTGTTGATTTCTGTCAATGGTCTGACATATCGTTCCAAATGATAAAATCTGCAGGTTCATCTATATGGGTTTTGATATTGCCATGGAAAATCACAGTTGGTCACACGTGGGATTCATCCTTTTCTCTATTGTATCCTTTTACACAAGTTCTATTGGTTTGAAATTCAAATTGTACAAACTGCTGTTGTTCCTTAACTTTTATCTTTCGTGACGAACCTCAGCTGTTCATAGTAATTGCGAGGTACGCTTTTTTTTTTTCCCGTATACATGCATTCATTTCCAAATTGCAAATTGTATGTTATTTTTCGTGTCTGATAGCGTTACTCTTTGGCATGCATGTCTTACACAGGGCAGCTAATGTGTTTGGTTGTGGATATTTGATCAACCTTGCACGACCTGCACATAGGAAAATACCTATGACGCATCAAAAAGCTCTTTGGTACAGTGGTAAGATACTGCTCTTAGTTTCCGTATGTAGATATTGTTTTCAATACTCTTAAGTAAAAAGTAAACAAGACATGTGGGTTGCATAGGACTTCGAGGTGCTATGGCTTTTGCTCTTGCTCTGCAATCTGTTCATGACCTCCCAGAAGGACATGGTCAAACTATCTTCACGGCAACTACAGCCATTGTTGTTGTAACGGTAAGCCATTCTTCTTTAACAACGAACCATTTGCTTTAAAACTGGGCAACCCCGATCAAATTGAATTGCTGATAGCTGAGCCAAACTTTATTGCATTTGATGTGATCCTTGATGCTATTAATACGGATTTCAGGTGTTGCTAATTGGAGGATCCACTGGTACAATGCTTGAAGCCCTAGAGGTTGTAGGTGATGGCCATGATACAACCCTTGGTGATGTAAGTCCAGTGAAATATATGTTGGTTATTTCATAGGCCTAGTGTCCTAAAGTCGTCTTATTTATCTCCTCAATGTAAAGTTAATCTTGGTGTCCCATGCAGAAAACAAAACATGGTTAATAACCATCTTCTTCTTTTTATGTTTTTGGTTAGGGGTTTGAGGTGGTGAACAATAGGTATATGACTAGGTTTGATGATGAAGATTCACCATCAGGAAGTGGATTCAGGACAAAACTAAGAGAGTTTCATAAGAGGTACATTACTTATTGATCTCTTTGTAAGTTAGTATTAAAACACTAGAAACAAAACAAAAACCACTCGTGTTGTGTTATGTTTTGTGCCAGCGCTGCGTCATTTACAGAACTAGACAAGAACTACCTAACACCGTTCTTCACAAGTAATAACGGAGACTATGATGATGATGATGACAACAATGAGCAACAACATGGTAACAACATATTAATATACTCACCCACTATCTCAAGCGTTTATTATTTATGTACACCCATTAAAAGTTGAAACGGTTGTCTTTTTTTCTTGTGTGCAGAAGAAATAACTCCTTTTACTAGAAGAGTTGATTTTTATAACAGGGGATAAAATTGTATGCGAGAGAGAAACGGAGTTGGTTCGCATTGACAGTGAGACATCATAGTGAAGCAGCGGTTGGTGTATATACAAAAAAAAAAACAAATGTGATCGTGGTCGGAGAGTATTAGTAGTCAGATTGCACTTCACTTCACCCTGAAACCCTAGTGGATTATTGTTTTGACTAATTACATTTAGACACAAAAAAACCTTAATGGCCATGGCTGAGATTATACTTTGTCAATATCCCACTAAGCTTTATTAGTGTCTTGAACATAATCAGTCTCGACTCCATCGAAAAAGTAAGATATCGAGAAACAAAGAGAAGTATAAGTCTATCCGGTACAAACCGGTTATCATTTAACCCAAAATCTAATGTGCAAACCACATTTATCGTAACATAACTAACAACAAGCTTGTTAGGTAGACAGAGTCTGGTTTCAATTGCTGTCTGAATTCTCCTCTAATAGAGAAAGTCACACGTCACGCCAAAAGTGTGGACCATGAAGTAAGCAACCAAGATCTCCTCTAATCTCTATCTATCTCTTTCATGGCTGTTACTGAAGTTTCTCTCTGATCTTCGCGAAGTTTCACGATGAGTCTCGTGGCTACTCAGTCGCTGGGGTTAACTCTAACCGGCGACGGTGTTTTCTCACGCAATTCGAGAAGAAACGGTGAAAAATCGGAACTTTTCTTGGTGAATCGGAAGAGATCATTAACGCGCGCAGCTCTTGTGCAAGCAAAGCCGAGAGAAGACGGAGCGGTTTCAACTCCTTCCCCCTCCTCAAAACCACCGGTTATCCAATACCGACGGGCTGATCTCGCGGATGATCTTCAAGCGGAGGCACGAGCTTTGGCTCGTGCTGTTGATGCGTCTGTTTATTCCCCAGAGCTAATCGCCAAGAAACATGGCTCTCAGCCTCTCAAGGTTATATATAGCTCTTCCTGAGTTTTTGAATTCTCTTGTAAAGTTTCGACCTTTGAACTGAGAGATGATGATTGTGCAAAAAAAAAATAGGCTTTGCGGAGAAGTTTGGAGATATTGACAGCTTTAGGTGGCTTCGCGCTGAAGTTAGGGATTGATCAGAGGCAAGGGAAGCTAGAACAGAACATGAAGAAGAGAGCTCGTGAGCTCCGAAGGATTTTCACTCGCCTGGGGCCCACTTTTGTTAAGTTGGGTCAAGGTTTATCAACCCGACCCGATCTCTGTCCACCTGATTACCTCGAAGAACTTGCTGAGCTTCAGGTTCACTTTACTTATCTTCTTGATTTATAGGAGAACATCTCTCTCTCTCGCTAACTTTGTCTAATTCTATTTGAGTGCCTAAGTAGGATGCTTTGCCAACCTTCCCTGATGCAGAAGCCTTTGCTTGCATTGAGAGAGAGTTAGACTTATCTCTAGAATCCATCTTCTCCTCTGTATCCCCTGAGCCGATAGCAGCAGCTAGTCTCGGCCAGGTATACAAAGCTCACCTCAGGTACTCAGGTCAGAATGTTGCTGTCAAAGTCCAACGCCCTGGGATCGAAGAAGCTATCGGTCTTGACTTCTACCTCATCAGAGGAGTTGGGAAACTCATCAACAAGTACGCAGACTTCATCACCACCGATGTCTTGGCCCTTATCGACGAGTTCGCCTGCAGAGTCTATCAGGAGCTGAACTACGTCCAGGAGGCGCAGAATGCTAGGAGGTTTAAGAAACTCTACGCTGATAAAGCGGATGTTCTTGTCCCTGATATCTTCTGGGATTACACTAGCCGCAGGGTGCTAACTATGGAATGGGTAGAGGGAACTAAACTGAACGAGCAGGTTGCTATCGAGAGTCAAGGTTTGAAGGTTCTTGATCTCGTGAATACAGGGATACAGTGTAGCTTAAGGCAGCTCTTGGAGTATGGTTTCTTCCATGCTGATCCTCATCCTGGTAATCTCTTGGCAACGCCTGATGGGAAACTAGCCTTTCTAGACTTTGGTATGATGAGTGAGACGCCAGAGGAAGCTAGGTACGCTATCATAGGCCATGTTGTTCATCTGGTGAACCGAGATTACGAAGCCATGGCTCGAGATTACTATGCTTTGAAGTTCTTGTCCCCTGATGTAGATGTGACTCCCATCGTACCAGCTCTCAGAGACTTCTTTGATGATGCTCTTACTTATACGGTTAGCGAGCTTAACTTCAAAACACTGGTTGATGGTTTAGGTGCTGTCTTCTATCAGTATCCGTTTAATGTTCCGCCTTACTATGCCTTGATTCTGAGGTCGCTTACTGTGCTTGAAGGCTTGGCGCTTTACGCAGATCCTAACTTCAAAGTGTTGGCTGCATCTTACCCTTATTTTGCCAAGAGGCTTCTCACTGATCCTAACCCTTATCTGAGAGATGCTCTTATTGAGCTTCTGTTCAAAGATGGGAAGTTTAGGTGGAATAGACTTGAGAATCTTTTGCAGCAGGGAAGTAAAGATAGGGATTTCTCAGCGAAAGAGGCTTTGCAGCCTGTTTTGAAGCTGCTGCTTGATCCAAACGGTGAAGAGCTTAGACTGTTGGTGATTAAAGAAGCTGTGAGAGTCAGTGAAGCAATTGCTTTGGGGACTGTTGTTGATACATACAATTCCATGCCTGTGTTTTTGAGATCTCTCGTCTTCAGTGGCAGTGGGAATGGTCCTCTTACGATGAGTGCTGCGGAACTCGAAAGCACGCTTGAGCTTCGAGACCAGGTGTCAAGAATCTGGAGCCTTCTTCAGTCTTCAGAAAGCTTTGACCCAGCTATTTTGCAGCCAATAGTACAGGTAATAATCTCTTCATTGACATTGTTTACTAACCTAATAATTCAATGTAGATGTACTTGATTGATGTATGTGCTCAAGTATACACTTGGATTTTTTGTTGTTATTCAGGTGTTACAACAACCGGAAGCAAGAAGACTTGGAGGACGTGTTGCAGGAGGTGTAGGGCAACGTCTTGCAGCTAGGTTTCTGCAACAGCTCCTTCGAGCCACAACGCCATCTTCATCACCAGCCCCATAGATCTATTTTCTTGTTACAAGTGAAAGGATAAATTGTATATCAACCACATATTTGCTTCATGTTATAGTAATATAGTATCATTCTTTCTCTTTGTATTTACTAGTGAATAAACAGTTCAAAGAGCTTATGACAATAATCACATTTTCAGAGATATAGAATCCAAAAAAAAATCAGAGAGCTTGCGACTCATTTTGTTGTGGTTGAAGTGGTATGGTAGGCTTTGTGTGCGTTTATATCGACCAGCTTGTAACATTAATTTACAGTGATCATCTCTTTCTCTGACCTGTGTATCAGCAATGTCATACACATATATTAAGGAACTAAATGTAGACTATTTTGGGGTCTGACTATTGTTGCAACCAACCATATTGAAAACAGCTTCACATGTTATTTCACAGGAACTTGGTTAAATAGTCTGCGTTCGTGATAAAACGATGACGTGTGGTTGGGCACTTTTTTTTTTTTTTTAATAAAAGATATTCTATTTAAAAGCAGGAGAGAGCAAAAGATACAGCTGTTGCTAGTGGGCCAAGGGCCTAATTACATAGAATTAACTCACAAAAACCCAATGACATAGAAGCCCAATTTTGACATATCCAGAACTTTAGAGGGGAGTTTGGAGAGTAGGAGTAAACCATGAATCGATACCTTCGACGCTTTATGTACTTTGGAACCAGCGACGAAGAAGGTTGGATGCTTGAGCCGGGGATGATTGTCGAAATGAAGCGATTCGGCGTCGGACGGTTTGATCAATCTCAGTTACAACAACCTGCGGGGATCGGTAGATATTTCTATGAAGCCTGTTGTTTCTTTCGGACCAGATGGAGTAGATCATGCCTTGCCAAGCTAGCAGCAGTAGTTTACGATTGTCTTTACCGCCCCGATAATCCTGAAGAGCCTGCAGTTAAGCATCCCAATCACGAGAAGGAGTGAAATTACAGCGGGCAGAGATGATTGTCCAGACCTCCCAGGTGAAAGCGCAGCTGTAGAAAATGTGATTTCTTGATTCCGGAGAGGCGTTGCAAAGCAGGCAGGCGCTGTCCGTTTGGAGCCCCCACTGCAGGAGACGATCCCTTGTAGGACATCGGTTCAACACCATAAGCCACGTCCGAAAGCAATGCTTCGGGATTCCACCACTTAACCAAACTTGCTTGTGCCAAGGAACCGTTGGCTTGACCTCCCTCAGTAAGTCGTAGATCAGTCTGGTGGAGTAGCGCTGGACCGGTGTTCCAAGTGGTGACCATTCCAGAGTATCTGCAAAAGGAGTAATTTGTAGGGTTGAGAGAAAAGCATAGACACGGACTTGTTTTTCCGATCTTGCCGGTGGAAAAACCCAGTGATCATCTTCCCACAGTTCAGCTAGTGTCACAGTGGATGGAATCCCCACGGCAAGTGTTGTTTCTCCCTGCAAGTAGTCTCTTATCTTCCCAAAAGGAGACCAATTTGATGTCCAGAAGTAAGTAGTCTCACCATTCCCTACAATACATTTAATCCAGCTGAAGGCGCTATCCCTGAGAAGTAAAAGTTTATTAGCTAACCATGAGTTTTTCTGCTTGGTGTTGATAACCCAGAAGTTACTCAGGTTTCCCTCCAAGACTTCTGTCGTATACCACTGGGACCAGATCGACTGGGGCTTGAAAAACAGTATCCAGAAAAGTTTCATAACCGACGCTCTGTTCCAAAGTGAGAGCTTACGCAAGGCTAATCCTCCTTCTTCCTTTGGCGATGTTACCTTTTCCCACGCGACCTTTGCAGCAGAAGGACCTTCCATCTTTCCTTTCCACAAGAACCTACAGCAGATGGAGTCTATCGCGTCCAGACAAGCCTGTGGAAGGATGAATGCACAAGACCAGAAGTTTGTAATCCCAGCAATCACTGTCGAGAGTAGTTGCAGTCTACCAGCTAGAGACAATGATTTCACTGTCCAGTTGAGAAGCCTGGACTTGATCGACTGGAGGAGTGGTGCACAGTGAAGCATTGTTAGTTTTTTGGTGCATAGCGGAACACCTAGATAGCGGACCGGAAGCACACCGAGGGAGATACCAGTAGCAGCAGCTAGTTGAGTCAATTCATGGGGCTTCAAACCAGCAGCGAAAAGGGAAGTTTTCTCCATGCTAATTCCCAAACCTGAGCGAGATTCAAAGTCGCGGAGGATCTCCAGAATGTTGTTTACAGAACGGGGAGAAGCATCAGAGAAAATCAGCAGGTCATTAGCAAATGAAAGGTGAGTCAGTTCAGTTCTCCTGCACTTCGAATGGTATTTAAATTTCCCCTCTTTTGCCGCCTTGTTTAGGGAAAGGGAGAGGCAGTTCATGGCTAGGACGAACAAGTAAGGTGACAACGGGTCCCCCTGGCGCAGTCCTCTCTTGCCCCTGAAGTACCCATAAGAGGTTCCGTTGAACCCCAGTGAAAACGCTGCAGAGCATACACAAGCCTCAATCCATCTTATAAGTGTCTGAGGGATATCGATACTCCTGAGGCATTGGAGAATAAACTCCCAACGAATGGTGTCGAAAGCTTTGGCGATATCTACTTTTATGGTAACTCTCTGAGCTCCTCCCTCCTTGTGATAACCTTGTACAACCTCTGATGCAAGTAATGTGTTCTCAATTAGTAGGCGACCTTGAACAAACGCCATCTGATTTGGGAGAACGACCTCTGGTAAAATGACTTTTAGACGCTTGACAAGCATCTTGGAGATTGCTTTATAAATGGTGTTGCAGCAGCTGATTGGCCGGTAATCTGTGATCGCTGATGCTCCCGGACGCTTGGGGACGAGGGTAAGTATGGTTGCGTTTGTAGAGGATGGGAGGAAACCTGTTGTGAAAAAATTTCTTATTGAATCAATGGTTTCATCACCAACCAGGGACCATGATGACTTGAAGAACGCAGAAGTGATCCCGTCCGGCCCAGGGGCTTTGTGAGGGTTGAGCTTTAGTAGAGTCTTCGTGATCTCAGCAGCGTCTGGCGCAGAGGACAAGAGGACCTGTTGAGCCAGTGAGCATCTGAAGGGAATCAAGTCAAGGAACCAATGGTACGGAGAAAAGAGAGGAGGAAGAACAGCCGGTGAGAGGACATTTTGAAAATGAGCAAGCGCAATTTCACACAGTTCCACCGAGTCCGTAACCAGGAGACCACACGGTAGTAGGAGGGAGCGGATGGAGTTGTATGAGTTCCTTGAAGCAGCCACTCTCATGAAGAACAGTGTGTTCTGGTCGCCTAGTCGCAGCCAGTTGATCCGCGATTTCTGTTTGAAGAAAGCCTCTTCCACACCCCTCAAGAACGTCCAGTGAGTTAGAAGATCTCTCTCCTCCTGAAAAATAGCTTCAGTAGGGCTGTTTAAGCATTGTACCTGCACATCTTTTAACAAACTGTTAGTAGTAATAACTCTCTTTTGAATATCTGAAAAATTTTCTCTCGCAAGTGTTTTTAACGCTCTTTTTAATCCTTTGATTTTAAACCCCAGGATTGAAAGGTTATTCGCTCTGCTTCCAATCTGCATCCAAGTAGCCTCAACCACAGTAGGAAAAGAGGGATGGAGGGTTAGGAAGTTCTGGAATTTGAATGGTTTGGTACCAGCTCTTGGGAGGGGGCAGGCAAGGTTAATGAGGCAAGGGGAGTGGTCTGAGAATTCGTGGGCAAGGAAGGTCGCAACACTGTTGGGGTATGTTTCCAACCAGGTATCATTTATCAACGCACGATCGAGCTTCTTTGTGACCGGAGCTGCAGGGCATTTATTTGTCCAAGTATGAGCACAACCTTGGAATTTTAAGTCCGAGACACCCAGGAGAGAGAGGTTATCACGTAACTCAAGCATGTCAGATGAGAGATGGTCCACCGTTGAGGAAGAATGCTCTTGATGGTGCATGATTTGGTTGAGATCACCTCCAATCAGCCAATTTTTGTTTTCAAGGAAGAGAGTTGTCTGGACCTCTAGAAGATCTTCCCAGAGTGCTTTTCTCTCATCTCGATCGTTGGAAGCATACACAGCGGTGAAAGAAAAGCAATTGTTTCCTGGGAGGGTAACAGAGCAGGTCAAGGATTGTCTGGATTGGTGCATTACCTCAACCATTGCTGGAAGCTTCCAAATTATTATTATTCTGCCGTCGAAATCAGTATCATGGTTTGAAACAAAACTCCAGCCTGGACAAAGTCTGCTGAGGATAGAAGCAAGATTGGGTTCTTTAACGTGGGTTTCCAAAAGAGCACCCATTAAGGGTTTGTGCGTAGACAGCCACTGCAAAAAGGGTCTATGCTTGTCCGGTTCATTAATACCTCGGACGTTCCAAAAAAATATGTTACTACACATAGTTAAGCTAAGGGTTGAGACTTCTCAGAAGGAGAAGGCTCGGTTGAGGACGAAGGAAGAAAAGTTTGGGTTTGGGAGGTGGACGGAGGGGTGATTAAATGAGGGCTGATGGCAGCGAATGGGTTTAGGGAGAGGGTGGAGGTTAAGGGAGGAAGGGGTGAGGACGAGATGATGATTGGTCTGTCTTTAAAAACTGCCGGAAGAGCCAGGACAGGATCAGGGTTCGGGAGAGGAGCAGGGTTAGGGGATGGGTCCAAAACAAGAGGATCAGAAACCAGAGTTTTTGGTTGAGGGGAGGTGTCAATCTCCATAGAAGGTTGATCGGAGTTTAAATCACCTACACTGGTGGAGGAAGGAATGGGTGGGATAGCTGTTTGGAGGTTAAGGGAGTGAGAGGTAGAAGGAGGAGGAGAGGGGGTTGTGTCAGAGGTAACTGGAGACGAAGTCGAAGTGGTGGGAGGTTGGTTTTTCCGATTAACCAGTATCCAGTCTTGGGGGCCTTTAGGACATCTAATCATAAGGTGGCCAGCTGCGCGACAAGAAAAGCAGAACTTATTAGATGGGACAGGATTTCTGGGAGTTTTGGTTGGTTCTTTAGTGGGAGGTCTGTGTTTGGGGGTTTGGGTAGTAGGAGGAGGAAGATGGGGGCAATGCCGCTGAATGTGACCGACCTCTTTACAGTGAGCGCAAGACGGAGGGATCCAGGGAAACTCCACATCGACAGTTACAAACGTCCCGTTCGATCTGCCAACCTCAACTTTGGTAGGAAGAGGGATGGTAGTATCTATTTCCACCTTGACGTGAGCAACACTGATGCTAGATAGGTTCAGTGTCCAGTCGTCCGTTTCTTTCGGTTCTCCAATTTGGCCTGCAATGTGACTGAGACCCGCATCATACATGAGATCAAAAGGGACGCCTTTCAGATGTGCCCAAAGTTGGATCTTTTGGAGGGAAGGAGTGAAGTCTTCTTGGTGCCCTGATCGCTGGAACACATAGAACATGGACGTGTCGACATACCAGTATCTTTTCAATAAGACTTTCTCCCGGATGAAGTCGTTAGGGAGCCTAACCAGCACTGAATTTGATTGAGGGAGCATATGAACTTCAAGGTACTTTCCTTTTCCCCAGAGGTAGTTTAGGACATTCTGGATGAGACTGTAAGCTGGCATTCTTCCGAAGAAACGACATACAAGGAAGTCCTTATGAAGAGCCGCACCTTGTTGATAAACTTCATCTGGAATGATGACGCGAGGGACACCTTCCGGAGAAAAGGTTTGGGGGGAGAGTCTACGAAGGGTTCTAGCAGGGGAGGGTTTAGCTTTGGAAGCGTAGGATGGTTGTGGTTGAGTAGCAGGGTTTGAAGGTGGTGATGGAGCTGGGTCTGTGGTGGGAGAAGGGTGGTGAGTAAGAGGGGGTTCGGGTCTACTGGTCGGGTTAGGAACAGGGGAAGCAGCAGGAGGAACAGAGTAAAAAGAGGCTGGCTGGGTAGAGGGAGGAGGAAGGATTCCCGTGGTTGAAATGGGACCAGGGGAGGTAGTAGGGAAATCTTGATTTACTGTAGTAAAACCAGATCTAGGATTTGATAAGTTACAGGGAGGAAAGGAAGTGTATGATGCTAGTAGCTGAGCAGTAAGAGGAGATGGGGGAGTTGAAAGGTGAGCAGCTCCAGCAAGTGTGCTGTTTGCTGTGGCCATAGAGGCAGTAAGGGAAGAAGAAGGATGAATAGTAGATCTGGGGGAAGGGCGAGAGAAGGAGTTTCTCTTGGAGGGTTTTTGGCCAGGAGAAGGAAGGGGGGGGGGGGAATTGAACAGGGTCAGGAGGGTCAGGCGGGTCAGGGACAGGCTGGGAGTGGCTGAGACTGCCGACTGGAGCCGAAGGGTGCAGAGGGGAAGCGAGCGTAACGGTTAACCAGGGATTCTCCATTTTTTTTTTTTCTCTTTTTAAAATGGAGAACCCCTGGTTAACCGTTACGCTCGCTTCCCCTCTGCACCCTTCGGTGACAACAACAAAATGCTCCGGGTTGCTTGGTTTGGTTGCCGCCAAAATGGCATCTCCTTTTGTTGTTCACCGTCAAGAGTCAATTAAGCAAACAATAATTGACAACACTTGTTTGACTTATTCTGCAACTATTCCAGTTTTTTAATTAATTTATATGAAATAATTATTATATTATTTTGCTAGTATAAATTGTAATATATATAATTTCAGGAAACATGGTAAATTAGTTCCCAACGACAACGTATAACCAGCTGATCAAGTAATCCTCCTGAAACGAAACTGTGAATAAGTACACCAAACAAACAAGATTAACATTTATACTAGGCATAATTACAGCTAATAGGAGCGTATGTATAACCTTTGATAAATATGTAACGCTTGCCAAAATGGTGATTATAAAATATCACTATAAGTTTCAGAACATGTTGGTATCTATCTATATGATTAAACCATGCATTAATAAGGGTTTAATGCAAGACGTCTTCGTGAAGGCAACGGCACATCTCAATATATAACATAATTATAAATTAACATTGGGCAACAAAAACTTGTAAGTTTCATAAACTTTTACAAAGAGGTGAATTACCGTGAGAATCCAATGTTTTTACGTGTTTAGTGTATGTTACATGGAATTTATTTAACTAAAGTTACGTACCATAATATCAATATTTTCGTAACATTTGTATGTAAAAAATAAAGAGAGAAGAGGATCACTTTTGGCACGAATCTCAGGAGAAGAGGTTGAGTCAAACAAGGGACCTTGAATTGTGGATTTGGTGCTAGACCATCACGTGCTTCTCTTCACGGCCTTTCAGGATTCTGCTTCTTCATCCGCACGTGCTGACACTCTTCTCTTATACGTGCCGTTTCCTCTGTTAACTTCTTCTCTTTTGTGTTCCAATAATTCTTAATTGTTCAGTTTTTTTTTTGTCTATGCTCAAAATCTTCATATGTATTTGTTTGCATATTGACCTTTCTTCTTCAATATGGACGATTTCTTTCCCAGGATATCATATTCACAATTGACTAGATCTTCCATAGGGCCATAACTTTTTTTTATCATACATCTGTGTACATGATTCTTTGGTTGAAAGTGGGGTCTAACATATAAAAATGTGTAACAAAAATGCAAAGAAATAACTAAGATGTCAGTGGAAATGCACCATATTATTCGCTCAACCATTTGGTAAAGCTATCATTTTTATCTCACGATTTAACTAATTTGGTAATTAATAAGGGAACATATTTGAGCTAACGTTTATGTTAGTTGTACTAATTTATAAACAAATGGTAGCATTAAGACTTGGTTAAAAATTATGTTGAAACTGCACTGAAATTGATGCAATAAAAAGAGTAAATGGAGCATAATTCAAGGTACGATACATCATCTGTATTCGCAACATTTGACTGCAAATTGAGGGTATAGAAGCTTCAATTCTTGTTTTGTTTTTTCCTTGGGATACATAAACCAGATTTCTATTATGCTGTAATATCCCCTCGTTTATGAACAAGTGTTATTCTAGTACTTTTTATACAGATTAAGAAAATTGTTGAAATATAATCAAATTGTTAGTAATTCTACTTTTTGACTAATAGTATTTGAGATAAATAAAATTATTTATAAAATCAATACGGTTTATTAATTTTTAACTAAAATTAAGTACTTCCCCTGTTTCTAAATTAGTGTCACTTTAGCTCTTTTTTCTTGTTTCACAAAGAGTGTCATTCTACAATACCAATACAATTTTTACTAATTTTCAGCTTAAAATTAATTGAGAAATGCATTGATCTTATAAATAAGTCTATTTATCTAAAATACTATTAGTCAATAAAGTGTAATTAATATCAACCTACATATATTTCAACAACTTTCTTAATCTATGTGAAAAGTGTCGGAGGGACACTTGTTTAGTAACGGAGCGAGTATAATTTATATGGGAATTGTAAAATGATATTTTTCTGTAACAAAAAAAACAATTAGAATAACACTTCTTATGAAATGGAAGGAATGCCATGTTTTATTTTACTTAATAATCGGATTCTACTTGTTTTCAAAGAAAATTAGCTAGTCTTATAACGAACAGCTGTAAGCGATGGTGAAGAATGAAGATTAATCCTCATAAGCATATTTACGCCACACGCAAAAATAACAAGTCTATTTCTCTAGTTTTTATCACATATATACATATTTTGTAAACTTAGATGTGCATATTTATACATCTGATTAGTACAAAATACAAATTATATATATATATATATATATATGTAAGAGTAGATACAATATTGACTAGGTGATTTTCCCGTGCTCGTGCACGGGTGTAAATATTTTTAAATAAATACACTACAAAAATTTATTTACATTATAATAATTTAAATTTTTTTAGTTATCTGTTATTTATATTGTAATCAATATCCATGGTTTATTTTAAATAACATTATGTTATTTTAATTAGACGTATAATTTGGATATATATTATCTCGACTGCTTGTTTATTATTTGGATATATTAAATAACATTTACTTTTTTGATTCAACTAAGATATTTTTGTTATACATATTAAAATTTTAATTAATTTTATTATTTTCATGTAGTCTTGTTTTAGATTTCTCTCTATATATATATATATATATATATTTAGTAATACTATGTATAATTTAATATATGTTGTTTCGAGAATCAAATAGTAAAAGTAAATTTAAGTTTTGATAGATTCAAAGTTACATAAATAAATATATTAAATTGTAATAGTTAGTTAATATATTTATTGTAGTATTTGAGAATTTTATATTTGTTTATTAATATGCTGAGTTGCTTTATAATGAAAATATATTATTTTTTATTTAATATTAAAAAATAGAATGGTATTGTTACCCATTTGTGGGTATAATGTGTTGCATATATTCCGTCAAATTTAAGTATAAATATTTCTAATATAATTCAACAAAATCATATTTATTGTATTCATTGCATTAGTTTGGTTTTCATCTTAGATGTGTATATATATTTATGAATTTTGGTATATGTTAATTTAAAAAATAAAGTGATGATAGGTACAAAATTGCTGAAAACATAATCGATACATATTTAAAAGGAATATTAATTATTTACTTTAATATCAAGATTAATTTTCTAAACTTTCCTTTTTGTTAAATAACAGTATATGTAGAAAATATTTTTGTTTTAAGTTTTATAAATATTATCTTTATCATGTATGTTATTTGAAAAATATAAAAGGGAACATAAAAAGATCAAACTAAATTTTATTCAGCAAAGATATCTTAGTTTATGTTATTTAAATGATTTTTTTAATAATTTTAGAAATATATTATTTTAAATAAAATGCTTCATACTTTTAAAATATATATTATGATTTTTTTAAATCATCAAAACTAATTTGTGAACTTTCCTTATTACGAAATACACTATATATAAAAGATATTTTCGTTTTTTAAATTTATAACTTTTCTTCATTATATAGGTTAGTTTAAAAAGAAAAAAAAGGAAACACAAATAAAAAGGAAACATAAAATAATAATAATGATATAATTAAATATATTTAATTCATTAAGGGTATCAATGTAATCAACCACCGTAAGAATTAATGTGAGCGCGACACGTAGGAAACTGACTTCTCAAATAATATTATAGAGATATAATTAAAATTATTGTAAAAAAAGTAAGCTTACTTAGATTATCCATAATTTTTCTTTGGTTGTATAATATATCTTGTGATAGTATTTCCCAAATAGCATTCCAAACGATTTGTGGACTTGCGATACTTTGTGAAAGCAATAGAACACAAAACAACTTACATAGATTCTGGCACGATGACCAAAAACTTGCTTTTTTAATAGCTTCAATATTTTCTTCATCATCTTCCTTCCACAGGTTACTTACAAAAAGATTGAACTGAAATTACAGGAAAATATATAATTATATAATGAAAATTATTGTAAAAAAAGTAAGCTTACTTAGATTATCCATAATTTTTCTTTGGTTGTATAATATATCTTGTGATAGTATTTCCCAAATAGCATTCCAAACGATTTGTGGACTTGCGATACTTTGTGAAAGCAATAGAACACAAAACAACTTAAGTAAATTCTGGCACGATGACCAAAAACTTGTTTTTTTAATAGCTTCAATATTTTCTTCTTCATCTTCCTTCCACAGGTTACTTACAAAAAGATTGAACTGAAATTACAGGAAAATATATAATTATATAATGAAAATTATTGTAAAAAAAAGTAAGCTTACTTAGATTATCCATAATTTTTCATTGGTTGTATAATATATCTTGTGATAGTATTTCCCAAATAGCATTCCAAACGATTTGTGGACTTGCGATACTTTGTGAAAGCAATAGAACACAAAACAACTTACGTAGATTCTGGCACGATGACCAAAAACTTGCTTTTTTAATAGCTTCAATATTTTCTTCATCATCTTCCTTCCACAGGTTACTTAAATCTTTTGTTTCGTTTTTTTTTTCGTAATAACCAACATAATATTAAGCTTTTAAGAAAAAAAATAAGTTTTAAATGGAGTAAGCAATAATTTCCTCTTAGATAGAGAGACAAAAATAAATTTGACAATTTTTTGATCAACTTAAAGAAGAAATTATTGTCGCAAGAAGAATCTAAGTAACTTTTACCGACATAGCAATAAACTTATAGAAAAAAAAAGAAGTTTAACCGACATAGTATAAACTTTTTGTTTCTCGTTTAATATGGGTAGTCAAGTTTATCTATTAATGGAAAATATACAAAACAATTGAGTAAAAAAATAAAATTTACATTTCTAAAAAATACTAAAATCGCCACGTCACATACGTGACATGTAAATAAATAAGTGTGACATAGCAAGATCATAGTCACAATTACCATAAATTAGTATGAATTGTGCCATGTCATATTTTTTATGTGCCATGTCATCATTTATTTTGTGAAACTGATTCTAGAGAAGACATGTGGCGAAATCACTTCGCAAATAATATATAAGGGATTGGGAAATTTTACCCAAAAAAAGAAGAAGAAAAAAAAGTAAGAAATACATAAAAATTAATCGGGCAATGAAATGTACTGCTAAAGAAAAAGTAGTCTAGAAAATGTTAAATTTAAATAAGAAGTAAGAATGGAAAATTATTTATAACATATAGTATACCACAAAATAATTTAATATGCCGTATGATGAATATGCAAGATTATTTGCTCACAAATATACTTTGGATTTCATTTTAAGAGAGTCTATGATGCACTTCTTTTTGAAAGATTAGTATGAATTTTTCTACTCCTTTTGTTTTTAAATAAATGTCAGTTTAGTTTTGTGCACACAGATTAAATAAATAATTAATATTACATATTTTATATATATAAATACAATTACATATACACTTAACCATATTTTAACCTATAGAAGAATAAATTGTACCACATAATTAATAAATTTTATATTGAAAATTAAAAACGACATTTATTTTGTAACAAAACAAATTATCTACAATGATACTTATTTTAAAACGTAAGGAGTATAAGTTAAGTAAAGAAAAAGATTTACAATAAATCACCTTTAAAACTTTAGATTATATCAGTTTTAACCTTATTTTTGTATAGTTACAAAAAAAAATTATAACTCCGGTACAAGAAATTTCTTGACTCTGGTACAAAAAAATCTAACTCCTCCACTGGATGTATACACGATTGAGATTTATAACAAAAAAAAGTTATAGTATTGCCGATACAATAAAGTAGTTCTCATATATTTCTGTGACCAGCATTGGTATATTAAATTCAATACAAATAATGGTGGCACTAATCCATAGGAACCCAAGTCTCTCACTCTCTCTCATCTCTCTATCTCTAATAAGAAGAAAGAAATTGAGAGATAGAAACCCTAAACATCGTGCCCTTGAAGCTAAGATATCTTCAGTTTTGTACAAATTCATTTTGCTTCTTTGTCTTCTCTCTTTCATTGTCCTCTACCTCTTGCCTCTAACAGAAGCAATACTTTCCGGCCTCCAAGGTTCGTTTTCTTTCCTCTTATCATATATCTTTCATTGTTGTCAATGTCATCATCAACATTTTCATATTACATATATGTATATATATACGCACTCACTCACACACCATCCTCGTACATATAGTAGTTTTTACTTCAAGCATATCTCTAGTTTCACTTCATTAATTTCTTCGATTACTAAAGAACATGACTAAGTCTATCATCAAAACGTTCTTGTTCGAGAAGAGAGACTGTTCGGTTTTCAACAAACGTCATGTTTCCTTTGGGATATTCAAGTTATTTTCGTGCATACCTATGTAAGAAAGATTCAGATTATGTTAGTGGAAAAGGCCTTATTATGTATGAACATTTCCATGCATGGTGAACTAGGGTTTTAGATTTTATAGATCTGAAAAATGCACGCCTTGACAATTTCTTGGATTCTTTACATGATGAATGGTGACAACCCATTCTTTGGTCATTTATTTTTGCTTACTTTGATGAAACTTTTGTTATTTATATGATTGATTAGTGAAAAGAAGCAAAGGGGAGAATTTGATTTGTTTAAAGAAGAGAGCGGATAATGGAAATAGGCTCGTCGTCCACGGTGGCCGGGGGAGGACAGCTCTCGGTGCCTCCCGGTTTTCGGTTCCATCCAACCGAGGAGGAGCTTTTATATTATTACCTCAAGAAGAAGGTTTCTTATGAACCAATTGATTTAGATGTGATTAGAGAAGTTGATCTCAACAAGCTTGAACCTTGGGAACTCAAAGGTAAAACTTCCAGTCCACTTATAATTAATAACTACAATTATCACCACCTAATACACACAATGACAGATTATTTATCATTTATTGATCAGTATTGTACATAAACTTTCACACTTAACATCATAGAGGGAGAGGCTTAGGATATGTGGAATAATTCTGTTGGTGTCTCTGCACAAAACTACAAGTTAGCTAGATGTCAAAGGAAAAATACATAGATTGGGTAACATTTCTAGGGGTTTGTCTACGACTCCATGGAAACACGTATCTACTTATATAATGTCTTATAACTTCCACATCTTTCTTTCCAGTTTTTATGGATCCACGAAGCCTTATACACATGATATATTCTATATATATATACAGACATCAAGAAAGAGACAAAGTTGTCTATTCACTCATGTCTTATAGATTCGTTACAGAAGACAAAGTGTAATGTCTTGTAGTATATATATGACTAGGAATATGACATAATATTATTATGTACTGTACCCTCAAATTAAGCCAATGGTTTTTCGCATTGCAGACATATAACAAACCCGTCGCCGTAAGCTAAACTAATTTTGGTATTTTCTTTCATTTTATAAATAATAACTTTGTTTTTTTTTGTATCTATGTAGAGAAATGCAGGATCGGGTCGGGTCCTCAAAACGAGTGGTACTTCTTTAGCCACAAGGACAAGAAATATCCGACTGGGACCCGAACAAACCGGGCCACTGCAGCCGGGTTCTGGAAGGCTACTGGTAGAGACAAGTCTATACATCTAAACAGCTCCAAGAAGATTGGACTTCGTAAGACACTTGTCTTCTACACTGGTCGTGCTCCTCATGGCCACAAAACTGAATGGATCATGCATGAATATCGCCTAGATGATAATGAAAACGAAATACAAGTACGTACGAAAATATATCACATTGCATTTTTTTTATAAATATAGAGACCATATTTTGCATAATGTGGACTAATGTTGTGTGATTTGTAGGAAGAGGGGTGGGTTGTATGCAGAGTGTTCAAGAAGAAGAACCATTTCAGAGGATTTCACCAAGAACAAGATCAAGATCATCATCAATACATAAGCACTAACAATGATCATGATCACCATCATAATCATCATCAGCATCACAACGAGTCCAATCCAAACAATGATTCTTCTTTGATCCCTCCTTCTCTGGATCATCATCACATGGGAAGACAGATCCACATGCCATTACATGAGTTTGCAAACACTTTAAGCCACGGGTCAATGCATCTCCCTCAGCTCTTTAGCCCTGACTCGGCCCAACCGTTTGTGTCGTCAATCAACACAACAGATATTGAGTGCTCTCAGAATCTACTGAGGCTGACTTCTAACAACAACTATGGTGGAGACTGGTCGTTTCTTGACAAGCTTCTCACTACGAACAACATGAATCACCAACAGCAACATCAAGTGCAGAACCATCAAGCAAAATGTTTTGGTGACTCGAGTAACAATGACCAGGCTGTTGTTACTCATGAAAATGGTGGTTCTTCTTCATCTCCAGATAATCAAAGGTTCCCGTTTCACTATCTGGGAAACAATGCTAATCTTCTCAAGTTCCCAAAGTAGACTAATCATAGGTCTCATGTTTTCAATTTTACTCTCTTCTTTAAGCTGTGGAAGTTGTCACAGAAACAAAGTACCTGTTCTTGAAACCTGTTTTTGTTCTTTCTATAACTGTCTTTCATTATTGATCTCTTGTTCTGTCTCTCCGAGGATTAATAGTACCGCGTCATCACAAAAGTTACATGTTCAACACTTTTTCTGTACCATCACAAAAATAGTTTCCACTATCCATCTTCAATACTTTTTTCTTTATATGTCAATATATGAATTTTGTATTATTATTTTGTGTATTTTATATATCTTGACGGCATGCGTTAGAAAGAAAAGTGTTTAATTTTTTATTTCTGACGGTGTGTTTTGCTGGTCCAAACACAAAAGAAATCAAAATCGTTATAAGAGCGGTGGCCGACCATATTACTTTACCTGTAGTTTATCATAAAGTAACAATGGAAGTTATCTTGCGATTGCATGCATACATGTACCTGGTGTATACTTGTATGCTACCCTTACTAGTCCATTCAACTAGAATTTTTCATTAATATTCAAAAAATGTAAAGACATGTTTATTTTCCCAAAAAATGCAATAAGAATCGAGTTCAGATGCAAAATATTGTGATATATATATATATATATAATATATTTGTTTTGTATATATGTATATATATATATATATATATATATATATAATATTTGTTTTGATTGTCAACCAAACCTATATTTATTTTCTGATAGACTTCTTCAATGTTCTAAAGAAACATTTTTAGCATTCAAAACAAAATACACGGTGAGCCGACCACAGTTTGTTTTTATATATGATGGGCCCAATCATTGCCGCCCCACATTGGCATAAGGCGCTTTTGAAGTTGAAGTCTCCACCACAAAGCCTCTAATAAAATAACTAGTTAGAGTTGCCTTTTCTGTTAACTATAGTGTTTTGGAATGTTAATTTTGTGGAATCAACAAAAGTTATTACTTTATATTTTACTTTGGAATAAGATGGTTGTTAAAAAAAACTTCGGAATGAGATGAGAAATGAGTTTAGATGATTCTTTTCAGCGTTGAAGTAAAAAGTCAACCTCTATTTTTCTTGCCAATAGTGATTTTGAATCTTGGCCATGTTCTTTATATACGATCGCTGGTGAAGTGGTGATTTTGAAGATTGGTATTTAATGCAAACTATAGTATATTACATTATATATCATAAAGGTCAAGGCCCGATCACATACATACTTTTTCAACATGCCAGGCATCCACCAAAAAGAGAAGACAAAATCTTAACCGTAAATGTCTTAGATTATGCACAATCTCTAAAGATCAACATCTGAAATGATAGAAGCTGAGAGATTCAAGATTGAGCTGAACATCACATCGCATAAGGAATCGACCGCTAAATATTCGGCTAAGGTCAACTAAATGAATTTTTGAAACTTTTGAGCGTACTTTTGCTAGTCAAAAATCATATAGACCCCAGATTTGGATTTTCTGCTTATTTAAATAAGCTTAACAAATTAATAATTTTTTTTTTTTTATAATTATTATTTAGGTAGCTAACGTCAAATTGGTTCCTTTATTTGTTACTTGAAAAAAAGAAAGAAAAAAAGAAAGAAGTAGAGAGAAAGTGAGGAAAAGAAAAGGGCGTAGGGTTTTTGTTTAATTAATCTGTTCATCATCCTGCCTGCGCTTTCTTCTAATGAAACAGGAGCTGCCAGACTCTATCTATCGCTAAAAAAATTTCGTTCTTTGGGGTTCGCTCATTTATCGCCAGTTGTTTACGGGTTTTGGTACTGTTCCTTCTTGTTCGAGCTGTTACTGAAGCATTAGATTTTTTTTTATCTTTTTTTTTTAATAATGATTTTGTATAAACTATCGCCTGTAGCGTTATGATATTCGCTGAATCATTTGTATTGGCTGCTTTGGGGTTTATGATTTTTTAATGCTGTTGGTAGCTTTTAATCAAGCTATTTGGTTTCGGTAAAATCAGATTAGGTGAAACGGTTTTGGTTAGTTCTTGATTTGATTCTTTACTCATAGATTTCTGGAATATTCGATGCATGTTTGGTCTTCATTACCAAGTGACTAAAACTCTATCTTCTTATCTATTTGATTGCAGCGTCTGAATCAGCTTCTTGAAGGAGCATTTGACTCAAATCTTCTGTCTTAAAGTAGCTAAGTCTGGTGGTTCTGTAGTGTTCATTATGTCAGATTCGTGTCTCCGTTAGAGCAATTCTCGAAAGGATTGTGTTGTTGTTGTAATGGATAATCAAAGACATCAGCAGCAGCAGCAGCAGCCTGGATACGAGACTGTTCCCCAACCCTTTATGCCTACTGATCAAGCCAGTGCTCGTTTTCTACCTCCCAATCCAAACCCTTCTGATGTTAAACCGGTGCATAACTACTCCATACAGACAGGAGAGGAGTTCTCTCTCGAGTTTATGCGTGACCGTGTGATTATTCCTCAGAGATCTTCCAACGCTAATGGAGGAGCTGCGGACATGAACCCTAATAACACAGGTTATATGGACTTTAGAAATTTGCTTGGGATAAGCCACGCTGGTTCAGACTGTGCTTCGGATGTCTCAAGGCTCAGCGTTGTTGCGGAGAATGGTGGCTTGAGGGATTACGACAGAACAAACGAGTTCGGTAATAAGCTTGGCCATGTCCAGTCAGCACCACAGGCTTTGATTAGCAAGGATAGGAGTCTAGGGAATTTACATGGAAACGGATCTTCTTCAGCCTCTGGTAGTGTAACGGCGAAGGTGAAGATTCTTTGCAGCTTTGGTGGGAAGATACTTCCACGCCCTGGTGATTCAAAGCTTAGGTATGTTGGAGGCGAGACGCATATTATTTCCGTGAGGAAGGACATATCTTGGCTGGCTCTTAAGCAGAAGATTCTTGAGATCTATTACCAAACTCATGTTGTGAAGTATCAGCTTCCTGGTGAAGATCTTGACGCGTTGGTATCTGTATCGTGTGAAGAGGATCTGCAGAACATGTTTGAAGAGTATTATGAGATGGAAAGCCGTGGGGGATCTCAAAAGCTTAGGATGTTCCTCTTCTCTATCAACGATCTGGATGATGATGCTCTTTTGGGGGTTAATAGGAATGATGGTGACTCTGAGTTTCAGTATGTTGTGGCTGTGAATGGTATGGACATTGGAGTAGGAAGGAACTCTATTCTTCACGGGCGAGATAGCTCTTCAGCAAACAACTTAGCTGCGCTTGATGTGGGGAACACCGAGGGGATCAATAACATTACTGGAGATGTTGTTGGAGTTAGCGCACCGCAAGTTATGGCAAATGGCTTCCAACAGACCTCTGGTCAACAGTCCGAGTCTATTCCTCCGAGCTCATCGCTTCATTATTCTCAGTCTATTCCACCTGGTGCTGCGTATCAGTTGCAGCAACCAGTCCCGCCAAGTCCTGCTCTTCATTATTCACAGTCCATTCACCCGAGTTCCTCTATTCAGTATCCCCAATCTATTACTCCAGATTCCTCTTTTCAATATCCACAATCCATCACTACGGGGACTGCCAGCTCCTATGGAATGTTCCCGCAGTATTACGGACACGTGGTTCAACGTGGAGAACAAGAGCGGTTTCCTTTGTATGCTCACAATTCTAACTACTCCGGTATCACTGAAACTACCGGTTCCATACCGTTCCAAGGGCATGCCAATCAGCAAAGTGGCTGGGCTGAAGGGTATTTGTATTCTGGCACTACACCACAAAGCACGCAAGCCATAGTAGAGGAGCAAAAGGTGTCACCTGATACGAAAGCTCATGAGTATGTTGAGACTGAAAACGGTAAAAATTTGACAAAGGATCATCAGAGTCCTCCTCAGTTAGATGGTGTTGAGGTGAGGAATAACAATCAGGTTCGGGAGGTGTCAGCTGCAACAACTACACCTAGCCAGGAGGCACATTTACTTCCCCCTCGAGGAGACACACGGCAGAACGCTCCTGCAAAGCCTGCTACTTACCGTGATGCTGTCATTGTTGGGCAGGTTCCTCCATCTGGTAATGAAGGTCAGCTTTCAACTTCAAGTGGTACCTCTGCTCCTGTTCATAACGACTCTGAGTCAAATCTAATTGATCTGAACTATCCTGAGCCTGTGCAGCCTCCACCGAGGGTATATCGCTCAGAGAGAATACCCCGTGAACAGTTGGAATTGCTAAACCGTTTGTCGAAATCTGATGACTCGCTAGGCTCTCAGTTCCTAATGTCTCAGTCACAAACGAGCAATGCACAGCAAGATGGAGCAAAAGAAGCAGTTGGACAGTCACATGAAGTTTCCCAAACTGTTAATGGTGATGCTGCCCACCAGAAGCATAAAAATGTTGAGACAAGATCAGATGATATGTTGGACACCGATCCCCTGCGTAAAATTCCAAATCTTGATGATGCAAACAAGAACAGAGTAGTCAATGGGACAGGCACTGAGAGTAATGTTTCCAACTCGAGCCATGTAAACGCAGGCATGGGTCATGTTATCCCTGAAGAGCAAGCTTCCACTCGCCGTTCTGATTCGCTGCAGGGAGATATTCTGATCGATATCAATGACCGGTTTCCTCGTGACTTTCTTTCTGAAATATTTTCAAAAGCAATCTCAGAGGATACATCTGCTGTCCATCCATATCCTCAAGATGGAGCTGCTGTTAGCATGAATATACAGAATCATGATCCTAAAAATTGGTCGTATTTTCAGCAGCTGGCTGAGCAACAGTTTATTCAAAGAGATGTTGACCAAGCTGATTCTCACTTGCCATCTGACATTAAAGATGGTGGAGAGAGCTCTAGATTGCATCACGTCACACCATTGAGTAGAGATGGTATTCCAGCAAACCTCGCGGATCCTCAGTTGACTTTAGGTCGAGATTATGGGGATGATTTTTCTGAAAGGAACGGCGGTGGTACTAGCACTATTCTCCCTACTCCAGAGGACGATCAGATGAAGGTCACAGAGAGCGAAGAGTTTGGTGCTATGGTGGAGAACTTGGCTGCGCCAGATTCTGAACCAAAGGTACGAGTTAGTAGCAGCATTTTTATTTATTTATTTTATCCCAAAAAACACAAGTTTTACTAAAGAGGATGGAACTTCTAGGATAAGAAGACAGAAACAAGGCATGCTGCACTTCCTCTTGGATCAGAGTCTGACTACGATGGCTTGCAGGTATGAAAAGCTCTAAAAATACACCTTATAAAACACTTACTATCTTGCATGGGAAATGGACCCGTGACAGTGGCTATCACAGTTTCAGATTTGTTATTAGAATCAGCATTACGTCTAACCTTGACTTCCATATATATATAGCGTGCTACATTTGGTTTCCTATTTTTGTTTGTTTGTCTTGTTTAATTTCCTGTTGTACTTCTGTCAAACATTTCCCTGCTTCTTCTCCTCTGTGCTTCTACTAAGTCGTTTTTAATGTTTTATTTACATATTTTATGATAAATTCTTGAATATCAATAGATCATCAAGAATGAAGATCTTGAGGAGTTGAAAGAGCTTGGTTCTGGTACTTTTGGAACGGTGTATCATGGAAAATGGAGAGGATCAGATGTCGCTATCAAGAGGATCAAGAAGAGTTGCTTTGCCGGGCGGTCATCAGAGCAAGAGAGATTGGTGAGTTTGCAGATCATGTGGTTATGCATTTTTCTTTTGATGATGCTTGCAATTCATGGCAAATATATCTTCCACATTACACGGGTTAATGTATAACTGATTTTTTTGCAGACTGGTGAATTCTGGGGAGAGGCTGATATTCTTTCAAAACTCCATCACCCGAATGTGGTAGCATTTTATGGTGTTGTAAAAGACGGGCCTGGGGGCACATTGGCGACCGTGACAGAGTACATGGTTGATGGTTCTCTAAGGCATGTTCTGGTCCGCAGAGACAGGTAGAGTTATGCATACTAGGCCTTCTGATATCAGTTTGTGTTCATTTAACTTATGCACTCTTCTCTTTTATTTACATTGACTAGGCATCTTGATCGTCGTAAGAGACTAATCATTGCCATGGATGCTGCATTTGGAATGGAATATTTGCATTCCAAAAATATTGTTCACTTCGATTTGAAATGTGACAATCTACTTGTGAACTTGAAAGATCCTTCTCGTCCAATCTGCAAGGTAAGACGATATGGGTAGACC
Source organism: Hirschfeldia incana (assembly GCA_026261945.1). NCBI lineage: Eukaryota > Viridiplantae > Streptophyta > Magnoliopsida > Brassicales > Brassicaceae > Hirschfeldia > Hirschfeldia incana. The sequence goes on along the minus strand of JABCMI010000011.1, from coordinate 7,734,420 downwards.
TTCTGTAGAAATTTTCATGTTTTTAAGATGATGTTACAACAAATCATATTAATATCTACATGCTAATCGACCTCAGGTTGGTGACTTTGGGTTGTCAAAAATCAAGAGAAATACATTGGTATCTGGTGGTGTACGTGGAACCTTACCATGGATGGCACCGGAGCTGCTAAATGGAAGCAGCAGCAAAGTTTCAGAGAAGGTAAAACATCCATGATGTAACTAATGCCGATGAATACCACCCAATTGCTACTTTGACTTCATTTTTTTTTTAATTGAAATACTACTTTGACTTCAAGAATCATGAGTCGCTTATTTTCCCGTTTAAGAACTATTTTGAGATGGAGTATATGTTTAGTTTATTGAGAAGAGGATCTTATGCTAAAACATGGCGTCATAGGATGACTGAGAATGCAAACAAACTATGAGATCTGTTATAGGTTTAACCCTTCATTATGTTGTCTTTTTACACCGCAGGTTGATGTTTTCTCTTTCGGTATTGTTCTGTGGGAGATTTTGACCGGAGAGGAACCATATGCCAATATGCACTATGGGGCCATAATAGGTGTGATGCCTGTTCACTTTTTCATTCATGTTCAGAATGTCTTCGGTTTGAGATTTGAGTGGATGATGATTTGATTGTGAAAAATGCAGGTGGGATAGTGAACAACACACTGAGGCCAACGATACCAGCCTTCTGTGACGATGAATGGAGAACACTAATGGAGGAATGTTGGGCGCCAAACCCAACGGCAAGACCATCTTTCACAGAGGTAGCTGGCCGCTTACGAGTGATGTCATCTGCAGCGACCCAATCCAAGCCACCAACTCATCGAGCTTCCAGATGAGAGAAGCCCTCTTTTCATTATGTGCAGTGAAAAACTCGAAGTTTACAATTCTTTTATATTCTTTCTCCACTTTATATACTTCAGTCAGTGTTTGAGGAGAGATATTTCTTGACTCCTTTCCTTTGTGATCTTTGACAAAAGAAAAACTAGAAAAAATGAAAAATAAATATATATCACTGTTTTTTCTCTGTTTGATACACCATGATGAGCCTTTACATACTGTTTCATGTTTAACTTCACCGACAACAATATTACAATAGTATCAGATACAGACAGAAGCAGCGTGAAGAACTTTGTTGGACGTTCTCTATATGTTTGGATAATTCTGATTAAGAGGGACCATCTTTGTAGTGACAGAGAAGAGTTTCCACATACTGTTTCAGGTTTAACTTTACCAGTAACAATATTACAATAGTATCAGATACAGACAGAAGCAGAGTACAAAACTTTGCTAAATGTTCTCTATGTGTTTGGACAATTTGGTTTATGAGAGGGCCATCGTTGTGGTGACAGGAGAAGAGTAAAGCTTCTTCTAGCATCTGTGGAGTGGCGCAGGACGTAAATCAACTGGCTGATAGCTCACTCGATCCTTGTGAGGCAAAGGTTCCTCCTGAAACGTGTTTTTTTTTTCCAAATTATCAACATTGATGTCAGATTACGTTTCTAGACTTCAATGGGGATCAGCATGAAGTTGATAAATAAAAAATAAGCTTTACCTCGTCTGCGTTTATCTGGAATGGTTTCACAAAATCCTCAAACATTAAAGGAGAAAGACTCTTCATTTTCTCTTCAACTTCCTACAAGATGAAAGACAGTTTCCTTAGTCTGAGAGTATCTGTGCATCATAGAAGATAATATTAAAATTCGTTTTCGTACCAAACCAGTTATCCTTGATCGTTCCAGCAACTCTCCTGTGATCAAATCCAGAATGTGTCTGTTTGCTCTCAGAGCATTCATCGCAAGTTCTTCAGTCTCCTCAATATACTGTCAGCAACCATTATATATTTCAAGCTATGTGAGACTATAATAAGATTTGGTGTGACTGAGTCAAAATAAAGAGTACGCACCCTTGTCAACTCGCGGGTGAATAGCTCGGAAACTTCAATAGACATATCTGCTGGCATTACATGAGGATGGTCCCACTGAAATTTATCATGAAACAGAGTAAAAACACTATGAGCTACTGAGAATCTCAGAGATCAATGCAAATGGGAAAAGTACTAGTCTGTGATGAACGTATATAGAGTACCTACCCTGTATTTAATTAGCTCGCCGTCTGGGTTATCAGGCAAGTCCATCATTCCAATCTTTTTTACCAGTTGAGTAAGACCCAACTTTGCATTTTGGGGGCTTATCACCATTTCTCTGGCAATCTGGAAATAGAATATCAGGTTCATACTTGAAATGGACTACTAAAAATCACAACTACACCAACACTTGACAGATATGTTCAGCTACAACAGAGATGTTATTTGCTACAGAGTTGACGATTTAATCAGAAGACATAAGAAAAATAAAGACTGAACTTACTTTTGTTATCTTCTCCAAGTCATCTTTTCCTCCATCAGTGACATCATCCCCAAAAACCACACGTTCAGCACAGCGTCCACCATGAGCTACCACCATTTGCATCTTCATATAACCAAATGTTGTGTAACCTTGGTCTACCATATCTTCCCGTGGATAGAACACCGACACAGCGGTTTCCTGTAAAATTCAAGAGAAGAGTTGATTGAGTCAATTCTTACACAGCGTTGGCAACAAAGCTATAATAACTTTACAAGGAGGCTTTGAAACTTACCTTGCCACCAGGAAGGAGCTGAGAGAATGCATGCCAGTCAAACCGAGGAAACAAATGAGCCAACACTATATGACCAGCCTCATGAACAGCCAGAATTCTCTTCTTTTCATAAGATACCTATTAAAATTCAATAGCAAGGGACATTTAGCTCTATGGTTTAACATGGTTTGAGATCAGAAGTGCAGAAGGATGTCGATGATACGAACACTTTGTTCACATTTCCGTTGCTCTTCCTCTGTAAGAAGTACACCCATACCCTCCAGCAACTGTTTATCTAACACATCAACAATGTCTTCCTGATATATATACGAACGTCCCTTCCTTACCTGTATAATTGAGTTAGGATCCTTCTCTAAATATTGCATAATTTTGTTGGGAAACTGAGATACAGACACGAATATGACATACCGACATTATAGCTGCTTCATTAACAAGATTTCGAATATCTGCCCCAGAGAACCCAACTGTCCGGAAAACAAGCTAAATATAGAAAAGCAGGCAAGAGTATTTATGAATGAGCAAACACATATCTATCAATATTACAACATAGTAGGAAAAAGTGCTTGCCTTTCCAAAGTCTATATCTTCAGCAAGGTTCTTCCCGGCGCTGTGAACTCCAAATATTTGCACCCTTTGCTTAGCATCAGGCAAACCAATATACAGCCGACGGTCAATACGTCCAGAGCGAACAAACTCAAGGTCGAGCTCATCAGGTCTATTGGTAGCACAGATAAATATCACAGCTTGTCTCAAGGAAAACCTATCAACACCTGTCTTTTCCTTCCTGCGTGTGGTACAATTTAAAGGCATGAGAACCTCAATGCATACCCCATAAACCTCTTAGAAAGTGAGGAAGGAAACAAGGAACCACAAAGCATAAATACAAATAACATCCATCGCATTAAAACTGTAGAACAAGTGCAGAGTCTTACTCTCCATCAAGCTGCGCAAGCAAAGCTTCAAAAGTTGCTCGCCTTCGTGGATCTTTCCTAGCATGCCTACCCGCAATAGCATCGATTTCATCCACAAACACAAAAGCAGGTGCCTGGAGATAACATATAAAATCAGATCCACAATAATGGTGTGAGTATATACCAAATGAGGTCTTACATTTCGTCTCGCCACTGAAAACATCTCATTGATCTTTGCAGCGCCACTTTTTTCACTGTCTGTGAACTCCGCACCAGAAGCAAACACAAATGGTAGCCCACTTTCCTTAGCCAGTGTTCGAGCAAAAAGTGTTTTCCCAGTCCCAGGAGGTCCAGAAAGAAGCACACCCTGACCCAAAAACGAAAAACAAAATGAGAATTCGAGCCTAGTCAAACTAGAAGATCAAACCACTATTCACATGTCAGTTTGGGTCAAGATGTATTTTACCCTGACAAAGGGAACATCTTTTTCATAGTATTGCATTGGGTTTCCCATGTAGATCATTAGCTCATCAAGAAGATCCCAAACATCACCGCCTAGTACCACTTCCTTATACATTGACTTTGTCTCACTGACATCTCCAACCGGCTGGATAAAAATTAGAACTTATTAATACAAGTGTGAACATGTCTGAAGGTCCTATAACAAAGAATCAAAAAGGCTATTGTTCCTGAGTGTGATGATTACCATTATAAAATTTTCCGCATAAGCCATATCAAACAGCTGATTATACTTCTTGTATAGAAACCGCTTTGATGTGATGAGCAGAAGCATGGCAGATTCTCTTATGAACCATAGGATTAGTAGCCCAGGCAGAAGTGCAATGAACACTTTCATGAAGTAGTGGATCTGCCTTTTCTGAAGGAGATCCACCTCAACTCCGGAGTTAGAAATGGTCTCAAACAAGTATGGATCTAACGGAATGTCAACCTAGAAAAAAGAATAATACGAAGTGGTGAATGTACATCCTTCAGTTTCAATACTTGCAGGCTATTACACTTTTGCTTACAATATATTCTAGGGGGAAACCTTCTTTCATCGTCACATACAATCTCTTTAGATCTTCCGTGAAGACAACAGCTGCAACCTGTTAAAAGCACACACAGTGATATCAACATAAGCTCAAAAACGAAGAAGCCAAAAGATCTATCATCCTATTGCGTCCAGCTTATAATTGCTTTGGAAAAGGAAATTAAAATGGATATAATGACAGATGCCACTCATAATCCAAAATCTGAACAAGAGTAGAGGTTAGAGTTGTACCTCCGAAGAATCAAGCTTCTGAAGAAAATAGGTATATGGAAGCTTAGGGCGATAACGCCACCATCTTTTTGATATCCAGAGAGCTCTAGTACCCTCAGTTTCAGAGGTCTTTTCAACAACATCTTTGCGAAGACTTTTCTCCACCTCTTTCATATCAAATTCAACAACATAGGTAGCCCTTGAGGAGTTTAACTGCTCTGATATTTTTTCTCTTTCCAACATCTCCTTCCAGGATGCAAGCCTTTCCTGCCATGTACCTTTTACACTGTCTCCAACTTCACCTATCATAGAACGATGCAACAAAGAGGTTAGATGGTCAAAAGCAAATTTACCAATGACTCCGTCTAAAATGTGTATGCACTAACCAGAGACACCCAAATCTTGGCTTAGTTTCTTCTTTGCCTCTGTCTGAATCCTTGCATTTCTGTCAATGATTTTTTTGAGAGAACCCTCTGTTGTCTCAAGATCATCATCCCATGCATTTTCTCCAACATAAGAACTATCGTGGACAAGTGTTCCATCAGGCGCTTCAACGAACCTTTTTAGTTTCAAGCCTTTAGGTGTTGTCTTCCTCCACATATTTCTCTTAAACCTGAAACGCTAGGAAATAAAATCAGGACATAGACATTCTAGCAACTCGTCCACTAAACAGAACATGCTTTATTCTTCCCACTCTTGATGCTTTAGATGCCTTTATAGCGCAGAGACAGATGATGTACTTATCTAAGGATGATGCCACGTCCCAGTTAATTATAAATTACAAATAGAAGCTGAGGATAAGGAAGCACGCACTTATCTATATTGTCAGGAGATGGCTCCGGGATCAAAGCCTCCATAAAAGACTCTGTTAACTCTCTTCTTTCTCGTTCTATCCGGGGAGCTTGAACGGCAACATAAACTCTTTGACAAGAAAACAACACCGCAATAGCATAGATAATCAATGCAGCAACTCGTCTAGTGTCCCAATTCTTGATGTCCTGATACAAAAAAAAAACAACTTCTCTCGTTAAGAAACCTACGGGAAGTACTTAGAGATTAACAAGCTGAGCAGCTTACCTTCCAGTGTTCCCACTTGTTCCAATCAATAAACGAAGGCACTGTCTCAGTCCTAAAGCGAGTCAACTCGCCCTGGCCCTTCATCACGCTATCTTTAACTCGACCCACATACTCATCCACTCTAGCACCTGCTTCTTCCGGGTCAAACCCAGTTTCCTTCTTCACAGACTCTCCAATCTTCTCCCCAATCCGCTCCACGCCAACACGAAGAGTCTGCGTCAATCTCAGCCACGAAAACCCTCCTCCACCGTTATTAGACGAAGACCCATTACTACTTTCAGACGCGTAGACGCGAAAAATCGGATTTTTCCGTGTAACTCGGTGTCCATACTTGACGGGAAACCGAACAAGGCGAGAACTTTTAGGTCTTTTGAACAAGTTCGTCGGTGAAGAGATAAGAGGGTTTGGCTTATACGGAATCGCAATCTCCATGGGAAGAAATCTCAAATTCAATTGAGCAAAACCACAAACATTTGGGATTTTCCCGGTTAACGAGCTATACCTCTCTCTCTCTCTCTGCTGAAACAAGGGAAGAAAACCAGACACAGTGTCGTATCTCCGGCAAGACCAGCGCTTCGCTTCCGGTGAGGAGGTTTATCTACTAACACTGTGTTTAGTTCGAAAGAACAAAGATGATGCTAGACTGAAAGAGCTTCGAGCCTTAATAAGGTCCATTAATATCTCTTGGCCCAATATAACAGAAGTTTAATTGCAAGTGGACTAGGCCTTCAGCCCATTAGATATGACACGTAGACGGCCGTGGAACACAAGGAGAGGACAATGGCAAAGTCGTAATTAATAGCTAAATCCTCATGGGCCCACCATTACATTTGGGTGTTCTCCACGCTGCTTTTATAAACAGTCTCGTCTTCTTCTTCTCGAAAGATCCCACCAACTCCTTTTATCTCAGCCACTACATCAGCTTCGATCGTCTCTCTTTGCATCACTCATGTGAGTATATTCTCTTAGCTTGTACCTTTTAGATTCTCATCTATTTCGATTAAGCTTCGCGCCATAGTTCGTTCTACGAGTTTGTTTGGTTTCTCCGCCCCAATCTCATACTCGCTGTGTGTAACTTGCAGTATCTACACTATGGCGACGAAGAGAAGCGTTGGAACACTGAAGGAAGTGGATCTGAAGGGAAAGAGCGTGTTCGTGAGAGTTGATCTCAACGTTCCTTTGGACGATAACTCTAACATCACCGATGACACCAGGATTCGTGCCGCTGTTCCCACCATCAAGTACTTGATGGAAAACGGATCTAGAGTTGTTCTCTGCAGTCACTTGGTATACCCATCTCTCTTATTAGCCAGCTTATCTGTTTTGATCTGACCTGGTTTATTAGCTCCTTTGGTTTTTATTACGGAAGTTCGTTGTTTGGTCGGCGACATGTGCAGATGTCTTCGCTCTCTTACATGATAGCTTAAGCTTATGCCTTGTGTGAATCATTTGTTTAAAGTAGAGTCCATCTCCTTGGAACATTGGTATTCAGTTATGTTATGTCGTTAAGTTCATGAAGAATAATTGGATAATTCATCACATGTGTAGATGTCTTCGCTGTCTTATATGATAAGTTATGCCTTGTCTGTGAACCATTTGTGTAATTTTGGTCGTTCTCATATGCAGGCTGCATTGAATATGTTTGTTCTTGGAAAATTACTCATCAGTTATAATATGTTTTAGTAGTGGTATGTTTCTTGTTTTAGTACTTGTTGGATGTCTCTGATCTCGGTTATATGTTTCAGGGTCGCCCCAAAGGTGTTACCCCTAAATTCAGCTTAAAGCCTCTTGTGCCGAGGTTGTCTGAGCTTCTTGGTGTTGAGGTTTGTGCATCTTCTTAGTTCTTACTCTATGTGTGCAAGTTTCATGAACAGCCACTTTCAGTATTGTGAGTTAACATGTTTTTGTGACTTGTTATATTGTGTTAATAGGTTGTGATGGCAAATGACTCTATTGGTGAGGAAGTCCAGAAACTAGTTGCAGGACTACCTGAAGGCGGTGTTCTTCTCTTGGAGAATGTCAGGTTCTACAAGGAAGAAGAGAAGAACGATCCTGAATTCGCAAAGAAGCTTGCTGCCCTTGCTGATGTTTACGTTAACGACGCTTTCGGAACTGCTCACCGAGCTCATGCTTCCACTGAAGGAGTTGCCAAATTTCTGAAGCCATCAGTCGCTGGGTTCCTCATGCAGAAGGAGCTTGATTACCTTGTCGGAGCTGTAGCTAACCCCAAGAAGCCTTTTGCCGCCATTGTTGGAGGTTCAAAGGTTTCAACTAAGATTGGTGTCATTGAGTCACTCTTGAACACTGTTGACATCCTCCTGCTTGGTGGAGGTATGATTTATACTTTCTACAAGGCCCAAGGACACGCGGTTGGATCTTCTCTCTTGGAAGAGGACAAACTTGACTTGGCCAGGTCACTCATGGAGAAGGCCAAAGCCAAAGGTGTCTCTCTTTTGCTCCCAACCGATGTGGTTATTGCTGACAAGTTCGCTCCTGATGCTAACAGCAAGGTAACAACAGTTTGTCTCTGAACAAAAAAACATGTGTGTTTGATCTATAAGTCTGTTTAAAACTGAGAAACTTGTGAACTCTTTGCAGATAGTACCAGCCACAGCAATCCCGGATGGATGGATGGGACTAGATATTGGTCCAGACTCCATCAAGACCTTCAGCGAAGCTCTGGACACAACCAAGACCATCATCTGGAATGGCCCCATGGGTGTTTTTGAATTTGAAAAGTTTGCAGCTGGAACTGAGGTACGATATGTTTGTTGTACTTATCACCCAAATCACATAGACCTAAATATCAAACTACATGTTTGTTAATCATCGATACCAACTAAGTATCCTGATCTCTTGTCTTGTTTGATTACCAGGCCGTAGCAAAGCAGCTTGCGGAGCTGAGTGGAAAGGGAGTGACCACAATCATAGGAGGAGGTGACTCTGTGGCTGCAGTTGAGAAGGTTGGTTTGGCTGACAAGATGAGTCACATCTCTACTGGAGGCGGTGCAAGTTTGGAGCTTCTAGAGGGAAAGCCACTTCCAGGAGTCCTCGCCCTCGACGACGCTTGAAATCTTCCAAGTTTCATCTCTCTCGTGTGTTTATTATCATACATGTAGCAAGTCATCTGGTTTTCTTATGACCATTGTTATTGTCAGCTTGCGAGTTCTGTCTTTATTGAGTGTTTTTTTTAGTTTGGAGCCTTTTTCAATAATAAAAAGATGAAACTCTTATTAGCAAACTCCTGATTTCAACCAATTATCAGTTGTTTTGTTCGTTGATTGTTATTTTCAATTGACTTGCTACATTTATGACAAATCTGGGGCCCGATGACTTGCTACATGTATGACAAAGCTCTGTAACTCATGTCATTTTTCTATTCTCAAGAGTTTTTTTAATGTATGTTTAAATGTATAGAAAATGCAATGCGGGAAGTGTGCAGCCCATCTAGGCCACGGCTACTCAAGTCCCAACTGCAGTTCAAAGTAAGTTATTACATATTACTTCAGCTGATATGTTTGTTGCTTATGCTTATTGGTGTTTTTTTTTTTGGTTGGCTTGTTTGTGTAGGGCCAAGGAGTATTGGAAAGACTGAGGTTGGGATCAACGGTATGTGCTTTTATCTATCGATGATGCCTCCCAATTCATCAAATTTAAAAGTCCCCAACTTTCTCATTTCTTACAGAAGCTCCTTGTATACGACAGGTTTTGGTCGGATTGGAAGGTTGGTCCTCCGCATTGCAACATCCAGGGATGATATTGATGTTGTAGCAGTTAATGACCCATTCATTGATGCCAAGTGCATGGTAATCATGTCTTCCACCTGGTTGTTTTATATCTTGAGACGCTATATATACTCTGTTCTTAATCCTGAGTTACTTTCTTGCTTGCTTGGTTCAACCCAGTATAGTTTGAGAGAACCTTGATAGATGCATCATGTTTTAGGTCTTCTTTTCTGATGAACAAATTTTTGGATTTTCAAGTTTGATGTGGATCACACAGGCTTACATGTTGAGGTATGATTATACTCATGGAAATTTCAAGGGAACCATCAATGTCATTGATGATTCTACTTTGGAGATCAATGGGAAAAAGGTCAATGTTGTCAGCAAGAGGTATTGTTGTTTCAAAGTGGCATGATGTTTTCTGCAGATCTGAAAACATGATATATCTCAGTTTAGAATATAACATCTTTCTGTATTACTTTTCTCAGAGGTCCAGCTGAGATCCCTTGGGCTGATCTTGGAGCTGATTACGTTGTTGAGTCTTCAGGGGTATTCACCACCCTCTCAAAGGCTTCATCCCATCTGAAGGTGTATTTTCATACAAACATACGTTGACCTCCTAACTTGTGATAACATAATCCTTGTTTTTTAAAAATGACAACTTTCTGCTTGTTATTTCTTTGGTTTTGCAGGGTGGTGCAAAGAAAGTGATAATTTCTGCCCCTTCAGCTGATGCACCCATGTTTGTTGTTGGCGTAAATGAGAAGACATACCAATCAAACATGGATATTGTCTCCAATGCAAGCTGTACCACCAATTGTCTTGCACCTCTTGCTAAGGTTGGTAATGCGGCACCATGATCTTCTCCCTCGTTTGTGCATATTTTTACCCACGAGCTTCGCTAAGGTCAACTTGACTGTTTTTGGCAGGCGGTGCATGAGGAATTTGGTATAGTTGAAGGCTTGATGACAACTGCCCACGTAGTTATACGGAAATTGAGTTATAAGTGAAATCGGTAGTATCACTCGGCCTATTATATATGACACGTAGATAATGGCAAAATGGTAGTTATCACGGGAATGTTCTCCACGCTGCTTTTACATGAACAACAGTCTCGTCTCCTTCTCGAAAGATCCACCAATTCTTTTTATCTCATACTCGCTGTGTGTATCCTGCAGTATCTTTACTATGGCGACGAAGAGAAGCGTTGGAACACTGCAGGAAGCGGATCTGAGGGGAAAGAGCGTGTTCGTGACAGTTGAACTCAATGTTCCTTTGGATGATAACTCTAACATCACTGATGACACCAGGATTCGTGCCGCTATTCCCACCATCAAGAACTTGATGGAAAACGGATCTAGAGTTGTTCTCTGCAGTTACTTGGTATGCCCATCACGTTTTGATATTAGCTGCTTTTATTACAGAGCTTTGTTATATGTTCGGGGTCTGCTTATGCAGATGTTTTCTCTTTCTTTATTTTTTTTAAACTTGGCTTGTCTTCGCTTTCTTACTTGATAGTTTATTCCTTGTGTGAATCATTTGTTTACATAGTGTCGTTCTCCTTGGAACATCTCACCTCTTGTAATGTTTTTATCTCATCTGTTTTATCAGATCGTTTGGTTTTATTCTTTTATTACAGAGCTTTGTTACTTGATCACATGCATAAGTATTCGCTGTCTTATACTATACTAGAATTTTATGCAATGTCTGAACCATTTGTATAAGTTTGGTCTCTCTCCATGCAATTGAGAATACAGGCTTCCCATCTGCATGTGTTTCTGATTGCTCTTGGAACATTTCTCATCAGTTATATTATGTCTTAGTTGTGGCGTGTTAAGTTCTTGTTTAGTAACTGTTGGATGTCTCTGCTCTCAGTTTTGTGTTTCAGAGCCGCCCTAAAGCTGTTACCCCTAAACTCAGCTTAAAGCCTCTTGGTGCCAAGATTGTCTGAGCTTCTTGGTGTCGAGGTTCGGGCATCTTGTTACTCTGTGCGTGCAAGTGTTTATGAACACCTGTCACTACTGTGAGCTAACGTTTGTTGTGTACTTGTGTTAATAGGTTGTGATGGCAAACGACTCCATCGGTGAGGAAGTCCAGAAACTAGTTACAGGACTACCTGAAGGTGGTGTTCTTCTCTTGGAGAATGTGAGGTTCTACAGGGAAGAATGAGAAGAACGACCCTGAATTCGCCAAAAAGCTTGCTGCTCTTGGAGATGTCTACGTTAACGACGCTTTCGGAACTGTTCACAGAGCTCATGCTTCCACTGAGGGAGTTGCCAAATACTTGAAACCTTCAGTGGCTGGTTTCCTCATGCAGAAGGAGCTTGATTACCTTGTTGGAGCTGTAGCTAACCCCAAGAAGCCTTTTGCCGCCATCGTCGGAGGTTCAAAGGTTTCAAAGAAGATTGGTGTCATTGAGTCACTCTTGAACACCGTTGACATCCTCTTGCTTGGTGGAGGTGTGATTTTCACTTTCTACAAGGCACAAGGACATTCGGTTGGGTCTTCCCTTTTGGAAGAGGACAAGCTTGACTTGGCCAGGTCGCTCATGGAGAAGGCCAAAGCCAAAGGTGTCTCTCTTTTGCTCCCAACCGATGTGGTTATTTCTGACAAGTTCGCTCCCGATGCTCACAGCAGGGTAAATAATCGCATCATTGATGTTCGACTCAATGGCTCATGAACAAACAAACAAACAAGAAAACATTGTAAAGTCTGATCTAAAGTCTGTTGAAAGCTGACATATGGGTGAACTTTTTGCAGACAGTGGCAGCCACGTCAATCCTAGATGGCTGGATGGGACTAGATATTGGTCCAGACTCCATCAAGACATTCAGCGAAGCTCTGGACACAACCGAGACCATCATCTGGAATGGTCCCATGGGTGTGTTTGAATTTGAAAAGTTTGCAGCTGGAACTGAGGTACGAGCAACTAGTACTGCTACTGTAAACTCATAGAATATGAATATTTTATCTCCCCAAATCACATTACCACCAAAACTTATCACCCAAATAACATAAGCGTAAGTTTTATCAAACGTCATGTAACTTGACTGACCTGCTCTATTGTCTTGTTTCAGGCCATAGCAAAGCAGCTTGCGGAGCTGAGTGGAAAGGGAGTGACCACAATCATAGGAGGAGGTGACTCTGTGGCTGCAGTTGAGAAGGTAGGGTTGGCTGAGAAGACGAGTCACATCTCTACAGGAGGCGGTGCAAGTTTGGCGGTTCTAGAGGGAAAGCCACTTCCAGGAGTCCTCGCCCTCGACGACGCTTGAGAATCTTCCAAGTTTCATCTCTCTCATGTGTTTATTATACATGTTACAAGTCTTACGGTTTTCTTGTAGCCAGAGCAAGCGAAGCCATTAATATTGTCAGCTTGAGAGTTCTGTCTGCGGCTCTTTTTGGAGTTATTTGGAGCCTTTTTAATAATATAAAAAAGAGATGAAACACTGAGTAGTAAACTCCTCACACTGTGCTGTCTGAATCTCCTAATTATACACAGCTTGTATGTAGGATAATGCAGGTTTATGAATCCCTGATGAGACAGAATAGTTATCAATTGGTTTGTTCATATCAGAAATAGAAAAATTGCATGGTTATGAATGTTTTGTTCCCTCGTTTGATTCTCCATTCTGTATCAGGTATATTGATATATGATGTTGATGAGAAATATGGTCCATTGTCAGTTTTGAAAAGTTTCATGAAGTTGACATAACAACGAGCTGGAAGGGCTTTTTGAAACCCCGGCCCAGATCCGTCACGTGGCATCACCAAAGGCTAAAGCGACAAAAGATGTTCAAATATCAGAGGAGACGGACGAATCATATCTGTTGTTTTATTTTAATAAGGTGGGCCACACCAGATTCTCAACCCATTACTTTAAGTAGCAACACAGTGAGTGTAGTTGTCGTCTCTTCACAGTAATCAGTCGTTGGCAGATTAAAATATATTATTCATAAACGAAAAAACTGCGTTGGGTACACGAAAAGTATTTTTAAATAAGGAAAAAAAGGAGAAACATTGCGAACAAATTTGGATTCTCCACGTTTTATTTATATTTTTGGTTTTGCCTCTACACCCACTCCAAGAAGCCATCGAAGTTGGTTGTTGTTGTTAGGGTTTATTTGACCAGTCGAGGCGAGAGATCTCTTCTTCATTTTCTCAATGGCTTCCTCTTCTCTCCTCAGATCCGCCGTCACCGCTGCTCCTCCTCGCGCTGACCTTTTCTCTTCGCCGTCGTGTGATCACTCTAAGGTTATAGATTTTGTTATAATGGCGACGTTACTACTGTTTCGATCTCGTAAGCTAGTTACCTCGTTGAAAATGGCCTGTGGTTTAGTACTTTTATTTTGTTGATCTTTCAGTATGTCTAATGAGCTTTAGATAGTTAAGATTTAACAATTATCCGGCAACTAAGTAAAGTTATATGCTCGGTTTTTCGATTTGTTTATTTGATTTATTTCTCATAAAACGCAGGTGTCATCAAGTCTTGGATTTAGCCGCAGCTTTTCTGGTGCCGCGATTGCTACTGGGCCGTCTTCATCTCTACGGTTCTGTGACAAAACTCTGTTTAACTCGTGTCATTTTGTCTAAATGCATTTTCTTGTTTTCAAGAGTTTTTTTTTTAAATATATGTTTAAATGTACAGAAAATGCAATGCAAGAGCTGTGCAGCCCATCAAGGCCACTGCTACTCAAGTCCCAGCTGCAGTTCAAAGTAAGTACGAAAAAACTCTTACTTCAGTTTATTTGTTTCTTGCTTCTGCTAATTGGTGGTGATTTTGTTTGATTAGGGTCAGGTAGCACCGAAAAGACTAAGGTTGGGATCAACGGTAAGTGATTGATTGACGCCTCCTAAATCATCAGTTTAAAGGTACCCAACTTTTTCTTGTCTTATAGAAGCTTCATTTTTTTTCAATGGTTACGACAGGTTTTGGTCGGATTGGAAGGTTGGTTCTCCGCATTGCAACATCCAGGGATGATATTGAGGTTGTAGCAGTTAATGACCCTTTCATTGATGCCAAGTACATGGTAATCATGTCTTCTAATTCTAGCTGCTTGTTTTATCAGGCTATATCTCAAAACGCTGTTATGCTCTGTTCTTATTCTGAGTTACTTTCTTGCTTGCTTGGTTTAACCTGGTATAATTTGAGAGAACCTTGAAAGATACAACATCATGTGTGAAGTCTTCTTTTCCGATGAACAAATTTTTGGAATTTCAAGTTTGATGCGTATCTTCTATCACCTATTTCGCAGGCTTACATGTTGAGGTATGATTCTACTCACGGAAATTTCAAGGGAACCATCAATGTCATTGATGATTCTACTTTGGAGATCAATGGGAAAAAGGTCAATGTTGTCAGCAAGAGGTATAATCGCTTCAATGTGGCATGATCTTTTCTGCCGATCAGAGAACACGCGATCTCAGTTTAGAACATAATATATTTCCGTAACTCATTTCTCAGAGATCCAGCTGAGATCCCTTGGGCTGATCTTGGAGCTGATTATGTTGTTGAGTCTTCAGGGGTATTCACCACCCTCTCAAAGGCTGCGTCCCATCTGAAGGTGCATTTTCATGCAAACACTCGTTGACCTCAGAATTTGTGATACCACTTAAATTCAAACAACGCTTAGACATAGACATATGCTTTTGCTTGATGTTTCACTGGTATTGCAGGGTGGTGCAAAGAAAGTGATCATTTCTGCCCCTTCAGCTGATGCACCCATGTTTGTTGTTGGGGTAAATGAGAAGACATACCAACCAAACATGGATATTGTCTCCAATGCAAGTTGTACCACCAATTGTCTTGCACCTCTTGCTAAGGTTGGTTATGTTGCACCATGATCTTCTCCCTCGTTTGTGTTACCCACAAGCTTCGCTAAGGTCAATTTGACTGTTTTTGACAGGTGGTGCATGAGGAATTTGGTATAGTTGAAGGCTTGATGACAACTGTCCACGCAACCACTGGTCTACATTTCTTGTTCTCTTGCTGTACATCTGTACATTGCGAATCTGATAGCACTAACCTATGTGTGTTGGTTGTCTTTTCTTTCCATATATTCAGCTACTCAGAAGACTGTTGATGGACCATCAATGAAGGACTGGAGAGGAGGCCGGGGAGCTAGTCAAAATATCATTCCTAGCTCAACCGGTGCTGCAAAGGTACACAAACATCGCATGGTTATGTACAACCTTGTAGTTGTCCTAATTATGGAATCGTATCTGAGCCGTGGTTTTCTGGTCGATGTAGGCTGTAGGTAAAGTTCTGCCAGAACTGAACGGGAAACTTACGGGAATGGCATTCCGTGTACCAACACCAAATGTTTCCGTTGTGGATTTAACTTGTCGACTTGAGAAAGGTGCCTCTTACGAAGATGTTAAAGCAGCCATTAAGTATGCCTCAGAAGGACCTCTAAAAGGCATTCTCGGGTATACAGATGAAGATGTCGTCTCCAATGATTTCGTCGGTGATTCAAGGTTCGTATCTCTTCTGTTCTTCAGAACCATCTGAAGCTTGCTTTGTGGTTTAACTGACCAATGTAATAATGATCTCGATTTTGGTATTTTGGTTATAACAGGTCAAGTATCTTTGACGCCAATGCCGGAATTGGGTTGAGCAAGTCCTTTGTGAAACTTGTCTCTTGGTACGACAACGAATGGGGTTACAGGTACAGTTCTCTCGTTTTCTCATCTCAAATCAGATACATATCCATTAGCTCTCAAACACTTACAGTTAGTCTTACCAATTTTACTTGCAGCAACCGAGTGCTTGACCTTATAGGGCACATGGCTTTGGTAGCAGCCCTACGCTAAACACACACAGAGACCACCGGTTGAGAGACTCTCTACATTTTGTGTTTGCCTGCTATAAAGCCAAGTTTAAATTGGTTTGGTTCTGTTAGGTGGTAGATCCTTATTTTTGTTTATGTTTCCTTATCTGCAACTACGTAAACCCAATATAAATTTGGTCTAAAAGACAAACATGCGACTTTTCATCTATCAATAAAGGGATAATATATTTGTTGTGCTTTGCCAAACCCAGTTTATCAGTAATATAAGCGGGCAACAATTGTATGAAAGATTTTAAACTGAGCTTGTGGTTTCAAATCCTTACCAGAGAACGAAATATTACATGAGTCCAATATTTTAAGCTGTTTAAATGTACTTGAACATCTTACAGGCGAAATAAGGTTTGTTTCAGTGTATTTCGTATATATTGAGGCCCAATTAATTTTGAATGTTATATATAAGAAGCCTACCATTTACAGTTATGTGTGGGCTTTGAAAATGTTAGAGGCCCATGTTGGTATTTTTGACCTACTTGTCTAGGGTTTCTTGTAACCAAGAATACTAGCTATATAAGCAGCCTTTTCTCCAGACCAACACACCAAACATAAGCGTCTAGCCATCTAATATTTGATCTCTGGTTTCCTTTAGATTTTGCTACTTTTATGTGGTCTTAGTGTTTTCTAGCCTGTGATGTTTGAGATTGTCCGTACCATCTGAGAGATTTCTCCTTGATGAGTTGTATCCTCTAGTTTCTGAGGCTATAGATCTATTACTCTTACGTTTACAATTTTGTTTTTTATGAATGTTTAGGCGAGGATGATGAAAAAAGATTACCATCAAACTATGAGAGATTCACAGCTCGTTGATGCATACTTCTTTATATTAACTGAGCCTAGTTTTTTTGTTTAGTTGACATCTGATCAGTTTTGTTTTGTATTGAAGTGTCTATCGTAGTGTTTTTTAAACCGAAAGGCAACAATTTAGAGTCGCTGGTGCACTTAATTTAATAGTGTATTAAGCGCTGTTTGTTGCCAAAACTGAATGTGGCTGATATTCTGGTACGTGTTCTAGTTTAAATAGTTCATGTGCATTCAAAAGGCCTCACATACTTCTAAGATTCGTCTGACCTATTAGTTTGAAAATGAGATTGTGTTTTGTTTTGTTAGTTCTCATTAAAGGCAACAATTTAGAGTCGCTGGTGCACTTAATTAGTAGTGTATTAAGCGCTGTTTGTTGCCAACATTGAATGTGGCTGATATTCTGGTACGTGTTCTAGTTTAAATAGTTCATGTGCATTCAAAAGGCCTTACATTACCTCTATGATTCCTCTGACCTATTAGTTTGAAAATGAATTTGTTTGGTTTTGTTAGCTCTCATGGAAGGCAACAATTTAGAGTCGCTGGTGCACTTAATTTAATAGTGTATTAAGCGCTGTTTGTTGCCGAGATGGAATGTGGCTGATATTCTGGTACGTGTTCTAGTCGAAATAGTTCATGTGCATTCAAAAGGCCTTACATTTCTATGGTTCCTCTTACCTAAATCTATGTGTCCCTAATTAATACTATGATGTATTGACATTTTCATAACTTTGCACTTGCCTTGTAGTTTCAACTTCAAAAGAGAAACACAATCTCGAACATTTTTTGAAGTCTATACAATCTTAACTATGGAAACATTTGACAGACAACCCACATGAATTTAAAACATAAATAATCTAGAACATTTGTCGTTGAAATCTCTCGATTAGCAGGTTGGTAGTCTTGCTTGATTTTATTGAAGTAATATAGTAGAATTCAATTTTAATAAACAATTGACTTCCAATTAGTATAAATTATTAGTTGAAAAAAATCACAATGCTAGATTGCATATCCTTGGCTCTATGCCTCTATCACAGATTCTTCAAACGAAACAAAGTTGTATTGTATTGAGATGCTTCTTATTCAGCTTATAATTTATAAAAAAGGATGATCTTTGATAATCAAAGAAAGTACTCTCAAATTTCAAGAAAGCCGCTGCAACAGAAGCCAACATCACACCCTTTGTAGCAAAAACGGACTGTCTTAAGCAAGTTGCATTTCTAAGGGAATCTGTGCCTTTAATCAAGTGCTAACAACTAACCATGGGGGAAATAGGCCAATTCTTACATCAACCGAGGACTGCGGTTCTGATCAGTACACATACCACATACCTGTGCAAAAACATACATCAATTAATGTTTTTTTTTTTAAATTTCATACATCAATTAAGATTTTTAAGTTAATTCATACTTTGACCGTCTTACCATTAGTCAAATGGTAACAGGTGCCGATGTGGTTTTGACGGACGCTGATGTGGCTTTTATGTTTTATTTAATTAATGTTTTAAAAAAATTGAAACATGTTGATGGGGAGATTCAAATCCGAGTTCAGCACTTGGTAGCAGATTTCTTCAACCACTAGGCCACCCAAGATAATTGTTTATGATCTATTGTATCTTACTTATATCTAATATATTTTGTTCATATTTCTAATTATCTAGAATTAGTTCCACAATATATATATATATATATATATATATATATAAATTCTAAGAATTGTATTTGATTACCTTGTTTTTTATTGTGTTCTAAATTTTCTTCAAAATTTCAAAATAAAATTTTTAAAATAGAAAAATTATTTTCAAAATTTAAAAAAGAAAATACCAAAAAAATGAAAATAATTTTTAAAAAAAATTATTATAAAAATTTTGAATTTGAAAACATATAAAACAAAATTATTTCATATATATTTTATTTATTTATTTATATTATTTATTATTTATAAAAATAATTATTTGTACTTTAAATATATTTATTTAAACAACTATTTATATTTAAATAATTATGAAATTATTTAAATAAATAATAAATAAAAAATAGAAAATATAAAATAAAAATATAAAAGAAAAACAGTTTTGAATAGTTTCAAGTTATATGTTTTAAAATTCAAACTTTTTATAATAAACTTTCGAAAGCTTTTCAATTTTTAAACAACTTTTTCATATTATTTTTTTATATTTTAAATAAATAATAAATAAAATAAATAAATAAATATATATATATATATATATATATATATATATATATATATATATATATATATATATATATATATATATATATCTACGAAATAGTTTGGATTTATATGTTTTCAAATTTAAACTTTTTAAAACAATTTTTGGAAATTTATTTCATTTTTTCATATTTTCTTTTAAAATTTTGAAAATAATTTTTCTATTTTAAAAATTTTTTATTTTGAAATTTTAAAGAAAATTTAAAACACAATAAAAACAAGGTAATCAAACACAATTCTTAGAATTTATATATATATATATTGTGGAACTAATTCTAGATAATTAGAAATATGAACAAAATATATTAGATATAAGTAAGATACAATAGATATCATAAACAATTATCTTGTGTAGCCTAGTTGTTGAGGAAATCTGCTACCAAGTGCTGAACTCGGGTTCAAATTCCTCCATCAACATGTTTAATATTTTATTAAAAATTAATTGAAAAAATATAAAAGCTACATCAACATCCGTCAAAGCCACGTCGGCACCCGTTACCATTTGATTAACGGTAAGACGGTTAAAGTATGAATTAACTTAAAAATCTTAGTTGATGTATAAAATTTTTAAAAAAGAGACTGCGGTTCTCGGTTGATGTAGGAATTGGTCGATTTCCCACTAACCATGGCTAAGAGAAGTAGAAGCTACTATCAATGAGACTCGGTCACAAAAGTTATTATAGCCATGACTTGTTTAAACGATTTTAGTTTTCACTAATCTACTAGATACTTTGTTCATTTAGCTGATCATCTAGCTAAGAAAGCCAGGATTAACAATCAAGAATATGTAATAATCCGGCACTGAAAATAATATGCCATTGTAATACTTTGAAAATGAAAAGTTTAAAAGAAAAGAAAAATCAATTTTACTTTCTTTTTAATTTGTTAGAAGCTGGGAGAAAGATCTTCATTATAAGTAAATAAGATAATTAGGAAGTCAGAAGAAAGAAAGAAAAAAGACAAAACAAGGCGAAGGCTTGTGGTTACCACTCAAAACACGAACAGCTGTTTATCTTCCACCAAAGCACTTCGTGCATCATCCTCTTCCCTGTCTGCCGTGCGTGAAAAAAAGGCCAAGACGAAACACACAGAAAATAGAAGAAGGTCAGAGCTAGTTATGGCGTTTCTTCTCCCCAATCTCTCTCCTTCATTCCTTCTTCAAACTGGAAAATCCCTCAAAGAGAAACCCATTTCCACCCATTCTCTACCCATCTCATCATCTTCTTCTTCTTCCAGTAGCTACAATTTCGACGAAGATAGTCTCTCTCTGCTGTCTCTCCCGGTCCAAGCTCCTCCTGCTCCAGGTGCGCAGGTTAAGACCATGCCGAGTGAGCAAGATAAGCACCAGAAGCAGGGCAAAGATGAGTTCTACATCAATCTAGGTTTAGCTATACGCACCCTTCGTGAAGATTTGCCTTTGCTCTTCACCAAAGATCTCAATTACGACATTTACAGGTCCTCTTTCTCATCTTAGTCATCAATCAAATGAGTAAAGGAGAAACCTTTCAATGAAAAATCTAGATATATAGATTCTTTGCTGTTGTGTTCCAGGGATGATATAACATTGGTGGATCCAGTGAACACTTTCTCTGGGATTGAGAACTACAAACTCATCTTCTGGGCACTCAGGTTCCATGGCAAAATTCTCTTCAGAGACATCTCGCTTGAGATCTTCAGGGTTTGGCAACCATCAGAGAACATGATTCTCATCAGGTGGAATCTCAAAGGTGTGCCTAGAGTCCCATGGGAGGCCAAAGGAGAGTTTCAGGGCACTTCTCGCTATAAACTCGATCGCAATGGCAAAATCTATGAGCATAAAGTTGATAACTTGGCTTTCAACTTCCCTCACCAGCTCAAACCTGCCACTTCTGTTTTGGATTTGGTCACTGCTTGCCCTGCAAGTCCCAATCCGACTTTCATGTTTGGCTCTTCGTACTCGTCTTCTTGGATTGAGTTCTATCAAGCTGTGAGAAGGACACTAGACAAGCAACAAGAGCAAATCCTTGTGCAAGACCGTTTTGTTATATGTTCATAAAGACATTGATTGGGTGGGTCACAATCAGCTGTATATATACTGTTGCATCAAAGATAAAATACATATAATGTGCAGGCATATGTAGATGTGGTTGACTTATGGAAGCAAACCTGTTTAACCCATGAGCTTGTACATTTTGCCTATCGAATGTAAACAGAATTCATTATAGTTATTATATGTTTGAACACTCTTACACTGAAGAAATTTTGAATAAAAGCTTTATATATATGTTCGAAGTTTGGAGCAATCAAAAACAAATAACACTCTTTGCTCAAGTAGATAATAGATATCCTTTATGGAGAGGTTGCAACAACAATGAGGTCTCCAGGATTGGCCGTGGACCCATATGTCCGAGGAGGAGACCTACAAGTTTCGGTGAAGTGAATTAAAAAGAACAAACCAGATTCGTATCAAATAAAGACCATTTGAGACACTCACCTCGAGACTACTCTACACCTTCAATCCTAGTCGCGGTAAGGTGTGAGATCGATTTGGAACCGCTGCTTCCCTTTTGTGACCCTCTGTAAAGAATTTCAAGAATCAAGATCTTGCAATTGCTAATGACGTATAGGAAGACAGTTTTTAAAAACAACAAATGGAATCATAAAGCAATGATCAATGGATTAAAAGGGCTTACAGCAATCGTGATGAGCTCCTCTAGGAGTTCTTCTAGATGACGCAAAGGCTGTGGACAAGGAAAAAAACACACAAGAATGTTCATATCATTTTCAAGAACGAGAGGGATACTTTTACTGTTGAAATGAGGATAAATTCATAAGGACACAAAACTCACCCATTGAGTTGGACCATCAACTGGAGCACTTAGAGGATCATCATGAACCTGATCATAATCAGATTCAAACACAGAACCCAGGATTATATTGTCGAGTTAGCCAATGAACTTGACAAGATGTCTAAAAGGATGTGTTATTCCTAAGTGGTATCAAACAAGTTATCCTACCTCCATGAAAATTCCATCGACGCCAACTGCTACAGCAGTTCTGGCAATGCAGGGTATTAACTCCCGAAGGCCTCCACTAGCAACACCACCACCTTCCAACTGCAAGAGAATGCAATGGTTTTTTGCGCTCAGTATTTGGATATCAGTCACTGGCTTAAAAATGAAATCGCTGTTTTCACAAAGGACCTTACCTTTTTGCCTGCAGGTTGTTGGAGTGCATGGGTTATATCAGCAACCTGTCACCAATAGTTGAAACTATATTGAATAACGTGCAATATTAAGCAGAATACAAAACGTGAAAAAGGAAAAGATGAAGCAAGGTTCACATACAACAGGACAATTGGCATCCCTCATCCATTCAAAGTTTCGTGGATCTACTATCAAATCATCTGACAATAAAAAAACAAGCAGAGTCAGTCAGACAATTGGAAAGACTGACCAAAAAATAGTTTCAGCACCATTTTATAACTCATTACTGCCATGAGATTTTAAGAATTGTCTACTTGTTTATTTACACTGCTAAATTCCATGGACAAAATAAACATCCCAAAGCCTGCTACTGACATTCAATATCTGAACAAAGATGGTAACTTACTGTATCCGAACATGGTTCCTCTTTCACAAACCATCACATTCGGATTCCCAGCCAGCCTGATCTTCTCAGCCGAATTTTCCATAACCTTAAGAGTTCGTCATATAAAGAATACAGTCATCAAAATATTCCTAGAAAATTTTATTACCAGCTTGATAAGGGTGAGAAGAAGTACTCACAGAAGGAGCACAAAATTGTCCTTTCTTAATATTGATAATTTTCCCAGTTTGGGCAGCCGCAACCAGAAGATCTGTCTGGAATTATAATCAACAGCTCAAATCATAAACCAGATTGGAAAACTGAAAGCTACAAAGAGAAGCCTTGAAGAATATATAGTTTAGAGTCTTGCCTGGCGACATAAGAATGCTGGTATCTGAATTATATCAGCAACCTTCCCAACTTCTTCACACTAAATAAATAAACAAAGAAAGCATCAGAAGGTAGCAAAGACTTGCGGAAACTCAATTCTCTGAGGTGAATACGTTCGTTTATATTACCTGATACGCCTCATGAACATCAGTTACAATTGGTAAGTCATATGCTAATTTCACCTTCTCAAGAATCTGCGTTGGAGAACCATAAATGTGAGCATCAGTGCCTTAAACAAATAAATAACGCAACTTATTGATCCAGTAAAAGGTAGCAGCATCATAGAAAGAAAAAAAAAGTAATGCAGCTACTTGCAACAGTTTAATCCAAAAGTCCAAGAAGAACTTAAACTAAGATTACTGCAAGCAAATTCGAAACTAGGTGAAGGTTTTCAAATGCAAAGTCCTAAGAGTCTAATCATTTATACTTATTGCATCACAAGAGGAAAGTAGTGCAGCTGATGGCAACAATTCGATATATAGGTCCAAGAAGTGCTAATCATCTATAATTGGAGGGCATCACAAGAAAATAAAAAATGATAGATGAAAAGCGAAGAGAGGAAAGATACCTTGAGACCCTCAGCCATGCCAGGACCTCGGAAGGACTTAGAAGAAGTTCTGTTAGCCTTATCAAAACTCGACTTGAAAACAAGTGGCAACCCAACTCTATGCGCACACATAAAAAGAAAGGTAAGTCACTTGATAAAGTTAACCACAATGTTACAAGATGTGGAATAAGTTCATTATCTCTCGAGAAAGAAGAAATTATGTGAGATCTATTAATACAAAAAGATCTCTCTCTCTCTCTCTCAGACAAAACACGAAGGCAATGTAATGATGCTATAAACAGACACACAAAAGCTTCATCAATTAGTAATGCAAAAAGTAGAAAAAAAAACATACTTAGTGGCAATGTGTTTGATGTGCTTGGCCATTCGAAGAATATGCTCCTCGGATTCGATCACATTAGGACCAGCCAACAAGAAGAATGGTTCAGCATCCTATTATTACACAATTTCAAAATCAAAACTCAAATCTCAACATTCGAAATTTCTGAAAGAAGCCAAAAAGGGAGGGAGAGATTCGCCAAAACCTTAAGCTGATTGTAGAGTGGTGATGTTGCCGCCATTTTTCTCGGAAATACAAAAGCTGTAACTGTTCAAGACAAATCAGGATCAGTTTTCGGAAATCTGAAAACTTTAATTCGATCAACGCAACGAGAGAAGGAATCTGACCTTTTTAACTTTGATCTCGAAGTTGCAGAGTGAGTGAGTGTGAAGGCAAAGTGAGATCTCACAATTTAACGTGGAAACTGTTTGGATACACCGACAGATTTAATTCCTACTCAGGATAAGGATGCAACCATACTCGGATTCTTTAATTTCCTACCAAAGCTCTCTTTTTCAGGACAATAACCATTTTCATAAATAATTTAAGTTTATATAAAAACATTAAACTGCTACTAAATTGTGTAAATGTTTAAAATTATTTATAATACATTTATGTAAATTTATAAATTCAATTTCACTCTTCAACTATTAATCTCTAAACAATAATCATAAACTCGAATGTTAAAATTTTTTGATTGAATATTTTTTAAAAAGGTGATAGCCAATTTTTTCTCTTCGTTAATTTCAGTTCATTAATAAATCTATATATGATTTACAATGTAAGATTTTATTAAACCCAAATCTAACATGCAAATTTATATATCAAGAGTATTTCCTTTAATTTAATTTAATATTTTCTATTAAAGAAATGTTTCCAAATTCAATTAAGTTTATTATTACATCAAAGCTAATATTAAGTCTATATAAACAACAAAATAATTTAAATGAAATTATATAAATTATGAAATCAACAACACAATAAATTCAACATTAAAATCATAAAATGACTAACATTGAATTAAGTTTATATTTCAAAATCTATTAAAATACACAAACCAGTAACTTCTACTAACTTTAGCTAAAACAAATATGAATTAATATGTCACAAAAGTAACAATGATTTAAACTTAAAGGAATAAAACATAATTTCCATTACATTTTCAAACAAGTATTAACAATGAGAGACAGACAAGAAGCATAGCACAACTAGAAACGAGGGTCATTAACAAACCCATGACTCTTGTTGTCCCATCAGTTAAATGACTTTGAAGACATGATTGGTTTGGGAGGTGACATAGATCTAATCTCAGGAGCAGAGCTTGGGAACATCACATTCAGCTTATGCATCAATATATCAGCCCGTGACGGTATCTCGTTCAGAAGAAACTGTTGCACGATCGGTTTCTTGAACCATTCCATCACCGAGTCTCCCGGTGCCCTCAACACCACTTTGCTGACCTCAAAAGGCGACTCAACCGAGCTCAGCATCTGAGCGATCACAATCTTCAACGTCGGTCCCGTCACTAGCTTTATACGCCTCGGGACAACACCGTAGTAAAGCATACGTTTTCTGAACCTGTGGAGGGTGTGAACCACTGCTATAAGCGCTGCTCCAACAGACAAGTTTCTCACGTCGAGAGACCAAGCGATGTGTTGGTCAAAGACTATAGCTTTTGGGAAGAGTTTGTTCTCGTAGGCTACTTTCCAGACACACCTAGCTCGGTTAATCTGACCCATTAGGACAAGGTAGTTGAGAAGGACGTTGACAAAGTACCTAGCAGCTCCTTCTTCGAGCTCGTAATCAATCCCTTGGTAAAACTCTCTCACAAACGTCAGAACCGGTTGTTTCCTCTGTTCTGGACCTGTGAAGAGACCGCACATAAACGCGTGAGCTTTGTGTTTTGTAGCGCTGAGGATCGACATCAGCTGCCTCTCTTTATCTTCGTCTTGGCAACGGACGAGATGAGCGAGGATCGAAGTGTAAAGCACCAAATCAACTTTTCCAGATGAATGCACTAGCGTCTCCAGCAAAGGCCTAGCTGAATCGTATAAACCGTTTTTCATGCATGACTCGAACAGCTGCCTGATGATGAAGTTGTTTGTCTTGATCCCTGAAGAGCCCATGAACCTCAGCCACTTCAAAGCGAGATCAACAGAAGCATCTTTGATGTATATCATCAGAACATCGCTAGCGCAGACATCTACAGAATACCCCATTGCTTTCATCTCTAGTAGTATCTTCCCTGCAACATCAACAAGTCTCTTGTTGGCGAGAAGCGTAAGAAGAGAGATGTAACTGCTCAAGCCAGGTCTTAAGCCAGCGTTAGTCATGGAGTTATAGATCTTCATCGCAGAGTCCACTTGCCCAGAGCCAGCGTGCATCTCTAACAGACACGAGTATGTGGATGGTGTCGGTAAAAAACCAGCTTTCTCCATGTCTTTGAACACCGACATCGCTACTTCAAGCTTTCCTGATTTAGCATGAGACTCAATGATCATAGTGTACAGTCCAAAGTTAGGTCTGAAACCTGAACTCTTCATCTCATCCCAAAGCTTGAGAGCAGTATCAAGCTTCCCTGCTTTAGCATATGAATCAATCAATGAAACAAACATAGTCGCTGATGGCCTGTGACCATACCCCTGCATCTCCATGTAAACCTTCATCGACGTGTCTAATCTCCCAGCTTTCCCCATAGAATCAACAAGCGAAGCAAACACACCAAAGCTCGGACTCAGCTTCCTCTCCTTCATCTGCTGAAACAGCTTGAAAGCCGCATCAAGACGGCCAGATTTAGCCAAGCTCGGAATAATCAACTCATAAGTCGACCCATCAAGCAAAGAATCAGTCTTCTCCATACTCTCATAAATCTCAAACGCCTTATACGGCAGACCCTTGTTCAAAAACAACATCATCAGATTATTATACGTCTGCGTATCGATCTTGCACCCACAATCTTGAGCCTTCTTGAAACAACAGAAAGCAACCTCAAGCTTCTCAGCTTTAGCCAAATACTGAATCACTTGGTTATAAGCACCAAGCGAGTTACTCCTCCTCCCAGAGTCGTCTCCAACCATCTCCTCAAAGAGCTTCTGAATCCCTTCAAAGTCCTTACCTTTATTCAACCCATCAAACAACAAAACATAACACTCGTCACAAGGAACATACCAAGGCTGCTTCTTAACCCACCTGAACAAACTCAACCCCGCGTCGACATCATCAACGATCTTCAAAGACTGTTTCACATGAACCATGTTGGGTAAAAACTGGAGCTTGTCTAAATGGGTCTCTAGCTCAGGTCCCCATTTCCACCTCTGCACGACCTCAACGATCTTGGCTACAGCGGAGGCGTTCATCAGAGGCTTCTTGAGGCCACCGACCATGACGTGGTCGTCGACACCTGGCTCAACGGATCTTATCCCTTTACCGCTGTGGATTACACTACCGGACTCGTCTAGATACTCTATCTCATCAGTCCAGACGGTGGTTTTGCTCTCGTCGCTACAGAAACTTCTATAAAGACTCGGACTTTGGTTAGTTACGGTGTTTCTAGGTACAGAGCAAACCGTGAAGCTACGGAGTAATCGGATGCTGGGGGAGTGGAGAGGGGATAAGCTAGGGTTTAGTGGAGATGGGGTCTCGGCGGAGATGGTGGTGTTTCGAGTAAGAGTGGAGATGACATTTCTGGGGATTGATTTCGCGGTTCTTACACGGATCATTGGAGGAGATGGAGATGGAGACTATTGGGTCATATAATGCGAATCGAAGATTGAGAGGATCGATCCTAACCTGGTCTTTAGAGATGGCGAATCTTCGTCTCTTTCTTCCTTAGGCTAAAACCCTAGAAAGCACTGAGACTTTAGAAGCAGAGGGGGTTTGCTCAATTGGATTATGTTATTATTGCCATATT
This sequence comes from Hirschfeldia incana, assembly GCA_026261945.1. Lineage (NCBI taxonomy): Eukaryota > Viridiplantae > Streptophyta > Magnoliopsida > Brassicales > Brassicaceae > Hirschfeldia > Hirschfeldia incana. Next base: position 7,706,171 of record JABCMI010000011.1, on the reverse strand, counting down.
TACAAAACAGTCCAATCCTTATGTTTTATTGTTTATAAACAAAACAAATCATTTGGAATTTTTAAAAATAAAATCATCAAAATAACAAATCGAATTATTGTATGTTATACTGTAAGAAATATTTTACAAATAAATACGTTTTTTTGTGAAACCACGAATCTTTAGGAAATTACTTATACATTATATACTTTAATTAGTTTAAAGAAAAACTTATGCTGTACATTATATACTTTTCGAAGTTATCTTTTGGACCGGTTTTCTTTTTTGCAAACGTTAGTTTCATTCATCTTTCTCATTTTCTAAACACCATTAATACTAGGCCTCTTACTACCATTGTTATATGGATTAAAAATCAAATGTTGTTGTCAACAACATTGAATTATACTATAATAGGTACTTATTATATACTTCTTATTTCCTATTTTGTCTTCACTTATTTTGCTAGCTCAAGGCTCAGAACTACGCCGTTTCACGGTGAATAGAACAAGCCTGAAGCCTTGGTCAACTCTATTAATCTGTCAACCTCCAGGACTTCTGTTCCACGACAGGTACGAGGGATCTCCGAGTTGCCTGAAAAACATAAAACAACAAATATCATTTCAATCTACAAGCTTTTCATTGAGAAGATACAACAATGTCTCAACAAAATGATGGATAAGGCTAGTCATGAGAAAGTACCTTGGCTTAACTAGATACAATACCGAGAATGTAACGGCAAGGAACAAGCAGATGCTTCCCACAGTCAAGTAAGCAATCCCGAGGAAGTCGTTCCTTCCACCGAGCCAGCTAGTTGTTGATAGCACTAGCTTCTTCTCACCATTGAAGCTGTAAGTGTTGTAGTTGTTCTCCAACAAGACCATTATGGTGTCCCCAGCGTTCAGGTCCGTTTCAATCTTCCCATACAGCTTCCTAAATATAGGCAATGCCGCGGTTCGCATCCATACTATCAGGTCTTCTTGCTCACTCAACTGTACAAACAAAGTGTTCAAGTACTAACATCCCATTCATAAAGAATCTAAAGTGATCAGGGCCGGTTCTGGACACAACGTGATTAAACATTTTCTTGTCTCTAAAATTTTTATAAAGTTATTTTATATATGTTGTAAGACTCTTAAACTGTCAAAAAAATTATTAAAATTTAACTTAAAATGTTTTTAGTCCGGCCTGAAAGTGATACTGAAGGTTTTTTTTTTTCACTGAAGGTTTTTTTTATTACCGGTTTCTTGGGATCAAGAGTTCCACCACCAATAGGAGCACCTGACTGAAAGTTTTTAGGGTAGACATTTTTCCCAAACTTGCTGTCTCTGTCACTCTTCCATGAGATGTCTTTCTTATTCACAAGAAGTTTTTGGCTGTTTCTTGAAAATTGATAAGTATCATTGAACAAACTCCAAGCTACAAGACCACACGGAACAATTGGGTGTCCAGCTACGTTATCCTCAGGTGCACAAGTCTTCACATCACTCTCTTCTCTGGGACTTCTTAGTTGTGCATCGTTTCGACTTTTCACATACCTACACATATAAGCAACCAGAGACGATGTAACTTATACAAACACATAATCATGACATGAAAAACCTCATGGAATGATAAATGGGTGTGGACAGTACCGTCTATGGTTTTGGTAGTAATTTTCAAGTTGGTAGTATACATAGATAGGATGCTTCATAGTTTTTGTGACCTGTAAAAACAGAGATAAGTTCGTGAAGGAACCATACTTGAGAGAACAGCTAGCATATATATGTACACCCCATAGAAGAAGATGTCTACCGTTATTGTTCTGTTACACATCTTATTTCCTTCACTCTGTATATAGGCGACCTTGTTGGCCCTAGAAGATTCTGGAACACAGTCTGTGTCATATCGATCAACAATCTCAACGACCTTCATGTATGTTAATGAAACACACCCTCAATAAGCTAGGAAACAAACATGAGAAAAAGACAGAAAACATAAGCCTAACGAAGACATACTCCCTGAGAAGCAAATAGGCAGATGACTCCCAGGGGAATGAAGACAACCCCAGCAACAAGAAATGTCAAGATCACCTGCAATTAAAATAGCATTGAACAGTGAGCATGTAACATTATTTTCATATATATGTAACATGGCACCAGTTTCTAATCTAAGAGAATGTACACATAACCGAGAAGGAACTCACCCAGCTCGGTGTAAGAATTGGCTTGCAGGCTGGAAGCTCCTGCTGAGTAAATCTTGAATCTGGTAAGGAATATTTTGAGGATAACACAACACTTGTTAAGAACAGAGAGAGGAACCAAATCAACTCCACGATATGGTTTGCTGGAGAAAGATGGTAAACTTAACGACAAAAAGCTATAGTAATCCAACAACCAAACGTGAGTTTATACAATAATACAGCAATAAAATGAATTTCGTCCAGGACGAGGATAACTTAAGACACAAAGCTGATGAACGATATCTAGTGGTATAAATGCAAGAATCAGGAGACAAACATAAAATCTACAAGAATGCCTTGTGTACATACACACATGTAAAGGTAGATTCTCCCATGAAAAAATGTGAAAATTATGGTGGTAGATAGATAGATAGATAAATCACATTTTGGTCGTTTCGATGTTTTCTTTACACCGGAAGGCTCAGACGATCCTCCTCCCCCAGAACTCATTGTCGAACCAAATCAAAGGATATTTTTTTCTTGGCAAATTCTGAATAGAATAAACGATGGAGAAAAACAGATCCAACTCTAATGGTGACGAAGAATGTTAGGTTGGGTTAGGTTAGGTGCGAGATAATAAAGAGAGCAATCATTTTTGGGAAAGATAGAAACTTTTGTGAGTACTATGCGGAGGAGCCAAAACGTGTACTCTATTTTTTCTAAACCGTATTCTTTCTGTTGTAGCGTTTTTCCTTTTCTGTATGTCTAGTATACTATACTACTTGTAGTGTAACGCCTCGTCCGTGGGCTCTATGACCGTTCACTTGTCTCATGGGTCCTAGTATCCAACCGACGACTGGTGTGTTAAGTTTTAAAATGCTATTTTTTTTCTTGTTTTAATTTGCACGATAATGTGAATTGTTTTCCGACAAGTCTTCATACACTACTAGCTATAGTTTAAACATGCTGAATTCTGAATTCCTTTTAGATATGACCGAGAAGATAAATGTATTTTTGATTGACATAGATGATCTTTTAATCTTTTCCGCATAAACTACCATATATCATATATTGAAATTTTACAAGTAGATTTTAGGCATGAGCTATGTGTGTATGATGTATCCCACTATTATCTTTGGTCTGTTTGATATCCTCATGTCAAGGGAAGATATGAGAGTTTGTAAATTTCGAACGCATGCAAAAGTCTTTCCGTTATAACATGTGACCTGGTTTAATCGACCCATCTTAAGTGGTTATATTGTCGTCAATGTGGCTGGATCGAAAGCTAGTTTTTAACAATAATTCTGATGTGATCATGAACTCTCTCAACATACCATTTCTTTGGGAGTTCTTTTTTTGTATGATTCATTTGCATATGATTTTTCGACAAGGTGTACATAATGTCGCCATGGGAAATGCTCCTGAAATTTGGAATGCTTTTGCTTACTAGTTCACAGGTTTCTCTAGCCATCTTAGTGCACTTCCTGTCATTTTATCTCTGCTTTTTCATGATATGTAACCGTTTCAGTTAACATTTATTCAAGGATCCAAAGACCTTGGGAAGAAATTGATGTCAGGTGCTGCACCTACTTTCGAGAAAGTATATATGTTTTAAGCAACAATATGTTATATCAAACATATTTTCCACATCAAATATCGCCGCTACTTTTTTTTTCCTCTTGGTGTAGGTTTCTCTAGAATTTGTCAGCAATGTATCTTCCATAATATTTGACGATGCAGACCTGGATGTAGCAGTAAAAGGAAAGGTAAGTGATAGTCATGAGTGTTAAGGCATTATTGCTTTATCCACAAGTTGCAGTAAGAACATGTTTTTTTGTACTTCTCAATAACGTTTCATAGAGTGTTAATAGTCTTGCGCAGGTAAAGTCATTCGTACAGGATGCTATATCCAAGGTTTGTTTTTCCCTTATGCATCCTTGTTAAGCAGGGCCACTCAATATTGTCTTCTTAAAGGGAGCCAAAATCATTATCGGGATGACGTTTTTGGCATACTTTAATCTGTGGTGCTGTCTAAGTAATTAAGTTCTGCAAGATTCAGAGCCTGTATAGTCATTCTGGATTTTTAAAGAAGGAATTAGAAACATCTAATGTTCCTTGCATTTGTTTTATCAGAAAAAGAAAAACTGGTTTGCTTTTGTTAGGGATCAGATTTTCAGATCCGTAGTGGCTCCCTTTATTCGGTTTAGAACCGAGAAGGATGCAATATTGCAATCATACCCGAATGACAATTTTGTATGTTCTCATGTAATCTTAGTAACCTTTTTGTATATATCGAATCTCGGGCTATAAAATGAAGGAAATAACGAATGTGTGTGCAAGACTTGCTGCTTATTTATTCACAACCAGTGTCCAACGATCGTGGTGTGTCTCTGAAGTACTTGAATATGGACTTGTAGGGGACAAAGGTATGGACGAATTGAATAACTTTAGGTAACTCAGAACACTCATTTCTCTCATGACAACCTACGCTTCATCTTCTCGAATCAACTTGTGTAGAGATTGAATTGATTATGATATTCGAAATCTCACATGAATATGTAATAAAGTGTGCAAGTCTATAGATGGTCACAAAGTGTTCTTTATATTTGCCTTGTAGTGTTCATTTGCTTTCGACTTGTTTAAGTGAATGTTTGTGTACTATTTGGCAAGTTTTGCTTTGTAAATACTAAGAACTAAAACGAGAGATATTATGAGAAATACTTAAAAATGGTCGATATTTTCCATCAGTGTCTTATTATATAAAACACTTATACTTCTCTTGTGCCACATAGTTATAGCATTAAATTAATTTTTGTTTAAAAAGCATTCTACAATTTTACTGTTTATTAAAAAAACATTCTAACAGTCTATATCAAAGTTGAGAGATTGATTCTAAGAAATACTTAAAAATGGTCTGATTGCTTAAGCAAATTATATATATTATGTAGTAGATATTTTGGATAAGTAAACCTTCTATAAATTAATAATGTTGAGATTTTGAAATTTTATTAATTTATAAAAATATTAATTTACAAAAAAATCTTTTTTAGGGCAACATTATCGGTGGTCTTTTAGCGAAGTCCCTTAAACGTAAAGTCCCTTAGCTTTTAACTAAAAATGCTAACGGACGTTCCATAAATCCTTTATTTAAGGAACGTCCCTTAACGTTTTTAGTTAAAGCTAAGGGACTTTACGCTTAAGGGACTTCTCTAAAGGACCACCGATAATGTCGCCCTTAGATTTTTTTTCTATTTTTGAATATGTTTGTTTAAGAAACAAATATATATTTAATTTTATAGTATATATACATTAGTAAAATTTTAGAAATTTGACTTTCATATTGTTTTATTATATTATTTGATTTATATTTTCATGTTTCATATAACTTATATGTGGTTTTCGATATAATTTTACTAAATATTATCAAAATATTTTGAAATATTAAGAAAAATACAGTTATTTTTATTGTGAATATAAAACCAATAATATAATATTTAGTTTGTACTTATATTAAATATATATAGATATATTATTAATTTATGATTTTAATGAGACTATATATTTACATAGGATTTTATAAAAAAATTATTATCTTATTATTTTATCGATTTATGTCATATTTTGAACCGATCCAACTCGGGACCGAAATTTTTTATTAATTTATAGCGATTATTAATTTAATGAGTATTAATTTATAGAAGTTCTATTGTAATATGTTTAATTTTTATTGGATCGAAATATATTTTCCAAGGAAAAAAATTACATAGTCTTTTAGCCTTTTAAAGATTTACGGACATATGGATTTAAAACTTCTTAGATAATTAAAAAAACGTTGAACTATGTTTCAAAATAGAGGATTTGTTTTTTGTCTGTGAGGATTTATAAGGTTACCACACGATTAAATCTATTTAAATTGTGGTTAGGTGATCAATAATACTCAAGGCCAGAACGAAAACTCCAACCTCTTTTTATCACTAGTTCAAGACGATTTGGTTGTAAAATAGAGTTAGAATACATGATTCTATGCCAAACTTGGGTTTTTTTTTCTTTTATCATTTTTATTGTGGTAAAGATGGGAATAGCGGAAGAAATATATTCATTTTGAAGACGGAATCTGAAAGAACCATAAAAAGATTCTTGAAGTTCAAGCAACCATGGCCTCATTTTAAAAAAATGAATTTATTGTGATTAATTATTTATTTTTAAGTTTTTAGTTTGCTTTACCAAGAACATTTACTCCCTGTGTTTTATAATAAGTGTCATTTAGACACATTTTACATAGATTAAGAAGTGATAAAATATACTAATGTATTTTCATTAAATGTATAATTGTTTAAATAAAAATAATTTCAATAAATATCTATTAGTTAGTTAAAAGAGTAAGAAAAAGATGATAAATAAAAAATTGCATTGAAAATATAGAATGACACTTATTTTGAAATAAGAAAAAAATTAGACGGTTGTTAAGAAACTGAGAGAGTTGTTTGCAAAATAAAAGTTCCCTTGAAATAATTATTAAGAACGTTAATCATGAAAAGTAAGAACTTAAATGATCTTTAAGGAATTAACAATGATGAATGTGTGCGTATCAAAACTTTTAAAGGTCCAGAAAATTTTAGTTAATATTGCATGTAACAATGTAAATGAGGGTGGTCAAGTTTATACGGATGGCATCTCTCGCGGGAGTTCTACTTTCTTTTTTGTTTTAATATTGTTGGCGCAATAAGAATCTACCTTTATTGTCAAAGAGGGGAAGAACTGATTCCAATTCTCATTCAATTTGAACTTTAATTTTGCTTTTCTTTGATTTGCCTACAAAAATATATTTATTAATGTAAAAGTTAACACCATTTTCACATTTTTATTTAGACAGATGCTATATGAATAACTGATTGTACAAACCATTTGATTATGCCCCAATCTAATATTATTGGCAAGAAAAACATTGTTTCTTTGACCCCAAAACATTGTTCCTAATTAAATACAACTCCTTAATATCTGGAAAATGCAATACCATCTATAGCTGTGCAATCTTCAGTCCTACAAAAGTCAAAAAGGGTTTAAGCCCCAGCAAGCTTTAACAAAACAAAATTGAGAAAAGAAGAAAACATAAGGTAAAATAAAATGAAGAATAAAAGAGCTTTAATAAGTACAAGAAGAGGTCCCAAACAGTAATACTATCTTTAAAACACTGATTCTCCACATATCACTAAACCATGTATATGCATAACTTAAAGTATTGGTTCCAAAAATAAAGAGTATTGGTTCCATATTCTTATGTTGTTTTCACGCTTTATTCCATATTCATTCACTAAATACATATTGGGCTACACTGAACGTTTTCCTGTGTTCCCTTCATACTTAATAAAAATTAATATATTGTCGGAAAAAAAATATATTTAAATTTATGATTTAATGCAAGTTCTATATTCTTAGATCATCTGCTCTCTTTTTTGCGTGTGCATATCATTATTCATTGACTTGTTCCATGACCGTCTTAAAAATTTTATTTTCCTTAGGCAAAATATAAATTAAAGACCCATTTATATTTTGTTTGAAAAAGACCCATTTTTTTATTTTTCTTTTCAAAATTTATCTATTGTTTTTCCTTAAATTAAAGCAAAAAAAAAATTGTGGCGTTCAAAGAAAAAAAAATTAAAAATGAGTTTTTGTGTGTAAACTAAGTTTTGTTAATAAAATTTGAGAATGGTTAAGAATAGTTCTTTTTGTTTTTTTATTGTATTTAAATTATGCTTAGTTAATCATAGACCTTTTAATTATAATTTCACAACCTGATTGATAATTTAATAAATAAAAATAGACCTATGTAATTAATAAAATAACTCTAACTTTTTTTCGGACCCATGACAATTGTCCATGCTGCCATGGGTTAGAGCCGCCACTGAATTGTTCTTGTTCTTTGTAATATGCCATGGGACTTCCCACTCATATATATTAGGTTGAATTGGTGAATACATACTACATGCAGCTTCCATAATAGTATATAACCTATTTTTATCTATACAGCATAATTCTACAAATTAGTACTCAAACTTAATATATACACAAAATTAATAATTTTTTTTGGGTTAAAAATTACACAAATGTAAGATATTACAAAATCCAATAAAATAATAAAATTTTGAAAACTCTTCTGTAAATATATGGTCTTATTAAAATCATAAACTAATAATTATTATTATATAAGACTGGTATAAACTTTATATAAACATTGACAAAACATTATATTATATGTTTTTCTTTTAAAATAAAACTCATCTATAATTTTTAATTTCAATTCAATATTTTAATTTTATTTCATAAAATTACATAAAACACATATATATTTAAGAATATTTAATTTTAATACTTCAATTTTATCAAAAATTAGTAAAAGTATAAGAAAATTAAATTTATAAAAATTAATTAATATATCATATCGAGAAATCAAATTTTAATTTCTAAATTTTTTTATTAACAAACATTTATAAATATAAATCTAAAAAGGGAAATTTTGTTAAACTAATAATCTATAAATTAATAAATGATCATAGTCTTAAAACAATACTATAATGTTATATCTATAACTGATTATTAATTTTATTTAAGTCACAAACAATTTTTTTTTTAAAGACAAAAGAGAGAGCAAAAAAGGACGTCATCTGATCTCTTCAAAAACGCATCGTATTCTCTTACATTTTTGCATCACATTCGTTTGCTTGAATCTCTCTGTTAGAGAGAGAGAAAGAGAGTAACAGAGAGAGAATGTTTCATGCTAAGAAACCTTCAAGTATGAATGGTTCATATGAGAACAGAGCTATGTGCGTTCAAGGCGATTCAGGCCTTGTCCTCACCACCGACCCTAAACCGCGTTTGCGTTGGACCGTCGAACTCCATGATCGTTTCGTCGAAGCTGTCGCTCATCTCGGCGGCCCCGACAGTATGCACACCACCAAAGCATATATACTATCTTGATAGATTTAACCCAAGATATATAAAAAAAACAAATAAGTATTATTGATCGTTTTTAATTTACAGAAGCCACTCCAAAGACGATCATGAGAGTTATGGGTGTGAAGGGTCTTACTCTTTACCACCTAAAGAGCCATCTTCAGGTAAGTACACAATATTACTTTATCCTTTTGTTTTATTATTTCTTTCACTTGATAATACAATTTTATAATACTGAAAATACATCTGGATCTATGGGTGAAGAAATTCAGGCTTGGAAAGCAGCCACACAAGGAGTATGGAGATCACTCCGCAAAGGAAGGTTCGAGAGGTGATCACCATGCTTATTTTCTCTATCATATTACTATTAGGGCTCTAGAAATTACACATAGATACGTGTATATACTTTGTATATATTTTGTGTATCCATATTCTTTAATCCATCTATTTCTCCAAAAAAAAATTTACCGTGTAGCTTCTGTCATGGATATTCAGCGCAACGTAGCTTCTTCTTCTGGCATGTTAAGTCGCAACATGAATGAGTATATCCTCTCTTCTCGTTAGTTTTATTTACTTTCTTTTATACTAGCAGCTACTTACGCACACTTGATCAGGATGCAAATGGAAGTGCAGCGAAGATTGCACGAACAGCTAGAGGTAATTAATTTATCAATATTTTATAACATTTATAAAAAAAAATCAATTCTGATCCACTATACATATTGTATATGTAAATGGTTTTAGGTGCAGAGACGTTTGCAGCTGAGGATTGAAGCACAAGGAAAGTACATGCAATCTATATTGGAGAGAGCTTGCCAAACTCTAGCCGGTGAGAACATGGCAGCTACCGCCGCCGGAGGAGGGTACAAGGGCAATTTGGGATGTTCAAATCTTTCAGCAGCTGGGGGTCCATCTCATCCTCTTAGTTTTCCCTCCATTTCATGACTTAAATATCTATGGAAACACAACCGATCAAGTCCTCGACCATCATAACTTCCATCATCAGAACATAGAGAACCATTACAGGGCCAAGAATGCTGCAGACACCAGCATTTACTTGGGAAAGAAGCGACCAAACACTATTTTTGGTGACGATGTAGGGAAAGAACTTTTAATGTGGTCTGATCAAGATCAAGATCTTTCCAGAAACCAACCGTTCGATGATGAGGATCGAATTCAGATACAAATGGCTACACATCTGGATTCTCTAGAAAATAACTGTGGGAAGTTACTGGAAAGGCTATCGCCTAGAAGATCACCATTGAGTCCTATGATGAACCCTAATGGTGGGTTAGTACAAGGAATGAACTCACCATTTGGGTAACACTATATTGCTTTTATGTGGTGCATAAAAACAAGATAAATCTTTTGTTCAATATTATGATGAGATTGACTTAGGATTTAGAGATGACACCAACAAAAAAAGACAGTTTGTTATGTGTATCGGATTAGTTTTGTTTCGTATTTAATTGTAAACTACATATCAGTGTTGTTTCTATAATTTTTAGAGTTTATCCTGTAACTATTTTCTTCCAGTCGAAAGTTTTAAAGTTGATCTTTACATTGTTAGTCAGTAGAAACTAGAATGGCCGAATAATTCTATGATTTTGTTGTTTTAATTTAGAGTTGGTTACATATTGGGCCATTTTTTGTCTTTCGTTTACGTTGAGGACCACTTTATGCTTGTAGCATACTTTTTCTTTTTTTTTTTGACAGCTGAATTGTCCTAAAAGCCCTTTTCAAAGAGAAGTTTGGTTTGTTTCGGTTTAGTAAAATGGCAGTATGTGGTCGGTATTGTTTAATTGTTAGGCATTTATTAGGTAGTTATGAGAAACATGATATGGACGCCACTATATAGAAGTGGATGTGGATGGGGTCATCTACACAACTATTTTTTTAAACATAAACTTTAGCATCACATTACATACCTATTGTTTGATCTCAAAAACAATGAAGAGGCTACAGTCTAGAAAAAATTACATTGACGTCTTATGCTAGAAACGTCGAGTTAAAAAAAACATATGGAACATATAACACAAAATAGTTTTTGAAACTTCACTGAAACTTTTGACTGTTGCATAGGTGAAGCGTAGTAAGCAAGGAGTACGAAAGCTACATGGGTGGAAGATGACTCTCTGTCACATTCCTCTGTGGCCATCCACACAACATTACGTCCTCAATTTGCTCATCTGCGACTCCCCCGTCCACAACTCACCCAAACACACCCGAACACAGCTCATCTGTACACTGCTCACCCTACAATAGTTTACCAGTCCACAGCTCACCCATCCACAGCTCACCAACACAACACGTCCGTACACAGCTCACCCTACAATAGTCCACCAGTCCACAGCTCACCCGACCACATGTCATCCGACTACAACTCACCCGTCCACATGTCACCAGTCCCACAACTTTTTCCTCCACATGTGACCCAGCAAGTCAAACAACTCACCCGTCCACATGTCACCAGTCCACAACTTTTCTCTCCGCCGAGAAAATGGCTACGGTGGATCATGAGCAACGAGAAAGGAGTGGATTTGTGAGGGACAAGGGTCCAGTTTGTTGTTTCCTGTAAGAACATAAAAAGGTTGGGACCATAGAATAATCACAATTAGAACACAAGAACAAAAAAGCCAAAAAAACAGAACACATTACAAAAAGGGATGTCTGTGAGATTATGAAAAAAAAAATCAAAGTTCCCTTGTATTATTTATGAAACTAAAACCAAAAACTTAACTGAACACATCGAAACTAACAGGTCTTAAAATAAAAGACAGGACAAATCGAAACTATCAGATCTGGGATTTTTATGTAAAAATGGAAACAACCTCCGTGGAAGGAAAATAAACACTTTCCAAAAACAAGAAATAATCCCAGTTAGCAGATCTGTAACCCAAGAACAAAAGCTAGTTTGTAAAAATCAAAATTAAGTAACAAAAAAAATGAATCAAAGCCGTGCTCTGAGAAATGTGGGAACAGAGTACATGTAGTGGTCGGAGTTAACGAGGTTAGCGATGCTATTGTTCCATCGAACATAAATGTAGTCGTGAGTGAGAAAGAGTGGAGATGACTCCTCTTTAGATTATGAGAGACAGAGGAGAGGAAAGACCTCACCTTCCATGTTGGGTGAGAAGACACCGCAGGAGAAGGTCGAGTTGAGAAGACCCGCAGGAGAAGGGAGAGATGAAAGGTACAGGAGAGAAATGGAAAAGGGGCTAGGATTTGAGAGTGATTTCAAAATTGCTTGAAAAAGTTAGACAAACCAGATCCAAAATTATAAGCCCACCTAATTTCAAAATTGGTTGTTTTGAATTGAACCGGACGGGTCAATAAAACCAAAGAAATCGATTCTCCTCTAGATAGAAGACCTTGTGGTCTTTTAGTCTAAAGAAAGTATGTAACAAGTTAAAAGTGGCTTAATGTGATAGAGGAAAGAGAGAAAGTGGCCCAGGAAATAATAAATTCTTTAATTTATCATTCACTACTTTTTTTCTTGTGTTATTTTATGCTGAACTAATCCTGATAGCATATGTTTCATAGCAGTTATTTTTTTTTATATAATTGACACGTTAGATAAGTTCACAATATTATTACTTTAGATAATATTTATTTTTAATTATTTTATATATTTTCAATAATTTCAAAATATCTTATATATTTGAATATTTTTATATATTAATTCTAAAGCAGATAATAATTTTAGGTATATAAAATCTAATATTCAGATATCCAAAATAATTTGGTTTCGTTCTTATTTTTTAGATATCAAAATTTTAAATCCATTCAGGTATATATAACCAACTTTAGTTCGAAATCGGTACTAGGATTAGATTCAATTCGTGTTTTTTTTTGCCTAGCCCTAAGCAGATCATGTTATGGACCACAAAAGTGGTTTGAATTCAAGTTCGAGCTAACTTACCGGCTCAAATATGAATCTCTGGGCTTGTACTAAGCAGCTCAAATATGAATATATTGAAACACGTATACTGTTAGAAATGAGAGAAGATTGTAGAGAAGGTTTGTGAGAAATTTGTGTTGTATATTTCTCATTAGCCAACACCACTTTATATAGTGGTTTGATACAAGGGGGTTACAAATGAGTCAAAGGAAAAATCTACATATTGATTACAAGATTCTACATTAATGTCTTGGTCAAAGCTCATCATGGCAAGGTTGAATGGATCTCCATGTGGGCTTGAACTTTGGGCTTGAATGTAGATGGGCTGGATGTAAACCTCCTTGGACTTCCTCTTGTACTTGTTGGGCTTATGTAGTACTTGGTTAAGTACTTGGTTATGATCCATCCACACAATGGATTTATAACACTTCCCCTTGGATGGTCATAACCATATGAGTTAGTAATATGCTTAATGTTGCCTCATTAAAACTTCTCCTGGAAAACCCAAAACCCAATAGGGTAAAAAGGGAAACCATGGACAGGAAAAAGAGTACAACACATACCACTTCCCCTGATCTGAACATCACTTATCAAATGGATGTTCATGGATTCTTACTTGAACAATCTTTGTATTGTTCGGACATATTAGTCTCATAGAATCCTGATGGTACTTAGAAAAATATGTACCATCTTTGATATTGACCTTTTCTTGTACTTTAATTAAGATGTACTATATTATACTCTAGTCATTTGATTATGGTCTTTGACCAAATCATTCTTATAGCATTTAGATCCTTATATTATATGGATCATCATTATATAAAGTAAGAGTTACTTTTAGATCTTTAGGACTTATGATTATGCCTTAATATTATGAGTATAATATTCCTTTGTCATAGACAACTTTTATATATATAGGTCATATCAGTTAAATCATGATCTTTGTTCATAGATGATCTATGACCGATCTGAGACATTTTCAGTCTTAATATGTTGGCAATTCATTCACACATATATATGGATAATTGGAATGATCCTGGTCGTGTATTGCCTTGACTTAGAGTTAATCTTATAGATTATAAAACTCATGTCTAATGACATCTATGATCTACAGCTTTTATCATGGACCAAATCTTATAATATGGTTGAACCCGTTGGGTCAAATATGGACGCAATAATGCGATCCTTATCTTTTGTTCAAAGATGAACCATGATCTTTATAGCTTATCTTTATGATAGCTTATTTATACCACAGCTTGGTTGGTTCATGCTGAGAAATTTGTCCAACCATAAGTATTACCAAAATTTTTGGTTAATATGTGGTTATGGTATATAACCTATCTTAGGATGGTTAGTATAAATACAAGGAATTAAAAATTCCATTGTGGACTGATTTGAACTGTCTTTATAGAACTCTTTATTTGCTCTTATGTAGCAATTTAATTCAGTCTATAGATAGCTTTTTAGGAAAATGCTGTTGATAAGAACTTCATTTCTCATCTTATGATTTTGAGCTCAATTTATTTTTGGTAAACCTTTTAGGTACCAATAATATTATTATCATCCAGTGAGTCATATAAAACATACTACATCTTTTGAATTTCTTCCAGACATTATATGTAGTGACATATGTAGTAGTATCCACCATTTTGGATTATATAGACCTCTCTTGGTCTGTCTCACGATTTTATCCTTCTTTCAGGATTTATCTATTCACTGGGCATCATATGGCGTTTACATATTTATGGCCAATACAATACGCCTTTTATATATCACTTTTAGAAAACCCCACGTCTCCTTTTCATTATTATGTTGAGTACTCTTGCGTGGGTTCATGATCCTCGTATTATTATTCATGTGCTACATACTTGCGCTTTCTTATGAATGTATGTGTCGACACACTTATATCTTTATATGGTTCCATTTAATTTCAGACATGGTATAACCGATTTTGAGATTTTATTATCTAGGACCTGTGACCTTCTAACTTGGCGTCCCAAGTTATATGGTATGGTACCTAGCTGTTCAGCTGGCCAGCCTTATATCTCAATGTCTGAATGGTTTCCTTAATAAAACTCGGAATTTATCTCATGCACCTTTCTTTCTTTCCGAGGTTCCTTAGAATTTATGGAACTTTATTTGGAACATTTATTTGGTCTTTATATTAGACACTTGTAGCAACTTGGTTGAGTCTTTCTGACATCTAAACCGTGTAGTGCAAAGCTGGGATGACATAGTCATTTTCTCGGGTCAATGTGTCTGGCATTATATTTTGCTATCATTGTAGCATATGGACGTCTATAATTTATTTTCTAGTCCGAGGATCTTTGCCAAGACTTTGATGGTTAATACCAGATGGTAGATACCATTCTTTACCAGCTTATTACTTTTCTCCTTTCAAAGGTTGGATATTCGGATTCATAAATCTTATGAGATCCTTGTTCCTTAGCCTATAATTAAATCACCCATTTTGGCTTAAGGTTTCTTTTAAACTTATGGAGAAAGTATATTCATATATATATATCCAACATATATTCCCAATCCTCCTTATGAGATTCTAAGATCATATGATCTTTAGATGGCACATATATTTCTGGTGGATTTATGCATAATATTTTAAGATGATATATGTCTGGACTCAAGACCCGTATTAGTCTGAGGTGGGAATATCTATGATCACTTATATGGCCTGATATAATATCAATGGCCTGATGCAAATTAGTCTTTTATAACTCATGATTTTATAACTCATGGTGTCCTAAGCATATGGACTTTTGAATCTTTATAGGTAATGGTCTTTATATCATAAGTTCAAACCAAATATGTAATATGGTTGTGGACCATGTTTCACGGATTTTAGTATGGTCATGTATCATAGGATTTGTCCTCACTTCCCCTCATGAACATACTCTAATTCGTGGTGCTTGGGACAATAAAAATCTTCCCCTCATGAATATATTGTACAAACGTGAGATCTTATGGGGTAGCTTATGTGCCCTTTTAAATTTTTGCATCATAATCTGGATGGCTATGTATGGTAATGCCATCTAAGTGATAAATTTCGTGGGTCAATCCAATATGGTTGCCCTGGCTTATTTCCTAATGTCATATTGATCTCTCAGATCAGTAGATAATGTAGTCTCGACCACTTAGGTAATTTTAATTTTAGGTACTCTTATTCCCTTTTGTCCATTGTTGGAAACCATATTTTCTTCTTAATTCAATGGACCTTATAAGGTGAATATAATGCCTTGTAGGCAATGCCTTGGTCGGACCTCTTTTCCTTTCTTTCAAGGAAAGCTAATTGAGTTTCAAGAGTATTTATGTAAAAAGGCTTCTTTGAACTCTTTGGAAATGAGTTGGGGTATTAATCCTTAATTATATTTATCTTAGCTTAATGAAGGCTTATAGATATAGTAGGTATAGTCTTCTATGACTTTTCCTTTAGCCTTGGGTATATTCATAAGTAAGAAGGAATTCTTTCTTCCTTTTGCCTAAAATAGGTATTGATTTATGGGAAATTCATTTGTCTCTTAATATAATGTGGCTTGGTCCACTATAGAGAGCAAAGACAAAGTAAAAATGATGTCAAAATCTAATTGGCCTCTTCGAGGCAATATGAGGTCTCTCATTCAGGATGATCATTAGAGTTCTATACCTTTATGCTCTCATAGTTGAGTTCAATAAGGTGTTTGGGAGTTCCACATTGGTTGGACCAATGGTTGTTCATCCCTCACCGATGGCAAGCAGATTTGGTCGAGGCATGGGTTTTGAAATCGGACTTATACCCACGGCTCAGTTGATAACCTTAGCCTCGACCTCGACTATGGAGTGACTGTGGGTGATATCCACACACATCCTTGCCATCTTCCATGGCCATTCACATGGTCATGGTTTGACTCTATCATATGGCTCTGTGGCCGCATATGCCTTAGGCAATGTATAAAACCAAGACCTCGTCTCACTATTCCTCATGAGTAACTCATTGTTTTGCTTAGCAAGCAACAAACAAGAGATTAAATTTTCATATGTGGAGGAACCTATTTCTCGGTATTATTGCTGAAGCAAAACATTGCTTGTGGAATGTTGAAAATTTTTTTTCTCTAACATGTCAGCATATGTCTCTCCACACAGTTTCAACTTTGAGACTATCATAAATAGAGCCGAGTTATAATCATCCATAGACATATAGTCTTGGATCTTTATGTTCCTTTACTCATTGAGGCCTTTGGTAAGAGCACCGATCTTTGGTGATCATATCTGAATTTCAGGTATATCCAAAGGTCAAGAGGATTCTCAAACGTGAGATATTTAGATTTATTCACCAAGATTTAGATTTCAAGATGATTTTCAACATCTGAATATTTAACATTGCTTTTAAGCATAAAGAATCTATGCAAGCAAATGTATATGATTTTCAATAATGCTTCCCCTCAAATCATATAATCTATTTGCTTTAAGCATTTCTAGTATGACAATGGTCGATTGATCATTGCATCTAGTGATCCCTTTTAAGTTTGGATTGATTATATATAGGGTATTAAGGCCCTTTAGAATTTGGATAAAGATCAATCATCATTTAGATGAGATCAAGCAATATGGATGAAAATCAATCATAATGGTTGGAGGGTAAATTCATGGATCAAGAACTAGTCGGATGGATGTTCTGTCCTAAGCTTTGGATCTAAGCAATTTATATGTGATTATATGTGATGATAAT
This sequence comes from Hirschfeldia incana, assembly GCA_026261945.1. Taxonomy (NCBI): domain Eukaryota; kingdom Viridiplantae; phylum Streptophyta; class Magnoliopsida; order Brassicales; family Brassicaceae; genus Hirschfeldia; species Hirschfeldia incana. Next base: position 7,688,462 of record JABCMI010000011.1, on the reverse strand, counting down.
ATTCGGTTTGCAAAACTTATTCCTTCCCCCAAACCAAATTTATTTAGATTTTTCAATCAATTGGTTTAAAAGCTGGTTTATGTTTTCAATAAAAGCAAGCATGCTTAATCTAAACAAATAAATTGATCTATGCTTTTTCAATGAAAATTTTATCAATCAATTAAAATGCATCATAGATAAGACTAATAAATTTTATAATGTTTCAAAATATTTTGTAAACCAAGATTGGATTTTCGAAATTGGTTTTGAAAATATGATTTATAATTTTCGAAATTAAAACCAATGAATCATGTTTTAATGAAAACCGATTTTAATTATATGCAAGCAATAAAACCATTGGATGCAAACAACATGAACCACTTCAGATGCACTATTACCATGATTGAAAAAACTATTCGAACATGTATGTTGGTAACAATATGATACCTATGTTCAATTTTAACAATATGATACTTGATGCATGCAAAGGTCAGTTCATGGATAATTCTAAGTTTGATCTAATGATTTACTAAATAATGCTTATCAGGTATGCAAATGATCAGTACATATTCAATCACAAAATCAGGTTCAAGATTGATTCAAGCTTGATTTACTAAACTGATGCTATCATGTATGCAACAAGATTATTATATAATTCAATCATCAGTTTCAAGCATGGTACTAGATCAAGAATAATTTAAACTAGCAACTTATGTGATCAATATTCAAGATGAGATAAAAATTATTCATGAGTTTAATTATCAACTATATGATCAACTTTATTTCATGCAAATTTTATTCTATTATTTAAAATCAAGACTATATGTTATAAAACATTTGAAATAATTTCCAAATCAAAGAAATGTTTTCAGTCAAAGATATGCTTTTAATAATTTCAAGCAAACATTTATGAAATCGATTTATGTATTTAAAAATTCGATTTTCAGTTATGAAATCTAAAGGTCTTAAAACTCTTTAGCAGTTATAATGCAAACATAAATATTCAAAGATATGCATTTAAAATCAATCAGGCATTTATAAAAATCGATTTTCAGTTTTATAAAACCGATTTTGCATTTATGAAAATCTTTGAAAAGTTTTAAAAATCTTTGGCAGTTACGAATTTCAAAATTTGACAGTTTCAGATTTTTAAAACCATGACAGTTACTAAACAAATACTAATGTTCAAAGATATGCAATGAATGATATTAATTTGATTTTATTTAGGGTTTGACTGATTTTAGGGGTTGCTGGCCGAAATTGGCAAAGCAATGGATCATGGAATTTTGTTTGACCAGATTATACACTCATGTTTATCACATCTGGTAAAATGGCCAAACAAAGGGATTTGGATCAAAGGTTTAGGTTTTTCTTAATAAGATTCATATAGATCTTTAGGTAGTTTATAAGATTTTAGATAAACATAAAACTCTAAACAATTTTAAGATTTATGGATTCAAAATAGTTTTATAACCAAGTTTCATATGGATCATATGAATCATAGAAACAAGATCAACATTTTAAAATCCATAGTTTGTTTTATAATATGGATTCATATAGATCCTTAGGTTTATTTCAGATATATGGTGTTCATAAGATTATAAGTTTTGATTTTGTTTACCTTTCACCAAATGTATCTGGAAGGACCACCAAAAGAGAGAGGTTGAGACCTGGCCGGAGTTGGACAGAAAATAGGTTTTCCGGCGGAGAGTGAAGCGGCCGTCGGATTGAAAGTGCGACTGAGGACGCGTCTGATGTCGGATTGACAAGCGGTCTTCGGCTACGGATTCTTCTCTTCTTGGCCTACAGTTTGATAGGTGGATCGTCTTCTGGCTCCACGGGGTTTGAGAGATACGGCGGATGGAAGTTGCGCCTGAATTTGAAGTTTTCTGGCCGGAAATGGTGGCCGGAAATGAGAGCTCAGGTGGAGAGACTCTTCTCAGGTAGAGAGCACTTTCGTGCTGATAACGTGTTAGAAATGAGAGAAGATTGTAGAGAAGGTTTGTGAGAAAGTTGTGTTGTATATTTCTCATTAGCCAACACCACTTTATATAGTGGTTTGATACAAGGGGGTTACAAATGAGTCAAAGGAGAAATCTACATATTGATTACAAGATTCTACATTAATGTCTTGGTCAAAGCTCATCATGGCAAGGTTGAATGGATCTCCATGTGGGCTTGAACTTTGGGCTTGAATGTAGATGGGCTAGATGTAAACCTCCTTGGACTTCCTCTTGTACTTGTTGGGCTTATGTAGTACTTGGTTAAGTACTTGGTTATGATCCATCCACACAATGGATTTATAACATATACATCATTGATGAATAAACATGTCGTGTGGGGGTGGAATTCTCTTAAAGAAAAATGTATTTAATACGCACATGTTTCAGTTCCATTACTAGTCAGAAAAAAATAAAGGGCAATCTACATACAAATCTCAAACACTGATCACTAAAGATCACGATCTGTAGAGTCGTTGACCACGCATTTTATGCGAGATTAGGAAACTTCTCTATAAACAATTTATACCACATACCATATTATATATAATTTGCCAGGTACAAGTTGATTGTCCCACTTCTCAGAGAAAAAGTCAAGTTGAAGAAATCGCAACAATGGCGGATACATCAGCACCATTGTTGACCCATCGTGAAGAAGACGAAGAAGAAGAGACTTCTCAGCCTTTGAACTTCGACAAGATCTTCGAACAAAGCTTGTCTGGTGGTTTCGGCTTGTCACAGTTTCTACAAGCGATTCTTGTCGGACTTGCGTTAAGCTTTGATGCACAGCAGATATTCATCACCGTCTTCACAGATGCATACCCGACATGGCACTGTGTTGACCACACTGTGTGCACTCCCGCAACCACCGACATCTGCAAACTCCCTAGGTCAGCTTGGGAATGGGACGGCGGGTTCAAGGGTAAATCCGTCATTTCAGAGTTCCATCTCGAGTGCTCGAGCTCTTTCCTCAGAAGTCTCCCTACGTCTGCTTTCTACATTGGTTCCATCGTTGGAGGGGTTTTCATGGCTTTGATTCCGGACGGTTTCTTGGGGAGGAAGCAACTGCTTTTCTACACAACCCTAGCGATGTCGCTCACCGGAATCTCGATCTTCTTCTCCACCGGCATATGGAGCTACGCTTTCTTGAAATTCGCCATCGGAGTCGCGCGCTCTCAGATCGGGACGTACGCGTTTAATCTCATAGGTGAGCGAGTCTCCACAAAATGGAGACCGAGAGCTACCATGATTCCGTTTACTCTGTTTGCGTTAGGGTTCATGTCGCTGTCCGGAATCGCCTTCCTTGTTAGACACGCTTCTTGGAGAGTTATCTACCTCTGCACGTCTATTCCAGCTGCGATCCACAGTGTTTGCATCTACTTCTTCGCCTTGGAGTCTCCACGTTGGCTTCATGTGCAAGGAAACAACGAAGAAGCTATTGAGGTGCTCAAAAGAATCTCACCTGGAAAGAGAGGTTACTTGGAGATGGTATCGTCTAGGTTACCTTCGAAAGAAACCCTAGAACAATCTCCGAGAAGCTCGATCATGGACTTGTTCACGAGAAGATGGGCTTTTAGAAGAATCTTAGTTGTTATGATCATCATGTTCGGGTTAGGAATGATGTATTACGGAGTTCCATTAGCGGTTAGAGACATAAAAGTAAACATTTATTTAAGCGAAGCTCTTAACGCAATGGTGGAGTTACCAACCTTTGTTATCACACCGATCTTGCTAGAGAAGTTCAATCGAAGAAGCTCTGTGATTGTGAACTGCTTGGTGGGAGGAGCGTTAGGAGTGTTCTGTTTCGTCTTGACCACGTTAGGTCAAACAAACATTGCTTTTGTTTTCGAACTTTGTTCTTTCTTCTGCGCTAGGATCGGGTTTAACCTTATGGCGGTTCATTTGATTGAGATGTTTCCAACGTGCGTTAGGAACTTCGCGACGACGATGCTTAGACTAGCGGTTGTAGTTGGTGGAGCTTGTTGTCCGATCATTGCTTCGGTTGGAAGAAATGTTCCGTCCATATCTTTTGCAGTTTTTGGGTTTGTTGTGGCGGGTCTAGGGTTTTTCGCTTTGCTTCTACCTGAGACTAAAGGGGCAAGTCTTTGTGATACAATGGAAGAACAAGAGCTGAGTGACCAAACCTTGAAGACTAGCCAGGGTAGTTGCTAAAAATGTTAACCTTAACTTTGTTCTGTTACACTGTATAAGAATGTAACCAACCACACGCACCCTTTCAGCTCCGATTGATCAAACCATATATTATTTTATGTGTATTTCACATGTGAAAGTGAAACCTACAATGTTTTTTTTTTTTGTCACTGAACCTACAATGTTATATCTTCATAAATGGAACTCTTTCTCTCTGTTATTCTCAGTATCGTTAGATTATGCTATTTAGTAGACTAAATCGGGAAAATACACATTAACAATTTACAAAAAGTTGGTTATTATCAGGTCTCAACACCATAACTACATAAATCCGTTTATTTATTTTTTTTCATTTTTAATAACCGGATGTTCTAAACGGAAGTATTTAATCTTTTTTTTTTTTTTGAATAAAATGTTAAATTTGATTCAAAAGAAAAAATACCTTTTACAAACTAGTGTTTCCCTTTTTGGTTTCCTATACACCCAACTATGTAGAAAAAAAAGATCAACTATTCAAAATTTCCAATATCTTCAGCCGCCAAGCATCATCTTTCCACAACCATCTTACTGATAACCAAGAGGAACCATTATCTTGTTGAGAACCAATACTGCATTCCATTCATGTCACCCTTCCTTTGTAACAGCGTCAATCTGTTTCTCATATTTTTATCTAAGAGTTTTATCAGCAACTCAGCTGGAGCATTTGCCTCCCCATGCCTTCTTCTATTTCTTTCTCTCCAAAGCATGTAGACTGCAGCCTGAAACATATACTTTGCCACAAACTGCTGCACTTTACTCCTCGTTAGACCTCTCAGAACTCTAGGAATTTCATCCCATCTTGTCGTGAACTGATTTCTTAAGACTCCCTTCATAATAGCCTCCCACATTTTAGCAGAATAGCTACAATCAAAGAAAAAGTGATCTAGCGTCTCCAATGGATGATTGTATTTAATCTTCATAGGTCCAAATCAACATCATATAATATCAATTTTGTTGCGAGCGGGCATTCAAATCTATAACTCTTTATTTAGCCTATAATACGTTTTTAGTCGAACTAACAATATTTTAATACTTTTAACAAAAAACAATATTTTAATACTTTTCTCATTTTATTTATGTTTTTCTGCGTATTGTTTGAGAAAATGAGAAGAAATTGTTTGTAATAAAACATATATGCTGGTAAAAAATGATCTTATGCCATACTTCAAAAGTGAGAGGGTGCACCTGACCCAGAACAAACTACGTACATGTATACTGTTAATTTGTTATCCTAAAACCAATTGTAGGGGTGAAATATTATTCCTAAACTAATAGGATACAGCTGAAACTAAAGATATACCTGGGGACGCAAGTAAAAATATACAGAACTATAGGACTTGTTTGTATTTACGCTAAAGTATAAACCTGCAACTGAAACCAGAGAAAATCAAGAACCCTAGGAACAAACCACGGTGACTCTCAAAAAGAGAAACGATGTCGTTTCTGTACGAGAAGAGCAATACATGGAGATGGCTAGTGAGGAAGACGCGAGATTCGAGACCATTCTTCTTCACGTTCGCTACCGTATGCGGCGTCATTCCTGGAATAATCGGCTATGGAGTTATGCAGGCCACCAATTCCACCAACCCGGAGCTTGAGGCCCGCCTCCGACAATCCGCCCGACCCGAAACCACCGTATGTATCCTAAATGCTCTTCCTTTTAAGCATTCTGATTTTGGTCCTTGATCGGATTCATGGAAATTTTAGGGTTTTAGGGTTTCTTGATCTTCATTTTAGGGTTTCTTGAATCTGATTATGATAGCTGTTGGGTTAGAGAAACTTGTTTCTATTGATGCTTGTCGGAAAGCTAAATTCTTTAGCCTAATGAACACAGTTTGTTCGTATTAGGCTTAGTTCGTATAGTCTCTAGAGAAGCCTTGTTGCGGTGTAAACTTCTTCTCTTGAGAGATGATTAGAACAATCTTAATGATTGTTGTTTCTCGTGCAAAGCGACATGGCATTGAGCATGAGTCCTTGCGTAGTTGTTTAGTCTTAAATCTGTTGGGCGAGGATTCTATTTGTAGATTATGTTGCTAGTAACACAAACCCAATTGGAGTTTTTTATCTATCTGAGTTCTTCATCTGCTTAACAGTGTCTACTCGATCATAGCTGTATGTTAATAGTGCAATTTTGTGCTGATGAACTTGATGCTTCTGCATTGTATGGTTCAGATGATGGGTAAAGTAAACCAGGAGAGGCTAGCTGAATACCTCGGGGAGTTGAAACAGAAGCAAGATACCAACGACAGATACGTGGCTGCTCTAAGAGGAGAGACTCTTACCAGGAAGCCTTACCAAAGAATTCAACCAGTGCCAAAGCCAAATGACACGGTCACAACCAAACCTCAGTAATGATGATGACTTCTTAGAAAGGAGCGATTGTAATGGATGCAAAGATGGTGGCATGTTTCTTCTTGACCGTCATGCGTTTTTTTTTTGTTCTTTTTGAATCTGGCATGCTTTGTGTGTTTTTTTTTCTAAAACTGGTGCAAGATTCAGTCACTTCAAACGTTTTAGTGACAGTGAATAAAAATGTAAAACCCATGTTTTGTACATTGCTAATCTTCATCATTCTTGTTTGAAAGCTAACTAACATTTATAGTACATAGGAAACTAAATGGTACGAGCTGATTCCTGGAACAATGTCAGAGACACTTGATAAACACCAAGCCGGAGATTCTAAAATTGGGGAAAGACATTATGTGCAGGTGTTTTGTTATGTGTAAAGCCTTAGCCGGCTTGTGATCGGTACTCTGCAGATGGGACAGTTTGATATCCTGGATCCACAATCTCTACACGTCTGCAATAAGGTAAGAGAACTGTTTTTTTCATGAACGAGTCTTTAGGTAATAGGAAAGCGAATTGAGACTTCCTAGGTGACACTTACCATGTGACCACATCCAAAGGCCACGTCTTTCCGGTTAGTCAGACAAATTGGGCAACTCTGTTTAACGGGAAACTATATCAGATGAGATTTGATTCGACAAGGCAGAAACATAGTGAAAGGTGTAAGCAAGTTTTAGGACCTGAGTATGTTCGTCTGATGCAGGTGATGGTAGTTCAGTAGGAATAGGAGGCGTGTAGGGAATAGGTGGTGGCCTCGGGTTAATTTTCTTAGCTAAGCCCGTTGTTTTCCTTTATAGATTAGAACATGGTAAGTAGTTTAAGACAGGAGAACGGAAAGACAGTAGTTAAGTTCTGTCTCTTGAGACAATATCAAGGAGTCATTGATGGGAGTGTACCCGAGTAAGCTGAGCTCGGTTGCTGCTTGATACTGAAAGGGAATCTCCATTAGAGCAGCGAGAGCAAATGCAGTTTCTTTGGCTGACTCTGATGAATCTCTCTTCATGATCTCTGTGAAATTCACAAACTTTGCGCAGAGAGCAGATCAAGTTAAGACTCGAAGAAAGGGTATACAGATGGGACTGAAACTGAGAATGAGATGATACCTGAAAGTTGTCGAATTCACGCTTTGGGATCTTGTCATCGAACTTCCTCATGTCTTCCCATGGACCGTCTCCAACACCGATCAAAACAATTGACAAAGCATATGAGCTGCAAGGTGAAAGGAGCTCAGGAAAGTTAGCTTCAAGAAATGCAGAGTTGCAGAGATGAAGATGAACTATTGCACCTGGCGTTAACAATGGCATCGATAGTTGTTCTCTCTTGTTTACTGAGTTCTCTCTCTTCCTTATCAAAACCTCTCGTTACCTTCACATTCAGAATGTGGCCTTGTCATTAAAGCGTTCATACTCTTTCTTTTTTCTGTTAAAAAACTTCAAGCTTTACCTACCTGCCCGTCAGCGACAATCACCAGAACATGGAACTGTCCGTTGTTCTTTTCAACAATGTCGACAGCAGCAGTCGATGAGCGGTCCGTAAGACGTTGGCCCTTTTGGAAACAAAAAGCTGTTCATAAGCTTGTGGTTTTGGTAATGAAAATAGAGTTAGGAAACAGACCTGATAAAATCAAGTTAGGTGTGATTCTTCTGTAACATGATAAGACATCTTCAAAGCCATGGCATGGAGAGTTGTCGCTGTGGAAACTGAACACTTCCTCGTCATGGGTCGTTGCTGAATAATGACGAAAGAAAACGCAATTAGCAAGGAAGGAATGAAGATGTGAGTGTTTTGGGAAACAGAAACTCACAGTCACCAAAGCCGAAACAGGGGATGAGATTGTCTTCGTCGAAGGGAGCTAACGTTTGGCCGATTACAAAGATTGCCTTCTCGTATGGATTCTGAGTTGCCCCTAGAGCATGAAGACATTTTCCATTGAAAGAAGTTTTCCCTAAAAAAAACGATAATCACTCTGTTACACTCAAAAAGTATGTTACAGTTTTACAATAAAAGTTGTATTTTCTATACTTTACCAGACCATTCGTTGCTCTTTGTGAAATCAATACCGAGAATAAGATTAGATGATTCAAGACCAGCTTCTCTTAGAGCTTTTGATACCTTTAAAAAAAACACTAGACTTTGAAGAACTCAAAAGAACATGGAAGTGGTGGTCAAAAGTCAAGTCAACGACAGGACCTGAGTTATAGAGAAGAAGAAAAAGGAACCTGGTCCAGGGAAGTGAAGCGGTCAGGGATGAGAGCGTACTTATTCTTGGCCGCTCTGATCTTGTCCGAAATGGAGATTGAAGTATCAGACGGTGATAGTTCATCAGATGCAGACGACGTCGTTCTCTCTGTAAGACTTGGACCGCTTTTGCTTTTTCCACTTCCCAACTTCCGCATGAGATTCCTACCCATAGACATCTCTTCTTCTTCTTCTTCTTCTTCTTCTTCTTCTTCTTTGTGAAGGCTACTCTGCAAGACACCTGCTACTATTTTTATTACTATATATCTTCTTCTGCTGTTTGTGAACCACTTATTGTTAACTGACCCACATAAGTCAACCAAGACTTAGGAGAGTATGATGTGATACAACTGAAGATCTTATTATATGGATAAGAAAATGACTCTGTGACCAAATATATTATTCTTTGTGTTCACACTATATTGAACAAAAACAAACTTACACAACCATCAAGTAGCAAAACAATTTTTGAATGAAAACAATAGTTTCTCTCTCTGCTCATAGTTAGCATATAAACGGATCATCCACAAAACGGTCATTACAATACAACCCTGGTCTCTGAGTAAACCCTTGTTCTTTCAGCATCTCTCTTGCTCTCAAAACCAGTTCCTTGTTGGTGATCTTATCTTTCTCCCCACCACCTTCCGACAAAACCATCTGAATCGCGTTACTAAACGCTCCATAAGCTTCTCCACCCTTTTTCACATCTGCTGATGTCTCATCCGTTTGACACCCACTCAACAGTATCCCTCTGTCTGGAACCAATCCACTGCTTGATCCTCCTCTATAGATCTCACCATCAACTGAACCACTTTGATCTAGCTTGGTGAGCATCGCTTTTATGAACTTCTTCACCTTGGGACTCGCATCTTCACCAAACACATCGAAAAGGGTCGGTCTGATTTTCCCAACCTCGATGTTGTCTTTGCCTGTTTTCTCTTTGAGAATGTTGATGAAGCTCTCCATTGGCAGGTACCTTGATTTGCCAGCTTCGTATCTCGCTGTGATCTCAATCTTGTCTGGTTCTTCATGAGAACTACAGATTCCACAAAACGCAAACAACTTCATCAACAAGCTATAAAAGAAGTTCCATATCTCGAGTTCGAAAAAGTGAGCTTTCGGTTCTTGGTTTTGGTTCTTGTTGGTGCTCTCTCCGATATGTTCCTTGGCTCCATCGATGAGCCCACCACTGTGACAAGAGTCTGATACGAACGTAAACTTACATCCCTCTGGAACCTGGTCAACTAATTCCCTGAAATCATCATCTGCAATGCAACACACAAGAAGGTATCCATTATTCTATCAATGTCTAAACATCATTCAAAACAGAGTGCTCTGTTTCTCTCTGTTTACGAACAGAGCACTCTGTTTTGTAAATGATCCACTTACCAGGGATTGGATTCATGTCGCTTGGAACAATACATTCATCGAAACCCTGTGTCATCCACTTCCCCTTCTTCAAGTGGGACCCTAATACCGTGTCCACTGTAATGCACGAACAGAACATCACCGGACTTTGCTTTCGTTATGAGTTCAGACAAGGCATTACGGATGTTTTTGCCTGTGGGTTGTGTGTAAGAGTCGTCGGTGTCGATCAGCACCGTGATGTCTTCCTTGGCGAACCCGTACCGGTCAACGAGGCACTTGTGCATCCGGTGAGCGTCGTTGACGCAGCCCTTTAGTTCTCTCTCAGTCCCCGGGTAATTGATTCCGATCAACACAGCTTTCTTCGCCATTGTTTTGGTTACCTTCAAAGTTCTTCGTTGGAGAAGCTTTTGACCAGATCTAATGATGTTTAATTGATCATGAGATCAAAGATCATCGTTAAAATATTCATTGGTGGGTGTTGTTTAGTGGACTTCATGTTTGTTTATTCAATTGCAAGTCTTTTTCACGTGGGTGGGACTATTTGGAAAATAATAGCATCAGCCAGCCATCGGACACGGTATAAAAAGTCACGAGCTCTAATGACTTTCAAAATAAGTTCTGAACATGAATTTTCTATTTTTTCTTTAACATTAACTTTCCATAGATTATTCTTTTAGCATTAGTTTTCCATAGGTTTTGAGGTAAAGAATTAAAGATTGTCGTTAAAGTATAGCATCAACTTTAAACATTATTGGGTGTTGTTATTGGATTTCATTATTCCCTTATTCTTATTGCGAGTTTTCTATGTTAAAAATAACAGCAAATTATTTACATAAAATAAATTCAGTAAATTATTTTGCATAGTTTCAGACTTATCGAAACACTTTAATGTGCGAATTACTCAGAAAAACATAGTTTGAAGTCAAGATTGAAGAACCACATTTATGCTCAATTTGCGGAGTCAAAAATGAAAGATCAGAACACAAAGTGATTGAAGAGACTGAAGAGACAATAACGAAGACCCCATCAAAGATTGAAGAAATTGAAAAAACAATAATGGAAAAATCAAATCACTAAATGTAGACTCTAGCAAAAATCACGTGAAGATAAATATAGCTAATTATAACTATCTATATTAATAAAATGGAAAGAATAAGATTCCCTACTATCTTTGTAAAAGAGTAGACGGTAAATAAGTCACGCGTCTGTAAAATAATTATGTCTTTTCTTCGCTTGTAATATAAATATGTGTGTCAGCCACATTATGAAGATCATAGTGAATTAAGAATTTGAACGAATTTTCATTTCAAAAAGTTGAGAAAAAGTTTTTTTTTGAAAATATTTGAAAGTAAGAATCCTTCTGAATAGCAGTTTCCACTCGACAAAATTAACAAATACAAATCGAAAACGTTAATTAACCATAAATTTGCATAGTTTTAAGAAAATGAAAAATGAACTGAACTCTGATTTCTTACTATTGGTTCTCACCACGTGGAGATTCTGTGTGGGACTATTTAACAACTAAAAAATAAGTAACGCCGACTGTGGGGATCGAACCCACGACCACGTGATTAAAAGTCACGCGCTCTACAAATCGAAAACGTTAATTAACCATAAATTTGCATAGTTTTAAGAAAATGAAAAATGAACTGAACTCTGATTTCTTACTATTGGTTCTCACCACGTGGAGATTCTGTGTGGGACTATTTAACAACTAAAAAATAAGTAACGCCGACTGTGGGGATCGAACCCACGACCACGTGATTAAAAGTCACGCGCTCTACCACTGAGCTAAGTCGGCTTGACAACTATTATTCATATTAAAATTATATATAACACATACAATTTAACCAGGTGTCGTTTGAGCCCAACAAAAGGCCCGTATCATGACAACAACGGTGAATCAAAGTTTGGCCCAATTACGTTTCTTTAACTCGACGTATAAACACGCCTGAGGTTTTCTCGAACACTGCATCGTTCTTCGCCTTTCCGAAGCGATTTTTCATCTCCTCCGTTGGGTCACTCTCCAAAATTCCCCGGAGATAAAAAACAGCGTCCAAAGTTATCGGAGCGATCCAACTTTAGGGCACTAAATCAGGGCGCGCAAATATGCCCTTGTTTATGCCAGACGATGAGCTCGCGCGGCTATCAAACGACGCCGCATCGGCGGTCGCGGAAAGAGCCGACGAGTACATCCGTAAGCTATACGCCGAGTTGGACAGTGTGCGCGCCAAGGCCGATGCTGCTTCCATAACGGCGGAGCAGACGTGCTCGCTTCTCGAGCAGAAGTACCTCTCGCTCTCCCAGGATTTCGCCTCGCTTGAATCTCAGAACGCGAAGCTTCAGTCCGATCTCGACGATCGATTAGCTGAGCTCGCGCAGTCTCAGGCGCAGAAGCACCAGCTTCATTTGCAATCGGTGCGTTGTTCTTGTGCTTTAGGCTTTTGAGTGTGTGTGTTTTAGGGATTTGACGGAGATATACTTGTTTTGATTGCAGATTGAGAAGGATGGAGAGTTGGAGAGGATGACGACGGAGATGTCGGAGCTGCATAAGTCCAAGAGGCAGCTGATGGAGTTGCTGGAGCAGAAAGATTCTGAGATTAGCGAGAAGAATTCGAATATCAAGAGCTATTTGGAGAAGATTGTGAGTGAGGCTGCTTCTTTACCTTTTACTACTAAAGGGCCACATGAATTAATTTGTTACTCTTTTTATTAGGTTAAACTGACTGACGCCAGTTCGGAAAAGGAGTCTAGATTTGCTGAAGCAGGAGCTGAATTGGCACGGTCGCAAGCTATGTGCTTTCGTTTGTCTCAGGAGAAAGAGCTCATGGAAAGGCATACGAAATGGCTTGATGAGGAGTTAACAGCTAAAGTTGATAGTTATGCTGAACTTCGTAGGAGGCATTCTGATCTCGAGGCTGAAATGTCAGCGAAGATTGTGGATGTAAGACTAAATTTTAGTAGCTTCTTCTAATGCTTCCGTTCGTTTCTTTCCTGAAATGCTGTTGTTAGTTACTTTGAGTGTCATGTCTTACTCTGTCAGGTTGAGAAGAATTATAATGAGTGCTCTAGTTCTTTGAATTGGCATAAGGAAAGATTGAGAGAGCTTGAAACGAAGATTACTTCATTACAAGAGGTATGCATGTCATAAAAGCACTTTTCCTCTAACTCTTTGTAGCACTTCTCTTCATTGTATATCTTATTTTACTTGTTTTTCTTCATTTTAAAAGGAACTCAGCTCGTGCAAAGATGCAGCAACGGCGACTGAAGAGCAATACAGTGCTGAGCTTCTCACTGTGAGTTTTCTAAGACATATTTACAGATTCTGTTGAGACATTTCACATTTCAGAAGAAAGATCTCCCTAGTTGTTCTTTAGTTCAATCTAATCATCCATTATTTTGCTGCTGACATAGGCAAACAAGCTTGTTGAGCTGTACAAGGAAAGTTCGGAGGAATGGTCTAGAAAGGCTGGGGAACTTGAGGGTGTCATCAAGGCCTTAGAGGTAAGCCTGCTGTCACATTTCAGAAGAAATTGATCGTATCTTGTCATCTTGTTTGTCTGTATGAGTGTATGTTCGCCTGTTGAGTTCACATTATGACTAATCAGGCACGCTTGAGCCAAGTCGAGAGTGGGTATAAAGATAGACTTGAGAAAGAAATGTCTACGAATCAGAAGTTGGAGAAGGTAATGAGATCCCTGACTTTATTGCTTTATCAATTATGGATTATTTATAACATCTGGTGACTCGTTAGGTGGCATCCTTTACAACTTATATTGAGGGTGGCTGCATGTGTGAAAAGTGCTGTTAGGCTATTGCGGCACTCAACATTATAATCAAATGTGATACCTTGAGTCTAGTTCGATTGTTTTCTAAAATAAATTAGTTCGTTCTGTCTTTATGAGGAGCATAATTACCTATAATCTTATGATCCTAGTATGTTTTCTGAGAAGTTCTTTCGTCAGTTTTTGATAACTGGGAATTGGTTGCGGTGAATGTTATAACTTTTGCGAAACAGATAGTTACTTTTTGATGTCTTCAACTCCAGGAGAACGAAGACATTAAACAAAAACTTGTGAAGTGTGAAGCAGAAATTGAGAAAACTCGGAAGACAGATGAGCTTGCGCTTATACCTTTCAGCAGTTTCACAAGGTATGACTCTTCTGGGAACATTAAATTGTTCTTTTTTTTGTCAGAACTTTGTACAGCCACGCAAAAACATGGTATATTTGCTTTTTATGGGTACTCTTACGACTCTTGTTTGCTATATTTGCTTATCAAATTGAGTTAAAAAGAAGTAGAAGGAAGTAGGGATTAGTGATGTTGGCTGCTTTACAATACAGACTTATAGTTTCCACCTGTTCCTTACAAATGTCTGTCTTTTGACCAAAATATAAGGGCCACAAGCTTTATACCTATCTGTTTCTAGAAATTTTACAAGTTAAACTTTGTAGACTTTATAGGGTTTACAGTGAGGCGAATTAAAAGTGTTTAAGCCATGAACTAGATCGTAGTGGTATGGTTTTTAATTGCCCTAGTACCATGAAACAATAAAATCCTTACATGTATCTTTTGAAAATCCTTTGTTCCAGAGGGGTTGACGTTTCTGAGACCAGCAACACGATAGAGGAAAGCCATGGAATAATTTCCAAGGTTCCTGCTGGTGTGTCAGGAACCGCACTGGCAGCTTCACTCCTACGTGATGGATGGAGTGTGAGTTTCAGTGTTACTATATTAGTTCAGTTCATCAGCTTCTCAATTTTATTGTTGTTGTATATGTCGTTTTTCTTGTTTTTGTAGCTGACCAAAATTTATGAGAAATATCAAGAGGCTGTTGATGCTATGAGACATGAGCAATTAGGTCGAAAGGAAGCGGAGTTGATACTACAACGGGTATGAACTACTTGAACTTTTGAGTTTAGATGTTGATCTTATCTAGTTTTTTTTTTCTTTCGCTTTTTTTGTCTTTGTTTCGTTTCTAGTTTTCCAACTGTATAGTTCATTTTTCTTTTCTTTTCCTGTTAACTTATGCAAGACTCTTGGGCTTGTTGGGTGAAAACCCGACGGAAACATTTTAGGTTTCCTTCTCGTGATAGCAGCGTATCTGGATTTGATCTGTTTACTAAAATACTGGCCTTGAATCCTACTTTATAGGTTTTATCCGAACTAGAGGAGAAAGCTGGGTTCATCCAAGAGGAAAGAGGTATGATTGAGTTCTATCCCAAAGATTTCTATCATTTGTGCAGTTTTTCTTATTCGAGACATCATGCTTAAACCTATATTTGGGGCAATCTGCTTTCTGTTTCCAGGTGAGCATGAGCGTTTGGTTGAAGCTTACTCTCTAGTCAGTCAAAAACTTCAGGATTCTGTCTCTGAACAATCAAATATGGAGAAAGTCATCATGGAGCTAAAGGTACTTGGTATTATCATATTAGCGGTCTAAGATTCATATTTGTGCCGTTCTTAAATATTTATTTTATGGATAGGCTGACTTGAGGAGGCGGGAACGTGAAAATAGTCTGTGTCAGAAAGATATATCTGACCTACAGAAGCAGGTAATTTGACAATCTATCCTCCTTTGTTCACCAAGTCATGATTTTATCTGCATGTTTGTTGTGGTCTTAAGTTTCTTGACTTCGATGATTTGCAATGTTAATAGGTCAACTTTTAGCTCACAGATATATGCCTAGCTGATTGCCTAATCAAAAGCTACGTCGTCTGTATACGTGATTTAGGTAACGATACTACTGAAAGAGTGTCGTGATGTCCAACTTCGCTGTGGAGCTGCCAGGGATGAGGAAGAAGATGATACTCAGCTTTCTGATGTTGAGATGGATATGGAATCTGAAGCTGATAAAATAATTTCAGAGCATCTTGTAAGTTTGTTTCTTTTCTGCAAGTCATGTTTTGTGTTAGAATTTATATGTGAATTAATTTGTGGATGACTAATGCTTGTCCTCTTGTTTGGATGAATTTCAGTTGAAGTTTAAAGATATAAATGGACTGGTTGAGCAGAATGTTAAGCTAAGGAATCTTGTTCGTAGTCTCTCAGAGCAGATTGAAAGTAGGGAACTGGAGCTGAAGGTATGACGGGTTTTTCCAGTTTTTGCTTCGGTAGAACTAGGTTTTAAATGAACTTTTGGAATCTCAGGATAAGTATGAGATAGACCTGAAGAAAAAGACTGATGAAGCTTCTTCCAAAGTAGCCATCGTGCTAGAAAGAGCTGAAGAACAGGGTAAAATGATTGAATCACTGCACGCATCTGTAAGTCTTTCCACCCCTCAGCTCTCTTCTCCATTGCAACACTTTCTTAGATGATCTTGGATTTCAGTTCAAGGATTTATCTTGTACATTGTTCTTTTCAGGTTGCAATGTATAAACGACTATATGAAGAGGAACAGAAACTTCATTCATCTAATTCTCGTTCTTCAAATTCGCCTCCAGGTTCGAGCTGTCTATAGTGACTATCATTGGCTAAGTTTAATTAACTGATTTAGTTTTATCTTACCATTCCAAATGGCTGAGTAGGGATGCAAAAAGTATTGATGTAGTTGGTACAAATCTCAATTTCAAACTAAAAAGTTCATGATTTCGTTTTTTTTTAAGATACAAATAAAAAATAAGGCTAGGAAGCATCTTGATTTGAATAACTACCCAGTTTTTACGGTTGGGTAAGATCTGGATTTCTAAAGTTCGCTCGTTATGCTTCACCTAGTTTCATATGTCGCAACTATCACTAGCGAAAATCACTGCTGTATTTTGAAAACAAATTTCAATCGAACTCTGGCTTTTGAGCATAATTGGCTTTCCTGAAAATCTCATATTGTTTCCTAAAAGTAAAGAAGCTTCACAGACTGTTGGCTACTTTTCTCATAAATTGAATACATAGTTCTGTAGTATTAGCTTTACAATGGCTTGACTGAGATGTATTTTGTTAGCTGTAGTGCCAGGAACGAAGAACTTCTTACACCTGCTTGAGGAATCCCAGGTGTGACAGATTTCTAAATCTTTTAACTCTTCTTTTTTCTTTATCTGTCTTTCTTTGCATCAATGTAGTTGTTTGAGACTCATTTGTTGTCTTGATTGCTTGATCCAGGAAGCTACTAAGAGAGCCCAAGAAAAAACTTTTGAACGCATTCGAAGTCTGGAAGAAGATTTAGCGAAGGCTAGGAGTGAGATAATTGCGATAAGGTCTGAACGGGATAAGTTGGCCATGGAGGCAAATTTTGCTAGGGAAAAACTAGAAGGCATCATGAAAGAATCTGAACGCAAGGTATCTTTCATCTTTGTCACATATTCGTATCATCAACTTCTTGTGTGAATTGTGCTTTCTTCAAAGTTTTCATCATCTTTTATGTCTTTATGTCAGAGGGAAGAAATGAACAGTGTTTTGGCAAGAAACATAGAGTTCTCGCAGCTGATTATCGACCACCAACGGAAGTTACGTGAGAGTTCTGAGTCTCTGCATGCAGCGGAAGGGATTTCTAGAAAATTATCTATGGAGGTAGTATATCAGTCGCACTTTTTAATTTTCCGTACTTCCATTCTAACAGTCATCCGTGTTATAGGTATCGGTTCTAAAACAAGAAAAAGAGGTGTTATCCAATGCTGAGAAAAGAGCCTCTGATGAAGTTTCTGCTTTATCTCAGAGAGTTTATCGTCTTCAGGTTGGAAAATGAGAATAATGCAAATTCTCTTAAGTTGTGCATACTCTTATTTTGGCTAACTTGATCTTTTGCAGGCTACCTTGGATACTATCCAGAGTACAGAGGAAGTTCGTGAGGTAACAAAACCACCTTTGATTGTAGTTTACTCACTCTTTACGGGGAGATAATATTGATTAAAATTTGACATCCTTACCAAATATATAAGGAAGCAAGAGCTGCCGAGAGAAGGAAACAAGAGGAACATATCAAGCAACTTGAGGTCTATATCATATTTAATAATTCGATTGTTGGCGTATTCCTTAGCCTTTTTATATATATATTTTCGGATTGTGTTTCCTCAGAAAGAATGGGCTGAATCTAAAAAAGAATTGCAAGAAGAAAGGAGCAATGCGCGGTATAGCACTTCGGACCGCAATCAAACTTTGAACAATGCTGTTAGGCAGGTCGAAGAAATGGGGAAAGAACTGGCTAATGCCTTGAAGGCTGTCTCGGCAGCAGAGTCCAGGGCTTCTGTGGCTGAGGTACTGTTTGAAGTCTATTTTACATTAATAATAACTCGTCTCATGAACACATTCAAGCCCATACTGCATCTAGGTGTTGCATATCACACCGTCAGCGTTTACATTGGCCAACTCCTAGGTTGCATACTCTAGCTTTTATAGGTCGATCTCTACTGGTTACCTTTTTCCGGTGGCTACTTTTGTGATGTGAGTCTTTGCATGTGATTTGGTTTGTATGAACGGTTTTTACTAGTTCTAGATATGTCTAATGCCCACAAGGTTGCTACATTGTCAATCCACCCGAATTTTTATCTGCCAGCCATCCATACTTGTATTGGCAGATCATTTTTAGCTGACTGTTGTCGTTGATTATTTCTTTAAATGTGTAAAATTAGGCTAGACTTTCTGATTTGGAGAAGAAGATAAGATCTTCAGATCCTAAGGTAATATTTTGATTTTCTGATAATTGAATTGTGGGGGTTCCTTCAAACGGCAGATTCCTGGATGGAAGTTGCCAGTTTTTAATTTGTACGTGTGATGAATTTCGTTTTCAAACTTCTAGGTTCGTGATATGGACAGTGGTGGAGTCGTTTCTCTTTCTGGCAACGAGGTCAGTGAAGTTCTCCGGCAGTTAATTTTTCTATGATAATTTAAATTCCGTAATTACAGCATTGTAAAGATTTATTGGTTGCAATCTTTTGTTAAGACTGCAATGTTTAGTATTTTAAAGTACAAACGATGCTACGTTTACGATAAGGGGAAATTTTCTTGGATCCATAGATGTGTCTCAGGCAGGAGTTAGGATCTGCATTACCCAGCTAGTTGATATATGTCATGCAGATTTTAGACTTTCGCTTAAGAGATTGTGTTGAGTTTACCTTTTACTTGTTGCTCGATCGTAATCGAATGGTTGGCAAACTCTTTTTGATGTGGTTGTTATTTACTCTAGATCTCCGTAGGCCTGCATACTGCTAAGGAAGAATTGGAAAAGTTGAAGGGAGAAGTAGAATCTAGCAAAAGCCACATGCTTCAGGTAATTGTTGAATTGGCTCAGATTGTTTTGATTTTTGTCACCACTGGGAAATGACCTTCTGGACCATCTTGTAGTACAAGAGTATAGCTCAGGTGAATGAAACAGCTTTAAAGCAGATGGAATCTGCCCATGAGAACTTCCGAATTGAGGTATTGGTGATTGTCCGAAAACAATGATCTTTCTAGCTATTTAGCTATTTCCTTTGTGATAGAACTAGAGCTGTTATTGGTTTTAATTTTAAACCTGATGACACTTTTATAGGCTGAAAAGACACAGAAATCGTTGGAAGCAGAGCTTATTTCTCTTAGGGAAAGGGTGTCAGAACTTGAAAACGACTGTATACAGAAATCGGAGCAAATAGCCAATGCTGCTTCAGGAAAAGAAGATGCTCTTGTATCAGCATCAGCTGAAATTGCAAGTCTGAGAGAAGAAAGCTTAGTTAAAAGGTAAATGTTCTATTATGGGTCAAAGGTATCTTCCGACCCACAAGCGTACACTTGTTTGTTCGTCTTTAAACTTACATCCCAAACTTAATTGCAGTTCCCAAATCGAAGCAATTAATATCCAAATGTCCACATTGAAAAAAGCCCTGGAGATGGAACATGAGAAATGGCGTATTGCTCAGAGAAATTATGAAAGACAGGTTTGTGAAGGCTCTCTATTTTAATGGACATATTGACCATCATGCATTTCACGCTGCTGGCTATAACGTTGTTTTTTATTGGATAAGAAACTGTAATAATTCAGTACTCATCCTGTTACCCCACTTCACGAAGCAATTTCAGATATTTTCATGAAAGGCTTGTTAGGTATATGCCATAGTTTGTCCTGTTCTCTATACCGCTGACATTATACCTATCTTTTTGCTCCTCTATTTTTTGAAACGCAGGTTATTCTGCAGTCTGAAGCTATTCAAGAGCTGACGAAAACATCACAGGCTTTGGCTTCCCTTCAAGAGGAGGCATCTGAGCTACGTAAATTGGCTGATGCAAGGGGAACGGAAATTGTAACTTTTACTCATTTAAAACTTCACTATGCTATTTTTAAATTTACACAGTTGTGCTGCTCAGATTCAGTAACTGTTGAAAAACATAAACGTAAGTGTTGGTTCCTGACTCTATTCAATTTTCTATATGTTTTACAGTCCGAGCTTACCTCCAAGTGGAGTGAAGAGAAATATATGTTAGAGCAGCAGAAGAATCTAGCGGAGAAGAAGTATCATGAACTCAACGAACAGGTGCCCACTGCTTTCTTATCTTACCTTTTGGCAATCTTTTTGTTTTCCGTGCATATGACATAAGCAATAATATGGTACCTCTCGCCGATTATCTATTTGATGTTATTAAGTGTGTTTATGATGAGGATTGTGTAAAGTTTTTATTCGTTATCGTGTTATGAATATTCACACTCATCTTAATTGCTCTCTGCATCAGAACAAAATACTGCATAGCCGACTTGAGGCTATGCATCTTCACTCTGCTGAGAAAGATAGCCGTTCTGGAAAAATATCATCTGAAAGCACTGGCTCAGATCAACTCGGAGATTCTGGTTTGCAAAGTGTAGTTAATTATTTGCGCAGAACAAAGGAAATAGTAAGCGAAGTTTCTTTTTGGATTGTTTTCTTTTCTTTCTGCCTCGTGTGCGTATTGTGTGGTTATCTAAGTTTTGAGCATCTTTTTGACAGGCTGAAACAGAGATATCACTTATGAGACAGGAAAAATTACGGTTGCAATCGCAAGTATGTCGCTGTCCTAATTTTGCTACCACATCTCTTTTCAAGGAACACCCCGTCTCAATGTATGCTCACATGCTATATTTTTTGTCTAGCTTGAGAGTGCGGTGAAGATGGCAGAATCTGCCCGAGGTTCACTTAATGCTGAGCGTGCCAGTACAAGGGCCTCATTATTGACTGAGGATGAAATCAAATCTCTTCAGCTTCAGGTAAAGTTACCTGATTCAGTAACTAATAACAAATTAACTAATGATCAATTGATCATTGCTACTTCAGCTCCATAATCCCTAGCCAATGTTGGATTGAAACTATTTACTTCAGCTGACTTCAAAGTTCTTCTTGCAGGTTAATGAGATGAACCTGCTCCGTGAAAGCAACATGCAGCTCAGGGAGGAAAACAAACACAATTTTGAGGAGTGCCAGGTTCGTAGTGAAACTTTCAGGAAAAAGAGTCTGCTTTATATCGTTGACTAAACTCCCTTACAGCACCTGATCCTGTTAACTGTCTTTTAGAGAGAGCTGATGAAACTTGTTTGAAATTCAGAGATTGCGTGAAGTATCTCAAAAGGCTAGGACGGATTTCGAAAATACGGAAAATCTTTTGAAGCAAAAGCAAACCGAGTTTGACTTGTGTATGAAAGAGATGGAAAGGCTAAGGAAGGAGATAGATCTTCAGAAAAGGAGGGTTGATGAAGTAAGCCATTTCAAACTTCTCACGCTTTATTTTTGTTTGTGCATATTACAATTGCTTTCATTGTGTGAAGTTGCGGGAGACGTATAAAAACATTGATGTTGCTGACTACAATCGCCTCAAAGATGAAGTGCGGCAATTCGAGGTATGCGTTCAAAGAATATTCACATTGTTGAAATTTCTGCAGTAGTCATGTTTTTTTCATAGGTGTACACTGTGTGAATATCCCTATAAGTGCACTAAATTTCTTGCTTTGCAATACATTACAATGTCACTTCATGAAAGGATGCCATTTTTCTGCTGAAGGTGGTTAGTAAGAGACATGTATATCTAGACAGTACTGTTCATCGTATTTCCTGATCAATGATAATGTCTAGGAGGCTTCTGTCCCTTTTCGTTCTATACCTTTGACGCTTATTTACGCAATGGCATTTCGATTAATCAAACGCCTATATTTTAAGTGGCGAGATTTCTTGTTGATCTGTCTGTTGTTAGTGTCCCAAGACTCTGATGCTATAAACTGTGTTGATATGACTTTTAGGAGAAACTGAAAGCGAAAGATGCTAATATGGAAGAGTTTAAGAAGCTTGTGTTAGCGAAGGAGAGTAAGATATCTCTATTAGAGAAGGATCTTACAAACTGCAAAAACGTACTGAGAGAAAGGGAGAAGGATCTAACAAAATGCAAGATAGAACTGAGTGAGAGGGAGAAGAGATTAGACGCCGCTCAGCAAGCACAGGTAGAAATGATAACGATCTATCTTGAGGGAAATTTAGCTGTTACATGTTGAATGAGAACTACCCCCATGTAGATCCATTAACTCTATCTCTGTATTTTCTTTTGTCAGGCACCTATGCAGTCAGAGATTGAGAATCTAAAAGCAGAGATCTCTAAGCAGAAAGGAGATTTTGAAAGGTTGAGAAAAAATTATTCTAACATTAAGAGAAAGCTCGATAAAGAAAAGGAAGACTTAAACAGAGAAAACCAGTCACTCTCAAAACAGTTAGAGGAAGCCAAAGAGGGTAATTATTATTGTTACTAGTACAATTTTCAAATCATAATTTGTGTGTAAGGTTTCTATTGTTATTTGCTCATGTTTTCTTTTGCTGCCAAAAGCTGGAAAAAGAACAACAACAGATGCTACGGTGGAGCAGGCCGTTAAGGAGAAAGATGAAAAAGAACAAAAGATGCAGGTATTATTAGATACGTCGGATTTTGTTTGTGGCTCCCTGATTGCTGCTTCTTGTGTTTATGTGTGTTCTTAAACACGTGAATTTGTGCTGCAGATATTGGATAACCTTGTTCGTTCTCTGAAAGATAACCTGAAGAAGAAGGATGCCGAATTAACTAAAGAGAAAATAGAACGCAAGTCTGTTGAGAAAGTATTTGGAGACTCCTTGGCCAAAATTAAACAGGTTCGGTTCTCTCCAGCCTCACCTGCGGGTCCCTGTCACTCACGTCACTTTTAAATTATCGCCTAGTACCTTATAGCTCTTATGTTCCCTATCTGTGTTTCAGGAGAAAACAAAAGTAGATGAAGAGCTTGTTAAACTTGAGAGGTATCAGACGGCATTGGCTCAGCTCTCTGAAGAATTGGACAAATTGAAGCAAGCTGATGGAAATCTTCCTGAGGTAATAATCTCTTGATTGTTTAATATGATTAATTTACCTATTTTCTTCGTTTATATGTAAGTATTACATCTATATATTATGCATGCATCCATACATTTCCTTTGTTCTAAACTTTTTCTTTTCTTTTTCTAAAGGGTACTTCAGCTGTTCAGGCTCTCTCTGGAAGCGTATTGAATGACCAGGCCGCTGCGTACGTATCAGCTGTAGACTATTTTGAACGCATGGCTCGTACTATTGTCCTCAATTCTCAAGGCAACACAAAATCTACTGGTACGGTGACTGAAGCTTCCCCTGCTACAGTTGAGCCTTCATCCATTGTCAAAGCCTCTCCTTCAAAAGCTCCGGTGGCAACTACCCAACAGCCACCCAAAGAGAAGAGATTGGTTTCGCTGAAACCAAGCGCTGAGCTCCGCAGACCGGTTAGGAGGATTAAACGTCCTCAATTTGTTAAACCAGAGGAACCTCCTCAAGCTGATGTTGAGATGCCAGAAGCTGAGGGAGCTGGTGATGAAGGAAAACAGCCTTCATCCCATGTTACAGAGAGCCAAGTAACCACAATGGCACCAACTGTTCAGACAGAAGTCCGTAAGCGCCAGGCTGATTCATTGGCCTCTGAGCAACAGCAAGGGACTCAAGGGGAAACCAGTTCCGAAACTGCACCACCTGCGTCGAAGAAGCCAAAAGGTTCCGAGTCCGAACCTGATACTACCGAAGGTGAAACCCTCCCTAAAGAGCCAGACGTGGATGAATCCATGGACGCTACTACAGGCGCCGAAGATGAGAATGAAGAAACAGAAGCCGAGACTGCAGAGGAGAAAACCGAGGAAACGACGGAAGCACAACAAGAAAGTGAAGCTGAAGGGCAGGAGAAGGCTGATGAGACAGTAGAAGAGAATCCAACTGAGACAAAAACCATCCCTACCGAAGAAGAGTTGAAGGAACAGATCGAACAAGAGAATCAAGATCTTGACGTGGAATTTGATAAAGAGGAAGGAGAGCTCGATCTAGATACTCTGGAAGATCTTGAAGAGACTAGGGATGTAGGCTCACCCACACAGTCCCCTATTAGGATGGAGACAACAACGGACGAAGCTGAAACAACCATTGAACCACCACTAGAAGATATTAAGAACGATGAAGAAGGTGAAGAAGCGTCTGATAAACCCGACGATGATAACAATCAACAAGCAACAGAAACCGATCTCAAGCCCGAGACCACAATAGCTACAACTGTCTCAGCATCCACCTCCTCTACTCCAGCTTCTGCAAGTCCGAGCGAAACACCAGAAACTGAAGAAACGAAAAGAGCAGCTTCGCCAAGTAGAACTATTAATATAGCTGATAAAGCAAAAGAGAAAGCAGCTCTAAGACAGGCCGGTGTAGCCACTCTTGGTGGATCCCGAACTCCTTCACCAGGCAACCGAGCTCCTTTATCATCCACCCTCAGAGGTCGTGCCCGAGTTGTAAACACTCGAGGAGGCAGACTGACTCGTGGTGGCCGAACCCCACGTGGTGGTGGTGGACGTGGCCCACCGCCGAGCCAGCCGTGATCTGTTTTGGGTACGTTTTACAATTTTTCCACATCTTGAGCCATACAGGATTTAGCCAGGCAACCTGAAGAGATATTTTATGGTCGTAGAGAACTCATTTCATGTCTAATACTTTTGTACTTTTTTTTGTCCTCCAGTTTTCAAATTTCACTATAAAACCAGATTCTATTGATTACAAATTGCCAAACATATCGTAAACAACACCCAGGAATCCAGAAAAAAAAACATTATTACAACATACAACAAATAATTGAGCAACACTTGCTATAAAATGAAACCAATCCAAAGCAATCGGACTGTTTATGTTGATCCTTAGAAAAACAAACAAAAAACACTAAAGCTTCTTCTAGTTAGTCTGTGTTTTCTTCTTTGACTGTGTTTGATATCTCCATTGTTTTGAACTCAGCAACCAAGTCTTCTTCTTTCTTCTGTAATTAGAAAACATACGAGACAAAGTGAGGCCATAATTCTAGTTAGAATAACATAACATAGAATGAGAAGAAGATGATTGCAAGATGCAAAGAGGAGAAACTCAGGACCTTTACTACCGGATTGAACCTCCAGCTTCTTCTGTACCATAACCCTCTCTCTGTTTTCATAAAAATCGAAATCATCAATATTTCAACACTTCATTCCCTTGTGTCAACCTCACCTATCACATGAAGGAAACAGTCAGTGATGAGTCAATGATTCACTTTCTTGAGCCCATAAAAAAAAACTATTTTACCTCTTGTGTATCCCTGCTATTTGCTACAGGCTTGTTCTCATTGTTCTCTAGTATCACATGCCTTAGCTGCGGATTTGGAACATCTTTGATAATATGTGCCACTTGACCGGAAAATAACCAGTCCACTTATCTTGCTGCCAAAAGTCCATGCTCTTGTCATAATCCACACTCCCAGTCATCTCAGCTACACCACAAAATTGTCCACTTGCATTCATCTAAAGTCCAATAAAACCCATCAGAGAACCACAAAGAGATGTCTGCAACAAAATGAACTACTGATATCATATGCTTCATTACCGAGAAGAAGAGGAAGACTGGGCACGTTCCACCTTTCTCTGCAGCCTTCTTTTGAGATTCTTGATACGCACCGTCCAACTTCTTGTTCCCATTGAGAGTGTACTAGACCAATCATTGTACTTGATGCTCTTGTGAACGTCGTCTTCGCTGTAAGACTTTATCTCAAAGAGTATTGCACCTACACCGTTGCTTCTTATTCTCCTAGCGAGGTTATACTGATCCCTTTTGATCACAGAACCTACACGGTTGCTTCTTCCCTTCCCTTCATCATCTAACAAACAAGACTCACATTCTCCATCGTCTTGGACATTTGCATTTTCATTATTCTCGTTTTCAACTTCTCGGTTTCATCCCGGTTTAAGGCTCCAGACTTTTTCCTCAACGGTTCACCTCTTTCTTGATTATGTAGAGGGAGTGGAGGAGCATAGCTGCTCTGCAATTCACATGACAAGAACCAAACAACAAAGAAAAGATTAGTCAAGATCTTCTCAATATAAGTGAAAGAGAGAAGAATAATAATAATAAATTACTTTTAGCGGTGTTCTAGGCGGACCTCCCATGCCATGACCAGTGGGAGAAGTCTTGCTCTTTGAGTAATAGTTGCTATGGTTATAACTTGAAGAAGAAGATATGTTCTGTTTCATAGGTTGGTTGTTTGAAGCAACACCATACACATACTTGTTTCCAACAGGGTCCCATAGATAGGTAGGAGATGAAACATCTCCATAACCATATTGGTCTGGTAGTACTCTTGAGCTGCGTACATGGGTGAATGAAGCCCCTGGTGGGATTATAGGCATATAAGTGGGACTAACATAATAAGATTGAAACCAAAGATCCATTTTCACCTTTCATAACCTTCTAATCAATATCACAATATGGCTCTGGTTGGCACTTCTAAAGAACACAAGACATCAAAACAACAACACAAGACATATATAATGTTAAAAACATTCGAGAAAGAAAAGGCAATCATCTTGAATTCTTGATTAAACAAATGAAGATGAAATGTTTTACCATGGAAGTGGTGGAGGCAGTGGCCTTAGCTATCAACTTTAAGGTTCTTCACCATATCTTTAAAGGCTGAAACATATAAACAAATGTTCTCTAAGAGATTAGACTCAGATAAATTCCTAGAAACGAATCAGTATATACATATAAGCATAGATTAGACACAAACATAAGTTATTCTTAATTTCTTATCGGTCTGAGAACACAGGTTTGAAACGTTGTCTGAATATTTAGTCGTACCGATTAAAAAAAAAAACTTTTCTTTTGGAAGATAAGAAAAAGTTTAATAACAGAGAAAAACAGAGCACTAAACCCGTATTATACGCACATATAAAGAACTCAGATAAAGACTGATAAGAACAGGATGGACTACACAACGTGTGTGCGCGTGAGAAAGGACAGTACGTTCACGAGATTGTTTGGGAACATGAGAAGTCATCGACGAAGAAATTGTTATAAGAAACTAGTTGACGAGATTCAAGAGAAGTAAAATAAAAATATTTCAAAAAAAAAAAATACAAAACACAAATGAAGGAAGCAAGAGAGGACTATCTGAGGTTTATTTACGAACTAATAAAAGAAATAATCATAATAGCTTCAAAGAAAAGAAAATGGATTAAAAGAAGGCAACAAGTAATAATACATTTTAGATCAAACAGGTCGTTAATATTCTGACAAGTCTCTTTAAAGAGAGGACTTGTATACACTACTAGTCAACATCAGCGAGAACACATTCATTATGCTACTGGTAAGATAGATAGAGCAACTGCGGTTCCAACAGCGGCTGCTGCTATAACCATGGCGGTTGAGGGTGCTATTCCGAGTAGTCTCGTCGAGATCAGTTTGCACGACCAGTCAGCTTTTATGTAAAGAGAACGATTGGCTACTCCTTCAGTGATGGCTTTTTCGTTCTACAGACAAATAATAATATTAAGAGGTGAGGGTCAGAGAGAGTTAATAGTAGCTTACTTAGACGAGTCTAAGAGAGGCGTAATTACCTTTATCCTGAAGCTATTCATAGCCTGCTTGACAGTGAGAGTATCACTCGGTGATGATGATAGTTTGAGGGAATGATCCTTCCATTCGTCCACAAGCTTTTTAAGAAGAGCAGCGCTAGCTTCAAGATTCTCCTTGTAGAGAATATCCCATTGCTTAAAGCAATCAACGTTTTGAGTCAAAACACTGATGGCGATTGCTGTAGCTTCATTGGCTAGAGTAGGATTTCCTGTAAACAGACAAGGGTAAATTCAAACAGAGAGAGAGAGAAGCAAGGTTTTCGTTTGTTACCAATACCTACCTTGTGCAGCAGCTAATTTCAAGGAAAAAGTGAATATATGTTTGAGTGCGTTTCTTCCTGGTGCAAGGGCGACTTCCTTCAACACGGGATAGATTGCCTTAAACCTCTCTGTTGTTCCCTCTACTCTAGCAGGGAATGTAAGCCGCACCAACATCTCAAATGAACAAGGTGGAATCAGCCGCTCATTACTCTTAGCAGCTCCGTTTAGGAGTATGGTCCGAGCCTCAGGATTCGACGACAAAATCCTCCTGATTAAAAGAAAAATAAAACAAAGAGATCAGAATGTTGTTGTTACATACAATACAATACAATACAATAGAGCAGAGGAGGGAGAACATTAAAAAAAAACCGGACTCACTTCTCAACAAATTGCAGAATGAGATCCACTGACTCAGGGCTGTAGTTATTGTTATCACCGAGTAGCGGTAACAAGTTATGCGCCCATGAATACAAGGCAGCAGGTAAATCATCTTGGAAGGCCTGTCATCAGTTGAAAAGCTTTAACAAAAGACACAAAATTTGGGGGTGTAAATATATATGACACAACTAACCTGAGCCATCATCCAAACTATAAGCGGGAGCTTGTCCTGGCCTTGATACATAGGTCTCCCCCTCAGCATGGGCAAAATACTAGTCAAAGAATCAGGGTTACCACGCAGCACCATGGGTAATTCAACAAATATCGCCACCTGAAGTGTGGTGGAAGGTCGTTGTTCACCACCTTTGGCATGTGCTGCCCAATCAATGAGAATAAGATAAAGTGCCCACGTTACAAACTTCCAGTGTTCATCACTTGGAAGTTTGCTGATCCAGTCCACTGCTGTTTCGTAGACACGTTTAGGAATATCAGATAATGGAACCTGTTACGCAAGTAAGACATATTACAACCTAAACCAAAGATTTTTGATTATTATTATTATTTTTTTTTAAAACTCACATCAGACAAAGGAGAATCCTTTATCATGTTCAACCATTGTAATGATGACACTTGGGAAAATGCTTCCTCAAGGTAAATGTTTAATCTCCATAAGTCAAGCTCCGGCACACCCTGTTAACATAACAAAACAAAAAAGACCAAATTTGAAGTTCGATTTTTTTAAACAAAAGCATTCATTCATCACTTACCTTTAATTCGTCGAGACAGGCCGCAAGATGTGAGGGATCGATCTTTTTGGCAGCTTCGGACAAAGACAATATCTCCCCCTCCTTTTCAGTTTCCTCTGCTGATTTATCTTCCACATCCGCCACAACCTGTTAACAAACCATCAAAAGAAAAACTGAAATTGGATTATTCATCACAAGACAATTCTACAACTTCTAAATACAAAACGTAGAGAGAGAGAGAGAGGCGAAACGAAACAGAACCATTAGGGTTGAAGAAACTGATCGAGAGAGAGACGAAACGTTTTTATTTGTTTCCAATTCAGTTTGATTCGCATGCTCTATTTATGGAGAGAAATCTCAGTCGGTTGCAAATCACTAAATGCTAATTTTACTTTTCCTTGAACACGTTCATATCTGTTATAAATAATAGTTTCCACAGATTTTAGAAAATAGTAATAGTTTCCATAGATTTGAGCTCAATACTGGAGACAATCTACAGCCAAGTATCAATCAAGGAAGCACAAACTCTTGGAGCAAACCTCTGCCTGGTCTTCTCAAATGCAACATTGGAGTTTCTTGGATGGGTTGCGATGTTAACTGTGGTGCTGCTTGGATCCTACGTGACAACAAGGGTAATAGTTTCCATAGATAATAATTTAGATAATCATCCGTTCACAACAAAACCTATTATTTATTGGGCCGAGCTTGATTCGCATGCTCTATTTATGGAGAGAAATCTCAGTACATTAACATCTTTTTTTTGAAACTGATACAATACTTATTATTGGTCTAAATAAAAAGGTACATTAACATTTGATAAAAATGGTACATACATTTGATAATAAAAAAGGAAATGTTGGGCTTTTAGAAAAAAAAAAAGAAGGAAAACGAGAATATAGGAACCCAAAAACTAACTTTATACAAAAAAGGAAATAATTTGTATTTCGGAGTTTCCTATGCATATATATATAAATCTCGATAGGTAGAAGTCAATTGGGCTATCCAAGTGGACGTAACAGTCCAAATAAACATTATTTGTTTTGTTTTTAAACAAATTATACCAGACTAAATTGTCCGGACTAAATTTATATTTCAAATGAGCATTACACAAAGTCTAAATACAGTTTTTGCTTTAACATACTAAATCCATAATAACATAAGTTCTATACATTAAGGTTCATATGTTTGATACATCCAAAATACGATTTCACAGCTTTTGGCGAGAAAATGTGATTTTATCATTTTGGTGGAAAAACATGATTTTATCATTTTGGTGGAAAAATGTGATTTTATCGTTTTACCGGGATTCGATTTGACGGTTTTGGCCAAAAAAACATATTTTCACGGTTTGGCGGAACTCATGTTTTTGCGGTTTTGGCGGGAAAACACGATTTCACGATTTTGACGAGAAAACGCGATTTCACGGTTTTGACAGGAAAACGCGATTTCACGGGTTTGACGGGAAAACAAAATTTTAGCGGGAAAGTGCGATTTTACGGTTTTAGTAGGAAAACACGATTTCACAGTTTTGACGAGAAAAATCAATTTTTTTTTATTTTGAAGGAAAAACACAATTTTTCAAAATTGACGGGAGAAACATAGCGGAAAGGAAAATACTTTGGAGAACAAAAAAGAAAAGCACCAGAGCAGATACAAAAGAAGAATAAGTTCGAAGGTTTGACAAACGATGTCTATTTCCTTGGATGCGTCTTTGGTTTCCTATGCATATATATATAAATCTCGATAGGTATAAATGTCAATTGGACTGTCCAAGTGGACGTAACAGTCCAAATAAACATTATTTGTTTTGTTTTTAAGCAAATTATACCAGACCAAATTGTCGAGACTAAATTTCTATTTCAAATGAGCATTACACAAAGTCTAAATACAGTTTTTGCTTTAACATACTAAATCCATAAAAACATAAGTTCCATACATTAAGGTTCATATGTTTGATACATCCAAAATACGATTTCACGGCTTTTGGTGAGAAAATGTGATTTTATCGTTTTGGCGGAAAAACATGATTTTATCATTTTGGCGGAAAAACGTGATTTTATCGTTTTACCGTGATTCGATTTGACGGTTTTGGCCAAAAAAACATATTTTCACGGTTTGGCGGAACTCATGTTTTTGCAGTTTTGGCAGGAAAACACGATTTCACGATTTTGACGAGAAAACGCGATTTCACGGTTTTGACAGGAAAACGCGATTTCACGGGTTTGATGGGAAAACAAAATTTTAGCGGGAAAGTGCGATTTTACGGTTTTAGTAGGAAAACACGATTTCACGGTTTTGACGAGAAAAATCAATTTTTTTTATTTTGACGGAAAAACACAATTTTTCAAAATTGACGGGAGAAACATAGCGGAAAGGCAAATACTTTGGAGAACAAAAAAGGAAAGCACCAGAGCAGATACAAAAGAAGAATAAGTTCGAAGGTTTGACAAACGATGTCTATTTCCTTGGATGCGTCTTTGGTTTTTCGATCTCTCAGGGTAACATTGTATTTGAAGATGTATGTGAAGATGATGTCACTTTCAAACAAAACGCAAAGAACATATTATCAAAATTCGCTGAAGCTTTCCAAATGTTCAAGAATTTGACTAAAACCCCCCATGCAAATATCTATTTCTTCTTTAGTTATTACTATTATTATTTTAATTGATTTCACAAAATAACTAGTTTCCTTGATTTATTTAATTCAGTATTACTGCAAAAAGAGCAGTGGCCGAACCATTTTTTTGGACATCTGTTATGGATGTGTGCTTCTATTCGGTTGCTAGTAGGTGCTTTACCGGTCATCAAGAGCCTCATGTATAGACTGCACTACAAAACAGTTTAGGAATAATTCTGGATGGTGAAATAAATTGGGATGTCAGACTAGACAATGCTCTTCAAACCAAAATAGCAAGAGATTACTATTCTACTAATCACTTAAACGATTTGGTAAAATTTGTGAGAAATACTCTTTGGCATTACAAGGGAAAAGAGAATGAAGAAATCAAGGTTTGTGTTTTTAGCATTTACTAATTATTTTGTATTTCATAACAATTCATATTATAGACATATAGTGTATTAACTATTTTGTATCTTTATTTGATGTTTTAGAAAATTGTGGGAATTTCTCAAGAATCAATACTTGAGTATTTTGATGAGATGTTTCCGCAACTGCTGGTGCAAGTGTACTATCTAGCCTTTACATACTACTACAAGACGGAATAGGATTTTAAAACATTCTTTGAGTGACAAAGGTTAGTGCTTTAATTATTTTAATCTTTTGGTCTGTGATTTTTTTTGTTTTTTTTGGTCTGTGATTTCGTTTAGGTAACCAATGTTCTCACTGTATATCTTTTTCTTGTTAATTTGTTGCCAGACACTCCATGACTAAGGTTTTCTGAGATGACTTGCAAACATCTGTCATTTGTTTCTCCATTGTTCGATAAATTTAAAACGAGAAAACAGCCATTAAAACCCTCAACTTTCAAATTAAAGCCAAAAAAATCTCAAACTCATGTTTGAGTCAAAAAAAATCTCAAACTCATGTTTGAGCCAAAAAAAATCATAAACTTTCAAAATTTGGTCATTTTAAACCTCATATTTTGTTGACTTGTCCATTTAAGAAATCCGATTAGTCAACTGTTAAAACCGATTGAAAAATAAATGCATGTCAACTCTCTAAACGACATCATTTTAAAAGTTGATTAAAACATTGATCAAACGACGTCTATTTGCTACTGAAAACATTCAAATCATCTCTTTCGTGAAAGCAGAGCCTCAAATCAACTTCATCTTCTTCACTCTGGTTTCACGAAAGAGATGTTTTAAGTGTTTCAGGCGGAAAAAAATTCGTTTGGTCAATGTTTTAATCAATTTTTAAAATGATGTCGTTTAAAAAATTAATATGCGTTTATTTTTTTAATCGATTTTAGCATTTGACTATTTGAGTTTCTTAAATGGCCTAGTCAACAAAATATAAAGATTAAAATGACTAATATTTGAAAGTTGGTGATTTTTTTGGATCAAACATGAGTTGGAGATTTCTTTAGCTTTAATTTGAAAGTTTCTGATTTTAATGACTGTTTTCTCAATTTAAAACTACTTATGTAGTTTTTTTTGTTTTTTTTTTCTTTAAATAATTGTCGGTTAAACTCTCTATTGATTCGGTTAAGTTATCAAGTCTAAAGCCTTTTGAATTTATGAATAAATGTTAAGCCATATGATTTTGTGAGAAACATACATACTTACTGAACGATATACTAAACTTAACAACTTGCATGCTTTCTTTAATGGTCATACCACATCCAAATCAGGATGTGCAGCAAGACGGACTTTTGTTGGTCTCTCACTACAAGAGGTATGCATATTATAAAGCACTTGTCCTCCTTTGTAGCACTTATCTTCATTGTATCATGTATTTACTTGTTTTTCTTCATTTAAAAGGAACTCAGCTCGTGCAAAGATGCAGCAACGACGGCTGAAGAGCAATACAGTGCTGAGCTTCTCACTGTGAGTTTTCAAAGACATATGTTATAGATTTTGTTGAGACATCTCACATTTGAGAAGAAAGATCTCCCTAGTTGTTGTTTAGTTCAATCTAATCCAATACTTGGCTACTGAAATAGGCAAACAAGCTTGTTGAGCTGTACAAGGAAACTTAGGAGGAATGGTCTAGAAAGGCTGGGGAACTTGAGGGTGTCATTAAGTTCTTTGAGGTAAGCTTGTTGTCACAATTCAGAGGAAACTGATCGTATCTTTTTTGGGTACGTTTTACCAGTTTTCCACCTTTTAATCCATAGAGGATTTAGCCAGACAACCTGAAGAGATATTTTATGGTCGTAGTAAACACATTTCATGTCTGATTTTTTTGTACTTTTTTTTTGTCAAGTTTTTTCACGTTTCGCTATAAAACCAGATTCTATTGATTACAAATTGCAAAACATATCGTAGACAGGAACAAAAGAGAAAACAATATAACAACAAAATAATTGAGCAACACTGTTATAAAATGAAAGCAACCCAATCCAAAGCAACCGGACTGTTTATGTTGATCCTTAAAAAGCCAAACCAAACCAAAAACACCACAGCTTTTCTAGTTAGTCTGTGTTTCCCTCTTTGACTGTATCTGATATCTCCATAGTTTTGAACTCAGCAACCAAGTCTTCTTCTTTCTTCTGTATTAAAAAACATAAGAAGAGACAAAGAAAGAGTCCATATTTCTAGTTAGAATAACATACATAGAATGAGAAGAATATGATTGCAACTTGCAAGATATAAAGAGGAGAGAAACTCAGGACCTTTAAAACCGGATTGAACCTCAGCTTCTTCTGTACCATAACCCTCTCTCTGTTTTCATAAAAATCGAAATCATCTAATATAGATGTCTTTGCTGCATAGTTCTTGAAGATGTTCAACACTTCATTCCCTTGTGTCAACCTCACCTATCACATGGAGGAAACAGTCAGTGATAAGTCAATGATTCACTTTCTTGAGCCCATTAAAAAAAACTATTTTACCTCTTGTGTGTCTCTGCTATTTGTTACAGGCTTGTTCTCATTGTTCTCCAGTATTACATGCCTTAACTGCGGATTTGGAACATCTTTGATTATATGCCACTTGACAGGAAAATAGCCAGTCCATTTATCTTGCTGCCAAAAGTCCATGCTCTTCTCGTAATCCACTCTCCCTGTCATCTCAGCTACACCACAAAACTGGCCACTTGCATTAACCGAGAAGAAGAGGAAGACTGGGCATGTTCCACCTTTCTCTGCAGCCTTCTTTTGAGCTTCTTGATACGCACCGTCCAACTTCTTGTTCCCATTGAGAGTACTAGACCAAACATTGTACTTGATGCTCTTGTGAATGTCGTCTTCGCTGTATGACTTTATCACAAAGAATATTGCTTCTTCGTACTTGGTCTGAAAGCTAGCGAGGTTATACTGATCCCTTTTGATCACAGAACCTACACCGTTGCTTGTTCCCTTCCCTTCGTCATCCAACAAACAAGACTCGCATTCTCCATCATCTTGGACACTTGCACTCATGTCCTTACCATTTTCTTTGTTTCTCGCTTTCGCCTTCTCTGTTTCATCCACATTTAAAGCTCCATACTTCTTCCTTAACGGGTCTTTTGGATATGAAACTCCACCTCTTTCTTGATTATGCAGTGGGAGTGGGGCATAGCTGCTCTGTAATCCAATAACATCAGTCAAGATCTTCTCAACATAAGTGAAAGAGAGAAGAAGAAGAAGAATAAAGGAAGAAAGTTGTTGGTTACTTTTCGCGTGAAAGAAGTCTTGCTCTTTGAGTAATAGTTGTTATAGTTATGACTTGAAGAAGAAGATATGTTCTGTTTCAAAGGTTGGTTGTTTGAAGCAACACCATACACATACTTGTCTCCAACAGGGTCCCATAAATAGGTAGGAGATGAAACATCTCCATAACCATATTGGTTCTGGTAATACCCTTGAGCTGCATACATGGGTGGATGAAGCCCCTGACTCGATACACCGGCCGGGCTTATAGGCATGTAAGTGGGACTAACATCATAAGATTGAAACCCTGGCATCATGTAGACCAAAGATCCATTTTCCCCTTGCATAACCTTTAAATCAAGATCAAGAAAATGATCAATTAAATAAGGTTTAATTATTGAGTGATTATTTATTTATTTCACGAGGAAGTTTTGAGTTACCGGGTATTGAACATCTGTTCCATAACCATAGTATCCATTATCCTTTGCTTCTCCAACTGAACCATCAAGACCAGGATAGTAGAATCCATAGTAGCCACCATAAGGACAAGGTAGGCCTTGGTATGTCTCAAGAGTTTCATAATACGGCTCTGGTTGGCTCTTCTAAAGAACACAAGACATCAACATAACAAGAACACAAGACATATATAATGTTAAAAAACATTAAAAGGAAATCATCTTGAATTCTTGATTATACAAAAGAAGATTAAAATGTTTTCCTTTCTCAAAAAAAAAGAGATAAAAATGTTTTACCATGGAAGTGGTGGAGGCAGTGACCTTGGCAAGAGGATCAACTTTAAGGTTCTTCACCATATCTTTAATGGCTGAAACATATAAACAAACGGTTCTCAAAGAGATTTTTTTGGATCAAACATGAGTTGGAGATTTCTTTAGCTTTAATTTGAAAGTTTCTGATTTTAATGACTGTTTTCTCAATTTAAAACTACTTATGTAGTTTTTTTTGTTTTTTTTTTCTTTAAATAATTGTCGGTTAAACTCTCTATTGATTCGGTTAAGTTATCAAGTCTAAAGCCTTTTGAATTTATGAATAAATGTTAAGCCATATGATTTTGTGAGAAACATACATACTTACTGAACGATATACTAAACTTAACAACTTGCATGCTTTCTTTAATGGTCATACCACATCCAAATCAGGATGTGCAGCAAGACGGACTTTTGTTGGTCTCTCACTACAAGAGGTATGCATATTATAAAGCACTTGTCCTCCTTTGTAGCACTTATCTTCATTGTATCATGTATTTACTTGTTTTTCTTCATTTAAAAGGAACTCAGCTCGTGCAAAGATGCAGCAACGACGGCTGAAGAGCAATACAGTGCTGAGCTTCTCACTGTGAGTTTTCAAAGACATATGTTATAGATTTTGTTGAGACATCTCACATTTGAGAAGAAAGATCTCCCTAGTTGTTGTTTAGTTCAATCTAATCCAATACTTGGCTACTGAAATAGGCAAACAAGCTTGTTGAGCTGTACAAGGAAACTTAGGAGGAATGGTCTAGAAAGGCTGGGGAACTTGAGGGTGTCATTAAGTTCTTTGAGGTAAGCTTGTTGTCACAATTCAGAGGAAACTGATCGTATCTTTTTTGGGTACGTTTTACCAGTTTTCCACCTTTTAATCCATAGAGGATTTAGCCAGACAACCTGAAGAGATATTTTATGGTCGTAGTAAACACATTTCATGTCTGATTTTTTTGTACTTTTTTTTTGTCAAGTTTTTTCACGTTTCGCTATAAAACCAGATTCTATTGATTACAAATTGCAAAACATATCGTAGACAGGAACAAAAGAGAAAACAATATAACAACAAAATAATTGAGCAACACTGTTATAAAATGAAAGCAACCCAATCCAAAGCAACCGGACTGTTTATGTTGATCCTTAAAAAGCCAAACCAAACCAAAAACACCACAGCTTTTCTAGTTAGTCTGTGTTTCCCTCTTTGACTGTATCTGATATCTCCATAGTTTTGAACTCAGCAACCAAGTCTTCTTCTTTCTTCTGTATTAAAAAACATAAGAAGAGACAAAGAAAGAGTCCATATTTCTAGTTAGAATAACATACATAGAATGAGAAGAATATGATTGCAACTTGCAAGATATAAAGAGGAGAGAAACTCAGGACCTTTAAAACCGGATTGAACCTCAGCTTCTTCTGTACCATAACCCTCTCTCTGTTTTCATAAAAATCGAAATCATCTAATATAGATGTCTTTGCTGCATAGTTCTTGAAGATGTTCAACACTTCATTCCCTTGTGTCAACCTCACCTATCACATGGAGGAAACAGTCAGTGATAAGTCAATGATTCACTTTCTTGAGCCCATTAAAAAAAACTATTTTACCTCTTGTGTGTCTCTGCTATTTGTTACAGGCTTGTTCTCATTGTTCTCCAGTATTACATGCCTTAACTGCGGATTTGGAACATCTTTGATTATATGCCACTTGACAGGAAAATAGCCAGTCCATTTATCTTGCTGCCAAAAGTCCATGCTCTTCTCGTAATCCACTCTCCCTGTCATCTCAGCTACACCACAAAACTGGCCACTTGCATTCACCGAGAAGAAGAGGAAGACTGGGCACGTTCCACCTTTCTCTGCAGCCTTCTTTTGAGCTTCTTGATACGCACCGTCCAACTTCTTGTTCCCATTGAGAGTACTAGACCAAACATTGTACTTGATGCTCTTGTGAATGTCGTCTTCGCTGTATGACTTTATCACAAAGAATATTGCTTCTTCGTACTTGGTCTGAAAGCTAGCGAGGTTATACTGATCCCTTTTGATCACAGAACCTACACCGTTGCTTGTTCCCTTCCCTTCGTCATCCAACAAACAAGACTCGCATTCTCCATCATCTTGGACACTTGCACTCATGTCCTTACCATTTTCTTTGTTTCTCGCTTTCGCCTTCTCTGTTTCATCCACATTTAAAGCTCCATACTTCTTCCTTAACGGGTCTTTTGGATATGAAACTCCACCTCTTTCTTGATTATGCAGTGGGAGTGGGGCATAGCTGCTCTGTAATCCAATAACATCAGTCAAGATCTTCTCAACATAAGTGAAAGAGAGAAGAAGAAGAAGAATAAAGGAAGAAAGTTGTTGGTTACTTTTCGCGTGAAAGAAGTCTTGCTCTTTGAGTAATAGTTGTTATAGTTATGACTTGAAGAAGAAGATATGTTCTGTTTCAAAGGTTGGTTGTTTGAAGCAACACCATACACATACTTGTCTCCAACAGGGTCCCATAAATAGGTAGGAGATGAAACATCTCCATAACCATATTGGTTCTGGTAATACCCTTGAGCTGCATACATGGGTGGATGAAGCCCCTGACTCGATACACCGGCCGGGCTTATAGGCATGTAAGTGGGACTAACATCATAAGATTGAAACCCTGGCATCATGTAGACCAAAGATCCATTTTCCCCTTGCATAACCTTTAAATCAAGATCAAGAAAATGATCAATTAAATAAGGTTTAATTATTGAGTGATTATTTATTTATTTCACGAGGAAGTTTTGAGTTACCGGGTATTGAACATCTGTTCCATAACCATAGTATCCATTATCCTTTGCTTCTCCAACTGAACCATCAAGACCAGGATAGTAGAATCCATAGTAGCCACCATAAGGACAAGGTAGGCCTTGGTATGTCTCAAGAGTTTCATAATACGGCTCTGGTTGGCTCTTCTAAAGAACACAAGACATCAACATAACAAGAACACAAGACATATATAATGTTAAAAAACATTAAAAGGAAATCATCTTGAATTCTTGATTATACAAAAGAAGATTAAAATGTTTTCCTTTCTCAAAAAAAAAGAGATAAAAATGTTTTACCATGGAAGTGGTGGAGGCAGTGACCTTGGCAAGAGGATCAACTTTAAGGTTCTTCACCATATCTTTAATGGCTGAAACATATAAACAAACGGTTCTCAAAGAGATTAGACTCAGAATACCAAGAAACCAGTCAATATACATATAAGTATAGATTAGACACAAACATAAGTAACTCTTAATTTCTTATCGGTGTGAGAAGACAGGTTAGAAACGTTGTCTGAATATTAGTCGTACCGATAAAACTTTTTTTTTTCTTTTGGAAGATAAGACTGTTTAGGTTCAAAACAGAGAAAAACAGAGCACTTAACCCATAATACACGCACATATATTATACACAAAGAACTCAGACAAAGACTAAAAGAACAACATGGATTACACACGTGTGTATGTGTGTGCGTGAGAAAGAAAAGGAACAGTACGTTCACGAGGATGTTTGGGAACATGAGAAGTCATCCACGAAGATGGTAGAGGAAATCAGATGATGAGATTCAAGAAAACTGGTCAAAGAAAAAAAGAAGGTAAAATAAAAACTTTTCAAACAATGAAAAAAAAATACAAAACGGAAATGAAGAAGGAACCAAGACAGAATTATCTGTATTACAGAGGTTTATTTATTAAACTAATAAAAGAAAAGTCTCATCATCACGAAGAAGACATCATCATCAAAAGATTGTCAACTTTACCTGAAAACAAAGTACAGATACGGAACAGAGCAAAAACAGAGAGATGATGATATATAAAGAGAGAGAGAAGAATGGTAATGGCTGGTGAAGAAGAAAATAAACAGAGTTTTTTCCCTTCTTTTTATTTGTTCTTGCTCTTATTTATTTTTTTTGGAAAATATAAAAAGAGGTTGTCAAGAGGTACAGATGGATGGTCAAGAAGAGTCCACGTCATGGCCTCGTGAGATGAATGAATGGTAATCGTTGGATTAGGCTACAGACAAATCAAAACATCTTTTCTTGCCAACTTTTCCATCTGGAATCTATTCTTACACAACTCTCTCTTCATAGTGCTTCTTTTTAAAGATTTTATAAAACAAAAGAATCTTAATTTGGCATTAGTTAGCTAACACAA
The DNA here is from genome assembly GCA_026261945.1 of Hirschfeldia incana. Classification (NCBI taxonomy): domain Eukaryota; kingdom Viridiplantae; phylum Streptophyta; class Magnoliopsida; order Brassicales; family Brassicaceae; genus Hirschfeldia; species Hirschfeldia incana. Next base: position 7,647,918 of record JABCMI010000011.1, on the reverse strand, counting down.
TTAATTCTATTATTTTCTTTAGAAATAGTGATTCTATTAAAATATGAAAGCCAGGACCAGTTCTCATGGTTGGCCAAATAATAAACAGCATAGAATATGGTTTTGAGAAAAGAAGAGAATAATATAATATTACATAGTTGAAAACAATGGATTTGACCCTGTCTATCTCACTCTCCATGTATCCCTTCAATCCCAGTAATACCACACATAAGAAAGAACCACAAAAATGCCTCATTTTCCATTATTAATATTCCCTATTTAGTATTGATGAGAATATTATTAGTTTTAGTATTTTTCTCGCTAAACCATTTATATTTTTATGTACATATTTAGATTTATTCTCGGATTAAAAGAGATGAACAATTCATATACGCACACCCGATCCTATCTACTTAGCTGTTCTAGATATACAAAACTATGCATTGAAATTCTTTTTTATGTCTTTAATTTCTTATATAATTTTTGGCGCATAAAATAGTTTTTGGTTATCTTTATAGTCCATGCTATCGTTCTTGTTTGAATTCTCTTTTAAAAATGTTCATTAAGACTGAAGATTGAGATCTCTTACCCTTGATGTGCTTCCATTATTGCAAATCTGAGATTTCTTTTAAAATTTGTATTATTAGGTGTCAACTGGCCATTCGTATATGTATAATTGTATTCGTTCAATATTTATACTTTTCCCATCAAAAACCAGATCCAATTCATAACTATCATTTAAAATAGGTGGGTCTATTACAAGTTCAACTTCTTACAATTGCAAGAATGAACACTTAATACGTTTTAACGTTTCTTTATTAGGTTGCGACTAATAATTAAACTCAGCCTCACCTTACATGCCTTTTTAGCAAAATAAAATGTGTGTTTCTCACTTTCTCCATTAGTATTATATCCCAAGTAGATGTTACTTCGGGATCAAGTATATTTGTCAACATCTCACAAGAAGAAAATCATATGAAACTATTTAATATACAATAAATCGAAAGTTTTATGGTGCAGAAGAGAACTACAAGGTTCCACGTTTTGGCTTTGTCATGGCCTAAACGTGTCTGCTTCACATCTATATGATTTTTTTTTTTGCTAAATGTTTTTTCTTGAAACGATGTTCAGTTTTCTTTGCGTTTTGAAGTATTTGTATGTATTGATTTTTATGTTGTTAAATGTGATTACGTACGTATACCAAGTTTGTAAGATTGCATAAAAGAAAGAGCCCATTTTGCAGTCTACAAGTATTTGACCACTGAATAAATATTTTTTTTGGACAAACAGAAGAATAATCTATGTAATAAATAATTTAAGTTTACATCATCAACTTAGATATGTATATTAAGCTTTGTTGTTATTGTTTAGTAAGTTACGAACTGAAGAGTAAGTCTTCTCTCTTGAGATCAAAAGGTAAACGAGTCTGCTAGTGTAGCAGTGTTAAGCTTTAAACTTGGGCTTTATGAAATGGTCTCAAATCACTTTCGACCGTTAGAGGGTTCTAGTTCAGTGGTATCTAAATAAGCCCGTCTACCTCTCAGATTGTCAGCTTCCTGCTTCCATACGAATCATCATAATACGTTCGTTCATGAGAATTGCAAGATCCTTTTGGCTCTTACTTAAGGACACGTGACCAACAAGATTGGTCTACACTTTCTGAAATATTGCCATGGGTAACATCTCCTTGGCCAGGTGTTGCATTTCAAGAACATATATATAGCCTGAGGGTTTATATAAGTTTTGGTGGAGAGAAAGATGAGAGAGCGTGAACCATGTCGGGAGGGCAAGGAGCAGAGCCGATGGGATCAAAGACGGCGACGATCACGATGTACGAGTCGGTGGAAGGAGGACAGAACAAGACAAAGCTTGATATAAGGTCAAAGGAAGACGAAGGTGGAATTCAAGTTGATAAGCACCAAGAGAAGGTCACCGATGCTGCTGGTCAAGGTGGACCTGTATTTGGCGCTGGCAAAAATGACAAGAAGCAGGATCTTGGTGTTACAGGCACTGGCTAGATATGTGTGTTTTGTACTATAAAATATGAATGCATATATGTGGGCTTGTTCTTGTCATGCAATGTTTGGGTTTGTCTAAGAATCAAAAATCAATCAGTTAAGTAATAATATCTCACTCTTGGTACCAAAAATAACATTAAACTTACACATGGACATGAAAGTTGTTCTAGAATCTAGATGTCGTTATAAGCGGAGGCAGAGGCATTAAAATGGGGGGCAGAAACTTTAGCTAATTTTGGTTATAAGGTGATATCTTTGAATCGGATTCACTACCTTTGGTCAGGATGATCAATAGAGTAGAGAAGACCTGGCCAGTTCTGCAACCAACAATTGAGGCAAACCGCTCTGCTCTATCAAGGATTCAGAGTTATGAAGTAAGGTTTTCTCCTAGGGGTGGAAACATGGCAGCTGATAGGATAGCAAAGGAATCAATCATTTTTGTATCTAGTATTCTTAAGTTGTATTCTATAGTGTCAGTGTGGCTTAAGTTCCAAGTAAGGTCAGACTTTGAAGTGTATCAAAATATTGGTGAATGAAAGTATTTGATGAATTAAAAAAAAAAGAATCTAGATGTCGTTTAGAGATGGGCATGAAAGTTGATAGTTTCAGAAAAAGAATCCATTCAAGACCGTGAAAAAGCGAATAACGACCACGGTGGGACTCGAACCCACAATCTCCCGCTCCGGAGGCGAGCGCCTTATCCATTAGGCCACGCGGTCATCTTACTGGAATTCTGTAGTTTCAATAATATAGTATTTTTCATAATCTTTGTTGTACCAGTTTTTTTAAACTTATTAGTAACATCTGTGTTTCATCAAAAAAAAGTGTCAATAATACGTAGTAACATCAGTGTTTCAACAATTACAATCTGCTATTACTCGTTTGCTGGTCCAATGATTTCAAATCCCGGATTAACAGATGAAAACCTTAGAGAAATTAAACATGGAAATAAATCTGAAAGGTTAAAACTATTGAAGTTAATCATAATAAGATATCGGTTGTAGATTTTTTTATGTAATTTTTTTCATAATTTTAACATCATAATTGATCAACTTTTTTAAAAAAATTACAATCTACTATGAAAAACTTGGGACAACTCTGGCACATGACACTAACAATGTCTTGGTGAACAGCCACGTCTCAGTTTCTCATCTATCATCTACTTATAAAAAGCTTGTTCATAATTATTTCATGAATCATGACCATTAACAATTTCCTGTTTGTTGATTTTATTCGAAAGAAAACAAAGCATAAACGTTTTGTCCGACCCAAAAAAAATCAAAGTTCCTATAGACACAGTCCTCTTTTACTCGAGGCAGATTTCAAACCAAGCTGTATTCCTCAAGTTAAAAAACATCATCCGTGGCTTGTAATCTTGTTGCTAGCCTTTCCCTTTAAGGACTTTTCAAGAAGAAGAATCCTCCCCTTCCATAGGCAAGTCTGGTTGTGTTGCCCATTCAGTCCACGAGCCATCGTAGACTGGCACATCAGTTTTCCCCACTCGGTGAAGCCCCTTAACATAGAAAGCAACCAAGTCAGATTCAGACTCTTCTGCACCGTTTATATATAGTCTCAATCAAAAATGATGGATGAAGATAATTAATTACCATTGCCAGGATGCAAGCTGTTACGCCAGTGCCACACGAGGCCATGATAGGCTTGTCCAATGAGATCTCTGTAACAAAAAGCCTTGAGAAGTTAAGACCGCTGTATAGAAAATAAGATTGTGAAACTCATTCTTCCAAGTGGAGATACCGAGATAGTATACCTTCTTGTTCAAAACGTTTCTTTAGGTCTTCTGCTGGTAATAGTGTTTGAGAAGCAGAATCAAACAACTACAGAAAGAATAGAATTTACCACATTAAACTCCGAGGATAAAGATGCAGCAGAGAGGGCGTGAAGGAAGGAAACAGATTCTCTATAGGTTACCTGAGGATAAGGGACACACTTGCTTCCAGGGATATGACCACTTCTTATTCCCTTACGGGGTTCTGGTGCTGTACCATCAAACCTGTTTTACAAAAAAGCGTAACTAACGGTACGGTGATTATCGTATCCTAATGACAGAACTCAAGTGATCATAACTTTGCAAATCATAGTACCTGGCTTTGGAACGTGCGTCTACATGTTGATATGTCTGATCTTCCATGTTGTTCTTGACCTGTGATTTGACCAAAACCAAGTATACAGATACTAAAATTAAAGCACAAAATGATATTTAAGACAAAACCGTTCAGAAAATGACAAAACCTGATCAAGTGTCCACACTAGATGTGGCTGGAACTTGGTCTGAAAGGTTATTGGGCTCACCTGAGTACGAAAAATAAGAAAAAGTATATCTTCACTGCTACAATCTCATTATGAATGTACAGAAAGACAAGATAGAAAAGCATTCCCAGACTACTTACGGTATGTCCTTGGTAAATTTTCTCTATAGCCTCACTTGCAGCACTAGCTTTCAAAATAGCATCACCTGATGCACTAGATTCAACATCGTAACCTGATGCACGCCATCTCGGTAGACCTCCATCGAGCACCCACACTTTGTCATGTCCAAATACTCTGAACATCCTGTTCACAGTAAAAGAAAGGAGCACCCATCAATTGGTAAAATACCCAAGAAGAGATAAGGAAGAAATTTAAAACACAGACTGGAGCCATAACTCACCACCATACACGGGCTGCACTAAAGACACCCTTTGCATCATAAACAACCACTCCGTCCTTGTTCTCGATTCCAAGAGCAGAGCAACCAGCAGCAAAAGCTTCCTCAGACGGTAGCATATGTGGCAACTGTATCAAGAAATTGATATATCATACTATTGTTTAGATGGTTACCTCTACATCACATACAGGAACTCACAAGCAAGACGTCATAAGTATAGTAGGAAAATATGTGAATTTATAATAACATGATGTTCTTTTCAATTGTTCTCATAGATCGATGGCCCCTAGGTGCAGTATAGTATGATGTACACATAATATCTTGAAAAATAGCAGCAAAAGAAGATATTCACAAAGCGATATCAAGTGTTTGAGTTGAGAACACATATCTTCAGAAAAGAGAGAACATAGTGATTCTTACACTTGTTGATCGATCTGATATTCCATCCAAATCAAAGAAGAGAGCACCGGGGATGTGAGCAACCTGTAGACCAGAGAACAAAGTCCATTAGTATCAAGTAGAACGGAAATAACAAAAACAATCATGGAATGAAAGCATATCAATCACATGTTTAGTATTCACTCTAATGCTCACCTGATACTCTTGGATCGGATTTCTTTGCTCATCAGGCATGTACCATGATGCATCCAAAACCTGAGCAGAGGAGAATAAAAACATGTAAAATTAAAGTATGTCAGAGAAACCAAATGAGACAAAAGGGGAGTCACCTTCAAATCAGGCTCTATGAGATTGGAATGAAGCCAATCAACAGAGACCACAGGCTCATTGGTCGGTACAGATGAAGTCGAGTAGCCAGCTCTTGCCCCAATTCCAATTCCAGCAGAAGCCATAGCTCGAGCTGATCTATAAGCTGTAGAGGAAAAGCCTAACTGAGAGTAGAATCCTCTCCTCTGCAATTATCATCACAAACACACACACAAAAAAAAAGAGTCAAACTTTATAAACAGAGAAGGAAGCATCAATTGAGTCAGATCTCATCAACAAAGTGTAAGCCTTTATGAAAGCAGCTAAGTCAGCGATCAAAGGAGATTGGATTAGGGACTTACAGTGAGAAAGGAGGCGAGAGTAAGGGTCTTTTGGGGGAGAAGAGAAGGAGTGATCAAGCGGTGGCTTGCAGCCAGAAAGGTTCTGGAGAAAAGTGTAGAAGCCATGTCACAATTCAACTGAGTGTTAAAAGATGGTTTTGATTTGAAAAGACGCAAACTTTATTTGATCCTCTCTCTCTCCAACAGGTAAAGAAGAGAACCCCCAACAAGTTTTTACTGCTGCTTCTGCCGCCACGAACCGGTCAGGAACAGAGGACACGACTTGGGTGATTTTGTCATTATTGCAAAGTGAGAGCTAGTACTGTAAATAGTATTTGGGAAGAAAGTACGAATAGACATAAATATCAGACCATTTTGTAACCATAAAACGGCGTCGTTTAATTGATTATTCTTGTTGTTTTCCTGTAAATATTGAGAAACGAGGATCAGTAGTGTAAATAATATTTTAGTTCAAAAGTGAAAAGAGACATAAATATTGGAGCATTTTGTAAATTACATTATTCGTTTTCTTATTTTTTTTCTTTCTGTTTTCCTTTGTTCAAGAAACCTAAAAGCTTTATTTATCAGTCTTCGTTCGTCTCTCTCTCTACTGCGAGACCATTCTGTAGTTCGATCCGTACATCAAAGGTATGATATTTATATGTATCTCGATTGAAAGTCGTCTCCTTTGTCGAAACCCATATTGAGAATTGGAATCTATCTTTGTTTGATTAGATCTTGTCATCAGATTTAAGTCGCTTCAGTGTAGTAAATTTCGAGTTATGCAAAATTTGGGTTTATGTTGATGAAAGATAGTGTGTGAATCGTTGGATGTTCTGTGGGTTTTTAAGTTTTAGCAGATTCAGCACTTCCCATGGTTCCAAGTTTGTGTTTTTTTTTTCTATCCAGAAGATTTGTTTAGAAGAGTGATTCTGTTTTACAGGTTTTTTTTTATTTAGCTAAAGCTTAAAGGTGCAATGGGTGACAGTCAGTACTCGTTTTCTCTCACTACGTTCAGGTATGAAACTTGTTTATCATTATTCAAACGCATCTCTTTCGGTTTCTTTTCTGAGGGTTAATTTGTGTTTGTGGTTATGAAAAAAAACAGCCCATCAGGGAAGCTGGTTCAGATAGAGCATGCTCTTACAGCTGTTGGATCAGGACAAACATCTTTGGGAATCAAAGGTTTGTGGTCAATGATGAATGGCCTGATGGAATTCGAGATAGGAAGGAACTTTTATAAACATGAATGTGGTTTGTTTCTTTCATGCAGCTTCAAACGGAGTTGTCATTGCAACAGAGAAGAAACTTCCTTCCATTCTGGTTGATGAAGCTTCTGTAAGTTTGATATAACCTCTTCATGTTTCTTTCAAGTTTTATAGCAGTTTGATCGTTTTCCATTTTTACCCCTGCTTGTGGAACTTTAGTAGGTTGTAACTATTGTTAACCGTTTATGTCTCTATTTCAGGTTCAAAAGATTCAGCATTTGACTCCCAACATTGGAGTTGTTTACAGGTTCCTCTTCTCAGCTATCTTGACTTCTTGTTTTAATAACAGATAGGCTACTCAATATCTCACATCATTTCAACCCTAACTTTGATATTTCATTTCATTCTATGAAGTGGTATGGGTCCTGATTTCCGAGTTCTTGTGCGAAAAAGTAGGAAGCAGGCTGAGCAATATAACCGTCTCTACAAAGTAATCCTTAACATCTCTATTCTTGTTTTCTACTTTTTCTTGGAGTATAATCATATGCATGTATGATAAATCTTCAATCCTTTGGATTGATGACTCCAGTTAATATAAACTATTTCTTATTAGTACTAATTTACCAACTTCTAATGGGGTTTTTGATTGGTACAGGAACCCATCCCTGTTACTCAACTTGTAAGGGAAACCGCAACGGTGATGCAAGAGTTCACTCAATCAGGGTAACTACTATTCCAAATAATCTCTATGGTTAAGAAGAGTTGCCTATTTGCTTATAGGTTTAAGATTGATTTGGCACGTTGTTAAGCCTCAACTGTATCCATTAACTAGGCTACTGAATCTTACTTGAACTTTCGATTTCCTTCTCTTAATAGTGGTGTTAGGCCGTTTGGTGTTTCTCTACTAGTGGCTGGGTATGATGACAAAGGTCCCCAGCTGTATCAGGTATGTAGTAGTAACATTAAAAAGATTTATATAACCATTATTACTGGTTATGTCAAAAAAAATCATTTATTTCACTAGGTGGATCCCTCTGGCTCTTATTTCTCATGGAAAGCTTCTGCCATGGGAAAGAATGTTTCGAATGCCAAGACATTTCTTGAGAAGAGGTGACTGTTTGTGATACATAAGTATATGATCTTGGAAGCATGTCATTTCATCTTAGTCTTATCTTATCAGGTACACTGAAGATATGGAACTTGATGATGCCATTCACACTGCGATTTTAACTTTGAAGGAAGGGTGAGAGTTCTTAACCAAGTCCTTTTTTTTTCAGAGTTGACAAGAAACTAACATTTTTTTTCCTCGTCTGATGCACAGTTTCGAGGGAGAAATCTCGAGCAAAAACATTGAGATTGGCAAGATTGGTGCTGACAAAGTTTTCAGGTAACGTTTCTCAAGACTCCAAACAAATAGAATCAGAGAATCTTTCGTTTATTGACATCAGTGTACTGAAAAAGAGGCTTGTTATGTGCAGGGTACTAACACCTGCAGAGATCGACGATTACTTGGCTGAAGTAGAGTAAACTTTCATTTAGCCCGTCCGTGCAGCTGAGCCTGATTTGAATCATAATGCTATCTTTTGTTTTTTTTCTGACTGGTTGCACAAACTTGGTGGATATTTTGCTTCTGTAAAACTTTTGGAACTTGTTAAGACACTAGAGACCCAATTTAGTCTGTTTTCTTTTCATGCAATTATGTTCAAAACGTCATGCGCACAAATTACTTGAGAGCCAAAACTTGATTTTTTTTGTCCATGTCCATTTAATTTTTCGAGAAACACTCCGGAGGATGAATCATTCTATGGTGATTAGCTTCTTTATTCAGTAATATGATTTGGTACAAGTTGATAGAGGTGATGGCATGCATGGGGACAAGGACTTTGCTTGACTCGTTGAAAAATGCAGATGTGTTTTCTTGTTATTCAGCAAAGCTAGCTGGTAGATTGTTGTTAGATGATGGAGAATGATTATCAAAGCTCACCAAATATTCCTCTACATATAACTTAAAATACCAGAAGTTTCAATATTAAGCTAGCTAGCTATATATGTATCATCTACACACTTGAAAATGCCAAGAAGTCAACTAAGGGATACAGTTTTCTATATTATCTAACTTTCTTCAAGTATTGATATCCAGAATAACAATTTAAGAAAATGCCTTAAACCAGGCATATAGTAAAATCATAGTTTGGACTTGTTAGTGCATCATGAGCTCGTGGGTCTTCAAAAGTGATGATGATGATGAAGATGCTTCGTTTAGTGTTCCAAGTTTACCCTGTTGATTATCAGCTTCTTCTAACTCTAGTCCGCTTTCCAGGTGCTTGAACCACTTCTTGACTTCATCATCATCAGGCTCTTCTTCTGCTCTGAACTCATTTGCACCAGATTGTTGAAGTGAGTTTGAACTATCTAAGAAACTCCATATGTTAGGATCTGAGTCAAAAGGGATCTCTAGTAGTTGTGGTTTGTCTACCTCTTGAATAATGTCTTTAACCTCGCTATATCGAAACAAGAAGCCTATCTTTGGATCATCTTCCTGGTTTAAATTGTTGGAACCACCAGAGAACACTGAAGTAGTAGATTCTTGAGAAGTCTTTGTGTTCAAACAACCTTCTGCTTGAGACTTATCTTCTTTCCGAGAAGAAATAGAATCACTTGAACATGTTGTGGTTGCTGAGCTCTGAACAAGTCTTTTCTTTAGATGGGTATGCCACACATTCTTGATCTCGTTATCTGTTCTCCCTGGAAGTTGAGAAGCGATTCTTGACCACCTTATCAAAAATGTAGCAAGCCAATGTCAATATCAAATCACTATTAGCATATATACAGAGAGCATATAGTGATTTTACTTGTTTCCATAGTTTTGGTGAAGCTTGATGATTGTTTCCTCCTCTTCTACAGTGAAGTTACCTCGCTTCACATCTGGTCTAAGGTAATTGATCCACCTTAGACGACAACTCTTTCCACATCTTAGTAGACCTTCATTATTTTGCATATATATATTCGGAATCATATTAAGAAAAGCCATTCAAGAGGCTTTGCTTTGATCATGATCAGAAAGCAACAACATACCAGATTGTTTAGGGAGAGATCTCCAGTTCTCATGACCAAACTTTTGAATGAAAGAGATGAGTTTCAAGTCTTCTTCTGGGCTCCACGGACCTCTCTTCACTTTGGTCTTGTCGCAACAAGGTGCTCTTCCCTTCCCCATCCCCTCTCTCTCTCTTCTTCTTCTGTGTATATATATTATATATACAATCAATTTCGAGATTTACTTTTACCAAATAGAATTGGTTATGTTGTTTATATAAATGAGAGGTAAGAGTGTGATCTTGACTTGATAAAGATAAATGAAAACAAATGGATTTGATAAATTGTCAAATCAGATTTGTTGATTATTATTTGGGAGAATTCTCTTTTCTCATTTTTACTTGATTTGGCATCTACATGATGCATGTAACTTTTTTACAAAAAAAAATGATGCATGCAACTTATTTTTTTCCTTTTAATATGCTTGCTCACATTTTTGTTAGAAGTGAATAAATAGTTTTAAAAAAAGATTAAATAAATAGTTTTTTTTTATTAATTCATAAAACTAGTTTCCCACAATTAAAGTTATAAGCTTTGAGATTTTTTTCCAGAATGTATTAGGCAATTTTTCTAATGTAAAACTAGGTATAGACAAGTGTTCATTTTGTTATCTTATATTATTTAGAATTCTTGAAAAAGAGTTAGGTATTCTTAATTATAACAATGGAATTAATCACATGTATATACTGTACAAAATAATAGTTTTAAAGTGAACAAAAAATATATATTAGTTTTTCATTAGGTAGTGCTTTTGTCTAAATATGCAATGAGATTTGACAATATTGTTTTTGTCAGCTAATTTTGTCCAACTCTCACATAACCAACGTGGTTCCATGCAACATTGCCGACTCTTGAATATACATATTATCCCATAATCATGTAGTTCCAAAACAATGAGTAATAAATTATCTCTCATGAACAATGCTGTTCTATAATAAAAAAAAACACAATGCTGTTCTGAATTTTTAATTATGCATCCCTCATGCCATGGAATTAATATATTTATATTTTGTCAGGACTATCGATTTCTTATACAAGAACAAAAACGCTACTAAGAAAATATAAAAGCTATAAATTAAATCTAAGAGCTAAAATAGAATGTTATAGAAACATCATAAAGTAAATTCAGAATCACAACTGAAAATACAAAAAAAAACGATGTAGTATGTGTGAGCAAAGTGCACGATCTCACCAAACAAAAGAGAGTGGAAAAGGTCAGAGACATACGTCATTTTTGACTTCTTTGATGTTTGGTGGGTTTGGTTTTGTTGTTGGCACTAGGCTACGTTGACTACTTAATATCACCAAACCTTCATTACTTTATTAATTTCTATGTAACCATCCAAAAATGATTCTCAGTAGTTGTAATATACACTTATTCACTACTATCACTATGCAGTCCAAAACCAATTAATGTTTGGAGTATTAAGTATCACCCATGATTGAAGCTAACCCGAAGTAAGAAACCAAACAATTCTTCTAAGTAGTTGCGAATATTCAGTGATACATATAAGTTATAAATGTTTAGTTTAAAATTTATATAAATATAGACAAGTCTACAGTTTCGACTTTCGACATACAAAATGACAGACTATGGGTTTTGCTTGTTTATGAGGAGGTCCTTGGTGATCAGAAGGTTGGTGATCACAAATATATGAGTGGAAACTATATCATGTGAACAAAAGTGATGTAGTATTTCAACGTCCCTACGGAGTATGGACCTTATTTCATATAAGGTTTCACAAAGTAAAATGAAATTTCTGTAAACTTATGATGAAGCATGTGTTGCTGCTGGAAATTCATACGTGCGTCGAAATCATATTGAGTTCACTGACTTTAAAGTCCAGATCCTTTCGACCCAAAAAAAAGTCCAGATCTTAAGCTAATGGAACAAAGGCCTGTGTATGTGTTGTTTTTGTTGATTATAGGAATTAAGTTATATATTTCAATTCATATATTTTGACACTTCAAATTCAATCCTATAGAAGTATTTTCCAAAAAATCAATCCTATAAAGTATAGCATACATGGTGAACTGTGATATCCGTCCGCGAACATGTTAAATGATTAAATGTGATTTTCAACCATTTTCAAAAGTTAATGTATTCGTATATATTGTGGCGTTTGCTAAATGAAAAAAGAATAGTGATGGAAAAAACAATCATGTTATTCATCAATCAAACCCAAATGTGCACTAGTAGATTAATTAGCTATCGCCATGTCATGGTCACGAAAAAATTGTGGCTGTTTCTCAGTTAAGTACGAAAAATATGAAAAAGTCACAGAATATAAAACGTGAACATTCCTGTTCAATTCGTGAAAAAAATATGACTATACACGATTTTGCGAGGATAATTTTTGACAAATAGTCACGAAATAACTAAAATCATAACTAATCGATAAAAATAATTCTGACCACGATTTTCTTAGGACTATTTATAAAATAGTTACGAATTTATCACGATTTTTGCAACAAGACATGAGCTTAACTATGTAAGTTTAGAAAGGGGAACACACGGAAATTACAACTTGATTTATTAATAGTCACCTAAATAAGATTTTTCAAAGTATGAGTTAACGTTGGATTATAGATTTAGGACCAAGAAGGCACCTTGAAAAAAGAGATCTTAAACAATAAGAATATTATCCATCCTTGGGTTGGTAGGACCTTTGCTTAATAGTAGTGATCTATTTTTTTAACGAATCACTCATTTCATCCAAGCACAGATCGAGTCAAATGATGTAGTTGGGCCTATACTCGTAATTTTTTATTGATCTCGTAACTAAATCGTGTTTAACGGTGTTGTAGGTCTAACTATGGATCCGACGTTTTTACCCAAAGAAAAGAGACTATGGATCCCACGTTATCATTCCAACTAAGGAAAAAAAGGCATGTGAAATGATGTACTTGGGCCTTTTAAAGCATGCTGGGATTAGTAAAACTTCAAATGGGTCTGTCTAATTGAAATCCGCGAGCTACAAATATTATGGTTTTGTGGCGATGATTGAGCAAAAATGACGGTAATCGTAAATAATCTGAGCTGAATAGGCTAACAGCGAACCGAGTCCTTTAGTTTGGCGATGATTGTACAACTGTTTACAGATAGTTTTACTAATGGCTCATAGAACGATCTAATACTTAATAGGTTTAAGAAACTGACTCGAACACTGAGGACAATGAAGAGGGACCTGGGACAAATGAATAGGGAGGAAGTCATAGTGTTATATCTTCATCAGGCCCGGCTCATATGTATTATGGACTCTGTGCATAATATAACTATGGTCTAAATTATATATTGTTATTATTTTTAAGAATGTTTCTCTATAAAAATGGACCTTTACTATAAAGGAATTTTTGGTCACAAAAAATGGACCAAGTGCTGTTGCTCCTCTAGCACATGCCAAGAGCCGGCACTGATCTTCATGATGTTATATTCTCTTTTTACCTCACCCAGATAACTTCGGTGTGGACTCCCTGGCTAAGGGAGACCGATCACGCGCACAATGCTTTGATGTTATTGACGTTCTGGTTCATTCAAGACCTGCTCTAGCAATTGGTCGGAACGAACCGGAGTAAGGTTGCTATGAAAGTTTGATTTGATGCCATATAAAAAAAAAAGAATAGGGAAGTCATAGTCAGATAGACGAATGTGATTTTCTCATTTGAATTTTTTTGGGTGTAATTCTTCCATTTTTGATGGAGGATTAAAGTACGTGAGGAATGGACTTTTATGTACTGAAATTTTTTAATACCTGCTTTAATAATAGTAACAAGTAGTTTTTTTTTTCCTTTAACGAGTAGTTTTACAGTATTTTTACTATTGTGTCTGATCAATCTATTTCTGGATACAAAATACTTGGGACGTTTGTGTAAAGTAAACCTTGTATATCCACAAAATACATATATGTATCAATTACATTTTTCAATATGCATAATTAATAACTTTTCCACAACAACCTAAGAAATGGATTCATATCTTATTGTTCTATGTATATTCTCTGTTACAATTTAGTTGAAGTTTGAAATTTTGCACACTGATAAAATTAAATGAAATACTTTATAATATAACCTCATCTTTCATTGTTTATTGATATTTGTCGTTGTGTAAATTTTAGTTAAAGTTTAAGGTCTTCCGTCTGTTTTGTAGAATAAATTTCCGTTTCAAAATGACTGTTTTTTTTAGAATTTTTATGTTTGAGATTTACAAATATCTGACTCACTTGTTTCCATGTTTATCTTTACAGGAGACTTTGTTGCTCTACTGTTAGGTATCTTTTCTCCAATGAAGGGAAACACGGTGGTGAGCTGAGCGTGCAAGCTTTACGCTTGATTGCTAATGAACAGTGGCAGATTTAGAAAGTTTTATTAGGAGGGGGGGAGGGGGCAGAATTTCAAATTTTAGAAATGAAGTATATTTAACTTTAGACTTGACATTCTATTGGAGGCAAATTTATCTAATTTCTCCAAAATTTATTATAAATAGTAAAGAAAAACTTTTTAAAAAAATCCATGGGAGGCACATGCCACCCCTTTGCTGGCTCTACCTCCGCCCCTGCTAATGAAGTCAAAACTCAAAATGCCAACATCATCTGAACTCTATTGAGGTATCCGTTGGTCTTACTTCAACATTTTAAGAACTACACATTTATCAATTTATGCACCACCTCGGTGGGAAAACTGCTCCTTACGGAGAAAAAAACTAGATCACAAAGTTAATATTTTCATTTGAAAACATATCCTAAGACGAATACAAGGCGTGAAATAATTGGGGAAGTATTCGCCAAAAATCAGTCTGGTTATATTTTTCTAATCTCTTTGGCTCTGTTCTCACTTCTCCTTAGTTGTATGATACAACAAAGGAGAAGTGAGAATAGGTGTTCATGTCCATACGCTTTGCTGAGTACATTGGAAAGCGTGACAGAGAAGATGCCAATAAGAGTAAATATAACAGAAATGATTAAAGAAACAATCAAGAGGAGCAAAATAAAATGCAGGAAAATGAGAGGAAGAAAACCAAAGCGAGAAATAATGTCTACGATCAGAGACGAGGTAATTTACTTTCCTTCTCTGCCAAATTTGACGTTTTGACAACTCTGTGACCATAACATCTAAAATGGTTCGCTTCTTACTGTTCCTTTGATCTTAAACTTGATGACATTTTTCAGGTTACTGCTGATTGTTTCCTATGAACCAGATGCTATGGAGAGAAGAAAGATGCAGACAGAGACTCTCTCTGTTGTTTTGAGACCTATTCCCGTATCCTGAGAAATATAATCTATTTAATTGGCGAAAGCTATTTTCGTAGATAAAAAAATTTGTGTTTTAATTAAATCTAAAGATGGTTCTGAGCTTTATCGCAGTTATATAGATACAGAGATAATAACCATTTAGCTGTATAAATATCTACGTCAAATGCTCTTTTTTTTTACGTGTGTCACTTGTCTAATTGCAGCACAGAAGCAGACACAACATTGAATCCTGTGCCTTTGGATCACACCTTTGCTTGCTCCATGCTAAAATGGCTTGGCCATATTCCCCCAACAATTAGACTTGGACTACATCGGAGATCTCATGAACTATCTAAAAAAGCTTGCCTCCAGCTGTAGCGTCTCCAACAACTCAAAGAAGAAAAACTCAAAACTGTTGACAGTATCTGAACGCCTGAGGTGTTGCCTTGTCGCATTCACAGTCATGAGGACCAACTTAAACGCCTTGAACGTTGACTTACAAGACTTCTTTGTCCAGCTTTACAACCTCCTCCTTTCGTCCAATTTAATCACAAAATGATACTATAATCTATCAAAAATGTTTTACTTACATATAATCTCCAGTGCAGTATAAATAAAACATTTAGCACAGATTATCATAAAACAATATAACTATCCATGATAAAATAGTCAATGTGGCAGTTTTTATGATTATAATTCAGTAATAAGAAGATCTTAATTATTAATTTAGTTCTCATTATTGTTAAAATAATACATTTCCTAATATTTTAGATTTTTGTTGTTTTTGTGGTAATTTATAGTTGCTTATTTTTATCTTTGTGGCTAACCATATTTTTCGACATTAAACTGTGTAAAACCTCCTCTCGCCAATTATTTTACTTGGTTTGTATTTTTTTAATAATTAGTTAATGCTATTAATAAAATATCTAGAACTTCACATTTTATTATAAATACTTCATGTTGATGATCTTAATACTCCAACAAAAAAAAAATCATAAAAATGAATAATTACATAGTTTTTCTGTTAGTTATTGCTATGTGTTCTTGCTTAAGTAAAGCTTGGATAAAAAAAGATTGCCCTATAAATCGTGTAATGATTACTAACCAACTCGGCGGTGGTCAAGCATTGGGATACAAATGTAGTAATTGGTTGGGTCATGATTGGCAAGGCAGTTTAAAAACTTTTAATCTTAATAGAACTTGGGAATTTGCCGATGTTTCTCATAGAAGAGAAAGAACAAGGTATGAATGTGATTTATGGTTTGGAGCTCGGAAAGAATTTCATTTTGATGAGCTTGAAATATATCGAGCTGCTGCTAGTCCTAGATGTAATCAAATACGTCAATGGGCAGCTAGACCTGATGGGATTTGGTTCAGAAGAGATCATGACAAACCGTTAGGCCTTGTCCGCCCCTGGAAGAAAAGATAGATATAACTTCTTCTCTTCCATTTCCTGATATTGAAATAACCAATAAAGATCTACTAATAATGTGCTATATAATATATAGAAAAAATATAATAATAATAGTGTATGAGTTTAAGTAATACTTATGCATGTTGTTGTTTCAAGGTTGTAAACAATAACACAATATACTTATTTTATAATAATTCTTGTTTTGTAACAGTGTCTGCATCTTTACACTTTTCTTTATTTTATAATGCAAAACAAAACACGTTTAGAATATGAGAGATAAAGTATGGGTTTTGGTATTGTTTTACTCATATTGTGTTTAGCAAACATTGAGAATATTGAGATGGTTGGGTTACTTGTAGGGTTGGGCAAGTAAACCGAACCCGAAAATCCGAACCGAATCCGACCCGATATAGATGAATCCGAACCGATCTGAACCCGACATAAATACCGAATGGATCTTGTTTTATGGTATAATGGATTATGGGTATTATCCGAACCGAATCCGAACCTGAATGGGTATCCGATTGAACCCGAAACATTTAAACCCCAAATTTGTTTTTACCAAACATGATCTCAATTCTTAATATATATTCTAAATATATTAAGATATATTGAGAATCTAAAATATTTATCTATTATATGAAGGTTAGTGATTTTATTACATGAAAGTTGATGGTTGAATGTGGTTGTTGAATCTTGAAATATTTAGATATTTATTTTTGTTTCAATTAAACAATATTTCTCACTTCATAAGAACTTAGTTTTGTTTTATGCTTTCGTTTACTTGATTTCCTTTTTATCAATACATATCTTTCCCTTTATTTTGATTTTAAACGATCTTGGTTGGTGTTCCGTTCTTATTTTTGAATCAATTTTACTTACGATTTGGTTACAAAAAGGTTCAAATAAGGTATTTTAAACCTGGAAACCCGATTTTACTTATGTTTTGGTTACAAAGTAGGTACAAATCAGAAATTTTAAAACCGAAGAACCGATTGGGACCCGAACCCGAAAGTATATTGGGTTGTACCGGTTTTTTGAAGATTTATTAATCCCGATCCGAACCCGATATAACCCGAACCGATCCCAAACCGAACTTTCAAATAATCCGAATGGGCTGATTTTGATAAACCCGAAAAACCGAAACCCGAATGGATAAAACCGAAACCCGATTGGGACCCCGAATGCCCAAGCCTAGTTACTTGGGTACTGGCATGACTCCATTCAAGCACAGAGACATGGAAACATTCTTCTAAGAATCTCGAGAAGCGTGTCCGGTTTGTTCACAAGTGATCTTCTACATTACTATCAAAGGAGAAAGGGGTAGAGTCTTTCTCAAGAAGCATATACTGGTTATAGTTTGTTCAAAAATGCCAATTATTATTGTTCCGAGAGAGATTTGTTGCACATACTGTGGACGGAGTGAAGTAAGTGTAATGAAATGCAGTCTTCAAGTGTTATCTTCTGATCTTACATCAAACCATGAGTTGTGTACCCACAAGGCATCTATTCCAACAAATAATCCATTTTTTACCGTCCCTTGTTTTCTTATATGAAGACAATAAGAGTACTACTACTCGTTAAGATATTATTTACTTTTCGCCAACAAACAGAACCTTAAATACTCTCCGTCGATTGATTCAGCGCGTGTCACAACGCCTAATATGGTACCCAATGGTACCAAGGAAGACGTGACATACTGTAATTGTGATATGAACAATCTTGTCCATGTGGTGGTTGTAGATGCAACTGGTATTATATAGAATTATAATAATACCCTTGTTGTTTTCTATGTGTACACGACTTCTCTTGATTTGTTTTACGGACACGACCGAACATTTATTTGAATGCATGAGAAGGGGGTCCAGAACTCATGTGTCTTGTGAAGGTAAAACAACAAAACTCTCTTTCTCATGGTGTTGGATGGTAATAGGCTGCTAATACATCAATTTTCCCTACGTATAAAGAACACTTATAAACTGCGTAGTTAGTTGTCTGTTTTTGTTCTTAGTAAGGTTTCGTGTATTCTGCGGTTACAAAAAAGGGGTTCCGTGTATTGTTAGAACATGTTAGCTAAAACTATATATAGTCGAAACCTATTGGCACAAAAGATATCCACAGTCTTCTTTTTTTGTTCTCTTTCTTGAAACTTTAACTAGTAAATGTATTCGTGTCCTTGTCATTTGGCATCTCAATTCAAAAGAAGGCTACACAACTAAAAGTATAAAACCAAGTTCTTGAGGTTGATTGAAGCCTCAAGATCAACTAAACACACATCTTTGAATTTTAGTTTTGTTGTTTTTTCTGCATTTTCTTTGATAAAGCCTAATCACATACCAAAAACGTAAGGATTATCTCAACGTATCAACCAAGGATTGGAATGGATACGCTGATGTTGTATTCGATTACAGAAAACTGCTGATAAAGACGGGCAAGACTTATAACCACACCACGATATTGAATTTTCTTCTATATAATGCAGTATATGTCTATTAATTGATCTGGGAAAACTTGTCTGTACACAGACGAAGACGTGGGCTATCTTAACCAAAGGGAGCCCCAGTTAGATACTTTTGGATGATGATGCATATTAAACAAGTTGACACATAAGATATCAAACTTTATGGCTATCATTTTCATGTATGGAGGTTTTGATATCTTGGGGACAAAATTCTATAGAAATGGTCATTATTTTACAGTGGTCCTACACGGTTCCAACCATTTTTATAATTTTGGTTACTGTTTTCGACAGAAGAACACATCATGCAATCACCCAATGTTATTTTCCTTCGTTGTTTGGTCCATTCTGAAATGAAACCTCTCTCTTCCTCTCCTTTTTCTTTTGAAAACTCGTTTTCAGCATTTCCAAGATACCAAAATAATTCAGTGATAAATATTCATGTACATTTTTGAGAAGTATCTGCACTTGTTAGATCTTGAATAAAACTTGGGTTTAACCCCATGGTGAACTCTCAAATTCACCACAATTGTTAACACCAATCAAAGTGTCATGTAGGATTGATAAAAAAAGAAATAAAAAATAAAAAAAAAAGGAAAGAGGTGAAAAGACGTAGATTATTTTTTTAAAAGCATCTATGGCTTCTTCTTCATCACCCACAAAGAACATTGAAAGCTTTGTTTATCAAATTACTAAATCCAAAACATTAAACCTTAAATCATTAGGTAAATCATAAACACTAAACATTAAATTCTAAACTCTCAGAATATCTCTTTACCCAAGAGTTTAAGATTTACCCAAGGGTTCATGATTTACTCAAGGGTTCATGATTTATTCAATGGTTTAGGATTTAGTGTTTTTGAATTTAGGGTTTAGTGTTTTAGGTTTAGATTTATGATATGAGGACAGATGATTGTAAATACTAATATGACAAAAAAAAAACTTTCAATAATATGTGTGGATGATGAAGAAGAAACCATAGATGGTGTTAAAAAAAATTAGTCGTAGTCTTTCACCTCTTTCCTTTTTTTTTTAATTTAATTTTGTTTCTTTTTTTACTAATCTTACATGGCGCTTTGATTGGTGGTAACAGTAGGGGTGAATTTAAGAATTCATCATAGGGGTGAACCCAAGTTTTTCTCATTTGTCCCCAAAATACAAACTAATTCCATGATTACGTAATATTAATTTGTCCCCAAAATACAAACTTAATGTTGCTTAGAAGAGTAAAGAGCACCTCTTCATCCCGAAGCTCCTCATGCATGTCTTGTGTTTTTTTTCCACTCTTAGGCATTCCTATTTTCAAAAACTAAATCATAGACATTGTAAAAAACTGTTGATTTCTCCATTCTTTTCTTTTGTTTTCTTTTGATACCCACATGAGCACTTTAGTTACCTTTTTCCAATTAATGTTTTGTTGATACCCACATGAGCACTTTAGTTACCTTTCCCAACAAAACATATTTTTGTTCCATTGACATAGTCCAATCTGGTGTAATAACTATCCACATGAAAAAAAAATGACTTTCATGTATTCGTTACCATTAAACGTATAGCATATATATACTTTTACTTTGTATAAACATATTCCATATCGGATATGATATCTACCCACTAACCCCAACCATATTATAAGGCTTCGAATGGTACTATAGTGACAAATGGTTCAACATCGATGTGATTTTTACAGTTATAAAAACGTATAAATATATGGTATATGTAGAGATTTTTGTTATTGTTAACTGCAGTGCGGAACGAAATGGTTTAAAGTATTCGGAGCCTATAAATGATTTGGGTAGTTCGCTTTCTTTCTCTTCTTTTAAATTTAATTTATAACTTTGTGCTAAGCATGATAGCCTAATATAGACAAGGAGGAACTATTAAAAAGACTTTCCTAGACACTTTTCTCTGTTCAAGAGAGAAAGTAGTACCCATGAACAGTTAACGTACAGTTGTGGGGGATATCATCAGAGTGTGTGAGAAAGAAACAGATGGGAATGATCTTGCTGTACTATATAGGCCGTCTTCAGATGGGTCTATAATCACATTACCAGTTTACCACACTCTCTTGTATGTCTTCCTTCTTGCACCATCAAAATCAAGTTGCAAGTTATGTTATAGTATTATATATCATAACATTAAAGAATCTGACATCGCTGAAAAAACAGTTAGAGCAGCATAATCGCAGGTCTATGTGATCATAATCATTAATGTTTTCTAATTCACATGAGCATTGCAGCGTTGTGGTTGGGATGACTGATTATTAACATCATATGTTTTTCCACTTTGAATTATTCATCTGTTGAAATTGGATGATAGTAATGATGAGAAATAAACAAATGTCTTGTGGCTTTTTCTGCAGTAATTTCAAAAGACTTCACACCAAATCCACTCAATATTAAAGGGAGAAAAAAGGAAGAGAGGTAGCATTTTTCTTTGGCATTTTGATATTCGTATGTACAAGAAAAAGAAACAAAATGCTCTTTTATGTTGGAAAAGAAACAAAATGCTCTTACTGCTTTTATTAAAGAAAAATGATCTTATTGCTTCTGGTATCGTTTTAATCACATTACCAGTTTACCACACTCTCTCGTATACCAGATATGCCAAATCATATCTCTTTTTCAATTGTAATCAAGCAATTATTATTATTTTCTTGATGAAAAAATTAGATACGATTTTTAAGATATCTTGAAAACGTTTATAATTTAGAGTTAATTAGGTAGATATACATAAAGAAGTGGGATACCATTGTTTTGGGGGAAAAAGTGAAGATCACTAAATTATACATGGTGGATAGAGAGTACAAATTCCTTATATAATTTATATGTTAGCTGATAATGTATCCTTTGACAATGTAGCTTTTTAAAATGAAGTAATGTATAATTTAGTGATCTATCTAATTCATGTCAACAATGGGATTCTACTACTTTAGAGTTTGATATAGAAAAATTTCAACCACTGAAAATGTCATTTGCTTGAAGGATTGGTTTGGGGTGATAATCAACTTTGAAATTTGAATTTCCTTATTCTACTTGTGGGATTTTAAGTTCGATACACATTATTGAAAACTAAAGGTTAAAAAAAGAAAGGTAACATAATTCTGTTCCCATTTGAGTTTATATATTTTCATAGTTATGCAGTCAAATCAAGTTGATGGATTTAAGGTGAAATTTGAAGTGGGACCTATTTCCCAACAATAAGCATATAATTTCTAAGTTAAAATATTAGCTTAATTATTTTTAAGAACAAAGGCTTCAAATGTTTCAATTCGTTCCACACCGTACCGCAATTAACAATAACAAAAACTTTTACATATGCCGTATATTTATACATTTTTTTATAATTGTTATAACCGTACGCACCGCAGTTAAACCGTTCATCCCACACATCTATACGACTATATCTCCACACTATAGTTATTCCCAAAGACATTTATATGTAATCTACAAATCTTCCATATGATATCGTGTATATATTCCTGTGTAGATATATTTGGTTTAGTTGATCTTGCACTTCTAAAGTTGATGTTTGATTTAAAATGTGTATCTAACTAGATGTTGGTTACATATATATATACGGGGGCAGAGGCAGCTTTGTGAGAGGGGGGTCAGCTGACCCCTATAGTTTTTTGTGGAAAAAAAATTATTTGTATTTTGTGAAAAGAATCTGGTAAAATGTTGTAAAATTAGTATTTTGATCCCCTAATATTTTCTAAAACGTGACTTCTTGACCCCATGATTATTTAAGACCCATATGGATTTTAGCTTGGTCAAAACCCATTATCTAACTAAACAGTATGTAATAATTATTTATCACTTTATCTTAACTCTTCATGTTTATTTTACCACTATTCAACCAGTTCTTTTTCCGATAAAGATAATTTAACTAAACATTACTATTTTACACACACATTTTTCTATTCAGTCCTCAGAACATTTTTTCACTATCATAATCACAATTTAATCTAAAAATATCGTAATAAACACCACTTTAAGTTAATGATTAAGAATATTAAATATATTGTTTAAATGAGTTATTATAATAAGTTTAAATAAATCTTATATGTAATTAATATTTTGCTGTGTATTAAATTTATCTCGGTCTAATAAATTTCTGGTTCCGCCACTATATATATATATATATATATATTTACTATTGAACACACATGGTACTATATGTTTCCACGTCTTGATAATCTTATATATTTGCTTTTGGATTTTTACTCAATTCACATGCTGACTTCTCTTATATACATGCATGCAAATTAGGTTGGATTTTCATTTGAGCTTAATAGTATTCTTATAATTGCTAACCAAACAATTAGAATTTTCTTTACAAGACATTAAACGTTCAAGATAAAACGTCTATGAGCTATAATTATCTCAAACTCAACATAAAATGAAAGTTCAAAAACAAAATCAACATAAAATGGTCATTTTAACATATTTATTCATTAATCAAAATACTTGAAATCTATATGGTGGAAGTATGTGATGAGAGGTTGATTATATAGAGGATGAAATAGTACTTAATCAAAGTCGTTTTAGCGTAATGGTAAAGAGGTTTCCGTCTTGGGTCTGAAATAGTACTTTCTCATATATATATAAACAGTTTTCACAGCTTCAAAATATTTTATAAAATCGCAGCCTCCAATGTAATAATCATACAAATACTCTAAAAGAATAGAGAACCCCCACCAGAGGTGAAGTATTGGAGAAAAAGGTGATCATAAAAAGATATCTAAAATAGAAGTGGACAAGTTGCATGACACAAACCCTAACAGTAGAACATTTGTGTATCCCATCATTAGAGTCTCTCCATTTTTGCTCGTTTATTCGCTTAGACATTTGTTATATTATAAGAGAATTCATGACTTTCCATTCATATGTGATATTTTAAAAAATAGTCTCTTACAAAAATTCAGTTATTATTCATTTATTACTAATAATATGACTTAATAATATATCATAACTAATATAACTATTAACTCCTACAAAACCAAAAGGATAAATGATAGCCAGCTATACAAAGTATCCGCCATCACATTGTTAGTCATGCCAACTATAAAAGTGCATGTTTAACTACACCAACTATATGTTATACATAATCACATCCTCCAAATTTATGATGTTATGTAACCAACATCATTAGCTAAATCAGAGTAATCGGTGATGTACACGTGGACGTCGAAGCTTTTATGTTAAAACAGATTTTAACCCAAAATAACTTATCTTATTTTTTTAATTTATTTTTAATTTCGAACCTAGACAAAATAAAAGAAAATAATTTGGGACTGCTTATTTTTTAAAAAAAAATCAAAATAAGCAAAAAATCCAAATAACCTGAGAAACCCGAAAATGTTGTTAAAACATCCAAAAGATAAAATAGACATATTCTTCTAACATAAGACATGACCAACCAAAAAAAAATCTAAAAATATTACATAAATAAATTACTTTCTTATGAATGTATTTATGCATATAATATTATTAAAACTAAAATATAATATTATAAGAATAAGTTTATGTATAGATATTAATAAATCAACTATATTTATTAATAAAATTTTAAATTTAATATATTCAAAAGAATCGGATCCGGATCTGGATATCCGGACCTAAAAATCTAGATATCCGGATATGGATTCGACGAATTTAGGGCAAAAACAGAACCTAACCCGATCTGAAAAAATAGCACCAAATCCGTACTGAAATTGATTAAATATCCGAATGGGTTCAACTTTTTGGTATTTAAAGAACCGAAACCGAACCCGACCTGAACCAAAGTATTTCGGGTACCCGGATATATCCTAAATATATTTATATACCAATATATATTAATTATTTTTAGATTTAATGTATATTAAAAACATTCAGAATATGTAAGATATTTCTATTTGTCCAAAATACTTGAAAATATATACAAATAGTCAAAATTACATGTATAAAATAGGTTAAGTATACTCAAAACACCAAAAATATATATTGATTTTCAATCAAAATATTCAAATCAAACCAGTTTATATGATAATTTTAGGTATTTTGACCTATGCTATTCAAATTTATATGTAATATATATTTCTTCTATAGATTTTGAGAAATTTTAAGTATATAATGAATTTTAAAATTTTAAAAGTCATTTGAATGGGTTATCCGACCTCGAACCGAATCCACAAAGATCCGAACCGAACCCGAACCAAATTTTAGAAATACCTGAATAGGGCTGAAATCTTTGAACCCGAAAATCCAAAATCTGAATAGATCCGAACCAAACCCGAGTGGATACCCGAACGCCCACCCTAAACGAATTCAATATTTTACTATCCGGATCCGGGCACCCTAGAGTGGATACGAATCGGATCTCGGATCCGGATCCAAGCACCCAAGAGCAGATACGAATCGAATCTCGGAACGGATCTGGATCTCAGATATTATGTCTCAGCCCTAGTTAAAATTTGTCTTAAAGGGAAACGAGAAGGTTAACAAAGTTTAGTCTTTTATGTCCACGTGTACATCACCGGTCACACATTTCAAGCTTTGGCACATAGCTTATGGAGAGAACAGAATGAATGTCGGCATGGAGAGAATCCGACAGATGAAAACACAATCATCAAACTGGTTCATAAGCAGATCCGTTTGAAGCTGCTTCTGGTGAAAGGAAAGGGGAAAAGGTATCTCGAAGAGGGTTTATGCAAATGGTTTGAGACAAAAGCTTGAAACACTTAAGAAGTTGTGTTTCTTAACTTGTAATTTTCTGATTAATGTCAAAAACAGTAGCATTTGATGTAAATAAGTTTTTAATTGAATAAATTTTACATTCATTCAAAAAAAATTTAGCTAATGATGTTGGTTACATAACATCATAAACTTGAAGGATGTGGTCATGCATAGCATATAGTTGGTGTAGTTAAACATGCATTTCTATAATTGATATGGTTAGTCATGTGATGGAAATACTTGGTGTAGCTAACTATCATTTTTCCAAACTAAAATGGTAAACATGACCAATTTTTAATTTTTATTAGATGTAAAATCAATTTATAGATAGATGTAAACTATTATCAAACCAGTATCATATTATTATTATTATTATTATTATTATTATTATTATTATTATTATTATTATTATTATTATTATTATTATTATTATTATTATTATTTTTATTATTATTATTATTATCATTATTATTATTATTATTATTCTGAACATGCAATATAAATCAGTCTATCGACTGTTACAAATTTGATGTTTTTAACAATATTTTTTAAAAAAAAATTATCTTTGACCAATTTGATTTAGTTTTTAACAGTAGGTCCAATTTGATTCAAATTCAGAAATAAAAAATATGTAAACTAATACTGTTATGTAATTATGTTTTCAAAACAAAATTTTGTTACAAGAATACAAAATTTGATTTTTTATGATAATAATATCATAATCACATAAACACATGTATAATAGAGCTAAATAATACATAATACAATACTATGTTAATTATTGATAACTTTTGTTTTATAAACTAAAATAATTTAATATAGAAAATAAACTCGTACGGTTGTACATATCGAGATCTAGTATATAATTAAATAAAAAGCATAACCGTAGGGAAATGGTCCTTGGATTATTCAAAAGGTTTCAGATAATAATGTAATTTAGATAAACAGCAATCGGTCAAGCGTCACTCTCTCTTTTTCTCTGTAAATTTGTTTTTGCCTGATTTGGTGCTTTGTGTGTATGTGACACTTTGGTTCCTTCGCATACTCTTTATCTCCATATTCAAAATTACAATATAGTATTAAAAAGTTGTTTGATCAATAAAAAAAATTAAAGTTGGACAAAGTTAAAAGATTATTGTAGCGCTAATACCTCACCTGATTATTAAGAAACAATATGTTTTCGAGTTCAAATCTTTTATGTAAAGTAGCTTTTTTTGTCAAAGAAATTGTTCAAAGGGAGGTACAAGGACCCAGCGTTAGACCAAAAGGTCAAAGAAACAAAACGCATTAACAGCAAAAACCAAACACCAGTAGGTGATTCAAAAGAAAACCCAAATTGGGTACGACGATTATGTAAAGTAGCTTAATACGTTTTCGAAAATGCAAATAGGATTTTAAATATGTTAATAGTCTGCATTGATGTAATCGTTGACGTAAATGTGGATGTTGGTCGTTGATAAAGACATTGTCTTGAGTGGTAAATCTAAATACCATGTGAATGATAGATGCTGAGTTGGAGTTACGTAATACGTAGATTTGGAAAACAAATGTATATCTTGTAAAATGATAAGAGAATGAACTTAGAAAATAAATTTACATTTTAAAAGGAAATAAAATAAATTCAATTATAATAAAACAAAAGTTACACTTACTAATACGAAACTAGATGTTTTTCTGCACCGTGTGCAGTAATAAATTTTTCAAAATTTAATTTATATTTAAAAATAAAATTTATTAAATATTATAGATTTTATTATTTTACCAATATTTAGATAAAGATATGATTTGGTTAAATATAGAATTAAGAATAAAAAAAAATTTAAAAAATATTGAAGAATATATATGTATATATTTAAATTATAATCTTAGATAGTATTTTCTATCTATTTATATTGGCTAAATATATTAAATCAATTTATATTTTTCACAAATTAGATCAATTTGTATAAAACTAAAAATGATATAAAATTGTATAATTATCAAAAATTTAAACTAAACAATATTCATAAATTTGTAGATATATAAGAAAATAATGATTTTACGCTTATAAATCTATTTTGTTTTTAAAGGTAGCAATTACGAAAAATTTAATAATCAAATTGTATAATTATAGAAAATAAAATAAAATAACATTTCGAAATTTGTAGTTTTATATATATATATATATATTTTATAGATGATGTATGAGATATTACCATATTTAAAAAAATTACCAAAGATAAATATCAATGTTAAATGTAATGTATGAGTTGTCACCATATCCTAAAAAGTTTACGAAAAATATATAAACAATAAATGGAATAATCTATGTCATATTTTTCTGGAAGTCATGTCATCATTTGTTTTGTGAAACTGATTGTAGAAAAGACATGTAGCAAAATCACTTCTCAAATAATATATGGAAGCAATTTTCTTTTTTTTTAAATATTGAAGAACATATATGTATATATTTAAATTATAATCTTATATATTATTTTCTATCTATTTATATTGGCTAAATATATTAAATTAATTTATATTTTTCACAAATTAGATCAATTTATAAAACTAAAAAATGATATAAAATTGTATAATTATCAAAAATTTAAACTAAATAATATTCATAAATTTGTAGATATATAAGAAAATAATGATTTTACGCTTAGAAAACTATTTTTTTAAATGTAGCAATTTCGAAATTTTTAATAATCAAATTGTATAATTATAGAAAATAAAATAAAATAATATTTTGAGATTTGTAATTTTATATATGAATATATTTGTTTTATAGATGATGTATGAGATATTACCATTTTTTAAAAAAAAGTTTACCAAAAATAAATTTCAATGTTAAATGTAATATATGAGTTATTACCAAATCCTAAAAAATTTACCAAAATATAATAAACAATATATGAAATAATCCATGTTATATTTTTTTGAAAGCCATATCACTATTTTTTTGTGAAACTGATTGTAGAAAAAACATGTGGCAAAATCAATTCGTATATATTATATAGGGGATATGTTCATATTCATGGGTTCCTTACACTAGAGGTTTGGAAACACGAAGACAGCTGTTAAATAGTTATGAGATCGTATGTATTCTATAGGGGACCGGGACATAGAGACAGATTTTATAGAAAAATAAAAGTTTTTGAAAGTGTTCTTGGTCGTCCTGAAATAAATGCTTGTATGTCAAATAAAAGAAAAACAAGATTGGGTAGATTAAAGAATATTTCAATATTAGTGTGCTAGTGTATTAACATAAGACTGTAAAATTGAATAAATAAGTTCTTGTAAAAACATGTCTTCAAAAAAAAAAGTTCATGTAATATATTTTAAAAGTGATATCTAATAAATTATATGTGTTTATTTATTGTTTTTTGGTTTATTTTCTGTATAAAATTGTGTTTGCATCTTGCACTTACAGTTTCAATAGCTATGTATTAGTATTACTAACTAGAAATAGGTTTCTATAATCTGAGTTCTGAAACATGTGTTCGGAACTCTAAAAAAGGGTCGGATTAAGATACAATGAATTAGTTAAAGGTTAATGAGATTACTTGCAGGTGCATGGATACTCATGCAGTAGAAGATGCTGGAAGCAAATCTATGTAAACGCCTCTTATGTCATTACATGATAACATCGTTGTAGGCCCGAAAAAAATCTACGGAGCGTCGTTCCAATTTCAAACACCACAAGACAGTGGGAGGTATATTAAGTTTGTTGACCCATGCATATCCAAGCTTATACACATAAAATCATGAATCATGCGTTGTCCACACGAGTTAACAACTCGGATCGAACGGTCACTTGTACGTATTGCAAATAATTTACCAAACAAAATTTATTCTAACCTTTTTACGGAGTTGATTCTGAATCCATCCGAATAAAATATTTGCATAGTTTCCAATTTTCTCAACTGTTTTTTTCAAACTACAGTAGAATCTCTATAAATTAATACTTGGTAAATTAATAATCTTTATAAATTAATAAATTTTGCCGGTGCTATCTTGGACCGGTTCAAAATTTGACACAAATCGATAAAATAATAAGATAATAACTTTTTAGAAAATTCTATGTAAATATATGGTCCCGTTTAAAGTATAAATTAATAATTTTTATGTATACAATTTTGTATACGTAATAACATATTGTAATATTGTTTGTTTTATATTTACATAGAAATTATCTTTATATTTTCTTAACATTTAATATATTTTTATGAGATTTAGTAATATTATATCTAAAACCACATTTAAGTTCTATGCAATATATATTATATACATCGTATAACATAGTAAATTTAATATAAAAATGAAATTTCAAAAAATGATAATTAATGTATCTTCAACATGCGTTCTACATTGTTATAGATGGTACAGTTACCCCCTAACAAATTTGTACATCGTCAGTTTACTGGTTCCCTGTAAAAAGAAAAGTATTTTTCCACTTCGAGATACCGTTCTTCGAGATTTATATTTGAAGCATGCAACAGATCCAAATGCTACAACACATTAATAATATTACAATATCGATAGTGGAATATTTAACTAACTCAAGTATAAAGATTTTATTTACTTTCGGTCTTAGAAAAATAGCATATAACTCACGTCTAGACTCTGGATGATATTGAACGTTTCAAATATCATGATTTAGAATATCGCACCTCCATTGGTCGATCCACCTGTGAAGAAACAAAGATGTCTACATCTAAATCTAATACTCCAGTAATACAAATACGAACTCCACTTTAGATTCGTATGATCAACATAATTAAGTTAAACCAACATTCTAGGTTTTTAGTTTACAAAAAATATTCTAGGTTTTTCGTTTTTTTTTTCTACTCGCACAAAACAAAAAGCTAAACAAGAGAAAAAGAAGAAGATATATTGGCTGCTAGACTTTTTATTCGTGCGACGGACGAGTATATCTCCTTTAATGTTGGCATGATCTCTTTGCATCGCTTTCCCGTGCCCGCTCCCTTTTCATTTATAAATCTAAATCATTTTTAATAAACATCTATTTTTTTTGTTTCGATAGTTCAGCAGGTTAAACATGTATAAATAGTATTCCTACGCTTCTTATACATTACCAACGAACTATGTTATATAGCTTAGTTATTAGTATATTTTCCTAATTGATCAATAGTTTTTTTTTCTTGAAAAAATTTATATATTTTTTTTATATTGATAACTCAAAGATAAGTATTATGTTATTCTTATACCCTACTTTTTCATATTTTATAGTTTAATCAACAATGTTTTTTCTTGTCTTTGCCTAGAATCATTATTTTTTAATTCATCTTTTTGTAACACTATACTAATCTCGGATTCATTGATGAGATCTCTTAATTAATTATGTCACAAATCAATTTGCTAGAAAACAAATGGAAAATCCAAGAAAAAAAACTGAGAAAGAAAAGAGAGAAAATAAATGTCAGGCGGAGTACGCAGGAGTCAGGAGGAACAACAGCGACATTTGCGCGCGTCCGACGTGTCAGCTTTTACCTCTTTCACTGTCTCTTTCCTCGCTCACGCTTTTCTGCCGGCGCGTAGCTTCTATACCATATACTGTACTGTTTTATAGGTCCCACACTGCACAAAATATTTCTTTTTTTTAAATTGCCCTAGTTGTTTTGGATTATTGTTTTCATGAAAATAATAGTAGTACTAATATTCACTTCTAAATAAACAAATTAAAATTAGTATCATGATTTTTGTTTATCCAATAGGACTGAGCTTTCTATCCGTTAAATTTGATTCGATTAGTTATATGTTGTTATTCGACCCGAAAATTCCGGATATCCGTAAGTTTTTGAAGCAAAACAAATACTAAAATTCAATATCCGCTAAAATCGAAACAAATCAAAATATTAAAATTATAGGAAGTGAATATCTGATCCGATCTGTCAATATATAAACACATGTATATTTTGATTATAATAAAAGTTTTAAATGTATAAAATTATGTATTTATTATTTTAATATATGATTTGACAAATTCTATTCACATTATTATTTATATAAAAGTATTACATAAAACGAAAATAAAATTTTATGACAATTATAATATTTTTCTTAACTTTTGTGTTATTATAATTGTTAACTAAGTTTAAAAATATACAAAATATGTAGAGTCATTATTTCTTTTAATTTTTATCTTATATATCATACAAAACAAATATTTTACAAAACAAATTTGTATCAATTTTTAAGATTATTTGTATTAATAAAAAACGAGTTATCCGTAAGTATCTGCGAATATCTGCAAATATCTATTTATTTTCCGGATTTCTGTTTTTCCGAATATTTGTATTTTCCGAAGCAAAGCAAATCGAAAAATTAGATATGTATAACATTAGAAGCAAATCACAAATACCTTCAAAAATTCGGATATTTGATACCTACCAAAAAGATAAAAATGTATCATATTTCCACACGGTAAGTGAGTGGGGCGGATGCCTTGAGATTTTTAAAAATTCTAATAATGATTTTCATGTCCCGATTATTTCCTTAAAAAATTTTGACAATGCCTTCCCATAACATTCATTTCAAGATCAGCCCATGGTATTTACGTTACAATATGCTCTTATTTTGCATTATGATTTTCATTAAATTAATGAGTGTATTTTTTAGTGAAAATTAGTTTTGATTTTTTTTTTGAAATTAAACGATACTCCCTCTATTTCATAATACTTGATGTTTTAGTTTAATGCACAAAGATTAAAAAATTAGAATCTTTCTAGAAAAGTATTCTAAAATTATAATTTTATAATCAACTAACCAATTATAAAAAAAACTGCAAAATCTAATTGGCTGAACAGTTTCCAATAAAGTTAAAGTTAACCTTAAAACTCAAAACATCATCTAAATTAAAACAAAATACTTCCTCCAAACAAAATACTTCCTCCAAAACATCATCTATATTAAAACGGAGGGAGTACAGTAATATGAAATAACTCAAAAGTTAACGAAGTAAATCTAAAGATTTTGATTTGCTAACTAAAAATATTCAACTAATTTCCTTACAATTGTTTAAGAAAAAAAAATGAAGAGGGAGTTTCCATAAACAAGGTCAAGACGACATGTTGACATGAACGCTAGCGTTTTTGGGAGAGCTACAGATCGGGCACGTGTGCACACTGGACCCACACACTCCACACAAGCACAAGTGTCTGCACGGTAAAAGCAACACACACGATTCCTGCTCCCCACAGTTTCTGCACATCCTACCTTTCGACGCCTTACCATGCGCCTCAACAGCTACCGTACGCCTAACCGTTTCTCCACCCGCGCTATTCCCGCAACACGACTCCGCATCGTCGCCGTTATCGCCGTTACCGTTATCTAATCCCGCGTCAGAGCCGTTAACCTGCGCCAAAACCTGCTCGAGGTTGTTGCGGAGGTCGTTGGCGGTCGCTTCGTTGGTCTGAGCGAGTTCCCGCCAGATTTGGTTCTCGGCGGAGAGTGACCTCACGCGCTCCTCGAGCGCGTGGTTTATCTTCCCGATTCTATCTCTCTCTTCTTCCTTGGCACGAAGACTTTGCTCTATAGCCACCATAATCGTCCTCGCTTGCGTCTTCCTCTTCTCTTGAATCTCGAATCTCACTCTCTCCATCTGCCATTGAAAGCAAATGTTAGTGAGTGTTAAAACATATGAACCGTTACGGACAACGGTGAAGGAGGTTTTGCTTACGTGAAGGGAGACGAACCGATCGATGTCGTGCTGTTGATGATTGATGTGAGAGGAGATATCAATGTCTTGGCCGAGAAACGAAAAAGGAGACGATGATGTAGGATTCTCATGAACAAGATGATGATAAGAATCTCTGGAGCGTTTCCTCGTGTGTAGAGATAACAAATCACAGTTGAGATTGTCCCCATCGGGGTAGTAAGTGAACGAATCGGTTGTTGTCGGGATAGTTTCAACGTTGGAGGAGCATCCGCCGTACATGTTAAGAAGCGGATGCGAATCGTCGGTTACGGAGAAAGGTGAAACGACGCCGTATCCGGTTTGATAGTTCGTGCAGAAACCGCCAGTGGTCGGTTCCATGGTTATGTTGTTGTTATTATTCATCACTAAGTCTCTGAAAATAAAAACAGTAGAATAAAACTTTAGAAAATAAAAGAAAGAAAAGCCAGAAATCATCAGATCGCAGAGAGAGAGAGAGAGTTACAAACCTGTTGGAGAAGAGTTGGAGAGGAGAGAAATGGAGATGGTGAGCATCGACGGCCATGAAAAGAGAGGAGGGGCAGAGAGATGTGATGATGAGAATAGAGAGGAGGTTGAAGTTTTAAAAGAGATAGAAATGCATGCGTTTCGGTTTTTATTTTGCTGTTTTGATTTGCGTGAAGGGGAGGGCCCTTTGTTTCTATCTTTTTATTATTCTTTCTTTCTTTTATTTGAAAGACCAAATCGAAAGGAACTTCAACCATATGGTTGTTTTCTATTTATACACATCGACGCGACGAACGTACACAGAGAAATAAAAGGAGAGAGAGAAAGCCAGGTTTTTAGAAAATAATTAATTTCATTTGTTTAATCTCTTCAAAGGTAAATCTAACATTTATTCAACATACTAAATTTTAATTAACTTACCATGTTCTTAGGGTTTGAATAATATATTGACTCTCTGTTTTTGGTAACTTCTTTACGATAATTAGTTAATAACAGGTTTTCTGAAATTCAATATATTTTTAACTTACTTCCTACGTTTTGGTATTTAGTTTCCTAATTCTCTGATTTGAATTGAACTGAACGTTGATTTTGTTCTTATTCAATATTACGATTTTGTTTTTTTTTGGTTAAAGATTTGTTCCACATATATGCGACATATATTTATAAGAACATATATTTTTCGGCTATAAATAGAATAGGTCGGTTGGGCCGTGATTTTAGCGCCATTACAGGGGTATTTTAGGATAGTCGGAAATTACTTTTTTTGTATGATGAACACCATGCAATGGAGATTTGCCACGTGTGAAAAGGTCCGAAGGAGTCACGCGCATTGCCATGCAAGCAAGCGTCGCGAACAATTGAGTGGGACCCATTAATTTGTCTTTTGTACGGTCTGTAAAATGGGTAAAATCCTACTTTTCGTTTTTTTTTTCGTACAGTTTTGGCGTCATGTGATGCCACGTCGTAAAACAGCTCTGCTATACTTATGTTTGACCCCATTCTTTGAACTATGGAGTAATTTTTCTTAACATCAACAAAAAGGTTGTAACTATATCTTTAATAAAAAAGTTTATTAGATTCTTCCATTCAAATGATAACGAGTCTAGTTAAATTCAGTAAATAAATATATTGATGAATGATAAATTCATGGAATTTAGTGTAGACTAAACTTTTTAAGTATTGTAGACTAATTTTTAATAAGTTGTACAGTATTTATTTAAAAGTCAATAAGGTTAGACATATTCTTAAAGTAACGCACGAGAATTAATTCCTACTTTGATTTATGTCCCTTTTACTTTCCTTTTTCCTACTTCTTTTTACAATTATTGTGCTTTGTTATATTTTCGTTCCCACGCATTAAAAGTTAACAAAATATATGCCTTTGTCTTTTAGAAGCATTCAAGTTCCACTATCTTAATCTGTTTTAACAAAACCAACATTTTAAAAGTAGATTTTGTAAAGTAAAAGAGTAGCCATGGTTCACAGAATCACAATGTACGTGCTTTGTTCTCTCGCATATCAATTTTTCTTTGTTAAAAATTGATCCTCGTTCGCATTTGTTATGTATTATGTTTTATATATGAGATTACCAACAACGTAACGAGACATTAAGTAATGGGTGTCTGTCTGACACATGCAGAACAAGTGACATTAAGTAATGGGTGTCAGTCACACAACTAATCAGAAGTGTTACTTAAAACTATATATCTTGAGAGGGAAACGTGGCCGGCGTGGTCGTCGTGGATCTTCTCGCTAGTTCTATTTCAGTCCACGGTTGGTCCATCTCGTTTCTAAACCAAGTTGTCTTTGGGTTAGAGATGTTATCTATCATGAAGTCATTTCTTGCAAGCTTTTCCTATCTATAAGACAATAGTCTTATCTGTAAACGTTTAATTTTTTTTAATTTGAAAGCCCTTTAGCAAAAAAAAAAAAAACTATATATCTTGAGAAAAACATGAAATCTTGAATTGTCGTTTCCTATTTGATTGAGGAATGAAGAACAGGTGACATTGCTGATTGCACGCCTTGACTTTGATGTACGCTATGCTTTATTTGCTGTAACTTTAGTCCTCATTATTTGTTGTTCTTCTATTTGATTCAACTGAAAGTTGGCTATGGCGTGTAATCATGTCATGTGGTATCGACATTTGAAAAGAAGAAGAAATTATAACCATTGTAGGAATCTCAAAGGGTTCTTTACCTAGAAACTTCATCTTTCCTTAAAGGCACCACCACAATTCAAATATGCTATGAAAAAGAATTCGTGCTTTTGTGTACCATATTCATCATATATCTTTCGGTTCATACATAAAATATTCGTTTACTAAAGTTCTTGAAATTCGTGACTTTATTAATACTTCTGTTCCAATGTCATATCACAGACTTAAATCTTACAACAATTCAAAAGAAGCTCACTGGATGTGTAAACCTTCCCATTAAAGAGAACAATGTGTTTGAATTAATTGTTTGGGCTTGGTACGTAGTGCATACATATCACATGTACTATATGGGTCCATACATGAGGAGTTCGTGACCTAACATATTAAAACCATATTAATCTTTGGATATTTATCATATGCACCTAGACATCTAATCTGGACCTAACGTCTTAATAAAAATACCATATGGACTGGAATTCACCACCACACAATTATATATAGAAAATAAGAACTGTGATCTAATTGTTTTTATATAATTTCTTGTTTTGGTTAACTATTGATGAAGTATTCTTTCAAAACTTTCGAGATAAAAGAGTTAGGTTTGAGGGGTCCTGATTTGATTAGATATGTGTTGGGCCATCACTCTTTCTTGCTCATCAAAAAATACCTTACTTAGCCGTATCATCAAACTTAACTTTCACGATTACAAAATTTCAAGATTTTTATTTGTTTAATTCTAAACAAAAATCGTTGCCCCATTAGGAGACAAGAGAAGAGGTTCTGCACAAGACTTTAACTTGCTGTCATGTGTGGTTGTGCTTGTGGACAGTGCGTGGACCCTCTTCTTTTCCATTTATTTACATAAAATAAAGAACCAATGTGTAGATTGCATGATTCCCACTACTGCTTTCAATCTCAGCTTCTGCTGTAGAATGCATTATATGATCCCACCACCACTTTTAATTCATTCGGACAAAATTGGTAATAAATTTAAAATATTTATATTTATAAATGTATATGAATACGAGGAGAGCTATTCATCGAAATATAATTTTGAGTGTACTGACTTGTTACCATCAGATAATGAACCACATTAACTCTAACCTAAAAGACAACTGTGGTGGTTGTTGTTCCTGTCAGGTCACTGATTCACATTCACCAGATCAAGAAGTTTGAATCATAAGTAGAGATTAGACAACCGATTATCTGTTGTTTTTAACAGAAACTTACACAAATTCATCACTACATGACCCTACGTAAGTCCATACATTGACGAGACCAATCAGTCACATTCAGTACCATCTAAATTAGTAAATGAGAGAACATGATTGGTACCTGTAAGGTTCTCATTTGGCCACTCCAAACTTTCTTTATGGAGACCGAAGAAAGGATACTTGGTTTTGCCAGCTGAGCGTGAGCTGCTAAAGTTACTGTTGTTGTTGCTGCTTCTTCTTCCTCTTCTCAAAGACCTTTGCGTATCTCTCAAAATATTTTATTCTATTTTTTTTTTCAGATTTGAAAGCCAAACATGGAAAGGACTCTATTTGGGTGTAATGTTGATCCAGTTTCCTATCTCATGTGTTTGATCACAACCCCATGATTCATGAACTAGAAGATCCAAAATTACAATGACAGTGTGCATTATGAAGCATTCCAGTATTAGCAATATATCAAAAGTTGTGATGTCTATTTAGCTAAGGACCAGGCAAACATCTCATGCATGACACAAATTGCATACAAATTTATAGTCAAAATATCAGGCCCAGTGTGAAGGTTTCAATGAATGATTGTAGAACAAAATAAAGCCCATAACAAGTTTTTTTATGTCGCAGCCCATAACAAGTTACCTGCAGTTGGAAAAAAAAAATAATTACGTACAGTACTATCCAGTTATGAATCATTAGCAAACAGCCAACACCAATCAAAAGGCAATAAAGTTACATCTTATCATTTTCAACTCTATTCCATTTTGCATTTCCAAATATAATTTAACAGTAAATTTTTAACCATAATAAAAATAAAACCTACTCTATTACTAAAATAATTTTATTTTTACTCATTGTTTTATATTTCTTTCCAAAACAAAGTATTATGTTAAAATGAAATTCGATTTAATCATTAAATTTTTTTATTTTAAATTGCAGATGATGTTAAATATAATTTTCTCTAGATCATTTAAACCATTATTTTTAAACAGGAAATTGCATTTTAGTAAAACAAAAAAAGCAATCCTAGTAAGAATATATTTACCCTCAATTTCAGTTCAAGACTATTGATTAGATAGATTTTAACATATTATAGCTTATCTAAAAACCTTTTAAGTAGATAAATAATTAGTTAAAAAATAGACAAATAATTGTTTGAAAACATTTTCTTATATTATAAATTAGGAAAGCAATATATATCTCTATGCATCAATCAATCATAAATTCATAATATATATAAAACGAGAAAAAAAGAGAGTTGGACATCGCTATATCTTCTCGCATCTAGGGTTCCGCTGCTTCCTCTTCTTCTCCCTATCTGTTTCTCTTCTGCTTCCGTCGCGGGGAGAGCCGACGATATGTATTGATTTTCTCACTAGAGAGAAAAGCTCGTTACTCCGATTGGATTTCGATCGTTCACTAGGCTTCTAGGGATTTCGGATTCGTAGCAATTTTGATATTTAGAGATCTAAAGAGAAAGCAATCGATTAGGATTTTGGGATTCGAATAGGGAATCGATTATGGATGGTTTTGGTATGGGGAGCAGTACGAATCAACAAGCTCCTGGACCCGATGATCTTAAGAAACTCGGAGACAATCCTACAGGTTTGCTTTCTTCTATACGGCTTGTTATTCTCCAGATGATTGCTTTGTTGTTTTGAATCTGGATCTTGATTGATTTTGAATCTGCTCCTTAGTTGATTTGTTAGACCTTTCGTTTCACTGCCTTGTACAAGATTTGGGTGGAATCTGAAATAGTTTTATACTTTGGTGGCAGGTAGTTCAGTGTTTGATGCATCTCAGTATGCCTTTTTCGGGAACGATGTTGTGGAGGAGGTTGAGCTTGGTGGACTTGAGGAGGAAGACGAGATTTTGTCTTTCAATGGGATAGGGGATGACCTTTCGTTTGTTAAGGAAGAGGTTTAATCTCACTCTCTTATCTAGCATCTCACGCTCTTTCTTGACGAAGAAGAAGTGAAGCTTTTCTTTGGTTTTGTTATTTATTTGTTGTGACTAAAAAATTCCTCCCCGATATATATGCAGGTTGGAGAGTCTAGGCTTCTCTCTGAAGTTGATGATCTTGCTACTACTTTTTCAAAGGTTGGCTAGCTTTGATTAAAACGGATGATAATTGAGATCACTTATGCATCTTACACTTCTATTTCTGTTCTACTTTGTTATGAAAGTGAAAAGCTTTATTCGGTGAGATTTTTGATCTGAGGATTTTTTTATTTCTCACTTTGATGTTACAGTTGAATAGGGATCCTGATGTCTATAGATACACGGGACCAATTGCTGATAGGAGATCGAGCCAGAGTGAGTTTCAAATCTTCTTTTTTCTTCTTGCAGAGATGATGCATTTCTGTGGTTCTACCTTACGAGCAAGGATCTGGTTTATGGTTTAACAGTGCGATGTCTTTTTTTTTTGTTCTCAGATTCTTTAGTACCTGAGTGGGCTCATAGGGAGGACTTGCCAGATTGGTATGGCCAGCAGATACTGGATTCTGATGCCATGAAAGATGACAAGACGTGGTCTGCAAAACCTTCGTATCCTGAACCACAACGTCAGCTGCATCAAAACCACAATCAACAACAGTTTCCCAGTGAGCCGATCATTGTCCCGAAGTCATCGTTTGTTTCATATCCTCCTCAAGGCAGCATATCACCAGATCAGCGCTTAGGACACTCAAATTTACAGTATCAATCTGGTGGGCCTCAAATGGGATCGCCAAACCTCTCTCAGTTCCCAACTTTGCAGCCTCAGTTGGCTGGCATGCATCATGGGTCTCCCCAGCGCTCCGGAAACATGCCCCAGTTTCGTCCTGCTCTTCCTCTGAATAATCGCCCTCCGGCTCAGTGGATGAATCGTCATCCTGGTGATAATTCTGGGATCATGAATAACATGCTACAACAGCTGCCTCATCAGAACGGTTTGATGCCTCCTCAGATGCAGGGATCTCAGAATAGGTTACAGCATCCAATGCAGCCTCCTCACGGTCATATGCCAGGAATGCAGCCTCAGTTATTCAGTCCCCAACTTTCTCGATCATCATCATCCGCAACTTACGATGGAATGCTTGGGTTCGTTGATCCAAGGGAATCAAGACCAGGGTCGGCTCAAGGCAACAGACCGAACATGCGTTTTCATCAACAAGGCTTTGATGGTGGCGTTCAGAGGAGATACAGTGGGTGGCCTCCATACCGGTCCAAATATATGTCAGCAGGGGAGATAGAGAACATACTGCGAACACAGCTTGTTGCTACACACAGCAATGATCCTTACGTTGATGATTACTACCATCAAGCATGTCTTGCTAAGAAGTCTGCAGGTGCGAAACTGAAACATCATTTCTGTCCAAACCATTTGAGGGACTTACTACATTCACGGCCACGGACAAACAATGAGCCACATGCTTTTCTTCAGGTTGATGCTCATAGTCTTGGTAGAGTTCCTTTCTCTTCAATCCGCAGGCCTCGTCCCCTTCTTGAAGTGGACCCTCCAAATTCTACTAAGTCTGCCAATGCGGAGCACAGGGCTACCGATAAGCCCCTTGATGAAGAACCCCTGCTTGCAGCTAGAGTGTACATTGAGGATGGTAATAATCTCCTCCTTGATGTGGATGACATAGATCGTTTCTTAGAGCTCAGTCAACTCCCCGATGGAGGAAACCAGTTGAAACAGAAACGACAAGCTTTGTTGGAAAGCCTTGCGGTTTCACTCCAGCTCGTTGATCCCCTTGCCAAGAATGGGCAAAGCCGTTCCCAGGATGATTTAATCTTTCAAAGTATCATCTCTCTTCCAAAGGGTCGGAAGCTACTTATAAGGTATATCCAGCTCATTTTCCCTGGCAGCGACCTAATGCGGATAGTCTGCATGGCCATCTTCCGTCATCTGAGATCATTGTTTGGAGTCCTCTCATCCGATCCTGATATCGCCAAGACCACAAACAAGCTTGCAAACGTTGTGAACTCGTGCATTCACAAGATGGATCTAGGACCCATAAGCGCGTGTCTAGCAGCTGTTTCCTGTTCCTCCGAGCAGCCACCGCTCCGTCCTTTAGGCAGTCCTGTTGGAGACGGAGCTACCACGGTACTGAAATCCACACTCGACAGGGCGTCTGAGCTTCTCCGGGCTAATAACTTCAACAACGCGGGCATGGCTCTGTGGCGCGCTTCCTTCAACGAGTTCTTCAACCTTCTGATGAGGTATTGTATCAGCAAATACGACGGTATCATGCAGAGTCTGAACTCGCAGATGCCACCGGAGTTTGCTAGTGAGATATCTGATGCAGCTGCACAGGCCATTGTCCGTGAAATGCCGATTGAGCTTCTACGATCGAGTTTCCCACATATCGATGAGCAGCAAAAGAGATTGCTAATGGAGTTTTTGAAGCGATCTATGCTTGGAAGCCAGAAAACCGAGCAGTCTTAAGCTGAGATAGTATAGAATCGAGAAACCATACCGCAATGTCTGTATATGGAGCATAAGATGATGCGGAAACCGTAACAAGAGAGGTAGAGAGAATCGGTTTAAACTCTCTTTTTTTAAAATACTTTTGCGTTAGAGAAATAGGATTGTTCCTTCAAATGGACAAGACTGTTTTTGTGTCTTTAGCTCTGCAGAACTTTGTAGCCAAGGCATTGTGTGTGTTTCTGTTTTCTGTCTAGTTCATGTCATTGTGGTTTTTGCTCTCTTTTTTTCTCTTTTGTTGTTTTGAAACCTTCCTTCATGTTTTTGATGATTATCTTTCCTTTTCTATGTTTTACCAAGTAAACATTTGGAGTTATGCGTTGGTAATAAAAGTCTATTTGTTCTTTATATATATATATATATATATATCTCTTTTCACAAGCAAAGAGCAGGTCATGAAGATCAGAAGATGAACTAAGGTTCTTGAGTAGCCGCGATCGTTTAAGGTTGTGGTACAGATAAAAGTAGATAGGATTGTGAGGCAGGTCAGTTTAGATTGATGAGTGGTGCAGGAGAAATCTTGAGGCTAATTTGTATCATTTTTACAAATAGTGATGATGATGATGATGATTCATGTGAGCTTTTCTTAAACAAATTATAGATTTGATAAGAACAAAAAAAACACCATGGTTCGTTGACATATCAAAGACCCCAACTGAAACAATAACAACATAATCTACATGGGCTTAAGTTACTAACTAAAAATAAAAGCAAAAAGGCCAAATAAACCCATTATTAATAGTCGTACCATACAAATAAGTCCACATCATTATTATCGGTCCTAAAGTGGAATTCGGTTCGAGATGGGCTGATAAGAGTCATCATCTCGATGGGGCGTGTTGAGATTCCACATTACAAGTATAATGAGACCAACATCTTATTATATAAAGCTTGGTTTTCAAAGTTACTAATTAACATGAGTGTGACATGTGGTAAATAATAAATAATTATTTATTAGTATTTTTCCTTTTTAAGTTTCAAAAAAATATTGTAAACAAACTTTTTTCATACAAATAATTATTAATAGTATTTTCTTTTTTTTTATATCCAAAACAAATAAAATTGTAAAATATATGTAAAAGATATATGAAAATAAATTTCGTTTTTAAAATAGAATTATAATAGTTATTTAATAGTATTTTTATTTTTTAAGTTTTAAATAAAATATTGTAAACAAAAAAAGTCCATACAAATAATCATTTAATAAGCAATTATATATTTAGGATTGTGACATGTGTTAAATAATAATTTTTTTATATAATAAGATAGTGTTTTCTTTTTCTTTTATATCCAAAACAAAGAAAATTGTAAAAGATATATGAAAAAATATTGTAAACCAAAAAATAAATACAAATAATCATTTAATAAGCAATTATATATTTAGGATTATGACCTGTTTTAAATAATAATTTTTATATAAATAGTTATTTAATTGTATTTTTCCTTTTTAAGTTTCAAACAAACTATTGTAAACAAAATCTTTTTCATACAAATAATCTTTTAATAGTATTTTCCTTTTTATATCCAAAATAAAGAAAACTGTAAAGACATATATGAAAATAATTTTCCCTTTTAAAAAAATCATGAACAAATATAATTATAATAGTTATTTATTAGTATTTTTTCTTTTAAGTTTTAAACAAAACATTGTAAAATAAAACAAAATCCATATAAATAATTACTAAATCATGAAAAAATAGAATTATAATAGTTATTTAATAGTAAATTTTCTTTTTTAAGTTTTAAATAAAATATTGTAAACCAAAAAATAAATAAAAGTAATCATTTAATAAGCAATTATATATTTAGGATTGTGACATGTTTTAAATAATTTTTATATAAGTAGTTATTTAATAGTATTTTTTCCTTTTTAAGTTTCAAACAAAATATTGTAAAAAAAAGCTTTTTTCATACAAATATTTTTTTAATATTATTTTCCTTTTTATATCCAAAAGAAAGAAAACTGTAAAGATATATAAGAAAATAATTTTCCCTTTTAAAAAAAAATCATGAACAAATAGAATTCTAATAGTTATTTATTAGTATTTTTACTTTTAAGTTTTAAACAAAACATTGTAAGGGAAAAAAATCTATATAAATAATTACTAAATCATGAACAAATTGAATTTTAATAGTTATTTAATAGTATTTTTCTTTTTTAAGTTTAAAACAAAACATTGTTAAGGAAAACAAAATCCATATAAATATTTACTAAATCATGAACAAATTGAATTGTAATAGTTATTTAATAGTATTTTTCTTTTTCTAAGTTTTAAAAAAAATATTGTAAACCAAAAAATAAATAAAAATAATCATATAATAATAAATTATATATTTAGGATTTTTACATGTGTTAAAATAATATTTTTTATATAAATAGTTATTTAATTGTATTTTTACTTTTTAAGTTTCAAACAAAATATTGTGAAGAAAAGCTTTTTTTTTTTCATAAAAATAATTATTTAATAGTATTTTCCTTTTTATATCCAAAAGAAAGAAAACTGTAAAGATGTATATGAAAATAATATTTCCTTTTTCAAAAATTATGAACAAATAGAATTTTTTTTTTTTTTTTTTTTTTTAATAATATTGAAATTAAACAAATGTGGTAGAAAGTACAAAGGTAACTTGTAGCAGAATGCAAAATTTAATCTAAACAACAAAATAAAAAGATACTAGGCATAAGCCTAAACCAGAATTAACCAGTCCCAAACCGGCAATAGAAACCAACAAGGAACGAGAGCCCTTAGACCAAGGCAACCTGAATCAGGAACGGAGGACCACATCGCAAGACGGTGAGGACCTCACCGACACAGAACCACCACCCCAGTCATCTAGCACCGAACCCAAGCCTTCGAACTTCCATCACATCGCAAGTTCACCATTGTTGATTTGGCTCACCTCCACCGGAGATTAGAAAGCCAGCGTCCTAAGCACCGAGCAAGAAGACGGGTTTGGGAGACAGCCGCTTCGATGTCCATAAAGATTCAAAACCTGCACAAAAGGAAATGAGCAAAACCACTACCATTTACCAATGGCAAACGACAGTGCTGGGATGTGATGCCCAAACAAATGGTGCCTTCGCCGGACACACAGAGGTCGGAGACAACCCCACCACCCGCAATCCGAC
This sequence comes from Hirschfeldia incana, assembly GCA_026261945.1. NCBI lineage: Eukaryota > Viridiplantae > Streptophyta > Magnoliopsida > Brassicales > Brassicaceae > Hirschfeldia > Hirschfeldia incana. The sequence continues at coordinate 7,602,961 of JABCMI010000011.1, read as the reverse complement.
GCCAAAAGCCCACCTCCGAGAACCGAAGTCGGGTCCATGATGTGTCTGAGAAAAGGGCTCCCGAAGGCAAAACGGGAGGCACCGGATATGAAGAACAAGAACCAAAAAACTCCAAACAAAGCCGTCGCTTCCATAGGAGAGGGACACCAAAGGCTCGGGTAGAGAGCACAGAAGGTAAGAAGTACGAGAGAGTAACAACACGCCATAGCCATAGACGACTAGACGGACCCGAAACCTCACGAAAACTACACGCGCGGACCTCAGAGTACAAACACCACCACACAGCAGAGAACGGACACTGCACGCGCCACCGAGAAAAGGATACTCCAGTGTTACCTTTAACGGAGACGATGAGAACCCCCATACCAAGACGCCTCGGGATGAGCAGTTACAACATCACCTGCCGCCACACTCCTCAGATCGGCCACCAAAATACCTCGAATCTCAGGTGGGAGAGACAAGGAAAGAAAAAAACACAAGCCACGGATCTGAGATAGAGCTTTGCAACTCCACCGTCAGCTACAACGAAAACCAGATCTGACAAAGAGAAAATTGATCTGGAGACCAAACCCTAAAAGCCGACCCCTAAACTCCACCGCCGCCGTAACTGCCTCGCCTCAACTCCAGGAAGAAAGATCGCCGCCGTATCTATGGACCTCTGCAGCGGTGTAGATGAGCGACGGAAAAAACGAACCCCCAGAGCCTCGAGCATATCGGCAGTCCAGAAACAGAGAGAGAGGGGCTAAAAGGAAACAGGAAAAGAGAGGCAGGTGCCTCCGGCACCGGCTAGAGCTTGCCGGACCGGAGCTAACAGCGGTACTTTTGTTTTTTTCTCGAGAGAGACTTTTTGGAGAGGTTCGTTCTTTTGAACAAATAGAATTGTAATAGTTATTTATTAGTATTTTCTTTTTGAGTTTTAAAAAAACATTGTAAAAGAAAAAAAATTCATACAAATAATTACTAAATCATGACAAATAGAATTGTAATAGTTATTTATTAGTATTTTTCCGTTTAAGTTTTAAACAAAAAATTGTAAAAAAAATCAATACAAATAATTACTTAATAGCAATTTTCCCTTTTAATTAATAAACAAATAAAATTCTAAAAGTTATATGAAAATTATTTTTTCTTTTAAGGAAATTATAATTTCCTTTTTCTAATCATGAAAAACAAAATTACGAAAGAAAATAGTAGTTTAAAAATTTTGAAAAATGAATTATAAAAATCTGAGAAAACAACAGATTATTTTATAACAAATCTAATTATTTTTGCTTGTTACACTTCTAACTAAAAAAGAGTTGTAAAATTAATTTTATTATTTAGCTACATTTCTATGAAAGCGTCATTGGTTCAAGTTTGACTAAAGGCTAATATTTTACACTATGTGATCTAAAAAAATATAATTATGAAAGAAAATAGTAGTTTAAAAATCTTTAAAAAGAATTACAAAAACCTGAAAATACAGGCAACAAAGTATTTTATATAAATATTTTCTTTATTTAAATTCTAAGTGAAAAAGAGTTGCAAAAATAATCTTATAATTTTTCTATAGTTAACTAATTTTCTGTGAAAACCTCATTTGATTCATGTTTGACTAAGGGTTAATTGGAGAATATGTTTATATGATATTTTCAGCATTGTGCAAAGAATATCGTCTGGTGTGGATCTTATAAAACAACTCACGATAATGTATTTAGACGTTAATCCTCATAAAATATGTAAAATTATTATTTTTAGATACGTCTATGTAATGTTTCTCATAATTTCTATTAACATAATTAATCAGTGTTAACAAAACGAGAATTTTTTATATTATCGATATATATATATATATATATATATATATCTATAAGTTAACAACTAATAGTTATAAAATAAAATAACTATTTATTTTGTTTTATTTTATAATTTTTTATATATGTATAATTATGTAATTAATTTGTCCTATACAAAAAATTATTATTTAGGCTTATATCAATATTTATTTTCTGGAAATGTTTGTCAGTACAATTGCAGATCCCAAGTAAAAAAAACTGAATAATCATTTTTTTAATAAATGAGACTTCAAAATATATATCTGATATTTAATATCATATATATGAATGAAATTACAAAACCTTCTTAATGATTGTTTCTTATTCATGTCTATTACAATATGTTCTGCAAATTATTTTCATAAACAGTTTTCACACAATTGAGATTCAGAAACATGGTATTTATCATACACATATCATAAGAATCAAGCAGTATCAAATTGCATAAAGTATTAATAGTTTCATTACCTCTAAATTGCATGATAAAAATGTTGATCCATCATGTTATCTATTGATTAAAAAACTAAAATTACTTCCAATTCACTAATATATTAGTATTTATATTCTCTTATAAAATAGAGAAATTATATGACAGAGATGTATATTGCTCTAATGTGTGATTATGCAATAGAGTTCCTTTATTTAAGAGAAATAATAAAAATATGACATTTTTGTTTTTAAATATAGAGATAAAATATCATCCCATTACACTTTTTCATTAAAATATAGAAATTTTATAGCATAGTCATACAATGGAGAGACTCACATTTATAACAGAAATTTTCTATTTTAGGAAAAAAATAAATAAATATATATATGTGGAAATTGAAGATATTTTAAAGATGAATATACCAAACCGACCAAAATATATAAATGTTAACGAATGCACGCAATTTTTTTTTTGAAATCCTACAATTACAATACAAACATTACTAAATTGTCATAGAAGAATTAGAATATGTTTGAAAAGAAGAATAACATAGAAAGTTAATACAAACATGCACTAATTTAAGTCCTTAAAAAAGTGCATGACTGTCATAATCTCAATTGGCTTGATTCAGTTTTCAAATTCTTTGTATTTTGCTCTATTTCATATTACTTTATGTTGAGCTCGATTTGAATTTTTGGGTATGTATTTACTCCAACCCTATGTATATAGTTGTTAATAACTCGCTTATGCATCATGATTATTGAAATATGAGTATTAATCAAAATTTATGTGAGAAAAATAATTTTTATACCTAGACTAATTTTCACCAAAATCATAAAAGTGCACTACATTTCTTCTCATTTTTATGTCTTTTATTAAATTAAAATATTAACCAAAACTCGTGCAACGCACATATCCATATCTAATTAATATATAAAGGGTTATGACCACTGCATTAATTGCCAATTAATTTTAAGTTGGAAGCCATAACTAAATCCGAAAAATAAAATAAATTAAAAAAAATTTAGAAAGACAATTAGACGGAGGAGGTATGACCGTACGAGCCTAATTATAGCTACTGGATCTATGTGTATTGTTAACTCGCTCTTACTGAAATTACAGCAACTGATAAATCTTAACATCATGCTAAACACCTTAGCTCGGATCTCTGCTGAGTTGGATCTCGTTCTCAATTGTTGACTAGGTTATGGGTAATCGTGCACGGGTTAGGTCATGCGTAGCGGGGGATTTAAGGGGGTTCACCAAAAAGAATTAATAAAATAATCAGTATTATATGAATCCGTGCCGCGCAGGTTCACTCCAATGAACCCATATCATCACTATTTGCGGGTCCCACTGGCACGTAGTGACCCGCAATAGGTTGATTGATTAATTTTTTTTTTTTAAATTCAAACGAAAAAGAAAAATAAAAGATCAATATATTTGTTTTGGAAATCGTGAAAGGTGAGTGTCACCATTGCGGATGGCTTTAGCATTGAGTGTCAAATTTTATACTCCTTAAATATTTGAAGCAAAACCATTGAAACCAAAAGATTAAATATAGCAAAACAAAGACCAAAAAGTCGTTGAAAATATTCTTTTAATCACATAAAATAAAACTAATAAACACAACGATAAGATCTGACTTCCTTTGCTTCTATAAATAGAAAGCTTATTCTTGCTCAAAAAAATAAAAAAATAGAAAGCTTATTCTTTATCCCCAAAACACACCAAGATCCATTAACCACTCCAACAAAATATGAAATTCTCAATATCATCAGCTTTATGCTTAACTCTCTCCATCTTCTTGATCGGAGCACAAGCCAAAGTCCCCGTCGACGAGCAGTTCCGAGTGGTGAGGCTACACCGACTACAGTCCCATCGAATACAACCCTGACGTACGTGGCTTCCAGCCTTTCAACGACAACTTCCGTCTCTGTTTCTACAACACAACCCCAAACGCATACACTCTCGCCCTCAGAATCGGAAACAGAGCTCAAGAATCCACTCTCCGATGGGTCTGGGAAGCTAACAGAGGCTCACCCGCAGGGCCGGATCTGAGCAATGCCTCATGAAACATTTGCAACAGGCCTCCAAAATGTTTGAAAAAAATTACATAGATAAAAGCCCCCAAAAATATATTTTAGGCCCCCAAATCGGTTAAAAATTTTTTTTACATAAGACATGGTTACAGGCCCCCAAAATTTCAGATCCGGCTACCCGTCAAAGAAAACGCGACGTTGACTTTCGGTGAAGACGGAAACCTCGTACTCGCCGAAGCCGACGGTCGTCTGGTGTGGGCGTGTGGCAAACCAACACGGCTAACAAAGGTGCCGTGGGGATCAAGATCTTGGAGAATGGCAATATGGTAATATACGACAAGAACGGGAAGTTTATATGGCAGAGCTTTGATTCTCCGACAGACACTCTTCTTGTCGGACAATCACTTAAACTCAACGGTCGGAACAAGCTCGTAAGCAGAAAGTCTCCATCGGTTAATACAAACGGACCATACAGTCTCGTGATGGAAGCCAAGAAGCTAATCTTGTACTACACGACAAACAAGACTCCGAAACCTATCGCTTATTACGAGTACGAGTTCTTCACCAAGATCACTCAACTGCAGTCCATGACGTTCAGAGTCGTGGAAGATATTCACGACACCACGTGGGGTTTACTCATGGAAGGCGTTGACTCTGGTTCTAAATTCAACGTCTCGACGGCCCTCTCGATTCCCAAACACAATGCCACGTTGAGTTTCATTCGTTTAGAATCAGACGGAAACATGAGAGTTTGGAGTTATAGTACCGCAGCGACCGCAACAGTTTGGGACGTGACCTACACGGCGTTTACTAACGACGATACTGACGGTAACGACGAGTGTAGGATCCCTGAGCATTGTATGAACTTTGGTTTGTGTAAGAAATTTGGATCAATATATGCGGTTGAAACAAGAAAACCATGTACTAAGTAGGCAGAGAAATTATTCATCTTCATTTTATGGACATTTATTGAATTTTGACTAGTTCAGTCAATATATTTTGACTACAAATCGGAAGATGAAGCTTAAAGTCCAGGGTGAAAACTAAAAACACGTAAGCTCATTAGTATTTATGCTCAAATAAATTTTGCATGAACTTTTTTTTCTTCTACCTACTAGATGATCCTTTGAGCTACTGTTTGCGTTACTTCCTCTTCTTAAATTCACTAGCTGCAAAATCAAAATGGGTTCATACGTAAAACGCATTTGCAAACCAGTGACCGTATGTAACTATTTATCAAACGCATTTTTACTGAATCTTCATCTCCGTTGACTTGATATGTTACTTATTTTCTTCTAACAGGTTTCAGATTTGACATGGATCATTGGTGGTTTAATAATGGGTATAAACATATACTATCTAGTACGCAGTTTCATTAAACTGCTTATATACATACATGAAGCTTACCCTGTTGTCTTCTGTAGAATTTTTGGGTTCTCAAGCATTGCTATCTACTTAGCCTCCATAGCTTATCTTGTCTTCCGGAGAAACATAGAAGATATTCCGCTTCGTGCATCAACAAACTCACAAATTAAATGTGGAGACACTTCCAAATCAAGACATTGTCGATATGCAGTTGCATGGCATACTTGGCAGTGTTCTCTTAACGTTCTGCAAGGAATAACTTTACAATAACACCGGATAATAAGATCACTGATTCCACTAGCACTATCATACATGAGTGGCATATTAGCTAATATATAATAATATAAATGATTCAAGATTTAGAAAAAAAAAGAGTAAACTGGTCAAACTAATTCGTATTTCTTTAGATTTATGTAGGTATGAACAGAATCTAAACTACAAATGTCAGAAACTCTCAAGTTCAGTAACAAAGAAAAGAAAAAATAGAAGCAGAACGTATCTATGAAAAAAATAGTTTTTGTTCACAATGCCCTAAGTATAACCTCCAATCCAAGACTCTCTATCTTCATCAGAGTCTTTATCATTCTCAGGCAAGCTTTTTGCTTCTCACTTTACCACCATCTACCTCTTCTGCTTCGTCCTCTGTTTCTCTCCACTCCGGCTCTTCTCCTGACTCTGAGCCTTCCCTTTCACTCTCAGTCTCTGACTCTGGATCTTATTTTTCTTCTTCCTTAGTTTCGCCTTCTACATCAGCCACTTTCAAGCTCTTTTTACTTTTGTTTCCGGACTGTTCTTGCTCTTCTTTTTTGTCAGTTTCAGCATTCAACGATTTGAGATTCTTTCCTTCTCTTGCTTTGCCAGAACCCTTCTTCATATCCTGCTGATCAATAAAGGAATCGAATCATTAAGCATAGTGATTACACTTTCTTGCGGAAAAAGAAAAGAAACTCATTAGTACCTCAGTGACAGTGTCAGAAGGGAGATCCTCCAGTAACTCCCAGCGTTGATTGATGAGATTAAGCTCTTCTCTATCTCCATCAGTATATAATATCTGGGGGGAAACAAAACATTCCATATAAATCAACAAAGCAACAAACATGATTCTGATATAATAAAGAACAAAGATGGTTTCTCACCATATGCATCTTCTTGCTACTACAATAAGACTCTATGACGCCTTCATAAAAACTGCACAGTGAAAAAGCAATGATTAATGTACACTTTAAGAAACAAGAATCTTCCACTTTCATATATACTTACGTTTTGTCAAGCGGCCACCAGATATTAACCCTCTGACCGACCGAACTCTCGCCAAAGTCATCTGTGTAAAACTTCTTCAGAAAAGAAGATAATACATTTGTCAATCGTTTGGTAACAGATTATGTTACAATCAAACGGGATAGTAATGGGGGGACAGAAGGCGACAGAAACCTTCTTCTTAGTATCTGTGAGAGCTGATGAACTTTTTCCGCTGGAGTTCACAACCTTCTTCTTCTTGCTTGAATTTTTAACTGAACCAGTAAGAGACTGAGGTGTTTTCTTGGCAGCCACCTTTCCAAGTGATGATGATGCTCTCCGAGGCCTTAATCTTGGAAGGCAAGAAACATCACCCAATTTGTCCTAGACCACACACAGCTAATTAGTTAAACGACACTGTTAAAAGATAATGGAACTGTACAAAGAACTTTAAGATACCTCGTTTTCCTTGGTGTTGACTGCATTGTGGGCTTTAGGAGTTGCAAAATCAGTGTTGCATATGGAGGAAACAACTGGAGAATACAAATCCAAGTTGAAATCTTTCAAGATGTATGGTTGAAGTTTACGGGCGCATCTACTAAGAACCGTCTCCGCAAGACTCCGAGACTCTGGTGAAACACTCTAATAAAACATTACCAAATCAAATCCCAAAAGTTAGTTGACTGACTCTAGCTGAGAACTTAGCTTTAAACAGAAAAAAATGCCTTACCTGGTTTTCCTTCTTGAAACTAGTTAATAGAGTATCAAGCAAATCTGTAGATACTTCATCGGTTTCATCTATTACTGTAACCATTATCACTTCCATGCATAAAGGCACCACAGTAGGATGATCAGATCTAGTAAACAAAAAAGCCAATTCAGTATATGATATAAAGAGTTTCTCAGAGATAAGTGTGACTTTCGGTTTATAATCTACGTTAAGATTCTCAAGAAGATGCGAAACATTTGTAGAACAAGGTCATCACACTTCAAGTCCAACATGATCAAGCAAGACTTGAGGCTTGACACAGTCTCGAGAACAGACCGTGCTTTCTCATAGCTGCGAGAGGAGGGTTCATCAGCTAGCTTCTCAAAAGCTTCTACAGTCAACTTGAAGATCTCCTGTAAGTAACACCAAAAGAAGCAGGTTTTTCAACAGAGCAAATCACACAGAGAAAGAGAGAGAGATAAAGAGAGAGTGTTGTTGTTACCTTCATTTGTTCATCACCGTAAGGATCTTGAGGAGCAGTTATCCTCGTGATTTCGGTCAAGCAGGACGCAAGTGAAACCCTAACATCGGAATCAGGATGGTTCAAGAGTTCGCTTGACATCAAAGCTTTCTTGCAAGGAGCCAGATCGTGTTGTATCGGCAAGGGTTGATCTTGCTCCACATGTTTAAGCAGAGACTCAGTTTCCTACGCAGGAAGACAACTGAAATCAGAGTTCCAAATGCGAAAAGGTTTCGCCTTTGACCAAACTAACAAGCTCGATAGCCAAAAAGGACCAAGCTTTGACCAAACAATGAGCTAAAAATCAACATCCAAGATTCCCTTATCGGCCAAGAAAGAGAAACCCTAATCGCATTTCGAAGAACCCAACCTAACAAAGCAAGAAAGACACGATTTTGATTTGGAAGAATGGAAGAGGAGAAGATGTTACATTGAGAAGAGCAAGAAGGTCGTCAGTTGAAGAAGGAGGCTTAAGGAGTCTGTTTCCAGCATCGATGAGTGATGTCGAGAGATCGGTTAATCCAACAGAGGAAGCCATTTCTTCTTCTTCTTCTTCTTCTTCTTCTTCTTCTTCTTCTTCTGCTAGAGAAGAAGAAGAAGAACGAAACCTAGATAAACCCTAGAGACGCAACGCTTCAAAAATCCACTCAAGGGGGGCAGAGCAGTGAAAGGGGAGAGAGAGGGAGCTTTCGAAAGCGGTGTGTGTAACTAAACATGCATAACCAAACTTGTATATATATTACCACCACTAACTCAAATTCCGTTTAATTTTGTGACAAATTTTGGTTTCTTTCGTTTTCAATCAACATCTGAGATTCTGTTTGAATCCATCCATTTGTTTCCATAATTGCTTCTTTACTTTTTTTTAACATCTTAATGTATTAAGATAAAATCGACTGTTTCGAGATATAAAAAAAATAATAACGATCTAACTAAAATAGACTGTCTTTTTAATCTAAACAATCATTTTGCATTTATGTGATTTACGAAAATTATAATTAATCTATCAAATTAGTTATCTATTAAAAATACTTTTGTAAAACACAAAACTTAGCCAAATTTGTATGGCATATTAATATATGCCCTTAATTATATTATACTAGGTTTAACTTTAAACAACATTTCTGTTAATTATTTCCATTTAGTTTATTAAAATAGAAATTTTATCTTTTTCGAACTATAAAAAAAATTAACGGTCTAACTAAAATAGACCCTTCTAATTATTATTAGGAGACAATGCTTTTTAATCTAACCAATCATTTATAATTTTAGTATAGAATAAACTTTGCATTTATTTGATCTACAAAAATTCCACTGTATCTATTAAAAGTATTTGGTAAAACACAAAACTTAGACAAATTTGTATAGCATTTTAATTATACTATAATTATGCGTCTAAAAGCATATACTTTGTAAACATACTGTTTGTACATAGAATTCTTATTAACAAAATTTTAAACAATATTTTTGATAATTATTTTCATATGTTTAATTAATTAATATAATGAAACCAAAAAAAATTGTGTTATGCGTGCATTAAAATTTAGTTTTCGTTTAAAAAGGAGAAAATTAGTGGCTGGATCTTAAAACTAAATTAAGTTTTTGTTTATAATTGATGACTTAAGAAGAGTAAACAAATCAACTTCAGAAGATAATTTTCTAAAATGCTTATTTTTAAATCAGCGCAAGTCACTAGTTAACTAATAAATTAGCTAATCTATAGGAGATAAATAAATTTAACTGCTAGGACTTTTATAAACTGTAGTCTAAAACACTCACAAAAGTCACCGTCAAATTGTAATAACATTGTGATCGTTGGAAACAACGTAGGTTCTCAAAATACTCCCTCTGTTTTTATTTATAAGTAGTTTTGCCCAAAAGCACAACTATTTAGAAAAACACATTTATAACTCTAGCATTTAATTAAAGACAAAAAAAAACCAATAACAAATCATACTTCCAACTTTCTGTTTAACTTTTCATTTAAATGTTATTTTATTATATTACTTTTTGCATTGGACTTTGAAAACAACTTACATTGTGAAACAAACAAAAATCTCTAAAACTACTTATATATAGAAACAGAGGGAGTACCAATTTTCCTAATAAAAAGACCATGTTTTCATTCTTCCTCCAGCGCCTCTGCTTCCTGCAACACATGAACACGACCACATGATTACATTTATTATTCTTTACAAGTTCACTGATGCAATGCAGACTCCACTTTATGGCTTTAACCAAGAGAGGGATTCATTAGCCAAGTTATGACAATTAGCAAACATACGTCAATCTTAAGATTCTTTATTTGCGAGGAGACAATGCTGCAAAAATTCAAAAGATTTGAGTTACCTATCCCTTTCTTTTGCGTTTGAGATTCTTGATCTGCACCGTCATGTATTCGACCACTTCTTTGAGTGTAGCTTTTCTGTTCTCCTTAAAATTCCACAGTGCTGGGACTGAGTACCCCCCGCTTGGGTTATGCTCATTCAGCTCCTCCAGTGCTGTCTTCACTGCCTCCAACACTTCTTCACCCCACTCTTCTTTCAGGTTCTTAAGCTGCTCATCTTCTTCATCCACCACTTCCTGTACCCATATGACAACATCACCATTACTACTAACTAATTCACAAGAATGAAGCATCATAAAATGGGACATAGAGACACTGAGACAGTGAAGGAATCTCGATGGAGCATGGAGACATAGCTAACCTTCATTTTGTCTTCAGTCCCCACGCGTTTGAACGGATGCCAATTTGAATCCTTGAGGTTTTCCTGCCATTTCGAACAAAGCATGGCGTACTGCACCCCAGCTTCTTCGCCTTTGAATCTTTTGTTGCATGCTTTCAGGAATGGCTTTTCATCAAGTTCTCCCAACCGCTTTATTCTGATGTTGGTTCGATCATTCAACATTCCCATCAATCCCTGAAAAAAAATCCAGGATTACATGCAAACACTTAATCACTCACAGCTCAGAACTCACAATGGCCTATTCAATCTATTCACAGATTCTGGAAGCATTTAAAGTACATACCGCAATCAATTCTTGACGTGCTTCTTGTATCTCATCATTGCTTTGCCTTTCTTTGATCATGAGGGCCGAGTTGGTATCCTCCATATCTTGCAACTCAGAGCACTTCTCATCTAGCTCATCGTTCATCTTTTTCATTTCCTTCTTAACGTCCTCATCATCTTCATCTTCCCCATGCTTCATGACTTGCAGCTTTCCTTTCAGCTCTTGAATCTGCATTTGAAGTTTCTGCTTGTCGTTTAACTCCTTCTCAAGCTGACGGATCTTCTCCAATGCCTCCTCTTTTTTCCTCTGAATTCAGAAAACATAAATTTGTCAATCTTCAAAACACAAACAGATAGATCTAGTTTGAGCCATCAAACCTTGTGTTCTTCCACAAGTGTCAGTACACGATCATCCGTCCTTTTCTGCTCCAGTGAAGCTAACTGGAGAGAGGAGCTCGCGGCATTGTTCTATCACAACATGACAACAAAACAAAAACAAAAAAGATCATCAGTACCCTGGAAAACACAAACGCATTAGTATACTATAAAGACTACCTTCTTCTTCTCTTCCTCAAGCTTTTGTCTCTCCAGTTCAGTTAATGCTTCCTTCTTGTCCAATTGTTTGGACCAAATCTCCAGATCCTTCATCCTATCCTCCAGTTTCTTGCTCAGCATCTCTTTTTCTTGTAAGATCCTGTAGACATTGCGCTGCGAAATCTCCTGCATCCTTTTTGTTTCTGTGACACATAAAAACAAGAGTCACAAACAAACCTATGACGTTGCAAACATAAACAAAATCAAATCAAACTTTCAGTAAAACAAACCTTCTTTATAAGTTTTGTCCAGCGTGTCTTTCTCCATGAGAACCCTCCGCAGAGAGATGCTCTCCTCCTTGTACTTGTACTGGACCTGGTTCAGAACCTCATTCTTCTCAGCAATCTTATCAGCTAGATCATCCACAACAATACTCCTGTTCTGCATCTCCTCCTTGGAGATATCAGAGAAGCTTCTCAGTTTTCCCACAGTCGACAGGTACTCAGCTACCAACCCTTGAGAGTTGTAATCATCAGCACGCGCGCACCAGCCATAAGTCTTCAACCTCCAGTCTCCTGTTTTGTAACTCCAATCCTACTGCCTGGGGAGCTTTTACTATTACCAGGGTTATACTCCAGCAAAGCAAGCGGAGTCTTCCGCAACACCGGTGGAGTATCTTGTCTTTGAAAACTTCTCTGTGTAGGTCTTACGCTTCGTTGAGTCAAGGATGTCATGTGATACGAATTCTGATCTCTGAAATCCTCACCTTCGTCAAGATCTTCATTAGGAAACATCAGCATCCTCATTTCTTTCATCTTCCCAGGATCAAGTCCTAGATGCGCTGGAAGAGAGCGAGAAAGCTCTGGCTCAGAAACTTCCATTTCATCAACGTCAGCTACCACCACCATGCCACCACCATTCATTCCTACACGTGGGGTATCATCCGTAGCCATATCTTCTGCCTCGTCATCACTCAACCCAAATCTGCTGAAATGAGGAACCAGAAACTTCCATAAACCATCCTCAGGATCAAACGAGATGAAGGTCGCCCCTTGTCTTTCAGCACTCTGTTTTAACTTATAATCCACCCGCTCTTTCCCACAAGCTACGTTGAGGAAAAGAGTGACCTCAGCAGGCTTGTTAAGCCCCTCGCCAACAGCAGGATTGGAGCTCTCCTCATCATCATAAACAACCACCTCGTGCCTCTGAAACTTAACAATCTGATCCAGGTCTAACTTCCTCACATCTGTACTTCCAAGAAACTTTATATAACCGTAACCAATCCTCCCAACGGTGAAATCAGGAACACGGCTGCAATAACCGGGGCTTTCGATTTCTCGCTTAACCAGCTCGTTCATGGACGGCTTCGAGAAGTAGTCAGGTGAATTCAACGACGGCAATGAATCTCTGATGTCTTTGTATTCTCCATCTAAAGAGATCCTTCTTTTCTTTCGTGAGTCCAAACTCGTAGCCATCGTTGAAATCTCTGTCAACAAAGTTCAAATTCAATATCAGATTATAAAAATTAATGCAGACGATATGCTTAAAAAAGAGATTCCAGAGACAAACCTGGAGGTGGAAGAAGAGAAAGAGACGCCATGGCTGACCGAAATGTCGAAGAATCCGATACAGCGCACCAAGGTAAAGCGACGGTCTAGGGTTTTGCCCTAGCTTATAGTCTATAATCGGACTGCCCCTTTTCGAAGTTTTTCAACGAATCCTTTGCTCACGGACGGCGACGGCGACGATCTAAAACCCTCCCGAAGGAAGAAGCTCTTCTTCGTCTTCTTCTACTAACTACACACACTCTAAGCCGCTCGAGGAAAAGGAGGTTTTGGGATCTTAGTCAGAGATCTGCCAAGTTTGGTTAGAATCCGTTTCTTCCAACCCGACCCGTAAAAAGATATAAATTGTTTAATAAATGAGCCTTAAAGCCCAAATATTAGGCCCATTTTCATTTTTTCTTCCATTTTTTTTTGTGAGCCTGGTAGCGTCAGATAAACGGTTTCGCCGGACGTAAATCAGACGCACTAACGTCAACAAGACGCAGGGTAGACCATCTCTATAAATAACGCTTCTCTCTCTCTCGCACTTATTTTTACTAGACTCAAATTCGTTTTCCCTCGCTCTTCTTCTTCTGCATACCGGAAAACACTTGTCTCCGGCGACGACGGACCTTCTCTCTCGCTCGCTCTAGGTATCTCTCTCATCCGATTTCCCCTTTGATAAAAGCTCGTCGACGAGCATTACTTTTGCGATTTCGTCTCTCCTAAAATCTAATCTTTGTTACAGTTACTCCGACGACTTAAGGCTTGTGATAATGGCTAACTTTGGTGCATCGGCTACCGCAAACAGTAACCCTAACAAATCCTATGAGGTAACTTACTCTTCTATGGCGTTTGATTACTCTACTTTGGTTTGCTTGCCCAAGTGATTGTTTAGGCTGTTGTTCTCTTTTAGCTTTAGGTTTACAAGATTCGGAGACTTCAATCTTGATTTGTATCTTCACTCATTTGTATCTTGATTCGGTTACTCCATCACCGGCAGATTCTATCTCGAGCTTGAGTTTTAGTCCAAAATCAGATATTCTTGTGGCCACTTCTTGGGACAATCAGGTTCGCTCTTCATTCTTTGCCTCTTTTGTTTTTTTTTTCTTTCATGGTTTGCAGTCTGACTTGTTAGTCTTGTAGAACGCTTGTCTCTCTATTATTGCATATGTTCACTCTCTGCAATCTCTATGCTTTTATATATTGTAATCTGTTGACGTTTTTGCTTTTCTGCTGCTGTAGGTGAGGTGCTGGGACGTATCCCGTAGTGGACTCTCACTAGCCAGTGCTCCCAAGGCATCTATCTCACATGATCAGCCGGTAATATTTGTTTTTGCTTTCTTCTATCTTTCTTTCTTTCAGTTTTGCTTGCATAGAATCTTGATGATGATTATATCTTTTGTGATGAAAAGGTCTTGTGCTCTGCTTGGAAAGATGATGGCACCACTGTCTTTAGTGGAGGATGTGATAAGCAAGCCAAGATGTGGCCCTTGTTGTCCGGTGGTCAACCTACAACTGTTGCTATGCACGATGCTCCTATTGCACACATGGCCTGGATCCCCGGAATGAATCTCCTCGTAACCGGAAGCTGGGATAAAACATTGAAGTAAGAATGGTTTAATTTGTTCATTATGCTCATAAAACTAATATATGCCGTAAGGTCTTTGTTAACAATGTGTATTGGTTTTGCCTTCCTGATATTGGGACACGAGGCAGCAAACTCCTGTTCATACACAGCAGCTTCCAGATAAATGCTTTTCATTGTCTGTGAAACATCCTCTCTTGGTTGTTGGGACTGCTGATAGGAATCTGATTGTCTTCAACTTGCGAAATCCTCAGGTACGATCTTTTGCCTTCTTTTTTTCCTTATATTTATGACCTGTGTATGAACTCTGAGTGCCAAGAATGCTGATCATCACATTGTTTCGAGAATTCCTGGATCAATTTAGAACCATATGGATATAGGACCAATTGAATAAGCATGTAGTCTAGTCTCGTGGCTGCCATTAGATTTACTATTTTTCTTGTGTGATGAACTTTTTGTTAATTTGGTAAACTGCAGACCGAGTTCAAGAGAATCGTGTCACCACTGAGGTACCAGACGAGGTGTGTTACTGCCTTCCCTGATCAGCAAGGATTTTTGGTATGTCTTCTTGTATATATCTTTTCAATTGCGTTTTGGTTAATCGATTGGTGCAGGAATCTAGGTTGTTTGCTGATGCTAACATTGCATTACTGTAGGTTGGTTCAATTGAGGGGCGGGTTGGTGTCCACCATCTGGATGAGTCTCAACAGAACAAAAACTTCACATTTAAATGTCACAGAGATGAGAGAGAGATCTATTCTGTCAATGCTATGAACTTCCACCCGGTAAGCTCTCTATGGCTATGTAGTTCTTAAGCTTCAAAACACCATGAAAGTAGATTTTGTACAGATGGTAATTGTTTGAGTTGTGTGATATGAAGGTACATGGCACTTTTGCAACTGCTGGCTCCGATGGGGCTTTCCATTTCTGGGACAAGGATAGCAAACAAAGACTCAAGGTATCTTCCCGTTGCGTCTGTGTTTTGCATTGAGGTTTATATATAGAAGTATCTAACAGTTGTGTGCATTGTTCATTGACGAATGTCAGCTCATGTCAAGGTGCAGTCAGCCAATCACTTGCAGTTCGTTTAACCACGATGGGTCCATATATGCGTATGCGGTATGCTACATCTTTCTTTGTTTTTCACCTTTTTGATATGACGTTACATGTGCAAAACCGAAAAAGAAAGTAATGGTTTTCTTTTGATTTGTATTGTAGTCGTGCTATGACTGGAACAAAGGTGCATAGAATCACAATCCGGCAACTGCGAAAAGCAGCATCTTCTTGCACATTCCACAGGTGTGTGTAGTGTGTATAACTTTCAACTCATAAAGTAGTAGTAGTGTGTATTGATTTGGTTTTAATGAATCTGCAGGAAAGCGACGTTAAGCCGAAGCCAAGAGGAGTAACAACCAGCAGAAGATGAGATTTGATGATTGCTTTTTAGTGTCATTTCTTCTTCTCTTTATAGTGGATGGAGTTTTTAGCTTTCTTCATATCGTTTCGGTCTTAAACATGTATTGTTTTGTCTAAGTACAATTCTTTCTAAAACATAATGATAAACATTTTCCCTCCTAATTCATCTCCTTATTTTACAATTGGTAACTTATTAGTATAAGAAGTAAATAGACAAATTTATGAGCATTTTGCATAGAATCCCCTTGTAGAACAAAATATCATCCAAAATGGAGAACAAAATGTCTTGCGTTAATGCTTTTTTTATCTCGTTCTTTCACTGTGAGGAATGGTTATTTTGGCAAAAGAACAGAGAGAGTGAGAGAGACAAAAAGACAAGTGGAAGTTGATTAGTGGAAGGAGGAGATGAAAGCGGGGGGTGAAGCGAAGGACCTGGTCTTTCCCCATTGCAAAAACTCCCGCTCCTTCACGACAACTGCTAATCATGTTCCGTCACTATCTCTCTCTCTACTCCTTATATAAACACTGTAACTTCAACACCAGTTCCTTACAAAAACAATTTTACAAAAAAAAAATATTTTTCTTGTTTCTGTTTTTCTCCCCTTTTGTTTCTTCTGTTTCGTTAAAATAACAACAGAAAAAGAAAAAAACCGAGAGAAAATTACCAGTTTGAAAACACACAAAAACTGTAGAGAAACTTTGAAAAACATCTGTCAAGAAAGAGTTTTTAAAAAGAAAAAGACACAAGAAACCAACCCCTGTTTCTGTATTAAAAAAAATACAAGATGGCGGCAGGGAAAGATTCTAGCTGGGACGATATCAAGAACGAAGGCATCGATCTCGTTAGTATCTTTCTTCTCCATTCTTAGCTTTACGTTCTCGATATCGTTTACACCACGCTAACTTTTCTTTGTTGACTGAACAGGAGAAAATACCGATCGAGGAGGTGTTTACGCAGCTGAGATGTACAAGGGAAGGACTGACCAGCGACGAAGGCCACACTCGTCTCAAGATCTTCGGTCCTAACAAGCTCGAAGAGAAAAAGGCAAACCACCCTGAACAAACCTTTTCTCCATTTTATATATCTGTTTCTTCACTCCCACGAAATCCTTTTTTTAACATGTTTCAATCACACAGGAGAGCAAGATTTTTAAGTTTTTAGGGTTTATGTGGAACCCTCTCTCATGGGTCATGGAGTTAGCTGCTATCATGGCTATCGCATTGGCCAACGGAGGAGTAATATCACCTTAACTAAATATCCATCATCTTTTTGACTTTTTAGCAATTATTAAAAAACATTGTATAATCTACAGGGAAGGCCACCGGATTGGCAAGATTTCGTGGGTATCACGGTTCTTCTTATCATTAACTCTACCATTAGCTTCATTGAAGAAAACAACGCCGGAAACGCAGCAGCCGCTTTAATGGCCGGTCTAGCTCCCAAAACCAAAGTAAGTTGTACAAAAAGAGTAGTTCAAATTATGTACTATAAAAAAACCAATGTTGTATTTACTAATGCATATCACAGCTTCTGAGAGATGGCAAGTGGAGCGAGCAAGAGGCAGCTATATTGGTTCCTGGAGACATCATCAGCATCAAACTAGGTGACATTGTTCCAGCAGATGGTCGTCTCCTGGAAGGTGATCCTCTCAAGATCGACCAATCTGCTCTCACCGGTGAATCTTTACCAGTAACCAAGAACCCCGGCCAGGAAGTTTACTCTGGCTCAACCTGCAAACAAGGAGAGCTAGAAGCTGTTGTGATCGCCACCGGTGTCCACACTTTCTTTGGCAAAGCAGCTCATCTAGTAGACAGCACAAACCAAGGACACTTCCAGAAAGTGCTGACTGCTATTGGGAACTTCTGCATCTGCTCCATCGCCATAGGTATGGTCATTGAGATCGTTGTCATGTATCCTATTCAGCACCGTTCTTACAGAGATGGTATAGACAACCTTCTGGTGCTTCTCATCGGAGGTATCCCTATTGCAATGCCTACTGTTCTGTCTGTCACCATGGCCATTGGTTCTCACCGTCTCTCCCAACAAGGGGCTATCACAAAGAGGATGACAGCTATTGAAGAGATGGCTGGGATGGATGTTTTGTGCAGTGACAAGACTGGAACTCTGACGCTCAACAAGCTTACTGTTGACAAGAGTATGGTTGAGGTTTTTGTCAAAGACTTGGACAAGGAACAGCTTATGGTGAATGCAGCAAGAGCCTCTAGAGTTGAGAACCAGGATGCTATTGATGCTTGCATTGTAGGAATGCTTGGTGATCCTAGAGAATCAAGAGAGGGTATCACTGAAGTCCATTTCTTTCCTTTTAACCCGGTGGATAAGCGTACTGCTATCACTTACATTGATGCTAGTGGAAACTGGCACCGTGTCAGCAAAGGAGCACCAGAGCAAGTAAAAAAAATGCATTTCCTTCTTCTCTCAAAGAGTTTTTAAGTTCTTTTCACACTGATTTGTCTCTGTAACTTGTAGATCATCGAGCTATGTAACCTTAGAGAGGATGCAAAGAAGAGAGCTCAAGACATCATTGACAAGTTTGCTGACAGAGGACTTCGTTCTCTTGCTGTTGGCAGACAGGTAATGATTTTAGTGTTAATCCTAAGTATGTGTTTCTTTCTTTGCTAAAAGGTTCTATTCATATTTTGGCTATTTTGTTACTAGACTGTCTTGGAGAAAGACAAGAACAGCCCTGGAGAGCCATGGCAGTTTCTAGGCCTGTTACCTCTCTTTGACCCTCCAAGACATGACAGTGCAGAGACAATCAGGCGTGCCCTTGACCTCGGTGTCAATGTCAAGATGATCACTGGTGACCAGCTCGCCATTGGTAAGGAAACTGGTCGTAGGCTCGGTATGGGCACAAACATGTCAACCAGCATGGGGGTCGAAGAATATATAAGATTTTTTTACTTTCTAGGACAAATTATAACTTATGAATTGCGCACTTAGACACATCTTGCTGGACAGACACTTTATGAATGTCTATTGTCCTTCCTACCCTCAAACAGACTAACTATTGTATCTAACAAAACTAGACTAACTAGAGAACTAATTGAAAAGTCACAAGTTAAATATTCTCTCTCCAATGTCGGTTTCAAAACTCAAATTCACTTTTCTTTTTCCAAATTACCAACCCTAATTTTTGAATCTCTCTCTTTCTTCTTTCACCATCCGTCATGAACCCAGATTATTCGATTATTTGTTTTGTTTCTATGATTCACTCTCAAGCTTTCTATCCATCTTTTTCTAATTCATAAAATTTCTCAGAAAACTCACACTCTCAAACTTTCTATCCATGTTTTGTCACAACAGAGCTTCTAATTAAAAAAAACTACATGATGATGGTGGTGATGATTGTTTAACTTCGGTAAAAGTTACGGTGGAGAGCGGCGCCGAACCACCACCACCGCAAACTTTGGTCGTCGGAAGCACGAGTAATATCAACTGCAGTGTTGATGTGGAGGAGTTCCATGAGTTCCATCTCAGCTCATAGTATTGTCCTCAAGCTTCTTCAACACTTTGACAGTTTCAGATCAATCTTCTTCTTCCATATGACAATCAGTTGTTGTGTTTCCATGTGGGTTCTTTTTTCTTGCGAAATCAAGATCATGTCCAACTCCAAACCATGGCGATTTCATCTACATCATCACCATCGATCCAAAAGCTCTAGAGCAACAATGGTGAAATTTCACAGTTTTGCAATTGTGGTCCCTCGCCGTTTGGGTATATATGCGTTTATCCCAAAGTTCTTAAAATGTATAAAAGAGATCCTCTTGATATAGTCTCAGATTCTCAATTGTGCATTTCAGATCATGTTAATGCAATTAAACAAATATTTGTATTCAAGAACAATAAATGCAAATGATCTCAATAAACCAAAAACAGTTGTTAAAACTCATTAAATAACAAGATATTAGTCATTAATATTGGAAACTCTCAATTTTTTTTCTTTTAGCTTGATTAATTTAACAATAATATTTGGTCATGTCTCTCTGTCCACAACAATAAATTATCATGTTTACATTTTTTTTGCACTAGAGTTCTTTATTATATATAACAAATTTTGTATCCACATCCATTTGCTTACAATTTTCGTGTTCACATTTATCATATCTAATGAAATCTTTGTCCACTATTCTTCATCCGCAACTTTTTACTCTTTTAAAGTGTTATAGGGAAAAAAAAGATGTATGCTCACATCACATCCACTAAAATTAGTCATTACATCTTATTGGCTTTCAACGAAAAATATTATCGTAATTTGATGCATCCACAATTCATTTATTCATATATTAGTGTCCATGTCCACAACTAATGTTTGAATATCCACTTTTTCTCGTATACACATTTTTGTCCACATCCACAAAACACATATCCAATAAACTATAATTTGAAAATTTTAGTTTAACATTAAAGTATAAAGTATATGAATATAGGACCCACGAAACAGTGTATGAACCGAATGCTGCAGATGAACTTTGAAGAAACAAGTTCACCAAGTTTAATATATTTTATTGTTCTTTTTTTTGGAGAGTGTGTGACTCCCACCCATGAACTCTCAATAAGCATGGTCTAAGCTCTTCGTTTCCTTGGCGAAGGGTATAAATGTCCAAAACAAACCTACAAACAAGAAAAAGTGTTCCACCGGCACAATGTATTTAGAAATAATTACATTGTGAGTCACATTTTGAGTTTATTATAACACTCTAGATCACTTCTTACTCCTAGCACACTTTTGCATACATTTTTTCTACTGTTCAACACCTAGAATTACCAACATATCCTTAAGCCTTCTCTTGTTTGCTTTATTCTTTTAATTAAAATCATAATTATGCAAAGCAATTTTCCATATTTCTATTTTTTCTCTCCGTCGTTAAATCATTATCTTCTTCTTTTACCTCCACCATCAAACTTATCAGAGTACATGTTTGTGTCTTCATGTACGATCCTCCACCTCCATAATAATAATTGCAATAGCGGATCTTCTCAGATATTGCGTCTGCCTCCGTCAAGATTCTCCTTTTTGGCCGCAGATTTCGAGTTCAAGCAACCTACTGGCTCATGGCCTCGCTTCTTACGGCGGCGACCAAGAGAATTGAGTAATTAGGATTGTTGATTTGGAATTGCTTCGTCGCGGTTGTGTTCTAGAGAAAGAGGGGATTAGACTTTTGATTTGGGTTTTGAATATGGATTTTGATTTTTAGATTTGTAATTTCTCTCCCTTTTTATTGAATTAGAGGTTAGAGATGTTGTTGGGTTTCTGGAATCTCTCAGAGACAAAGATAAATCTGAGGTTTTAAGGATGAATCAGAGGTTAGATATGTTGATGGGTTTTTTGATTTTTAGGTTTGTTGGTTTTGATAAATCTCTCAAAAATGTTGTTAGGTGTGTATGTACACAGTATAACACGAATTGACTGGTTTTGATAAATCTCTCATGGTCCCAAATATATTTGTTTGTTGTAAATTTGTAATATTTGTGTTAAGTTCATATTGATTTGTTAAAAAAATTCAATCTTTTTACAATATTGAAGAATCTTGTTTTAAGTTTTGGAATGTTTTTTGTGTTTCTGTAAAGGGCTCCCCAACCTTTTCACAGCCATTGGACTTCCACCAACTAATTTTGTCTGAAAGTATGGATTTGTAAGCTTTTGTAAGAACTTGGTTCAAATGTGTATATGTAGATACAATGTATAAGTTGTACATGTGGATAATCATAATTTGGTGTACATGTGAATGCTTACAGTTTGTTGTACATGTGGATAATCATAAACATGTAAATGCAGAAAACTTTTGTACATATTTTAATCATGACAATGAACGAATATGAAGACAATAATGGACTTTTACCTCCAAGGATCATTATTTTGGGAGGAAAGTTGGTTTTGCTGATAGAGAGTTCTTATCAATTTTTTCAGCTGAAATATGGAACTTACCTTCTATTAAATCTCAGAACTATAGTTATGAGATTTAAGATTTGAAATGTTCTTATATTTTCAGTTAAAAGACCTTACGGTGGATAACAACAGGAACAATGGCCGCAACAAAATGCAACACCGAAGCCAATTCATGTTATGATGTAACTACCACCACCTAAGCTTCATCTCCACCATAGCAACCACCGCCTTTCATGCGCAGCAGCGGTGGCCAAACATGGAGAGCTAGACTTATGTACACTGGTCATTTGCGGCATATACATGTGGATACGAGACATGGTATGTACATATGGACAGCGAGACTTATGTACACTGGTCATTTGTGCAGTCCACCATGTACATGTAGATACGAGAGCTAGGTATATATATGGATACTTACGTACACAAGTGACAAAACAAATTGAATACTTGTCAATGGGTCTATATAGTGTTTATGTGTTAAATTTCTTGTTGCTTAAAGCTGTATGAATTCTCTCTTTGTCAATGGGTTTTAGGAAGAGGCAGTGACTAGTTTGACTTATCTTGCTCATGTTACATTAACCACCATTACTCAAAGCAGATTTAGGGTCACAGGGTCTTGAATATTAGTTATATGTTGTACATGTGGATAACTATACACGTTGTACATGTGTACACTTAATTGAAAAACGTAACAACAGTTGTACATGTTTTTAGGGATCAATACTGCAAATTCGCAATATTTGCTGGCCTAAATTGCACAATCAAAAGTTCTGGTAAAAATCAAGAGTTCATTTCTGCAAATGTATAAATTAATGTACATATGTATACTACATAGATAAAATGCACATGTATAAATTAATGTACATATGTATACTAAGCGGATGTGTACACATGTACATCCCAAAGATAATGTACATACAATATTTTTTACAGAGTGGGAATTTTGTAATAAACTCATCTTCTTTAAATTAGGACTTTCCACTTTTTTCTGCAACTCATATCGAAGCCGCCATTGATTTTCTTTATGATATCTTTAATTTTTTGACGATTTCACTTCTAAAACTTACAAAATTTGTATAGATTAACTGTTTATAATCAAAAGACAAGAAAACACAAGTTTCTAAATTGGTCGATTAATAATCAGTGGTTTCAAACTCGTGTTGGTTATGAAGATGATAGGATGTAAAGGAAACGAATGAAGCAGAAATCTGGCTGAACTACTACATAGATCTATTTTTTTTTGGTTAGGAGATTTTTCAGAAATTAAAAGCTTGCCCATAAAAAACCAGTTTCTTCTCATAGCCATCTCTCATCACGTATAAGGTTTAATTCCTGGAAAAGAGAGAGGAGAGATGAATTGTTTTAGAGATAAGTTGTTTCAAAAAAAAAAGGTTGGAGATAAGTGTTTTTCTGGTTTGTATGATTTAAATTCAAACAATAAAATAAAAAAAGATATATTTTGAATTTTTAGATCAGTTATATTAAACACACATGACAAACAGAAAATAGAGGTAACAAGTTATTTGTTGGCGTTGAGGGTAGTGTGGTATTTCACCACTCAAAAAGTGTTTGTGTAGTGAAAATGACTTAGAGTGAAACCAAAAGTGAGAAAGTGACATATACTGTAAATTACTCATGTATTTATAGTGTCAAAAAAGATGTAAAAGTGTCTTAAAGTGAAATCAACTCCATCTCGTATGTTTCTGCTCTTGTCTTTTTTTTAATGCCTCCTGGAGTTTTTGGGAATCAAACAAGATTCTCTTTACTATCTGTCTCTTTGAGATTTTGTCTGAAATCGAAACTGTCTGATTACCGAAGCTTTTGTGCGATGTTTTTTTTTAGATTGTAGATTAAGAACGGAATGTGATAGGGGATTAAATTTCATCTGGCTGATCGATGAATCATATGAAGGAGTGTTTTACATGATCTAATCTTTGATGTGTATGTTACTCATGGCTAGCTCTCTTATTAGCTTGTCTTCATCGATTAGGTTTTGTCAGGGAAAGCTTTGCAGGGATCTCCTCTTTCTTCTGGACTGCAGCAGTCTCGTGCTATTTCTTACGGCTCCAAGAAAGGTTTGTTCCTCTGCTGTTTTCTTTTTTTGGGGCTTTTTTTCTTTTCTTTCTGAATCAGGTTGAAGTGTGAGCAAAGTTTTCATTGTGGTTTTGACCGTAGATGACTTATGTGTGTTTGCCTCTGTAATTGGTTCAGATGACGAAGAAGAGGAGCAACTTGCCAAGGAAATCTCCAAGGACTGGAATACTGGTAAAGCTATCTGATCTCAACTCTTTCTTTTCTTTTGTTTTGTTCCCTACGTATTAGGGATTCCTGATATATTTTGCACTTTCTTTTGCAGTGTTTGAGCGGAGCATAAACACACTATTTCTCACTGAAATGGTGCGTGGTTTGTCGTTGACCCTCAAGTACTTCTTTGATCCCAAAGTTACTACATCCTATTTTCCCCAGTCTCTTTAGGAACTTTGATGGAAAGAGATCTGTATTGACTCTGAACATCTCCATCTTGTGGTATGCAGATCAATTATCCATTTGCGAAGGGTCTTAGCCCTCGTTTCCGTGGTGAACATGCTCTTCGTCGTTATCCTACTGGGGAAGAACGCTGCATTGCCTGCAAACTCTGTGAAGCTGTGAGTCGCTAATATTTTTTTTCTTTTGATGAGATGTGCTCATATCTGCTGACAAATATATGTTAAATGTGTGATATGATCACATAGTATGGTATTACTGGTAGATGGCTATTGAATAATATTTGTGAGGGATACTTTTCTCTATTTCATCAGGTATGTCCAGCTCAAGCAATCACAATAGAAGCAGAGGAGCGGGAAGATGGAAGCCGTAGAACCACTAGGTCACAGATCCTTTTGCTTGCAATTTAATTAGCCAAATCCTTTGTTTTCAACTATTTTCATGTGTAGTGTAGTAATGATCTAGAGCTCTACAGGTACGACATCGACATGACGAAATGCATATACTGTGGTTTCTGCCAAGAAGCTTGCCCCGTTGATGCTATTGTCGAAGGACCTAACTTTGAATTCGCAACCGAGACACACGAGGTCAGGTTCTTATCACACAATTTTCTATCCCTCTATCTATGCTTTTCTGGCATGTAATATCGAACTTTTGTTATGCCCTCTTTTTTTATAGGAACTTCTCTATGACAAAGAAAAGCTTCTTGAGAATGGAGATCGGTGGGAGACTGAGATTGCTGAGAATCTTAAATCAGAGAGTCTCTACCGTTAAAAAAAAAGAAACATTCTACAACAGTCTTTGCTTCAAGTTATTTCCCGGGAAAACGTTTTTTCCATTCGCTTCTGTTAGAAATAAAAAAGATGAGATCTTATGGGTTTGAAAACTCCCCTCCTTTTTATTCCAGCTTTGTGCTGTGACTGTGTAATTGAATTGCTTGCTTGCATCGACCTGAGTTTAATTTTCGTTGAAGAAATAAAATTTATTTTGGATCAGAATTCACTACAGATTTGCTTAACAATATATCAGTGTGGGGCTGCACTTCATTTTGGGGATTAGTCTTGAGGTTAAGAATACCCCAAAAAAAGTGACTGTGCTACTATGGAAGAACAATGCATGGTTAATTACTATGATGCTATATATGTCCCGGAGATTATTACAATCTCGAATCTTTTAACCACGGTAAGCGCAAGATTCCGACACTCGTGGGGTTTAAGTAGTATCTGAATTCCAAGCCACCATTGACACGTGTATAAACAAGATAGAGTCTTCAACGAGAACCACTAGCTTAAGTCTTTTCTGGAGAAAACAAGACTAAGAGATTCTGAGGAGAAAGAAGATTTTACAAAACTAAAGACCAAACACATTAGTTAAGTAATGATAATACACTCTACTTCTCCTTTCCTCCACCACACGAACTACCGAAGTAGATTTCAGTGTCAGAGCCGCTTGGTGACTAGATCGGCCGCTGTTCGTATATCAACTGCGGCGTTTGGGGCGGTGGCGGCGGCCGTTATGATGGCTTCTGTGTCCACAGCTTACGCAGAGTTTCCTCCTCCGCCGCAAGACGGTGAAACGCTATCAAACGTGCCGCAAACGCTATCAGGTGAAGACTGCAAGAAACAGAGGATACAACGACCCAAGTCCAAGAACGCAGAGAGATGCACCGTTAAATGCGTTAATACTTGTATTCGTGGTGGAGACGGAGAAGGACCGCTCAATATCAGAAGGTTCCTTTCTCTATCTCTCTCTGTTATTTTCTTTCTTTCTCATTCACTTTTTGTTACTGATCTTTTCTCTCTTGTGGATGTTTCTGATGGAAAGGCCACTAGTGGTGTTTAAACAAGGGTTTCGTAGCCGTAATTACTGGTAAATTATCTTCCTAATGTTGTTGTTAAGCATGAATCAATCTTTAACCTAGAGGAGCTGATGATTATTGTTTGTGTATGTGTGCGTAGCTTAGTGGAATGTTCAGATATATGCAAATTGATCGGAGATGGTGATTATGGACCTTGAAAATGTTATGAATAAGATGCAGAAGAAGAAACAGTGGAGAAAAGACCTTATCTACCATAAGATTATTTTTGTAGAGTTTTGTTAAGTATAATATTAATTGATTAAAACGCGATTTAAAATGATACAATGTCTATAACAATTTGGAGAGTGTCTTGTTTCTTCATAACGCGGTACCGCACTGTAGCTATTAGAACCGCACCGGGGGTGTTAAGTGTTACCATTTAGATCCTACGTTAACGGTCTAAACCGAATCCCAAATTCATATTTCCCATATTATAACAAAACAAAATTCTTTTTGTGAAACATATTATAGCAATTTTGATTTTGTTTCAAGTGCCACTCGAATCCTAAAACTATGTTATAGTACATTTTCATGTTTCTTCTACCACATATATGCGGGTTTAAATATTTTATCTCATAAATATTCCTTTAATGATGCCAGAAAAATTGATGTCAAAAAAAAATGATGCCAGATAAATATATATTGAATTATAAGGGGTTTTAAACGAAAATGGAAACTTGAAATATGTAAAATACATTATAACCTCTATAAATTAATAATCTATAAATTAATATCTCTATAAATTAATATAATTTCATAATCTCAAATTAAATTTTTGGTTCAATTAGTATCTCGATAAATTAATAATCTCTATAAATTAAAAAAAAATCATAATACCAACATTATTAATTTATAGAGGTTTCACTGTATGTGTCAATACTTCTACCGTCCCACGTTTAGACTTTTAGTTCAAAAAAAGAGTAAATTTTTCTAGACTTCTATTGTATAATGTATATGATGTATATGACAGAAATGTTTAACTCAGTTGAAAATGTATCGTAAACAAAACCTAGAATTCATAAATAATTAGGAAAAACTATATATATATATATATATATATATATATATATATATATTTTTTAATTTTATATTTGCAAGAAATTATAGACTTTACCTACGACCTTATAGTGACAATAAAATATTATACATGATAATCATTTCTTCCACTTGCATACATATGTAATTCTCAAAAATTATATTAATTTATATCATGAACATATAAAATATGTTCACCAGTAGTATGCACCTTTTTTTTACTTGCACATAAAAACTTTCATTTCTTAAAAATCCAGTAAAAATTGTTAGTTTGCAAAATTAGGTTTGAGAGAGGTATTTTGCAACATTATTTTTTAATAATCTATGGTTCAACTAATTTGACTAGATGATCCATTAGTGATTTGAAATACATTATTTTTTATCGGGTTCGTTTCAAAAGCACTATTATGAATCAAATAAAGAGATAAAACTTACATTTGGAATCTATATTTACCCCTACATATATATTTTCACTCTTGTCAATGATGATTTAGTTTGATATTTTGGACTCAATTTGATATTTTTGCTGTATAAATCAAACATAATTCGTAGAATGATACTTTAACATGTCATCAACAATCATTAATAACAATTATTAATAAAAATAATAATAATAACAATTATTAATAACTATTTTTTCTGTCAGCGTTAATAACTTCATATACAATTTTGTATCTATCGTTATTATATATTTTCTACGAATTAGCTGAAGAATTGATGTGTGGTCCCTTGACTGCTGAATCTTGAACGTTATATAGGCTTAGGAAATAGGAATCGATGTATCACGTAATGTAATCTAACTGGAGTCGATAGTTTACTAAAGTAACATGCATTTGAAAACTGTGTATACCATTAACCAATAAACCATCGATCAGTACCAATCGTATTATTTATGAGTAGAAAGGAAACAGTAACTAATGAGATAATTCTGTCTTAAAATTTCAAACTATATGATTCTAAATAATACGTGTTAGAAAACTAATATATAACATTTAACAATCAGAGTATTTATAGTTGTTGACCTTATCAGACCAATACAGAGATCTTCTGGTGACTTGGCGATCTAAACTCAGTGGATTCACTGAATTATGTGTTTAACTATTCATACCATCAAACAGTAACTAACGTGTTGTACATTGAGATCACGTCCGAGTTAACGTAGATGTTTTTTGTTCTTCTTATTTTAATCAGTTGTTAACATTTTCGAGAATTTACATGCATGCATGTTCTTGTGAATATATGTATAATTAGTTTTCCCCAACTGTAGTCTCATTATTCCCTGAATTCGTAACTTATTTAAATAAACGGTCGTCGTCGACAATAACCCAATTTAATTATTCATGATCACCCATCTTAGTTAAGATACACGACTTGATTTGCAGACGGCGAATGCAAAATTCAAATTCCAATATGTAAAAAACAAACAAAAAAAACATTTTTACTAGGTACACTATTTTATATAAAATATTATTTAACAATTTAATATACATATAAGTTAAACATTATATATATATATATATATATATATATATATATATATATCTATATTGTTATTTGCGAAGTGATTTTTTCCAACGGAGCTCTTTCATCAAAAGTTAGAGCGGTTAGTATCGTTTATACTCTTAATGAATAAAATCTATAAATTACTCTAAATAAAAACAAACAAATTTAAATTATTTTATTAGATAAATGATCAAAGTTAATAATTAATAATAATAAAAATTATCCAAAATCTATAAAAATATATTGTGATTAACCAAAAGATATCTTTTAATATTTTTTAAAAAAAAAACAGAAATACATAACTAAATACTAATCAGTTAATATATATTACTTTAATATAATTGAAAAGATAATATTGAGTGATTTCTAAAATTTATTTTTTTTAGTAATGAATATAGTATACATAAGAATTTTCAAGAAAAAAATCATAGTACATAAGAATATTCAAATGAAAAAAATACTGATTTACCATTATAATATTTTAATTAATAATTAGTGTATTAATAAGTAACTATAAAATGTATATGTCCGTATATGCGAGCTAAACACCTAGTAGGCTAATTAATTAAAGAAGGCCAAGCAGAAAAAAAACTAAGTTACTAAACTATATAGATAACCAAAAAGAAAGGAAAAATAACACAAAATGAGTGCTAATACATGACATTATGCTTTATAAAAAACATGAAATTCTTTTTTTCTTAACATGAAATTGTAGTATAGATGTTAATATCGGCATCACTCAACCATTAAGATGCTAAACTAATTTAAGAAACCCTTAATACAGACACAAAACTATCAATTTAACATGGGGCACACCCTCACCCAACCTACGCCCCTGACCAGCAAAACATATACATATTTTTATTAGTACTACTACTACTATAATGATATTAGAAGAAAAAAATAAACAACCAAAGTCCTCCCACATCATATTTTAGTTTGTTTTCCTACAAATTTAATTCCACTTTTTATGAATAAAGTTTCAATTTTTATTACAACTGAAGTATGGCAAATCTAAATAAATAACGGATAAAATTTAAACTTAGGATCAAAATATTTAATCTTAAAATTCATTATAGCTAATAATGGTATATAATATGATATAGAATCGGTAAGATTTTAGTTTATTGTAAAGTGACATTGACTGAGAAAACAACAAACTTTAAGATGGACATTATGATATAAAGACAAATGTCAAACCTTATAATTCTTGGGAATCAGTTGAGCATTCACATTAAAAATTATAGTTGATTAGTGTAATCATAAAAAGAAGAAAATTAACAAATTGGAATACTAATTAATAATTATAACAATAATACTAGTGTTATATTGGATATATATCCAAAACGGGTAATACGGTATCAAACTAAGTATTCATATTGAATCTTGAATCTAATAATTATATATTTGATCTTGAGTGTATAATACATGAAAAGACCTTGTTCAATAATAATAACTAGATGGTGGCCTGCACACTTGTGCGGATTAATATATATCTAACTAATTCAATTTTTAACAATTTTTTAAATTCCAATCTAAATTGTTTAATTAGTTTCAAATATTAAATTAATCAGAAGATATATTTTTGTTATTACACATGTAAAGCATATCATCATCATAATAATCTAATAAAATTTTATTAATACCTTAAAATAACATAAAAGATAATCTATAAAATAAACCATTAGCAATTATCAGTGAATTTTATGAAAATCAAACACTTCTTCATCAAAATCTTAATTATATTTTATATGAATTTTCTCTTCATATGAGTTTATAGTGACACATATTAATAAAATTTATAATAATGAAAAAACATATTTCTATTTAACTAATAATTTTAAACTAAAATTAATAAATTATATATGTCTAGTAAAAGCTAGATTTAAAAAAAAATTAATGGCAAGAGATTGTATTTTTGACATCATCACCATTCAATTCAAATTCGCAAAAGCAATGTCTCCTGCATAATACAAATTCTAAAATCTTGATGTGAATGAATCGGATTACTTAGCTTTTTCGGATTGGTGAGATAATTTGATGGCATAAAAGTGAAGTGAAATTTCTTTTTAAAAAATAAAAAAATTAATATTATTAAAGTAAACATCTTAATAAAGCTATAAATTATTTCCAAAATTTGATAAAACTCTTTAATAATAATTATCTCTGAATATAATGAAAATATTTATTAAATAATCACTAAAATGTTTGAAAATTAACAATTCAAAAAGTTATGAATTAAAATTAATGACTAAAGGTAAATAATGAAATATGAAAAATAAGCTTCTAAAAATAGTAAAACATGACAAACAAGCAAAATATCATAAAATCATGAAAAATATGAAAACTAAGCAAAACTAAAATTACCACCTAAAATTATTCAAAAATATGACAAATAAATAAAATTACCAATTACCAATTAAAGTTATTAAGAACATGAAAAATAAATAAAGAACTTAAATTATGGAGAATATGACAAATAATCAAAACTAAAATTATTAAAACATAAAAAATAAATAAATTACCTAATATTATGGAATACATGACAAATAAACAAAAAATCCTAAAATTATAGAGAAACTGACACATAAGCCAAATCACTTCTCAAATAATAGTATAGATAGATAGATAGATAGTAATAATAATAATAATAGTAATAATAATAATAATAATAACAATAATAGTAATAATAATAATAATAATAATAATAATAATAATAATAATAATAATAATACATGAAAATACTAGATGTTTCACTATCTAAAACTGGTAATGTAGGTGTATTCAAATGGGACCTTGAATTATATTTTGTAATAGTTTTTATTTGTCTATGATTCACAATCCATTAAAATACTAGTCCCATTTCAATTTACTTTTTTTCTGTATACAGATTCTATGTTTTCTGGTCCACTGCGACAATTCGGAACATAAATATGAAAATACCTTGTAAATTTAAAATTTAGAAATAACTTTTGTAATTCGATGTATGGAGACATAATTCTTATTTGAAGTAGAACAATATAAATAAACAACTAATATAATATATCAACGTTAAAAAAAATTAGCTAGTATTATAGTTAGAACATTCAATTCAATTTAAGTTAAAGTCATAAAAATTAGATATATAGAACAAAAATAATTTAAAAAAAATATTTATTACTGCAGATAGTTATTTATTTTTATATTTAACATATTAGTATGTAGTCCTTCCATCGTCAGTCATATCATAATTATTTTTTTGGAGTCATATCATACATAATTCATGGTAAACATTCGATAATCTATGGTATAATTTTGATTGTTGTGGTCAATACTCAAATAACACTTGACACTATTCTGAAAAGAGAAACTATTGACTGATATTACTCAAAAAGAAAAACTATTTGATTGGTTGAAAAATGAAGGCAGTCAAAAGTCAGAACTAATGAATATTTGAAACTTCGAACCAAATTATATCCATAAGTCTATGTAATATATATATATATATATATATATATATATATATATATATATAAATAATACAATTATAAATGAGCCTAATAATAAGTCGATGCCAATCAATGCAATAATCTATATTATTAAAACCGAAATACCTTTCGTACTGTTTGAAAACAAGGATAGAAGCTTAAATGAAAATTGAGCCTAATAATAAGTCGATGCCAATCAACTATTATAAATGAGCCTAATAATAAGTCGATGCCAATCAACGCAATAATCTATATTATTAAAACTGAGCCAATCAACGCAATAATATCAACGTAATAATCTATATTATAAGTCAATGCCAATCAACGTAATAATATCAACGCAATAATCAACATAATAATATCAACGCAATGACATCAACGCAATAATATCAACGTAATAATATCAACACAATAACCTATATTATCAACACAATAATATCAACGCAATAATATCAACGCAATATTATCAACGTGTTGATATTAATAAGTCGATGCCAATCAACGCAATAATCTCAACGCAATAATCTATATTATAAATGAGCCTAATAATAAGTCGATGCCAATCAACGCAATAATCTATATTTTTAATACAATTATAAATGAGCCTAATAATAAATCGATGCCAATCAACGCAATAATCTATATTATTAAAATTGAAGTACCTTTCGTACTGTTTGGAAACAAGGATAGAAGTTTAAATAAAAATTGTTTGGTAACTTAGATAGTAGTATTTTTGTACTTTACATTATTTGCACATTTAGCTATTACATTTACAATAAATTAAGTATTTCTTTTTTATATTTCTTTTTATTTACATATTCAGCCACTACATTTATAATCAATTTAAATTAATTAATTTCCAAAATTTATCTAATCAAAGTGATATTCATATACTGATCATTATTATAATATTGTACGACTATTAACTAAATCACATGAATTAAATGGAAATAATATATTTATGAAATTAACTAAATCGTCAAATTACAAAACATATAATTTTTTTTATTAAATCGACAGTTTAAAAAATTATATTGAACATAAATTAAATAAATCACCCGCACTTCAAGATCTAGTAGATCATTAACACATAAGTTATGATGTGAATTTTAATACTAGTTCAGAGAATTCACACTTGATTTTATCTAAAAGAGTAATAAGCACCAAAAAAAATTAAAACAAAAAGTATCAAAAATAAAACAAGAGTTCAACAGTTGTAAAAATAAAGTGTAATAAGAAATCAACCGAAATGTTTGAAAGTTTCACCTAATATTCTCCAAAACTCTGGTTATAAATTCTCTTCTTCACAGCATCATCCAACAACCCACACCACACAACATTCTTCATTCCCTCTCTAAAATCAGCAACCAATGGGAGAAGCCGCAGAGCAAGCATGTAACTTCCACGTCACCACCACTAGGAAGCAGCTCATCACGGCGGCTCTTCCCCTCCAGAACCACTGGCTCCCTCTTTCAAACCTAGACCTCATCCTTCCTCCTGTCCACGTCAGCTATTGGAGAGAAGATCCCACATCAGAAATATGAAAGGGACATTAGTAATATATAAATGACTTAGGTGACTCCACTAATTGCCAATTGGTTTTAAGTGGAAGCCCAAAAAACTTATCATGGTATCAGAGCAGACCCAATACCCTAACCTATTAATTAATCCGGTCGGGACAGTGGCCCGATCAACCAATTAGTTGATGGCCCATAGAAGGCTCAGTTCTCCGAGATCGATAGAAGATAAAGCATGATCTCGGAGGGGTATGATGGATTCTGCGAGATCAATGGTTAGACCCACCATTATTTCGAGGGAGGGTATTGGAGAGAAGATCCCACATCAGAAATATGAAAAGGACATTAGTAATATATAAAGAACTTGGGTGACTCCACTAATTATCAATTGATTTTAAGTGGAAGCCCAAAAAACTTATCATCAGCGTTTGCTTCTGCTACAAGAAACCACATACCATCACTAATTCAGTAGCTCATGAAACCCTCATGACGGCTTTGGCGGAGACTCTCGTCTCCTACTACGCTTTTGCCGGCGAGATTGTCACTAATACCACCGGAGAACCTGAGATTCTATGCAACAATCGCGGCGTAGATTTCATAGAGGCCGGTGCTGACGTGGACCTCCGAGAGCTTAACCTCTATGATCCTGATGAAAGTATTGCCAAGCTTGTTCCGATCAAGAAACATGGAGTCATAGCGATTCAGGTAACATTTTTTGTTATATTCAGACTTATCATTACATTACCATGTGTTTATAACTTAAAACCCATTGACGATAAATAAATTATTTCTAATTAATCTTTTAGTATTCGTTTATTAATTCTCAAAATGTTAAGAAAGTAATATTTCACTACAAAAACATAACTCTGTTCATGTTTCCTTGTCTGAATAGGTGACAAACCTGAAATGTGGGAGCATAGTTGTGGGATGCACATTTGATCATCGTGTAGCGGATGCGTATTCCATGAACATGTTCCTTGTATCATGGGCCGAGATCTCTCGATCTGATGTACCAATCTCTTGTGTACCATCGTTTCGAAGATCTCTATTAAACCCTAGACGACCATTGATCATGGATTCATCTATAGACCAGATGTACATACCTGTCACGTCCTCGCCCCCTCCGCAAGAAACCACCAATCCAGACAGTATCCTCGCGAGCCGTCTCTATTACATCAAAGCTGATGCACTAGACGAGCTTCAAACCCTAGCTAGCAGCTCAAAACGTAGGAAACTTGAATCGTTCAGCGCGTTTCTATGGAAACTCGTGGCCAAACACGCGGCAACAGATCCAGTCCCGAGAAAGAACTCGAAACTAGGGATCGTTGTCGACGGAAGGAAGAGACTTATGGAGCAAGAAAACAATACTTACTTCGGAAACGTTCTCTCAATCCCATTTGGTGGACAAAAAATCGATGACTTGATTAACAAGCCATTGTCTTGGGTGACCGAAGAGGTTCACAGGTTCTTGGAGAGTTCTGTGACCAAAGAACATTTCTTGAACTTGATTGATTGGGTTGAGACACGCCGCCCAACACCTACGGTTTCAAGAATCTACAGCACCGGGTCGGAGGACGGACCCGCCTTTGTGGTTTCTTCAGGGAGGAGTTTCCCGGTGACCCAAGTGGATTTCGGGTGGGGCTCCCCGGTGTTCGGATATTATCATTTCCCATGGGGTGGTAGTGCAGGATATGTGATGCCTATGCCGAGCTCGGTGGTGGAAGGAGACTGGATGGTTTACTTGCACCTCACGAAAGGACAGTTGAAGTTTATTGAGGAAGAGGCTTCTCAAGTGCTTAAACCTATTGACAATAATTAGCTCAAGATTTAAAACCCTAATCTGTTGTTAAAGCAGTATCTATTACGGGCCATTTGTGTTATGCATGTCATATGTGATATTATGTTTGTCTTGCGTCTTTGTTGTATTTGAATTATGTGTATAGCTGTGAGTATCTAATCATATCCCTTTAATTTGTTTTTTTGGTAAAAGTCCCTTCCCTTTGATTTTTTTCCAGCAACATACATTCAAGGATTTGAGTCCAGGTAGTAACAACCACCAACATTATTTATATACATGATCAATTCTATTCAATTTAGTTTGTATACTGTATGTAATTACTTACATTTCAATAGATGAAAACCACCTTCTTGCACTCGGTCAACAATGGAACATATTGGAATGAAACAAAACAAAGTAGTCTTCACTAGCCCCTAAAAGGTACAACCGCATAAACGTTTCAAGTATTTGGTGTCATAACATTTTGAAGTATTATTAATAAAAATATGTTTTGGCTGAATATCATTATTGAGAGTTGGGATATATAGTCTCTGTTGAACCAATAATTATGTATATTCTTAGATAAATCATATATGCAACTTAAAAATGTTATGATATGTTAATTAACACTGGAGCTTCGTTCTTGTGCGGTTGTGCCATTTAGGGTTTAGTCAAGACAACTCTGATTGTTCTTGGTAATACTGACCGATTTATAGATTTAATTTATCCACCAGTTGGTTGTTCATCTTCCTAGTGATTGTATTCTACCCCCCCCCCCCCCCCCCCAAAAAAAAAAAAAAAAAACCACTAAGCAGATTTAACTACTAAACCTAGACCTACATCTACTAATATAAACAAAATAATGTCTTTTACTGAAATACTGCATACTGTAATTAATGCTTAAAAAGGTGATGTGTTCACTAATCACTCTGGTGTATACACATTTTTCTCCAAACACTATGGTCATGTTTTTATAACGGAAGTTAAATCTATATGGTCGAATATATTTACCATTTAAGCTGGACCAGAGATTTATTAAGTTTGAAATCATTTTAATTATCGATATATACATATATATTAAACATTTATAAATCTCTGTTGTAAAACGATATTAAACATTTAAAATTTGTGATTAAGAAAATGTTATGTTCTAATGTCGTAAAGGTTGACCCTACATTTAAAAAAATATATAACACTATGTATGATAGTTTCAAGGTTTAACATGTTTCATTTCATCTTTTAATACTATATATTATCTTTTCTGTTTTCCATCTCATCATTTAATATACATTCAGTTCATATTATTATAGTTTACTAAAATTTAACACTCTATTTTACTACTTAATAATTATTTTTATATATCCAAAATTAATAAATCTGTTATATATTTATAGAAATTTAAGATAATAATTTTTTATAAAGTAAAATAAGTTATTTAATTAATAATGAAATCATTAGTTTTAAATAGTTAAAAATATAAAAATATCATAAATGACATGTATCGTCGGTGATCTTTACTTTTTTTTGTTTAACATGTTAAATCTGTTAAATACTAAATAATTTACATCATCAAATTTATTTTTCAGAATCCATATTGTATATTGCAATGATTCAATAGTTGAATTTTTCATCTAATACGCTCACTGTACATAGTAGATAACTGTAATGGAAAGGTGACGTGTTCACCATCTACTTCGGTGCTATACTATACACATTTTTGGAAGGGTGTAGGGATACCTGTCGACCGTGGACGAATGTTTGTAATTAAACAAAAAAGTTAAGTTAAGAGGATGTTAATGTCGTTGAGGAAGATTAGAATTATGTGGTTTTCGATTAAGAGTCAAAGTCGTGTCATACCAACTTGATGTCCTTTTTCTAATTGTCAACCAACTAATTAAATGTCCTTTCTAATATTTATTATTGTGAGGAAGCACCGTATCCTACTGTTTAAAGTTTAAAGGATTCTATACTCAAATCCAGGGTTCGAATCCCAGACTATGCAATTTCTTGCAGATTTCAGGAAATCCAGGTTTTAAGTTCCGAAAAGAACGGTTTATTAATGCAGACAATAGAAGAAAGACGTGCAAGAGATCTTTAACATGGTGCAAGTAAATCGGGACAGGAGTGAATTTTCATAGGACGGCTCAGATGATGCAGTTAGGTGTAGGTCTCATAAGGCATATAGTTTATCGGTTGTCGAATCGTTTTTGTAATCTTTCTTATAATTGCAATGTCATAATAAATCAGCATTAAAAAAATATTTATTATTGTACTACTGATAGTTATGTTTATTCAGTTCAAATCTAATACTAAGTTATTATAAAAAAAATACATAATATCTCATAGCTTTGTTTTACTAGTAAAGTCCTTTTTATAGAATCTATTAGTAATATGTTACCTATAGAACTTCGGTTAAAAATTCAAGATTTTTTTTGTCAAACATAATATTATTAAAAGATATAACAGGTTCAAGTTTTACAAAATTTCAACAGACTCTTACAGAAAAAGTAATTTTAATAATTTATTAATTACTAGACAAACAATTAATCTTAGATTTTTGTTTTTGAGTCAAAGAAAGGTAAGAAAAGAATCTCAAATTGGACATTAAAATATCACAGATATACTTTATAAAGCTCAATACATAATGTATGTTAAGTACAAAAAATAAAAGTCAGCACGATACTGTAATAAGTGTGGAGTTATCTTATAAACTTAGTTCAACCGTAGCTTAGCTTAGTGGTAAGGACTAATTTAGAGTACATCGTAAACCACTTTATTCTGGATTCGATTTCTGCTTAGAATAAAGTTGGTTTTATTTTGCTAATCTGGGACATGAATTCCGGCAAAAACAGTTAATATGGTAGTTTAATAATAGATGTTTTGGCTATCTCTGATATTAATTACTACATCCGTTTCCGAAAGTAGAATAAAATAATCAAACAATCCTCTTACATTAATTGTGAATATTTATAATAAATATTTATTTTTAGTTTATTATTTATTTTTTCTATATAATTTCCAATAACTATCCACCAATGAAATTTAATCAATTCAAATATTCACAATTAATGTTTTTTTAAAAGTATACAAAAGTATCTTAAAAATATATAAAATTCATCTTTGTGAAACAAAAATTAAATCTAGAAAATGTTACTTTTGAAAACGGAGGTAGTAGAAGATATTTCAAATTTGTATCAAACAATATAATATTCAGGTCCATTATGTATTACAAAGTGTGTTTCTTCCGAAATCGATTGATACAACATAATTTCAGAAACTTATTTGCATCACAAGTTATCTTCTAATTTTCCTCTTTTTTTGATCCATAGACAGTTATCAGGACTTGAGCTAAGAGCATGTGCATCAAAGCATCATGTAAGAGGATCACACGCATACCGAGATAAAAAAAGAATAAAATAATCAAACATCCATGAACCTCGCATTGTTACTGTTTACGCGGGCCCCACACCACGTGGTGGCCTGCGATTGATCTGATTATTATTATTATTTATTTTTTATTTTTAAAAGGAAATCAAACAGAAAAAAAAAATAAAATAATACATTATGAACCTCTTCCATGAGGTTCATTAATGTACATGTCCTAAGTGGATCTCCTGGCTATTTAGGGCATTTGCATCAGCGGACAGGGGGGCGCAAGTTCCTAAGTTATTATTTTGATTTTTTTTTTCATTTTTTTAAAAGAAATTAATAAATGAACTAATCGCGAACCACTACGTGTGGTGGAGCCCGCAAAAACAGTGTTGAACCGCCTTTCCCCACGTTTCTTTCCAACTCGGGTTCACTGCTTTTTCATTAAAATATTATTATTTTGCTCGAAATTCGTGTGAACCCCTGTTTTGACTTCCTAATGCAGGTGCTCTTACTAAGCAACCTGAAATCTCTCCCATCCCAACTTTGTGGACCCTAATAATAACCTTTTTATTACTTGAAACGAAATTCATTTTGTCCATTTTAAACTAAACTTTTCATTAGACCAAAAAAAAACGATATTCAGACAATAACAGTTTGGGTTATTGGTTCTGGTGATGGTACGGTGATCTTAGCAAAAACAATCTCAAAGGAAATATACCTTATCAATAACCCACCCAACATTGCCAGTTTGTAAGTTTTGTATAATTTCAATTGCTGGATACCCAAGAACGGATAGTAAGATTAATTGCTGGATACCCAAGAACGGATAGTAAGATGAACGTTATAATACAGACTTTTCTGAAAACGAACTCGATGGAAAACGTAACATCTCGAAAGCATGCGAGTTAAATTTGTAACTATGTCTGCTTTTATTTAGGGTTTATTAAACTTATTAAATTATATCAGAAATGCAGTAATCTTGGACAGAACAAGCTCGATGGAGAAGAGAACTTGCAGATATGTTTCAGAAACTGTCCAAACTCGAAACTCTGTAGGTACAATTCCTTTAGCTATTTTTTCCAACACAAAATGTTTACATAAATCATCAAAGTTGAGAACTTACACTCCCAAATATAAATGACATTGATTTATCATGTAATAAACTCTCTGGAAAGTTACCTTAGAGTTTCGCTAATCTCACAAGCCTCAAGAAACTGTAAGCAGGAGCAAGAAATCTTATTTTAGGGTTTCTTATTTTATTTCTCAAATGCTAAGTTGATTGTGTTTTATCCCTGTGATTATACAAGACATGTGTAGACAATCTTTAAATCCAAAAACTTAATAACATTCGTTATCTTCTTACTTGTGATTAAAGGAACGTCGAAGACAACCAGTTTGAAGGATGGATAGCTAATGAACTTACTACAGAAATAGACAGTTTACTAAAAGTTAAACAGGTTACGTGCTACACAATCAACACTTTTCAACATGGAAACAGAACCTGTTTCACTCTTGTTTTGAAATTGATTATGTTAAAAGGACTGGAGGCAACGACTGGTCGACAAAAACTGCTCCACCACCACCACCACCACCACCGAGTGTTAAATACCGTCGTAAATCCGGAGGATCTAACGAGGAGGAGGCATGACTGATATGAAGGGAGTGATGATAGTTATAGCAAGCATAATTGTTCTTGTATTAATTGCGGTATTGATCACTGTCGTCTCCAAGAAAAAACCATCTCCCTCTCCTCATTTCATCGATGAAGACAAAATCCAACACACACCATGATTCAAGTTTCTAGCATCTTATGGATCTTTACAAGAGCTTCGTATCGACTACGGCAACGATTACAGAGATATATGAGACTTTTCAATCTAAACAAATTTCTGATCAGTAGGAGGTATAGGAGACTTTGCGACCTAACTTGTTTCGCAAGTAACTGAGCTATATGAGGAGCTTATACTGCAGGTAGGACATCTATAGATTCAGAAAGGTATTACATCAAAGGGACTGAAGCATTAAGTGTCATTTCGTGTGATGTCTTTCAACGATACTGAATTTGCCAACAAGCTCATCTCAAAACGAACCACTTCGACTTCAACCCTCGTCGTCTATCAGATTACGGCCTCTCCCAATTCCATCTCGTGAGTCATTAGGTTAATTATCTTTAAAAATATTTTAGAAATGTGGATTAAGAGTTAATAGTATGTATATTATTACTAATGCCATTCGATTTGACATAACAAATCTTTGTTATAGAGCGTAGTCTTTGTTATCATTGCCGAAATCTGAATATGTAGCTTTTGTAGTGTTACACTTAATTATTTTGTTCAAATGGATGCTTTTTGTTTTTGTCTACAATTATATGTAAACAATTATTTAGGAAGCTGGAGATGTTGTTGATGAGTAAGGAAACGCAGCTTTACGATACTCAGCAAGTGCCCATAATGGGAAGGTGTTTCTGTAGGTAGCATAGTACATCATGCAATTCTTCATGAACACTCCTACTATCTCCTGCAAATGCGATGACCATAAACATTATTCAAAATCCAAATGTACCAAGGAAATGAATTATAGAGACATTTGAATCCCACAAGAATCATGTTTGTCTAACCTGTTGAGGGAAATCTCCATCTTCCATTTGCGAATTGATGATAAGCTTTGCAGCACGGTGAAGAGGTATTGGATCTCTCTCGGCCTAAGAAATTGAGGGAAGTTATTGAAATGAAATGAAAAATACATAAATGCAACAATTAATGAAATGTTTTGAACCTGTCCAGCGTGAATCAGACCCAGCATGGCCCAAGCTGTTTGCACAAGGTTGGATTGATTCCCTTCCGATGGTATGTATCTCTAACATACACAAAATGCTGAAGAAGATCAACACTTGTTGGATAACTTCATGCATGTACCAAGTACTTATACCGCATAAATACCTGTTCAGGGCATGACAGATAGCTTTCATTCCAGCCTCCATCATCTTTCTGTGTCCTGAGTAAGAACTCAACACCTTTACGCATAGCTAGACTACGTTCATATGTTTTACCAGCGGCTGCTAGGCCGCCAAGAGCAAACCACGTGCATTTAAAGAAGTTTCCATCGCTAGAGAAAATATACCAAAAGAATCTGATTTTCACTCCTTAAGTCACCTGCATTTTCATTCCATCTTCAGCGACCCACATGTAATCCGGAATTCTAGCAAGATGCTTCTTGAAGTAGTCCCCATCAGGGTTATCAATCCAACATGCCAGCATGCACAATACCTACAAAATAAATAAATAAAGTTCAACTCAGAATTCATTCATACGTTCTTAAGAGAGTAACATGGCTAATTTTATAAGGGGTTATTCAATATTTTTTACCTTCTCAACACATCCGATGGTGATATAATGGCTATTCTCGTCTTCAACACCTTTACGCATAGCAAGACTAGTTTCATATGTTTTACCAGCGGCTGCTAGGCCGCCAAGAGCGAACCATGTGGCGTATATGAAACAAACACCCCAACTCCCATACCTATATATCATGATGACTCGAGGATAACATTATTCGGTTAGTGTTCTCTTGAACAACATGTACGAATTGTGTGTTTAAAGTAACATACCAAGAACCATCTGGCCTTTGTTCGTTTTCTAGGTAGTGCACCGCTCTCTCGACGGACCTGGTTATCTCTTTTGTCCTGTGATCTGGATAGAGTTGCTGGAACAGAACCAAAGCTTCTATCACAGATGAGGTGCACTCCACATACTCACGCCCGGCCACGAGATTAGCAAGAAATTCTGTGGGGGTTGAGAAACTAAAACACCATTTACAAAGGTTAAACATCATAAGAACTTTAAAATTTGATAAATATGTGCAAGTATCCTAATGTGTTTCAAGCTCTTACTTCAATCCATTCATACGCACGGACAGGCTCCCATGCAGTCACACCTCCTTTCTCACTCTGCATTTGAATGAAGTCTTAGCTGCAAATCTTAATAAGAGCCAATAATCTTTTAGGACATTAGTCTTACAGATGTAAACTTACCTGAAAAGATAGCAAGAGATTAACAGAGTCATATATTTGTTCAGGATCTAGTTGTTCGCCAACAACCTCAGATGGCATGGTGGAGAGCAGCAGGCAGCACTACAAAACCAAATAAGTAAGTTGAGGCATAACTCTCTTGGCAAACTTGTTATGCATCAGTGACTGGTTTTGATTACCTTTAAAGCTTCTGC
This sequence comes from Hirschfeldia incana, assembly GCA_026261945.1. NCBI lineage: Eukaryota > Viridiplantae > Streptophyta > Magnoliopsida > Brassicales > Brassicaceae > Hirschfeldia > Hirschfeldia incana. The sequence goes on along the minus strand of JABCMI010000011.1, from coordinate 7,559,609 downwards.
CGTACAATCTGAAACTTGCCATCCATGATCTCGATCAGATAAAGTCCATGCTCCTTTGGAAATGTGGCGGTACATGCTCTTAAAATCATCAGATGGGTTTTCTCTAACCTGCAAAGTTTTTGATTTAGAAAAACAAATTCAACTCGTCTTTAGAGAAATTCGAGCTACACAATTATAATAAAAGGGATATGGAACCTGAGATTTCTTAATATAATCATGTCCTTTCTTAAATGGTTTACCTTTTCAACACATCCGATGGTGATGTAGTGGCTATTCTCGTCCTCGTAATGTATATGTTTCATTGCAAGCCGACAAGCTTTTTCCCTCACAAGCTTGTTTAACGGCAAACGTGTAAGGAACGGCTCCACAAAGACGTAAAGAGCGTCCCATACCAAATCTTGAACCAAAGGATGGGGAAAATACATGTCCTCCTACGGGGAAGAACGAACAAATGACAGTGACACATAAATTCGAATATAAAAAAATGGTTAACTATCCATCCATACCTTTGCGTACAGACGCCTGGTTTTATTCCAGTTGATTGATTCATAAGGTTGCAAAAGAAGTTCATCACGCAGTTGCAGAATAAGAGGTGTTATTGGACCAACAAACCTCTTTCCATATAGATACGACATGGGCATGTAAACCATCCGGCAATAGCACAAAGTTTTCGCTGTATTATATTTTCGCGTCAACAGAAACATTAAAGAAAAAAGACGATTTCATGCTGAGCCAATTAGTATAATTTACTAAAATTTGAAAATCGCCCCCGCGATAAGAAATTTCAATAAAGCGAAGTAACAGAAAACAAACCTAAGTGTATGGGAAGAAATGAAGGTAGCAACCCGATCTCAGGAGGCATCGGATTGGTTCCAGACCAGTCATAGATTCCAATAATCTACATAGAGTAGAACTTCTATAAATTAATAATATCTATAAATTAATAAATTTTGTCGGTCCCAAATTGAAAATATAACACAAATCGATAAAATAATAAGATAAAAATATTTTTAAAATTTATATGTAAATATATAGTCTCTTTAAAATCATAAATTAATAATCTATCTATATATCATTTTTGTATAAGTACAAGTTAAATATTCACAATGAAAATTCTTTATTTTTCTTAACATTTCAATATATTTTGATAACATTTAGTAAAATTATACCAAAAATCACTTAACAATTCTATGAAACATAAAATTATACATAAAAAAAGATAATAAAACAATATGAAACTCAAATTTTTAAAATTTAAATAATGTACATGTGGTAAAATAAAATATTTTCTTTTCTATATAAATAAAAATATTCAAAAAAAAAATCTAAATAAAAAAATTTTTGTAAATTAATATCTCAATGAATAAAATTTCAAAGTCCCAACATTATTAATTTATAGATGTTTTACTGTATACCCAAATAAAAAATCAAATCCTGATTGTAACTTTTTGCAAAATCTCTCAGGCATACATACATATGGTCTACAAGATTTACCGATAGCCATATTTTCCTCCAAGAAGGAATATAAGTGACACCACCACGGTCAAGAATCCATTGTCTTGCCCGTTTACACGCGTTATCTCGTCCCCCATTGGGACCTTCTCCGAGAATACGCAAGCAAATGTAATTCAGCGCGGTGCAGAACATAATGCTCTTGCTGTAATACCCAAAAAAAAAATATCACAAGGAGCAAAAACATTAACTCCCGTGAATGAAAATGATCACTACTAGTCCAAAGCTCTGCTAAGTGGAAAGTAACCTGATGGCAATAGCCATGTCGAAGCATCTCCTTGCGATGTTCTTCATCGAATACCTTCTCAAGGTGTCCCGTGATATACAAGCAAAACACCTGCACGGGAAAATTTTCTCCGTTTCAATCGATTCCTCTTCTCGAGGTATCCCGTAATTATTATGGGTTAAGGAACATAGAAGAAACAATACCAGCGGAGGGAGGAAGAAGAGAGGTCCGGTGATTTCTCCCGGCCAGTGACCGTCCGAGGCTTGCAGAGCCGAGAAGAACGAGACTCCTCTCCGTAACGCATTCGTCGCGTTCTCGTGAGTTATGGCTTCGTTGCCGTCGATCTTCACCGGCGGGATCACTTGCTCGAATCTCGCCTCTTTCAAAAACTGTGCGTTTAATCAATTTGGCCCATTATCTTTTAGGGCCCAAATGTAAAATGCTTCACATCATTTGACCGAAGCCATATTAGGCCAGATCGTTTTTACGTCAGCCCGAAGTATCTAAACCCCCGAATCGGAAAAACAGAAATTAAATCCAAACTGTTATACAAAATATCTGCTCTTATTATGAGCTAAGTTAATATTTTTATATATGTTAAAGTGATCTAGATATTTCAAAGTATTCAAAATACTTTTTTTAGTTTATTTTATTTGTTATTTTGAATATCTTTTAGTTAATTTGGACAGTCTAACTAATTTTTAATTAGATTTGTAAATAATTTTATATTTTTAATTTTTTTTGTCAATTTTTAAGTTTTAAAAAATATATTTTTGGATGATTATAAACATTAGTTGCATCCGATCCAAACCGAAGTCAGAAAAAAACAAACTGAACCATATCCGATAATAGTTAGCAAAACCCGAATAAGACTTATGAGCATAACACCAAAAATCCAAAAAAAATCTGAATTAGTCGGATCAAAATCGAACGCGCAACCGAACGGCCATACCTATAGCTTTATAATAAGAGCATTTTCCAATAATATCTCAAAAATAAATCTTTTTTTAAAGAAAAAAAGAAAAAGTAAGAAATAAAAATAGATAATATCTTAAATAAAATCCCAATTGATATATTATACATACTTTTGAGTGTTTGTCAAAATGTGGTTAGTTTCATTTTCCAAAATATTTATTTAAAAAAATTATATTAAAATAATAACATTTTATGTTATAGAGACTTATTTTAGATACTAATCATGAAGATGTTGTGAATAATTATCTTCTGCAAACTTGACTAAAAATTAGAGGTTTTAAAAAAATCGGTGACAAACAACAGCACAATTTGGTTGAATAATTTACATTTTTATACATTATAAGAAATTTAGTTTCCTTTTACGTGCGATACTAATGTGGTGACTTTGAGAATAATTCTATTTGAGCCACAAATCCACATTCTCCAGGATCATTTGGATGTGGGGGTGCCTCAACCTAAAAAAGAAAAAGAAAAATCGTATGGTTTGTAATTTAACTGTATGTATATGAATGTATTGTTACAAAAAAAGTATATAAAAAAAGTATATGGATGTATCAATATAGTATTAGTTATGTGAGTGATAAATCTATTCAAACTATAAAATAAAGGCGACAAAGTGATTGTGACAAAACGGTAGGTAAAAAGGTTATATTGATAGACAATATGTATTGTACAACCTATTAAGATTTCGGGATACCTTTTTTTTTTAACTCTGATTCATTCAAATAGAAAAAAGTCCAAGGACAAACAGAGGAAGCAAAGAGAGAGTCCAGCAAACGGGAGGGACAAGGAAAATAAAAACAAGAAAGATACCAAAAGATGTATCAAAGAAAAGCACAGACATATAAGTCTGAAAGAACCAAGAAACAAAAGCCGCAGAGAGGAGCCAGCTGCAGGGTAGATGGGGTGAACAGAGATGATTAGGACCCCAAAAATTCTTGGTAAATGGATTCACAGAGCTAGGCAGGAGCACCTCGAGCCCCATATGATTGGAGGCGGTGATCCTTGACCACGCTATCAGCAATGGACGAGGCTGCAATGTTCCTGGTATCCCAAATATAGCATAGAGAGAAAGAATCTAACTTACTTAATAGGTTAGAGATTTCATCTAAAAGATATTGGACCTCTGGGAATCGAGCAGGCTGAAGTAGTGTTTCCCTTAGTTCAGTGGATGAGGATTCAAATAACACCTCTTTCTGTCTCAGGCTGACCATGCTTTCAACAGCCCAATAGAGAGATAATAAGCCAGCCTTTCTCTTTGAGGTTGCACCAGAGTAAGCTCTACGGCTGTGATGTAGGCAATGACCTTGGTGATTTCTTGTGATCCAGCTAGAGCCGCTGGTAGTACCGTTCTCCTCCCAAACACTGCCTACATTACATTTGATCAGTCCCCTAGGGGGCTTGTTCCATGAGACAGATGGCGACTTAGCAGGAGCTACAAGAGGGGGAGCGGTGACTTTAGAGACTTCATTCACAGAGAACCAGATTTCAGCTTCCTCTAAGGCTTTCTCTACTCATGAAGCAGCAAAGATTCTTGTCCTTTCAAAAATCAAGGCATTACGAGATTTTCAGAGCTGCCACAGGATCCAGGGGAAAGAGCGGATGTTGCTGGTACCTACAGCTAATTTCTTAGACTCAGCCACCAAGTAGTATAGGTTAAGGAAGGTCGAATTCTAGGAAAAGCCCGAGCTTGGGGGGCTTATCCCTGCACGTCTCCAAGCTTCCACTGCCATTAGGCAAAGAAAGAGTACCTGATAGATAGTCTCAGGGGAGTTCCCACAAGCTTTGTAGGTCGTATCAGCACATAGACCTCGGGATTGTAGCCTTTCCGCCACAGCGAGCGCACCTGAGAGTGCTTTCCATAGGAAGTGGTGAATCTTAGGAGAAGTTTTCAGTTTCCAAATACTTTTCCAGAGATGTTGTTCCACAGGAGGTAGAGGGTTATCTTCAGAGTTCGTTGATAACATCCTATAGCCACTTTGCGTAGTGTACACGCCATTTTTTGTGAATCCCCAAACATCAGAGTCCTGAACATTGGGAGAGACTCTCATTTTGAGGATTCTCTCTGCATCTTCTGCAGCAAAGGTGTCTTTCACTTTTCCAGCGTCCCATAGATGAGTATTAGGTATGCGTAAGTTGCTAACCTTGAGCGTGAGATCCACAATACTACCTTGTCGATATGAAGGTGGTCTAGCAGTGTGGTCAAGGAGCCAATTTGACATCCAGACGTTGGAGTTTTCACCGTTTCCAATCTTTCTGAGAAGACCAAGTTTCTATATCATGGAAGCCAAGGCCTCCATTTTCTTTGCTTCGACAAACCTTATTCCACGCAACCCATGAAATCTTTTTCTTTGATCCTCCACTACTCCACCAAAACTCTCTGATAGCAGAAGTAATTTTTGCACAGGTATCTTTGGGGAGTTTGAAGACCGACATGGCATAAACTGGTAGAGCTAATCCTATAGACTTAATGAGGATTTCTTTACCCCCTTGTGAGAGAGAGCGAGCAAACCATCCATGGAGTCTATGCTAGAGTTTTTCTCTGATAAAGTTGAGAATCATCCTCTTGGAACCTTTAAAGACCTCCGGTAGGCCTATATAGGTCCCTTCTCCACCCTCCTTATCAATAGCTAGGACTGTTTTGATATCAGCTTTGAGACCCTCTTCCACTTTCTCACCAAAGATAATCGATGACTTCAAAGGGTTTATTTGTTGGCCTGAAGCTTCACCGTATATCTTTAAACATCTGAGAATTTATGTGCTCTCCATTAGATTAGCCTTACACATGAGCAAGCTGTCGTCCACAAACAATAAGTGATGGACAGAAGGCCCATGCTTATCCAGTTTGATACCATGGATACATTTTTTAGCCTCAGCAAGATTGAGGATACTCACCAGTGCCTCAGCACACATGATGAAAATGAATGGCGAGAGGGGGTCTCCTTGACGTATTCCACGTTCAGGTCTGATAAGACCATGGGTTCTACCATTTAAGAGGATCGTATAAGACACAGTCGAGACGCATGCCATCACCCAACGAATCCACTCTCTAACAAATCCCATTTTCTCCATCAGAGTTTCAAGAAAGCACCATTCAACTCTGTCATATGCTTTCGACATATTAGTTTTGATGGCCATGAACTCACCGTTGACCGCCTTGTTGGTACGCAATCCATGCACCATCTCATGTGCCACGATGATATTGTCAGAGATGAGCCTATCTGAGACAAAAACACCTTGCGTATCAGAGATGATGTGCTCTATTATAGGCTTTAGTCTCTCCGTAAGAAGCTTAGAGATTATTTTATATTGAACCGAGCAAAGACTAATGGGCGCATCTCTTTCATAGATTCTGCAGAGGACGTCTTGGGAATTAAGCACAGCTGCGTATGGTTCCATCCCTCTGGAATTATAGCAGTATTAGGGAAGCTACGAACTTCAGCTATCACACTGGAACCAACAATTTGCCAGTAGTGTTTGTAGAAAAGCCCAGTGAGACCATCTTCACCCGGAGTACTGTTGCCTTTGACTGTAAACGCAACTTGCTTAATCTCCTCATTAGAAAATTCTTTAGTAAGGGATTCGTTCATGTTTTGGGTCACACGCATACGGAAATTTTCAAAAAGAGCATCCATAGCAACCAGATTGGAGCTAAGGAAAAGTTCCCTAAAATACTCCACAGCCAGATGGCCTTTTGCACCTTTAGAGAAGTACTCTGTTCCTTGATCATCTCGCAGCATCATGATATTATTCTTGGTTTTTCTGCCCTTGACCACATTATGAAAATAATAAGTGTTTTTATCTCCTTCTCGTAGCCATTGCTCTCTACTTTTCTGTCTCCAATACTTTTCTTCCTCGCGATAAGCTTCGGCCAGCTGCAGTTTTAGCCTTCGCATAGACCTCACACTAGGACGCGGTTTCGCGATTTCCACCTTGAAAGTTCTCTCCTACAGCTTATTAGACGGTCCATGATAGAGGGGTTCACAGAGCTGCATCCATCGTCCCATCCCCTCTTAACTGCCTTTTCGAAGCCAGGTTTGCCAACCATTCGTTTATCAAAGAAGAATCGACCTCTTCCTTGTTCATCTGGTTCATAAGTAAAGGTGAGTAACAAAGGACGATGATCAGAGGGCCACATGTCCATGTACTCTACGTTTGACCGGGGAAAGAGTTTGAACCATTCCTCATTCCCAAAGCTACGGTCTAGACGACACTGGACCCACCCGTTGTCTCTCCATCCTGCCCAAGATAACAAGTTACCAGTTGAACGTAAAACTCTGATCTTGCAGTTCTCCACTATGTTCCTGAAATCCCAGAAAGTGTGTTCATCACGTAAAGATCCACCTAGCTTCTCCGTATTGTCGAGAAGCTCATTGAAATCTCCTACAAGTATCCACGCAGTATCTCTGGACAGGCCAATATCTATCAGTCTTTCCCATACTGCTTGTCTTTTTTCTCTCACCGGGTCCCCGTAAACGCAGGACAGATGAAATTTAAGTGAACCCATTTCAACGAAGAGGTCTATGATTCTTTTATCAGAGCACAAAATCTCAACCTTGAAACAATTCTTCCAAAAAACCGCCAAGCCTCCACTTAGTCCAAGAGGCTCAACAGTGAGCATATTATCGTAACCCAACTTTTTCTTCAAACCATTCATGTAACAATCTTTTTGTTTCGTTTCCATTAAAAATAAAAAATCTGGATAATGTGTTTTACGCATTTCCAGCAAACGACGAACTGTCTCAGTGCCTCCTGCTCCTCGACAGTTCCAACTCACTATGTTCATTGGGATGGCAGCGGCTTCAAATCGGAAGCCACCGTAGAGTTGAGTGTTTTTGAAGACTTGGTCGGTACTGAAGGTGAAGGGATGTCTGCTTTCCGTTTACCACTTGGTTCCAGCTGAGCAGTAAGGGTTGTCTCTTCTTTCTGGACAGGAGAACCTCTTGGATTAGCTCTTGTCCTCCGCACCCACGCAGGAGGACGGTTCATGTTTCTCTTCTTCGATCCTAGCATGCCGATATTAACAGCCGGGGATGAGGTACCCGAACTGAAAACTGTGCACCTTGAACCTTGAAATTGGAAGAGACGGTTTGAGCGGCAGAGGAATCCGATTCATAAGCATCAGCAGATTGGGGGGTTGGGAGAGACAAGGAAGGGAGTTTCCCCAGTCTTGAAAGGGCTGAGGTTCTTGCATTTTGGTGACTGTAATCAAAGACATGCCCTTTTTCCTTGTTGAGATCATGGGAGATCTTGAGCATGATATCATTAACCTTAGGATTCTCTGCTATTGATTGTCGAACACGCAAAATCCTTGCATTTCTCTCTGTCTCATCAGCGTGAGATATGTATTGGATTGCCATATGTTGTTCTTCTTCAGGAAGCTCGGGGAAAAGAGAAGGAAAGCCTGGGGGACCATCACCCGCAGTCTATTTTGGGATCTGGGTCGGCTGTAAGTCTTTTCCAAGGTCAACACTTGCAGACGCAGACGTGCTCGGAACAGAGAATGATTTCTTCTTTTTCGAATATGGACATCTGGACTGTTCATGAGTGAGTCGAAAACACGTAAAGCAGCATTTATGGACTTTTTCATACTCATAAGTGATGACAGTGATTTCACCTGACAGTAGATAGAGGTTTTTGGCCTCAAAGGCAGGATTCTCTACCTTCAGCGTTACCTTAGCTCGGATGTAGTCTGTCTTCTGGGACACCTTGGGGTCATAGGCTATCTCTTCAACATTACCTATTTTCTTAGCCAGCACAAACATCGTGCCCATCGTGTAATGTTGCACAGGAATGTTCCTGATGCGGATCCATACCTCCAGCGAAGTAAGGAAGTCTCTTGGGGGGGGGGAGGAGGGGCTCCATCTCTCTAGCAGCAGGGTCCAGCGTATGACCAGGGGCGATCTTTAAGCATCGTTAGGAGATCTTTCTCACGATCAAAGATGAATTGAAATTTGTCTCGGGAGAGCGCTACACCACAGACTCTATCATAAACCCTCCATGCTGTAGGCATGTAGCCGATCATTCTAGCCATAATCTGACAGTCATGGTTCAGAAGGCGCCCCATTAGGTTATTCTCGTTTGCAGCAAAGACTCTGAACTCCGGTTCATCTGGTAGAATAATGGGGTCATCATCAAGAATGGACATGGAGCCAATAGCTTTGTGGAGGTTCTCCGCCATGAACTTCAGCAGCGCAAACTTCCGGTAGTTTTGGTTAACCTTAGGTAAGAGGTCAACCGCCGTAGAGAAAAATTTGCAATTAAGGTTGCAGTATTCGCTGACCAATTTGAGTGAAATCATCGGAAAAAAAGCCTTGATGGACACGTTAGAGAGCAAGAAAAGGAAAAAAAATCTTTAGAAAGGAAAGATGAGAAAGAAATATAGAATTAAGAGAAGACAATAGTGAATGAGAAAAAGAAAGAAAATATTATCAAGAGACTTGAAAGTAACTACCGTTGCTTATTGCCGGTAAGAGAATCACCTCCACGAGGGATTAAAAAGGATGATGCAGCTTTATTTATCTCTAAAGGCTGCAGTGATCTCTTGCAACCTTTTTTTATGTGCGATAAATAAGTAATGATGCAGCTTATAGAAATTTCATAATCTTTTTCATAATATAATGTTGTAAAGCACAATAGTATTTTTTTAGTACTTGCTACAGTTCAATTTTACTGTAGGAAACTAAACAATGTATAAAGTAATCACCTAATTCAAGTAAATTAAAACTAGGACACTGCAATGTAATTACTACCAAATAACCAAGAACCAATATGAATTCGAAACAAATTACCCGTTGATAAAATTTTGGGCCCTAAATAACAATTTTATGTAGCCGAGACAAGTCAGGGTCCAGCCATATACGGCTTTTTGTATATCAGAACGAGAGGATGCAGAACACAGAGGAATCCAATGACTTATGCTTCACCTACACTACTAGTTTTTTTTTTTAAATCTAATTCTTGTGTCATAATTTAGTGAGATAAACATGCATTATACAAATACACACAAAAACTAATAATATGCAAACTTTCAAATAATAAAACGAAGATTATTTCAGTTGTACTAAATATTTTATTACGGAGGAGAAAAGACGACCGCCGTTGAAAGATTACGCTAAACCGTCGTCTCCTCTCCACACGTGTGAGATTCAAAACAGGGGTGTATGTCTTGCGTGATGTTACGTGGACCTCATCCTCTACTGTATTTTTATTTATTATTTTGAGATTTCTGTAACAAAAAAAAAGAGAGTGAAAACTGTAGAAAAAGCAAAGAGAGAAGAAGACAACAAACAAGTGAGCCACAAAAGCTTTCTCTTTTTTCCTCTCTCCCTCACTCCTATTCAATGTTTCGTTCTCTTTTCTCTCTCTAGAAAAGAGAAGTTGCCCTTTCCTACCAGTGCCTATCCCTTTTTATCCCTCTTGCCTTTACTAGTCGTCTCTAATTGTTTTTTTTCTCTTTTGTTATTTGGTTGAAAAAAACGAAGAAGAAGAAGACGACTCTCTCTAGTCTTTGCTTAATCTCCAAGATGGAGATTTCCTCGCCTTCGTAAATCGTCTTCTCACCCTAGAGATCTTGTATAGTATTTTTCCGAAGATCTAAGGTGTGTGTACAGTTAGATTTCATTTTATTTAATACATTTCTCCATGGATTTAGTTTCAGCATTCTAGATCTTTGTTAGCAGTGGATTTATTTTCTACTATTTTTTGCACTTTGTCGTTTAGTGTTTAAGTATCTCAAGGACAAAAAACATTGAAAGAAGAGAGATTTGTGAGTTTCAAAGTTTTCTTTGAAGTAAAAATTCATCAGACAGCGTAACTCCTGCTCTCTGTAATGGTTTATGGTTTGTGTTTCCGATATTTTTTTTTCAAAAAAGTTGCGTTCTTTCGATGATAGTGAACTAAACGATGAATAAAGATTCACGATTTTGTGCCGTTAGATTCTCTGCTTCGGAGATGCTAACGAGGTTGTTTATGATCTAGAAAATCCAATACTTTATTCGAGATTCTTTTTTTCATTCAAAGTTAATAACTTTATTCTATTTTCTGCATTTATCTCACGTTACTCTTTCTCTTAGCTTTTTTTTAGTTCTTTAACTCTTCTTCAAATGGTGTTCTTTGTGTCAGATCTAGTGCTTTGAAGTGGAGTAGTTAGTAGCTGAACACACAGAGTTTCTGTAAGTGTAATGATCTTTGTTTCCATTTTTATCTACTGAATGTGAATGTTCAAGTTTTGAACTTTGTGTAGTGTGTTCTTCTCTGGAGCACGGATGATGCAGAGACCACCTCCCGAAGATTTCTCCTTAAAGGAGACGAGACCACACCTCGGCGGTGGAAAAGTCACCGGGGACAAGCTCACCAGCACCTATGACCTCGTCGAGCAGATGCAGTACCTCTACGTCCACGTGGTCAAAGCCAAGGAGCTCCCCGGCAAAGACTTAACCGGAAGCTGCGACCCTTACGTCGAGGTGAACCACGCGTCACTTCGAGAAGAAGTCAAACCCCGAGTGGAACCAAGTCACTTTCCTCGAAGCTACAGTGAAAGACAAAGACGTTGCGAAAGATGATTTGATCGGTCGTGTTTTGTTTGATCTGAACGAGGTGCCTAAGAGAGTTCCTCCAGACAGTCCTTTAGCGCCTCAGTGGTATAGGCTTGAGGGTCACAAAGGGGAGAAAGTCAGAGGGGAGCTTATGCTTGCTGTTTGGTTCGGTACACAAGCTGATGAAGCCTTCCCTGAAGCGTGGCATTCAGACGCTGCTACTGTTAGTGGAACTGACGCGCTTGCTAACATCCGTTCTAAGGTTTACCTCTCTCCTAAGCTTTGGTACCTTAGGGTTAACGTCATCGAGGCTCAGGATCTGATACCGAGTGACAAAAGGAGTTACCCTGAGGTTTATGTTAAAGCTATAGTTGGGAACCAAGCGTTGAGGACTAGAGTCTCGCAGAGCAGGACTATTAACCCGATGTGGAATGAAGATCTGATGTTTGTAGCTGCTGAGCCTTTCGAGGAGCCTTTGATTCTAAGCGTTGAAGACAGAGTAGCTCCGAACAAGGATGAGGTCTTGGGGAGATGTGCTATCCCGTTGCAGTATCTTGACAGGAGGTTTGATCACAGGCCTGTGAACACCAAGTGGTTTAACCTCGAGAAGCATATCATGGTGGATGGGGAGAAGAAAGAGATCAAGTTCGCTAGCAAGATTCACATGAGGATATGCTTGGAAGGAGGGTACCACGTTCTTGACGAGTCTACTCATTATAGCAGTGATCTTAGACCGACGGCTAAGCAGCTGTGGAAGCCTAACATCGGTGTGTTGGAGCTGGGGATACTTAACGCGACTGGTCTGATGCCTATGAAGGCTAAAGAGGGTCGTGGAACTACGGATGCGTACTGTGTGGCGAAGTACGGACAGAAGTGGATTCGAACTCGGACCATCATCGACAGCTTTACACCGAGGTGGAACGAGCAGTACACTTGGGAGGTGTTTGATCCGTGCACTGTTGTCACCGTTGGGGTTTTTGATAACTGTCATCTCCATGGAGGTGGTAAGAAGAACGGTGGAGGAGGGAAAGATTCAAGAATTGGGAAGGTACGGATCAGGCTATCTACTCTAGAGACTGATAGAGTCTACACACACTCGTACCCTCTCTTGGTGCTTCATCCCAACGGAGTCAAGAAAATGGGAGAGATCCATTTAGCTGTGAGGTTCACTTGCTCTTCCTTGCTCAACATGATGCATATGTACTCGCTCCCTCTGTTGCCTAAGATGCATTACATCCATCCTTTAACGGTTAGCCAGCTTGATAACTTGAGGCACCAAGCGACTCAGATTGTGTCCATGAGGCTTACAAGAGCAGAGCCGCCTCTGAGGAAAGAAAGTGGGTACATGCTTGATGTTGGTTCTCACATGTGGAGCATGAGGAGAAGCAAAGCGAACTTCTTCAGGATCATGGGGGGTTTTGAGCGGGTTGATAGCTGTGGGGAAGTGGTTTGAACAGATCTGCAACTGGAAGAACCCAATCACAACGGTCTTGATCCATCTCCTGTTCATCATCCTTGTCCTCTACCCTGAGCTGATCTTGCCAACCATCTTCCTCTACCTCTTCCTCATCGGTGTTTGGTACTACCGTTGGAGACCGAGGCATCCTCCCCACATGGACACGCGTCTCTCTCACGCCGACTCGGCTCACCCTGACGAGCTTGATGAAGAGTTTGATACTTTCCCTACTTCGAGACCCTCTGATATCGTCAGGATGAGGTATGACAGGTTGAGGAGTATCGCTGGGAGGATTCAGACGGTGGTTGGTGATCTCGCGACGCAAGGAGAAAGGCTTCAGTCTCTGCTGAGCTGGCGTGATCCGCGTGCGACCGCGCTGTTTGTCTTGTTCTGTTTGATTGCTGCGGTTGTGCTCTATGTGACTCCGTTTCAGGTTGTGGCGCTTTTGGTTGGGATCTATGTTCTGAGACATCCGAGGTTTAGGTACAGGCTACCGTCGGTTCCTCTCAATTTCTTCAGGAGGCTTCCTGCAAGAACTGATTGCATGCTCGATAGTTGGAAGTGGTGGTTAGAAGTTGTTTTTTACTGATAGTGTTAACTGGGCCTCAGTATATAAGAGGACCCAGAGTTATTGTGAGAGACTAAACCTTGGCTTGATGCTCGATTGATAAGAGATCAAGAGAGGTTGGTTGGCCGGTCGTTGATTGAATATACATTCATATTCTATCAAACCTCTCCCAGGCTGAAGCAGATCCTCGAAACTATTTTGGGCACAACGGTGCTGCTTCAGCATATTTTCTTTCCACAATCAAATGATCAAGATACCCAGCACCCACCTAATAAGTAAAAACGTTAGCCGTTTGGTTATCTCAAATATCATTACACCCAAAATGACACCAATAGAAGAAAATACCCGTAGATAAATATCGTTTATGTTACAAGAGTAAAAATCACCAACGCAAGAAAGAAAAGTGGAGAGCTTGACAGTAGTTTTCACGACCATAAACTGCTAGCTTATAAAACCATTGGAACAGAATTGTTTGATTAAAATCATGAACGGCTCTTCGCTAGGAATTTCATCCAGTTTTAGCAGAGAAAAGTGCTGAACTAATTAATAAGTGCAAAGACAAATAAAAGACTTAGTCACTAGTTATGTTTGAGCAACTACCTTATCAATTAGTTCGTTTTGTCCTTCACCAGCCTCAACAGCTGCTAGTGCTTTCTCGTGGAATCCATGTTGCAAAAGCCAGTTAATGTGATCTTCAGCATCCCTAACAAGTAACAAACCAGAATACGTAAGAGACCCATTTACAAAGAACTAGAATAACATGGACAAAAGAAACAGAGACCACAAACATCTACCTGGGTTCATCACCAGCCGCCCACTGCCCACCAGCATAACTACTACCTACACTCGCTTCAAAGTTTCAAGTAAGTACTTAAAGGCAGGCAGGCTTACATTTCCCCAAGAAAAAAAAATATTTTCCAAACAAAAAACTACCCTGGGAAAGGAGCATGAGCAAGGGAATAGTCTTTCGCCTTGTAATGCTCAAAGCCATGTACCGGAAGAGCATCCATTGTAAGTTCATCACTGTTCCATGATACAATGCGTACTTCAGGCCTCTGAGCATTTCCCTGGATCATTTACAATCAGACTCAGCAACCGTCTAAAAAGGAAAAACAAATAAAGGAGTGACAGTAGCATTTACGGTGTGGAAGCTAGATGCAGGAGCAATGATTGCCTCTAAGGGTTTCCAAGTTGATGATCAAATAAAGGTGTTATTTCTCTTTTAAAGTAGCTGATTATCTTAACATTTTCTATGGGTCTTAATGACTTTTGAATCATTTGCAGGCACCTGAACTACTCGTTTTTATTTTCTGAAGCTAATTTATTAGCTCTTATGCTCATACATTTCATTCAACAGTTTGTATGATTACGGATTTAGGAATTTCTTATCCTTGTCTATGTGGAAAAAACTTTGCAGGGTCTAAGCTTCTTATCCGTGTACTTCCGGCCGGAATGGTGGGGAACACGAGCTAAAGTCTTACTCTTGGATAAAAAAAGCGGTCTGCAGAACGAGCTAGAGCTTAAGATCATCACCTCTCGAATATGTCAAAGTACAGAAACCCTTAATGGTGAGCAAGATTCTATAACTTTGAAGAAAGGTTCGTTGGTGTTTTTTTCTTGTGGAGGCACAGCTTTGGAGGTAAAGAGCTTTGGACTTGTTTAACTTTCCGATCAGTGTTGATTCAAAGGGCAAATGCTGACATGCTTAGCATTTGGTGTTTTGTTTACTCAGGTACTTGAACTTCAACTTCCTGGTAAGAAAGCGATCAACGCGACTGCTTTTTGGAATGGCTAGAGGGGTCAAAAGCTGAAGAAGCTCTGAGTACAGAGACTCGAGTTTGTTCTAAGGTCGTAGAAATAGTGAGAAACTTTTTTTTTTTTTTTTTTTTTTTTTGATAAAAAAATAGTGAGAAACTTGGAGAAATTGCTCCTAAATGTCAAGTTTCGTTTTGTAAACCGAGATGTAAACCGATTTTAGTTTATAAATAAAATTTATTATGTTTAACTATAATTATTAATATTCAATTATTTTATTTTTAATTTAATTTCCATCCAAGATTTTATAGCATTTCATAAAAAAATATTAATAGCAATATATGATTGCTATTATAGAAGTATTTATCATAGCACAAAATATAATTCGTAATTAATTTGTAACGAAAAGATAGGGCTATAGTTAATTTAATAACATCATTCAAGTATTGCTATTGTATATACATATTCAATAGCGTCTCCAAAAAGTGCTATCGTAGATGGGGTATCTATGATGGCTGCCGATGACATAGCAGATCATAAGACGCTATGAAATGCCTACTATAGCGTTTATCGTGAGCTAAGAATGTACATATTTCTTGTAGTAGAATGAGTAAGATAAAATAAAATATGATTCCACGTTTTCTATAAAAATATAAACATATAAATTGTCATACTTATGTTTCAATAGTTTTCATACTTATTACATTCTTAAAATTAAGTTTGCTATTTTCCCATGAAAAGCTAAAAAATGTTTAGAATTGCCAAAAATATAAAAAATCATAAAGGGACAAACAGAAGTTGAGAATATCTATTTTTCCAATTTTCTATATAATAAGATGTGATGCATAAAAATGATCTAGCTCTAGTTAGAAAGACTAATGTCTTTATTATCCTTAATGAATAACTAATTTTGTTTATTTCATAATTATTATTATCTAAACATGTAACATTAACGTAGACCCACAAACTAGTCCATTATTCATAAAACAAACATATATATGATCAAAGCGTAGAATATTACGCAAAGTTCTTCTCATTTGGCTTGTTGTTATATGTTTCAATCTTTGATCAAGAAGATGTATCAACACTGTCATCCAGATTGCCAACGAGCTGAATGCCCAAAAAAAAACATGATGTCAACAAGGGATGTGAAGATATGCTACAAGAAGAAAACTTCATTCCTCAATGTGTCTTTGATTCGTATGTTTACCTCACTACCACCTTATAGTAGAGGCAATGAGTCTCAGGTCATAAAGCCAACAAGTCTTCTCGTTGACTTCATTGCCATTCGCTTATTCAAGGAAAAACAAGATCTTTGGATTTTGGTAAGTATCTAGAGAACAATATGTTGGTTAATAAGTAAACTATCATGTAATTTATTTAAAAAAAAAATTATTAAGAAGTTAAAATATGAAGAACGTATGTCAATTGTAAAACTCGTTTGTAGTCGAAAGTTTAAGCTTGTTTTATGAGACTGTTATCTACAAGTGATGAATTTGATATCTACTAATAAAAAAAGTGATTAATAAATTGTTGTGAAAAATATCCAAATAAAGATGAGTAAAGTTAAAAAAAACATTAAAAGCAATATATAAATATATATATATATATATATATATATATATATATATTATGTATGTCCAGCCATAAGATAATGAACATTATATAAAGAAAATATCCTATCTTTTTTTTTGTTATATAAGCCAATTAAAGTCTTTCTTTTGGAAAAGTAATGATTCAAGATCATATGTTTTCTACTCATTGTCAAGGAACAAAGTTGAGATGAGAATAAAAATAAATAGAATTTATGAATCTGAATGTAAACATCATTGATTTGGCTCAGTTTTTGTGCATACATTCTCTATTTCATACCAGATTGTTGACATATTTGTCAATCACCATTCGTAAAAGATTTTTTATGTTAACTCGGCCCTTGGATCATTAGCTGACACAGTTGAAACCATTTGGATGTAACTAAATGGATGTAATACCTTTGTTTTCCATTGATTTTCACTTATTACCATTTGTGTAGACTCTCAAGATATCTTTTGAATCCTATGTTAAATTTTAAATAATATTTTGAATACACAAACAAAATTTTGAAGTGGAACAAATGTAACAATGATATAGATTCAAGAAATAAAAAGGGGAGGGGGGGGGGGTTATTGGCAAATGAATTTTGAAAGAATTATAAATTTTTGAAATTCTATTGTTATTGGTAAATTGATTTTAAAAATCTTAGTAAAATATATTGTTATATAGGTACTTGAAAATCAAGAGTAAAGTTGATGAACATGAACAATACAGTGAATTCTTTTCTATCTTTTTGAAGGAAATGTGGTTCTTATCATTTTGTCCGATGTAAACGTGGCAGGAAAGATGAAGAACATAGCCTTCATCAAGGATCCTGATGGCTACTGGATCGAGATCTTTGATCTCAAGACCATTGGGACGACAGCTGGAAGCGCAGCTTGAAGTACTAGTACCACCAATTATGTGCTGTTTGTGTTCTTTTGTTTCCTGTCTTAACGAAAAAGAGAAAATGACATATTCCAACTGTGGTCTGTTTCTTGGTCTTTACAGTGAGTTAGTTAAATAAGTTGTTATCAATGAGAATCAGTTTGATTTGATGTCATGAATAATGTGTGAATGTCATTTGTTTCTTGATATATCATTTGGTACAAGAATGAACTAACCATTATACATTGTCTCGATTCATGAAGCACACAAGCAAACACTAAAAGAGTCTGGAGGATTCATTGTATACATTGTCTATGATACCAAAAGTAAAAACGAAAAAAACGGTCGAGACCTTTGGGAAACAATGCTCTGAAGGTGGCTTATGTAGAGTCATTTTTTCACCTACAAAACAAAATCAAAGAATAGTTAACTCAAGTAAGAGTTTTGATAGACATTGGTAATATATACGCACCTGGACATCTATCGTAACGTCACGGTGAAGCTGTGCAGCAACTTTACCATACCTCCTCATCTCCCCGTCCCGTAATCTCATCAAAACTATCTTCTTTAAGTTTAGGACGATGTGTATCAACAGCTTCTTCTTCCACCAAGTTTGGTGAAGAATCATGGCATTCTACGACTGAAGCTTCTTTCTCACACTCTGTTTCGGTAGTGTCAACAGCTTCGTCCTGGACCGCGTTTCCAGAGCTCTCACCAGATGATTTCTTGGTATTCACATCCATCTGCAGATTTCCATTTCAGAATAAGCCGTCACATAGTTACACGAAACTTAAGAAAGAGAGACTATGTAATCAGTGTTGGTAATTTACCTTGGATCTCGGCATGGTTTTGACTTCGAAGTTGTCTTTCCACATCTGAAGCATTTTGTCATGAACGATCGTCGAGCGTATCTCATATCCCAACTAGAAACCAACAACCACCAACTCATCTTGTAGTTTTCAATGATAATATTTAAGCCAATCTTTGCATATTATTCCCTATTATTATAATGCATACCATAACTGTTGTCTTTGGCCCTGACAATGCAAGTATGGTGTGCAACAGAGGCTCAAGAAGCTGCTCAGCGTATACCTTATACCAAAAAATAAAGTGAGGTTAGTCATTCCCTTACAACTATAGCAAATCATTTTCAAAGATTCTGAGTAACTTACAACATCAGTACCGATGACATAATCAAAAGGCGGTTCAACGGCCCTTATATGATCTTCTTTTCCCCAGTCAAGTTCCGCAACTCGGAGCGATCCAAATGATGCTACAAGGGAATGACAACAGAAACTAACTAAACAATCCAGTATTATCTTGCAACTGGATATGTAATAAGATTCTCCATCATGATTTGATTTGATTTGGCATAATAAGGAGAAGAAAGCTGTAGATGACAACTTAGAAAAGACATTACCTAATCCAGAATTCATCTGCAAGATTGTGGAAGTATTCCATTTTACGTTCCTCTTAAGCGGTGGCAAAACTTCCTTTTGATCAGTTGAAACCACATCACAGCCCAGCATTGCCATAGCTGACACATGAAATAAAACTCCACTTTAAAGACAGACCATATTCTCCATTTTAGTCATACGTAAAGAAAAGGAGAACATTCGAGACCATATTCTCCATGTAACTAATCAACATACCAAATCCAGCTACGCCACAACCCGCTCCAAGCTCGATAGCACGTTTCCCTTTCAGTTTAGACGGACTAAACCTTCCCTTCCAGCTGTTTTTCCCCTGAAAAATTTTAAAAGTGCAAAAGGACGTCTTAAACAACTAGTGGGCTCAATAGGTTTGTGATCATTTAACAAGAACGAGATCAAAAACCAAAACCTATGAAAGTCTCACCGGAGGACATTAGTTATTGATTAAGTGTGTGACATATAGTTCTACAAAATCTACACTACACACTCACAACAAGGATTTAATCTCGAAGGATAATCCTTTTGTTTGTTTTTTTTGGAATAAATATCAATTCGTTTGGGATAAGGATCATACCAGATATTTGGCAAACACCATGGATGCATCCCACACGGTTGTTCCTAGATGCTTAGTTTGGATCCTTCGACGAGAAAAATCAAACATGAACTTTCAATGTAAAAAAGAACTTCAAGGGAATATAATATAATAAGAGTCAGTCATCATCGTCAGCATCATCATCATCATATACCTGAGCAAAATTTAATTTGTGCCCCAAAACCTCAAGGGTTACTGTACAGGTGGCTTGGAGAATTCACCCTAGTAATAATTTACATAAAAACTTGTTCAACAACTCAATTTGAAAACTAAAACAGAGGCTCAAACTCTTTAAGTGAAATATCTCTGAAAAAATTAACCCCAAATGAATCTAGAGAACGATCTAGACTGGCCTGATACAACAAGATCTCGACTTGTGTAATGAAGACATAATTAAAGGTCAAAACTTGAAAAAGAAAAACCAAATAAGCTAATCGTCCTCCGAAGTAAAAAGAACATATCAATTTGTTCTTCCGCGAAGATTTATGATGAAACCATTTTTTTTTCAAAAAAAATCATGATAACCATAAAATGGGGATAGATAAATTGATAAAGTTTTCGGGATCCATTATACCTGTCGGGATCCATTTGTCAGACGAAACACAAACTACCGATGCTCTCCAGCAGACCAGAGAGGCAGCGAGAGTTTTCGTTTCAGTTTCAGCTCAGGGAAATCGGCCAATTCATACATGTTGCGGTCCCGATCAGTACATCAACAGATGAGCCCGAGGGAAATGTGAGGTTACAGTTGTTCAATCGTCTTCACCTTTGGCATCATTACTCGGATGGTTGTGTTTCTGAGCTTGGTACATATCAGCAATCTGAAAAAAAAAAATATGCAGAGAGATATTCAGAAAAGACAAGAGAACTTCAAAACCAGTCTCGTCTATAACAACATCAACTGTGGTTAGGATGAGACTTTTCACACCTGTTCAGATCATGTTCCTCTGGCTTCTTGTCTTCTCGTACACGGAGCAAACGAGGAAAACATAGAGATATCCCCTTTTTAATCGAAACAAAAATGGAAACATTCAATCAAAGAGCTCTATATCAATAATATCAGATAGATCCAAACCAAAAATGAGAAAGAAAAAGTCAGATAACGTTAAAACCTTGTCAGGGTCGACAATGCCAGTAGCTGCACGATGTACAGGGCTAATTGTCAAGTCAGCTGCCTTTACATCCCAGACCTTAAAGCCAAAAGCATATAGATTTCGTTAAAACAAAACGCAGTTTCACAGATATTTGTTCTAGTAAAACACAATCCCTATACCTCAGTGGGCTCGAACCAAACATCTGGATTGAGGCCGTCTCCAACTCGGTAGTATTGCTGGATATTTGAAACCATTTACAATCATAAACAACTACTTAAGCATTATGATACTGCAGAGCCAAAGAGAAGAAAGAAATAATCCCTACTTTTGGAGTAGCAATCACTCTAGAGCGAAGACTGGTTGACCGCTCTTCAAGAACGGCTTCAGATAATCCAGTACCTATTAGTAGCCCAAACCGTGTAAGAAACTAAGCATAGTACACACACACAAAAATTAATTGCAGAGGTGCATAAGAGTCATAAGACTACCTATTTTACAAATGGTCTGGAATTCTTCCTTATCAGCATCGTAGCAAGCTAGCAAAAATGCACCAAAGACACCTGAAAGCATGTTGCTTTTGTTAACAACCTGAAAGGTAAATAGTATCATCCAATAGAGTTTGCATGGCTTTAACCTGTGCGTTTGCCACGTCCATGGAAAGCAGCAATTGGTACAAGATCCACAGAGTCCCCAATACTGCATACTTAATCCTACGGGTGAGTAACGGACTCAGATTTTCAAATTTAAACAGAAGTTTATGAAGGAATTTTACCTGTCCATATAGTCTTTCTTCAGTTTCAGCCAATTATTTGATCGCTTTGCTGCCTCATACGTTTTAATGATTAATCCAATGTAATAGATGAAAAACTGGAACAACAAAGAGATAGCAAGGTAAAAAGGCCAATGTAATATGGAAAGATAAGAAGGGTGGAGAATTCACAACAGACTTGTGTCAACTGCTCAGACACACAATTTTCTTTCCTTCGAACACAGTGAAAAAACTGAATCAACATAATGATAATGAGGCAGAGATCAATGTCATAGTATGGTGTACTAAGCAAATGAAAGGAATTCAACAGGCAAGGTCGAATTCCTAAAACTAACATGTAGAAGACTCTATAAAAGAATACACAAAATAAGTTATCTACCAGAATCTATAATTTTCTGCGAGTAAAGGCACAACACACTAGTACAGAGAGAATGCGGAATTACTGCACATGTTAGAAATTCAAAGAAGTGTAAGAAATTATACCCAATATCAACGGACGCGCCAAGAAACTTTTGTATTTCATCGATATCGCTGGATGTTAGAGTTGTTGCAAACTGGAAATATCCAGGATCTTCCTCAAATGATTCGTATAGTTTCTGCAAGAAGCAAGGTGAACACAGATGATTATATATTTGCACAGCATCTACTTCATATAAAAAATTATTTACTAGCACACCTCTCGGCGGATATTAAGATTCTCCTGGATAAGTTGCTGGCAATTTAGATATAACAATCCAGAATAAAAGATTTCACAGAAGGCTTCTTTAACCTGCACAGAGAAGACTCACTAACTTCAGAAAATTGGCTCTTTCTAGTGTTTTCAACAAGTTACACCAGAAGAGTCTACCTTGACAACGCAAGAGCAACATCAGGGTACTTTACCCAGTGCTCCTTTCAGCATTTCGACTATATATCTGGAATGTACCATCCTCCATACAATGTACCTGCAGTAGTTGACTGATGATGATAAGCCAAACCTTTAAAATCATATTGAAATAGATCCGCTCTAGGAAAAGCATTCATAGGATATATCACCCTGTGCTCGTTCTCCATCGTATTTGTATTCGCATGTGAAAATGGTGTATTTGAATTTATTCAGTATCTCACCTACACCTTTTGTGGGTTTTTGCAAGCATGGTCCGATTGGAACACCGAGTGTAAAGTTACAAGTTTTAGGAAGATTCCACACACCACCAGATAAAAGAGCAGGAACAATAATGTCATAGACAGGAAGCACAGTGAATACTTGCTTAACAATATTTTCTGTCAAGTGGACAAACAGTAAAACATTAAACATTACACCAAACTAAAAGAGTGTTTCAACACCATTCGGTTTAAGAATTAAGTTAAAGGCAATGTGGACTGCAGTTATACCTCATGACCCTTTGTATAAGTTTTATACTTAGCCTTCATGCGTTCTGCCTTCTTCTCATCCTCCTCCATCTTTTTCTTCGCATTCTCCATCTCCACTTGCACCGCTGCAACTTTCTCTGCGTTCACAGCAACACCTGAGGGCCCGTAAGCATTGCGAGTGGGGAAGTACATGATATCCTTGACGCAATCGTCGTGAGCTACTTACTACAAACTCGTCAAATGTCTTGATCTCGTTACCCATTGGTT
Organism: Hirschfeldia incana; assembly: GCA_026261945.1. Taxonomy (NCBI): domain Eukaryota; kingdom Viridiplantae; phylum Streptophyta; class Magnoliopsida; order Brassicales; family Brassicaceae; genus Hirschfeldia; species Hirschfeldia incana. The sequence goes on along the minus strand of JABCMI010000011.1, from coordinate 7,536,612 downwards.
ATTGCCAGGCAAAGAAATTGTGCCTCCTCCTTTATCATATTTTGTCAGCCTGCCAGAAATAACACAGACAATTTTCAAAGATGTTGCTTAAAACCAAGGGCGGATAATACATTCATGTGCATAATATCTATCAAGGAACCTATCCATCCATAAACAAAGAGCAAACTAAAGACTCAAGAGTTAGCTCAACCAATAAATCAACTAAATAACAAAAGTAAACAGAGATAAAAGGAAGATATTGTTCATAGTCATACCTCTAGGAGTTCATGCTCCAATAAAATCGGGGGAAGGGTGCAACTCAGGATTATCTCCTCCTAGCAAAGGTGTTTGCACTGACTTCAGTTAACTCCTCCTTCTCTGCAAGAAGGTCACTAGCAGCTCCCGGATCATTCAGCTAGTTCGCTAGCAATATAGCCGCTCCTTTCTCTCAGCAATTTTGTTCCTAGCAACATCGTGTCTGGGTAACTGTGCTTCTACATCAGCCCTTCTTTTCCCTTTCGCTTCCTTTTCCTGTGGCTGTTACAGATTCCAGCTGCTATGAAGTCTCTCCTCCTCTGCAGAGAGTTAAGCCCTTCTAGCCTCCTCGAGTTGCACCTTCTTTCCCCAAGTGTTAGCCAACCTCGCTCTCGCTTCAGAAAGCATCTCCTTTTCGTCTTCGTCCATGTCCACAGGATCAGGACAACGAGCAGGCTTTGACTCCGGGTTGGGATCAAATCTCGCCAGGTTGTAGCTTCCGCGGATCATCCGCTGCTTCGTAATTCTCTTCCATAGTGCGCCAAGAAGCTTCTCATCTTCTCTGGTCCATTCAGTCTGCATACAAATTATAACTCATTTTTTTAGTTCAAAAACCCTACAAAATATGAGATTCAAAACTAGTTTCTTCCTTGTTTCCCCAGATACAAAGAAGCGACTAACACTAACCTTTTTGATTGAAAGATGGAGCCACTCGCACCAGCGATCTTTACACTCTGTTTGACAGACTTACGAACAAGAAGAGAGAAGATCCGAGCCCATTGGTTCTTCTTACCATACTTGATGACGGCGGCTTTGAGGATCTCATCCGAGCGTATCTCACTAGATATTTGTTATGGGCCAACCTAAAAGCCCAATGGGCCGTAATAATATTCAAGAGACGTGTGCGTTTTATATAACTTCTTCCTTCAACACCCATCTCTTTCCTCTCAATTTGTTCCGCGATAGAGAAGCAGTAAAACCCTAATGGTGAAGCTCACGGCTGATTTGATCTGGAATAGACCTCACTACTTCTTCAATACCGTCGGCGGTGAGCGATGTTTGGACCTACGAGGTTAGCTTTTTTTATCGTTCCCGTTACCGTTATATGGTTTATTTAACCCTAAACGCATCTGCCCTCGCTAATCCTCTGTTTTTTTTTGTTGCAGGCTACGGGATTCCTGAAATCGAGAACTTGGGTGCTACTGAGGTACCTTCTAATTGTACTGGATTGCTTTTGATCGGTTTTGCTAATTTAATTTTGTCTTGTTTTTTGCTTGCAGGATCAGTTTGATACGATTGATCTATCTGATAATGAGATAGTCAAGCTAGAAAACTTTCCACTCCTCAACCGCTTGGGAACTTTGATCATTAAAAACAATTGGATCACCCAGATAAATCCTAATATCGGAGGTAACTAAACTATCCGGAATGCATTAATGTTTCCTTCGTTGATTAAGCGTGTTGTGAGTATGTTTTATGGTTCTTCTTCTGCAGAGTTCCTGCCGAAGCTGCACACTTTGAATCTTGCAAAAAACAGGCTTGTGAATTTGGTTGAAATTGATCCCCTTGCCTCCATTCCAAAGCTTCAGCGCCTTTGGTTATTGGATAATGCTATCATCGAAAAGCCGAATTATCGCCTTTATGTGATTCACAAGTTAAAATCACTTCGACTACTGGATTTCATCAGAGTCGAAGCCAAGGTGAGGATCTTATTTTGTGCTCTGCTTTATCCACTGTGTCATCCTCTCTTTATTCTAAATGCCAAGTTAATATTACTGCTTTAGCTGCATCTCAAGTTTTACACGGTTCTAACCATAATATCCGTCCTGAAACGTAAGACCTTTTACACCTTACAAACACTCTCTTTCCTTACAGGAGAGAGATGAAGCTGCGGCTTTGTTTTCATCGGAGATTCAAAAAGTGCCAGAGTCTACGGAAGAACCAGAGACTTCAACACTGGTGGCCCTAACACGAGAGCAAATTTTACCATTCAATGTGCGATACGGGAAAGCTTCATCTGGTGTTAATGACGGTTCTGATCCCATGGAGGTAGAGTTTACTTCATGAAATTTCTCCTTGTACTTTTAGCTTAGACAAGCTTTTTTAGGATTGAGATCTAAGTAGACACCATTTTGGAATTTTATGTACATTCATTGGCGCAGGTTGTTTAGTTATTGGAACTATGTGTCTGTCCGTTTTGATTTCTTTCTTCATTCCCTTTGTTTTTGTGGACCCATACATAACAAATACTTTGCCAACTGTGAAAAAGGGTAACTGAAAACCAATATCTCTAATTTCTTAGAATTTGGAACTTGGAAATAGTATTGGGCAAAGTATTAAAGTTGATACTTATTGTGCGGTAAAAGTCCTGAACAAACTAGGATGACTATTCAATTGGTTTGCTTAACAGGTTGATGAACCCACGTTCTCGATCCCCGTAGACACCATGACGACCAACGAACCCGAGCACGAGGAGATTGCCGTCACTACCGGTGAGAGCACCGATTTGCAAGGAGACTCTTCAAGGATTGATCATCCCCCCCAATTTGACGTAAGTCTTAACCTAAATCCATTAGTTTATTTTTTTTCTCTTGATTTAGAAACTGATCTAAGAACCTAAATTGATCATTTTCTCCTTAATTAGGGTTTTGATGAACCCACTGTTGGTCATGTATCGTCTTATGGGTTGAGAGACGTTGAGTACGCCCGGTACTGGTACCCTTCAGATGCCGCCTTTGTTAAGGTTTATGCTAAGTTGGGACTTCATCGTTACAATTTGTTGGAAGTAATAATCCTGTTTTCAATCATTTTACATCATTCTTTATCAATTCCTTTCTGATTCATTGAAATTATTTTGTTTCAGGGGACTAACTACCAGTTCTCTCACTTACAAAGTTACAACAAGGGTATTAACGCCGGGGCTGCCCCGTACTTCCTCACCCTGTTTGCATCCGATCCAGATTCTGGTACTGTGCTCCCTTACCATGCACTCGTTAGGGAAAACCAAATCGGTCTTCTCGATGTCTCGGTCAACATAGCTAGACCCCGAGGTTTTAAGGAGAAGCCTCGGCTTTGTCCACCAACCTACACGTGCAGTCCTCTGCCTCGCTGGCCCTCCTCAGAGATGTTTGCCCAGCAGCGTTTTTACACGGTAAATACAAATTGAATTACCACCTCTAAAACACAATTTGATTTCCCCTATTCATGTGTGTTTCTATTGCTTTTTGTAGTTGACCGAACACGAGGTGCAGAACACTGATTGGGTTCGTCTGTATTTGGATCTTGCACACAGTACCTGCGATAGGGGTATGACTGAGGTAAGTTCTTTTTTTTCTTTTTTTGCATTGTTGTTTGTTTGATTGATTATTGCCGATCATGAAATTCCATTCTTTTTTTTTTGCAGAGCCAACTCTCCGATTTCCACATTGAGCGAGTGGTCATTCAAAGTCTCAGTGATGCGGTGCCGCCCAGACTCGACTCCAAGAGCCTTGTCGTCTACATGGTCTACAAAGACTTGGCCAAGGCTCGGCTTCGTGAGCCGTGTTTCCGCAAAGCCATCATTAGACGAGTCTACTATGATTCTTCAGGATCATTGACTTTCCGGGGTAAGCATTGGAGCTTTTCTGAGGAGAAGGAGAAGAAGAAGAAAGAAAAGGAGAAGAAGAGATTTGCACTGCTCAAGAGACGTTTAGGTGTTTGGGGAGCCTGGCGTTTGGGTCTCGATGTCTACAGGAAACGTGGCATCTCTTCTTCGCGCACTCGTTGATCAGTGATTTATCCGAGTACTACTACTATGTTATTTTGTGTGTTAAGTGGATCAGTCTTGGCATCTTGTTTAGTTCAGCACTTGTGTCTTGGACTTTTTTCTTTCTTACAAAAAAAAAATTGACTTTGTTATGCATTCATCTATTTTTGTTATATTATGTCTGCAATTTGATAAAAAGACTGAATGATTGGTGACCCGACATTATTTTTCTTTTAGAGGAACATTGGATCTCAGATGTGTTTATTAATGAATGTATCAAAAAAAAAAATCTCTGACACTGATGCTTAAAGTGGTACCGATGAGAGTTAAGACATCTATTTACATGATATCAATCATTTTTCAGATCATGTGGCTACTCTCCAGATTGGATTGCCTAACTCGGTGGATGATGATTCTGACACAACTTCTGATCATCATCAGAGAGTCCTGTCCTGTGGTTTCTACTCTATGTCAGGTTGAGGATGTTCTGTTTGAACCTGTTAGAAAAACCCAAGAAGCCATGTTCTTTTTCAAGTCACCTGATGGGACGTGGATGCCATGTGCCCCTAAACAATCTGGTGTCATTCATTCAGATTACAATGCATGATTTAGCAGAAAAAGGGCTCGCCCAAAAGGTATGTATGCATTTGGATGATAGACAAGAGAAAATTCTAATGGAGAGTATGCAAACGGGCTTTTCTGTTTCTTTCTATTTTTGTTTGTTCGATCTTTAACCAGATTATTTCCAAAGGTATTAGCAAGACAGTGACCAACAGTGAACAAGTCTGATCTTGAAGTCCATGAAAAGAATTTGGAGAGGAAGGTTGATCATTGATCATATGGTTCTAGTGTCAGGGGAATCTCAAGCTCCTGGTTATGTGTGTACTAATAAGAACAAATCGACTCTTGTTTCATCTACATCATTGAATTAACTGTAGAAATGATTTCAGATTTGAATTTCTCTCTTGGTATAATCTACCAATCTAAATACTCATCAAATTAAACTGTCATATTCTTGGTTATTAAGAAGACGAATGAGCTATGATCGCTAGTTACGTCTGCAATAAGTCTTTTGCTGACAAATGCAATCAAAACAATACTATTAGCCCCGCATCATCGTTTCGGGTGTAGGATAAATAAAGCTATGCCCTGTAGTTGTATACTTGTCATGTTTTAGTTTCTAGTCCATTCTTTAGCTTGAGTTGATTAATGGTGTATGATTTGTGTACGCAGAAATAAAAGAGCTGGGCACATAGTTTAGAGTTTCCAAGGGTATTAACGAATCCTTAGTACGTCTCGCGAGAAAGGAAACGGTATACAAGCTTTGGAGACGGTTCTCCCATTGTAGATCTGATGACCTGGTGATCCGTAAAATCATTCGTTACATATTCTATTAAGTATAATCTATAGGATAATTGCAGTGGATAACCATAGAAATAAAATAAATTAGGTGAATGGTCGGGCCACTGTGAGAATCTCTAAATCCCGGTATTAACCCTACAACTAGATATGCATGTAGAGGTGACTGTATTCTTTCATTATACTCAAAACTCATTATATATCCTGAATATATATATGTAAGACTTGTTTCTGTTTTGGTCATGCGCAGTAGGATGGTTCTGTACTCATTTAAGCAATGTTTAATAGTGCCTGCTGCTAGTTTTCAGACTCATAAGAAAAGAAAAACACAAAAGCTGTATTCTTTAAAATTCTAAGCATAAGCCTGCAAACCAAAACGTAATTTCCGATTACAACAAGTCAAACTCATGTTTTAAACTCAACAGCACAAAGCCACCTTACATGACAATTTTCGGCAGTCAATACATAATATAATTAAGAGTCTTTCCATAAATGTAAACAAATAAGATAACATGATCATCTCAGTTAGCAGGCCCCTTTCCAAAAAACGATATCCTGTCATAGCTTTCAATCATCTTTTTTCTCATAGCTTCGTCTTCCATCTTCTCAATCCTTGTTTCTTGAACTCAAATTCCTTCAGCACACTCTGTGTCAGTTCATAAACATAATTCACAAGCAGGGACGGCTGTAAGGGGGGGGGGGGGGTGTCAATGGGTGCGACCGTCCCGGGTCCAATCTCGTGTCTCTCCTGTCTTATAATAATTTGGGGCCTGATTTTTTGAATACATGCATATTTTTATATAATATGAAATATTTTTTTAGAAAAAATGAATTGAACGGGCCTAATTATTTTTATATGTATTTTTAGTTGAATATTAATGAAAAATTTAATAAAATCTGAGTTTTGAGTGTCTAATTTTTTTTTGCGCAAGGTCCTATAAATATATTGAGCCGGTCCTGTTCACAAGTTCATCATATTTTGCATCCATTGTTCTCTGCTAGTTCTCTCTCTGTTCTTCGTCTCTCTCTCTCTCTCCTCTGTTCTTGGTCTCTCTATCTCTCCTCTGTCCTGGGTCCAATCTCGTGTCTCTCCCGTCTTATAATAATTTGGGGCCTGATTTTTTGAATACATGCATATTTTTATATCATCATATTTTGCATCCATTGTTATCTGCTTGTTCTCTCTCTGTTCTTCGTCTCTCTCTCTCTCTCATCTGTTCTTGGTCTCTCTATCTCTCCTCTGTTCTTCGTCTCTCTCTCTCTCTTCTGTTCTTTGCCACTCTTCTCTTCATCTCTCTTTCTTTTCTGTTTTCCGGTCTCTCTCTGTTCCTGGTCGTCATCGTCTCTTTCTATGTTCATGGTCGACGTCGTTTCTCTATGTTCCTGATCAATCTTCGTCTCTCTCTCTCTCTCTCTCTCTCTCTCTCTCTCTCTCTCTCTCTCTCTCTCTCTCTCTCTCTCTCTCTCTCTCTCTCTCTCTCTCTCTCTCTTCTTCTAATTTATCTACAGTTAACTATACTGCATTTTATGTGTACTTCACGCGCGTGAAAACACAGAGTATAGATTAAAAACAAAAATAGATATACCCTCAAATTATATTATACTGAAGATAGATTAAATAACAATTATACTCTTGGCTAACAAAAATAGATATATCATCAAATTATATTATACTTTCAAAATAAAAATTAAATTAAAATTATACTAATCACAAAAACAAGACTTTTTAATCTAAAAAGTTTTATTTTTAAAATATATTTTTAACGCTACCAACAAACATTAAATCTTAGACTTTTGGATAAATCTTAAATTTTAAAGTTTAAAATTTATCCAAGAATTTTGGATTTACCCAAGAGTTTAGGGTTTAGGATAAGGATTTAGGGTATAGTTTTCTGTTGATTGTGTCATAAATAGTTTTTTTTAAGGATCAAAGTTTTAGAATTTATCCAAAGTTTACTAAAGGATTTAGGGTTTCATATTTAGAATTTAATGTATTTTTGTTGAATTAATTTTTTTTTGAAAAAATACTTTTTTTTGCAGTTAGTATTATTTTTATTTATTTTTACTTTTTTTTATTTTTAAAACGTAATATAATTTGACAATATTTTGTTTTTTTTAAAAGATGTCAAAAACTCATGTTTTTTGTATTTCTAGCCAATTTGGGCTAATCTACATGCTTGTACGGTTATTAAAATGTTATATCTGAAACCAATATTAAACCCAACCAGCACCGAAAACCAAACAAATTTTTTGAAAAATATACTTGCAAAATAATACAATAAATTAATTGTTAAACCTACTAAGCACAACCGTTATGTCCTGTGTATTATTAAAATGTGTAGCTCGTAATGCTACAGTAAAATATTATTAGGTGAAAAAATAAAACATAGTTTTTTTTATAACTTCATTTTCATTGATGTTAATGAACGTGAACAAATGTAATCCTGATGAAGGATTTCAGTTATTACAATAGGAACATAATAGTGAAAATAGAAAGAATCCATATCAGGAACTATTGATTTCGCCAATCCATTGAAACTCTATGTCGGGAAATTTCTGTGACCACCATCTGATATCTCTTATCCAATTGTACAGCGCAAAGTGTAGATTTTTCCGATTAATGATATCAACAGCCTTCTTACAATCACTCTCAATGATGATTCTTCGATGTCCTTGATACCAGCAGTGTTGAATAGCCATCAATATTGCTTGTAATTCACTCTCCAATGCTGTACCAACTTTTCTTCCTCGAGCTTGCACGGCCCCTTGAAATTCACCTTTGTCATTGCGATATATCCATCCTGCAGTGGCCTTTACATTGATATTTATAAAAGATCCATCCACATTGCATTTGACTTTACCTTGTTTCGGCATTTTCCATCGTTTCTCTGTCTCCAATCTTTGATGGTGATTGTTAGAATTACTGTTATCTCTATCATTCTTCAAATCAACTTCCTTCCATTCTTGAGCATCATTCCGAGCATATCTCAGAACGTTTCTCCAATGCATATTTTTCCTTTGAAAAATGAGTTTGTTCCTACTTTTCCATGTCTCCCATAATATCCAAATAGGGAGATTTTGGAAATGTGCCAATCTATCAGTAGAAACAAACTCGAAACAAATCTGTATCTTATCCTCCAATGTTGCCAATGGGTCATTAAAAGCAGACATTGTAATACCTGAAGCCCTCCATATTTGTTTCACGTAAGGACAGTCAAAGAACAGATGCTGTTCAGTTTCTTCTTCCAAGCAACATCTTGTACACAAGGAGTCATTGGTGATATGTCTTCGTTTAAGGTTACTGCCAGTAGCTAAGCTTCTTGATAACAACCTCCACAAAAAATGTTGTACTTTTGAAGGATTTTTTATTTTCCAAACACGTTGCTTCAGATTAACGTTACCATAGGTGGGTGGAATGTAAGGCTGTTCTGGAAGGTGTGTGGCTAACCAGTACTCAGATTTAACTGTGTATAAACCATCTTCATTATAATGCCACCCAAGAAGATCCTGCTTTGCTTTATCACTGATCTTAAGCGTTTCTATCATATCACAATCTCCATCCATAACGTCTGCTCTAAGTTTCCCAATATCCCAATGCATCCTATCATGCATTAAATAGTTCTGAACCTTACTGTCGGTAACTCCTTCTCGACGTGGTCTTGGTGATCTTGGTGGATGTGACGGTATCCAACGGTCAGTCCACATATTTGTATGAGATCCATCGCCAATGATAAAACGCATTCCTTTGTTAAGGAGTTCTTTGCCATAAAGAATAGACTTCCAAACATATGATGACTTAGCTTTTAGTGTAGCATGTAAAATATTGCCATCAGGGAAGTACCTAGCTTTTATAATTCGAGCCATAAGACATGTAGGATTCTGCAATATTCTCCAAACTTGTTTCGCCAAGAGTGCTTGATTGAAAGCTTCCAAATCTTTAAATCTAAGGCCTCCTTCTCTCTTTGGAATGCTTACTCTGTTCCAACTATACCAATGTATTCCTTTCTTGTCTCCTGAACTCCACTAGAACTGAGCTAAAACACCATTTATCTCCTCACATACTTCTTTAGTCAATCGAAATATGTTCATTGAGAATATGGGCATAGCCAACGACACAGCCTTGAGTAGCACTTCCTTCCCTCCATTTGAAAGGTGTCTCTGCTTCCATCCTTGTGCAACTTTCTTGACCTTGTCTACAATATACGCAAACATCTCTGATTTCTTAGAGCCAACTTGTTCCGGTAAGCCTAAATATTTTCCCATACCACCCTCATTGTGAATTCCCAGCAAATTGCGCATTCTTGTCTGTACTTCTGCTCTTACTTTGCTTCCAAACGTTATTGATGACTTCTCCAGATTTATTAATTGTCCAAAGATAGCCTCATAGACAGCGAACACGCGTTTAAGCTTTCTGGCTTCTTTGTCATTAGCCAGAGAGAAGAAGAGTGAATTATCCGCAAACAGTAAGTGATTGACCGGAGGGGCTGTACGAGCAACTTTCACTCCCACCAAGGATCTATCTTCCATCGCTTTGCTCATCATGTGAGATAGGACTTCTGCGCAAAGTATAAAGAGATAAGGTGATAATAGATCACCTTGTCGTAAACCTTGTTCAGGAACAATGTAGCCTTCAGCTCGTCCATTGATTAGTACGGAATAACTGACAGTTGAGACGCACTCCATGATCCATTGTGTCCATATAGTTCCAAACCCCATGATTCTCATCGCTTCTTTGAGAAAACCCCACTCTAGCCGATCATACGCATTGGCGATATCTGTCTTTACCGCCATATATGAGTTTGCTTGCCTCTTTCTTGCTTTTAGACTATGAAAAATCTCATGTGCCACTACAATGTAGGTTTTATACCTTAGTAAAAAAAAGGTAATCTGACATAAACCGTGAACTAATATATGTATTCTATTTGCCTATGTTATTATAAAATACGATCAGAAATAATTAATTAAGAAAAGTGATTTTCTAGAATCAATACTATTAAAACATGAGAACTTTTTATAGATTATGTTTTTGACTATCAAAAAAGTCTAGGTTAGTCTTTTTTTTCTAATAATCTAATGACTTAACAAATTATATATATATATATATATATATATATATGTATCTAATTTAGTTGCAATTGAATATATATCATGCCTAAAATTAAAGAACTAACTAATTATTATATTATTTTTATAAAATAGTGAATTTAATTTATATAAATACGAAATTTCATTAAAAATAAATTATGTTTTATTTATTAATATAATAAATAATTACATAGGTCTATTAATTCGTATATACAACTATATATTAATCCAAATGCAAAAAAAAAAAGAATTCTTCAAAGCCTCACCAAATACATACAAATATAATTCTTATATTTAGAGTAATAAAATTAGATACAGATATATATATATATATATATTAATAGTTAGCTAATATTAATATTTAATGTATGATGAAACATGTTACTATTGATATTTTATGAATATACTTTTAATGGGTTATTTAAATATACAAGAGAATTTTTTATATACTTACAAGTAATCTATGCTAGATCATTTCATTTATTTAACGTCAGATTTTTTCTCTTATAACTAACTTAAATAGTTAAATACTATTAAATATATACTATTTTCAATCTATTATTTTAATATTAAATAAGATATCTAAAAAGATATTATCAAATATCTTTTTCCAAGATTTCATTTTACTAATAGCTTTTAACATCTTTTTTATTTATGATGTAAACATAAATATATTTTTAATATTTAGATTTAAATAATAAACTTCGTAATGAATATTAACTAAAATTATTAACGAATGATAATTCTCTAATTATAGAATAAGAAATAATATTCCCATAATATTTATATTCATAATTAAATAAATATATTAACTAATAAATATAAACTAACTTAATTCATTTAGTAAAAGTTTTATAAATTAGAAACTAAATAATAACATACATTCATGAATTTACCACATATTTTAACGTACTAAAACAAAATAGTAAATTAATATATATAAAATAATAAATAATTACATATTTAAATTAGATTATTAAAAATAATTCAATATAATATGATATGGTTTGAATGAAATATAGTTAATTTCTATAATACTAAAGTAAATTTTGACCAATATAAAAATTTAAAATAAAATTTTACTATAATGTATAGTTTTAAAAATATAAATAAACATAACAAGGACAAGTTATGTAAATAAATTAGCTTAGTTTCATAAAATTAATTTTTTTTGTTTTAATTTAGTCATCTATAAATATATTTTGTAGTAAAAATACATTCATGAAATTTCTAATTTTCAGTAAATAAATTTTTGAAAGAAAAAATTGATTTGGTATATCCGGGATTGGATAAAACAAAAGTTGACAACGAAGAGTTAAAAAATTGTTATCAACATGTGAATGGAGTTTTGTTTTTGCTATCAACGTAATTTGAAAGCACGTCAAGCTGCAACAGTGACGATCACACAACAGAGATTAAGTGAAGTGGAAGGAAATCATGATTAAGATCATCCTATATTATAAAAGCCGGCTCATAGAGCGTCATCATAACAAAGATAAATGACACCATTACAACGAGAATCATCACCGCTATGCCGAGGTTAACCAGTGTATCCACATTTTCAATCTTCTTCATTTCCTCGTGGAGGTCTGCCCGCATTTGTGAATATGGGCATTTTTGCTTCTGCAACAACAAACATAACATGCCAGTAAGCGAATATGTCAATCATGCTCAATACCCTAACCCAGCTCAAACTCATAATTCAGTTATAATATTCTTAATGTAATCAATTTTTTTTGGCATGACTTTATCTAATCAAATTATTACACAGCTCTCTCTATTAAATCAGTGAAGGAAGTATAGACAGTAACCTCAGTTTCAACTCATCGTTTTGGTTGTTTTTATACTGAAGATCTTCTTTACCATCTTGCTCCGAAGAAACCTGAATGAATGGCGTATCGGATATGATCTTGCTATTGGAGATTCTACTCGAGAAGGCATGGTAAGCTGAATCAGTATGAATCGTCTCCATGACTGAACCGAAGAAATTTGTGACCGGTACCTAAATCCCATAATAAGTGAACTAGAAGAATGAGTACATTAATCATCTCAAAACATATGTAGTTCATCAAAACGAAAATCTATCCAGAAGGTGCAAGTTCTACATCTAAATCAGTATCGTTTATCCCCTATACTGTTCAGCCCCTACCTTAAACTGAGGTTACTTAGTCACAAGAGAATAGTAATTTAAGCTGACAAAATTAATACGAGACATTGTGCAATCACTTCCTCCTTACCTCCGACAGATGTGGCTGGTAAAGATCAGTCCGGTAGTAGGCAGTGGACATTAGTTGTCTCGGATCATAAGACCTAAACAAACTGCACAACAGGAGGTGAACGGTTATTCTAGCTCAGAGAGTCCAGCTTAAAAAAGCGTATTAATTTTTACAATGATCAATAGATATTTTAATAACATACAGGCACAAGAAAATGTTAACATTAATGTTACAACTCAGGCACAAAAAATGTTAGCAGAATGTTGGTGACAAGAGTTGGATTCACGTATCGTACCTGTTAAGTGATGCATTGTCATAGATATTGAGCCTCTCAAAGAACGCAAGAGTGTAATACGTAAACCGGTCTACAACAGATACACCAATCTGAAGCCAAAAACAAAAAAAAAAAAATTAGAACGAGAGATCAATACAATGATAAAAAAAAAAGGAAAAGTACTTTCCATTCATAAAATAGTAAGGGGGCACTTTCATCTGAGTCCAGGTGATGAGAGTATGAGTTCTCTCCTTTAAGACTGCTACCAATGATCAAAACACCAGGAGATTGAAGCTAAGAATGTTTAACAACGTAAGAGAAAAAAAAATTGCAAATGATAGTATTAGATGTCAATTTTAGTATATTGTTAAAGCATCATAAGCCGGAGTAATTGCTAAGAACAAGCCGTAAAGATACGATGGATATCGAAATCTTAACTCCAGAGGCAGAGCAAAACTATATATTTGGTTTACGAAAATGAAAAATAAAGATGAAATTAACTCTGACAAAGTAGCACCAAGATGTACCTGGTTAAAGAGGGTTGCAGCTTGGCAAGTATCAACCATTATCATAAGCTCCTTGAATCTGAACTAGCCGAATAACGTCATTCTCACAACAGAAGTAAGATGAGACAGCAAATGATGATAATGTTTGTTCCACCAAGAGTAAAACACTGAAAGAATGTAATGCGAAAGAAACCGACTTAAGAAACACGATAAGTGTGAAACATACATACATACCGACGCTTCTCTTTCATCTGTTTGACAGCATCAGCTAAATCGTGACTCTGGAGCTCTTCAGCATCTTGAAACTTGAGAAACTCATCACCTCCGTGGCCAGTCATGTAGAGTAGAATATGGCTACCCTCGTCACTGAGGAGACGCTTCGACCTAGGAACAGCATTCTCATGACGACCAGTCAAAACCCGCAAGAAATTTTCAACCGTCAGCTCGTAGCCACGTTAATCCACCTGATTGAAAAAATGAAATCAATACAATCAGCTCAACGATAATGTGCTAACAAATATAAAGAGGCTATGATGGAGAGATGCAGATACTACAACTACTACTCAGAGAAAGAAGATTCAGTACTAACATTAAATCCCTTTTGCAGCCAGAAAGGTTACATGAACGTTATCACCGTAGAGGTTAATCTGGTGGTTCTCATTGTTGAAAACTTGAGCAGGATATTGATTTCTAGAATTACAGGCCATATCATCAGCGAGCATAAGGATGATCCTTTCACAGGTATTCCAAGTCTCTTGACCGTCCTGTAAACACACCAGGTAAAGAGTAACAAAGAGTCAAAGACGTAAGAAACAGAATGTGGAGAGAATGAATGTATCTCCATGAGAGCTTTTCACCTATAGAGGGAGAGTGTCTTAGCCATGTGTCTGTAATTAAACCTGAGACAATAACAAAAGCAAATCAATAGATCAAAGGTTAGTAATGGTAAGAGAAGAATATGATCTCCAAAACCTTATCACCATTTGCAAAATTCAAATGTTCCCTGTGATTCAGGAGGAACTACGTTACTAGAGAGAGAGAGAGAGAAGTGCAGACCAAGACAGCCCAATTGTTCGTGTGAATAGTCGTCGTGTCTCTGGAAGCAGGAGCGGATCCTGAAAGTTAAGTTACAAAACCAAATATAGCATCATCACCAAATAAACAACGTGGATGGATCAACCATAATATAAGGTACATCAAAACAATAACTTTATCTAGCAGGTATTTGAAGCAATAAGTATATATCCATTTAGAATGCGGCTATTGACGATTATTACGAACATTACACTCATGACACCAATTCAAAGAAACGCCCAAGTTTCCAACTTTGCATTATCTGATTAGAGGGTAAACAAAAAGTAGGAAACTTTACCTGAATTGGCGACAAGGCAGACAAGTAGCCATCAAAAGCCGAAGTCGAAGGCCACACATCAGCCACGGCCGCAGAATCCTTATGCGTCCTAGGCAGCAGCGACTGAATGTACAGAAACAAAACCATATCCCTCAAATCAGCTCCCACGGAATCGACTTCCTCCGGTTTAGCCCTAGCCAGAGGATCGTCCTCGGAATGGAGCACCGAGCCGAGCGTCTCGAGGACGAGTCGCCGGAGATCTGGAGGACGTCGGCGATTGCGGCCGATCCGACGTGGTTGTTCGATGCCGCCGCATCTGCTAGCTTCTGCTTGACGAGTTTCTGGATCGGGAGGAGTCCGTGCTCGAAGGAGACGCGTCTTGGGTGGATTGGTGGATTCGGATTCGGGTTCGGGTTGGGCTCTGGGTCGGGGGCTGAAGGCGGTGGGGATTCGTAGGTCATGGTTCTATAGTTCGTCGTGAAGTTTTGCACATCTTTCTTCTCGAGAGAGTGTGTGATATAGTGCGCGCACGTGTATGGTTATTAATCTACGCCTTGTTTTCTGGTCGTTGGATTTACGAGTTTTTATTAACCTTGGAAGGAAGGAATGCCATGTCAGATGAGCGATGAATGCATTTCCCATTTAATTTTTAGTTTCTTTTGTTAAGGCATGGAAATATAAACATAGATATAGGACGGTCGGTCCGGCTTTGACTCCGACGTACTTACCTTCTTCTTTGGTATAGGACGGTCGGCTTTGGCCTTTAGGTGGTGACAAATCGTTTCTAGTGGTGAAGCGAATCTATTGGTCTTCGATTGATGGGTAGATTTTACGGATGAGATCTCATTTTGGATTGAGTGAAGCTCTCCGGTGAAAGCTTTTCTGGTGTGAAGCTGATCTTTGAAGATGATAGAGATGGGTGTGGGCGTGTTTTTCTGGTGGATCGGGATGAAATCTCGGGATAGGCTCGAGATCGATCTACTTTGAAAAGAGTCCAAACGAAAAGGTGGGTGAGTTGATCTTTGACTCCGGTGGGTTCCGGCGAAACTACTTGCGGTTTCGTCTTCTCCGGCGAAAGGGGCAAAGATGATGAAAGGGAAAGAGTCGGAATCTTGTCTCCGACGTGTTTTTTCGGTGTCCCGGTGAAGCTTCGGTTAGCTTACTCCGGTGGATACTCTTGTCGGTGAAGACGCAGTGGCCTCGCGACGCGTGTACCTCGTTTGGTGAGGTTTCTACACGTGTCCTGTACTTACTTTCGACTCGACGCGTTTTCAATGCGTGCCTTCAAGCTGCGTTTCATGCGAAAGAGTTTTGGTTGGGCTACTCTTGGGTTGAACACTTAGGCTACTGTTGGGCCTATATCTTAGTTTATGTCTAGTTGTATGTTTTGGATCCCATCTTTTGGGTTTTTTGTGTATGGGCTTTAGTCCCTAATAATATAAATAGATGGCAAAAAAAAAAAAATATAAACATAGATATCACATATATGTGAACATCGTGTGGGAATAGATTACTCTCAGGACATCTTCAATGGAACACTATTTTCTCATCTATAATTCACTCTATTCAAGAATAATTTTTATTGTAGGGTTGGATTTGCTCCAATGATTAATTCTATTATAGAGTGGAATGAGTGGTTTTCTATATGATTATTTGTGATTAATTCTATTGTGGTCTCATTCGATGTTGCTTATGTTATCCAATGATTAATTTTATATGTTATGTTATCCTGATTAATTCCCACAATAAACAAGTGGTTATGTGAACCACTTGGTGTTTATGTTATGCAACAAGGCTATCCAATGATTAATTCTATAATATAGCCTAACATAAACAACAAGTTTCCTAAATATTTGTGAGTATTCGTGACAAAAATTCTCCAGAGTTTATCCTAGTCTAAATATTTGTGACAAAAATTCTCCAGAGTTTATCCTTTTCGCTGCCAATCTCAGTTTTTGCTTCTCCCACAAGTTAGCGCTTTTTGCATATGAAATTTAGAAACTTCCCATAATAATTCCTTGGAAATAAAATTCCCCACATCTAACTTTTTGAAATTTTGGAATATTCCTTATCTCAAAGGGTTCTATACTTCTAAAGATACACTTCTGTGATTCTATCTATCTACACATAAAAATCTAGCCTCCAAGTCTTATATGCCATGTCACAACCGGTGGTGAACAAGAGTAAAGAGAAAGTCAAGTATCAGCAATGTTGTTAAAATGACACCTTCCTTAATGGTGTATCACAGCCATGTTACGAATCCCACTCTAGAGAGACTCTCTTCTCTCACTAACAATGATCATCCAACATGATGGCATCCTCATACTCGCATACCGTATTTTACTTAAGATAGACCCAATACCCCGTGTGTTGATGTCCACCACTTTATATTTCTACTACTTTCTAGGATGATTCTTTTCTTCAAACTTGCTCCTCACGCACTTCCTTCTCTTTCTCGCTCACGCACTTTCCCTTCTCTCATACTGGTGAATAACCAAAGGGCGAGAAGACGCGTACGTATCAGAAACCTGCAGTCAATATATCAGAACCATATAGAGTTTTTAAACATATAAGATGAGCATGTTATCTAAGGTACCTCCTCTGTTTGGATATCCAGGTAGACAAAATCAGACAAAAGATATTGCGGACCTATTTTGTCTTTTCGAACATGTCTTGCTTTCCTACCTTCTGCCGATATAACCATATACCTCACCCTCAGAGAAACATACAAGAACCCGCGATCAACTATCTTAACGCCATTACTGAGCTTACACACTGCAACCATTTCACCAGAGCGTCCAAGGCTACAATTAACACTGAATGATAACATTCGACGGGGGATAATTGGTGTAGAGGACCTCTGTAGATCTCGCTCTTCATTGATGGTTTCCACAACTCATCGCATAGAAGAAGATCCGCTCCCACAGGATGGCCGGTTACTACCAAGTGTGTCAAAGCTTCACCTATGGTTCTGAACCTGCGGGGGGTATTTCTTATCCTGTACTTCGTGTATGGTTGACTTTGAGGCGGCTTAGTGCATCTGAATTTCTTATGCTCCTTCAATTCCCTCGGGACTCCACGGAAACAAAAGTAGTTAAGCGCTCTCTCAATGGTACTTTCGTAACAATGATGTATCTCTCCATTGGCAGTAGCTGTCTTGTCTGGGCCAAGATACTTCGGTTCAATGTTTTGACAGAGATACATTGGACAGAACGGGATAAATGCATCGTCAAGTTCTCCAAGTACTCTTGCAGAACTCACAACATCTCCAGCAGCATAAGCCCAGCATAGCCTATGGTGGAACTGGTTACGAACCCTGCCGACATGTTTGCGGATACGTCCTTTAACTTTCAAAGTACGTTCCTGACCGTTTGTGAAGTCTGGGTCGTGCGTGCAACAGACCAAAAGAAGAACACCAGTCGAGCCGTGATAATTGAAACTGAGATCACCCTCTCGTTCCCGTTCCATGTCAATAGCTGCCTGAAGCTGGTTAGGACTGCAGATCAAACCTATATGTTCGATGCTAACCGAACATAAACCGTACTCCACGAGTGTATCAAAAATAGGTGCAGGGAGATGATCTCTGAGCTTGGCAAGAATTCCCGGATCGGGTTCAGTATTCTTCACAAAAAAAAAATCAAGATTTGTCATCTTCATCATTACGATGTCATCAAGCTTTCACAAACACAAAATTGACAACAAAATAAGCTCTTACCATTACGACGACGACGAGGTATTGCTCGGAGACGACGACGACGAGGGATTGCTCGGAGACGACGACGAGGGATTGCTCGGAGACGACGACGACGAGGTATTGCTCGGAGACGACGACGACGAGGGATTGCTCGGAGACGACGACGAGGGATTGCTCGGAGACGACGACGAGGGATTGCTCAGAGACGACGACGTCGAGGGATTGCTCGGAGACGACGACGAGGGGGAAAACTCACAAAACCCTTGATTTGATTTTCTTTAGTGGTACCCTAGTAATCAGGGATTTTTTTTTTTTTCCATCGAAAGTTATAATATTAAAGATAAAAGGCCCAAGCCCATGATATTACAACAGGGCCAAACCCAAGAGCAAAAAGCCCAAACAAAAGAAACGAAGAAGGTTGTGGTCAAGAAGGGTTCTTGGTACAGCTACCAAGACCAAAGGTCTAGTTTCTAAATCTTTAAACTGAAAGACAATTTTTGAAACAAATAGATACAGACATTTGTGTGTTGGGTCTCTGTTTAGGCTCGGGCAAGGTAGAGAGAAAGCACTGCAGCATTTAAGGGAAAACCCTTCTCTTCAAGACGAAATTGAGAAGGTTTGCTTCTTCCATTACCCATCTCTTTCTCATTCAAGATCGTAAAAATCCATCCTTTCAAAAAAACTGTTTGCATCAGTTTGTTATCTTTATGAGTTTGCAATGGTATTGCAGAGGGTAAGATTGTTGATGCTAGATGGAGATGTTCATCGATCAACTCCTTTGCTTAGCAGCAGCTCCTCTTCCGTTTCTCATCATGAAGAAGACGACAACGACTCGCTTGATGGCTTCCAGTGACTCTAAACTGAAGCCTAGAGATCTAAATCCAAGTATCATCATTTAAAACTCCCTAAAGCTTCAGTTATGAATATGTATTTGTATTCGAGTTATATATAAAAACGGGAATTCGTCCAAAAAAATACTGAACATGGCAAGAATGACCAAAATAAACACGAATATATTGGCTGGCCAAAAAATCACTGAACTATATTTGACTTTAAACTTTAATCAATAAGTTATCGCTGACTTGCCAAATTAAACACACCGTTACAGAATGAGTAAACGGCGTTTGATAAAGTCGTTAAGTAAAACGACGTCGTTTTGAGATGAAATGAAACGACGTCGTTTTACCTATTGTTATTATCAAAAATATGTTCATCCCGCGGGTCGAACCTGTGACCTCACGGTCAAATAACGAGGTTTCTTGCCACTAGACTACTGGCACTTTTAAAAATATCTCAACATATTTTCTATTATTGAGTATCAAACAAATCTCTAAAAATCTAAATTATTTTTAAAAAATTCCAAAAAATCTTAAAAATTCAAGAAAATTTTGAAAAAGTAAAACTAAAATTGAAATTATAAATATATTTACAAAAAAAATTAATATTTTTTATAAAATTAAATATTATAAATAATAATTTTATAAGAAATTAAATATTATAAATATTAATTTTATAAGAAATTAAATATTATAAATATTAATTTTATAAGAAATTAAATATTATAAATATTAATTTTAAGAAATTTATAATATTTTATTTCTTATAAAATAAATATTTATAATATTTAATTTCTTATAAAATTATTATTTAATAATTTAGTTTTATAAAAAAATATTAATTTTTTTATTTTAAAAAAAAATATTTATAATTTCAATTTTAGATTTTACTTTTTCACAATTGTTTTTGATTTTTTTTGAATTTTTTAATGTTTTAAAACTAATATTAATTTTATAAAGTAAATTTTAATGTTTTGATTTTTTTAAAAAGAAATATTTATAATTTCAATTTTAGTTTTACTTTTTCAAAATTTTCTTGAATTTTTAAGATTTTTTGGAATTTTTTAAAAGGAATTTAGATTTTTAAAGATTTGTTTGATACTCAATAAAAGAAAATATGTTGAGATATTCTTAAAAGTGCCAGTAGTCAAGTGGCAAGAAACCTCGTTATTTGACCGTGAGGTCACAGGTTCGACCCGCGGGATGAACATATTTTTAATAATAAAAATAGGTAAAACGACGTCGTTTCATTCCATCTCAAAACAACGTCGTTTTAATAAACGGCAGAATTTAACGGTGAATTAACACTGTCATAACTGTCAGTTAACGATGTTTTAATTTGGTCAGTCAATGTTTAGTTTCTTATTTTTCTAAAAAAGTCAATAAAAGATCATGATTATATTGGTCAGGCTTGAATACATATTTCTTTTGACCATTCTTGCCATGTTCAGTAATTTTTTGGACGAATTCCCGTATAAAAACACTAGAGTTGTTATATATTCAAAGTATGTTTCTTAGTTTCTTAACAACATTACATAAAACAGAACAATGACACTAGAACAGATGAGCATAAGTACACACAGTTTCAAGACTTTCACTGAGCCAAAGCACTGGTGTTGTAAACAAGAAGAGCTCCTCCGGCAAGAATTCCGGCGAGTGTCACCGCCCAAATAGCCAACCCAGTGAGTCCTCCCTTGTACACGTCACCACTCGCTGACCACTCGTCCTCGTTGTAGATAGGACTGTATCCATCGACGTTAGCACCGTACTTGTCGACGAATTTGTAAACACCGTATCCCTGAAACCGAACGACATCGTTTTAGTGATTCATACGAAAAAAAAAACATTTAAACGACATCGTTTTCTTACCTTGCCCTTTCTGCCGGAAGCGTCGACGCCGTCCCTCAAGTCCATGCTGCCGTTAACTCCTACACACAAAAAGGATTTAACGGAATAAGATTACTTCTAACGTTAACGGTAGCGTGTGACATATGTAAAGTGTGCTGTGTTGTTTTAACGTACCAAAGGGCTTGTCGGTCTTGATTTTCTTAACGCCACTAGCGACGATTCTGAAGGAAGAAGGAGAAGCTCTTGTGAGCGATGGTAATCCTCTCGCCGACATCTTCTCCACCGTGAAACCCGCCGGTTTCAATGTCACTGATGATGAAAGCATTACTGAAGCAGCCATGTTCTCTCACAAAGATCAAAGTTCTTCTTCTTCTCTCTCGACTCGATCTCTATTGTTCTCGCATGGTGCGTGTGAGTGTGTGGTCTTCAAATATGAGGATTGAGGAGAGAGGAGATCCGACAAGTGATTCTTGTCCTCACACGTGGCAACTGTTGTGTGGCTTTTGTCTGGATATCTTACTAGTGCGTTATCTTCAGTTTTGCCACGTAGGATTTTCAGGATTTGTTTTTTTTATTTGCACAGTTGATACCTGTAATTTTCGTTTGCTCAAATCAACCCCACGACTTTATCTGCACGTTGTGGAATTCGCCAAACGCTGAAACTAAACGCAGATTGGAATGACTAATTCTAGCGACCAGCGTTTAGCTACGCGTTTCATGTTCTAGTCGCTCGTTGCGGTTGACAAGCAACACACAAGTAGATGATATGTTGTCAGTTTTGATGATTAATAAATCATAAATGTCTAATTCTCCATCAACTGGAAACATCAACATACTTGACCATTGTCTATTTGAAAAGCCTTAACATCAAACAAGTTGTAATCATATTTACTGATATATAATTGCGAATTCTGAAGCTACATGATTGTACATTGTGTCTGGTATATTGTAGTATTATTTTACATTCTTGTTGCATGTTCTTTTCTACTCATGCCACTAGAAAACTAACAACTAGAGTAATACTTTGAAAGATATATACAAATCAAAGTCGTTTAAGTGAATAGCTATTGGTTGACTAATGGATATGTTAGCTACACGTCTAAGTCGAGAAGACAAATAAAATAATACAAAACTATTTGAATAAGACCGAGTAAGATTACAATCTACAAGCCACCAATTTCATACATTGAATCAAAAAATATCACCCACCACAACTTAAGTATAGACATTTTTTCCGAGACTGGTTCCAATGGATCTGGGTGGAGTGGACCCAGCAAATTCAATGATTTGTGTCGTTTGGATCCTATATAAAGGTGTTGTAACTTATAAGTCAAGAAAACCTACTCTCTGTTACAAAAATAAACCTACTCTTTTATTTGTTTAGCAACATTTTTTATTGCAACATTGAACTCTTCGCTAGTACTATATAGTATTATATAAGTTGTTTCACCTTTTTTGTTGTTGTTGTAACTTATATAAGTCACATGAACCTCTTTTTAAAACATTGAACTCTTCTTATGAAAGAAAAGAAAAAAACTATTCTAATTTGGTACCCCTGTTGTATTCACATAATCCCAAAATATAATATATGACACTATGTCACTATGGATACAGATAATAGAACATGCTTAACTAAATAATGCCAAATGAAAACAAACAATCATTTTAAAAGCACATGTTCTGAAATAAAAGCTTAAACCAAATTCCACAAGAATATTTCACCGATACATCAAATAGTGCCAACTAAAGAATTGAACAGCAATTATTATACAATTTTTTTTCTACAATTAATAAATCCAAACCCAAATAGCAAAATCAGCAACTGAGGGCTAAATAATACACGCCAAAAACCAAGTCCAGTCATAATATTAATTAACGACTTAACAACCTCTCTCGCCTTCTTCGTTATGGATTTTGATTATCATCTTCCCTCTCTCTCTATATACGCGAAAGTTTGTCGTTTCTCTCTCTCACCCCACCTCGAAGAACTTTTTTTTTCTCGCTTTCTCACGAGCTCCTTTAGGGTCTGTGAGCTTTAACCTCTTACTTTAACCACAGCCCATTTTCTCACTTTTGTTAATCACTCACTCACTATATCTCTTCCGGGAAACTCTTCTCGGTGGTGGTGCTTCTCCGACGAAGCTATTTTATTCACGGATCCGATCAAAAGATCGGTTTTTAAGTGGGACCGTGATGGGTAATTCTGAGAATGTCTTTGAATGAAACAAATACTGGTTTTGCTGAAAAAGGGAAAGAGAAAAGATTCCTCTTTTTTTGTTGTCTGTTTCAGACATTGCGGAGCTTTACTTCCGTGCCTTTTTCTTTTAATCTGTTTGTTTTTGGGGAAACGTGTATGTGAAGGGATCTGCGTTGAACGAATAAGCGTGACTGGATTGTCTTTCTTCCTACTCTGTGTGTTGCTTCTTGTATATCTTTCTCTCTGCCAAGTTTATCTGTTTGAGTAACTTCTTGTTATCTTACAATAGATCAATGCCATGGAGATGAAGCTAGAGATGACTAGTCTCTTTGGTTCTGCTCTCACATCATTCAGTCTCTGTCTTTTGTGAGTTTAAAGCGAGCCTAAGATAGGGCATTTTTAGCAGTTTCATCCATCCTCTAGTTGTTGGATTTTGAGCTATGGAGGATATTGGGTTGGTGAAACAAGGTTGGAAATGGATGCAGTCTCAGAAACATATTTGCTCTGATGCTTGTTCTGTTACGAGGAGTTTTGTAGAGAAGATAGGAGAGCTCCTGGAGCGTCACTGGCCATTGATGTGTAGTGGATGTGGGAAGCTATCACGTCTGATTCGTCTTTCAGTTGTTTACTGGAAAGATTGCATTCTGAGGGGTTTCCGTTGCAGCGCCAAGTTGGGCTCATCCGCTTTGCTTCTGATAATGTGGAGTTGCTTCTTTAGCCTGACTTCCTTATCTTGCTTGCTCTATGTTCTCCTCAGTATGGTAATATTGTCTCAGATGCTATTGTTTCAAAAAATTTATTCGAAGTCTTACTACATTATTGATTGTTTTTGAAATATACTAATTTGCAGGGAGTTGCTGCAGCTGTTGTTTTGAACCTTGGTTGCACTCCTGGGCTCTTTATTGTGGGATTGTTTGGTATTTTGGTTTTATGGATGTATGCAAACTTTTGGATCACCGGAACATTGTTTATTGTTGGAGGCAAGTTTCTCATATTTATGCTTTTAAGAGATTAGTTTGCTAGGAGTAGGCTGTCTTTCTGGTTATTTGGTTAATGAGTCTATAATGGTTATTAACTTATCTAGTTTTGTTTGATTTTTTAGGCTATTTATTCTCCGTAAACCATGCCCGTCTGGTGGTTCTAGTGGCGGCCTTATACGCTATGTACTCTGTCCAAGTCAGACTTGGATGGCTTGGTATTTTGCTCTCAATGAATCTTGCTTTCTTGTCAAACGATGTATTGAACTGTCTTCTTCAATGGTGTGACAATCTAAGTGAAAAAACACAACCTGAGGAATCAAAGAAATCTGGAGAAACTATTATAGAAGAAGACTACTCAGGGGAATTTGAGTATCCTTCTGTTCCCGTTGAGGAAGTAGAAGAAGAAACCGAGAGAAAGTTTCATGAGAATAGGTCATCTGCTGAACCAACAGCTCCTACTACAACTGTTGTTAATAGCGTGAAGGAGATTTCTAGCGTTAAGATAGTGAAAGTAGAAACAAGTTCATCAGCTGATGAAATGAAAAGAATACTGAAAAGTTTGAATCATTATGAAGCTTTAGGGTTCCCTCGGCATAAAAGGATTGATGACGCTGTGCTTAAGAAAGAGTATAGAAAGAAGGTTTGGTTCTTTTGTTTTTCCAATGCTGTGTAGGGTTTAATGAAGTTTCTATGATTGGTTAATGAAAGAATGTGCTTTGTTGTTTCTAGGCGATGCTGGTTCATCCTGATAAAAACATGGGAAGTCCTTTAGCAAGCGAATCATTCAAGAAACTCCAATGTGCTTATGAGGTGATTGTGATGAAGTATGATCTTGAATTTTTGTAATTGTGGTGTTTATGTTCTTGAGTTTTTTTGTGTGTATGTTTTCCTCAGGTTCTATCTGATATTGTAAAGAAGAGAGATTACGATGAGCTATTAAGAAAAGAAGAGTCTAGGACTAGGAGTGTTTGTCAGACATCTCATGCTTCTTCACATCAGGTTTAGCTACTCTCTGTAAATATCTTTTTTTGGTGAGTGATTGTCAGACTTCTCATGTTTCTTTTTTTTTTCATTTGCAGAGTGGTCATGGTTATCGATCAGAAGAGTCGAGGCGTATACATTGCACAAAATGTGGCAATTCACACATATGGGTGTGCACCAGTAGGACTAAAGCAAAGGCAAGATGGTGTCAGGTGATTGAATCAAACCATTATCTTGCTTCATTTTTTTTGGTTATTTGAATGCTCTCTTTAAAGATAATAATCTAATCTGGTTAAATGTACAGGATTGTGGTGAGTATCATCAAGCCAAAGATGGAGATGGGTGGGTGGAACTCAAAGGGACATTACCATTGGAGAGAGCACATAAGGTTGGTATAAGCTTCTCTTCTTCCTTGGTTGCTTGTAATGATGAATCTAGTTCTCCTCAACATAACTAATTTGTTTTGTCATGTCCTTTTAAAGATTGAGATACCACGTGCTTTTGTTTGTGCGGAAAGCAAAATCTTTGACGTCTCAGAATGGGCCATTTGTCAGGTCAGTTTGTCTTTGGAGATTACTTGTGATGTGAAGATGATTGAGATAACAATCATAACATGAACATGTCTTTTTGTATTAAATAGGGGATGGCGTGTAGACCAAACACGCATAGGCCAAGCTTTCATGTGAACATGGTTGGGTTAGAAAAGACAACGCAGAGATCAAACTCTAGTAGGTTCCCTTGGGATCTAGACGTGGAGATGATGGATGAGGATGAAGAGGAGTTTGAGGTTTGGCTTCAACAAGCTCTTGCTTCTGGTCTCTTTTGTGAGACCTCAAAACAACGCAGAAAAAGCTGGAGCCCTTTTAAGTTGAGCCAGATGAAAAGCAAGAAACAATGGCGTAGAACATCCACTTGATTCTCTTCAAAACTTCTTCAAAACAGCAAGTGAATACAAAGGCCTGAAGAGCTTTACTTTTGGGGGTTTTCACTGTAAATAGAAAGCTGTGGATTTTTTTTTTGTTACAAATCTTTCAGTGTTGTAAACTACTTGAAGAAAAACATTAAAGAGACTGTTTCTTTTACAAGCAATGTGTACATTTAAAAGGAGTTCACTTGATGAAAAGAAGCTAAAAATTAATAAATGTTTACAAATTTATAAAGATTTTGATTATTTTCATAAAATATTTAACTAAAAAAACTAATTTTTCACAATTTTGTAGAAACACTGATGTTCCATTGATAAAAAATGTAAAAACTTATGGTGATTGAATCATATATCAATTTGATCAACAGTAACTTTTTATTTAACAACAAGATTGAAACAATGTCATTTTAAAGACATAAAAACAAACACAAAATCTAAGTTTATTATTAAAACAATAAAGTTAAAACACTGTTAATCCTAAAAGAAAACTGCTTTTAAATATGTTTTGTTGAGGAAAATAAAAGTTGATTAAAAACCAAAGTTTTCCCTCCTTGTAATGTTACTGACGAATCCAAATAACGTCGACCTCCACTGATTAATATTTTTTTAATTAATTAAATTTCCTCGTAAGCTTTTTCTCTCCGCTTCGATTTCGAATCACCGAAAGAGTTTCCTTTCCTAGCACCGCCGCAACTTTCTCCGGCAGAGGAAAACAAAAAAACCCTAGAAATTGAGATTGTTCAACGACGTCGTAGACGCTCACGTATTGAATTTGATTTCTTTCTTCCTTATCCCCTTCCAGATTCAAAACATAAAAAACCCTAAACCCCTAAATCCCCATTCGATTGCTTTACCGCTTTGTCGGAAAATCCTATCAGTTCCATTGTCTTTTTTTTGCTATCTTCCTGTCTTCTTGGAGCTACCTATCTATCTGCCCAAACACACACACACACACTCTTGTAAGGAAGGTGAAATGAGCAGGCTTTCTTTCCGACCACGGCCATTAGACAT
Organism: Hirschfeldia incana; assembly: GCA_026261945.1. Taxonomy (NCBI): domain Eukaryota; kingdom Viridiplantae; phylum Streptophyta; class Magnoliopsida; order Brassicales; family Brassicaceae; genus Hirschfeldia; species Hirschfeldia incana. The sequence goes on along the minus strand of JABCMI010000011.1, from coordinate 7,509,370 downwards.
CCACAAGAAACTCCCCATTCTAAAATCCCTCAAAGACTTCGAAGACGACGACACACCAACTTCCGCCACAAGAAACTCTCAGCTCCTGCGCATAGCTTCTTCCCTAGATGCTGACAATGAGCAGTTGCATCATCCAGTGGTGCCAAGCAAGAAGCTTGCTTCGGAGATTCCAACGCCTCAGTTTGTTGTTGTGGATACTTATGAGAGGGATTATTTAGCTACTTTTGGTCAACCTGCTTCTTATCTACGTGCTAGAGGAGGTATAACCAGTTATTAGTTTACCTCTGGTTTGATCTTTAGTTAGTTGGAGACTGTTAAAAGTCTTTGTTCTTTGTTTGGTTGCAGCTCGGTCTGAGCTTGGAGAGTTTGTGGAGTATGATCTTGACAATGAGGATGATGATTGGTTTTTTGAGTTTGATAAGGATAGCAAGCAACTCTCACCTGAAATGTATAGTAACCAGTCCGGACTATCACATTCTGTAAACTATTCTTATTGTAGAAGTCAATCAAGTGAACGTGTTGAATTTTTTTGAAAACAGGCTTGAGAGTATTATTTTTAAGCTTGAGGTGTTGGATCACAAGACGCGGGAGAGAGCTGGAGTTATTGCACCTACCCTTGGTTCTCCCGTTCCTGTGCTTTTGCAGCTTGATGCTGCTATTGAGGTATGTGTATACCTTTGCTTTTGATTGGGTATTTTCTTGTCTTTTGGGATTTTATAATGATTCTTCTTGCCATCTTATTACAGGCGCTGCAATCATTGTCTGTTAATTACGGAGTCTTCCAGGCTATCTTCAACTACTGGAAAGACAAGGTTTGGCATAAACCTTATGTGACATGGTTTGAATTGTTTCAAGCTTTCTAGATACAGACGTTGTGTTGCATAGGTTGATGTTACTTAGAGAACCTTTTTTTTGACAGAACCTTGTTTGACATATATTTGGGTTCTTAAAGTTTATGCATAATCATATGTGATGGGAGTAACATTACTCATCAGATGACAAACCAGTTAGACATCTGGAGGGGCACGTTTGGCTTATGATCCTAATGCATATGTTTCATTGTCTTTTCTTTTATGTGAACTTAGCGCAAAAGATGGCAGAAACCTATCTTGCGGCGCTTGCAGGTTTGTACCATTATATAGGTTGAAACAAACAATACTCGTGTTGGACCTCGATCACTTAATCAATGTTTTGCTTCTTTGTTTCGAATAGCCTCCTCCACCGGTCAATGACACCAATCCATACAATGTGTTTAGGCCAAGGGAGAAAGCTCACAGACTCCACACAAGAAGGGTAGACTGTTTGTCTTGATACTTTTTTTTTAATATTTAAATCCCATTAGAGAAAGAAAAACACTGATAAGGTTTTTTTTCTACTACAGATGCAAAGGAGAGAAAACAATGTGCAGTCATTTGAAAAGCTTCGACAGGTAAGCATGGCTTCTTTCAGTTTCTTTCTGGGCTGTTAATTATCTGTTAGGGCTCTTTCATGATTTTCTGTTTGATTCTGAATATTGTTATGATTATTATTCAGGTTAGACGCAATCTTGGCCAAGCGAAGATCATTCTGGAAGCTCTCATTAAGGTGTTCTTTATGACAGTTTTAAAAGTTATATGACTTTGTATGTAAATCCATTTCATATCTTAACAAAAAAGTTGCATTCTCTAAAGCTACTAATTCAATGTTTACTATTATTCTCTAGAGAGAAGAAAAGAAGAGGGATGTCATGGATGGCGAGGTTAGCCTTCAGAGAATGCAACTCCAATACAGGGTACTTACACTACTACTACTCCTAGGACTCTTTGTGATTGTGTGTTTATTGATGCTTAAGTTTGCGATTTGGGTTTTGATATTGCAGCATGAAACAGAGCTCTTGGAAGAGAGCTTGGCTCTGCCTGGTTTTCCACCAGCTACAACAACTTCTTACAAATTTGGCTCAAGCGACGAGGAGTTGATGGACTCAGATGACTACACCAGCACACATGTACGCACAAGGCCATCAGTCATCCCTAGCTCTCGTTTCACAAACTCAAACCTGAATGCACCTCAACCCGGAGTCATAAAACAAGAAGTCAGGAGACGACACTCGCATCACAATTGGCTTCACAAACTGGTTTAAACCCTTCTCTTACAACACCTCTCTCTCTCTCCACAGTTGTCATAACTAAAATAACTAAACCAAACCATGTACACATTGGTCTTTGCCTTTTGAATCTCCTCACAGGATCCTAATGAACCGGTGATGCTGTTCACGAAACCGCTGGTTCCAGAGAAGCTGGCAGCTGCAGGGATCGTTCCTCCTGCACCTGGCTCATCGTCCGGTCAACCTCAAAGTCGGTTTCAGGGGAGGATGGGGCGTGGTGGGCGGATAATATTCGACAGATGGAATCCTTTGATGCAATCTCACATTAACTGTGGGAACTCTTTCTACATTGCACCAAATCATTGATCTACCAACTTCAACTGAAAAAAGAAACATTTCACAGATGGTTCTTTGTAAAGAAATGTTTGCAATCGGTTAGGGGGGATGGTGCACTTGGTTACTCTTCTGATTGTTATCTCGGTAAAGGGAATGATTCGATTAAAGCTGTCATCCGGTTATGTCACCGGTTCAGAAATTCAGTTGATATTGTACCAGGGACAAAAGTGTAATAATATCTTCAATTGGGTACAAAACTTGTTTTGAAGGCTTTTCATTGATTTTAATTTGAGGATTTTCTTACTTATTTTGGTCTGGTCAACAATTTTGAGAATTTAAAATTCGGTTATGTCACCGGTTTAGAAATCCAATCGCTATTGTACCAAGGACTAGAAGTGTAATAGTATTGTCAATTGGGGGTCACAACTGGGATTTGAAGAGCTGTTTGTTGGTTTTAATCTGAGAACTTTCATTTTTGTTTTCTCGTCAATCCGAGTGAAGAAGGAAGGAAGGACCCCTAAATTGATTTGAATCAATCAATCATCAAATGGCTTCGATGCTGGCTCGCAGGTCACTGAATACACTCCGTGCTAACCATCTCGTATGTTTCTGCTCTTGTCTTGTCTTTTTTTGAATGTCTCCTGGAGTTTTTGGGAATCAAACATTCACTATCTGTCTCTTTGAGATTTTGTCTGAAATCGAAACTGTCTGATTCAGACCGAACCTTTTTGCTGCGATTTTCTTAATTCCTTAGATTGTAGAGTAAGAGCCGAATGTTAAGTGTCTGATCGATGAATCTAATCTTGATGGGATTCGTTGCCGTGCAGTCTCGCTAAGCTATTTATTTGTGTGATTGATTTGAGAGCGTTTTTGCAAGTTTCTAATGCTTTTGAATCCTTTCCATTAGCTTCCTATGTAATTGGATACCTCTCTCTTATTAGCTTGTCTTCATCGATTAGGTTTTGTCAGGGAAAGCTTTGCAGGGATCTCATATTTCTCCTGGACTGCAGCAGTCCCGTGCTATTTCTTACGGCTCCAAGAAAGGTTATGTTTTTCTATCTTTTTGTTTTCTTAGTGAATAATCAGGTTGAAGTGTGGGCAAAGTTTTCATTGTGGTTTTGACCGTAGATGACTTATGTGTGTTTGCCTCTGTAATTGGTTCAGATGATGAAGAAGAGGAGCAACTTGCCAAGGAAATCTCCAAGGACTGGAATACTGGTATATGCTAATATGTGTTTGCCCCTGTAATTGTTCTTGAAGCCTTATTTTCTTTCTCTTTCCGCTTCCTGAAATTTTTGAAAATCGTTTTGCAGTCTTTGAGAGGAGCATAAACACACTGTTTCTCACTGAAATGGTGCGTGGTTTGTCGTTGACCCTCAAGTACTTCTTTGATCCCAAAGTTACTGTGAGTTACTACATCCTCTTTTCGCCACTCTTTTCAAATTTATAGATTGAAAGCAACTCTGGATTGACTATGAAGCTATTTCTTGTGGTTTGCAGATCAATTATCCATTTGAGAAGGGTCCACTGAGCCCTCGTTTCCGTGGTGAACATGCTCTTCGTCGTTATCCTACTGGGGAAGAGCGCTGTATTGCCTGCAAACTCTGTGAAGCTGTCAGTCTTTTTTACATCTATTATGCTTAGGCTTAATTTAGTTTTCTCTTTGTGAATTCATAGCTCTTTTAAGGCATCCCAGGTGGATGTGTACCTTTGCATTGATTTAACAAATATTGTCAGTATGTGCCCGTAGCGCTGGATATTCAGCCTGGTTATTAGGAGAATCATTTTAGTATTAGTAATATTTACTGTTGAAGTTGCTAGAATTCTGATGAAATGTTTCATATTTGCTGACAGTTGTCCGTTTAATATGTGAAGATCATATACTTATCTTGTATGGCTATGGAATCATTTTTTGTTTACCTCGGGTTGTTATATTGAGAGGGGATACTTTGTCTATTTTCATCAGGTATGTCCAGCTCAAGCAATCACAATAGAAGCAGAAGAGCGGGAAGATGGAAGCCGTAGAACCACAAGGTCACAGATCCCTTTGCTTGCAGTTTACTAGCCAATTACTTTGTTTTCTACCATTTTCATGTGTAGTAATGATCTAGAGCTGTACAGGTACGACATCGACATGACGAAATGCATTTACTGTGGTTTCTGCCAAGAAGCATGCCCCGTTGATGCTATTGTCGAAGGACCTAACTTTGAATTCGCAACCGAGACACACGAGGTCAGCTTTTTATCACACAATTTTCTGTCCTCTATCTATGCTTTTCTGGCATGCATATTGAACTTTTGTTATGCCCGTATTTTCACAGGAACTTCTCTATGACAAGGAGAAGCTTCTTGAGAATGGAGATCGATGGGAGACTGAAATTGCCGAGAATCTTAAATCAGAGAGTCTCTACCGTTAAACAGTCTTTGCTTCAAGTTTATTCCCCGGGAAAACTTTTTTTTCCATTGCTTCTGTTAGAAATAAAAGATGAGATCTGATGCGTTTGAAAACTCTCCTCCTTTGTATTCCAGCTTTGTGCTGTGTAATTGATATGTTTGATTTCCGGTGGATTGTGTTGGTTTTTTGCTGAAGACTGAAAACTAGACCAGGGTGTACAGGTTATGACCGGGTTTTCAGGTTAAGTTTCATAATCACAAGTCTATTCGTGTTTATTATATATGTTCGATTCTATTCGGTTAATAAAACTTCGAATACATTTTATATTTCTGTCTAATTTTTTTTTGGATCAGAAATCATTACAGAATTTGTTTAACAATATTTCAGTGTGGACTGCACTTCCATTTGGTGATTAGTCTAAGGTTTAATCAAAAAAACAAAAGTGACTGCTTCTATAGAAGAACTATGATGGCTTTTATCTATAGAAGTCCCCGACATTATTACAATCTCGAGTCTTATTACCGCGCTAAGCACAAGATTCTGATACTCGTGGAGCTTAGGCAGTATCTGAATTCCAAGCAACCAGATGCCGACACGTCTTTTAAGATAGAGTCTTCAAGGAGAACCACTAGTTTTAATCTTTCTGGAGAAAACAAGACTAAGAGATTCTGATTAACTTTTACAAAACAAAAAGACCCAAACAACATTTGTTTAGTAATGATAATACACTCTCCGTCTACTCTACACCACACGAACTTCTTGAACTATCGAAGTAGATCTCAGTGTCAGTGCCGCTTGGTGACTAGATCAGCTGCTGTTCGTATATCCACTGCGGCGTTTGGGGCCGTAGCGGCGGCCGTTATGATGGCTTCTGTGTCCACAGCTTACGCAGAGCTTCCTCCTCCTCCGCAAGACGGTGAAACGCTATCTAACGTGCCGCAAACGCTATCAGGTGAAGACTGCAAGAAACAGAGGATACAACGACCCAAGTCCAAGAACGCAGAGAGATGCACCGTTAAATGCGTTAATACTTGTATTCGCGGTGGAGATGGAGAAGGACCGCTCAATATCAGAAGGTTCCTTTCTCTGTCTCTCTCTGTTATTTTCTTTCTTTCTCATTCACTTTTTGTTACTGATCTTTTCTCTCTTATGAATGTTTCTTATGGGAAGGCCATTAGTGGTGTTCAAACAAGGGTTTCGTAGCCGTAATTACTGGTAAATTACCTTCCTAAGGTTGTTCTTAAGCATGAATCTTTAACCTGGAGGAGCTGATGATTATTGTTTGTGTGTGTAGCTTAGTGGAATGTTCAGATATATGCAACTTGATCGGAGATGGTGACTATGGACCTTGAAATGTAAGCAAGAAGAAGAAACAGTGGAGGAAGGACCTCATCTACCTTCAGATTATTTTTGTAGTCTTGTTAAAAAAATATTAATTTATTTAAACGCGATTTAAAACGATGCAATGTCTATAAACGAAGCATGGGCATAACCCCCGAAGAACCGAACCGAATCCGACCGAAAACAATAATGTCAAATCCAAATTGAAATTGATTAAATATTTAAAATTTTGGTATTTAAAAAATCGAAACCGAATCTAAACCGAATCAAATATTTGGGTGCTCGATTATATTCAAAATATATTTATATACCTATGTATATTAATTACTTTAGATTTAATATATATTAAAACATCCAAAATATATAAAATACTTTTAAGCTGTCCAAAATATTTGGAATTATATACAAATAATCAAAAGTATAGGTCTAAAATAGTTAAAGTACTAAAACACTAAAAAATTTAAAATATATATTGATGTTCAATTCAAATATTCAAACCAAATCAATTTATATGTTAATTTTTATATATTTTGGCATATGCTATTCAAATTTATATGTAATATATTATCTTGTTTATAAATTTTGAGAAATTAAAGTAGATAATGAATTTTAAAATTTAAAAAATAATTAAAATGGGTTGTCCGAACCAAATCCGATCCAACCCAAACTCAGACCGAAATTTAGAAATATTCGAGTGAGACTAAAATCTTTGAACCCGAAAATCCAAAACTCGAATAAATCTGAACCGAACACCCACCCCACTATAAAACATTTGAGGAGTGTGTTTCTTCATAACGTGGTAGGTAACACACGATGGCTAATCAAGACATTTTACTGAGTTGATAGATCAAGGCCCAATGGGTAGTTATGGCCGAACAAAGTAAGATACACATCTTCTTTTACAATTATGGTTTCGAATGTTAATCGATCGCATCGCCGCTGACAATAACAAAAATCAAATGTCTCCCATATTCCGCGGACAACTGCAAAACAATTTAAATACGTTATCTTATAAATATTGTTTTGGTGGTGCCAAGAAAAATAAACATATTGATTTAGTAAGGGGGTTTTTAAACGAAAATGGAAACTTGAAATATATAAAAATTGTGTCAATAGCACTTCTACGTTTTAGTGAAAATGGTAAATTGTTCTAGATTTGTAGTTGTAAATGGATATGACATAGAAATGTTTAACTCATTTGAAAATGTATCGTAAACAAAACCTAGAATTCATAAATAATAGGGAAAAACGATATTACATATTAAAATTTTAGATTTGCAAGATATTATAGACTTTAGGTACGAACTTATAATAACAATCAATACTATTAAAATAGGAAAACTTTTTATCGACTATGTTTTGTAATATCAAAAAAATCATAACATTCCAACTAAAATAATTTCATTAGTTATTATCATATAATGTTTTTCTAATCTAACAAATATCTATTAATATTTAAATATTTATAAAATAGAATTTATTTAACTTCATTTTTTCTCTTACAATTAACTTAATAATATTTCAAAATAAGATATCGAAAAAATATTGTCAAGTATCATTTTCTAAGATTTTATTATAAAAATACCTTTAATATATATTTTATTTAAGATGTAAACATAATTCTTTAAATATTTATTTTTAGAATTCGTAATCAATATTAAATAAACTATTAACGAATATTAATTCTTTCATTAAAGAATAAGAAATAATATTCCCATAATATTTATATCCGTAATTAAATTAATACATCAACTAATAAATAAAAAGTAAATTAATTAATTTAATAAATATTTTATAAATCATAAAATTAAAGAATAACACATTCATGAATTTTACCCTACCACATAATTCAATGTATTAAATAAAATAGTAAAGTAATATTTATAAAATAATAAATAATTACATATTTAAATTTGAATATTAAAAATAATTTGATATAGTATGATATAGGTTGAATGAAATATATTTTGACCAATATAAAAATTAAAAATATTTTTACTATAATTTACAGTTTTAAAATAAAAGTTTAATTAATAAGGACGGGTTTTCTACATGAATTATATTATTTTCAACGAATTATATTTATTAATTTTAATTTAGTTATCTATAATTTTTTTTAATAAAAATACATGTATGAAATTTTTAATTTTCAGTAAATAAAAGTTTGGAAAAAAACTAATCTCGTAGATCTGAGTCGGGTAAACACAAATATAAATATATTAAGTTATTTCATAAATAACTGAACGGTTTATATATCCATTGAACCAAAAAAAAACCAAAATCAAATTGAAACCGAAATACAAAAAGAAAAACAACCCAAAATCAAAACCGAAAACCAAATGTTATATTTAAACATATTGGTGAACAAAAAAAACGAATTAATAAATTTGTTAACTTAACCAGTTTCAAACATTTAACAAACGAAGAAGATTAATACATAGGATAATGATAAAAAAAAAATTTAACTGTCATTTGAAAAGGCGAGTCAAATTCTAGTTGATACTATTAAAACACAAGAGGTTTATTTAAAGTCATCATAAAGTTTGAAGTAATTAACAGTCTCTGCCACTACAATATTTTTAATTTAATACTTTTATTTTTTTAGTTAATCCAGATAACAATCTCCGAAATCTTTGTAGCATTTTTCTATTTCTTTAGATAATTTAATATATGTGATTATACTTTAAATATATATTTTCCATCATGGTTATATTAATTAAAATATATTTTGGCAACATATAATTAATTCACTACCTATCGAACATATTATCTGTTTAACACAGGTTGCAATATTTTCATTACGCATCTCAAGCATCTAGGTTGAAATATATCTTAACATTTAAACTTTTCAATCCAGAATGAACAAATGTACAGTTATACAGAAACAACAAATTTAATCTATAATTTATTCTAAATTAAAATTGTTTATAAATAATAAATTATTGTTCTACTACAAGTTTCACAATTTTGAACATAACCGATTGTTTATTTAAATTTTGAAACCTCAAGGTATTTTAAAAAAAAAATATTGTTTGTTATATTATAATAATAAGTAAACAAATCCTTAAAAACTTTTCAATACCCAACCCATAATATTACGACTTTCCATACCCAACAAACTTTTAATTTTAGTTTATTTATTGTCAGATTTATAAATTATAGAATCCTATATATTGAAAAATTTGTGACTGTAGTTAATCCAAAATATACATATATTTGAAATATAAACTGAACAAAAAAACAAATATGTTAAGAAACAATAACTCCTGAGTCTTAATTTTTCTCTTCATTACATATAAAAATATATTAATAATATTATTTTTTTGAAAATAATAAGGATATGTTCACCATATATTCAGTTAATTTATTTAATAAGCATTACTTATAATTTACTATGCCATAATTCTAGATTTTATTTATAAATATTTTCTGTAGATTCTAAATTTATTCTACAACTTTTATTTCCTATAGATATAGCAACTGAAAACTTATTTTAATCTCCAAAATGCATATAGTTTATAAAAAAAATTCAAAACTGCTACATGAATTATCTTATTTTCCTAAGGCCAAAAACTAAATCTAAATCTGTATTTGAATATTTAAAACATAAATAAATAGGGATAATTGGCAAAATACCCTATTTGAGATTTGAAATTTAGAAAATATCTCATCTTTAATTATTTTTGAAAAATACACTTATCCATATGTAATAAGACTTTTGTGCCCATGTTTCAATGATTAAAATTTTAAAACACAAATAACTTTAATAATTTATTAGAGATGACAAATTTGATTATTAAATATTTAAACATTTAACTATTAAAATATATACAATATTTATACATAATGTTTATTATATTTGTTTGTTTGAAGCGTCTGCAGAACACAAAAAAGTATATTATGCTCGTAACATCCTCTCGGACTATGGCACACAGCTAATGATATCTCTACATACATAATATATTAATATCCATAAGAAACAAAATGTTACAATTGAATCAACAAAGACTGAAATCAGGAAAAACAAAAGGTTGAAAAAGATGCCTTGTGACTCAAATCTGGATGACATATGTAGGAGGAGAGACCGATGGTTAAATCTAGGAAGCCATTAACTCATTTTCTTTCATGTCTTGAACATGAATATTGCTTAATCATATACCCCTGTCAATTTTGAATCTCCCAAAATATATGGATCCACTTTTAGAATCTCCTCTTTATGGGTAAGGATATGCTCTGCTTCCGTATTATTGATTCACTCTACCAAATCAGACCATCGGATATTGAGAATCTTAAACATGGCGGCCATGGAATTTGACATGATAACAAAATAGATGAATAGATCCACTGTGAGTGATGCAAAAGAAAACGGAAACCCTATACTTTTTTTGATTGGGATGAGAGTTTTGTGTTGAACTTAAAACGTGGAGATATTTGATTTTTAATATAAATTTCAATTTGTGACTAAAATTATTATAAATTTTTAAGTAGGTTATTTTAGTCAATTCACTTATAAATAAGTGTAGTTTTCAAAAATAATAATAAATGATGTATTTATCAAAATAAAATCTCATCTGAATGTATTTTTCCAAATTTCCCCAAATAAATACTCATTCAAAAATATATGTATCTATACTATTATTTGCGAAGTAAATTTTCGAAACGAAGCTTTCACGTTAAAAGTTAGAGTGGCTAAATACATTACTACCCTTAATGAATAACTATATTTCTTACTATATAATTAAAAACGAGTTTGAGTAATTTATAATTATCATTATCTACAAATAGTTTATATTGTGTTTATCTAAACGTTAAAAGAAAGATAAACCTTAAAACGAAAATTTACTTCGCAAAATAATAGTACTAATAAATTTATTAATTAGTAGTTATACAATATATATGCCCGCATCCGCGGGCCAAACACCTAGTATATATATATAACACTTCCACGTTCATAATATATAATGTTTTGGTTTAGAGTACAAAGTTACGAAACTTAACTTTTTAAAAATATCTTTAAAGATATAGTTTTAAAATTATTTAACGAGTTATAAAAAGATAATAAATCTATTTGGTTGAACCATCTCCAATAAAATTAAAATTAACCTTCAAACCTTAAACATTTTATGTATTTTGAAACAACGCAAATTTTGTAAAGCATCATATAACTTGAAACAAAAAGAGTATAATTTATAAATAAAATATCAAAAAGCCTCGAATCACATGAATTACCTAACTTTTCAGTTTTCCGAATTTAACTCAGGTTTTTAGGAGATTGTTTTGGAAACTTTAACTTTAAACGAGAATTAAACCCAAACTATTTCTAATTTGATGCACTTCAGGGTTATGAAACAAATTAAAACTCGACTTGAACCCAAGATTACTCAACTCGATCTGATAAAAATGTAGAATTCCTAAACGGATCCTAACATGTGAAGCCAATAATTTGAAAACTGAATAACCGAACCGTACACAAACCTCAAACAGGAATGTCCATCCCAATAAAACATTAATATAATTTACTCTTATTTATATATGTCAAACTTCAAATTTAAAACTCAGACCAAAAAAAAATAGTAACTTTTAAATCAAATATTTGAACCAAAACATTATTTCGTGCTTATCAAATCTAGTAAAATATTATACATGATAATCTTATCTTCCACTTGCATACATACTGTATGTAATTCTCGAAATTATATTACTTTATTTTTTCAAAAAAAAAAAATGATATTACTTTATCATGATCACCAGTAAACGCACCTTGTTTTTTTTTAGTTACTTGCGCATAAAAACTTTCATTTCTTAAAACCCCAGTAAAAATTGTTGGTTTCCAAAATTAGGTTTGCGAGAGCTCTTTTGCAACATTTTTTTTAATAATCTACGGTTCAACCAATTTGACCAAATGATTCATTAAGGATATGAAATATATAATTTTTTATCGGGTTCGTTTCAAAAGCACTATTATGAATCAAAATATCAAATAAAGGGATATATAAGAGTTATATTTAGAATATATATTCACCCGTAAATGATGATTTAGTTTGATAATTTGGACTCACTTTGATAATCTATTAATAATATAATCTGATTAATTCTAAAGGGTGTGTGTTTTTATAGGTATCTCAAATCTTGTGAAAAGTTTCGACTGTTCGTTAAAAAGTTGTGTTTTTTCTTTATGAAAAGAAGCGACTGCTTAAAAGGTTGTGTCTATTCTTCGATAAAAGTTGCAACTGTTTAAATTGAAAGGGTGTGTGTTTTTATAGGTAGCTTAAATCTTGTGAAAAATTGCGATTGTTCGTTAAAAAGTTGTGTCTCTTCTTTATGAAAAGATGCGACTACGTAAAAGGTTGTGTCTCTTCTTCGATAAAAGTTGCAACTGTTTAAATTGAAAGGGTGTATGTTTTTATAAGTAGCTTAAATCTTGTGAAAAGTTGCGATTGTTCGTTAAAAAGTTGTGTCTCTTCATTATAAAAAGATGCGACTACGTAAAAGGTTGTGTTTCTTCTTCGATAAAAGTTGCAACTGTTTAAATTGAAAAGATGTGACTTTTCAAAGAGAGCTTTTCAAAATCTATAAATAGTCTATGTTTATACACTTATGAAAATAAAATTTTTGCTAAACTAATTGATAGTAAAATGGTGAAAAAAATAGTTCTATGAAGTTACATGGTTACAAATTTTTTGAAGATGTTCAAATGAAACATTGTCAACAAAAAATATTAGGAAAAATTTTACGTGTTTGGATGGCCAAAAATCCTAAACGGAGCAATGCAATTATTAGTTATAATTTTCTTCTACTAGATGAAAATGTTTGTTTGTATGTCGTTTTTATCTTAAGAGAAGTAGATTGTTGTATAATAGCAATCTCAATTAATGTGAAAATTTGTATTTTTTTTAATTTAAGAGTTGTGAAAAATGTCACAAGAAGTTGCATCATTCTGTTTATATACGGTTGCAACTTTCTAAACTTGTAAATAACTATTTTAATTGACTTGTGGATGCATTTGTTAGTTTTTTATTTTAGAATTTTGTATTTATTTTTATTATTTTTATCATGAAAAGGTGCATCTAATAGTTACGAACATTGATATGAAATGTTATATCAATTACTTGTGTCTTTTCAGTATCTATATATAGTATTTGTTTAAAACTCCATTGCTTTTCTATTTCTTAAACAAGCATATCTTATATTTTCCATTTATCAAATAAGTAAATGTTCAGTAAATGTAGATCAAAACTTTAATAATTTACTTTTAATTTTTAGTAGAATATATCTATCTTCAAAAGTACGAAGAATGTCTAATACATTTTTACATCATCAAATATCCATTATTCCATTATTCTTCAACAAAGAAGATTATTTTGCATAGTCTTATAATTTTTATATTACTATATATTAATTAAACTAGAAAAGAAACTTCAAATAGAGTTTTATGGGAACGAATTTCGTCTATTTTTTATACTTTTCATTATTTATTTCGTCTATATATATACATCCATATATTAACATATTATAAAAATAAAAAAATTGAAAAATGATGAAATTATGTTTTAACAATCATAATTTTTTGTTCACCCATTTTTAAAAAGATACAAATGGAAATATATATCTATGTATTAATTATGAAATATTAGATACAAAATAACTTGGAAATAAATAATGTAAATGCTTTAAAGATTCGAAAATGATTGAATATATTTTCAGGACCAAAATAAGTTGAATAATTTTTGATACATTTTTATAAAATTTTCTATTACAATTTGTAAATTTGTTTTTCATAAAATGAGTTCCCGTGTGACATCGCACGGGTTCCTTACCTAGTAATAATAATAATATTATTATTATTATTATTATTTTTGAATAATCCGGTGTATTCTGGTATCCATCAAAGTGGATCCAAACTAACCGCGAATGTCCGTATCAATCTACGTTGTCGGTCGGAGCACGCTTCGGTTACCAGACGCTGGAAAAGTTAAAATTTTAAATTTTATTTCTAGTGGCCAGTAGAATTTAAACCTGAATTCGTATTGGGATCTAAGCTCGTTCAAAACCATTTGACCACTTTAAATTATTACTGTGTAAATAAATACATAAGTCTCTTTTTTAAATATATACATAAGTCGTAGATTGATGAGATACGTCATCAACAATCACTAATAACAATTGCGTTAGAAACTATTTTTTTCAGTGTTAATAACTTTTTTGACTAGAAAGAGGTTAAATTCGGTTTTATTAAAAATATAAATCTAATTTCTAGATAGGTGATGCAGCTCACAGATAATTTTTTTTCGGGATGTTCAAATGAGCCAGTAATGAACCCATATCTGTACGATCATATGTGAAATCTAATAATTTTGCACTAGAAAAAAACTAGTTATGGCCTGGACCAACATGACTACCGCCACGATGTGGTTAGTGTTAATAACTTCATATATAATTTTCTATCTATTACTATTATGTATATTCTATGAATTGACTGTGGAATTAATTGAGGTGTGGTCCTCCCTTCACTGCTGAATCTTGAACGTTATAGGCTTAGGAATCGATGTATCACGTATATGTAATCTAACTGGAGGAGTCGATAGTTTACTAAAGCAACATGCATTTGAAAACTGAATGTATTCATTCCATCATTACCAATCGTATTATTTTTGAAGTAGAAAGGAAACAATAACTAATGTGATAATGCTTAGTCTTAAATCTCAAGCTATATGATTCTAACAATTACGTGTTAGAAAACTAATATATAACATTTAACAAATAAGAGTATTTATAGTTGTTGACCTTATCAGACTAATACAGTGATCTTCTGGTGAATTGGCGATCTTCTGGTGAATTGGCGATCTAAACTCAGTGTATTGCAAGTTTAACTATTCATACCACCAAACAGTTAACTAACGTGTTCTACATTGAGTCACGTCCGAGCTAACGTAGATGTTTTTTGTTCTTCTTATTTTAATCGGTTGTTAACATTTTAGAAAATTTACATGCATGTTCCTGTGAATAAATGTATAATTAGTTTGTCCCCTACTGTAGTCTCATTATTCTCTGAATTCGTAAATTTATCTAAAGAAAGGGTCATCGTCGACAATAAACCCAATTTAATTATTCACGATCGCCCATCTTACATTAGTTAAGATACACGACTTGATTTTTAGACGACTGAATGCAAATTCAATTCCAATATGTAAAACTACGATGGACTCTACAACAACAAATATTTTTTTACTAGGTATACTATTTTGTAAAAAAAATTATTTAACAACTTAATATATATATATATATATATATATCAGTTAAATATTATATAGTTTAATCAATTCTATAAGAGTCTATATATGTTGCCGTCAAAAAGAAGAAGATAAATCAATTAAAGATGGCCAACCAAAAAAATTACAAAACTATATAGAAAACCCAAACCAAAAGGAAAATAACACGAAATGAGTACTAATATATGATATTATGTTTTATAAAAAAAACATTTTTTCTTTGTTTTTAAAATACATGAAATTGTGTATAGATGTTAATATTGGAATGACTCAACCATTTAAGATGCTAAACTACTTTAAGAAATGCAGACACAAAACTATAAATTTAGCATGGGGCACATGCCCACCCTCATCCAACTGCATCCATTCCGCCCCTGGCCAGAAAAACGTATACATTTTTCGATTAGTACTACTATAATGAGATATTAGAAAAAAATAAACAACCAAAGTCCTCCCACATAATATTTTAATTTGTTTTCCTACAAATTTTATTCAGGCTTTCATGAAGAAAGTTTCAGTTTTTATTATAACTGAATTATGACAAATCAAAATAAATAACGGATATAAATTTAAATTTAGGATATAACTAATGGTGTTATATATGATATAGAATCGATTTGATCCAAAAAAAAATATCGGTAAGTTTATTGTAAAGTGACATTGACTGAGAAACCAACAAACTTTAAGATGGACACTTGGACACTATGATATACAAACAAATGTCAAACCTTAATTCTTGTATATTTAGGAATCTGTTGAGCATTCACATCTATATTATTAAAAGTTAAATACATTTTGGTATTGTTTGAAAACAATGATATAAGTTTAAATGAAAATTTTTAGAAACTTGAATAGTAGTACTTTGTATATTTTGTATTATTTATACATTTAACTATTGTATTTACAGTAAATTAAGTATTTCCTTTTTATATTTCTTTTTATTTACAGATTTCGCTACTGCATTTATAATCAATCTAAATTAATTAGTGACATTTCTAAAGTTTATCTAACCAAATCGATATTTATTATTGACCATTATTAATATTGTACGACTATTAAATAAATCGCATATATTAAAATGAGATAACATTTTTATGGGATTAACTAAACCGTCAAATTACAAAACATAAAAATCATATATGAGATTTTTTTTATAAAACTGGCGGTTTAAAAATTGATATTAAAAATAAATTAAATCAAACATCCGTAGGTCAAGTTCTAGTTAATAATTATAACTGATTAGTAATCACAAAAAGAAGAAGATGAACAAATTTGGATATATATATATATATATATATATATATATATATATATATATATATATATATATATATGTATGAATACATATGTATATATGTGTGTGTGGGGAATAATTTTAGGTACTTAATCTTTGGAGAGAGGGTGGTCAACTGACCCACATGAAAAAAAAAAATTTTAGATTTTAGGTATGTGTACAATAATGTTGCTGTGGTGAATTGGTTAAACTGCATAGCTTTGACCCACATGATATGGTTCAACACTCACAAATATATTTCTTTATGGATAATAACTGAATTATGACCCATGTAAAATTTAGATCTAGCTCCGCTGCATAGGATCTTGAATTACTACAATACTAAAAAGATATAACAATAATACTAGTCTTATATTGGATATATATATATATATATCCAAAATGGGTACGTAATACGGTATCAAGCTAGGTATTTATATTGAATCTTGAGTGTACAATACATGCAAAAGACTAGATGTTTTTCTTTTTGTATACAAATTTCATTAATTGAAGCTTAAGATATTCCAACGATTACAATCGAAGGTATGCTCGACAGTAAGATGAATAATAATAACAGTAATACAATAAAACATATGATATAAGTGTTAAAAAGAGAATTGCTAGAAGTAAATAGATCTGCGGATAATCTTCAATTAAATCCTTGTAACCATAGTTTGATAGAACTTCAAATAGTCTAAAACCATGTTGAAATAGAGTAGATATTTATCTAAGCCTGGTTATGTAGGTATCCATATTGGACGTTGAATTATATTTTGTAATAGTTTTTATTTGTCTATGATTCACAATCCATTAAAAATACTCGTCCCATTTCATTTTACTCTTTTTCTTCTATATACAGATTATATATGTAATTTGGTCCGTTGTGACATTTTTTCGGAATATGATATGAAAATATCTCGTAAATTTAAAAATTAGAAATAACTTTTGTAATTCTATGTCCCTGAAGAGACAAAGATTTCTTATTTGAAATAGAACAATGTTAATAACAGATATCAATGTTTGAACATTCGCTTGAATTTAAGTTTAAAGTCATAACATTAGATATATAGAACAAATACATGAACAAAAATGATTTTGAAAAGTGTCTAGAAAATATTGTTCACTGCAGATAGCTATTATTTTCTTTTAACATATTAGTATGTATTCCTTTCATCGTCAGTCATATCATAATTCATGTTAAAAATTCGATAGTCTATGTATATTTTTGATTGTTATGGTGAATACTAAAATAACACTTGACAATATTCTGAAAAGAGAAATTATTGATTTTTAGTTTACAAAAAAAAATTGATTGATCGTATACTCAAAAAAAAAACTATTGACTAGTTGAAAAACGAAGGCGCTCAAAAGTCAGAACTAATGAATATTTGAAACTTCGAACCAAATTATATCCATAAGACTCCATAATATATAATTATTTTTATATCATATATAAATAATAAAATTATCAATGAGCCCAAGATAATAAAGAGATGCCAATCAACGCAAATAATAGATCGTTAACACATGACATTAGTTATGATGTGAATTTTAAAACTAATTCATAAAATTCACACTTGATTTTATCTAAAAGAGTAATAAGCACTAAAAAATGTAAAACAAAAAGTGTTAAGAATAAAATAAGAGTTCAACAGTTGTAAAAATAAATGTAATAAGAAATCAACCGAAATGTTTGAAAGTTTCACCTAATATTCCCCTAAGCTCTGGTTATAAATTCTCTTCTTCACAACATCTTCCAACAACCCAAACCACGCAACATTCTTCATTCCCTCTCTAAAAATAGCAACCAATGGGAGAAGCCGCGGAGCAAGCACGTGACTTCCACGTGACCACCACTAGGAAGCAGCTCATCACGGCTGCTCTTCCCCTCCAGGACCACTGGCTCCCTCTCTCAAACCTCGACCTCCTCCTTCCTCCTGTCCACGTCAGCGTTTGCTTCTGCTACAAGAAACCACATACCATCACTAATTCAGTAGCTCATGAAACCCTCAAGACGGCTTTGGCGGAGACTCTCGTATCCTACTATGCTTTTGCAGGCGAGATTGTCACTAATACCACCGGAGAACCTGAGATTCTATGCAACAATCGCGGCGTAGATTTCATAGAGGCCGGTGCTGACGTGGACCTCCGAGAGCTTAACCTCTATGACCCTGATGAAAGTATTGCCAAGCTTGTTCCGATCAAGAAACACGGAGTCATAGCGATTCAGGTAACATTTTTTTGTTAAATTGAGACTTATCATTACCATGTGTGTATAACTTAAAACCCATTGACGATAAATAAATTATTTCTAATCTTTTATGTATTCGTTTAATTCTCAAAATGTTAAGAAAGTAATATTTCACTACAAGAACATAACTCTGTTTATGTTTCCTTGTCTGAATAGGTGACAAACCTGAAATGTGGGAGCATAGTTGTGGGATGCACATTTGATCATCGTGTAGCGGATGCGTATTCCATGAACATGTTCCTTGTATCATGGGCCGAGATCTCTCGATCTGATGTACCAATCTCTTGTGTACCATCGTTTCGAAGATCTCTATTAAACCCTAGACGACCATTGATCATGGATTCATCTATAGACCAGATGTACATACCTGTCACGTCCTCGCCCCCTCCGCAAGAAACCACCAATCCAGACAGTATCCTCGCGAGCCGTCTCTATTACATCAAAGCTGATGCACTAGACGAGCTTCAAACCCTAGCTAGCAGCTCAAAACGTAGGAAACTTGAATCGTTCAGCGCGTTTCTATGGAAACTCGTGGCCAAACACGCGGCAACAGATCCAGTCCCGAGAAAGAACTCGAAACTAGGGATCGTTGTCGACGGAAGGAAGAGACTTATGGAGCAAGAAAACAATACTTACTTCGGAAACGTTCTCTCAATCCCACTTGGTGGACAAAAAATCGATGACTTGATTAACAAGCCATTGTCTTGGGTGACCGAAGAGGTTCACAGGTTCTTGGAGAGTTCTGTGACCAAAGAACATTTCTTGAACTTGATTGATTGGGTTGAGACACGCCGCCCAACACCTACGGTTTCAAGAATCTACAGCACCGGGTCGGAGGACGGACCCGCCTTTGTGGTTTCTTCAGGGAGGAGTTTCCCGGTGACCCAAGTGGATTTCGGGTGGGGCTCCCCGGTGTTCGGATATTATCATTTCCCATGGGGTGGTAGTGCAGGATATGTGATGCCTATGCCGAGCTCGGTGGTGGAAGGAGACTGGATGGTTTACTTGCACCTCACGAAAGGACAGTTGAAGTTTATTGAGGAAGAGGCTTCTCAAGTGCTTAAACCTATTGACAATAATTAGCTCAAGATTTAAAACCCTAATATGTTGTTAAAGCAGTATCTATTACGGGCCATTTGTGTTATGCATGTCATATGTGATATTATGTTTGTCTTGCGTCTTTGTTGTATTTGAATTATGTGTAGCTGTGAGTATCTAATCATATCCCTTTAATTTGTTTTTTTGGTAAAAGTCCCTTCCCTTTGATTTTTTTTCCAGCAACATACATTCAAGGATTTGAGTCCAGGTAGTAACAACCACCAACATTATTTATATACATGATCAATTCTATTCAATTTAGTTTGTATACTGTATGTAATTACTTACATTTCAATAGATGAAAACCACCTTCTTGCACTCGGTCAACAATGGAACATATTGGAATGAAACAAAACAAAGTAGTCTTCACTAGCCCCTAAAAGGTACAACCGCATAAACGTTTCAAGTATTTGGTGTCATAACATTTTGAAGTATTATTAATAAAAATATGTTTTGGCTGAATATCATTATTGAGAGTTGGGATATATAGTCTCTGTTGAACCAATAATTATGTATATTCTTAGATAAATCATATATGCAACTTAAAAATGTTATGATATGTTAATTAACACTGGAGCTTCGTTCTTGTGCGGTTGTGCCATTTAGGGTTTAGTCAAGACAACTCTGATTGTTCTCGGTAATACTGACCGATTTATAGATTTAATTTATCCACCAGTTGGTTGTTCATCTTCCTAGTGATTGTATTCTACCCCCCCCCCCCAAAAGATCTCTGCTAAACCCTAGACGACCATTGGTCATGGATTCATCTATAGACCAGATGTACATACCTATCACGTCCTTGCCCCCTCCGCAAGAAACCACCAATCCAGACAGTATCCTCGCGAGCCGTCTCTATTACATCAAAGCTGATGCACTAGACGATCTTCAAACCCTAGCTAGCAGCTTAAAACGTAGGACCAAACTTGAATCGTTCAGCGCGTTTCTATGGAAACTCGTGGCCAAACATGCAGCAAGAGATCCAGTCCCGAGAAAGAACTCGAAACTAGGGATCGTTGTCGACGGAAGGAAGAGACTTATGGAGCAAGAAAACAATACTTACTTCGGAAACGTTCTCTCAATTCCATATGGTGGGCAAAAAATCGATGACTTGATCGACAAGCCATTGTCTTGGGTGACCGAAGAGGTTCACAGGTTCTTGGAGAGTTCTGTGACCAAAGAACATTTCTTGAACTTGATTGATTGGGTTGAGACACACCGCCCAACACCTACGGTTTCAAGAATCTACAGCTCCGGGTCGGAGGACGGACCAGCCTTTGTGGTTTCTTCAGGGAGGAGTTTTCCGGTGACCCAAGTGGATTTCGGGTGGGGCTCGCCGGTTTTCGGATCTTATCATTTCCCGTGGGGTGGTAGTGCAGGATATGTGATGCCTATGCCGAGCTCGGTGGAGGATGGAGACTGGATGGTTTACTTGCACCTCACGAAAGGACAGTTGAAGTTTATTGAGGAAGAAGCTTCTCAAGTGCTTAAACCTATTGACAATAATTACCTCAAGATTTAAAAACCCAATCTGTCGTTAATGCAATATCTATTGCGGGTCATTTGTGTTATGCATGTCATATGTGATATTATGTTTGTCTTGCGTCTTTGTTGTATTTGAATTATGTGTAAAATGCTTTGTGTATCAAATCATATTCCTTTGAGTTTTTTTATTGGTAAAAGTCCCTTCCCTTTGATTTTTTTTTCCCAACAACATACATTCAAGGATTTGAGTCCAGGTAACAACAACTACCAACATTATACATGATCAGTTATATTCAATTTTGTTTGTTGAATAGAAACAAAACAAAGTAGTCTTGACCAAACCCTAAAAGGTACAACCGCATAAACGTTTCAAGTATTGGGTATCATAACATTTTAAAGTATTATTAATAAAAATATGTTTTGGCTGAATATCATTGTTGAGAGTTGGGATATATATAGTCTGTTGAACCAATAATTATGTATATTCTTAGATAAATCATATATGCAACTTAGCAATTTATGATATGTGAATTAACAATTAGATGCTTCAAAAGACATTTGTGATGTAAGTTGATATGTAATATTGACTGAATAGGTGTTACTAGCTAACTGGAGCTTCGTTCTTGTGCGGTTGTACCATTTAGGGTTTAGTCAAGACTACTCTGATTGTTCTTGGTAACACTGATCTATTTATAAATTTAATTTTCCACCAGTTGGTTGTTCATCTTCCTAGTGATTGTATTTTACCCCCCAAAAAATCATTAAACAGATTTAACTACTAAACCAAGACCTACGTCTACTAATATAAACAAAACAATGTCTTCTACCAAAACAATACCATAATCAGTGCTTAAAAGGTGATGAGTTCACTAATCACTCTGGTGTGTACACATTTTTCTCCAAACACAATGGTCATGTTTAGAATATGTGTCGTGCCTACGTACGTATCACATGTTAAATCTATAGATGGTCGAATATATTTAAGCTGGACCAGAGATTTATTAGTATGAAATCATTTTAATTTTCGATATACATATATATATTAAACATTTATAAACCTCTGTTTTTACAAGATATATTAACATTTAAAATTTGGAATTAAGAAAATGTTATGTTCTAATGTCGTAAAGGTTGGCCCTGCATTAAAAAATATATAACACTATGTATAATGGTTTCAAGTTTCAATATGCTTCATTTCATCTTCTTGTAGTCTGCATTGTTTATTTTTCCATCTTATCATTTAATATACATTCAATCCATTTACTATAATTTTTTAAAATAAAATTCAACTTTATTTTACTAACTAATAATTATTGTATAAATAATTTATTTATAGTAAATTTAAAATGATATTTTTATAAATCAGAAATAAATTATTTAATTTATAATGAAATTGTTAGCTTTAAATAGATAAGAAGGTATAAAAATATCAAAAAAAATATATTAGAAAGTGACATATGTCATCGGTTGTCTCCATTTTATTTTGTTCCATTTTATTTGTTTAATATGATAAATCTGTTAAATACTAAATAATTTACATCATCAAATTTTATTTTTCAATATCCATATTTCATATTGAAATGATTTAGGGCATGACTGGTTCAAACGTAGTGGTTGCAGTTGCGGGAGTTTGCGGTTGCAAATGGTTGTGGTTATTTACTTGTCGACCGTGGGCGAATATATATATATCTATATTAAAAGCTGCTTATCAAGCCTTCTAAGTGTGTCCACGTCAGATTATTAAATCACCCAATAAAAGGACTTAATTTCGCCATGTCATACTGATGCTGAATTAAACTGGGCTTCCGTGTAAAAGTGTTGGTTTTCTTAAATTTTCTATTCAGCCCATCTCAGTCCATACCGACAAACCTGTTTGTCTTCCCTCTTCCCCAAATCTTCCGCTTCATCTTCTCCCATATCCGATTTCTGATTTTTCTTTTCTCTGTTACATTCTCAATTAATAATGTTTTAAAGTTAGTCTTGAATGTTTCGCTACTCCTCCCCCTTGATACTCCTTCCATATAAAGCTATATATCAAAACCTAAATCCATCCTAAACTCTTCTTTATTCTCACGGGAATGCTGCTGATATTGGTCAGATGTACGAGTTCCTTATCGAGCTTAGTATTCACCTCCGCGTCAATCTAATGGAGTTAGTTCTTTCCTTTTCCCTTTTGAATTGCAAAGCACAGATCTTTCTAAGAAAGTTTTGATTTTTTTTTAATTGCTCTAAATCGCAGGTTGACTAGCGTTAAGAGTGCATGATAGTGTGGATCTGCTTTTGTATTATAAGATTCACGTTACTTAATCACTACATTACTTTGCAGGTTATAGCAGTGAATGGGAAATTCCCAGGCCCTGTGATTTAAGCTACCACAAACTAAAGCGTTGATGTTAACGTCTCCAATCGTTTGGATGAGCCTCTCTTACTCACTTGGTGATTCATAATCATCACCCTTTTTTAAGATTCTTTTTTGATTACAGTGTTTTTATGATTCTCGAAACTTTTATGGTCAGGAATGGGATTGAGATGCGGCGTAAATCGTGACAAGACGGTGTTCTTGGCACTAATTGTCCCATTCCTCCTCAGCAGAACTTCACTTATAGCTTCCAAGTCAAAGACCAGACCGGAGCTTCTTCTATTTCCCTTCCCTTCACTTCCAGAGAGCTTCTGCCGGTTTTGGTCCTATCGTGATCAACAACCGGGATCTTATTCCTATCCCTTTTACTAAGCCTGATGGTGAAATCAGCTTTATGATTGGTGATTGGTACACTCACAACCATACAGTAAGTAGTGGAGGTTTTTATTTCACTTTTGATTGTATCCTATTTTCCATTAATATTTGGTGAAACGCTGTTGCTTCTTTTAGGCGTTGAGGAGTGTACTTGGCTCTGGTGAAGAACTTGGGATGCCTGATGGCGTTCTCATCAACGGCAAGGGTCTCTTTACAACAACACCACTGTACCTGATGGAATTCAATACGAAACCATTAATGTTGATCCAGGTTCATCATCTTTGATAATCCCATTGTATATTTTCTTTAAGGGCTTTCTCTTACTTCATCCGAGTTATGTTTTTACAGGATCCGTGTCCACAATGTTGGTGTTTCGACATCCTTGAACTTCAGGATTCAGAACACACAGGTTGCTTTTAGTTGAAACCGAAGGTCGCTACACCTCCCAGACAAACTTCACCGATTTCGATATTCATGTGGGACAGTCTTACTCTTTCTTGGTCACCATGGACCAAAACGCCTCAACTGACTACTGCATTGTGGCGAACCAACAAAGAGCCATTAAGAAGGTTTCCCTCAAAATATGTCTCCATAATCTCTGTAAGTATTTGATTAAGAGACATCCTTCTTGCTTTTCTTTTCTTAGTAAATAACCATCTCAGAGCATAAAGGTCTACAGAAAAACTAGGTAACAAGGCTAGATGACACTTTCATTGTTAGCTTGACTTGCTTTGATGACTTGCTTTGATTTGAGTGGTTCACGTTCTTGACAGACTTTAGGTTGTGAATTTATTTATTTATTAATTCGAAAGTTTGTGATGGAAGAGGCTTATAAAGAAGAGTTTGGTGATGCATCAGAGCTTACACCAATTTCAGGATATCTTCAAAGCATGAGATCCGCTCCTCCCAGTCGATGACGGATTGATGGCTCAAGCAGTTAAGCCGTCAATCGAGATGGAGTGACATCTAAAGCATTGGAGAGAGATGAGTTGGTGGCATTGTAAGTGTGATGGAGGTAGGAATCAAGTATTGAAGGTCCAAAATAGTCTGGAGCATACGGTCTGTGTAGAGCAAGTTTGTGAAATAAGAGAGACGAAGCAAGCATTGCCTAATATGAAAGAAGAGGTGATGACAAGGCATACTGATGTGTTCTGGTCTGTAGATAGGCGTTGTCCAAGTTGCGGCATACCATATGAACGAAGGCGATGAAGGCTGAAGCATGAGATAATTGCTGGTAGCGAGGATTTGCATTACTACACATGAATTATAGACTGTTTTTTTCTGATCTTGATGCCCTACGGCTCCCATTTCTTACCAATACATATTTAAGCTGTCAAATGTTTAGTATTATGTTCTTGAATATTAATTTGGCATGTATACTGCACAAAGAGGGAAATTGCTCTCATCTATAAATAAGGCTTTTGAAATTGTAACTTTTATTTCTCTAAATCATATATTCAAAATCTCATGAGATGTTCAAGAGATATGCTCTTTTTTTTTTGAACAGCGAGATATGCTCTCTATGATCCAACAAATGTGTTTTCCAGGTTTGGTTTATGCCCACAAACATTAATAAGCTGTATATGAGTTCAAGATATTAAAAAAAAAATTACCATCGAGTTTATGTTTGCTTTTGTTTATACTATTTCATAAATTAAAGAAAACTATCAACTACATTATACATAACCTTTGTCGTTCTATACGAAGAATCGAAGATAAAGGTAGTGGACTATATAATATATATAAGAAAATACATAATGAAATGCAAGTGTTAAATTTACATATACGTTTAGTTTAACGATCACTAGGTATTTTTCGGCACAATGCAGAAAGAAATTTTTTAAATTAAATTTATATAAAATATATTATAGATTTTAGAGATTGTTTTCTTACCAATATTTAATATAGATATGATTTAGTTAAATACTAAATTAAGAAGTTTATCAAAAAATACTAAATTAAAAAAAATGATTTTTTTTATTTAAAATCATATTTAATAATATATGTATATATTTAAATTATAATCTTAGATAGATTTTTTATTTATTTATATTTTAAAATATATTAAATCAATTTGTATAAAACTAATAAAAATGATATAAAATTGTATAACTATCAAAAACTTAAACTAAACAATATTTATTATTTTTTAGATATATAAGAAACTAATGATCTTACAATTTGAAATTTAAAATTTTCTTAAAATTGGAGCAATTTTGAAAGATAGTAATACAATTTGTATAATTATAAAAAAAATTAATGTTTCGAAATTTTAAATGTTACATATGAATATATTTATTTTATAAATGATGTATGAGTTATTATCATATTCTAAAAAAATTCAAAAATATAAATCGACGTTAAATGTAATATATGAGTTTCTACCATATTTAAAAAAAAATATCAAAAATAAAAATTAACATTAAATGTAAATTGTCCATGTCATATTTTTTTAGAAGTCACGTCATCAATTTTTTTAGTCATGTCATATTATTTTTGTAGAATTGATTATAGAAATGACACGTGACAAAATCACTTTGCAAATAATATATAGAGAATTTGAATCCATGCATCACGAAAAATAAAACAGTGTACTTATAATTATCATTTATATAGATGATTATAATTTTCTTAAGTACAAAAGCATTGCAAATATTATTATAACTAGGTGGTTTATCCGCACATGTGGACATAATTTTCTGTTAAATATTTATTAACTAAAAATCATCATAACAAGTTATAGTTTATGTTTTAAAAAATTAAATTAAAATCCAAATTTTATATGATAAAAAACTTTTCCTAAATATATATATATTAATTATTTTTTTGGAATTTCAAAATACTCACATATTTAAAATATTTAGAAATTATATTTACACAAATGTTTTTCATTGAATAATATTTAATTGTAATTTTTTATATCTTAATTTTTTACTTTTATAATTCAAAAATATTATTTGCAGATAACAACACAATATATAAGAAATATATTTTATTTATGAAATTACTTATTTATAATCTAAAATAACATATAAATATAATATTATTAACTTAAAATTCGTTTTTAACTTTTAAAATTTATTAATATTATTTTCAGATAAAAACAGAATATATATAAGAATTCTATTTTTATTTTATTTTTGAAAATATTGATTTATAATCTAAAATAACATATAAATATAATATTATTAACTTAAAATTCATTTTTTCGTTTATTAACTTTTAAAAATTTATTAATACTATTTTCACATAACAAAAAAATATATAAGAATTATATTTTTATTTTGATTTTGATAATATTAATTTATAATCTAATATAACACACACACATATATATATATATATATATATATATATATATATATATATATATATATATAATATTATTAACTTAAAATTCGTTTTTTTAATTTTCTAAATTCAAAACTATTAATTTCAGATAACAACACATTATATGTAAGAATTATCTTTGTATTTTTAACAAAGATAATTTTATAATTTAATATTACTTATAAATTTAATATTATTAACTCACGTTTTTCATTTTTTTTGGGTTAATTGCTTATTATAATTATAGATTAAGTAAAATATAAAATTTATAATAATATATATACATAATTATTCATTAAGGGTAATATCGATATTATCCGCAATAATTTTTAACGTGAGAGGTACGTTGCAAAAAATTACTTCGCAAATAATAGTATAGATACCATCTTTCTCAAACAAAATATCTCAACCAGATAAATTTATTAAAACCGACATGTGAATGCGTTGATCAACAACAAATCAAAGTATATGAGGACTTCTCATAAGTTGGTAATCCAATTCACATATAAAATTATAGCATATTTGCAAAACTTAATGAAACAGTTAATTAGCACAATACAGGAAAAAAATCTAAAGAATTATGGTAAATAATTTACTATTGAACATAATTTATAAAATATATTAAAAATAAATAATCCAATGTTTTTTGGTAAACAAATTATTTGGATTTTACCATAGAAATTCGTAAAACACCGACCATAAACTATTATTTGAACACCAACGAAAAATATATATGAAGAATACTCAATACATATACATAGTTAAATTAAATTCAAAATTCAAATTATAAAATTTATAGACAAATAAACCGCGTGTAGCGCGGTAAAATCTCTAGTGTTTGTAAATTAAAGAAAAAAAGTAAAGTAAAGACTAAAGAGAATGTTAATGTCGTTGAGGAAGATTAGAATTATGTGGTTTTCGATTAAGAGTCAAAGTCGTGTCATACCAACTTGATGTCCTTTTCTAATTGTCAACCAACTAATTAATGTCCTTTCTAATATTTGTTATTGTACATGATAGATATATACTTATATTCAATTTTCAAATCTAATACTAAGTTATTATATAAAAATATAGAGAAGATTTTTTTTAGAAAGAAAACACACATTTAACATATTATCTCTGAGCTTGGTTTTACTAGTAAAGTCGTCTTTTATATAATCTATACTATTATTTGAGAAGTGATTTTGCTTACTTGTCATGTTCTCCATGATTTTAGGTTGAGTCATTAATTTTAATAAAACAATTTTAGTGATATTGATTAAAGTTTTGATATATTTAATAAATAACCATAAAATTTGTTATTTACTGATTAAAATTAATATTATAAAAATTATCTCAAAATATAAATGGAAAACATGTTTGAGAAAAAAGATAATTCCATGTATTTATTTTGTGTTTATCTACATCTTTCTCTTATTTATTAGTTTTTACAATTACTTTTATATATTCATAATAATTAGATTTATCATTAAACTAAAACTAATAAAAGTAGTTTTATATATAAAAAAATGATTTATATTTTCATGTAAACATAATATGTGATGGCACATGTTTTCAAGTAATTAATTTTTAGTATTAAAATACTAAAACGAGGTATATAAGTAGTAACACTAAATTTTATTTCTATGTGTTTGTTAAGGTGATTTTTCGTTGTATATTTATTTTTTTCTCTTATTATTCAGCTGCAAAAGTTATATTTATTTTTATATACGTTGAAATTTTAAATATTTATTTGTTTATTTTTCTAAATATTTTTATTGGGAATGGAACTATCAACAAGTACTTCATATTTATAAAAAAAAATCATTCTATTTACTTTTATTTTTTTAGGAGTTTCACAGAATTATTACTTTGTTTAAATTTAAATTTGTTTAAATAAAAATTTCTTTAAAAGACTATTACAAAAGAAGAATATGATTCAATAAAAACTAAAAAGTAAGAAATTGAAAGATTTATAAGATATTATAATTTTAATTTTCTTTTTATCTTTAAACTAATAATACATTTATTAATAAATAACTGTAAAATAATTATGCACGCATGTGCGGGCAAATCACCTAGTCTACTAGTAATATGCTACAAAATTTATTATAAAATTTCGGTTAAAAATTTCAAGAACTTTTTTTTGTCAAACATAAAATTATTAAAAGATATAACAGGCTCAAGTTTAACAAATTTTCAACAGACCCTTACAGAAAAAAGTAAAGTAATTATAATCCCTATTATTAAAATTGAAGTAAAATATAAATTACCCCTTAGTTTTCAGTTTTATTTACAATGGTATGCCACTGAAGTAATTGAATCATTAAATGAACATATATTTAAGGAATTATTGTTTTTTTCTATTTATTAAAAAGTTTCCTAAATCAATTTAATTTAATTTCGTATTTAATATATTTCCTAAAATAAATTAGCTGATTTTTAGAAATATTCATATTTAAAATTTATTTTAACAATATTAAAATTACATAATGCTACAATTAATTATTTTAAACGAAATTCAAGTTTAAATTCGACACTAAACAATATTTTGAACATTCCTAAAATATATGTTTAACTTACCATTAATTATTTTGAATAATAAAATCTATATATGCTAAGATTTTAAATATTTTAAACTACTTATAGAACAAGATTTTAAATATTTTAAATTACTTATCTCTATTATTAAAATTGAAGTACAAATATAAATTACCCCTTAGTTTTCAGTTTTATTTACAATGGTATGCCACTGAAGTAATTAAATGAACCACTAAATAAACAAATATTTAAGGAATTATTGTCTTTTTCTATTTATTAAACAGTTTCCTAAATAAATTTAACTTAATTTCGTATTTAATATATTTCCTAAAATAAATTAGCTGATTTTTAAAAATATTCATATTTAAAATTTATTTTAACAATATTAAAATTAGATAATGCTACAATTAATTATTTTGAACGAAATTCAAGTTTAAATTCGACACTAAACAATATTTTAAACATTCCTAAAATATATGTTTAACTTTTTTTTTTTTTTTTTTTTTTTTTTTTTTTTTTTTGATAACCGTGGGGTCCCAGGCTTCGCCCAGACTAATCCCACGAGGCCGACGGCAACCCACGTATTCTTGCGATTTAACGCTAGCCCCGGTGGCCACCGCATGTCGAACCCAGGGCGTTTCCTCTTTGGCGCTTACCACTGGGCCACCATGAAGTGGTTAATATATGTTTAACTTACCATTAATTATTTTGAATAATAAAATATATATATGCTAAGATTTTAAATATTTTAAACTACTTATAGAACAAGATGAAATATTTGTAACTCAATATTATTTTAATATAATTAAATCTCACCTAAGATTATATATTTTTCAAGATTTTTAAAGTATATGTTTAACCATTTTGGTTGCTATTAATTAATTTCAGCAAAAAAATTAATACTGAAATTTAAATATATTTGAATTATTTGTAAATCAATATTTAATGTTTATAACCAAATATATTTTTTCTAACGTATCTAAATCTTACATATTATCCATATTTGATCAAAATATTTAAATTCTTTTTATATTTGGCAAACAATTTTATGTTTCAAAAAATATTACTCCAACTATCAATAAGTCAATATTAATTTTTCAAAAGTTTAATAACAAGCACGGGATACTTTTTTTACAACACATAAACTATTTGAATGTTGTGTTTATAAAAATTTAGAAATATGTAAATATTTAAAAATATAAACTAATAAATATTTAAATGATATTTATTTATATAAAAAATAAAAATAAATATCCGTCCGACCGGACAGGTCCAGCTCTAGTAATTTATTAATTACTAGACAATCAATTACTCTTAGATTTTAGTTCTTGAGTCAAAGAAAGGTGAGAAAAGAATCTCGAATTGGACATTAAAATATCACAGATATACTTTATAAAACTCAATCCATAATGTATGTTAAGTATAAAATATAAAAAGTCAGCATGATACTGTAATAAGTGTGGAGTTATCTTAAAAACTTAGTTCAACCGTAGCTTAGCTTAGAGTTAGAGGTAAGGACTAATTTGGAGTACATCGTAAACCACTTTATTCTGGATTCGAGTTCTATTAAATTTTATTTTTGCTAATCTGGGACATGACTTCCGGCAAAAACAGTTAGTATGGTAGTTTAAAAATAGATGTTTTGGCTATCTCTGATATCAATTAGAAGACATTCCAAATTTATATCAAACAATATAATTAGGTCATTATGTAGTACTGTGTGTTTCAAATCGATTGAATCAGCCTAATTTCAGAAATTACTTGCATCACAAGTTATCTTCTAATTTGCCTCTCTTTTTGATCCATGGACAGTTATCAGGACTTGAGCTAAGTGGATCTCTTGGCTATTTATTAAGCAACCTCAAATCTCTCTAAACTTTGTGAGAATCCCTATTTAATAATAACCTTTTTATTACTTAAAACCATATTCAGAAAATAACAGTTTGGGTTATTGGTTCTAGTGATTAGAAAAGTGATCTTTTAGCAAAAACAATCTCAAAGGAAATACACCTTATCAACTCCCACCCAACATTCCCAGTCTGTAAGTTTTGTTTTAATTTCGATTGCTTGATACCGAAGAAACGGATAGTAATATGCTAATACAGAGACTTTTCTGAAGACGAACTCGGTGGAAAACGTACCCTACTCACTATCTCAAGTGAAACATCTCGAAACCATGTGTGTTAAACTTGTAATTATAAATCGGTTGCAAAAAAAAAAAAAAACTTGTAATTATATCTGCTTTTATTTGGGGTTTACAAGACTTATTAACTTATATCCGAAATGCAGTAATCTTGGACAGAACAAGCTCGATGGAGAACTTTCAGATATGTTTCAGAAACTGTCCAAACTCGAATCTCTGTAGGTACAATTCCTTTAGTTATTTTTTTTTCCAACACAAAATGTTTACATAAATCATCAAAGTTGAGAACTTACACTCCCAGATATAAATGACATGGATTTATCATTTAATAAACTCTCAGGGAAATTACCTCAAAGTTTCGCTAATCTCACAAGCTTCAAGAAACTGTAAGCAGGAATAACAAATCTTATTTTAGGGTTTCTTATTTATTTTCATTTCTTTTGGTAAAACTGTTAAGAGTTTCTTATTTTATTTCTCAAGTGCTAAGTTGATTGTGTTTTCTACCTGTGATTATACAAGACATGTGCAAGAGAATCGATTCACTGGTGACATAAACGTACTCAGGAACCTTGCCATTGATGACTTGTGAGCATGAACAAAATTCAAATTGGTTTTCTTTAAATCCCAAAACTTAATAACATTCGTTATCTTCTTACGTGTGATTAAAGGAACGTTGAAGACAACCAGTTTGAAGGATGGATACCAAATGAACTTACTACAGAAATAGACAGTTCACTGTAAGTTAAAAAGGTTACGTGCTACACAATCAACACTTTTCAACATGGAACAGAACCTGTTTCACTCTTGTTTTGAAATTGATTCTGTTAAAAGGACTGGAGGCAACGTCTGGTGGACAGAAACTGCTCCGCCACCACCACCAGGTGTTAAATACGGTCGCAAATCCGGAGAATCTAACGGAGGAGGTAGAATGACTGTTGTGAAGGGTGCAGAGAAAAAAAGTAGCCAAAGACAGAGATGATAAATTTGAAAAACACAAGAGACGAAATGATTAATTATTTTATCGTAAATATTTTTGTGTTTACTATGTTCTGTATTACTTTGTTTTATGCATCTGAATACTTGACATTTGTAGTGGTACAATTTGTTATTTTGTATAAATGATACTGTTTGCCGATACTTTGTTTTGTCCTTTTTTATTTATGTGAACAATTATTTAGAAGCAGTAGATGTGGTTGATGGGTTAGGAAATGCAGCTTTACGATACTCAGCAAGTGCCCATAACGGGAAGGTGTTTCTGTAGGTAGCATAGTGTATCAAGCCATTCTTCATGAACGCTCCTACTGCTTCCTGCAAATGCGATGACTATCAACACTTATTCCCAAATCATTTGAATCACAAGAATGATCATGTTTACATCAAAGAGGATGGTCTAACCTGTTGAGGGAAATCTCCATCTTCCATTTGTGAATTGATGATAAGCTTTGCAGCATGGTGAAGAGGTATTGGATCTCTCTGGACCTATAATAAATCGAGAGAAGTTATTAAAATGAAAAAAAAATTAAATGCAATAATGAAATGTTTTGAACCTGTCCAGCGTGAATGAGACCCAGCATTGACCAAGCTGTTTGCACTAGGTTGGATTGTTTCCCTTCTGATGGTATGTATCTCTACATACGCACCATGTTAGAAAAGATCAACACTTGTTTGAGATAACTCATATGTGAGATACATGCATGTAGTAAGTACCTCTTCAGGGCATGACAGAAAGCTTTCACCCCAACCTCCATCATCTTTCTGTGTCCTGAGTAAGAACTCAACACCTTTACGCATAGCAAGACTAGTTTCATATGTTTTACCAGCGGCTGCTAGGCCGCCAAGAGCGAACCATGTGGCGTATATGAAACAAACACCCCAACTCCCATACCTATATATCATGATGACTCGAGGATAACATTATTCGGTTAGTGTTCTCTTGAACAACATGTACGAGTTGTGTGTATAAAGTAACATACCAAGAACCATCTGGCCTTTGTTCGTTTTCTAGGTAGTGCACCGCTCTCTCGACGGACCTGGTTATCTCTTTTGTCCTGTGATCTGGATAGAGTTGCTGGAACAGAACCAAAGCTTCTATCACAGATGAGGTGCACTCCACATACTCACGCCCGGCCACGAGATTAGCAAGAAATTCTGTGGGGTTGAGAAACTAAAACACCATTTACAAAGGTTAAACATCATAAGAACTTTAAAATTTGATAAATATGTGCAAGTATTCTAATGTGTTTCAAGCTCTTACTTCAATCCATTCATACGCACGGACAGGCTCCCATGCAGTCACACCTCCTTTCTCACTCTGCATTTGAATGAAGTCTTAGCTGCAAATCTTAATAAGAGCCAATAATCTTTTAGGACATTAGTCTTACATATGTAAACTTACCTGAAAAGATAGCAAGAGATTAACAGAATCATATATTTGTTCAGGATCTAGTTGTTGGCCAACAACCTCAGATGGCATGGTAGAGAGCAGCAGGCAGCACTACAAAACCAAATAAGTAAGTTGAGGCATAACTCTCTTGGCAAACTTGTTATGCATCAGTGACTGGTTTTGATTACCTTTAAAGCTTCTGCCGTACAATCTGAAACTTGCCATCCATGATCTCGATCAGATAAAGTCCATGCTCCTTTGGAAATGTGGCGGTACATGCTCTTAAAATCATCAGATGGGTTTTCTCTAACCTGCAAAGTTTTTGATTTAGAAAAACAAATTCAACTCTTCTTTAGAGAAATTCGAGCTACACAATTATAATAAAAGGGATATGGAACCTGAGATTTCTTAATATAATCATGTCCTTTCTTCAGTACAATGCCAGTTTCATCAACGAGATCGCTAGCAAGTATAGCTTGAACCGCAAACCCTGTATCCCATAGTTGACTTCCAAAGCTCTGCATAAATCTATAATGTTAAAGACGTTTCTGTTGCTAGACATAATATACCAAAACATTTCATGTCACTCCTTTAGCCACCTGCATTTTCATTCCATCTTCAGCCACCCACATGTAATCCGGAATTCTAGCAAGATGCTTCTTAAAGTAGTCCCCATCAGGGTTATCAATCCAACATGCAAGCATGCACAATGCCTACAGAAAAAAAAAAGAAGCTCAACTTCAAATTTTGAATCCAAACATACGTACTGGAGAGGGTTGCGCCTAATTCTATAAAGGGTCACTAAATGGTTTACCTTTTCAACACATCCGATGGTGATGTAGTGGCTATTCTCGTCCTCGTAATGTATATGTTTCATTGCAAGCCGACAAGCTTTTTCCCTCACAAGCTTGTTTAACGGCCAACGTGTAAGGAACGGCTCCACAAAGACGTAAAGAGCGTCCCATACCAAATCTTGAACAAAAGGATGGGGAAAATACATGTCCTCCTGCGAGACGAAGGAATAAAAAATGTTTAGGCTACAATGACCAAAAAAATGGAAGACTAAAAGTGGTCATCCATACCTGTGCGTATAGACGCCTGGTTTTGTTCCAGCTGATAGCTTCGTAAGGCTGCAAAAGGAGTTCATCACGCAGTTGCAGAATAAGAGGTGTTACTGGACCAACAAACCTCTTTCCATATAGATACGACATTGGCATGTAAACCATCCGGGAGTAGCACAAAGTTTTCCCTGTATTAAATTTTGCGTCAACGAAAAACATGAGCGCGTAGTGCTAAAGGTTGCTTGGATAAACAGGAATAATGCTACGCACATACCAAAAGCATATAAACTACCTTACTAAACTGCTTTCTTTCTCTCTCAAACCAGTAAAATTACCTCATGGACTTAACGAATTTAAGCTGAGCCACTTAGAAAAAAAAATGTAGAAACCGAAGACAAACCTAAGTGTATTGGAAGAAACGATGGTAGCAACCATATCTCAGGAGGTATCGGATTGGTTCCAGACCAATCGTAGATTCCGAGTATCTACATTTACCAAAAACAAATCAGAACACTGATTGCAACATCTCTCAGGCATGTATGCATATGGTATGCAAGGTTTACCGATAGCCATATCTTTCCCCAAGAAGGGATATAAGTGACACCACCACGGTCAAGAATCCATTGTCTTGCCCGTTTACAAGCATTCTCTCGTCCTCCATTGGGACCTTCTCCAAGAATACGCAAGCAAATGTAATTCAGCGCAGTGCAGAACATAATGCTCTTGCTCTCAATATGTAATCCCCATCCACCATCTTCGTTCTGAGAGACCAAAAAAAAAATATCACAAGGAGCAAAACATGAGCTCCTGATCACTTAATCCAAAGCTCTGCTGTGAAATCTGATCCAACAAAATTCATACCTGATGACAATAGACATGACGAAGCATCTCTTTGCGATGTTCTTCATCGAATACCTTCTCGAGGTGTCCAGTGATATACAAACAAAACACCTGCAGGATAATTCGTTAACACCTATAGAGGCAGATTCTTTTCAACTACTCGTGCAAATAGAAACTTCAAACTCTAATTCTAGCCCTAAACTGTTCGCCGATAGACATAATCTTATGAAATCGAAAGGAGGAACAGAGAAAAAAACAATACCAACGGAGGAAGGAAGAAGAGAGGTCCGGTGAATTCTCCCGGCCAGTGACCGTCGGACGCTTGCAGAGCAGAGAAGAAAGAGACTCCTCTCCGTAACGCATCCGTCGCTTTCTCGTGAGTTATGGCTTCGTCGCCGTCGATCTTCACCGGCGGGATCACTTGCTCGAATCTCGCCTCTTTCAAAAACTGTGCGTACGATAAGTATGGGAAATGACAACTTGGCCCATTATCTTTAAGGGCCCAATAACGGTATGAGTAAGTATAACTTAGCCTATTATCTTTTTATTTATTTTTGATAACAATGCTTATAATATCAAATTATCAATACAGATCCGTTAGTGTTTTTCTGTCTTATATACGATACTGCGTATATGTATATCTAGTGACTGAAGATGATTCTATTTGTGGCAGAAATTCCACATTCTTCATAATCACGTGGTGGTGGCTCAAACCCAAAAATAATATTGTGGGTAGGAACCATACGTATATAAATTATGAACGTAGAGTATGATTATATATTCGAATGATAAAAATCTATTCAAACTGTAAACTGAAAAAAAGGTTTGAACAAAAGTGAATCCATGACTGTACGTAACAAAAACAAATGTGTAGAAAATCTATATAAATACTGATTGATATATTACAACCTAGCTACTGCGATTTTTAAATACATTTTTCATGAAGAAATAATAAGAACTCAGTTGAGACAAGTAAAAAAACTTACTTGCATTCGCCAGAAAAGATCACTACAAGCTTTAACTCGAGGACGGTTCGCCAAGAAATTCCGGCGAGCTTCTTCGACGGCGTCTCGTTCCTCCTGTGTGCCGGCTTTGGGATCAAACTCCCATGTTTGACGTCCGACGAAGTTGTTGGTGCTTGACAAGTAAGGATCTTCCCCATTTCCCTCCGCTATCTTTAACTTCCACATAACGACAATGTTCCTATGCGTACGTAAATGTCCATAAAGATAGAGATAGTCATTGAGTTCAGAGAATTTCATTCAAACAATCATACGATGCTATAAATGTACGCAGTGTTTATATCACTATATCTACAGGCATATATATTAATCACTCTATTACAGGCATATTTATATATATTTGTAATCTGATTTTGATATGCATTTGCACTGAAAGAGTCCTCGTGTAACGAGTATGAGTAGAAGAGGGTGAAAGAGATGAGAGAAATTACTTGTGGTGGGTCGATGTTTGCCTTTTCAATCGATTATTAGACAGTTTGGACGAGGTCTTGTTTATATAGAGGTGACTCGCGAACACACTATAATAATAATTTAATATAGGATCGTTAATTAAAGAATTTAATGTTAGTTATAACGTTGTTAGTTATTCTAGTACTATTTGTTTCCTCTTACGGGTGACTCTCTCTCTTTCTTTCGTCAACGGGTACAGTTGCGTTTTGCTTTTCGGAGTAAACATAAACGAACTCTTTTTTTTGTAACACGAACTCAAAAAATCCAAAAATAAAATCAATAAATAATAAATGTGTCGGCAATAAATTAAGTAATATTAAATGAATTCACAAGACTTCATGAACTAATTATCTACTAAATAAAGTGTTTAAAAAAAACTTAAATAAAGTGTTTATTAAACTGTAAATCATTTAGCTCCCTACCCAGGAAAAATCAGAACTCACGTACACCTGAAAATCACGTCAACATATAAAGGATGTGAAACATGATTAAACAAGAGAATGAACTTGTTACTTGTGTATCGTCTTCTTTGTGTAAAATAAAAGAACCAATATAAAATTCTATGAGATGGTTATGATGAATATGACTGAAAAATATAATAGTAGTTACAAATTATGAACTTGTGTTTGAAATGCAATGTTTAATGTATTTACAATTAATAATAAACTTAAAATAGGTGTAAACTATCTTAAAATTTTAAAATGATATTTTGTGTAACAAGAAAAATATCATGGAACTATTTATGAAACATAAATTAATGCTACCAATTATACGACTAACAAATATCTACGTTGTGGTTCTGTGGATACATATTTAGTATAGAAAGCAAAATAAATCAACATATTTCTGTAAGATAGTAACATCACCCTTGTAAAAGAGCGCTTGTTTTCGTTCTTAATTCCACAACAGGTATGTTTATATCAAATGATTCACAAATAGGATTAGAAATTTATATAAAACACATGAATATTTCTATAATTCTCCAATAAAACAAGCACTCTATGTTGTTAATTTCGCGAGAGGGTTAGTAGTAGATACAACTAAATAAATGAGCATCGTAGCTGAGTTTTTGTTTCTGTTGGTTTGAACGCAAGACTCGCGATCATTGAAACATGTTGATTAGAAGCAGTTCGCAGATAAAAACACTTGTTCTTATAAACTGAAGAATGAATATACATATCCTTAAAAAAATCAAGAAGAAAAGCTAGTTTCTAGGACTATTGTTTCACTATGTGTTTTTTTTTTTTTAATTATACAGAAATATCCTGGTAAGGTATCCTGGCCCTACATAATTGGTTCAGACTAGTCACGTGTTATCACGTGTCGGTTTTCTGTTTCTGACGATGCCGAAATGTTAATTCTCCAGTAGACAGGATTCGAACCCAGATGACAGTACTCATAGCTGTGAGCATTTTACTACCTGAACTAGAAGCCCTGGTGTCACTATGTGATTTAACTTTTCATTTTGATTTTAAAAGGACATGATTTTTTTTAAAAAAATTGGTCGAGGACTCGAGATAGTAATTAATCATCACTTATTTTTGAACCGTATGTAGATAAATCCCAACTGTTAATTACACATTTGACGATTACAGTATTCGTTTTGAAAAATTAGTTTGAACTTTACGTAGTAAAAAAAAAAACTTTACGTAATCAAAACTAATACAAAAAATAAAGTGTTAGTGGGTTAGTAATAGTATCAGAGGTTAGTTCTTTTGTGTTTTAGATCCAGTCATCAACTTGAATATTTGAAATGCTGACTCTGAGCAACATGGGAAGATTATGAATCTAACACAAAGTATATACTATATCATATCATACATGTTAACCCAATACGGTAAATCCGGGTTCAAATCCCACTAGCCACACGAATATGATCAATTACTTTCGGCCCATTTAAATGCATAGGAAATAGTCTATTTGTGAACTGTACATCCATCCAAGGATTAGATATGTATCTTTAATAGATCCGGGTTTAACCTTTCGGTTTAAAAAAAAGAAATATCACATCATACATGTATCAGTCTGCATTTAATCACCCTGTTGGCAGGTCTAACCATAATACTACGTGTACCGTGCTAGATGTGGAGTAATGCATAGATGTTATCATCTTAGGTCGTTGATATGAGAGGACATGGTTCGCCTACATAACGTGGTGCGCACATGATCGTTAGGCTCTTAATGTAGTAACTTGACAAAATCATAAGTAGCGAAAGTGAAAGAGAACTAACTCAATTTGC
This sequence comes from Hirschfeldia incana, assembly GCA_026261945.1. Lineage (NCBI taxonomy): Eukaryota > Viridiplantae > Streptophyta > Magnoliopsida > Brassicales > Brassicaceae > Hirschfeldia > Hirschfeldia incana. The sequence continues at coordinate 7,469,116 of JABCMI010000011.1, read as the reverse complement.
CAATCACACAAATCAAACACTTGCAGAAGGCAACATGTGGTCCCATCCAGAGAGCTTCGATCTATAATACTTAATCCATAGTCCTTGATGTGGACTCGTTTGTGGTGTGGTAAGTGCGACCGTATAGCCTCTTAACTCTTTGTACGGCGTTTTTTTTGTCATCCAGCCATTAAGTGTATGTTTATGTTACTATCTTAACTCTAGAAATGATGCAAATAGAAATCTCTGAAACGATGTATAATTGTTTTGGCTCAAAACCTTCAATGCATATAAAGATATCCACTAAAACTAGTAATAACCACCAAACACAGAGATAATACAATATATTGTAACATTCCAATTGAATTTGTGGTATTTAGTCTTGCATTCAATATATTTAACAATTGTAGCTTTAACAGACTTTTAATTTTAGATTACTGATCATTAAGACCTAGAAAATACAATCCGTTCTATAAGATATTATTTCTAGTATTTTCACACATATTAAAAAAAACATTTTAAATCTATTATAGATTATTTATAATAAACTTACTGTTTTCCGTGATTTTTATTTTTCAACAATTTTCGGTCTATAGTAATCCAATAAAACCAATTATTTTTAAAAAAATTTGTAATTTTTCATAAAAAAAACATAAAACAACCATCTTTTAAAAACAATTTTTTTCAAGAAAAAACAGAAGTAGTATATAAATACATCTTTGATTGATAGGTAATTTTATGTTTCCAACGCTCATGTTCCCAACCGAACCTTTGAAATCCAGTCTAATTATCACAAGTTACAGCGATACTTATTCTAGGGCTTTAAATAACCATTTTTCGAAATTATCATACATTAGTCTCTAGATGAATTTTGTGAAAGAAATGATTCTTCATAATTGATACTCACGTGTCAAGCAACCATTCAACCACAATTTTTGTTATTTTCGTCAATATGGTATTTAGGCCCACTGTCGATTTTAAAAAATAAAAATTGTAAATTATATAAAAATAAGTCCTTAAAGTTTCAAATTTGAAAAAGTAAAAATTAAACTATTGCTAAAACTAAGGAAATTATCAATGTTGTATTTTAATAAAGGTCTTAGAATTTCTCTATATTTTTCTGTAAATAACAATAAAAATAAAAATAAAAAACAACATTCGTATTAGGGCTGGGAATTATTATCCGAGATCCGGATCCGATCCGAGATCCGATCCGGATCCGCTCCGAAAATAGGATATCCAGAGCAGCCGGATCCGGATCTGGATAGTGAAATGTCGGATTCATCGAATCCGGATCCGGATCCGGATATCTAGATTTTTAGGTCCGGATATCCGGATCCGGATCCGATTTTTTAAAATATATTAAATTTTTAATTTATTTATAAAATTTATATGATTTATTAATGTTTATACATAAAATTAGTCTTATAATATTACATTTAATTTTAATAATATTATATGCATAAGATACATTAATAAATTTTGTAAAAGATATTTAATTTATGTAATATTTATAAATTTTTGTATTTAATTTGCATTTTAAAAAATATTTTTATTTTTTTAATTATTTTGACGGATCCGGATCCGAATCCGGATACTCGCGGATATCTAGACGGATATCCGAAACTCGGATATCCGAAAAGCACGAATCCAGATCCGGATACTGAAATCACAGATCTGACGGATACGGATCCGGATCCGGATACCTCGAATATCCCGGATATCCGGATCCGTCTCACCCCTAATTCGTATATTCCTAAAGTATGCTCTTAGCACCGAACATATCTAATCCCCGTGTTTACGTTTGGCCAGTGTGGATCAAATCGTACAAAAACTTGTCAATGCTTTGAGAACATTTTTTTCTTTGCATTAGTGTGAGACATTCCATAAGTGTAGAATATTTTCAGATTAAAAATCAGCTAATAAAATGAAGGTATAACCAAAAAAAAAAATCTCAGAAACATTTTTTTATATTTTAAAACGAAGAGATAAATGAGAAGTTACTTGCTTCATAAGCCAAATGTACAACTACAAACCAATTTTCTGCTTTTAAGGATTGGCTTTACAAACCCCGCATGTAAAGTGTTATTTGTTACTTCCTTCTTTTCTCAGCCAAGTGTGCAAAGAAGGCCATTGAATCAAAAGCTCCACTTATTTGTTTTTGGGCTCACATTTTCTCTATTTGGGATGAAAATAAGTTAAACAGTACTGTAAATCCGTGTTCAATATATTAAGGTTGGATCATTTCGAACACAGAAACTTTCAAATGACTGGTTTCGCAAGCCCTCTGATAACTCATGAATCCTCTAACGTTATCTAGAGAAAGCCTCTTTAATTAGCCGGTGGAAGTTCTATTCATGATTCAGCGGCTTCCTCCGTGAATGTGCTTCACTTATTATGCTTTCTCTTTTACGACATTGACTATGTTATGCATGTGCAAAATCATATCCAACGTTATCATGTTAATGACTCTAAAATCTTTATCAAAATTACATATTATTCATTTATATAATTTAAATCTTTATCAAAATTCAATCATATGAATTAAAAATATATGGAGATGACAAAAAAACATTTGATACATTTAAAAGCATATCTATATCATATGTTAACAATACAAAGAAATTTTGAAAAAGAATAAGAATTTTTTAAATATTAATTAAAAATCCATTTGTTAATTTTTACAAAAATTTCTAAATCATGTATAATATTTTTAATCAATTAAAATGCAATAGCGAGTAACACTCTGTAAACATTGTCTCCGATTAAAAATAAAAATAAAATAAACATTGTCTCCGATCCATCCCTCTTACAGATAATTTATAGATTGGCTGCACTTACATATTAATCAGTTAAAAAATGAGAAAGTTATAGTTAGTTATTTACATACCCCAATCCAGAAACGGTTTCTAGTATCAGAGGAAACTGTATGCGAAGATGATAACTTCATTCATATCCTGAAAACTGCCAGAAAAAAAGAGCATTCGTTTGTTTACGTTTTGATGAACATGATTGCTGCGAAAATCATCCATCAATCAAGAGAGTGATTATTTGATTAATTGCCGAAAGATCCCCATCGACTTTGTATTAAGCTAAAATGGGCAACACTATAGGAACCGACATCGGTGGTTTTATTGGAAACGTATTCACAGCACCCTTCAAAGCAACACTTGGGAGATCCTGTCTGTAAGATATTTTTTTTTCTTTTACGTTTGAATGTTGTTGTCTGAATTTAAGACCGAAGTGTTCTGAATAGGCTGATGATTTTTCATTATTATTACCATATACAGAAATGTATGCTCAGGGCCATGGGATCTTTCATGTTTCATAGAACACTTCTGCCTTACAGATATTGCCAAGCTCGTCCTCATCTCAGGACTCTGTGTCATAAGTAAAACCTTTCTCCTTCTTCTATATTCTTAGTAATTACTAAATGTTTCGTTTGACTTTCCGTTTTGTGTAACTTTGTGTTTGTTATTTGTTGCCTTGCAGTTTTGATGTTCATCACCCTCTTGTTCAAACTTGGGATCTGCCAATGTGTAGTTAAAAGCATATGCAAAATGTCTTGTGCCGCTTGTGCAACGTACTGGTTCGCCATCGGAGAGATGATTCGTTGCTTGTGGCACAGTTTGACGAACACTAAACGTGTCTACCGCAGAAAACCTCTACGTGACATAGAAGCCGCGAGTTACGATTATCCAAGCGATAATGAGCCGAGTTCACCAGACAGCACTAGGCGAAAAGAGAGAAGAAGACGAAGAAGAAGAGGAGGAAGTAAACACAAACATAACCGTGGCAGCAACCGTCGCCTAGTAAGATTAAGGAGTAGACAAATGTCTATACGAGTGGGAGGCAAGTCAAGAAGAGTAAGAAGTGGTAGAAAGATGAAATCTAGTAGAGTGAGAGTTAAGAAGATCGTCAAAGACAAAGACGTGGTCGATTAAAAATGTCTATACTATTGTCACTAAACTCGAAAACATAAACATCTCATTTTATTCAGATGAAATGAACACACAAAACCAATTAGTCCATGTGACTCTCATTCATAATAATATAACCAGCCTTTCTCTCCCTTAAACAAAATAAGAAAGAACAGAACTTTTACTTTCAAACTTCTGTAATATTTTTCCAATCGATCTACAAAGATGAGATAAACAAGTATATATACAAAGTTCTTGGAAGCCCTAAGGCAGTCTTGTCCTCTATCCAGCCTGTCTATGACTCCACATTGACCAGTCTGGATAAGGTATCAAATCGGTTCTTCATCGCTAGCTCCTCATGTCCGTGCAGTGAGTCGTTGCTCCCTCTTGTCGTTACTCTGTTTTGTTGGGAACAGAGAGAGCTTCGTAGATCAGAGTCATGATGGGCCGTGACATTAAGGCCCATGGATCTGTTACTCATATGCCCCCTCAAACTAGGCGTGGGTTCAACGGTAACGCCGAGTTTGGTTCGCAGTTCTTCAAACGGTCGACGAGGCAGTAGTTTCGTGAAAATGTCTGCAAGCTGATCTTTAGCTGAGATATGCTGTGTTTCTATGTACCCCAGCGCGACCTGTTCTCTGATGAAGTGCCAGTCATTCTCAAAGTGTTTTGATCTCTTGTGGAGAGCTGGGTTTGTGCTTAGATACACAGCAGATAGGTTATCACAGTGAAGTACCGTTGCATTCGGTTGATGAGCTCCAAGGTCACGAAGAATGTATGATTCCCATGAGATCTCGTGAGCTGCAGCCGTCAGAGCTCTATACTCAGCTTCAGTCGATGATCCTGAGACAGTGTCTTGTCTTTTTACCGACCAAGATATCAGATTGGATCCAAGAAGAGTACAAAATCCTGTGGTAGATCTCCTTGTCTCTCTGCAACCTGACCAGTCATTGTCACAATAACCAGAGAGGATCAGAGAGGACTGTTTACGGATGTGCATTCCCATACTTGTTGTTCCTTTGATGTATCGCAAGATACGTTTAACAAGACCAAAATCTCCCACTGTTGGTTCATGCATTCTTTGACACACAAAGTTCACCGCAAATTGTATGTCAGGTCTTGTTATAGTGAGGTATTGTAGTTTCCCTGCAATGCTCCCGAAGTAGGTGGGTTCAGGGAATAGAGCATCTTGAGTGGTATCAAGGGTTGTGGGGAGGGGAGTAGGCATGGGGTTGCACGTGGACATGTTGGCTTGGTGAAGAACATCTTCTGCATACGCCTTTTGGTGTAGAAACAACCCCTCTGTAGTTTGTTCAATCTCAATGCCAAGAAAGTATTTGGGGAAGCCCAAGTCTTTCATTAGGAACCTCGTGTTTAGCGTTGAGAGCAGATCATCCATGAGAGTTCGATCACTTGCAGTGAGGACGATGTCATCAACATATAGAAGCAGGAACATGGTCTTTCCATTGCGGTGATAGGTGAACAAGGAGGGATCCGATTTGTTGCAGAGGAAGCCATACTTGATTAGGAATCCACTGAATGTGTCAAACCACGCCCTCGGAGCTTGTTTGAGACCGTACAGGGCTTTCGTTAGTTTGCAGACGTAGTCTGGCCTTTCTTTATCAACAAATCCCTGTGGTTGTGTCATATACACTGGTTCTTGTAGTTCTCCATGAAGAAAGCCATTGGAGACATCAAGTTGCTTCAATGACCAATTCTTCGAGACAGCTATACTGAGAACAAGACGTATAGTTGCAGTGCGCACCACTGGGCTGAAGGTTTCAAGATAGTCTAGGCCCTCTTCTTGATGATTCCCTTTGCCAACAAGACGAACTTTGAGCTTGTCGACATCTCCATTGGGTTTAATTTTGGTTTTGCACAGCCACTGTGATCCGATTACATTCATATCAGGAGTGCGAGGAACAAGAGTCCATGTTTTGAGCATGTGAACTCTTCCAATTTCCTCTAGAACAGCATTTCTCCATCCAGGGTGAGCCATTGCTTCATAAATGGACTTTGGTTCTGTTGTGGAGAATTTAGAAGCAAGCATTATATAGCGAGTGTTGGGTTTATGTATTCCGGCTTTGGCTCTTGTGGTCATAGTGTGTGTGTTGTTGGTTGGGGGAGGGTTAGGGGGAGGGGAAGGAGGATGATGAAGGTTATGGTTGATGTTAGGGACAGGGTGAGGGACAGGTGTGGGTACTGGAGGAGGTTGTGTGGGTAACAGAGGTTGAGATGAGGGTTGAGGGTTGGGGTTTACAGTAGGTAAATGGTTTGCTTGCCAAGCTTTCATCAGAGGGGATGAGTACACAGGGACTAAGTGTCTGTACTGATCTTTAAACGGATATATAGATTCATCAAAGACAACATGACGACTGATGAAAGTTTTCCCACTTGGTGAATGGAGGCATCTATAGCCCTTGTGTTGACTGTGGTATCCTATAAAGACACATTGAAGGCTTCGAGGATCGAACTTGTTTGACGTTTGAGGTCTCAAGCAAGGATAGCAAGCAGACCCGAAGACACGAAGCTCAGAGTACTCAGGTTTCTTCTTCTGCAAAACTTCAAGTGGACTCTTGTCTGCAAGAACTGAACTAGGCAGTCTGTTGCTGACATAAGTGGCTGTAAAGAACGCTTCCACCCAGTACTTAAGTGGAACCTGACTGTCAAACATCATTGTGAGACCAAGTTCAACAATGTGTCTGTGTTTCCTCTCTGCAGTCGCATTTTGTTGAGGTGTATAGGGGCAGGAGATGCGATGATGTATACCACAGTCTTGGAAGTGTTGTTTGAGAGCATTACTCATGAACTCTCCACCACCATCACTTTGAAACGCTTTGATCTTGGTGTTGAACTGATTTTCTGCAAGCTTTTGAAACACTTTGAACACTGAAAAGAAATCCGACTTTGCTTGGAGAGGGTAGAGCCAAGTGTAGCGAGAGTAGTCATCAACGAAAATAACATAATATTTGAAGTCTTGATGAGATACAACTGGTGCAGGTCCCCACAGATCACAATGAATTCGATCCAGGGGTTGCAATACACGAGAATCAGAAGGAAAAAATTGAAGTCTAGACGATTTCCCTATCTGACAAGGCTCACAAATAGGGTTGGTTCTGCTCTTATTAACGATAATCTCCTTGTTGGTTTTGAGCTGTTGAAGAATCTGAAAGTTGGAGTGTCCAAGTCGTCTGTGCCATACATCTGCATCTGCACTACACTGACGATTTGAATACAAAGCTTCCACTTCATGATTCTGCAACACATATAGGCCTTTATGACGTGGTCCCTTTGACACCACTCTCTGAGTTTCCAAGTCAATCACACACACTTTAGAAGCATCAAAATACACTCCACATGGGTAATCATCACAGAGTTTGGACACATATAGCAAGGATTTCTTAATTTCAGGACATACAAGAACATCATTGAGAGAGATTGTACCTGACTGATTGGAGAGAGTGACGGAGCCCACATGACTTATTGGAAGATAGGTTCCATCAGCAACCATCACCGTGTCAATCCCATTGTACGTCGTAGCTGAGTTGAGGTTTGATGTAGACGCAGTAATGTGAGCTGAGGCACCAGATTCTGGAAACCAATCCTTTCCATTAGGATCAGCGACTTGCAGAGAAGCAAAGGCCTGAGTGTTCGCTGCACCATTGTAGTTGCTATCAAACCTGTTGTAGCACTTGAGGGCTGTGTGACCAACTCTGCCACAGATTTGACAAGTTGGTCGGTTTGTAGCTCCACTGGTTTGATTCTGATGCTGAACGAAGCCGCGTCCTCTGCTGGAGTATCCTCCTCTTCCTCTGCTCTGGTTAGACCGACCACCACGTCCTCTGTAGTTGGGATTGTACTGTGGAGCGTTTTGGTGGTAGTTAGCCTGTTGAGCTTGGAATGCTTGTTGAGTGGAAATCGCAGCAGCCTCCTCATAGGATTTGAGTTTGGTGTCGTAAGCTTGAACTTCAGAGAAGACATCGTTGAACGTAGGGGGAGGGAACTTCGAGAGAGAGTTTTGTATGACCGTTGTGACAGGATCGTAGTCACGGCTGAGGCCATTGAGGAAACCGAAGATTTTCATGGACTCATCGATCGGTTTGCCAATGGAACTCAGCGCATCACATATCGCTTTGAACTCTCGACCATACTCAGCCAAGCTCTTGCCTTTCTTTGAGATGAGCTGAAGGTTCCTTCGTAGAGAGAACTCCCGGGACAGAGAGCTTTTGTTGAAGTTTTCCGCAAGAGACAACCAGATCTCCCGTGATGTTGAGAGATTATGGACCGAACCCAGAACTTCTTCAGAGAGAGTTCCAAACAACCAAGACCTGACTAGTTGGTCAGAGCAGAACCAAGATTCGTACCGCGGATTTGGTGTGGTCGTGACGACGCCGCCATTCTCGACCTGAAGAGTGGGTTCTGGAGTGACGACAGCACCGTTTACGAACTCAATCAGCTTTTGACTGTAGAGGAGAGACTCGAACTGTGTTTTCCATAGCAGATAATTGATGTCGTTAAGCTTTAACGTGATTGAACTAACGACATGGACTTTGCTAGGGAATGGAAACGGAGGATCAGCCATTGCTACGCCTGTTAGAGCTTACAATGGCTCTGATACCATAAACGAAATAAGAAAGAACAGAACTTTTACTTTCAAACTTCTGTAATATTTTTCCAATCGATCTACAAAGATGAGATAAACAAGTATATATACAAAGTTCTTGGAAGCCCTAAGGCAGTCTTGTCCTCTATCCAGCCTGTCTATGACTCCACATTGACCAGTCTGGATAAGGTATCAAATCGGTTCTTCATCGCTAGCTCCTCATGTCCGTGCAGTGAGCCGTTGCTCCCTCTTGTCGTTACTCTGTTTTGTTGGGAACAGAGAGAGCTTCGTAGATCAGAGTCATGATGGGCCGTGACATTAAGGCCCATGGGTTTGTTACTCATATCCCTATCTATATGTATATGTGCGTGCAAGTGACGGTATTGAAGAGGAAAACAGGAGCCATGACAAGGAGTTATGGTCGCGCGCATTTTGATGAGCACGTGAATGGACAGACCATCCGTGTCCTTGAACGGATCTCTCACACTGCTTACGTATCTCTCTGGGACCAGTCTCTATACTATAGTCTATAGCCTCAAAGCCTCGAATGATGCCATATTGATGGGCCTAGCCCAACACTTACATTTGCAGATCCGGCCCATATAGAGAAATCATCTGCGCAAAATAAGAACCACCACTACATTACTAACGTTATCATACTTCCGATCACGACGGAGCTCACTAACTCCTCATCGTCAGTCTCCGGCGAAAGTGTTTCTGTCCGTGTTTCTACTTTGAACTTTTCTCGTCCGTTACTCTTTAGCGAATTTTGTAGCAGAGGAGGAGGATGTTGATGACACTAGCGGCGGCTAACGCCGTCTCATTCAACTCAAAGCTTATCTTGTTTCGTATTCGTTGCTCTGATTCTAACCCTAAACGCGGCTTTGGCTCTAAAAAGGTGTCGATTCTATAAAAGTCTTCCGTCTTTTTGCCTTAAGAGTCATTTTATATTTTATTGATTCAAAAATGTGAAATTTCATTACACAGGAAGAGAAAGATATATCATTACAGCAAAGGTATACAAATGTTACAGAGATTGTTTGAGCATTTCTTATAGTTTTCAAATTCTGTCGGCTTCATTTGCTGCTACTTGCAGGAAATCATCTTCGAAACAGTCCGTCTCTGCTCCCAGAAGTAAGTACATGTATGTAGTTAACACTTTAGTAGTTCTTTAACGTCTCTGAACGCATTACTACATTTTTTTTCTTGCAGAGGCACCTGGTCTGAATTCTCAGTTTGAAGGAAAACCTGGTCGATCTTTCGATGATGTAGACTTTGAGGAACGGCTTGAAACCATTAGAAGGTGTGTGTATATCTCTGATTCCGCTACCATGACGAACTGATTTTCCTATGAAAGTTTCATACCATTTTTTTCATCGCATGTCTTGCCACTTTCCTCACCCATTAGACGATCAACACCAGTATGTAATCTCTTTCTTTTGACCTCTGCCGTTTTGATGAACCAGGTCAGCTCTTGAGAAGAAAAAGACAGAAGTGGTTAACGAGTTGGGTCCAATAGACTATGATGCACCTGTTCAGACTGATCAGAAAACTATTGGTCTTGGTACCCAGGTACACACCAACTTATATTTTCCAAGTGTGCTGTTGTCTTTTTTTCCTAAAACCGCTTGACGCCTTATATAATGTCATACAAAAATCTCGTTGCAATGACAGGTTGGAGTTGGCATAGCTGTTGTTGTCTTTGGTTTAGTTTTTGCTCTTGGAGACTTTCTCCCCACAGGAAGGTGTGTTATCTTTTTAGAGGTTCTCTGTTCACATTGACTAGTAAGATACGTTAATGTGATCATTGTTTTAGTAACAATGTTGTTTATCACTTTTCAGTGATAGTCCAACCGAGAAAACCCCGGTGGTTAAAAACCAAATTTCAGAAGAGGAGAAAGCCACGCTTCAGGTAGTATAAAAGATGTTGATGACTTTTATTCATATGATTAAATGAAGCAAGCGCTGCAACGTGAACATCTTCAAACTTTTTTAATTATTGGCAGCAAAGGCTCAAAGAGTTTGAAACAACTATCGATGGCACTCCTAATGATCAAACTGCTTTAGAGGTGAGTAGTGAAGACAATGTGTATGTTTGGCATAAGAAAGGATTTCTTCTTCCTGAGTATTTAGCCATCCATGACCCTGTAGGCTGCCAATAATATAGTTAAAATAATTTAAAACTAATATTCTGGTTGCTTTTGTTTTTTTAAGTGTTCATTTTTTTTGTTTTCCTTGAATGAGTCTAATCTCCACCTATCTTGGATTACATGAAATTTATTATGTTCCCATTTATAACGGTACGAATTTTCTTAAAGTTGGGTGGTTGTGCAGGGCGCAGCTGTGACACTGACTAATCTAGGAGAGTATTCACGGGCTGCTACGCTTCTTGAAAAACTGGCTAAGGTTTGTTTTCTCTTCCCATGCTTTTATTGTATCTTATGTTTGTTGAAGAACATGCTGATATGAGACTTAGCTGATAGTTTGTGGGATTCTTGCTCTGCAGGAGAGACCAACTGACCCTGATGTCTTTCGGTTGCTTGGAGAAGTAAATTATGAACTTAAGAACTATGAAGGCAGTATCGCTGCATATAAAATTTCTGAAAAGGTAAAACATTCGCAATATTCTTGCGTTGCGCAAGATTGCCTTGTAGCTTTTCTACTTGCATTGAACTAGTAGTGGTTCATTAACGTATATTTAGAGTGTAGACAGTTTCCAGTGGGAATATAAGATTTGAACTTATATATACTGTAGATGCTGTTGCCATAATTTCCTTAACTGTAATGTTCTAACTTTTTTTGACCTATGTACCCTAGGTTTCTAAAGGCATTGATCTTGAAGTCACACGAGGCCTCATGAACGCGTATTTGGCTGCTAAGAAACCAGACGAGGTATATCTGGTTCTACCAGTAGTCTTACGAACCTAATAGGTAAGTTAGTCTTAACTTCTCAGTTGATCCATTTCATGATTCTCAGGCTGTCAAATTTCTGCTGGATACTCGCGAACGTCTGAATACAAGGAAAACAAGCACAGCAGACAGTGTTACCGCTGAAACTGAACCAGATCTAGACCCAATTCAGGCAAGTTGGCAATAGACTCTTTAACATATTGGTCTAGTCATGACCATACTACTCTGGAACCATTTTATGATACTGTTTGTTGATGAAATAGACCTCTCTGAATTTCATTAAGAATCTGTTTTGTATGTTACTTCGGATCATAATGTATTCTAGGTTCAGTTTTGCGACTTCTACTGATTTTAAACGTTGGGGAAATGTTTGCTCAGGTTGAGTTGCTTCTTGGAAAAGCTTATTCAGACTGGGGACATATAAGCGACGCTATAGCTGTTTATGACCGGCTTATCACTGATCATCCTGAAGACTTCCGAGGTTACTTGGCTAAGGTAATTTTATCCTTCTTCCTGAATACGTCACGCAATACACATGCCCATAAAACTCTATGTGAAAACTGGTGTTTTAGGGAATTATATTGAAAGAAAATGGAAGCAGAGGAGATGCAGAGAGAATGTTCATCCAGGTGAATTCCATTAAACCTTTTTTCGTTCCAATACACATATGTGTAAATGGTTAAAAAAGTATATGACAGAAAGCTCTAAACTGTTAATGTGTAGGCACGGTTTTTTGCACCAGACAAGGCCAAGGCCTTTGTGGATAGATATTCGAAGCTGTGATCAGTAGCTGATTTTGTATATATTTACGCACATGGGCTTGTCCTTTTTGCAACCTAACTTTACAGCCTAAGTTGTAACAAGAGAATATTCTAAGGTGAATAAGATTCATCTGCCAAAGTTGGCTACGCAGTTTATACAGTTTTCCCAGAGATTGGTACGATATCAACCAGAGGCTTATGTTTCCATCCCTTGTGTATGAACCTATTTATAATCACCTACTACTGCTGGAGTACCAAGATGTTCAACACAGTGTACATGTAGCTGTGTTGAAGAAAGGTAATTTATACAGATCAGAGATGGGAAGAAAAAATACAAAATGATTGGTATGATATTATGAGCAAGTAAAACGTATTCCCCAAATAGGTTTCAGTACACTTGGACATAACAATAACTTATTGAATTGAGAGAGGTACAACAAAAATCAAATACATGACTCACTTTGGCTGTACCTTATTACCATCCGAAAGAAAAAAAAACAACGAATCAAACATATTACACAGCCGGAGAATCATATGACGTTGACAGAGCTAAACTCGAGCGATCGAACAAACCGGATAAATAAAATACCGACCACTATAGGATAGTTGTTGGTTCAAAACAACACAACATGTGATACTCTTTTTTCTCCAAACAACCCAATTCGGAGGACTTTTGTAGAGCTTAACGAGTTTCATCCTCCAAGGCACGGAATCCGGCAGTGAGATCCTCGTATAGTTTCGTGAATTTAGCCACAAGCGCAGCCTCACCTTCTGCTGGATCTTCGAACTTCTGAGACCTGTTTTTTTCCATTAGATCGACGACAACTTCAGTTTCACACACACTTAGAGAAGCTACATAAATGAATCGGTTCATGGATAAATTAAAGTTTGCTTACACTAAACGGTAGAAAAGATCTCCCAAGCGATGCTTGATGAGAGTGTAGGTAATCTTTTGACCATCCATTCCCGCTGCTCTTTCAACCGCCTATTGTTATCATTACCAACATCATTTTCAAAATCAAGTTACAGTGTATCTGATCTTATCGTCTACCCTCTAACACTTCCTTGCCTTGTAGACAAACCAATTTATCAAAAAGATAAAAACCCACTTGATAAAGCATCTTATTTACCTGATTGGCTAGGTTGTAGAAATGGATAATGTTACGCATCATCCATACAGACTTGTAGAATGGGCAGAATTTGTCATATCTGTCAAAGATTCATCCCAAAACATTCAAGATGAAATACCCCCACGAGAGAGATAACTAAAACCAAAACGAAGGGAGACAAATCTTACGGTGTGAAAGCATTTTGAGCAAGGTAGTCTTCCCTCAATAGCTTAGCTGTTTCCAAGGTGATTTTGTCACCTTCCGCTAGTGCATCTTTTCCCACAAGCTGCACACAACAAAGTGTAATACACGGGTCAAGTGTGATTTTCTTCTATAACTCGAGTCACGTGTAGATGCCAAGATTATCGCTAAAAGACCAGAAATCATTAGTCACAACATTAGGGTAGATAAGTGACATACCTGGACAATTTCATTAAGATCATCTTCCCTCTGCAACACCTCTCTGGCCTTTGTCCTGATGTTGATGAAATCTGGATCGAACTTCTCATAGAAAGATTCCAATGCCTGAGAAAACCAAGCACCTTTCTTATATATACAAGATCTTCGAGATACTATGAAAACAAAGACAGGTTTAAAAAAGACCGAAGCTTACCGTCGAATATTTTGAGTAGGAAATCAGCCAATTAACAGAAGGAAAATGCTTTCTCTGGGCAAGTTTTTTGTCCAAACCCCAGAAGACCTGCAGATATTTAAAAAACAAACCAAAATGGAAGAGTAAGCACTACAAAGTCGAGAAAAGAATGCTAATATATGCGAATCTACGGCAGATTTAGAGCCAACACCATCTGGTTCATCTGGCGTAGCATATCTGATTGTGTACATACACAATGGAAGATAGGGAAACAGACATGAACAAGATAATCACCTGCACGATACTAAGGGTTGCAGAAGTCACAGGATCTGAAAAGTCTCCACCAGGAGGTGAAACAGCACCAACAATTGTCACACTTCCATCACGCTCTGGTCCACCAAGACATTTGACTTTACCAGCACGTTCATAGAAAGATGCTAAACGTGCTGCAAGATAGGCAGGATATCCACTGTCGGCAGGCATTTCAGCCTAGAAAACAAAGCAATACAGGTTTCAAGAAACTGAAAAAACGGAGTAGCAGGACAACACGAAAATCCATAAAGAAACAGTGAGAAGCAAGAGATTACCAGTCGTCCTGAAATTTCTCTCAGTGCTTCTGCCCAACGGGACGTTGAGTCTGCCATCATACTAACATTGTAGCCCATATCTCTAAAGTATTCAGCGATAGTGATTCCTGGAGTTCACAAAATTAACAAAATGAGAGTCGTAATAGAAAGGGTTTGTATGTGCAGTTTGTCATTGTAAGATGAAACGGGCTTCTTCAGAAACTAGTAAGCCTGAAAATTACCTGTGTAAATTGAGGCTTCACGAGCAGCCACAGGCATGTTAGAGGTGTTGGCAACCAGTGTAGTACGTTTCATGACAGATTCCTCACGACCATCAGGCAACGTCATTGTCAATTGTGGGAAGTCCATAAGAACCTAATTCATGACAGATTTTTCACCACCATCAGACCAAATTTCTGATGTGTGTGACCACTATGCATATTCAGATTGAGAAGAGGTATACCTCAGCCATTTCATTTCCTCTCTCTCCACAACCAACGTAGACGACAGCATCGGAGTTGGAGTACTATATATAAGAACAAATTAGTTCTGGAAACTCGATATAGCCAGGAATTAAGTGTAACAAAATCAAATGTCAAAGCCTACCTTGGAAAGTGCCTGACTGATAACAGTTTTCCCACAGCCAAAAGCACCAGGAATGGCACAGGTTCCACCAAGAACAGAGGGGAAAAGGGCATCAAGGACACGCTGAAAAGAGGGAGAAGAAAGCTATCAACCACACTCGTCTTAGAATAACTATGACCACTGACACTGTATTAAAATTAATAGAGTTATCACCTGCCCCGTAAGTAGAGGAGTATCTGCGGCAAGTTTGGATGCCACTGGCCTAGGCGTACGTACAGGCCAACTCTGAAAATATTACCAACCAAACTTTTTAAATAAAGTGAACCGTCTAAAAGTTTGCGCTTGCAAATAGGAAGATTAGGGATACGTTCAAACCTGAAGCATGGTGTACGATTTCTTAACCCCTTGGAATTCAAGCTCTAGCACTGTATCCTGTGATATGAAAAACGCCGTTGAACAACCATGAGCAGAAAATCTTTTTTCCAACAGAAAGTGGTTACCAATAGATCAAGTCAAACGTTGGAGGAAAAGCTGTCTTTATTATATCTTTGAGAGAAAGGCAAACTCAAACCTTAAGGGAATATTGACCAGCTGGAGCAATGTAAGTGATCTTCCCCATGGCATCGGGAGGAAGGGCAACACGGTGAGTCATCAGAGTGTTCTCGAAGACGGTCTGTATTCCAAAGTTATGTTTGACTATCAGGAAAAAAAAAACTATCTCCAGTGCAAACAAGGGAAACCCTACGGTAACTATGTGAACTATATTCCCTTGCTAAGATTAGAACAAGGAGGCCAACAAACTTACAGCATACAAGTCACCACCAGTTATTGTGTCTCCCTCAACTGCAACCAATGCAAATTCAGTTGGCTACCAAAACCATATAAACACTTACTTAGACAGATATATGAGGTAAAACACATTACCAAATTCGTTAGGCTGGAACTCCCAAGGACAATCTTTATCAAGAGCTGGAACAGAAACACCACGAGGGATGTACACATCACCAGATCTTTTCGCAATAGTCTTCAAAGGCCTCTGTGATATGCAAAGAAATGAGATAAAAGAATTGTGAGAAGCCACAATCTGCAGTTCGTAATGTTATAACGAGGTATCAAGTCTTAAACTGAACCTGAATTCCATCAAAGATGTTCCCCAATATTCCTGGTCCAAGCTCCACAGAAAGAGGCTGAAAATTTCAGGAAAAAAAAAAATCTCTGTCAGCTACAGAAAAAAAAAACACCAAAGAAACAAACACCAAGATAATAAAAAAAGAACTCAAGAACCTTGTGTGTTCGAAGAACGGGATCATTAACAGTCAATCCAGCTGTTTCCTCGTAAACTGAAGTCCGCCAAAACATCAGTTAAAAACATCTCATTTCTACAGAACGCTAGACAGATAAGATAAGATGAGCTAACAAACCTTGGATTGTGGCGGAATCTCCTTCAAGACGGATGATCTCTCCAATCAAATTATCATGCCCAACACGCACCAACTCATACATAGCAGCACCAGCCATACCATCCGCAACAACGACGGGCCCTGAAACCTGCATCCGCAAGTTCAATCACATCACGAGCAAAATGTCAAACCACTGAGCAACTATCAGATCAGATCAACAGATTCTCAAATGTCTACTTTACTTAACCATCGAAACCGTTCAGAATCTAACCAAAATGATAATCAGATCGTGATCGTACCTTGCGAACATAACCGTACTCGCTCTCCTTCTCATCGTCCTCGAAGGTCGTCAGCTTTCCTCCGTAAAACGCTGGCATTTTCGTAGATTCAAACAAAATTCACCTCCTACAAAACGCCGAGATCCAATCAAATACACCGATCAGTAATGGTTCTCCAAAACCTCCGATCAAGATCGGTGATCGAGAGAGGAGGGAGATGGAGATACTAACCAGGAAGAGAGAGTGGTCACAAGAAGAGAGAGGGGAAGCAAGCACGTATATAGAT
Source organism: Hirschfeldia incana (assembly GCA_026261945.1). Classification (NCBI taxonomy): domain Eukaryota; kingdom Viridiplantae; phylum Streptophyta; class Magnoliopsida; order Brassicales; family Brassicaceae; genus Hirschfeldia; species Hirschfeldia incana. The sequence continues at coordinate 7,452,127 of JABCMI010000011.1, read as the reverse complement.
ATTTGAAGGGAGTTGTAGAAGATGATGATTGATGATCTGGTTTGACAAAATCATGTAGTAATCCTCTACATGATGGCGCACAGTACGTTTGTGGATTCGACTGTGTGACTAGTAGCCACGTGGTACATTTATGTAATTAGGACCGTTAAATGATTTTTTCGGCTCTGTGGTTAGTTGTTTATGGGCTTTTTAATGGCCCAATAAATGCGCGTCCGTTAATGATGTTACCGTGTTTCTTTCTTTCTTACTCTGTATGTCGTTAAGACACAGATGCTTGAGAATCTCTTGTCTGATCAAGCCAGAAAAAATCGGTTTATTTTCCGGGAAATCTGGGAGTGAATAAAGTTTTGGGAAGGGAGAGAGATGGGAGAAGCAGGGAAGGCGATGGGGTTGCTGATTAGCGGGACGCTAGTGTATTACCACTGCGCATACCGCAACGCGACTATTCTCTCTCTATTCGCCGATGTACTCATCGTTCTCTTGTGCTCACTCGCCATCCTCGGTCTCCTCTTTCGCCAACTCAATGTCTCGTACGTTTACCCTCTCACCCACAAAGTTCTCGACTTTATTATTCTGTTTTGTCGGTATTGGGTTATGTTCTTTGGTCTCTGAATTTGTCGAACTAGGTTATGCGGTTATTCCACAGTTTGAAAATGAACACTGTGTAGGTATCTTCCTTGTTTGATTTGCTTTCGATTGGTTTGTGAATCGGTGATGGTTCTATGTGATCGATGTATCATGAGTCGTAGTACCACATAATATACTTAATTCTATAACATTTTTTTTTGCTCAAAAGGGTTCCAGTGGATCCACTAGAGTGGCAAATATCTCAGGACACAGCGAGTAACATCGTTGCGCGCTTGGCTAATACTGTTGGAGCAGCAGAGGCCGTTCTTAGGGTTGCTGCAACAGGACACGACAAGAGACTTTTTGTCAAGGCAAGTGTTTTTTTCCTTTGTTTTACCAACTCACCATCTGTTCAGATGCTATTCTTTTATCATGATGATTCATGCGTATATCTAATATACATTAGCATCATCAATATGTAGAGTCAGTCGTTGTGTTTTAATACTAAAGATGTTTTTGTGTGACACCTTTTTCTTCTTCTTTTAGGTCGTAATCTGCTTATACTTCTTGTCAGCTCTGGGACGGCTTATATCAGGTGTAACCGTTGCTTATGCAGGTAATAAAGCATCCACATTTTCAATTTAATTGTACAAGAGCTTGTCGGTACTTGATGAGATTACATAACAAATATAGTGTACTGCAAACAAAACTAGGCGTATAATCTGTCTGAATGTAACATTTAATAGATGTGTGGCATAATTTTGCATCCAGTTGGTACTTGCTTTATGTCAAATATTGCAAAGTGGTTTCTGAATTCTGACTAGTTCTTCTACCTTGAAACAGGACTATGCATGTTCTGTCTCTCCATCATGCTCTGTCAGAGTTCTCAACCTCTTGGATACTGTGTACTCAAGCTAGCAAACGGCGAGGTTTCAGAACAAGAAGCACATTCTGATACATAAATGTTGTTTTTAGTTTTCTCCTTTTCTCATGCTCACATGTTCATAGCCTCAAAAGGGGCAACCCCCTTCTGTACACCATTGATATATTGTTTGGTGCAAAAAAGTAATGACATTGAATAGCTTCACGCCAGATCTTTGCAGATCCTGAGACTGTAAATTTTGTTATGCTTTTAAGTTAGTTTTGGGACTACACTCCATCAAATAGAATAGTATGCAATAAGTGTTGTCAATGGAAACTGAACCTGCGAGCTGATACTCATCTATGCATACACACGATTTAACAAACTGTTATGACATAAGGAACATTACAGTAATAACAGAGGGCTCAGCTACAACGCATTTTCTTATTGGTTTCACATTTCAGAAATTGATAGGATTTGATGTCGGTAAAAGGTTTGCATACTCTGCTCTACATAAAAGTCTAAACCATGTCACGTCTTTCACAGCCATTCTTGGTGGTTCAAATCTTCTGTGATTCTGTTCTTAAATCTTGAAAAGTCTGCAAAGTGTTGATATTTTTCTCATCAGAAGCCAAAGAAATTCATAAAAAGAGGATGCAGCCATCTGGTCCTCTAGACCTTTTCTGGCTCGAAGAAGAAGAGACGCATATGCCTTCCATTGTCCACACAACCAGGCCGTAACTACCCTTGGTCCGGAAGATGACTTCTCTTGCATGAAGAGTTTCCCCAAGCCTGTGCTGTGTCTGGTTATACTCATATTTGTGATCGGGTTTCTCGTCGGAGGCTTCATTCTTGGAGCAGTTCCCAATCCAATTCTCCTCATCGTTGCTTCTCTCTTGTTTTGGAATGTATCTTGTGAAAGACGTGGTATCACGGATTTCACTGTTATCCTGATGATGATCTGCCATAAACAGTCAATACGTGAAGGTCAGTCACTGGGGTAAGTTTCTAAACATCGCTCCCAGAGAGTTACTATGTTTATGACATTGGTGTTTACTAGTAAGTCTTTCTTCTTCTTCTTCTTCCACGGTTGGCAGATGAATCTCTCACTGTTTCACTTTAGCTTCATTAATATTTTTCATGAAACCTGCAGTGTGTTCTTGGTTGGTGGCGTTTGAACTAATTACAAACTGTTTGGAGTGTTTGTCATCATCTCGTGAAAACTTTACTAGCTTCACAAACTCTCACGAATTTCATTAAAGACCTTTTGGATATTGGGAATCTGCAAAGTTTACACAAACGTAGAGCAGATCTTTTGATTCAACCAAACTTGACGAGTTTCAAGTATAGGTAAAACGAGTCTTGACCCTACTAGTAATGATGATACAATAATTCAGAGAGATCACAACTTTCTGTGAACCAAAATGTAAAGCTTGTTATAGCTTTGATGTTGATAGATATCACCAAACGTAATGTTATTTTGGATGAATGAGATCTTCTTTTCACTCTCCAATCCATCATGCACCGCTTGCATAAAGACGGGTCCATTCCTTAGCTGCAGAGGTAGTTCACAAGGATGGTGTGAGATACCAACACAGGGTAGTAGTATAACTAGTTAAGTTCAGAGTTCATGGTTTAAATTACCTGTCTCCACAGCTTCTGCCTCATTACTCTTCCAATGCTTAGCGATGTTCTCAGACAACGGGTCATCAGGGTTTGGTGCACTCAGAAGAGCTTGAATGCTATTTTCAGGACGGCACATCAATAGCATAAGAATTAGAAAACTATGGGTTTTGGCAAAAGGAGAGAATCTAATGTAATCAACACATACGTACCTTAAGAGAACTGTACGTATTTGTAGAGCAGGGCTCCATTTGTCTTTCAGGATATCAAGACATATTCTTCCAAGCTGCACATGCAAATATACAGGTTTAGTGAACATGTATATTGTTTCGTGAACGGTAAAGGGAAAACAGTGGAAGGAGTTAGAGAAAGACCTTATCAATGTTAGGATGGTATATCTTGGTGAGAAACCTAACCTGTTCCAAATATATAAACTCAGTAAAAGAGCGTGCAGAGTATTCAAGTATAGATAAATAGAACTCTATACACAAAACAGTCTTCATTCAAAATCTAATGTAGAAGAACTGAGTATACCTATACGAAAAGAGATCACCAATCCCAGAGAACACCAATCCCAGAGATCATTTGATGCATTTACAAATATCCCACCAACAGGCAAACTTACTTACTAGCAAGCCAGAGTCTTATAACTAGTATTACTTAAATTCAACTCACCATCTGATGAGAAGTATGCATAACTTTATCACACACAAGATTCTATTTCTAAACAAGGAAACATAGAAACTCAAGCAACTTACCTTGGGAGCTGACATAGGGTATTCTTCAGGCAAAAAGAGCTCCAACTTAAAAACTCCTCCTAGAAAAATGGATTAGCATATATATCACTCGGTGGAAAAACTTAACTCTCAATAATGAGTAGACTTAATTTAAAAGTAGAAAACCAGAAAAGAAAAGTGAAGGTTTTTAACTAAGCATCTATAACGCATCAAATTGAGATGGTAATAAAAAGCCAAGTACAGTTGTACAAGCTCGCAATTCTCTACCCTGAAGTGCCAAGTCAACATTACTTAGCTATCTCTTCTAAACCCAACAATCTACAAGATTAGCAATCATGACTGGAGAATAAACATGTTGCAACAACCTCAAGGCAAGAAACTGAAAATCAAATTACCTAGAAGTAAGCATTCGATTACCTAAAAACTCTTTTCAAATATATGCAATGCACGTGAGTGCCCTTGCACGTGAAGTACCGTATGGTGTAAAGAAAGTACCTTCATAAGGTGATTGTGAAGGACCAAGAACCATAACGTTGAAGTACCTCATGTTATCCTCAGAGGGAGACGCACTTATTCCGGGAGCTGCAAACAATCAAATTGATAAAAACTCAGGTAAAAAGATCATATTTTTAAACATACCCTTTACGAAAAAATTCAAACTTTCATTGAAGATCACACTTACCCGGTTCACTGAGCAGACGTTGAGTTTCCTATCAGAGATGCCAATTGAAATTAAGAGTTTTTAGAGAGATCCGTAAAATGAGATCAGAAACGAGATTGGGGAAACTCACCTTGATGATTCTCTTGGGTAGATTACCGTTGGCCATTGTGTCTTGCTGCCGGATTTTGATCGATCAGAGTTAGGGTTCGTCAGAAGGGAGAGAGAGAGAGAGAGATGATCAAATACACTCCGTCGTCTTCGATTCTGACGCCGTGCTATGAATTCATTCTCTAGCTATAGTTTATTGCATATTTACCCACAACTTTGCTTTATTACGAATCTATCCTATAGTTTTGTTTGTCGGTACATCGCCCAACGCTTCTTTTTCGTACGGCCATTTACTTACGTTTGCTACAAATTCCCCCTTCTTCCCCCCTCCCCAACACCCAAACTAAAGTGTTCTTTGATTTTTTTTTTAAACTAATTTATTATGACATTGCAATTATGAGAAAGATTATAAAAACGATTCGATAACCGATAAACTGGTCCGATTTGTTTGCATCATGTTGAAAATCTCTTGCACGTCTTTCTTCTGTTGTCTGCATTAATAAATCGCTCTTTCCGGAACTTGAAACCTGAATTTCTGAAATCTACTAGAAATTGCATAGTCTGGGGTTCGAACTCCAAATCTAAGTGTAAAACCTTTAAACCTTAACCATTAAACTAAAGTGCTTCCGAGTGTTCTTTGGTCTATCTTATTTAAATAATTTCGACTTTAATTAAAAGCTTTATTTTATTACAAATACTCTCGTATAGTTTTATGTTTTCATATACACCCTCTTATCTTTTTATTAACCCCCAACCCCCCTCCCCCCACCCACTAGTTTCATTTACTGTACAAGCTCTACCCTCGTATACCTTTCTGTCGGTGTACACTCATGACTCATTAGTAGATTGCATATGTACCCACATTATTGTTTTTATGATCACACATTAATATTCTGTATCAGTCTTATCAATATACGTGTATGTATCACATATATTGTCGCACTGGAATCAGAACTGAAAGCGTACGCGTAGAGGTTGGAACCTAAAGGTAACAGCTTATCGGATAAGCAACAAAGAATGCAGTCCATTAGATATAAAGCCTACGTGCTCGATGTCCCTGGCTTGTTATAGCCAGGCTGAAGAAATGAATAGTCTTTTATTTCTTTTTACGATTGCTTTTTAAATACTGTACAGTATAACCTCTATAAATTAATAATCTATAAATTAATATCTCTCTAAATTAATACAATTTCATAGTTCCAAATTGATTTTTTAGTTCAATTAGTATCTCGATAAATTAATAATCTCTATAAATTAATAAAAAATTACAGTTCCAACATTATTAATTTATAGAGGTTTCACTGTATGTTTAATACAAGTTGGCACATGGACCACAAAAATAATCACAAAAAGTTCAGCCGTCGAGTAAGACCCCTCTTGTGGGGGCCACACACACCTGGCAAGCCGCCGGGTATTGGGACACACATGATGAGCCGGTCTGGATCATTATTAACACCTTCCACTTTCTTTAGATTCTGTATAAAGTAAACAAGTGGCAGATTAATCTTACAGACACATAATTAACACGGTATTTTTTTTCATCTTCAGCTGGGCATTCGGTTTATACGGTTTTCCGGGTCGATTTATTTTGGTTTTTCAGATTTTTCGGTATTAAAATACTGACACAAGTAATTCGAACTAAATTCTGGTTTGGTTCTAAAATTAAGTTATTCGGTTCAGTTTTGGGTGTTACTATTCATTCTGAATTACACCAAAATGGGTTTCTATATCAGTTTATTCGGTTGATTGACAGTAAACAAAGAGAAAAAATTATGTGTGTAAAAATGGTTCATTTTCTTTTATTTAGTTTTCTTTGGGGTTTTTGTTGTTATGTCCCAAACTGATCGGTTCTTACTTGCTGAACCCCAACCAAACCGATTAAATTATTAAAATTCTCCAATCAGTTTATATCTTCAACCATAAGTTAAACCGAAAATTGTAATTGGTTTGCTCGGTTCGTTTTGCTCCTGTTCCTACAGAATGTCCAGTACTAATACATACTATATAATACAGATAACTCTCCGCAGTTGCATGTATTTAAATATCGAATTCTATCTATGTCTATGTGTATATCCTGAGTTAATAAATATATCAATCAAGTCCAAAGAGACGATAAACTCGACCACGAGCATCCTTCCCTGTGGGTCATCATTAAAAAGGGGCTGGTCCTAGTCAAAAGCGTTATCTATTTCTTTGTACCTTATTACACAGCTCTCGTACCTTTTCGAATTGTTTTTCTTTGACAAAGTTGAATTGATTTAATTGTTGCATGTAATGCAAGCAAGATTAGAAAACCAACAAAACTAGTATGATAATATGTACTGGCTTTGTAAAATAAAACATTCCATATTTTTAGTTGTCACGAAATACATTTGATAAACAAATATCCAATTCTTTTATTGAAGAAAATATGAAGGTTTGTATGAAATAAATAAATATTACTACTTGCGGAAACCCAACTACAGTTAATGTGCCGTCTGTTTGTTAACTTGCTCTGACTGAATTACATCTGATAAATCTTGACATCATGCTAATTGCTAAACACCTTAACTCGGATCTTGTTCATTATCTAATCGTGCACGGGTTAGCATTGACTGGTAAAATGTTTACTCCCTTGAATAATGTATGAAGCAAAACCATCAAAATATTTAATATAGCAAAACAAAGACCAAAAAGTCGTCGAAAATACTATTTTAAACATTTTTAAACTAATAACACACCAAGATCGACTTCCTTTGCTTCTATAAATAGAAAACTCATTCTATATCCCTAAAACACACCAAGATCCATCCAACACACGCATAAAATAAAATGAAATCCTCAATCACATCAGCTCTATGCTTAACTCTCTCCATCTTCTTGATCGGAGCACAAGCCAAAGTCCCCGTGGACGAGCAGTTCCTAGTAGTCAACGAAGGAGGCTACACCGACTACAGTCCCATCGAATACAACCCCGACGTGCGTGGCTTCCAGCCTTTCAACGACAACTTCCGTCTCTGTTTCTACAACACAACCCCAAACGCATACACTCTCGCCCTCAGAATCGGAAACAGAGCTCAAGAATCCACTCTCCGATGGGTCTGGGAAGCTAACAGAGGCTCACCCGTCAAAGAAAACGCGACGTTGACTTTCGGTGAAGACGGAAACCTCGTACTCGCCGAAGCCGACGGTCGTCTGGTGTGGCAAACCAACACGGCTAACAAAGGTGCCGTGGGGATCAAGATCTTGGAGAATGGCAATATGGTAATATACGACAAGAACGGGAAGTTTATATGGCAGAGCTTTGATTCTCCGACAGACACTCTTCTTGTCGGACAATCACTTAAAATCAACGGTCGGAACAAGCTCGTAAGCAGAAAGTCTCCATCGGTTAATACAAACGGACCTTACAGTCTCGTGATGGAAGCCAAGAAGCTAATCTTGTACTACACGACAAACAAGACTCCGAAACCTATCGCTTATTACGAGTACGAGTTCTTCACCAAGATCACTCAACTGCAGTCCATGACGTTCAGAGTCGTGGAAGATATTCACGACACCACGTGGGGTTTACTCATGGAAGGCGTTGACTCTGGTTCTAAATTCAACGTCTCGACGGCCCTCTCGATTCCCAAACACAATGCCACGTTGAGTTTCATTCGTTTAGAATCAGACGGAAACATTAGAGTTTGGAGTTATAGTACCGCAGCGACCGCAACAGCTTGGGACGTGACCTACACGGCGTTTACTAACGACGATACTGACGGTAACGACGAGTGTAGGATCCCTGAGCATTGTATGAACTTTGGTTTGTGTAAGAAAGGTCAGTGTAACGCTTGTCCTAGCGACAAAGGGCTTCTTGGATGGGACGAGAGTTGTAAGACTCCGAGTCTAGCGAGTTGCGACCCCAAGACGTTTCACTATTTCAAAATTGAAGGAGCTGATAGTTTCATGACTAAGTATAACGGTGGCTCGTCGGCAACGGAGAAAGCATGTGGGGATAAATGTACGAGAGATTGTAAGTGTTTAGGGTTTTTCTATAACAGGAAGAGTTCGAGGTGTTGGTTAGGTTATGAGCTCAAGACATTGACTAGAACCGGAGATTCTTCGCTTGTTGCTTATGTCAAAGCTCCTAATGCTAACAAGAAGTGAGTTCTTTGAGGTGTGTCAAAGTGATTTGAAATTATTGTGTTGTTCGTTTAATAAGGTCAACTTTGGTTTGTTTATCATTTTATAAACTACATTGTAATAAAGTGAAGTGAATGAAGTTTATGAATCAGTTTGAGATATGCATGTATATTTGAAATGTTTTGTCTGTAACGCACGATCCCACGTGCAAGCAAACATTATTTGGCATGATTTCTTTTACAAAGGATAAAAAATAAATAATAATTGTAAATGAAAAATATATATTTATTTAGTAGAGTCTGTAAATCAAGCCACCAGGATAACCAGTTTCAGAAGTAATGAAGTATCCATAGGGTGCAGTTTGTGGATTTTGACAAGGAATCATTCGTATACCGGTTAAGGTTAAACTTTGACAATGTTGATTATAAATTTTGTCTTTAAATCTTGTTGATGATGTCAACATGATGAAATATTGGCCATTTGAGCCATTGATCATTTATAAGTGTGAGACATTGATACACTTGAGCCTGGACAATGTATATGGTTTTTAGTAGTTTATCTACTTAATCTCCATGCTCTCTGTATTCAAGGATTGTTTGGTTTAAGCTTGATATGGCTCTAGAGAACCTTATCTCAAGCTCCACATTTTAGCGACCTTGAAAGTTTAAGAGACAGTAATGAATTTGACCACAAGGTTGCAATAATCTTATAAGTTCAATTAAGAAATTAAACAATCTGGTTAATGTTCTATTGAAAACTATACCGTACCAATGAGAATATACCAATATTCTCAACATAAACCTTATCCAAATCAAAAATAAGCCATTGGCCCATCACCAATTTGCAAGGTCTGCATCGAGTCAAAATTTGCAACTAGGACTATTCAAACAAATACACCCAACTTCTAACTTAAGAACTTTATATATACCCTCACAAGCTAATTCTTCTGAATATCATCCCACCTCACTACTATTAAGCTCTCAGAAAACACAAAGGAGCAATGAAGCTAAAATTAGTTATCTTGCTAGCCACGGCGTTTGCCATTGCCACTGTTTCAGTGGTTATAGCCCAAGTCCCTCCCGAGAAACAATTCAGAGTCCTCAACGAACCATCCTACGCTCCATACATCACCGAGTACGACGCTGGTTACCGTTTCCTCGAGTCAGAGAACCAGGACTTCTTTACATTCCCTTTCACGCTCATGTATTACAATACCACCCCTGGCGCCTACGTCTTAGCTCTCCGAGTCGGAAGCAGGCGTGACCTTGACTACCCACGTTGGATCTGGGACGCAAACCGGAACAACCCCGTCGGTGACAACTCTACTCTCTCATTCGGCCGCGATGGAAACCTCGTGCTGGCTGAGTTAGACGGCCAAGTAAAGTGGCAGACCAACACAGCCAACAAAGGCGTCACCGGGTTCGAGATCCTCCCCAACGGTAACATGGTGCTACACGACAAAAACGGTAAGTTTATTTGGCAGAGTTTCGACTATCCGACCGACACATTACTTGTCGGCCAGTCACTAAAACTTAACGGAGTTAACAAACTAGTTAGTCGTACATCCGACAAGGACGGCTCGGATGGACCGTACAGTATGGTGCTCGGCAACAAAGGTTTAATCATGTACGTTAACAAATCCGGACAGCCGTTAGCTTACGGTGGATGGCCGAACGAGGACTACCGCGGCACGGTCACGTTCGCCGTTAGAAGAGAGTTCGATAACTTAACGGAGCCGTCAGCTTTCGAGCTCCTCCTAGAACCAGCTCCACAACCGACAACGACGACGAACCGCAGGTTACTCCAATCCCGGCCCTCAGATATCCTAAGCAAAATTAACTACAACGGAACTATCTCGTATCTAAGACTTGGATCAGACGGGAGCCTCAAGGCCTTCTCGTACTTTCCTCCGGCTACGTATATGGAATGGGAAGAGAGTTTTGCTTTCTTCTCAAGGAACTTCGTCCGTCAATGTGGCTTGCCGTCGTTTTGCGGCGATTTTGGGTATTGCAGTCGAGGGATGTGCGTTGGGTGCCCTACACCCAAGGGTTTGTTTGCTTGGAGCGAGACATGTTCGGCACCTAAAACGACTGAGTTTTGTGGCGGGAGAAAGAAGGGTAAAATGGTAAATTACTTTAAAATAGTCGGTGTTGAGCATTTCAATGGTCCGTATGTTAACGACGGACAAGGACCGGTTTCTGTGAACGAATGCAAGGCGAAATGTGATCGTGATTGCAAGTGTTTGGGTTACTTCTACAAGGAGAAGGACAAGAAATGTTTGGTTGCTCCTCTTCTTGGTACGCTCATCAAAGTCGCGAACACTTCTTCTATTGCTTATATCAAATATTAGTTTGTTCTCACCGTTGTTTATTCACCATGACCAACGTTAAATAATTCACCGTTTAATGATGTTTATCTTTTCTTTTTAATCTAAAAGCATTTGGCTATATTTACCATCTATATGTATTTCATTGATGATCAGAGTTCTACGTGATTTGTGATTTGGCCCATTTGGGTTTCTCAGAAATTTCTTAAAGTTTCTTTGAAATTCTTATTTCAAAGCAACCCAAATGGGGACATGCAAACTGATACTTTAAAATATCTAAAAATTGTTTAATTAGAAAATAATTAAGAAAAGTGGAAAGAGAAAAAAATAATGGTTCTGGTTTAGAGTTTCAACAAAAAATTCACATATGATTTGTTGTATTTTATTTAATGGATAAATATTAATTATATTTTAAATTATATTAAAAATTATGTTTGAGATATGATCGATGAGATACACACCAATGGAAGTGCTCGCCCTCTCTCACTTACTTTTTTATTTTCTTAATCAATTTTAAAGAAAATTGCATTGTATAACCACCAAAAGAGTTATAATTCAATGTATAACTAAGAGCTCTACCTTTTCACTATTTCACATGTTTTTATATAAATAGATTGTCATATTTCCCTCTGTAGTAACCTGCAAAACCTGCAAGAATTTTTTTTAATAATCATTATGTTTCAAAAATGAATCGTATTCATTGGAAAGTCGAATGAAACATTCTTCTTCTTCTTCTTCTTATGAGATCTCTGTTTTTTACAGGACGAAAACAAAGAAAATTTCAATTTTACCGCATGTTTGATACCACTTTTCAAATTTACCATTAATTAATAATTATTTTTATAAATATTCTAGATTTATAATAAAATTACATTAAAATATTTTTCTAAATATTCATAAAACATTTATAAACTCAACCCTAACTCCTTAATTAAAACTAAACCTTTAACACTAATCACTAAAATATACATCCAAATGTTAGTAAATTTTTGATTGAGTGAATTTTTGAAAAGTGATAATTAACTTGTGGTATTTTTAACAATTTCTCAAAACATAAACACATCATATAAATTGAATCACCACTACTTGAATCACCGTTGTACGTTTTAGAATTTTATTTTATATTTTAAAGTTGGTCATTTGGCTTTTTGTTATTATATATTATTAAATATATAATATATATTTATACATATACATGAAAAATGAAAGTTTACAAAATACAATATAATATTAAAAAAAATCATCTATTTAGAATATACTGTTAAACAACATAGATTATATTTTAAAAGTAATAAAAAATATTTTCTTTATATCAAATATGGTTTCTCATATGATTAAAAAGTAATCTAAATAACATAAACCAAAATTTCTATGATGTCTTCAAATATTAATAATTACTATTATTGAGATTTTTATTCGTTTTGCCTAAATTAGTTTTCTTAAATTTTTAATTTCGATTTACATTTTCATATTTTAATCAAACTACACTAATAAAAAGTATATAAAATTTACTCACGTAATACACCACTAAAAATAATTAAGGCTTATTTTTTGTTTATAATTTTTTATAGTAATAATATATAAACCAATATGCATTTTTATATGTTTAATAATATTTACAATATTTTCAATTTATATATTGTACATCAAAATTATAAAAATACGTAAAAGTTACAAAAATATATTTTAGTTATTTTGTAAACACTTATATTTTGTAAATAAAAATAAACCATTACAAAAATAGTTACAGTTCATTTCATTTGTAAAATTTATCTATATACATGAATTTTTAAAATAATATTTGATGTTTATTTATGTAAATTTGAATTCGATCAATACTTGATTTTTTTATTTAATTTTATAAACAATATATATTTAATTACACATTATATTACTGAAATATATCAACAAATATAAAATTAAAACCAAAGTAAATACACATAAGAAAATTTACAGAAATTTTAATCTATTCAAAACAAAAATATATATTACTGTGGAATTCAAAGAAGTAGATAAAATCTAACATTTTTAAATAACAATCAAGTTGACTAGATATTATATATCAAAAATTACATATCTTATTAATTTACATAATATTATTTAAATACCATACATATAAATTTAAAATAATTAAAATTAATATAACACTATTTTTTTATAACATGTCTACTTTGTAAATATTTCACATCAGTATCATTCCATTGTGGCTTATATTTACTTGGTTTGTGATGGCTTATACTATTTTTTCATATTATGTCTACTTAGTTTATGATGACATTGAAGTGTTGAAATTTGTAAGAGAATTATAATTTACTTATTCTTTTTTTACTTCAGCTATATGATTAATTAATCTTTTTTTTTCTTTTGCAGCACCCAAATATGAAAATAATAATGAAAAGAGAAATCTGAGACATGGAACCTTTTATTTTCCGGAAATAATAATTTTAGTTTTCTTTTGAATAGAAGAAATCCAAGAAAACACTAAACATTGCCGAGAAGAGAGGTATAGAGAAGCTGGTTCCATGCATCGGGGAGCCCAGGGAGGCACCAATGGCTACAGTCATTTAATTTACTGCCTCCACCGGCATAGATCGAAGGGTGACTATCCTTTCTCAGCTCCGTCATAGCCGTCACGTCAAGGAGACTCACCGGTTTAGCCATTGCTCGGATCACACTTTTTACTATGTCCTCACCTTCGTTTGTGTGGGGGTAATATGATCCTTTCACTGGTTCCGTCTCTCCCAAGCAACTCTTCCCAGGTTCACCCCACTCAGTCCCACTTCAAATTAAGCATGGAAAAGAAAAAACAAGTATCTTAATAAACTAATTAGTTAATTATGATTATTAGAGAGATATCAATATAGACTAACTTTTGATGAACAGGAGAAACGCCTTGATAGAAAACCCTAGTTTTCGAAGGATCAATGTTCTCATCAACCCACTTAGCCCAAGTTGTTAAAGCAATCTTGAAAGCTTCCATTCTATTCATCTCTTTCACTACCTTGTCTCCCACTTGAAAATAGTCCCAGCTACATCATATTATCAATCATTAGATTAAGATATATGATGTGATTAACTGAATACAAGATCGTTGTTTAGTTAGTGTTTACGTCTTAGCACGACCAGTGTGACTCCACCAGTGGAAAGTGTTGAAGATTACAACATCTGAACCCAACCACATATTTCCGTTACTGATCGAATCCAGCTTCAATATCAATCCTTTTGTTTTGTCCCCTACCAAATCCACCAAGAACCCATTCTTCAGGAAATTTACAGATATTCCATATTCCTGTAAGAAATTTTATGTAATAATAAATTAATCGTTCTAGTTAACCGAATCCAATAACCAGTAATAAACCGGTTGAGTTACGTACCGGAATGGTGAACGTAGAGAGGAGCTTATCGGTCTTGAAATTATAACTAACGTTATGAACGGCCGCGTGAAGCATGCAACTTAGCGACAACCACATATTGTTGCTTAGTGAATCTCCCACAAACAGTATTTTCTTCCCTTTGAATCTCGTCAAGAAATCTTGTCCGTTAAAGCTACCACGTAATATTTCCAATAATACCGACACGTAAATTAATCAGATTTCAAAAGAAAAAAAAAATCAGATTTCATCCCTATGAAGTTATTTAGAATTCACAAAATAACAACTCTCTTAACTATAAATCAGTGTTCTAGAAATTGATCTCGAATACACATAGATGTCTTTTACAACTCGAATACGTACGCACAGATGTATTTTTGTCGAAAATAGATCATAAACCAAACGATTTCTAAAATGATTTTTATAGACGGGCGATTTAACATATATTTAATCAATAACCTCCTATAATAATTATCGTCTATTGATTTTTCAGAAATTAAAAGTATCATTGATGATATAACTGAAAGTCATTATCACCTTGGGATGTCGCATCCGGTCGGTTTCCACCGGTACTGGAGGTACTTATAGTCCGGCCGACCAAACTTTCGGCAATCTAGTCCGAGAAACGGGCAGGACAATGTTCCATAAAGAGGACGAGAAGATTTGTCATAAATCCAAGTCCCTTCGTAAATGTTACACTTTGATGTCCCATCCTCGTAACCGGTTGCGTTGTAATTAGCTTTAGCTTTTACATTGCGATCTGATAAATCAACAAGAAAAACAAGAAGAAGGAGAAGTATTATCCGATGGAATTCCATTTTCTTTCCTTTTTCTTTTCCTATTAGAAGAGACAGTGTAACATGATAAGTAACGTAGAGTATTTAACCATTTATAATCATTAGTGCTCGTACGCGCATGACTGTTCGGCTACTACATAAATAGCCAAATATCTATGATTTTGGGTAAGTAATAACCTTTTGTTGAAAACTTTATGCTCAAGAATTTAAAATTTTCAATATGAAATATACGAGATTTATTGCCAATAGGGGATGATCCAATCAGTACAATAAATTGGAAGTGTAGGCTTATATGAGTTATCTCTTACTCCTAGTTAACGAAAACTGCAACTGTATAGTCAAAGCTTAATTTCAAACGATTCAAGAGTTTTTCGGATATACTCAAATCTAGGTTGGATTGAGACAACAGCTAAACAAACTTCCATATATGGTATGTAATTTCTTTTCATATGATTAATTGGGAATTTTAACTTACTGAGAAACTAATAAAACCCTTCATTTTTATTGAAAAAATCTTCGTCGTTACTATCCAAGAAGATGCAAAAAAAATCCCATGTCAGAAAATGAAATATGTGGCCGTTTTATAAACAGAGATTGAGACTCCTCTATCACCTGCAAACCCCTATTATTTTGCTGTATTGAAGCGAACATAATAATGGAATGACGATGATGTGAAACATAATCTGACTAGAACCATCTAAACCTGGTTTTAGGTTAGCTGGCTAACCGGATGGGTCGGGAACACAAGGGGATAGAAAAGGATACAACTCCACAAGGGTAACAAATAATAAACGAATATTCAAAGCTGTGTTTCACTTTGAGCCTTATACATACGGGAATATAAACTAAATTTAAATTGAAGAGACGGATTGAGACTGGTTTGGTTAGACCGGTTTTTCAATTACCTGGTGCTTGAGTTTCCGAGAGTAAGCTCGAGATCATCCGAACCACTCTCTTCGTGTATCCTCTCTCCTTCCCATGCTTTCACTAACCCGTTTGTGTTACTCCCAAACGCAAATTCTGGAGGAGTCACAGCCTCAGACATTGGAACATCTGATGTCTGATCAGCGACAGGAGTAATAATAGCCGGTGAACATGTCCCGCTTTGACCTGGTGTCCACATTCTTGATCCACCTCCGCCTCCTGCTTCTTTGAATCCGAAAGGGTTTTGTGAGACGAGGCTGAACGTTGGTGAAGCTGGAACGCTTTGCGCGAGTTGAATCTCTGAGAACCATTCAGAGTCAGGGATGATCTGCCTCGTGGGACTAGGCGGTGTTGAAGAGACAAAGAAAGGGTTCATGGTGGGGGTACTAGCTGTGGGAGAGCTAAAAGGAGGGGTAACAGGAGCGCTTATGGAGCCTCCAGGGATGTAGAGGTAGTTAGGGAGTCTTGATGATGAAGAAGCTGATGAGGGTGATGTTGTTGTTGAGAGGTGTGTCAGCCATGGCATGAGTGATTGGTGGCCATCTCCAAAGGTGAGATTAGCGAAAGAAGAAGAAGATGGGCTCATGAAGTTTGAGGAGCCTGGACTAGGGCTGTAAGAACCGCAAGGGCTTGGCTGATAGGAAGAGCGAGGACTCGCGGCTGCTAAACCGTTACCTATGTCCATACGCTCTATTGGTCTACTACATCCCTGAAAACAGATCAAACAAAACTGGTCAGAAGGATATCATAAAGTTAACTACTGTGTTAAATGTATCAATCATAATACCTAGAAATGAACTGAACTAGTTTCGGTTGTGTCAGTGTCAAAACAACTTAAACAGCAAGTTAGTTGCTTTCCACGTTAGCTAGGTCTAAATAGTTAGTATAGACTTCATCGAAGGAGGTACCTGACCCGACAGATTATCATTGGACTAGATTCTTGAAACTTAAATATAGACTTGAGACAGTAAAGCAAAAATGCGTACATCCATTTCCAAGAAAATCTACAGTTCAAAACGTACACTTTGAACTCTGTGCAGGGACATTAATTTATCATTTTTTTTCTAGAGATCTATGCTACCTTGTAGGTGGGTATCATCTGAGAATAGACTAGTCCGACATGGGGGCGCAAGTGATTTATACAGTGAAAGTGACATACAGAGAATCTACTTTTAGATAACGCGCATAATAAAAAGTCACATCGAAAGAATCAAAACTTTTGACTAAACGATCCTCCAACGCTAACCTACCGGCAACATACACGTTAGCAACCCTATACAACTGACCTAAAAACCTAGAACTTCCCGTTAAGGCTCCGGCGCACGTTAGATGCAGTTAGTTTTCGATGTCTTAACACATTCATTCATCTTTCGACAAGACAAAAGTAAGATCCAAACCTTGCGGTAAGTAGTGCCATCGGATTCAACGATCCAACCAGCCTCGTTGCAAAGTGCTTTAAGAACTTCATTGTTGTCACAATGCTTGGGAAGCTCGTAGTTCCCGTACATTCTCAACCCTGTAAAGATCTTCGCCGCGATTGCTCTCCGCCGTCTCTCTCTCCTCTTGTTATTTTCTCTCTCCCTCCACGTCGGCATTCTCGTCCCTGACGTCATCACTCTTTTTCCTCCCCTCTTAAACTCTGTTTCTTGGCAGATCAAAGAGACAATTCTCTTCTCAGATCTAGCAAGAAAATATCAAAGACCTTGTAGAACAAAACAGATCAATACTTGCGTGCCTAAACAATCTCCGATCACCCTTAAAAGTTCAAGAAGCTTAAGCTAAATCAAGAACTCTCATGCTAGAGAAGAAGAGGTTAATATTTTCATACTGATATAGCTAACTAACTACCCAATTTGCCCTAGCTTTGACCCTATAATAACGAAATGACCACTACATGATGTCACGTAGGTACCTAGCACGTGGGAGCATATATCTCTATACGTGACTATTTTACCAAATTGCCACGCATGGAGCCCGTTACCACGTGCGATAGCTAACATTTACACTCAGAACGTGACCTGATTAACGAAAAATTCCACGATACCGTTTCGGAAGTTTCCTTTTACACGTGATGGTGCGTCCTTGGTGTGACCATGTAGGGCCCATGATACTGTTATTTTTACATTTGCGTGGGAACCGCTCGCCGCACTGGTGGCTCAATAGCCTCACGTGGCCGCCGCATTTGTGCGTCTCTTATCAGAACCTTTCTCTCTGTTCAAACTGGTCGTTTCAAAGCTTTTTCTGTCCAAGTGTCAATGATTCAGGAGAGAGAGAGAGAGAGAGAGAGAGGCAGAACTCGCCATATCATCAGCGTTACAGACAAGACCCGGATAACGGTCCTTTACATTTTTATAAAAGTAGTTTGTCAAATAAATACTGAGATGAATTGCAATTCATTTGTGAAAAACTTATTAGTGCAGTGATCTAATATATAAAACGACTGATAAAAGAACTTACACATAAATTGCAACATGGTTACAGATCAAAACATGCATACATGTATTTTATTAAGCACCTCAAGGTAGTGCAAAGAAAACATTAAGATAAATTCTTTTCTGGCAAAATTTTCGATCATTTTTACAAAAAAAAAAATCGATCATGACTGTGTATGTAATGTGTCGTGGAAGGTTTGGTGATAAGCAGATTTTGGGAAGCTGAACGATTTGGATTTGAAACAATCTTACAATATTAAATATGCGTGGTTATGTCAATATAAACATTTATGTATTAGAATTTTTTTTGTCACATTAAATTTAGTTAAAACTAAAAAGAGTTTTGGTCAGTGTTTTTAAAACCGGACCGGTTTGCGAACCAAAATTTTTTTGGGTCATGAGTCATTGTGGTTTTACCGGATTCGATCCGATTCAAACCGAGTTTGATTAGATTAAAATAAATCTAATAAAATTTGAATTTGCATATTCTTATAAAAATAAATCATATCGAATACAATATTTTAATAACCATAATGGTTAGATTTTTTTTAAAAGTAACAAACTGAGAAAATATAATAAATGTAAGAAATCAATTTAATTGTTCAAATCCAAAATCAAAAGGAAAAAAAACATTTAAACTTAATTCTCCAGATATATAATACCTTGCGAATTGCTGTTTGCAGATACGTCAAAGACCCAAGAAAAAAAGAGAAAACATCTTTACGTTATTATGTTATTAATCTGAACCCTATTTTATTTTTAAAAAGAAAATTTTAATTATTTTATTAATAAAATTTGGGTTTATTTAAGAACCATGGTTTGATTGGTTCGTTGGATCAACGGTTCTCGGATTTTTAACGGTTCAATATAAGTTTTTAACCGGTTCAATTTCAGTTGGGTTTGACACTAACCTAACCCAGATTTATTTCCGGTTCATGGTTGAACCTGGTCCGACTGCCGGTTGGGTCTGGGTTTAAAAACATTGGTTTTGGCCCAATAATGACCAATGACTTTACTACAGAGAAGGATGGACTCGAAGCGCCGTTTTGGCTAATCGTTCGGCAATCAAATTTTTCGATCTAGAGAAATATGAGGAAGAGATCGAAGCAAAATCAGAGAAGATCACTCGGATGTCATGGACAATGCCAATAATTTTTTTAGACTGATAATTGAGACTGTTGATTGCCGGAGATAGCTCTTATTAATAATTTTTTTTTGTTAAATATGTGTCTCACTTGTAACAAAAATAATGTGTTAAAAATTACAATTTGATTCTTATTTTAAGCCATCTCTCAGTATGGGCCCATGTTCTACACTTACTCGAGGCCCATCACGTTACACTGATTCTGCATGAGATGGTTTTGTTGTATGTAACAGTAGAAGAGCAGAAGCCAAAGTCGCCGTCATGGTTACGTCTCCTTTAGGGTTTTAGCCATCGATATCTCAACCAATGAATGTCTCAGAGTCGGAGGATCTTGGTCCCGTCGACACACAAGCCAACAAGCGATCTAAGACGACCTTGACTGAACCCGAAGAAAACTCATGTCTGATCCCATTTGATCTAATCATAGAGATACTCTCGAGACTTCCAGCGAAGTCTATAGTGAGATTTCGCTGCGTAACGAAACGATGGGCTTCCCTTCTCCGTCTCCCTTACTTCACGGAGCTCTTCTTGACCAAATCTTCGGCTCGCCCACAGCTCTTGTACGCCTGCGAGAAAGACGGCCACGTGTTCTTCTTCTCATCCTCCTCCTCCTCACCACAGCCTCAAATCTCGTCTCTTTTAACAACCAGTTACTATGGTATGAAAGTTCCGGACCGTTGTTATTCATTTGATGCAAGGTTTAGTTGTATCAAAGGTTTGGCCCTTCTCAGATTTCAACGCGTTTTAAACCAACGTGGGCACGTGTCGGTGATATGTAACCCTAGTACGGGACAATCATTGATCTTACCCAAATTGAAGACAAGGAGGAGGCTTGGAATGAGAAGCTATCTTGGGTATGATCCGGTTGAGAAACAGCACAAGGTGTTGTCCATGACTTGGTTAGTTCAAGGAAGTAAATGGTTGGTGGCTGAGGAGCATCAGGTCCTGACACTTGGAGGAGGAAAAGAACCGTTGTCATGGAGAAAGATTGAATGTTCCATGCCTCCTCATACTATTAGTTATAAGTACCACCATGTATGTATCGATGGTGTTCTGTATTATCCAGCGCAGAGGTCTGCAGATGACTTCATCATCGTTTGTTTCGATGTTCGGTCGGAGAAGTTCAGTTTTGTTAAAGACACTGACAGTTACACTCAGATGTTTGGATGTGCAGTTTTGAAAAACTACAATGGTAAGTTAGCTTCGCTTGGGCCTGAAACTATTAATGGAAGCTGTAGAAGTATTAGGTTGCGAGTTCTTGAAGATGTTGAGACGGAGGAATGGTCGCAGCATATATACATACTGCCTGATCTGTGGAGGAATATAGTTGGAGAGGCATTTGTAGGCTTTGTTGGAGTGACTCGGAGAAAGGAGATTGTCTTTTCGTCATCATTACTTCGGTGTCTTTTGTACTTCGATACTGAGAGGTACACAGTCGTAAGAGTTGCGATCCGAGGAATGGAAGCGGTTAAGTATCGTCAAATGTTCGTGTTTCAAGACCATGTAGAGGATTTGAAGCTTATGCAAGTGTTTTAGTTAAAAACTTTTTTTTATCTTATTGGTGAGACTGTTTTTTCTGTGATCTATTCTACTTATATCCATTCCTTTGTGAATATCTTTAAAATTTTCTTGAAGAAGTTTCATGATCCCTTGGTCTGATAAGAAACTAACTAAGCCTGTTTACATCAGCTTCACACAGGTTATTTCATCTCCTAAACATATCTGTTAATTAACAGCAGCCTTTGTTTTTTTTTCCCGTCATTTAACTTCTTACTTGTATGATGTATCACTTATCTTCTACCTTCTTTGTGTTTGTTTATGTCTCCTTCCATACTACCTCAGTTACTACTATACATGCAGCCAAAAGAGGATTGTATAAGTAAGAGACATTGACATTCCAATAATAGACATTGACATCATAAAAATACACACAGCTAAACAGCAAAAGATGTACCAGTTTTATCTGAAGCAATTATCAGTGGCAGAAGAAGGCTGCTTGATGAGTTCTTCTATTTGTACAAACTCACTGTCCCATATGACTGCAGCAGTCTGCCGGTTCCATTGGAATATTAGCTTGAACACTGTAGCAGATGCTTTTTTTTTCTAACTGTTAGGCTTTTTTTTTATTCTTAAATTGTGGTTCCAGTTGTACTACTGCGTAACAATCGTGGAAAAAGTTAATTAACCTACAGAAATTTTCCTAAAGGTTTTTAGACTTTAGTATCGTGTTTCAAAGACCCAGCGCTCGAAAGAGTAGCACTACCTTTGATTATTTGGCGTTGAAGTTGGTTTAGATGAATTTGCAATACTATCACAGGGAACAACTGCAACAAAGGTTAAAATGTCTGAAAAGGAAGCACAAGGCGTGGCCGAGAAGAAGAAAAAAAGGTAGAAGAGGACCACGCAGTGTGACTGGTTCAACAGCTGCTGGTTTTGTCTGTGCTTTTCTTTCGATATATCAAGTGGGAGGATCAGCTTTTTCTCAGCTTTTCCGGTTTGGTTTCGTTTCCAGCTTCTGGACTATAATGTTAATTTGTCATTGCAGATTTTGACCTGAAGATGCATGTCATTATCTGATATTCTGTGAATCTTTATACAAAAAACACTGTATAATAATTGCAAGTTTCTTTTTCCTTTTGGTCTCGTTCTGAGAACATATAACTCCACCAGAAGCAGCTGTATGTGTACTAATTCCCAGATTGCCAACTTTGGAGAAAGCATAATAGGTGCATCTTTTCAAGACAAAGAAGGGTATGCTCGCTTAACTAATTTTTTAATCTCTTTATACTTTTCTAGGGTTTGTATACTCAGACATAGAGAGAGTCTATGATCTTGTAAACCATCATATGTGTTTTCCGATATTTCATAATGGATGTTGTGGATCTCTGATCCATCCCATCCTAAATGTAGCGATGAAAAATTCTTAAAGTCATGAACAAAAATTAAATTGATAAAAAAGATCATGGGACCAGGAAATTGTAGTGAGTGATATCATAAGTTACAAATTTCTTCCAATAAAGTCTTACTAAGTTACAATTGACTCAACAATTGATATTAGTACTATAAATTCCTTAACAAAACAATTGGAGAAAGAAAGTATCCATATACCTCAGATTAATAATTAAAAAAATAATGTCTTGTACTTTTAAACAAAAATAATGTGTCAAAAAATACAATTTGATCCTCTATATATTAATTTTATATATTAATCTTAGAACATTACAACATATTTTTGTAGACATATGTCATCACTAATATGATTCTTAGAATATTTTAAAAAGTAAGTTGGTTCATATGAATATATATATAATAGTTTTAATTAAACTAACTATAAAATTAAAACTACGGAAGTGTCTTAAGTAAATTATTTCTTTAAATAAAAATTATGAAATTATCTAATATGGTTAATATATATATGACAATTAATGATTATGAATCATATATATATATATATTTACAGCAATTTTTGTATCTTTTTTTGTTTAGTTTTATATTATTAAATTTAATAAAAAAATAAAATTAGATTTTTTATATGTTGTATTTTGAATTTTAAAAAACGACTATAAATTACTAAAAATAGTAAAAATATCATTGCAACTTCGGGAAATCCATGCATCTTTTGAGACGGTTTTCAACCGGTCTCGAAACTCTTTGGTTGGATTTTTCATCGTCGATAATTCGACTTACGTGTGTTCTATCGACCGTAGGCTCCACGATTACAAGTGAAGATTTGATTTTTGGATATGTATCTAGAGTGAAACAAATTATTTTTTTAAAAAAATTAACATTTATGTAATTCACTGAAAGTCATAGAATAAGTTGAAAAAACAAAACTGATATCAGTGAAACCGAAACAAAAATGAAAACACAATTTTACAGAGGTAGAAAACGAAAACACTTATGGAAAATCAAGAGTAAAAAAATCGAAACGAAAATTTAATTCTTAATTTTTTTAAATTAAGATTTTTGTAATTCACTGAAAGTCATAGAATAAGTTAAAAAAAAACGAAACTGATATCAGTGAAACCGAAACGAAAATGAAAGCACAATTTTAAGAAGTAGAAAATGAAAACACTTATGGAGAGTCAAGAGTATAAAAATCGAGAGCAGAAAACCTAACCCAATTTCGTCATTTTATAATCGATATCGGCTATATAATTTCAGTGATTTACATCAACCATAAAACTTAATTTTTTTGTGCATATGAAGTCTTTATATAATTTAAATGATATATAATACGTTAACTCTGTTAACTCTTCAACAACGAGAGACCAACATTTATATTTGTCATTTTACAATCGATAACAATTATAATATTACAAAATGTTAAAACCATTTAATAAACAAATATTAGTATAGAAAATATCCGCGCGTATCATCTAGTTCTTATTATAAACCATCCCTCAGTGTGTGCATACATATCTTATACACGGCCTTACTCGCGGCCCATCACGTTACACTCTTCTGCATAAGATGGTTTGTATTGTAGAAGAGCAAAAGCCAAAGTCGCCGTCATGGTTACGTCTCCTTTAGGGTTTTCCATCGGTGTCTCAACCATGAATGTCTCAGCGCTTCCGGATCTTGTTCCCGTCGACACACAAGCAAACAAGCGACCCAAGACCTTGACTGAACGCGAAGAAAACTCATGTCTGATCCCATTTGATCTAATCATAGAGATACTCTCGAGACTTCCAGCGAAGTCTATACCGAGATGTCGCTGCGTAACGAAACGATGGGCTTCCCTTCTCCGTCTCCCTTACTTCACGGATCTCTTCCTGACCAAATCTTCGACTCGCCCACAGTTCTTGTTCGCCAGCGAGAAAGACGACCACGTGTTCTTCTTCTCCTCCTCCTCATCACAGCCTCAAAGCTCGTCTCTCTTAACGACCAGTTACTATGGTATGAAAGTTCCGGACCATTGTTATTCGCTTGATGTAAAGTATAGTTGTATCAAAGGTTTGGCCCTTCTCAGATTTAAACCCGTTTTAAACAAACATGGGCACGTGTCGGTGATATGTAACCCTAGTACGGGACAATCGTTGATCTTACCCAAAGTGAAGACAAGGAGGAGGATTGGAGTGAGAAGCTATCTTGGGTACGATCCGGTTGAGAAACAGCACAAGGTGTTGTCCATGACTTGGTTATATTATGGAAGTCATCAGTTGGTGTCTGAGGAGCATCAGGTCCTGACACTAGGAGGAAAGAAAACGTCATGGAGAAAAATTGAATGTTCCATAACTTATACTAGTAACTATAAGTACCACCACGTATGTATCGATGGTGTTCTATATTATCCAGCGCAGAGGTCTACTGGAGAATTCATCATCGTTTGTTTTGATGTTCGGTCGGAGAAGTTCAGTTTTGTTAAAGACACTGACAGTTACACTCAGGCTTATCAATGTGCAGCTTTGAAAAACTATGATGGTAAGTTAGCTACACTCTGGCCAAAAACTACTAGTGGAAGCTTTAGAAATATTAGGTTGCGAGTTCTTGAAGACGTTGAGAAGGAGGAATGGTCGCAGCATACATACATTTTTCCTGATCGGTGGAGTAATATAGTTCGAGAGGGATTTGTAAGATTTGTTGGATTTACTCCGACAAAAGAGATTGTCTTTTTGTCATCACATTTACAGTGTCTTGTGTACTTGGATACCGAGAGGAACACAGTCGTAAGAGTTGGGATCAAAGGAATGGAAGCGGTTAAGAATCTTCGTGTGTCCATGTTTCAAGACCATGTAGAGGATGTGAAGCTTATGGAAGTGTTTTAGTTATTGTTGAGACTGTTTCAATCTGTTTTTTTTTTTCTGTGATCTATTTTTACTTATATATATTCTTATGTGAATGGTGTTATCTTTAAACATTCTTGTAGAATTTTCATTATTGGTAAGAAACTCAGAGATTTTATTAACAGCGCATCATCCTTTGTGCTTTTACCATCATTTAAACATGGCTTCGTCAACTCTACTCTTAAAATTTCTATATCACTTTCACCTCTCAGATTCCTAAACCATTTATACGTTAATATCGTGTTGCACTTTGTAATGAACTTGAAGCAATTGAGTGAAGAATGTAGCTGAGTTTCTTAGCTGCGTTATATGTTAGTGTAGAGATTTTGAATCAGGTCTCCTCTGCATTCGCCTTAGAGAGATTCTCCAGTAGATGAGAGAAAACTGTCAAGATCTCTTTGGGATCCCTTCTCTTGATGACTTACTCTTTCATATAATATCCAAAAGCTTTATTGATTATAAATATCAGTAACTGAAGAAAATGCAAATAAATTAAATAATTTCTGAAACTGTGACAAAAAAGGGCAAACAATAAAATAACAAGAGTTGGTTGACAAGAAGAGGAGTGGTGATTCTCTCGAACACACATTCCTTCTCGTCTCTCTTTTCTTTCTGTAATGTTTTTGCGTTACATTAATGTTTTTGGGTAACAAGTTTAAATGTAGGAGTCTAGAGAGAAATCATAAGCATCGACTGTGATGTAAGTTGCAGTTGTTATAACCGTCTCCGCTGCCTTTTCCCAACCCTCTGGTTAGCTGATGAACCGGTGTTATGAGATGCAGAGGATATGTCCGGAACAAACACTGAGTGGTAGTTGAAATGTCTAGGCCAGTTTAGACCAGAAGCTGTTGGTGGAGAGCAAATCTGTGGAACCGCCCATGATGTCTCACCTCCCAAGCAGTTGTTCTTATCTTCTCCATCTTCCTCTCCAGATCTCATCATCGAGGAACTGTCTGAATCTCCTCTTCTACTAGTATCCGCCTGCAAAAAAGAAAAGATAAATCAGAAGACCAAATGATTCATCCTTGTTACACACTAATGATAACTAATATGTTTACCTTAGGTGAACCGTTATTATCCATGTATTCATAGCTCTGATCAAAGTCGGTTAATCCGAAAATCTCATCTATTTGCCACTGAGGTATGCTTCCTCCATTAGCTGATCCATTGCTTGCTATAGGAAGCTTTGTAGAAATGTGATCACTCACTTTAGTTTCAGGTAAACCCACCTGATGATCAAAGTCCATCTTCTGAGTCTCAGATGTAGGCAGGGTACATGGTTTCATCTCCTTGGTGGTTTTATCATCATTGGATGGTGGTGTAGAAGGACCTGTGTCCGTAGCTGATTCAAGCCCAACTCTGATTCCAGTCAGAAGAAACCGCTGGTGAGCTGAAACATAAGGATTCACAGTGTGGATTGCCACATCACATTTCCTACACAGCAAAGCTCTATCTTGCAAACAAAAGAAGAATCCAGTAGCTTCCTGTAAAATACGAAAATAAACTAAGAAACTGGTTCATCCATGGCTTCACTAAAAAGGTTCAGACTTTTCAAAGAAAATACAAAGGCTTTCTCATACCTAAAGAGAAAGATTGAAACTTTGAGATGAAAGAGAGATGAGAGTCAGACCTGACAAATGTCGCATTTGGGTATGGAAGAGGAAGAGACAGAGAGAGAGACTCTCTGGTGTTTACCGGCGAGTTTATTAGCGGAGTGAACTTTCTCATCGCAAGCCAAACACAACGCGGCTTCGTCGGCGCAACACAGCACCGCCGCTTCCGCCGCCTCGCAAACGTTACATTGAATCTTCATCCTTTAATCACCAAAAAATCTTCGAAAACGATTCAGGGTCTCGAGAAAACAAAACTTCTCCTTTCGTTTCTTCTATTTTTTTTTTATTCACTTGAAAGGATTAATGTCGGAGACTTCAGATTTGTCTCCTGGAGGCTTTGTCCGAAAGGAGAAATTTTTTGATGATATCTAGTCAAACTGGATTTATTTATATTTTTTCTGACTAACAAAATTACAACAAATCTGTTCGTTTGGATTCTAGATAAGTCGTTTGGGGAATAATATCATTTAAATTAATAAAATAGTAATAAATAGTGGCGGTAGGAGGATTTGTATTTCGAAAAAGAAAATGAGGGTCTTTTTGCATAGCTTACAAATTGGTGGGGTCGAATAGAAAATATTTTATAGGCTGATGAGTGAACAATGTGTATACACGTAAAATATCTTAATTGCATGGAGTGTCAAGCTGTTTATTAGCAAAAGATCTTCCAGAGGCTGCGCCAACCGTAACCAGTAAGCTCATCTCCATCACTTGAATTGTCGGGAACTTCATGCTCAAAAGATCTTTTGTTTGAGAATGATGAGATCGATAATATACAATAATATTATGTAAACTGATTCAAATTTAACTCAAAATTGAGATTCGAGCATGAAACGGAAAATTGTTGGTAAAAAAAAATGGAGATCCAAATTACATAGCTTATTTTCACTAGCTTTTTCTGAACAAAAAGAAAGAGATGAAAGTGATGCAACTATACAAGTAGAATAGTATCAGTCTACCACGTCATTTTGACTACTTTTAGGAAGAATCTTTTTTTTATGTTAGTTTACATATACAAGTTTGTCCTGGTTCATTCATTATACTATCTACGTGCAGAGCCGGATCTGAGATTTTGGGGGCCTGTAACCATGTCTTATGTAAAAAATTTTCTGTCTACATGATAGCGAAATGTTTTATAGAAAAATATCCCATCATATGATATCAAAATTATATTAATACACGTTTGATTAACAGGAAGGAAGAACATTTGCACGGATACAGAGAGAGGGACTCTCTGGTGTGAAAGATCTTTCACCAAAATTAACAATTTGCACGGATAAAGAAAAAATCTAGAAGATGATATTATTTTCTCTTTATCAAGAGGATTAAATACATCCACGTTCTTGGTTCAAGAAAGATAGCAACTCGAATTAAACTTCTTCGAGCACCAAAGATTCAAGAATCAACGAAAGTCTCTAAACTAACTCATAACTTTAAGAACAAACCTACTAAATCTAGTACCTTGATCTGATTTGAGTAAAGCCATGAGATAAGAAAGCGTCTAAGACCAGCGCACCAGATAATATCTCTATTGTATCACCGAGCTGTACGTTGTAGCGAACCTGACTGACAACCGTCCATGTAGATATGGTCTAAATATCAGTGATAGATATTATCTAAAATTTCAACTGGATTTATAAGCAACAAAAAAACGCTTAAATCCAATATATCCCTTTTTCTTATATTGAATGTTTTTCTTTTTGAAACTCAACGTTTTTCTTTTTTTTTTCCAATTCTCAAAAAGATGTTTTTTTTTTCAAACGTTTGAAGTTTATTTAGATCATTCAAAGTTAGATCTGAGATTTAAGGAGTTATAATAACTTTTAGGCCAATCTTAACATTTTTTTGATGATTTAGAAGCCATTAAACTTAGGTATAATAATTCTTAAATATAGGGTTCAAGGTGAATGTTTCATCGGATTGTACCTAGAATCGGCTATCAGTTAAATGATAAATTCCAAATCATCATTACAGAAGCTGCGGCAGCAACCAGTGTTTTTGTGTTTCATATAATAAGCTTTACATGCAAGTCACCTCACAGGAGCAGACGCATAGCCTTTGTGTAATATACAAGTGCCCAAAGACTGAAATAGTTTCTATAGTTTGCATAGTTGAGCATCACATGCCTATTGAATACTCCTCTCATTTCCTGAAATGTTGTTACTTGTAAAGTTATGTCATATCTGACTGAAGTGTAAAATAAAAAAAGAAGTAGAAAGATTTGGAAACTCACCTCTTGCGGGAAATCACCACTATCCAACTGTGAATTGATCAACACTTTAGCTGCGCGATGAGCTGGCAAAGGGTCTCTCTGCATCTGACCAGCCATTATTAGGCTCATCATTGCTTGTCCTGTATTAACTACATGGGTCTTGTTTCCTTCCAAAGGAGTGTATTTCTTGTTACGGCAAGAAAGGTAACTCTCTCCCCAATCACCTTCACTGTTTTGTGTCTCTAGAAGAAACTGAGCCGCTCTACGGATAGCATCACAGTTATAGTAAGTCTTGCCTCCAGCCACAAGACCTCTTAACGCAAAAAAGGTTCCAGACGTGAAACACACACCCCAGCTCCCGTACCACGAACCATCCGGCCTTTGAAAGCTTTCTATGTATTTTACACCATTCTTGATAAATCTTTTGACCTCTTCGCCTCTGTGATCCGGAAACTGTTTCAAGAACCGAGCCAACGCTACAATCGCTGACCCCGTACATTCTACATACCTAAAAAGATCAATATATCACATAGTCAGGGCAGGATATGAGATTTAAAGGGCCATAAACTTTTTTATGGCACATAGTCAAAATCCATTTTTCAGTATTAAAAAGAGAAAAAAAAAATATTATGGTAAAAGATAGTACTCATGCTCGACCATAGTGTTTTCCATAAACTCCACCGGACTAAGCCACTGCATTAATTTTATTTTTAAGTTACACTAAAAGAAAAAAAAAATCAATACGAAAAAAGAAGAAGTATACGTACTTCTAGCCAGGTACTCCCACGGGCAGCCTCCCACGCTGTTACGCCTCCATTTTTGCTCTGTTCATATTTTGTAAGCAAGTTAGTTAACGAGCTTCATTATGCACGTGGTGATTTGGTTAATTATGTTACCTGGAAATAGAGAAGCAAATTAACGGCATCATAGAGCCTCTCTACATCCATTTTCCCACCAATATAATCCGAGGGCATGCTTCCAAAGACGAGGCAGCACTAGACCGGCGGCCAACCACGGTTTAAATTTTAATATTTTCAGAGTTAATAAATTGCATAGATTACTTAGTTAAGAACTAATCATGTGGTTCGAACCTCTAGACTCTCAGCAGTACAATCCGAAACAGGCCATCCTTGGTCTTGGTCCGAAAATGTCCATCCTCCTTTTGCAAGGTCTTTAAACATTTTCCTATGATCACCGGGAGGGTTTTGTGCAAGCTGAGATTTTTTCAAGTAATCATATCCTTTGATGAACGTTGATCTAATGATCTCATCATCATCATCATCATCATCATCATCATCATCATCATCATCATCATCATCGACATCTTGAGAGGCTAAGATGACTTGGAGTGAGAGTGCTGTATCCCACAATTGGCTACCAAAAGACTGCACCAAGTAACATATTAAAAATGTCAACATTTTCCTGTTCAAAAAAATGTCAACATTTTCGTAACAGTTCGAATTGATCTGTAAATCATATATATTTACAAGTCAAAGTAAAATTTTCGGACTTTCGAATCGAATGTGTTGATTTTTTGCTTTGTATTTACAAACCCAAAAGTATTGTTCGGATTTGTGTATTTGTATTTTTGGCAATCGCATCCATCTAAATACATTCAAATCCATTATAAAATAAAATCTAGTAGTAAATTTGTATGGTTAAATAACACATGATTTAAATTAGGATTTAAAAATCATGGATCCAATAACAATGATTTAAACAGATATTAAAATCATAACATTAATACACTTGATCTACTTAAAATACAAAAAAAAAAATCTCCAAGTAAAAACAAGAGGCAAAAAGCAACTAACCTGGATTTTTAAACCATCTTCACCAATCCATATGTAATCGGGCACTCGAGCAAGATGTTTCTTGAAATAATCACCTTCTGGGTCCTCTACCCAACAAGCCAGCATGTGAAACGGCTATCAAATAATTGACGTTGCTATTACTATAAGTCATTCGAATTTTAAACTTCTTTTAAGGAAAACCTTTTTTTTTTTAATTTTTATCATCATTTGTAATAATACAAGTAACTCAAGAAAAAGAAAATACCTTTGAGGCACATCCACCAGTGAAGTAACGGCTGGCTTCATCATGATAATGAAGGAGTTCCATTGTTATTCCAAGAGCCTTTTGCCTGATGAGCTTGTTAAAAGGCCATCGACCTAGGATATGCTCTGACATGATATGAACACTTTTCCAGAATAATTCTTGTAAAAATGACTGTGGATTGTACAGATCTTCCTGCATCATCATTTTTGGATTATGACTCAACTTTGAGAAGCTGAGAATTAGATGAGGATAGAAGGAAAATAAGAAGGAATTAACCAAGTATGACAACAGTGTTACACAGAAAAAAAAAAAAACCAAGTATGACAAAAATAAAACTTTCACTCTCTTAATAAAGAATCTGTAACATCCCAGATTTGTGGTACATGGAAAGGATTAAGAGAATTGATTTGGCTACTTATGTCACCAAAATTGACTTACCTTTTTCGGAGCTCATTCTGAATGAACTCCATAGTTAAGCGTGCTTGAGCTGGAGTAGTGAAAGGATGGTTGACATATCGGGAAGTGATTTGCGATAGCGTGCGAGTGAGGCCACAACACGGGAAAAGGTTGGGTGGTGATTGTAGGGTCAGTAAACATTACTCTTGGGCCTTGGATAATTAACGACCGACCATCGGATGAAATAGAGCCAACAAGCCGAGAGAGCGGGCGTGGATGGCCTATTACCCATGGGTGATCGGGGCGTTACAGAATCTTTCTAAATCCTCTTGAATCTGGATAACTCGTCAGCTCCGGTGGCCGGCAATCACTCGGCCCGACGTTGGAGGCATCTCTGTTTCTCTCCTTTTCTCTTGGCTTCTATTCCCTTCCAGATGTACGATATGCTCATGGCTATGGTTGTGCCACTAGAGAGATTACATTTAGAATTTTTAGAGTTTGGTGGCTCAGCTCTTCTTTCCCTCTTAGATCTGACTCCTTTGTTTATCAGCAAGCAGTGGGGAAGTGTGGATCTATCTGTTTTGATCCTCTCTCCTTTTTTTTGACTGACTTAAAGTATTGGTCAAAATCTAAGAAGAGTTCTAGAGGGGGGGGGGGGGGGGTTTGACGTGGCTCGTTTCAAGGTGCTTGGGGATGGGCTCAGTCTTCCCCCACTCCATTAAAGTGTTCAGTGGAGGTTCCATTACTCAGGCATGTTCATGTTTCGATCACTGCTGTGGACTGTGGTGTTTGGTCTCTGGTCTTGGTGTGTGAAAGTTTGTGTAACTTCGGAGTCACTTGGTCGTCTATGACTACGACGCTTGAAGCTTTTCGTCCATCTTCACTTGCTCCTCTTTCTACCATAATTTCGTTGTTTTTTTCTAAAATACAATTTCTTAATATAAAATAAAATATAGAATAATGGTATATTTTGTATAAATACATAAAAATTAGCAATTTCTATTTTCTAGAAAAATAGAAATGTGTTAGAACGATTTTGCTTCCTAATACTATTATAGAAACATAGAGGTTGGTTGGATACACTCTCAGTTGAAGTGATAATTTTTGTTTTGTAAGGGCAAAACTTTCATTTAAAATGTCACACAACTTAGCATTAAACTGAGCCACGATTTCCTTTTCGTCCATCCTCAAATGCTAAAATCTTGATGCTAGCATATCCATCTTAGTTTGCTTGACATTTGTAGTATCTTCAAACACAGTCTCTAATATTCTCCATGCATTTTGAGCTGAAACATATTAAGAAATAAACTTGAAGTAGCTTGCAACAATAACTTGAAGTAGCTTGCATTGTAAATCACAGTCTTGGCCAGTTGAAATTAGAAACTTTCTTCTCTCCAGTAGTCTATTGATATCTTGGTTTAAGAACTTGAACCTTCTCATCATCAAGCATCACCGGATGGCTCTAACCAGCTTCGATAGAACTCCAACAATCCTCATCAAGACCACTAATAAAAGTTTGCATACGAACTTGCAAATATCCATAATTGAATGAATCAAGACATGGTTTTAATTTGTCATAGACATTCCTTTTGATATGCTTTCATCAAAAACTTTGTCCTTCTTTATGAACCAGATTATATCTTCACCATATATGATCTTACTAATAACTTAGGTGATCCGGTCTGATACCAATTGCAAGTGAAATGAGGTCAGAGTAAAATGCAGAAATAAACAAAGCACAAGTTTTTCTCTTTTCGGATTTACTAAAACAAGAAAGCAAATACAATTTATTTGCTAAAGCATAAATCAAGCACAACCCTCCTGAGATACCGCCACTTTCTGTTATAAGAATTCTTTAGGAAAATCCCAATCCGAAGCTAAAAACTCCTCAAAAATCTAGAATTTAGTTTTCCTAGTTTCGAAAATCTGTCAGCAAGTATTTCAATACCCATAGCACAACACAACATTCAAAAGCTTGATCACAGATGCACCAAACAAAAATCTCTTGATTTTCATATCTTGGAGAAACATCGCTTCTCCTAGAGATATGCTCTCCTAGAATATATAACCAGAACTTGCTTCCCAAATTCTTCCAAAGAACTTAAGAAATTTATTTCTTCTTAAGTAATAATTCTCTTACATTTTTGTCTTTAAGTAATATTATTTATATTTAATGTAATTTTCCAATAAATATATGAACTCTTCTCGTGTAGTAACTCATGTACTTCACGAACTGATAAATAATACACATTTTCATAAATATCTCTACATATCATGAAAGAAACCATAAACTAACTTTAGAATTGATAGATGACATTGAGTTTCCAATCTAAAACCAATTAAGAAACAATGAAATGTATTATCTCTCTTACATATTATTACTATGTCATGTGTTTGATTCTCAAAATCGTAGTTATATTTTTGATCATTCATTAATCTCAGATGTGTATGTCGAGAACTTTATACCTTAGCGCACCGATTGCGAGCTTGGCTCCAGATAATTTTTTCGTAAGGTTCAGGGTAAAGCTCTCCCCGAAGTTGTCGAATGAGGGGTGTTGGTGTAGCTACAAACTTTTTACCATACAAGTATGATATGCCCATGAAAATATCCCGGGAATATATATAAAGAGTACCTGTTTCAGAAAAGAAAACAAATAGGGAATATAATACTGATGAAGATTAGTAACTTAATCCATTGTAAGAAAATGCATAATATTGATGAACGTGGCGGTGGAACCTCCGTTAAATGGTGAACAAGAAGGGAACATCCACACTTCAGGCGGTATGGGTTTGCAACCAGACCAATCATACACTCCAAGAATCTACGTGAGCGTAACAAAATCAAGACAATCAACTACTACAAATGTTAAGGAGTAAATGTTAAAATAATAAAACATTTATAAATTAATATTCGATAAATTAATATATACTAAAAATATCTATACTTAATATAATTTTATAGTTTCAAATTGAGTTTTTGATTCAATTGGTATTTTAATTAATTAATATCTTTATAAATTAATAAAAAAATATAGTTATGGTGTAGTCCTAACATTATTAATTTATAGAAGTTTTAAATACTTATTTAAAAATTTCTTATATTCATATTTATCAAACCTCAAAACATAATATTGTTTTTTACTTTTATCAATACATCTTTATCTACTAAAGTGGCTCTCCTAATCCTATAGGATATATACCGGTCCAACTGTCAACTGATATGATTTTTACTAGGGTACTAATATTTAAATCAATCTCAGAATCAATAATATCCTAAGTGGAAACTAAAGGATTGCAAAAGAATCAAACCAAAACAAAATTAAATATATTTTAAAAACTTTGGTTTCATTATCTTAAAATGTGTTAGGTGGATGCCATAATTAAGTACCGACAGCCAAGCTTTTCCGATCAAGGGCGTGTACGTGGCACCACCACGATCAAGGATCCATTTACGAGCCCTGGCACAGCTACCTTCTTTATCATCGTCATCGTATGCTTCTTCTCCCAAAATCCGTAGGCAGATATAGTTGATGACTGTACAGAACATAGAGCTACGGCCATCCACGTGCATTCCCCACCCCCCATCTTCATTCTATAAACCAATTATAATCATCAAAGTTAAGAATCTATCTTGATCTACACAAATCTGCTGTGCAATATATATATATTCGAGTATGTACCTGATGGTTGCACATGTAGCGCAACAACTCTTTGCGATGCTCTGAAGTAAGAGTTTTCTCTAGATTTCCAGTGATGTACAAGCATATGATCTATATAATGTTATATCTTTAATTATATATATTTGATTACTAGAAAACAAACGAACAAGTTTGATAGAGATAGCTAGTGAAGGTAGAGTGGCTCACAAAGGGAGCTTCGAAAAACAAGCAACCAGAGTTTTCAGCTGGCCAATGCCCATCCTCAGCTTGCAACGCCGTGAGATAGTGTATCCCTCTTCTCAGGGCTGTCTTCGCATCCTTGTACGATATATTCTCCGGACTCCCTATTTCCACTCGTGGAATCTTCTGCTCAAACTTCTTTTCCCTTAGAAACTAATTAGATCCATCCAGCCCAAAATAAATTAAAGCAAAAACTTATATGTTATCGAAAAATCTAGAAGATATTCAAACACAAATGTCAAGACTAAAAATATACATCAGTATCTTATCACAGAAAATTTAATACATATATATCCCTAACAATGCCCAAACTACATCATTAAAAGTATTATGTCCATGTATAGTTGAAACATCCACCTGCATTCGCCATAGGAGATCAGCACTGGTTTTGCAACGCGACCGGGTTACGAGGAAATTTCTACGAGCTTCATCGACCTCAGCGAGTTCCTCAGGGGAGCAAGCACCAGCATCAAACTCCCAAGTTTGTCTTCCGGTGTAGTTGTTTGTGGTGAGCAAATACGACTCATCTTCCGCCTTAGCGCCGATCCTCAGCCTCCACATATTGAATCAATCGTTTTACTAATCAACAAGAACCTTATCTCAGGATATAAAACTCGACCATGTCTTAACTACTGGCAATGCCATGTTTAATCTATTCATATAATTGTATATATATTTTTCAAATGCTTTCTTAATTAAATACAAAGAATCTTTCATTAATAAAGAATCTTTCATTAATGTTAGTGGTAAACGCTTGCTACACAGAATTATATTTTAAAAAATGCTTGGCGGATTTATAGAAATCAGACAAGCAGCAAATAGTTAGCTGTCCGGTCAGACACCGTCAAATTAAAAAATGGTTCAACAAGTGCTAAACGAATAGCAACCGACAACTTTTAAACAGAGAAAATGCAAAGCAAAATGTAAGAAAAGATTTGAAACTTTCCAAATCAGCTAAGCAATAAACTACTATCTGTCGTCCACTCGTCCACTCATAGATTGTCAAATAAAAATGGTTCTGCAAATAGAGAAGACACAGGCTCAGAGGAAACAAATAGAAAATACCGGCCATGTGCTACATACACTATTTGAATTTTTTCGATGACAATAAAATAGATCATCGATTTGATAAAAGATTACATCATGATCATTGTATTTATCTTTATATCAGATATATAACATATTTTATTCAACTTGAATTAAAAAGAACAATTCTCCATAATAACATTTTAAAATTTTTTTGTCTCTAAAATAGCACAAGAAAAAGAAAGTCATAAAAATAACATTCACTAAAAAAATTAAATGCAGTTGCTAAAAAAAGAATTAAATGTTTTAATACCTTTATTTTATAATTGATAAAAACAAACAAAAAATAAAATTGAAAGAACTATCTCTCTCCTCAATCAACATCTCCATCGGCTCCTATTCTCCTCCATCATCTCGGACGAAGAACACGGCTCTGAATTCCTAAATCTTCGTTTCGCTTCCAATTCAGGCCTTCTCTCTCTCTCTCTCTCTCTCTCTCTCTCTCTCTCTCTCTCTCTCTCTCTCTCTCTCTCTCTCTCTCTCTCTCTCTCTCTCTCTCTCTCTCTCACTCTCATACCTGAACACACACTAGTTTCAACTTTCTTGATACGACTAGCCCTTGTTTGTTTTGGATTCTTACAATAGACAAAGGTTGCAAGAAGTAACAAAGGCAGTGCAAATAAGCTGATGAGTATTCACTACAAGAAAAAGTATCATCCATAGCGTCCGTAAAACGCTATCACAGAGATACATAGCGTTTTAAGTGCGCTGTGTCTGCCCCCGTTATCTTTTCTTCGGTACTTTATATAGCGGTTTTTATGTGCTATGTTAAATAGTTTTTCTAATAGCGTTTATTTTATTATGTGATCGTATATCTTATAATAGCAGATAATAATTGCTATTATATCAGTATTAAAAAATAAAAAAAAAAATAATAATAAAAAATAGAAATAAAAATATTTAATTTTTATAATATACAGAAATTGGTTACATATTTATGACTGTACAATTGTATATCAAACTAAAAGAAACAAAAACAATTTAAAAAAAATTAAACCTACACATAAATTTTCCTAAAATTCTCTTTACAACTGCACCCCACACCACGACCATCTCCACCGCCTTGCACTTCTTCCCACTTATCTCTTGCAATATTCCATAACCATGTACTACTACAAGGCATATTAAAAGCAGTATCAATGACCTTGGTTACAAACAAGCAAGGCTAACCAAACGTTTCCTTGGTTCCGTTGACATAAAATTAGGAAGTGGGAGTATTCGAACCTGAGAGCTAGCTCCGAAAGATAGACACACTAATGTCACCTTAGAAACAGCCAATCTTCCTGTGTTAACCTCATTGGTGTTTGAAGTAATAGGCAGCTTCATGCTTTATCCATTAGAGGAAGTCACAGCTAACACTGGAAACTTCATGGCTGACACAGAGGGAATTAAAGTCTTACTAGCAGCAGCGATCTGCAAAACATCAAACGACAGTTAGTAAATAAAGGGACACAGAGACCTACAGCATCTAAATTGTGCATAGCTAAAAGTAATAGCAGAGTGTGACATAAAGTAGTATCACTACCTAACCACCATGCTCTTTGAACTCTTTCATATCAGCAAGGTATCCCTGATTCATCCCATCGTACACAACAACAATTAGAGAAAAAAAGACAACAGAAAGAAAACTCTAAGAAGATAAGACCTTACATCCAAGATGGGTTTGAGAAGTGGATTCAATCTGTTCTTTGAAGAAGAAGCACCGAACCTGCATAAAGATACAAACTTTAAGGACTGTTTATTAGCCTACTACAAAAGACGAAACAAAATCAGTGTTAGAAACAAAAAAAATCAGGATTGAGTAAGAAATATAATTAGGGGAGAAGAACCCTACCTCACGTTGAATCGAAGAGAACTCCGCCCCATTCTCCCTACCTCCTCTGGTCTTCAAGCTCACTACAACCAACTATGCTCACGACCCTTCCTGTACCAAAATCAAAGCAAAATCTCATAAAGAGACAGAGAGACGGAGAGCCAGAGAGAGAGAGACTTCCCCCTTTATTCATCTTCTCACGCTCTCTCTCTCTCTCGACTTGCGAAGGAGGTTGAAAGCGAAGGAGGTTAAAAGGTGAGGAGATTGACTCAATCTGGTTGGAAGATTAAGAATCTGAGATGGGTTCGAAGAAACAGAGATTCCTTCTGCCTCTCTCCTTCTCATGATGCAAGACTCGAGATTAACTTTCATATTTAACAAAAAGATCAAAACTTTTGAAGATTTACTTTGGTTTCTAACGAAATCTGAGAGAGAGAGAGAGAGAGGAATTGGGAGAGAAGAGATCGACCAAGGAGATGAGAATGAGGATGATAAATCTTAGCCTTTGGATTGAAATATTCAATGGTTTAGATTAGAATCCCTGTAAATAAGGATAGACCAATGGAAATTTTTCTTTTTTCTATTTTTTCTTTTAGTTTTATCTGATAATAAAACGGATTTGAAAATATTTGAAAGT
Source organism: Hirschfeldia incana (assembly GCA_026261945.1). Classification (NCBI taxonomy): domain Eukaryota; kingdom Viridiplantae; phylum Streptophyta; class Magnoliopsida; order Brassicales; family Brassicaceae; genus Hirschfeldia; species Hirschfeldia incana. The sequence continues at coordinate 7,412,968 of JABCMI010000011.1, read as the reverse complement.
ACTTAGCGGTAAAGTGAAATTATTTTCCGCCTAAACAAAAGATAGCATTAAACTTAGTAATGCTATTATATATACGTTTTTTGATAGCATTCACATACAAACGCTATCTTAAACTATGAATTATGTCAATGATAGCATTTACATAAAAAACGCTATCTTTGTCCGCTATCTTTATCCACTTTCCTTGTAGTGATTACAATGTCCCATCAAAACAAAACAATAGAGAGCACACACAAAGGCAATAAGATTTCCACTCAAAAACAATATTATTAAAGAACAAGGATAATGAAAGAAACTCGTAGCGAGGCTCAAAACATGAAGAAACATAAGAGAACCAAAGAAAACACATGAAGAAAGCAATGTGAGATCATTATTCAAGAAAAGAAACTCAAAACTTGAAGAAAGAAAAGAGAAGAATCAACTACATGAAGAAACAACACCGTTACCTCCAAATGTGAAAGCTCCTGAGTTAGTAGCCGGAGCCCGGAGTAGATCTAGTCATCTTCAGATGTGTTTGTAGTGAGGATAACCACAATCCAATTATCATCAGAAGCAATACCAATGCCGGTGAACTTAGAATCATTCAGGTTCTTGTTGTACCGTGACTTTGTGAAACTGGACAAGACAAGACTCGAATCAAGGTCTGGAACACAAGCTGGCATGATGTCACCTGCGGTTACGTTGAGTTCGCATTTGGTGAGGAAATCAAGGAAGCCTGGGAAAGCAGGTTGGCACCCAGGGACCGAAGCAGTGCATGGTTGGTGTTTGAACAGGTCTGTGATTTCTTCAGCGAGACATTCTGCGTTGTCGTTATATGTGAGTGTTGTTAGGTTTAGAGATGTTCTGTAGTCGTTGATGCCTGTAAGAAGAATTTCTTCCTCATCTGTTGATTTCAAAGAACACAAGAAATCATTTTCTTGCATGTGAAACAAGAATTTGAATCAAAACTTAACTAGTAAGAACATTAAGTGTTCATTAACCTCGCAAGCGCGGATAAATGTTATTTGATCATATCATTTCGAAAATACAATTTTTCATATCGAAGTGAGATGGTGAATTATAAGTTTATAACATTCGGATGATATCATTGAATAGTTAAAAAATATCAACAAAAATGACCTTACTCATCACCCTTATATTGACGATAACGTTGGGAGAATTATGACATGATGGTTAAAAGATCAAAGTTAATATTCAATAGTTATTATAAATTTCAGCTAGTGTAAACTTATACCGGAACACACACTAGTTTCAACTTTCTAGATACGAATAGCCCTTGTTTGTTTTGGATTCTTGCCATAGACAAAGGTTGCAAGAAGTAACAAAGGCAGTGCAAATAAGCTGATGGGTATTACAATATCCCATTAAAAAAACAATAGAGAGCGCACAGAGACAATATGATTTTCACCCAAAAACAATATTCTTAAAACAAACAAAGACTATGAAAGAAATTTATAATGAGGTTCAAAACATGAAGAAACATAAGAGAAGAACCAAAGAAAACACATGAAGAAAGCAATGCGAGATCATTATTCAAGAAAAGAAACTCAAAACATGAAGAAAAAAAGAGAAGAATCAACAAACATGAAGAAACAACACCATTACCTCCTGAGTCAGTAGCCGGAGTAAAGCCACTTTCAGATGTGTTTGTGGTGAGGATAACCACAATCCAATCATCATCAGAAGCAATACCAATGCCAGTGAACTTAGAATCATTCAAGTTCTTGTTGTACCGTGACTTTGTGAAATTGGACAAGACAAGACTCGCTTCAAGGTCAGGAACACAAACTGGCATGATGTCACCGGCGGTTACGTTGAGTTCGCATTCGTTGAGGAAATCAAGGAAGCCTGGGAAACCAGGTTGGGACCCAGGGACCAAAGCAGGGCCAGAGGTGTTAGTGCATGGTTGGTGTTTGAACAGGTCTGTGATTTCTTCAGCGAGACATTCTGCGTTGTCGTTATATGTGAGTGTTGTTAGTTTTAGAGATGTTCTGTAGTCGTTGATGCCTTTAAGAAGAATTTCTTCCTCATCTGTTGTTTTCAAAAAACACAAAAAATCATTTTCTTGCATGTGAAACAAGAACTTGAATCAGAACTACACTAGTAAGAACATTTAATGTCCGAATATAGATAAATTATTGGTTACATTTTCGAGAGCTTGCGAAGGTACGAACAAGTTAAACAGGTTTGGTGGTTTTCAAGAAGATTCTTATGGAAATGAGAGAGTTGCTTACGGTTGGAAAGAACGGGACGATGAAGGAAGAGACTGAGAAGTGAGAGGAGAAAGAGTAGGTGGAACTTAAAAATCGCCATTGACCGGAGGTTCTTGAGATTTTTGCTGATTTTTTTGCGATGGCAGCAGCTCTTCTCACTTGGTCTGTAATATTTCCCTTTCGCTTTGACACTTCTTTAAAGTAGTTGGTTCGTTTTTTTTCTTTCTGCAATTCTTGTCCAATCGATTTCATGCCACGTGCTAACACACGCGCAGACAAATTAAAAACGAAAATTGTCATTAAAAATTGTAACTAATTTGGAAATGTCAAAAAGACCAATAATACTCTATCTGTTTTTAAAAGATCATTGTTTTGAGTTTTTCACGGTTATTAGTAAAATTCATTAAATCTTAGTATTACATGTGTAGTTTTTGTGATTAACATTTTTCCATAACTTTCGATCAATCAAAATTTAGAAAATACAATTATAGTTTTGTTAAAATCTACAATTCGTCATTATTATATATATTAAAAATTATATTGAAAAGGTAAAAAGACATTTTTTTTTAAAGAAAACACATTTTTTTGAAATAAAATTTTTTTCTAAAACACGGATTAATTTAGAACGTAGGGAGTATTTAAGAAGCATACTGGATTTTCTTTTTTTTTTAGAATCCCATACTGGATTTTCAAATGTGGAAAAGAATTTCTCAACAAATTTTAAAATTGTACACTTCATTTATAAACTAATAATAGTTTGCTTTTGAGAAATTTGATTGGGTCTGTCAGCACTGGACAAGCTTATAAAGGTTTAGCCGTTTGGGGGAGGGGGTTAATTTGAATTTTGTTTGGTTTTTTGATTTTTTTTAATTTATAAAAAGTGATATTCAAAACTAGGCCATATACAGTGAAACCTCTATAAATTAATAATGTTGGGACTACACCAAATTTTGTTTATTATTATTTTAGAGTGATGTTAATTTATCGAGATACTAATTGAATCAAAAACTCAATTTGAGACTATAAAATAATATTAATTTATAAAAAAATTTAGTGTATATTAATTTATCGAGATATTAATTTATAGAGGTTCTACTGTATAGTGGCTGTGGCTTCAGGTGTAAAATGAAAACACATCTTTAGATTTTACAAAAAAATTTCATAAAATATTTGTGATTTCGATTAAATTAGGTTTTCATACTCCGATTTTGTTTTTTTTTTTGTTTTGCATGGACTCAGTTATCATTTTTGCTTCCAAAAACTTATCATGTGTTAATTTATAAGTGAATGCAAAAGTGTTAATTTGTAAGTGACAATCAATTTCTTCCTCACATTTTACTTTTCCTAGTTCAATACTGCATTTTTAACCCAATCAGATGAGAATATCCAATGTAGTTGTTTGTGGTGACCAGGTACGACTCATCTTCCGCCTTAGCGCCGATATATCCGGCTCAGCCTCCACATATTGAATCAATCGTTTTACTAATAGACAATAACCTGATCTCAAGATATAAAACTCGACCATGTCTTAAATGCTGGCAATTAGAGATGACAATTGGGCTCTCTCTTCCCGTTCTATCCTGAACCAGAGGCGCTTGAGAAACCGGAAGCATCATCGACCCCGAAACCATCATCAACAGAGCTCCATAATGTTGAATCGTCTTCTCTCTCTCTCTATAGTGAAAGCAGAAATGGAGATTTAAGATTGCAAGTCTTCAAAATCCCGTAGGTAAATTTGTGGCCCTTCCCGCTTTCGGCCTGTCACGCTTTGAACCCGTTTTGAACTTGTCCTGCGAAATTCGCAATTCTGTGAGCTTTCGAACAACAAGTCTTTACGGGCTAGATCCGCAGTCCTGATTTTTGATTGACACCCCAACTCGCAATGCCATGTTTAAGATGTATTCATATGATTGTATTTTTTAAATGCCTTTCTTAATTACAAAGAATCTTTCATTAATGTTAGTGGTTGCTACACATATTTTTTTTCTTATAAACGATTGGCGTATTTATATTTTATACAAATTAGATCGATAAGCAATAAATGGTTAGCTGTCCGGTCCTACACTGTCAAATAAAAAAATGGTTCAATTAGTGCTAAACATTAGCAACCGACGACTTTTAACCAGAGAAGATGCAAAGGAGATGCGTAAGAAAATTTGAAACTATTCAAATCAGCTAAGCAACAAACTATTAGATTGTCAAATACAAAATAGTTCTGCTAATAGAGAAGACACAGAGGAAACAAAAAGTACCGGCCATGCGATACTGATACAGTATTTTAGTTTATTCGATGACAAAAACTAGATCGATTTGATAAAAAAAATACATCATGATCATTGTATCTATCTTTAGATTAGATATCTAAGGGCATCATTAACCCGAAGTTCATAGGATTGAATTCTTAGCGGAAACTTTTAACTAAAACAACTAAAAACTGGTTCCAAATAAAGACTTTAAGAACAAGTTCTTAATTTTGTTAGTTAAAAGTTAAGAAATAGTTTCTTAACTTCCGCTAAGAATTCCACCCCAAAAACCTTAAATTAATCATGGTCTAATAATATAAAGACGAGGATCCTCACATATCAGAGCGACATGTCATCAGTTCAATGACTGTGCACGTGACATATATGTCCTACTTATAAAACATTTCGTTTCATTTTCTATTTCACGTAATATGTTAGGCCTCACTTATTAATCTTTATGTTTTGCAATGTTGAGCCCATACCAAAATATACAGTGATCTTATGTGTTCTAAACACTGCGTTTTTTAAACGTCTTCTATCTCTCCTATTTAAACGCGAGCTCCACGACAAAGATATCCAGGAGCAGAGATTGGAAAGGTGAATCAGTTATTTAATCAGTATGGAAATGCATGGGATGAGCTGAAAGTGAGTGATGTGGTAGCTGATGAAGATATACAAAAGGTCTTAGCTCTTAAATTGGCACCAACGGCGAAACAAGATTTACTGGACTGGCACTATAATGATAATGGAATATACACTGTCAAATCGGAATATTGGCTTAGTTCTCATCTCCCACAAATAGAAAGGGTGGAACCGACTTATGGAAATCCTAGTTTAAAGAAGAAAATTTGGAACACAAAGTTGCTTTCGAAGATACACCATTTTATATGGAAAGTACTATCAAGAAGCATAGCCTTTGGAGAAAACTTAAAACGGCGACACAACACTCACTGATCCGCATCAATGTACATATTCCTGTAATGGAGTCGAAACAGATAAACATCTTCTCTTTGATTGTATATATGCTCAACAGATATGGAGAGCATTTGGAATTTCGAATACAATACTTACTGATCTGCAAGCAACTTTAGAGGAGAAAATGGATGTACGCCTGCAATGTTGCACCTCCACACGCCTCAGATATCTGATAAATCGTTCCTTCTGGTTACTATGGAGAATTTGGAAGAGTAGGAATTTACTGATTTTTCAGAACACGTGTACACGCAAATTGATGGACGACAAGTTCTACAACAAGCTCGGCGAGGTGCTCAAGAACTAACAGCCAAGCACAACATTCAACATAACAAGCACAACTAAGGGTGTCAAAATGGATCAAATGGATTAACCTAACTCATAACCCAAATGGGTTGACTGTTAATAGGTCAGATGGGTTAATGGTTAACCCATCAATCCAATATCTTTATTTTTTTTTGTGTACACGAGATTTTTCTGGTTTAGTGCAAAACTAAGATTTTTGATTTTGGCAAGAAAACTAGATTTCTTGGTTTTGGTGGAACACACAATTTTTGGTTTTGACGAGAAAACGTATTTTGCAATTTTGACGGGAAAACAAGCTTTTTCAGTTTTGGAATGAAAATGCATTTTTGCGGTTTTGGCGGGAAAACAAGATTTTTTTTTGTTTTGGCGGAAAATGCATTTTTCGGTTTCAGCGGAAAACAAGATTTTTTTGTTTTGGCAGAAAAAATGCGATTTGGCGGGAAAATGAGATTTCTCGATTTTGGCGGAAAATGTGTTTCCTTTGCGGTTTTGGCGGGAAACAAGATTTTTTCGGTTTTGGCGGAAAACATGTTTTTTCGGTTTCGGTGGAAAAACAAGATTTTTTTTGGTTGAAAAATGCGTTTTGCGGTTTTGGCTGAAAATGTGTTTTTTTTTGTTTTGGCGGAAAAACGATATTTCTCGATTTTTGCAGAAAAAACACGTTTTTGCTATTTTGCGAGAAATGTGTTTTGGCGGGAAAACACGTTTTTGTGATTTTGGCTGGAAAATATGTTTTTTGTCTTTTGGCGAAAAATGTGTTTTATGATTTTGGCGTGAAAACATGTTTTTGTGATTTTGTCATGAAAAAACGTTTTTGCAGTCATGCGGAAAACACGTTTTTGCAATTTTGACGGAAAAATGCATTTTGAGATTTTGGCGTGAAAACTTTTTTTTGATCAAAGTTTTTGTTATATTATATAACAAACGCAGAAATTTTAATAACTTCAGAGTGTTATTCGATTCAGTCACCTCTAGATTTTTTTTTTATTTAATTAAACTAAATGAGTCAGAATTGACACAATTCAATAGATTTATTTTACCTATTAATCCATTAACATGTTAGCGTATTAACCTGTTAATCTAGTAACCCATCAGATCAAAAAATAAACAGTTCATTTGGATTAATGGGAGAATTGCATCAACCCATGGATCATGAATGACCAGCCCATTTTGACACCCAGGCGCAACAATGGAAAAGACCACCTTTGAGATGGGTTAAATGCAATGTTGATGCTTCTTTCGTGAATGCAGATTCCATGTAAAGCTGGATGGATTATCAGAGATGAAGATTGGACTTGTATTGGAGCAGGACAAGGAGTTGGAGTACGAGTAAAGTCACCATTGAAAAGTGAACTTCAGGGGATTCTCATGGCAATGCAACAATGTTGGGCAAGAGGATATTCAAGAGTAATTATCGAAGGAGATTGTAAACAAGCTATAGATCTTTTAAACAGAGAGGGTTTGTACTTTGATGGATACAACTGGATCCGAGATGCTTGGTGGTGGAGGGACAACTTTACCGATGTAACGTTTAGATGGATTCAGCGGGAAGCAAATAAAGGTGCATACAAATTGGCGAAACAGAATGTTCCTCATAGTGCTTTATATTGGTTTTATAACTATGTGCCAAGGTCGATTGATGTAGACCTTCACATGGATTACACTGATTCATCTAATTAAGAAAGCAGTCGTTATAAAAAAATGTTTTAGAGAGATTAAGCTTCAAATAATTAATTAGAAGGGTACTTAAATAGTAAAAAATGGTCGATCTCCATACATGATTTCTTTTCTTACTCATACATCCAGTTTCAGCCTGCATAATATTTATCACTAAATTGGACTAAAATATGTTTTCGGTTTAACACGGCTTCCGTATATAGGTCTCTAACAAATAAGATATCCATGAGACCATGAAGATATCACAACGAAAAATCTCAATAATACACGTCGAGTGTGGTTAGAGAATATGATTTGAGTACCAAAATGTTTAGTAATCTAGACATATATATCGTTAATGTATTTAGAACAATCATTGCCTAGATATTTCATTCATCACCAGAATTCTCTAGAAAATTATACAATCCGAAAATGATGAGCCGTCATTTCGTAGACACCCCTAATCATCCCACAAAGTGAAAAAAAAAAGAACACTGCTTTCGTGAATAACACGATATGTTTTGTTCTACCACACTTCATTTCTGCCCTTTCTTCCTCCACAAGTCACCAAACATCTTCATCCCTGAACCTTTCCTCTTCCCACTTCCTGACCCATCCTCCCAATCATCAGCCATTCCCGGTGATCCCGCAAACCTCCCTGCAAAATGCTTCTCCATCGACCCGCACTGCTCTGAGAACCGACCATTCATCTCAACTCCTCCAGACAGAACCGCAGCTGCAGCATCTGCTGCTTTCCTCCACTGCTCGGTTTGCACTTTGAGCTTCTCCATCTCAGCTTCTAGAATCTCTTTTGCTTCTTCCACGGATTCAATCTGCTTCTTTAGCCGCGCCGTGTTCTCGTTACTTTCTTCAAGTTCTTCCTTAATCTGACTCACTTTCAAAGCTATCTCATCCTCTTTCGCCTTTGCGCAGGACATTTCTGAAACCGTCTTCTTCAACTGATCCTTCAAGCTCTCGTTTTCCTTGTTGAGTGATACCTTTTCAATCTCCATGTCGTACAGTCTAGCTTTCAACATGTTGATTTGGTGTTCCTCATCATCAACTTCTTTTGCTTTCTCAGCAAGAACAACCTCGAAGACATCAGTCTCTTGATGTCCATCTCCAGGAACGTCATCTCTCTCCAGAGCATTAGGGTTCGGTTTCTTGGATTTCTTCTTTTGAAGCTCTTCTTGAACACGTGTCTTGACAGCTTCGGCTATAGACAACTGCTCTTTGAGCAATCTCAACTCGTTTTGAGCTTGGCCTAGCTGTGACTCCAAGCCAGAGATGCGACTTCCAAGCTTCTTCTGAGCCAACGGGTCACTGTGAGGTCCACCACTCCTCGGAGATCTACGGTCAAGGCCTAGCTTTGGACTCCGGTCTGGAATTGGACGGTGGAGATGATTTGGAACAGAGGAAGCTGATAATCTCAGCCTTGGAGATTGCCTCTTAGGTAATTCTGAACCTGCTCTAACACTACGTATATCACAAGAAGACACAAAAAGGTTGCAATATCACTCATGCCAGATATAGAAACTAACAACAACATGATTTTAAATACTATTCCAAAACAAGAAAGCTTCTTGGAGAAGTTAATACTAGTTACCTTGGTTTTGGCATCATGATTTTCAAATTGTAGAGTCTTCAAGGTTTGTAATCTGATGAAAATCAAAGCATTCCTCAGAATAAAGCAGATATACAGCTTACATATATATGAACTTCTTTGTTTTTTTTTTACTTGGACGCACGAGTCACATATAAGAATTGTGCGAGCAACGCGCCACCAAGTGCGAGTAGCTCTGTTAAAGAAAGACTTCACTGTCGATGTCAAACAGAGAAGTGTGTGTACAGTAAATAAAAGTAAAGTCATTACTTTTTCTTTCACTCAAACGCATTACAAGATTCAATAGAGAAGTTGCTATGTTCCATTTCTCTTACACAGAAAAGAAATATACATGAGGTAGTCAAAACGTTGAGAAACTAACCTTTGAAGAAGATGAGGAGAATGTAGAGATATGACTAAATTGCAAGTGAACACGAGGGAGTGAATAGGAGGTTAATAAGAAGAGGAAATATTTTGAATGTCGTGGTTTGATTGCTTTGGTCAATAAGAACAAGAACACAAAGACAAGAAAACTCCAAAATGTGGAGAAAAGGGGAAAGGTCGTATAGCTTTTGTTGTTATTGTTCTGACTTTTGAGAGTGAGAGTGAAGGAGAGAGAGAGTGGAGATTTATTTCGAGGCACTTCTCTCAATCCAAGAATAAGAGAGACGTTTGAAGATTTTGAAATAAAGCTAATCCATTGGTGGTTGCACAAAAACAAAGACCATTGGTGATGAAAAGGACCAAACTGTAATCTTACTGTCTTGGAGGGTTAGGTCCCACATTTACACTCTTTTTTTTTTTGATCCGTCAATTGATTAATATAAATAGAAGGGACAAGCCCAATATCCTTACAAGGCCCACGGCCTGCTAACAGAAAGGCTCGAGGCCCAAACCGCAAAACAGGAAAAACCAAACAAACTGGGCTTGAGACCCACTCGAAGCCCAACAACTCAGAAACCCTAGACCCTCTTGGTCGTTTTCTCCTCCGCCTCCACGCAGCGGCGTCGCCGGGTTCTGGAAAGTTGTCATCGGAGGCAAGCTCACAGACGCACCAGCGGTGGTCCTCCCTCGAGATCTTCCATCGGACCTACCGAGATCTCATAAGGCCACCGACTGAAGCTGCATGTGTCCCTTTCGCCTCAGCCTGACCCTGACCGCCGCTGCATCGCAAGATAAACGGAGCACTCTCGACTCGCCGGAGCTCGTATAAACACCGAGCCTCCACTGAAGTCACCTCTTCACCACTGCGCTTTCATCTCCCTCAGGAGAGTTGCCTCGAACGCATCGAGAACTTGTCGAATCTGAACTTTAGCCGCAATCACCGGAACCAAACACCACGTACCACCGGATACAAACGAAACCCTAGAAATACCAGATCCACAAACCGGACCCTAAACCCGAACCCATGACGGAACTTCAACCCAAAACGAGACTACAACACCAAGAGCCGGCGACGACGAGCTATATAAGCCTCGGCGCCCCGGCAACAAAACCGGCGAGCGAGGATCTGAGGGAGCCTCCTCCTCCCGGACGCACAGGCCGGCGTCGACGGAGCTAAGTGAGCCTCCGTCTCCCGGAAAGAACTAACCCTAACGACCGGCTTCACCACACCATCCCCTCCACACAACCGCGTCTTTACACCAAAGACAGATCCACCGTTGCAACCGGTTAACTACCAGAGCTGTGCGACAGCGGGTGGTCTGACCCAGTGCTCAGACAAGGCGGTCTGTGAGGGGAAGCGATAGAAAAGCACAAGAAATATCTTAACCAACAAGGAGGTGGTCTCCGGCGACGGCACGCGCGCTCACGCGGCAGCCGTACGCCGGAGCGAACCAGATCTAAAATCGCCTTTCTCTCTCCGGAGCGAACCTCTCAGGGCGGTCCAACTATAATATCATTTTTGATCCCACATTTACACTCTAATCATCTTTTTTCTTTTTCTTTTTACTTTTATTACATTATTATGATTCCGCATCTTCTGCATGATTGATTTTGATTTTTGAGTGATACAAACATGCCATAAGTATCTTACGCAAAATAATTATATGAAATGGTAATTGTAGCAATGTGATAACATAGCATCTAGTACTTAAGGAGCTGGATTTGAAAACAATGATTTTATGTTTACTTTTCTAATACTTTTTTATGAAACAAGAAAAAAACAAGTAAGAAAAGGTGCAGTAATTTATACTCCATTTTATGATAAATTATGCCACATTTTATGTGTGTACCCATTCATCAATAGGTCTGACATTGTTTTTTTCTTTTTGTCGGTTTCCGCAAAGTTCAAACTCTTTATATATATATATATATATATATATATATATATATATATTAGTAATAAAAACTATATATTTCCAACGTTCTCTTTTTAAAATTGTTTGCTATATAGCATCATAATTCATAAACATATATTTCAAAAATAAATAATGCTCTTTCAAGTTCCCACAAAATATTCGTCTGAAGATTTATAATAGTGTCGTTACCATATTTGCATAAACATAGTGTAGACGTGAAGAGAATGCCACAAATATGTTCAAGAGAAAGTAAGTAGCAACTAACTAGTAACAGCCACCTTTAACTTTTGTTTTTATGATGATGATGTTGGTTATATTATAACTCGAGTATGTAATTGGTTAATTGCTAATCACAAATGAGGCAAAGGAGGCAGAACCAGAGGATATTTTTTTTTTTTCATATAGATCAGATCCAGACAGATAAAATGCTCTTCAGAAAATCGGCGCGTTTGTTCTTCACTTGATCTAGCCTAGATGGGTAGCCGACAAAAAAAAATTGGTTAATTGCTAATTACAAATCACAATCCCTTGATTATCAGTCACTATTATGATCTTAACGAACCATAAAGACGCTAGAGTGGAGTTTCAAAGAAAAAGACTCTAGAGAGTAGAGACATATACATCTCAACAATAAAACCTTAAAGGACATCAATATCACTTTGTCTTAGACACATATTTTAGTAATTAAATGTCAAAAAATAAATGAAAATGCTAAGAAACAATTGAAACGTTTGTTATTTAAGAAGTTTTCGGACGCCTTCGCTAGTGCCACGCGTCTCTCTCATCTCTATCCCTCTCATTTCTATCTCTTTTCCGTGTTCGTTCGTGAAATCATGGGTTTCAAATCCAAATTGTCTGATTGATATCTCCTCACGTTCTCTATCACTCTCCTCGTTCCAGACTTTTGATTGTAACTCACCTGAATGTGAATTGTTTCTGGATTTTGATTTCAAAGAAGAAGAAGACAAAGCAGTGGTTGTGGAAGAGAAGAGGAGATAAAAAATGGTGAAGCCTCTTGATACTACGGGCGAAGAGATGAATCGCCGATCCCGTCTTTTCCTTTCTCCAACGCCCAGATCTTCCCCCTTGGACCCATCCTCCTCTTTCTTCTTCCTTACCCGCCAAATCCTTCCTCTTTGAATCTGTGAGTTTTCAATCTTACGATCTCCTTTGAATCCCTCTTTTGTATCGAATTTAGGTGAAATTTGTTCCAAGTTTTTTCAATCTCTTATAATAGATTAGAGTAGGAGTGTCAAAATGGATCATGACCCATGGATTGACCCAACCCAAATTGACCCATTAACTCAAATTAACTAATTATTTTTGATTCAATGGGTTAATGGGTTATTACGTTAATGGGTTACAGGTTGATGGGTTAACATGTTAAATAGGTCTATTGGGTTGGATCAAATCTGACACATTTAATTTAATTAAATTTTACAAAAAACTGTGATTAAAAAAAAATTCATGCTAAAATCTCATAACCGCAAAAATGTGTTTTCATGCCAAAATCACAAAAACGTGTTTTCATGCCAAAACCATAAAACACATTTCCCGCAAAAATCGCAAAAACCGCAAAAACGTGTTTTTCCGCAAAAAACAGAAAAAACATGTTTTCTCGCCAAATTGAGAAATCTCTTTTCCCGTCAAAATTGAGAAATCTCATTTTTCCGCCAAAATTGAGAAATCTTGTTTTCCCGCCAAAATGCAAAAACGCATATTCCCGCCAAAACCGAAATTTTTTGTCTCCTTGCCGAAACCAAAAACATATTTTCCGCTAAAACCGGAAAATCAATTTTTCCCGTCAAAACCGCAAAAACGTGTTTTCCCGCCAAAACAAAAAAAAAATCTTGTTTTCCTGCCGAAACCGAAAAACGGTATTCCGCTAAAACCGAAAAATCTTGTTTTCCCACCAAAATTGCAAAGCACATTTTCCCGCCAAAACCGAAAATTTTCCCGCCAAAATCTTATAATATGTTGTCTCGTTAAAACCGAAAATTTTGTTTTCCCACCAAAATTAAAAAAAAAAATCTCGTTTTTTGCCAAAACCGAAAAATCTTGTTTTTCGCCAAAATTAAAAATTTCAGTTTTTCACTAAACCAAAAAAAAAAAATTCTTATAAACAATAGAGATGTTGGGTTGATGGGTCAACCATTAACCCATTTGACCTTCTTAATTTAATGGGTCATGGATCAAACCAACCTATTTAAAAAATGGGTCGGGTTGACCCATGATCCATTAACAGTCAACCCATTTAGGTTATGGGTTGGGTTGACTCATTTGATTCATTTTGACACCCCTAGATTAGAGGGAGCTTTGGGTATTGTCAGATTGCTTCTGAAGTTCTTCGTTACTTTTGTGCATTGGCTACTTAGGCTTGTTATGGTTATAGCTCCCTTTATGGAACCTGCTCTTGTTAATTATAAGTTTTGAGTCTTAGGAGCTCTTTGTTAATCTCAACTGGTGTGTTATGTTGTTGTTCATATATTGCTTTCTTGCTTGCAGGTCTATTACAAACCGTACAAGTTGAGATAGATTCGGAACATATATTATCTGCATTCTACTTGGCCTATATTTTGTTACTGTGATGAAATGGCAAACCACCAGCCGATGATGATGGCGGATGAGAATCACGAACGTTTAGACAGGAGGATCATTTTGTGGAACCTAGACAGAACAATCAACTGTTTCCTACTCCTCATGGCTACAAATTTGCTTTCCAACCCCTACAGGCGACTGACCTGCAGATAGGTGTATCACGTGATCAAAATGAGGTCTGGGAACCGAGACGGAAGCTACAATGCTTATGACATCTCCTTTCCTGAAAACGATGATGATGATGTCTCTGAAGCTTCGGAGAATGATAAACTAGCTTTAGTAGTTTTCGAGGATCTCAACTTTGAAAAATCTCATATGATCGGTGTGTTGTAATGGTTTTATATTTTGTGCAGACAAAATGCAATTCAACTTGAGGAGAAGGAGAAGAAAGAAAAAGAGTTGAGGAAGTGTCTGAAGCTAACCACTTGGATGCTGCATTGGCCAAAGCTTACTTAAGATTCATAGAGAGGGTCTGAAGTTAACCACTTATGCTTTAGGAAGTGTGTTGAAGGCTTGTTGTATAAACCTGAAAGAAGAAAACGGTATGGTTATACACTGTTATGTAGCCAAGTTAGGAATGAAGTGTAATTTAGTCGTTGGTACTGCGTTGCTTGACATGTACACAAAGCATGGATGTTTATTTACTAAGAGACTCATAAAGTCCCAGCAATAATCTGTACTTTTGCTAATAATTCTTAACATTGTCTCTTAACTTAAAAATAATAGTAAAAAAACTAAGAACTCTACAAATTTGTCCTACAGATAATGTTGCTTTAAGAGCATGATTAATATGAAGTTTTTAGATTAGATTTTCAAGGGAATATAAAAATAGTGTTTTAAATTTTAACTAAAAAAATCAAGAATCGGTTCTTAGATATCTTCCTAATAACCCTCTATTAGTCATACTTTTAGAAACCATTCTGGTCAACAGTCTCCAACTTTGACTTTCTCTTCTCACTCTTCTACTATCAATGAGACAAAACACAACAAAACACATGTGATCTTCACTAGCTCTCTATGAAGATCGAACAGAAGAACAACAGAGATAACATAAGAGGCACTTGAACAACAGAGATAACATAAGAGGCACTTGAACAACAAAGATAACATAAGAAGCACTTGCAAGCTAACTTTTTTTATTCAAACTCAAATTCTGTTTTTTTTTCTTCCTATAGGAACAAACATTGTATGAATGAAGTGATGGTAATCGTCAGATTTCAGACCCATGAGAGTTCCCATTACTACCCTAATCTACTGCCAAGTAACTTCAGTTGGTGCACTTGTAGTGGTCGTGGCATGAACCTCTGCCAAAGACACAGCCATAGCCATCATCATCTGCTCCTCAGAATTCTCTGGAGAAATGACCAGAAGAGGAGGAGGTGGTGGAAAGTTGTAGGAGCTCTCGCTGTTCATGTAAGAGCGTACATAGCTGTTGCTCCCTGCTTCTTCTATATATATCGTTGCTGTCTTTGCTCTACCTCAAAGACAGAACATCTACATATGAATAAACCACACAACCAAAAGTTTTATAGAGAAACGTTCCTGTGAATGCTTTTATAAATTACTTACAACTTGTTCAATGCCCTTATCCTCCTTTGTCTTCACTCCAGTGACACCTCATAATGTCAAGGAGTAAAAAAGAGAAGATTCATCCATTACTAATAATAAAAAACAAGTCCCAAAAAATTATGCACATGATTAAGCTTTAATAATACCGTGTAGGCCGGGCTGAATTAGCATTCTTCATTTGCAAAACAAAAATACACTCTGCAAAAAAAAATTGCAATGTCAAATGAAATGGAAAACATGAGTAGAATCAAGAAGCTAAAAAGGCTGATGAAACTTTAATTTCACCCGTACAAATGCTTTTCATGCAACATCTTGATCTATTGAGGCTAGGAAGCACAAGAAGAAACATCACCGATTTAGATGATGATTTACTTAAGAGTATTCTTCAGAGGCTTAAAGAACTCACAAACCAGAAAGCAAATGGGGGCATTCTTCGAGGCCGTGGCAGCTTTCATCGTCTCCAGGACATAGCAAGGAGCAAGCTTAGACTCTACAATGAGTTTCCTAAGCTTTTTAATGTCGACATCTCTATTAACATACAAGCCTTGTGGCTTTGTATACCTTTCTTCCACCACTTGCCTCTTCTTCCTTTCAAGCGTCAATTCTAATCTTTTTTACACTATTCTTCTCCTACTATTCACCTAAGCTCCTTAAGAGCAGAGGTTATGTTACTCAAGTCACATTAACATAATCTCGCCATTGGAGACTAATCTAAAGGTACATGCTTTAAACTGACTCACCGTAGAAGGTGAATCTTTTTAGTCTGCACAAGGTAAATCTAATTTCGGCACTTAATTTGAGTAAAAACCTAGTTATTTTTGCAAACCATTTGTAAGGAAGTAGCCTACACTGGAGCCCTAAATGTGGAAACATTCCAATTATAGAAAGCATTATTTTGAGAAAATATGTAGAAAGCATTTTCAAAACCCTTAATACCAATTAACAGTACCCACTTTCGTGAAGTGCAGAGAACTTAACCTTCTAAGCCTCAGGTGCGAGTAGGACTCGGCGACCCTTGTCAAGATTATGAAGTCGGAGCTTCAAAACTCAGAGCTGTATGGTGTTATCTCTGTTATATGTTTATATACAGATATAAGACGAATAAAATCATGTGTGTGTATGTGTGTTTGGGTTGATGGAAGAGAAATGGTTCAGCCAACACAAAAATAGGTAAGGTTGGTTAGACTACTTACAATGGTTGTTTTATCAACTGTTGATAAATTTTAACAACTGTTGATAAGCTTGCAATGGTTTGTTGAAAAACATAAAAATCTGATGTGGCAAAATCAGTGTTGAAACTTATCAACACCGTTGTAAAATAAAAATGGGTCCATTTTCAGTGACGTGGCAAATATTGATTGGACTAAATTATTAGGTTTTTCTCTCATATTTTAATTCCAACAAAAGTAGATAGATGGAGACAGGTGTGAGAAACTGATTGGATGCTCATATATTCTAGTTTTTTTTTTTTTTTTTTTTAACAGGGGAGTTCCGCAACCCGTAGGTCCGTAGTCACCCCAGACCCGGAACCAGCCTGCACTAATACCCATTATCCCGAGTGGACGCGATAGCACCAACGCTGCGCTTAACTCAAACTGCGGGAGGGCGTAAAGTATTCCGTGGCCACAAGGGGTATCGAACCCGGGTCTTTATTGGCGTTGAAACTGCCTCAAGACCACTAAGCCACCACCTCGTGGTTATATTCTAGTTTTTTTTTTCATCTCAATTATATAACAACAATTCTTTTATAAAATTGTAATTATAAATATAAAAATTTTATATCAAAAGTCATCATTTTTCGTACTCTATAAATAGAAACTTGTTTCATTTCATTTGGATACGAAAAAAAACTCATCTTTTACTATATTTTTGTTATTAGCTCCTTTTAAATATATAAAATAAGAACGAAAATAGAAATGTTTTATAAATTTATTTAGTTTTTGATTACTCAATTTAATTTGAAATGAAATGTTTAATTAATAATATTTTATCACAAATGAAAACACAAAATAGAATAAAACTATAAATAAAATTAGTGGGGTAGGGTGTTGTAATTTTTTTAAAACAAAACCATTGTAGAGAATAGAAATTAAGTGGGTGTTGAATTATGATGTGGAAGAAAGAGAAGATGATGTGTAAGAGAAAAAAGGTGTTGTAAACATGCAACCAATGTACGTAGTCTTAGAGAGAGGCTCAACCATGGGTTTTGTTGCTATTTGCCTCAGCCATTTAGGCACTTACGCTAACCTCTTTTCATATATAAACACGAAAAGAATAGTTCAAATTATTTGGTTGCTGTGAACTATATAACATATTGGATTTTTTAAAAATGTAAAAAAAAAATTGTCCAAAGATTATTACGGTAACATGTTTTAAAATTATTTCCTCGGTTTCTAGACATATGCAAGTATACGTAAGCCTTCTTTCACGTACATCAAACTAAAGCAACTCTTTAGCACACCAGCGTATGCTCTAAGCCCGTACAGACTCGGAGAGATGGGTCGTACTATAATGCAATTAATCAACCCGCACAGACTTGGAGAAATGGGTCGTACTATAATGCAACGTAAGCTCTAAGCCCCGTATAGACTCGAGATCTCATTCATATTATACTTCCCAAAAATATAATCTTCGCAATCCAGGGTGTGACGATCCACTTGAGGAGATGATCAATCAATCAATCAATCAGGATATTATCTTAGCGGAGGAAAGCAATATTTTTTATTTGAGAACTAAACGAAGATTAAATCGACATTATCTTAGTAAAGTTTAATGACTCAATTATCTGACCATAGTTTATACAACTCCTCCATTGGAGGCATCTCTTTGAAAACTCTATCAAACTCAGTCGTCGTCCCCACTCCTCCGCCGCCATTGCTCCGTCTGGAATCTTCTCTTGTTTTACTACCTCCACCGTAACCACGGACGTCGGAAGTGGATGGAGGAGACTCGAAAGGACCGGGGGCTACGATGGCATCCTTACCGGTGAGTTCTTGAACAACAGTCTTGAAGCTACGAGCATCTGTCTCAACGTACTGTGTGTTAATGAACACTACTTTCATTGGCTCCGGTTTCACTTTCCCTCTTCCAGACATTATTAAAGAAATCAATCTAAAGAAGAACAAAAATAAAACAAGATCGTCTGAGAGTTATAGTGTTGAGGACGATGATGATGAATGCTCTATTCAGATTTAGAGCTCCCAGATGTTTGTAATTGTATATGCATACTTGTGTGTATATATAGAGAGAGAAACACGAATCATAAATTCATAATCATATGATATATCGTCGTGGGGTATTGAAGTGGTTCAGTTCATTAAGTCAAATTTTATATTATTTTTTATATTGTCCAACATGAAGTAATAGATGATGACCTAGAATTTTATTTTTTTACGACCAGGGTTTTATCGTCTAATATATGTCATTCTTTTATTTTAGTTGCGGTCCTTGAATTTCCAAATTTTGTTTTATTGTCGAACGATGTTTAACTATATATGGTTCGTTCTAGAAATGCTTACCTTTCTTTGACTAATAAGAGTGCCTACCTTGATGTGATGATTGACGGGTTTTCTAACTGTACAGATGTTTATTCCTCTATTGTTTGTTAATGACATGATTTTCTTAAGCTTCATCAATGAAATGACTAGTACGATTTTCCCCGGAAGATTTTAACAACACTAGTTAGGAAATAACTATCGTCCAATCATTTTGAAAAAATAACGCTAACCATGATTATGAACAAGTAAAGAATAACAATATTTAAAAAAAAAAAGAATAACAATATTTTTTGTACATGCATAGTGTTATTTTTCTCCTATTAAACTAGATGTATATAACATAAATGACATAAAACAAATTTGTGAACTAGTTAACACTTGTTCTTTTAGAAAACAAAGTATTCAATCTTTAAATGAATTTTTAGTTCATTATTAGAATCAAACATTTGGAAATGTGGTAATGGCATGTAATTCCTCAAATGATATAAAACATTATAATGATATATATACCATGATCTCCAAACTACATAAATACTACTGTTATGTTGTCACAAAAAAAAACTAAAAATTGCTATACAGTCATTCTATTTCTACCCTTGATGCGATCAATCATAATCACATCGCTTCCAAATTTACATATATACGAACTCTTTGATCGTTGAGACATGTTGACCGTTAAAACAGTCCAGCAGCCTTCACGGACCAAACATTAAATTTTCATAGCACTCTGTAACTATCTTCTTCTTTTTGTCGACTCACTACACAAATAAATGTACCAAAGATCACTACATTTCTTTTGTCGGGTCAAGCACACCTTCTTTGATGAAATCATATATATCCAATGGAGCGTAAAGAATTTACAGAAAACTTAGAAAGTATTTGCACGTGTGTAGAATTTGCACGTCCCAAACACTATTTTGCTGTAACAAAATAAAATCTTATTTGGTTAAGTTTCTAGAAAATATTGACGTGAGACCTTTTTGCAAGTGATAAAGAATGTGCCTCGGATGTGATTATACATTCATTTTTATAAATTTTAATGTTTCACATTCAGGAACAAGAGAAAACAGTATATGAAACATAACATTTGAGGTAATATTTTGCATAGAATTCCACTGGATTGAAATGATCCAAAATAACTATTACTATGAGATGTTGTTCACAAAAAAAAACTAATACTATGAGGTAATGTTAATTTTTAAAAGGTAATTTTAATAATATTCATCTTGAGTTCATGAATTCATACCTTGATAGCTTAACCATACTTTCAGACATCATTATTTTCTTATTTAAATTTGTAAAAGAGATTAAAAATTCCACAATGATACAAGAAGTCAAGGATAGTTACATACGATGTTTCATGGAGAGTTTCAAACTTCAGGAGGGACCCGGCCAGCTCCTCCATTCGTTGCCCATTTTTGTCTGGCTCATATTCTTTCCGCAAATTATTTCCACAAATTGCAAAATAATTACAGTTTTACGCTTGTATTTATTATGATGTCGATTCTGCGTGATTCTAACCATGCAAAAAATTAACTGAAAATAATATAGATGTATATATATGTTTATACATCATTTTGTCAATTTTTCCAGTTTAAAAAATTATTGTATACGTGGGATCAGTCTAAGAACCTTAATGAATCAGTCATTCGTTAGGATATTAAAATTTTAGTTTTAATTAAAGGTCTGAGTGTTTGATGTCATCATATTCAGCAACACATGAATATAGAAAGGCAAAAAACAACTGGAAAGTCTGGAATACCTCGTAATGAAAACGCTACCTTCTTTTCTCAAAAAGAAAAAAAAAACATAAAAAGGCAAAGTCAAGTTTGGCTATAAAAGATCATAGTAAGATTTTACTACAAATCTTGACTCGCCTTAATTTTCTGTTTGATTTGTTCGTCTTAAAAGAAGTATTAAATAATCTAATAGTTTCGACCAAGAACTGTATTGCTGCTTTGGCAACATGGAGTTAGCTATTGCGGCACCGTTCAGGAGGATTTTGATTTATACTATCTTCGTTTCTGAATAAGTGTTACTCAGACATTTTTTCATCAGATTAAGAAAATTATTGAAATATATGCAAATTATTATTAATTACACTTTTTGACTAATAGTATTTGAGATAAATAATATTATTTATAAAATCAATACAGTATGTAATTAATTTTCAGTTGAAAATAAGTACTCCCTCCGTTTCAATATAGATGATGTTTTAGAAGAATTATTTCGTTTCAATTTACATGAAGTTTTGAGATTTTAAGGTTACTTTAACTTTATTGGAAACTGTTCAACCAATTAGATTAATCTGTCTTTATTATAATAGGTCAACTGTTTTAAAAAATTATATATATGAAATACCTTTTTAGAAAAATACAATTTTCTTAATCTTTGTGCATTGAAGCATAACATCAAATATTATCAAACAGAGAGAGTATAATTTGCATTACAATTGTAAAATGACACTTTTGTATAACAAGAAAAAACAGCTAGAATGACATTCATCATGAAAAACAGAAGAAGTAAAACTTAATTACAACAAAAAGAAAAACTTAATTACAATCAGATCCAAAACTATGAATTGTCTTTTTGAAAATTGAAAATATATATATATGCTACAAAATAGTCTTTTCAAAAATAGAGAATATATATTATGCTACAAAATAAAACGCATAAAATAAGGGTTACCAACTTACAATTACAAATGATGAGATTTAAAATTTATAGAAAATAAAATGAGATCGTTTTAACTTTTTTGTAATCAACAGAAAAAATTAAGTAAACACACATAAAACTATATATTGGAGAGAAGGAATGCAGAAGAGTGGACTAGTCGACTAGAGGTAGCCATTTAAGATTTATAGTACACCAAATCAAAGGATAGACACAAAGAAGAATACAGTGTTTCGATTTTGGTATCTACAGTGTTGAGACTAAACGTGCCTGAGGAGCATCCCAATCTGTGACTATGTGGTACCTATGATGTCTTTTAAAAAAGTGCATGCATCCACTTAAATGCCATTGTGCGTTCGAACTCTTCTTTCATCATCTGAATCACTTTTTCCTCACTCCAGTCTCTCCTGCCACCAACACGCGAAAACCGTCAGACGTCCTATATGTTTCCCATATTTAAAAATTCAAGAAAAGACGAGAATGAATAATGAGTTTCTTGTATCACAAGTAGATAAAATGTTTCTTGTCTTGCAAGAAATTTAAGGGATTCACGAGAACACCAGAATCCTTCTTAGCTATGAATATGATTGGTGTTGTATTTTTCTTTTATGTTGCATAAATACGCTACTACTAACGTGCACATATGTGTATCTGGGACATAACATAAACTGAAAAGGTGTGAATCTAGTTTAGTGGAAACACAAGAAAATAAACAAAAACTCATAACTCAACTTTTAAAACGTTGATTCTTATGCGCAATAAAAACAGTATTGGGATCTCATTTATCGAGCACTAAATTATTGTTTATGATAAAAAAAGATAGGAGCAACATACTATTGGGCTGTGACACAAAATTTAGTTTCTTGTTCAGTTAATTACAACTCGTTTTATATGACAAAAGAGCCCAGCCCAAACGAGTCTATAGCAACTTTTAATGACGTAAGTAGTTGCCTAAGCATTCAATGATACTGTATAGACAATCTGCACACTCCCCGAACCATCTCGAACCGAATTACTCAGTCAACGTACGTTACTTTCCTACCTTCTCCACCTAGTTTCTTGATTTTTTAGCTCATTTTCTTAAATTCTAAGTCATATCGCTATCATTTATTCAGTAACCAACTACAACTTTGAAGATGAACACATTTTTAGATAATTTTATTTTAATAAAATCTTAAACAAACAAACAATTTATTTTAAAGAGTAACAATTTATTTTAAAAAGTAACTGATCCAATAGATTTTTTTTTATCAAAACTAATCCAATAGATTAGTTGTTTACATACAAAGAAAAAACTGGTATTTTGTTCCTTGCCAGAGAATTAAAACATAAATATTTTGGGCCGTGTCATATGGGCCGTATCTTATCCTTTTCATTATAAAATGAAGAAAAATGCGACCGACAAAAAAAAGGTTGTCTACATGCTTCTAAAAAATATTAGTATGTGTGACGTGGACGAATATTAGAAATCAAAATCCATTTTTTGTACCCCCTTATCTTTGTCTTTATAAACAACACAACCCTCACACTCTCTCCACGACAGCACAGTAAAACAAATCTCTCTTGATTGTGAGCTTTCCAGTGATCGCAAGAAAAACAAGATGGCGAAAGAGGTGATCCTTCTTGATTTCTGGCCTAGCATGTACGGCATGAGGACAAGGATCGCTCTGAGGGAGAAAGGTGTCGAGTTCGAGTACAGGGACGAGAATCTGAGGGAGAAGAGCCCTCTGCTTCTCCAGATGAACCCGGTCCACAAAAAGATTCCGGTTCTCATCCACAACGGTAAACCGGTCTGCGAATCAAGCATCCAGGTTCAGTACATCGACGAGGTCTGGCCTCACAAGAACCCTATCCTCCCTAGTGATCCTTACCAGAGGGCTCAGGCTAGGTTCTGGGTTGATTACATCGACAAGAAGGTACTCAAGATCCTCTGTTTTTTTTGTTAAATCGAATTCAAAGTTTGGATCTTTATATAGGTTTCTTGTTAAAGTTTGAATCTTTAGATGAGTTAGTTAATGGTTTGATCTTTTTTTTTGTTTGATTGAGTTCAGAGTTTGGTTCTTTAGATGAACTTATTGTTAATGATTTGATCTTTCATGAGCTTCATGATACTCAATCTAGGTCCTCTGTTTTTGTTAGTTTGAGATTAAAGTTTTGATTTTTGGGTGAAGTTGTTGTTAAAGTTTGGATTTTTAGATGAGCCCTAGAGTTTTGATGTTTCATGAGCTTTACCTTTGAGCTTTGTTTTGGGTGATTAGATGTACGAGGCACAGAGGAAGGTGTATGCGACCAAGGGTGAGGAGCAAGAGACAGGCAAGAAGGAGTTCATTGAGATACTCAAGACTCTTGAATCTGAGCTTGGAGACAAACCTTACTTCGGTGGGGATAACTTTGGCTACGTGGACATTGGACTGATTGGATTCTACACCTGGTTCCCTGGTTATGAGAAGTTTGGTAACTTCAGCATCGAAGCAGAGTGTCCGAAACTGATTGCATGGGCTAAGAGGTGTATGCAGAGGGAGAGTGTGGCTCAGTCCTTGCCTGATTCTGAGAAGGTTACTGAGTTCATGGCTATGCTCAGGAAGAGATTTGGGGTTGAGTAGATCCGTTTGTTTGTCGTTTGGTTCCTATCTATGCTCGGTTGTGTCCTGTTTTACTTCGGTTTGATGATCATGTCTTCTTAAATAATGCTAGAGCTATGGATGGATGTGGAGAGAATTGTATGTTCTTGTTTGTATGCATCTTAAGCGTGGAATAAATGATGTTTTCTATCTTGAGATTTCTGATTAAAATGAGCTTTGCATCGGCGAGGATTGATTCTCACTGAGGGCTTAGCTTACATTAACAAATGTTATGCTTGTACTGGCTTTAGTATTTCTAATTTCACTCCATTTTCTTATTTCAAAATAAAGTTTGGAACATCTTTTTCTCTTAATTTTATTCCATTTCTAACTCCCCTGTAGAATAAAAATATGATTACTTTGAAAGTAGAATAATAACTATTTTCTATTTATTATTCTGTTATTCTATTCTAAATGAAAAAAAATGAAGTTCGGGTCTTAACTCATTCGTGTTGAAATAAAAAGTAAATTAATACACCAAAAATGTTCTTAATGAGATCAAATATTTAGAGCAATATTACTCTCTCCACTTTAAGGAACTAAATATTGATATAACATAATTTTGATATGGTTTAAAATAAAATAAATAATCTTGTCCAAAATGAACTAGTGGTTGAAAACCACATAAATACAAAGCTTTTCAAGTTTATTTAGTTTCTTTTTTGGACAAGAGCAATTTCTAACTCTCTCTTTTTTCTTTTCGTCATTTTTATCATTGAAAAGCTGTGGAGGCTGGAGAGACTGACGATAACAAATGTTCGTTGGTGAATGGTGATTGTGATTACTGAAATTTTGTCTTCGCTGTAAGAAAAATATTAGCTTGATCTTGATGTAAAGACCAAATCAACCACATTCACAAGCTTGTGTGTTGACATTGGATGCCTGCTTAGGTGTTTTAATAATATTTTTTTTTAAAAACCACTTCATAAGAATTACAGGTCTTATTTCCATTGACATTCTTTCTTTCTTTTTTTTTTGTCGTCTACCCATCTAAACTAGATCAAATAAAGAACAGACGAGTCGATCCTTCGAGAAGTATCTCCATCTGTCTGGGTCTGATCTATATGAGAAAATACATAACCTCTGGTTCTTGCATCTTTTGCCAATCCGTCTGCCCGGCTATTTCGACTCTGAGGAATATAGGACAGTCTCACATTCTCGAAGTCATTATGTAACCTCTGGAACACCTCGATCTCTGTCGCGAATGCTGGCCAGTTCATCGGGTTTGTAGTCATATCCACTAAGTCCGAGCAGTCCGTCTCAAACCGTACCGAAGTAATCCTTCGGTCTCTCATACATGAGGTTGCCCAAAGTAACCCTTCCATCTCAGCATGCAAAGCTGAGAGACTCATGTTACATGCACGTAATCCAAAGTATTTTAAGCCTATTTGATCTTTAAGACTCCATCCAAAGCCACAGACACTGCCATTATTGATCCATGATGCATCAATTTGACAAGTAGGGATTCGGAGTATCCAAGGGGGCATTGTCTCAACATTTGTAGCACGAGAATCGTCATGATCCTCATTTTTTTCCTCCTTTTCGTTAGCCTTCCTCCAACATTCTGCCTCAAGAGATGCATGTTGGAGGGTGTCAATGGGAGATATTTCTTTTCCATTGAAGAGTTTGTCGGTCCGCGCCTTCCAAATGTACCAACAAATCCATGGGAAGGTATCGAATTGTGGTCTCAAAGGAGCCACTTCTTTACTCTTCCAAAACAGGAAATTCATGTTTTGGTATATGGATGTACTCGGAAAGTAACCCGGAAGAGACGGATAGTCCGATAAAGCCCAAACCTGAAGAGCTGGTGGGCATTCAAAAAGAAGATGATTAATCGACTCCACTGGGTCAGCACATCTAGGACAACTCCTATCGGTGCCTAGGTGTCTATACATGAGCCTCTCTGCTGTCGCCACACATCCTCAAATAGTCTGCCACAAGAAATGTTTCATCTTACTCGGGGCCTTTATCTTGCACACATGGCTCTGTAGACTCGTGAAACTTGGTTCTACAGCCCCTTTCTGTGAAAGACTCAACTTGTTCGATCTAAGTAAATCATAGCCACTCTTAACTGAATAAACTCATGATTTTGTATGGTTCCAAACATATCCATCTGGAGCCCGAGAGCGAGAAGGTTTCATTCCAAGTATCAAAGGGATATCATCTGGGTGAAAGAAATCCCGTAGAAGTTGTATATCTCACTCCATGGTATCATTCCTAATGAATGACAGAATAAGGAGTTGGGGTAGCATGTATACAATGTGGTCGGCGGGTCTAGGTGGGCGAGCCACTACATCTGGAACCCAAGAGTCACTCCAAACCCTCGTATCGTGACCCGTACCAATTGTTTTCCGTACGATATGAGTAGAGGTTTTGCTGCCATGATACTACGCCATCCATATGATGGTGAGTATGTACGCCGATCTTCCAAGGGAGAAGTGTTATTATAGTATCGTCCTTTTAAAACACGTGATAATAAGGAGTTTGGATAATGAATTAGTCTCCATAATTGTTTTGCAAGAAGCGCAATATTGGCGTCATAGAGATTTCAAAACCCTAGTCTCCCCCCCAAATCTTTAGGGATACAGATCTTGTCACATGCTATCCAATGTAAACCTCTACTGTTCTGTTTTGAACTCCACCAAAAATTAGACGTTGTGCTTCTTAGTTTATCGGTAATGCCTTGTGGAAGCAAGTAACACGACATCACAAACGTCGGAACTGCTTGAGCCACATATTTGACTTGAACTTATTTCCCTCCTTTAGAAAGAAGTCTCGATGACCAAGTGTTGACTCGCCCATTGAACCGATCTTGTACAAAAGAAAACATTTTCATCTTTGAACCACCAATTTGTTCTGGTAATCCAAGGTACATTCTCATGCCGCCTTCTGAAGAGAAACCTAACAGATCTTTTATATCTTGTTTTCGAGAACTCTCTACTCGGTTTCCAAAAAACATAGATGATTTGGATGCATTTAGTCGTTGTCCAGATGCCTTCCCATATATATCTAGAATGTCCATGATCTCCTTGCATTGGCTTAATTCCGTCTTACAAAAGAAAAGACTGTCATCTGCGAAAAGAAGATGGGAGATTCTTGGGCTCGCCTTAGCAACACGGAGACCTAAAATCTTCTTTTCTGCTTCCGCTCTATTTAATAGTGAGCTCAACGCCTCCGTACATAAGATGAACAAAAAAGAGAGAGTGGATCTCCTTGTCTTAACTCTTTCTTTGGTTGGATTCACCCTTTTGGTTGCTCATTGACTAAAATTTGATATGTAACCGACATGACACAACACATAATGAAGTCAAAACTACAAAGGGTATTCGAAACTACAAATATGAACCTTATAAAAAGAAGTGATCCTGGGAGTCTGCTTTAAGAACATACAACATGAAAAAGAGTAAACGACCTACCTACCCTAAGAACATTTTCAATGAATTACTTTATGATAATAGGATTATGACATTTTTAACTCGAACTATATTTTAAAGTGTTAACCAGAGCATGGCTAGAAATGCTCTAATGCCACCAAATCGAATTGGTTCTACACAAGTGTTTTGATCATTTGATGTTTGGTGGGCTGAATAAGTACAGCCTTTGAGTTTTTTATTTTCAGGTTTGGTTGTAAATTTACAAGAGACATGTCATACTACTAATGATATTAATTGGTTTTAGAAGTGTTACAAAGAAAATGGTTTTAGAAAATTAAATTTAACAAAACAAATATTATATTAATTATTTTTTTCTTTTAGAGTTTGTAACAGTTTCCAACCAATAATCATGTTCTAATAATAGAACAACCAACCTAAATATAATAATGTTTGTTTTGCGCATCTAATTTTAAATGTACAAACTACTGCAACCTAATAAACCAACCTAAATATAATAATGTTTTGTTAGCAATGACTCTGAACATAGACGTTATGATATATCTCTCTCCAAGATCCAAATATATAAACTAATAAGTACTGACTAGGGGGTATCATTTGCACGTTAATCAAAACACACGTGGTACATGTACACCACCTAACTAGCTTACAATAATGCAAACGAGGAAGTAGAGTAGGTGGAGAAACAGCTTTGTTGGATAAGCTTCAAAGAGATTGCTTAGTAAACAAGTTATTCATAAAAAGGAAAGTTTGAATAACTTATAGGTTTAGGATAAAGTTAAGTTTCCTAGATCATAATGTAATAGGAAAAGTTAAGGGTTTCTATTACCTATATAAAGAGATCAAAGTGTAAGATGATCTCATAGAAAAATATAAGAAAGTTAAGAAAGATTAATAAAACAAAGAAACAGTTTTATTAAAACTTGTGTTCATACGTTCTTGTCTAGCTCGGATTCTACGACTTTATTTGGTATCAGAGCTGCAGGTCGTATTGAGATCGTGATTTAGAAGCTGTATCCATGGCTGATACGAAAGCTTTGACAGAGGTGAAAGCGCTAGGAAGAAGAGAAGACATTCCAAGCGCTGTAGTATGTCCGATGCTCAACACAACGAACTACAATGTTTGGGCAAAGAGGATGAAGCTTCTACTGAAAGTTCATAAGGTGTGGGGTTCAATCGATCCAGGAACAGACGATGAAGAGAAGAATGATCTCGCAACGGCACTTATGTTTGGTTCGATACCAGAAAGTCTGGTGTTGCAAGCTGGAGAAGATGACTCCCCTAAAGATATTTGGGAAGCCATTAAAGCCAAGAACCTTGGTGCTGAACGCGTGAAAGAAGCTCGTCTACAAACACTAATGAACGAATTCGACCGTTTAATAATGGACGACTCGGAAAGCATTGATACTTTCTCTGGAAAGTTATCAGAACTTGCATCAAAAGCGGCCTCGTTGGGACAGAGCATTGATCAACCGAAAATCGTCAAGAAATTCTTGAATGGTCTACCTGATAAGTTTATTCACATGACAGCATCTCTGGAACAGCTGCTGGATCTGAATAAAACACCGTTTGAAGACATTGTTGGAAGACTTAAAGCATACGAAGAACGACTCAAAGGCAGGAAAACGCATGATCAACAAAACAATCTCTTGTTCTCAAGCTCTGAGACATCTCATGATCAGAACTCGAGGGGAAGAGGTAGAGGATCATACCGTGGTCGTGGACAAGGAAACAGGGGAAGAGGAAGAGGAAGAGGGAGAAGCAGTACACACGACAGGGGAAAAGAGAAGAAAGACTATTCACAAATCGTGTGTTTCAACTGCAAGAAGAAGGGTCACTTCGCCTCTGTTTGTCCAGAGAAAGAAACAAGAAGATCAGGAGCTGAATAAGGTTGATACCGAAGCAGCTGATGTTGCATTATATATGCACGAAATCGTGTTTCTCAACGAAGAGAAAGTCATGCCTAAGTCACTGGAACCAAGCAAGAAAGAAGAAGGGATGTGGTACTTAGATAACGGCGCAAGTAACCATATGACCGGTGAAAGATCTTATTTCTCTGAGCTTAACGAGAAGATAAGAGGAAAAGTAAAGTTCGGTGATGGTTCGTGCGTTGATATTATTGGTAAAGGATCTATCTTATTCGAAGCAAAGACTGGTGAACAGAAGCTCCTATCAGATATATACTATATTCCTGATCTAAGAAGCAATATAATCAGCTTAGGTCAAGCTACTGAGCAAGGTTGTGACATCAGAATGAGGGAAAATTATTTAACCATGAGAGACCCGACTGGAAGACTACTTGCAAAAGTACAAAGGGCTCCAAACAGGTTATATAAAATCTCTCTGAAGGTAGGGAAACCTACCTGTCTACACGCGAAGATTGAAGAGGAGCCGTGGAGATGGCATGCGAGGCTTGGACACATAAGTTTCCAGACTATGAAAGCCATGTCTGCACAAGAGATGGTAGTTGGCTTACCAGAAATTACAGGAGATAAACAAATCTGTGATTCCTGCATAGTTGGTAAACATACAAGAATGTCATTCCCTAAAGCAACAGCGTTCCGATCGTCACAAGCCCTGGAACTTTTACACGCCGACTTGTGTGGCCCAATTTCACCGTCTACGCTAGCAAGAAACCGTTACATCTTTGTAATAATTGATGACTGCACAAGGTATATGTGGTCAATTTTGCTAAAGGAAAAGAGTGATGCGTTTGATAAATTCAAAGCATTCAAGATGATGGTCGAAAAGGATGTCAACAAGGAGATAAAGACTCTACGTACGGATAGAGGGGGTGAGTTTACCTCGAAGGAGTTCCAAGAGTTTTGTAGCAACAATGGTATAAGGCGTCACTTAACAGCACCTTATACACCACAACAAAATGGCGTTGTCGAGAGAAGAAATCGCACCTTGATGGAGATGACACGGAGCATGTTAAGAGCAAAGAGTGTGCCAAACTACTTATGGGGTGAAGCGGTTCGTCATGCTACGTATCTGATTAATAGAGTTCCCACACGAGCTCTAAAACACCAGACTCCATACGAGAGTTTAAGAGGAAGAAAACCTCGTATTAGCCATATAAGAGTTTTCGGCTGCCTAGCATACGCAAAAGTCGACTCTGTCCACCTCAAGAAACTCGACAACCGATCAAGGCCTCTGGTTCATCTCGGAATAGAGCCAGGATCTAAAGCTTACAGGCTTTATGATCCAAGTTCGAGAAGAATAATAGTAAGCAGAGACGTGATCTTTAATGAAAGCTCATGTTGGAATTGGAAGGGAGCTAACAATGACAAACAAGACGACTCTGGTATGTTTCATATGACTTGGGGAGCCACAATGGATAATGGTCATGGACCATTCATAGTTGAAACTCAACGAGAAGGAGATACAACTACTGCAAAAACAGAGCCTGCAGAAACAGAGTATGCAGAAACAGAGCAAGAAGAAACTCAAGAAAAAACAGAGCAAGCTACAACAACTGAACTGAGACGTTCAACTAGACAAACAAGTCTTCCAGCTCATCTCAATGATTACGTGATGATAGGAGACGTTGAGTGTGAGATGCTGCTGCTCGTAATCAATGATGAGCCGATCAACTTCAAAGAAGCTAGCAAAGACAAGCGTTGGAGAAAAGCTTGTACCGACGAGATCGACTCGATCAACAAGAATGAGACGTGGATATTGATTGAGAAACCACCAGGAGTAAAAGTCATAGGACTTAAATGGGTGTTCAAAATCAAGAGAAACGCAGACGGAACGATCAACAAATTCAAATCTAGGCTCGTTGCAAAAGGATACGTGCAAGAGCTTGGGATTGACTTTGACGAAGTGTTCGCTCCAGTAGCTAGAATAGAGACAATCCGTTTTCTAATTGGTTTAGCTGCTGCGAATGGATGGGAGATCCATCACTTAGACGTCAAAACGGCGTTTCTACACGGTGAGCTAAACGAAGATGTGTATGTGTCGCAGCCAGAAGGATTTGAAAAGAAGGGAGAAGAACATAAAGTTTTCAAATTATCCAAAGCATTATATGGCTTGCGGCAAGCTCCAAGAGCCTGGAACACTAAGCTTGATCAAATTTTAAAAGGTTTGAAATTTGAGAAGTGCTCTAAAGAAAGCTCAGTGTATCGCAAGGAAGAAGAAGACACACTGCTCATTGTGGCTATATACGTTGACGACTTGTTTGTGACCGGAAATTCCCTCAAGACGATCATGCAGTTCAAAGCTTCAATGTCAAAGAAATTTGAAATGTCTGATCTTGGAAGATTAACTTACTATCTTGGCATTGAAGTAAGTCAAGGTTCAGCAGGGATAGAGATCAAACAAGAGGCTTATGCAAGACGTATATTGGAGGAAGCAGGAATGGATGATTGTAATCCGACACATATACCTATGGATTTTGGTCTCAAGTTATCAAAGGCAACAGAAGAACAGGAGATCGATGCTACTGTCTTTAGACGAAGGATTGGTTGTTTAAGATACCTTCTACACACAAGACCTGATCTAGCTTTCTCGGTGGGTATACTTAGCAGGTATATGCACTCACCTCGTGTATCACATGGGAATGCTTTGAAACAGGTACTAAGGTACTTGCGTGGAACCCTTGGGTTCGGTCTTATATACAAGAAAGGAGGGTTAAAGAAACTGATCGGATATAGTGACAGCAGCCACAATACCGACTTGGACGATGGAAAGAGCACCACTGGCTATCTCTTCTGTTTTGGTGAAACACCCATAACGTGGTGTTCACAGAAACAAGAAATTGTTGCTCTCTCATCTTGCGAAGCAGAGTTCATGGCCGCAACAGAAGCCGCCAAACAAGCTATATGGCTTCAAGAGTTGATGGGCGAGATCACTGGAAAGAAGCATGAGAAGATACTGATACGAGTTGATAACAAGTCAGCCATAGCATTAACCAAGAACCCTGTGTTTCATCGTCGTAGTAAACACATTCACAAAAGATATCACTTCATACGTGAGTGCGTTGAAAAGGATCAAATCGACGTCGAACATGTTCCTGGCAAAGAACAACTTGCGGATGTATTGACGAAAGCTTTGGCAAGGATTCAATTTAAGGAAATGAGGGAGAAGATTCATGTACAAGATCTGGCTAAGAAAGACTTGAAGCTTAAAGGGGTGAATGTTGGATAAGCTTCAAAGAGATTGCTTAGTAAACAAGTTATTCATAAAAAGGAAAGTTTGAATAACTTATAGGTTTAGGATAAAGTTAAGTTTCCTAGATCATAATGTAATAGGAAAAGTTAAGGGTTTCTATTACCTATATAAAGAGATCAAAGTGTAAGATGATCTCATAGAAAAATATAAGAAAGTTAAGAAAGATTAATAAAACAAAGAAACAGTTTTATTAAAACTTGTGTTCATACGTTCTTGTCTAGCTCGGATTCTACGACTTTAAGCTTCAGATCTGTTTCTTAGGCAGGAAATTCTCGCTTCTTGTTAAAATACCCTATTAATACGTACGATACATCTTGTTATTGAATGGTATTAATATAATACTGCGTTAGAGGTGCTGTGATGTTTCTTCTCTTTTTTTTTTAATAAAGTTGATGTGGACATAACAAAAAAATTAGATACTTTGAGTGATAACTCCACTGATGGAGATGCTCCTATCTTCCTCTATAAAATCATTATCCACTCGCAACTTTCTCAACCACACACTGCCTTGTTCACTTTGAACATTAATCAAGAACATATCATTCTTTCTGAGCTTTAGCGACCTAAACCAATGGCGAACTCGACGATCCTTCTTGATTACTGGCCTAGCATGTTCTGTATGAGGGCTAGAGTCGCGTTGAGGGAGAAAGGTGTTGTGTTCGAGGCCAGAGAAGAGGATCTCACGAACAAGAGCCCTTTGCTCCTCCAAAGTAATCCGATTCACAAGAAGGTCCCGGTTCTGATTCACAACGGTAAACCGGTATCCGAGTCTCTCAACGTTGTCCAGTACATAGACGAGGCTTGGTCTGACAAGAGCCCATTCTTCCCTTCTGATCCTTACGGGAAAGCTCAGGCTAGGTTTTGGGCTGATTTCGTGGACAAGAAGGTAACCGCATCTCTTTTGTGCCCAAGAAGAGTCTTTACTTTAAAACTCTGCAACTAGTTAGGGCTTTTGTTAAATTTTTGTTAATTTTTCAAATGGATACTTTCAGACAAATCATACGCCGAAATTATTTAAATCCACATATAACATTGTATAACATGAAATCAGGATAATGTAAATCTAAACGGCATTTTAGAATACTGGTTTTGTTTGGACTCATCTTAAAGCTTATTTGATGTCTTTTTATTAAGGACATTGTGACAAATTGAGATTTTTTTTGTTCGTTTGAAATAATAAATCGATGTTTAATTACAATGTGCAATGTATATACAGTTTAGTGATGCCCAGTTCAAGATATGGGGAAAGAAAGGTGAGGAACAGGCAGCAGGGGTGAAGGAGTTTATTGAGGCAGTGAAGATTCTTGAAGCTGAGCTTGGAGACAAACCTTACTTTGGTGGAGACAGCTTTGGATATGTAGACATTGCACTGATTACATTCTACAGTTGGTTCGGAGCATATGAGAAGTTTGGTAACTTCAGCATCGAGGCAGAGAGTCCAAAACTGATTGCTTGGGCTAAGAGGTGTATGGAGAAAGAGAGCGTGTCTAAGTCTCTCCCTGACCAAGAGAAAATTGTTGCGTATGCCGCTGAGTTTAGGAAGAATAATCTCTGATCTGAATAAAGATCTTGTGCCCCTGTTTCTGATGATGCTGTGTTCTGCTTTCTATGTTTTTAACTTCGGTTTTTCGTGTGTTTCCTAATAATGCGTGAGGGCAAGCGTCAGTGTTTGTGTGGTGGTTTGTATTGGATCCTAAGTAATGCATTTAAGAATAAAATCTCTTTCCAAATATTAAGTCGTATTCACAAAGTAGTCTATTAACAAAGTAGTTTATTAGAATAATGTTAGCTTGGATGAGCATCCCTTTCAAAATATTTAACGTGAACATGTGGGACTTGTTTGTTTGTCGCTACGTTCTCGCTGAACACTAGAAAATATTGGGAAGATATTTTATATTTTCCGTCCGCAGATAGAATTGTATACTACTTTACCAAACGCAATATACAATAATATTAATACAAACGGACAAATAGAGTAGGTAGCCACGTTAGGATCATGCAAGTAGTGATCGCCCAACTGAAAAAGAAAGAACCTGTTTTCTTTTAAGTACAAAACGTGTTGGGTTCAGTCACTTTTGGGAATGGCAACAACATAAGCACTCTCCAGAGAATCCACTAAAAATACCTCTAATCCATTATTTGTGTTAGGGCTTGTTTGTTGCTTTTTCTTTTGTTTCTTAGGATTGATTGTAGGGAAAGATTTTAACATAAAAGCTGCAACAGTCATGGCGCATGGAACTGACCCAAAAAGATAGTGCGGTATAAAGACTGAAAGATTATGCCCAGTTCCCCTCACTTTTAATAATTTGAGTGGAGCTCCACTACGGATCTTTTCTTTTGTAAATATTAGCATACGAATGGAATATTAACCACAGGCCCAAAACAATGTTTAGTGATGAGTTGGTAATTAATCAAGGGCTGAACCGGCAATCTAATCGTACATATAAGATATAAGAGCAGGCGCATCGGAGGTTCACCGAAGGGGATCGCGCGCTTTTCAAAAAAAAAACATTTAAATAATCAAAGCCAAGACCTCGGCTCATCCCGCCTCTTACGCGTGAACCGGTTCAACAATTGGCGGTCCACGATTATTATTTTTAAAAAAAAAAACAAACAGAAAAAGTTAAAAAAAAATAATAATAACTTGTGTTTTTAAATATTCTATTTTGTATTTAAGATCAGTTTACGTTAACTTGTGTTTTGCTTATTAGTTTGTTTTTCACAAACTCTCTTAGCTTTGAGGAGGGGGTTTAATTGGCATCAAAACAACTTGTTTTCTAAGGTATCAAAAGGGTTATTGGGTTCACTACTAACATTTAGCTAGGCCCCATTTTATGTCATAGACCCACTTGTGTTAGGCTTTTATTACAAATTAGATCTGTATTAAAAATGAACTTTCTGAGTAACCTAGACAACAAGCAACTCTCTCTTTCAATCTTTTATGAATTATGAATATCAATCTTGACACATCTTTATCTTGGTGGCAACTTCATCTTCTTCCTTTGCATATGAATAAACCACTTCATTTCATATCTCATTATCTGTTTTGTTAAAGCTCACTTGTAGACAAATCTTCTTGCTAAAATTGCTTTCATGGAAAACAATAATTGATAAGAATAGAAAAAGTTCTCCATCATCAATATTTTCTAAACCTTCGATTAATGAGACTGCAACGGAAAAGATGTACAACTATGGAGGAATGAGTAAGATAAGAGGCTAAGAGCTCAGCATTTTGGAATGTTGTGTGTTTCTAGCATTACAGATCGTGTATGTAAAAGTGGAGTGTCGTTCTGAAACTCGGACGTTTGTTTTTCTTTTTATTCGATGATGTTTTTGCTCTTTAATTCCTAAGTCACTGAAATGATTTGTCTAAGCTCTCCAGCGTTTGACTTCTTTGAGAGAGAGAAACCTTGAGATTTTAAAGATCTTAACTCATAAGTAAAATGACGTAAGCAGTGGCCTAAGCATTTTGTAAAACCTAATATAAAATTTCAATTTTCGTTGAATTAGATTAACAATAGTTGTTGACAAAGAATACATTATCTCTACAACAAAGAATATAAATTATATGAAAAAACTACAAAGCATTTATTACTCGGAAGTTTTTATCGGAGTTCTTTTTTAACATCTTGATTATTACAAGACTAGCCAAAAATGGCTGATGAGGTGATTCTTCTAGATTTCTGGCCTAGCCCATTCGGTGTAAGAGCGAGGATCGCACTGAGAGAGAAAGGAGTCGAGTTTGAGTACAGAGAAGAGAATCTGAGGGACAAGAGCCCTTTGCTTCTCCAAATGAATCCAGTTTATAAGAAGATTCCGGTTCTGATCCATAACGGTAAACCGGTCTGTGAATCCATGAACGTAGTCCAGTACATCGATGAGGTCTGGTCCGACAAGAACCCATTACTCCCTTCAGATCCTTACCAAAGAGCTCAAGCCAGATTTTGGGTCGATTTCATTGATACCAAGGTACCTATCCTATTATGCATATCCGGTCCGGAGCATAGCCAAAAAACGGTCTCGTATGGCATCACAATTTGGGAGAATAATTGTACTTATATATTACTAAAAAAATATTATATGCAAAATACGGGCACAAATCTTTATTTGAGAGTAGGGGGGCATTATGAATTTCTTAAAGTATCAATATGTGAAGTAAAGACTAGTTTGGTTCTGTAGGTTTTCGAACCAGCGGATAAGATATGGTCAACAAAAGGTGAAGTACAAGAGACAGCCAAGAGAGAGTATATTGAAGCACTTAAGATTCTTGAATCTGAGCTTGGAGACAAACCCTACTTTGGAGG
The DNA here is from genome assembly GCA_026261945.1 of Hirschfeldia incana. Taxonomy (NCBI): domain Eukaryota; kingdom Viridiplantae; phylum Streptophyta; class Magnoliopsida; order Brassicales; family Brassicaceae; genus Hirschfeldia; species Hirschfeldia incana. Next base: position 7,375,846 of record JABCMI010000011.1, on the reverse strand, counting down.
AGATAACTTTGGGTTTGTAGACATTGCCATGACTGGTTATTACATGTGGTTCGAAGCATCTGAGAAATGCGGTAACTTCAGCATCGAACCGGAGTGTCCTACACTTATGGCTTCAGCCAGGAGGTGTTTGCAGAGAGACAGTGTGGTTAACTCCGTCCCTGACCCTGAGAAGATCGTTGAGTTCGCCTTTAAGATTCGTAAGATATATTGTGTCTGATGCGCTATCTTTTTCACCTTTGGCTTGTGTATTGATTCCATCCCACGTTCTGTGTTCTCTGTTCAGTTCCAATAAGGAATATCACTTTCTTGTGACGCAAGAATATTAGAAAGGTTGGTTATATTTAGCTTTCTTGAGTGGAATGAGATGAATTTATCTAAACTTATAGATGGATGCTTCCTTAGCCACTTTATTCCTCTAATTTTAATGTACAACGACAGTGCAACTTAATAATATGGAATAACTAACCTAGATTATAATCATTTTTTGTTACTTACACCTCTAAACGTAGACATTATGTTGCAACTCTCTTCAAGATCCAGAAAAATAAACTAAGTATCGACCAGGTGGTATAATTTGCACGTAATTAAAATCACGTGTTACTTGTACACCAACCCACCTAACTAGGGTACAATAATGCAAAAGAGAAAGTAGAGTACGTGAACATGACACAAACACAGAGATAGCAAATCACTGACAAGTTCTCTCTAGACTCCAAAAGTTTGAAGTTACCAGTGACATTGCCTAGAATAGGTGGACACGACACATTTTCTTGGCTCTATAATTACCAAAACTATCACTCTTTCTTCTTCTTCTTCTTCTTCTTCTTCTTCTTCACCATTAGCTAAAGATGGCCGAAGAGGTTATTCTATTGGATTACTGGGCGAGCATGTTTGGTATGAGGACAAGGATTGCTCTTGAGGAGAAAGGAGTGAAATATGAATACAGAGAAGAAGATCTAAGTAACAAGAGCTCTTTGCTTCTTGAGATGAACCCTATTCACAAGAAGATTCCTGTTTTGATTCACAAAGGCAAACCCATTTGCGAATCCATAATCCAGGTTCAGTACATCGATGAAATCTGGCCTGATACAAACCCTATTCTCCCATCTGATCCTAACGAGAGAGCTCAGGCTAGATTCTGGTCAGATTACATCGACAAGAAGGTTTACTTTCAGTCTCTTTTGGTTATTTGAGTTATTTGCATTATAATTTTTTTTTGGTATGATATTTGCATTCAGTTACTTGCATATACTCAGATTTCTATGCTTTTGTATATACACATGAAAGCAGGCCGGTGCTAGTGAAACATTAGTAGTCTAAGGTCCAATTCTTTTTGAAACCATCTACTAAACTTTTTACTGAATTATCTATGGCACTAAAATCTCATAAGCAGGCTCTGAATGAAAAGAAACAACATATACTCATTCGTTTATGCTTTTGAATATACACATGAAGACGAGGTTGGTCCTAGTGAAACATTAGCCTAAAATCCCTAAATTTTAAAAGCTATATGGTAAACTTTTTACAAAGTTGTCTATACCTCTAAAATCTCATGAACCAGCCTGAACCGGCTCTGCTTGAATCTAAACAACATTTTTCACTTACATTATGATCATAACAAATTTAAGTTGAAATATTTCATTTCCCTGATATATACACATAAAGAAGTTATATTAGTTAGTATTAAAATGAAGATAATAGTTCAGTATGTGTTTGCTAATTGTTGTGTGGGATCAGACGAGCGGACCATGCAAGGCGTTACAAAGAGAAACTGGGGAGAAACAAGAGGCAGCAAAGATGGAGTTCACGGAAGTGCTCAAGACCCTTAACTCGGAGCTTGGAGATAAATCTTTCTTGGGAGGAAACGTATTTGGGCTCGTGGACATTGCCTTTATTGGATTCTACAGTTGGTTTCGTACGTACGAGGTGGTAGCAAGTTTAAGCATAGTAGCAGAGTTTCCTAAGCTAATCGCTTGGGGAGAGAGGTGTTTGAAGAGAGAAAGTGTGGCTAAGGTCTTGCCCGACTCGGATAAGGTGCTTAAGTCAGTGTCTGACTATCGGAAGAAGATTTTAGGAATCAACTAGATTCATCTGCAGAACGTTTCATGTTATGTTATATTTTGCTTTGATTCCTTTTCATGTTGTTTTCTTCTGGTTTCAAAATCTGGTGTGTTTTAGATACAAAAATAATTTCGAAACTTAAAAGGGTAATTTCTCTCAAAAGACATTGAAATAAGAGTTTTTCATTAAAATAACACATAAGGAGAGGAGATAGTTACCTAAAAAGGTTTCATCAAGTCTTAAATTTAGTCAATTATATAGATAAAAATGTATTATATTTATGATAAAAACTTTTTTGGTGATATGTTTTTCTTTTGTTTAAAGCTCCAATTTACTTTTAACTATTCTTTTTACTTTTTTTACTTTCCTCGGTACTTTTCTTCTAACGTTTTTGTTTGGTATTATAAAACCAAATTGGATGATTGGTTTCAGAAAGCAACTCGCTTTAGAAGATGAGAGACACACGAGAGTATGTTCAAATTGATGAGAGACACACGAGAGTATGTTCAAATTGATGAGATAAAAGAAAATCAAGCAACTGAGATAAAAGATGATTGATGGTTCAGACTTGCCAGAAATTATGATGAATGAATTAAAAGCAAATCGGCAAGGGACGACCTAGGAAACATATGGACGAAAGAGAACAACAAAGTTTCAAACCCCCTAGAAGAAACTTAGCAGGTTCACTCAAAAGATTGTTACTGCTGTTCCTCTGTTGGTTTCGGAGCTGATGCTTCCTTGATCTCATCCGCAGCATCATCCTAGTAAAAATATCCCCACACTTAGACCCATGCAACTGCGAGAGATAATAGAAGAAGTTTTGAAAGGATTATAATGAGAACAAACCTGCATGTCGGATGTCCAGAGAGTGAGGTTGTCACGGAGAAGCTGCATGATCAAGGTGCTATCCTTGTATGACTCTTCTCCTAGAGTGTCCAACTCTGCTATCGCGTCATCAAAGGCCTTCATTATAAATATACAACAAGGACAAGAAACATTAGGTCGAATACAAAATAACACATCAGAGTTGAGCAAGGCAAGTGTGCATTCAAAGGATAGTGATCACTTGACAGATAAGTGGATCCAAGTACCTGTTTGGCGAGGCTGCAGGCACGATCAGGAGAGTTAAGGATCTCGTAGTAGAACACAGAGAAGTTCAATGCCAGACCTAGACGGATCGGGTGTGTTGGTGCGAGCTCTGCATTCGCTATATCCTGTAAACAAAGAGTCACAAACAAAGTCTCAAAATCAAAACCAAGGTAAGCTCAAAAGATCCCTAACGAATCAAAACATCCACGGATCGTAACTTAGATTGAAACCAAGGCAATCTCAAAGCTCAACGATCCCTAAATCAATCGAATCAAATCTACAAAGGCTTATGAATCCACGAATCGCAACATAAGGCAAGCTCAAAGATCATGTTCACATCCAAACTATTTTAAACGATTCAAATCCCCAATTCAAATCGAATCTAATCCACACGAATCGAAGCTTAGATCTGAGATTACCTGAGCAGATTTGTAAGCGGAGAGAGTGTTCTCGGCAGCATCTTTCCTCTCCTGACCAGTCTTGAACTCAGCCAAGTACCGATGGTAATCACCTTTCATCTTCAGGTAAAACACCTTGGAATCGCCGGAAGCAGCGGCGGGGACGAGCCTCGAATCGAGGAGCTTGAGGATCCCGTCGCAGATCCCGGAGAGCTCCGTCTCGATCTTAGATCTGTAGTCCTTGATCGCCGCGACGTGGTCGTCGTTGCCGCGGCTCTCCTCCTTCTGCTCGATCGACGAGATGATGCGCCACGAGGCGCGGCGAGCGCCGATCACGTTCTTGTAAGCGACGGAGAGGAGGTTTCGCTCCTCGACGGTGAGTTCGTCGCCGTCGACGGCGGCGGAGACTTTCTCCATGAAATCTACCATTTCCTCGTACCTCTCCGCTTGCTCGGCGAGCTTGGCCATGTAGACGAACTCCTCACGCGCAGAGACAGCCATCTTCTTCCTTCTTCAGAGATCTGATGTGATTGATTCTTGACGAGAGTCGGATTCGAGAATCGTTGTGTAGGTCAAGCGGGGCGAGAGGGAACGCGATAAATGCGAGGAAACGAGTGAAGCTTGGAACCAAGATTGAATCTGGGCCGTTGGATTCGTCATTCTCCAATTTCTTTAGGCCTGTTTGGATTTTTTTTATTTATTTTTTTTTTTGATCAAACGAATTGTTTTTTTTTTATTTCTTTCCAAAATTAAAGAAAACAACTAGGAATGTATAGGCGGGGGCCACGTTCATTTTGGAGTAGCAGCGATTAAATCGGGCAACCCAAAAAATGTATAAATATTTACGAGATGATATTTATTGCTTATTAGAGCATATTCAATCCATTTCCATATTTCTTAAAATAGTAATATCTAAAAGTATATTTTATTTTAATGTATATTTCTATAATAAAATTGTTTTTGTTTAAGAAAAATATAGATATAAAATAATATTTTACAAAAATAGCTCATATTTAAGGTGCGGGATAGTGAAAAAAAAGTATTGATAGAAGATGAAAATTTATTGTTAAGAAAGAAATTTTAAAAAAAGTTATTATAAATGACTAAACAAAACTCAATTATATACTAAAATAGTCCAAGTTCCAGAAATTGATTAGAAATAGTCTTACTGTTTAGCCATCTCTCATAAGGATTGTATGCACGTTAGAGCACGAGCAATGGTGAACTCCAAAGGGGGTTCACCAAATTTTTTTAATATATTTTTGTAGGCCCATAAACAGTTAAGAACCCGAATATGTTATTTTCCGCATTGGTGAACCCGAAGAAGGAGTTCATAAGAATAAAATAATAATTTTTAAAAAAAAAAAATTGAAAAAATTCAGAAAACATAAACATATTATTGAAATATATTTTAAACTTATAAAAACATTTTATTCAATACATAAAGAGTACATAACATAAATTAGAAATTTAGAAAAATATAAAGCTTATTTAATTTTCTTCATGACCAAACTTTTGCCAAATATGTTCCACTAAATCGGCTTTCAAACGCTGATGCTTATCTCCATCTCGAACTTCTCTCCGCATGGCTAACATATCCGGGGTGACATTAACACTATCTCTGCTTGTTGCCTTGGAACTTCTGCTAGACTCTCCTGTCTCAAACTCCGATATATCAATTGGAGCGTATCCGTTTCGTTCATCCTCTACTATCATATTGTGCAATATGACACAAGCCATCATTAATTTTCCTATCCTTTGCAAGTCCCATTGTAGAGCTGGGTTCTTAACAATTGCAAACCTCGATTGCAATACTCCGAATGCCCGTTCGACATCTTTTCTGGCGGCTTCTTGTTTTTCAGCAAATTTCTGTGCTTCAAGACTTTGAGGAAGTGAGATGGATTGGATAAATGTTGCCCATGGAGGATAAATCCCGTCGGTAAGATAGTAGGCCATACGATAATTGTGGTTGTTGACCTTGAACTTCACTTTAGGTGCTCGACCATGTATGATATCATCAAAAACTGGTGACCGATCAAGAACATTGATATCGTTGAGGGTACCTGGTAAGCCAAAAAAAGTGTGCCATATCCATAGATCTTGTGATGCAACGGCTTCTAAGACAATTGTCGGCTTCCCCGAAGCACGTGTGAACTGACCTTTCCAAGCCGTCGGGCAGTTTTTCCACTCCCAGTGCATGCAGTCTATGCTGCCTATCATTCCCGGAAACCCCCGTGTTGGACCCGAATATGACCCTCAGGTGAGGTCACGATAAAATGTAAGCTGCCAAGTGGACCGCGTAAAGCCCATCACATTAATACGAGCTGGAAGCTGAATTGAAGACTGAACCTGGAAGTCGTCGTAAAGGAGGTCACGTTATAACGGGAGCTGATACTTCGGAGACTCGGTCAAGAGGAACCTGGAGCAAGTACGTAATTGAAGCCGTGTATTTCGGAGATCAGTTAAGGAGTTATCGACGAGACCTGGACTATATAAAGACAGAGAAGATCTAGAATAGGGATCCATCTCCAGAGATACAACAATTATCAGACTAGATTAAATACATTACGCATTCTCCTTGTAATCATCATAAACACCTTTTGTAATTCTTTTTGATCATCAATACAATCATATTCATTCATTAAGCTTACTTACGGGATTCAGCCCACGATTCATTATCTCTCAGCCTAACCTAAATCTAAGAAGTGAAACCTTGTCCCTCACAATTGGCGACGTCTGTGGGGACAATTAATCGAATCTCTTTCTCCAAAGCTTAAAGATGAATCCACTCGATGGAACTAATCCATCTAACCCCGATCAATCGAACCTGAGCAATAGCTCACCGAATCGCACTGCTTCGGGGGCAAATAACTCGAGAGCCCCCGGTGGGACCAACTCTGGGTCCTCAGCCCTCAACAACACACCGCATCAATCCGTTCCGAACCAGACGGAAGCTCAGCTTTCTGAGATCCGACAGATGATGCTTCAGTTAGTAGACAAAGCTCAACAAACCGAGCGAACGGTGCAACAGCTAGCCGAACGGCAGCAACAATTCGAAGAGATAACCAGATCTCAATCCGCAATAACCCAACCGTCCGTCCATCAGGGAAGAGGGATCACGTTCCATGAACGAATAGCTGACCCCTCCTTCCCTCGAGAGCGTCTGAATTTCTCCCTTGATAGTTCGGGAGCAGACGGTCAGGAACCTGCTTTCCAAACGCCTCGCGCTAGGACAGCTCCTGCGTTTGTCCCACCAGTCATCAGCACCATGGGGAGCAACGTAGCGACGACGAGCTCCGCGCCCGATCAAAACACCGCTGGGGGCACTCGATTGCCTCCACCACTACCTCCTTCGGGATCTGGAGCAGGAACCAACATTCCGTCCGGGGGCAGAACATCAGCTCCGGTGTTCCAAACTAGGGTTTCAACCCCAAACGCCGACGGATTTCAAAGAACGGATGCTGATCCTGCAGCTCTTCGCACTAATCTCGCTCGGAACCTGAGGACGAACGAACGATCCGTTTCGCCAGCTAACTGGGAAAATGATCAAGTCAGGTTCCGCCAGGAACCTGTACGTCGAACACCCGAGAACGATCCAAATGTCCTTCCCTTCGAGGGACCTGACGCGATTCGCAGATACATGGAGCGAACCCACGCAGCTCTCCAGAAACTGGGAGCTCAGGTTCACAAAGCAACGAGCTCAGCTCCCGAAATCGAGAGCCTAATCGAAGAGACTCGTGGAACTCCATTTACCGATAGAATCGCTAACTCTTACATAAGAGATACTCGAAAAATCAAGATCCCTGAATACGATGGAAACACAGACCCAAAGGCTTATTTAAGAGCCTTCCAGCTAGCGATCGTAAAAGCTCACTTCACGAAGGAAGAATGCGATGCAGGATATTGCAGAACATTTGCTGAAAATCTGACTGGAACAGCTCTAGAATGGTTCTCTAGTCTAGAACCAAACTCTATAGACAGCTTCGATCAGCTAGCTAACGCCTTTATGAAACAATACTCAACCCACATCATGAAACAAGCCTCCGAAGCTGACCTCTGGAAGACCAGACAAGGACTGGGAGACTCATTGCGAGTCTACATCGAAAAATTCAGGGCAGTAAGAACCAAACTCTCGAACCCTAACGATCACGTAGCTATCGAAGCCCTCAGGAGAGGTCTCTAGTACAAATCAGGCCTCTTCTCGGAGCTAACGCTAAATCCCCCTCCAACTATCGACGACGCCCTCCACAGGGCCTCTAGATACATTACCTTGGAAGAAGAAACTGCGGCGTTAGATAAACTCCACAGAAAGTTCTAAAATCACCTGAAGGGCGAAACCTCCGACGGGAAGGGACCTCATAAAAGAGGAAGCTCCCGAAATAACCAGACTCAGGGAGAGCACTCCTATGTAATCGAGGATGACAAGGAAGAAAAACCTGTCGCCGCAGCAGGCAAAGCCCCCTGGTCCAAAGGCTACGACGAGAGCAAACATTGCTCTTATCATGATCGGAAAGGACATTCAACCGAAGAGTGTTGGGACCTCCAACGACAACTGGCTGCTAAATTTGCAGCCGGAGAAATAAAAGATGTGGACCTAAAAAAACCACAGCCTTATCAAAAGAGAGGTCCCCGTGATGACTCCCCAAAACGCGAAAGGTCACCTGAAAAGGAAACAGATTTGCCACCTCGCGCTCCCAAGAAGAGAGTCGAAATGATCCTTGGGAAATTCCTCCAAGGAAAAAGCCTTCAAATCGAAGCTCTCTTTAATAAAACACCTCCCCAATCGAGCCCCGACTCAAGGGTCGATTACATCCTTGGAGGGTCCGACTCATGTCAAGACTCAAGGTTGTGTCCAATACCCAGTCTAAACCGACCAAACCCGAGTCTAACACTAAAATCTCTTTTTGGAAAAGTGAGACATCAAACCTTGACAGACCTCACGACGATGCCCTTGTCGTAACGTTAAATATAGCAGGGTACGAGGTACCTAAGCTCATGATCGACACCGGAAGCTCCGTCGATCTCATTTTCTATAACGCATTAAAGGGAATGGAAATAGATGATTACGAAATCATCGACCAGAAATCCAACCTTGTGGGCTTCTCAGGAGAAACAGCTACCTCACTGGGAACCATCAAGCTCCCAGTCATAGCTGGCGGAGTCATGAAAATGACCAACTTCATAGTTGTCGACAAACCATCTCCCTTCCACGCAATCCTCGGAAGACCTTGGATTCATAAGATGAAAGCAGTAGCTTCAACTTATCACCAATGCGTGAAATTTCCAGCAACCGATGGGATAGTTACCGTACATGGTAGCCAAAAGATTTCAAGGATCTGTTACCTGGGAGGGTTCGAGATCATAAAAGATTCCCCCCAATAGCAATTACAGGTCCAGGAGAGTCGTGAAATGCAACAGAATATCCGAGGTCCTCCCAAGAACCTCATCGAAAAAGTTAGCATCGACGACTCGAACCCTGAAAAACAAGTAAGCATCGGATCTGAGCTACCTCCCGAAACTAAAAAGGAGCTCATCGAATTCCTAAAACAAAATGTCAAAACCTTTGCATGGGCCACCAGTGACATGAAGGGCATAAACCCCAACGTCACCACACATAAGCTCAATGTAGATCCCACCTTCAAGCCGATCAAACAGAAGCGTCGTAAGCTAGGCCTTGAAAAAGCCCAAGCCGTTAACGACGAGGTTGATCGACTAACAAAGGCCGGATCAATCCGAGAAGTTCAATACCCCGATTGGTTAGCCAACCCAGTGGTAGTAAAAAAGAAAAATGGGAAATGGAGAATCTGTGTAGACTTCACCGACCTAAACAAGGCATGTCCCAAAGACAGCTTCCCGTTACCTCACATCGATCGTTTAGTCGAAGCAACGGCTGGCCACCAGCTCCTGTCCTTTATGGATGCCTTCTCTGGATATAACCAGATTATGATGGAGCCTGAGGATCAAGAGAAAACCGCGTTCATAACCGAACGAGGAACCTATTGTTATAAGGTTATGCCATTTGGCTTGAAAAACGCGGGAGCTACCTATCAAAGGTTAGTAAATAAAATGTTTGCTGGACAACTTGGAAAAACCATGGAAGTCTACATCGACGACATGTTAGTCAAATCTTCGATGGGAGAGGACCATATTTCCCATCTAAGGGAATGCTTCGACATCCTCAACAAATATGACATGAAGCTAAACCCAGCTAAGTGTACCTTCGGAGTACCCTCCGGCGAATTTCTAGGTTACCTCGTAACCGAAAGAGGCATCGAAGCCAACCCGAAACAAATAGCGACATTCCTAGAGATGCCGTCACCTAGAACGACCAGAGAGGTACAAAGATTGACTAGACGAATCGCAGCACTAAATAGATTCATCTCCAGGTCCACTGACAAGTGCCTCCCATTCTACAAACTCCTGAAAAATAATAAGAAATTCCTATGGGACGAAAAATGTGAAGAAGCCTTCAAACAGCTGAAAGCATACCTCTCGGAACCTCCGATACTGTCAAAACCTGTAACTGGAGAACCACTGTACCTGTACCTGGCCGTATCGGCAGCCGCAGTTAGTGGGGTGCTAGTACGGGAAGAGCAAAACGAACAAAGGCCTGTCTATTACACTAGTAGAAGCTTAATAGACGCCGAAACGAGATACCCTACCATGGAAAAACTAGCCCTAGCAGTCGTAACAGCTGCTAGGAAGCTACGACCATATTTCCAATCACACTCAACCATCGTAATGACCTCACATCCATTACGAACGATTTTACATAGTCCTAGCCAGTCCGGACGACTAGCTAAATGGGCTATTGAACTCAGCGAATACGATATCGAATATAGACCTCGAGCAGCTGCAAAAGCTCAGGTCGTTGCCGATTTCGTTATCGAGCTCACGTCCGAACATTTAGACCAAGAGATGGAGGTCCCAAAATGGAGCCTATACGTGGACGGAGCCTCGTCAAAACAAGGCTCCGGCGTCGGTCTAAGACTAACCTCCTCAGCTGGGGAAACCATCGAACAGTCCTATAGACTCGGATTTAACGCCTCCAACAACGAAGCCGAATATGAAGCATTAATCGCTGGCTTAAAATTAGTCCTTAGCCTCGGAATCCGAGAGCTGAGCGCCTACTGTGACTCTCAGCTAGTAGCTAGCCAGTTTCACGGAGAATACGAAACGAGAGATGAAAGGATGGGGGCATACCTCGAAGTAGTCTTAAGCCTGACAAAACAGTTCAATAAATTCGAGCTAACGAGAATCCCACGAGGAGAGAACTCTTCAGCAGACGCACTCGCTGCGTTAGCCTCAACGTCCGACCCTCTCGTAAAACGAATTATACCCGTGGAAGGAATCGAAAAACCGAGTATCGACATAGCTACCAAAGCTGAATTAGATAACATGTCAAAAGTAAAAGTCGAGGATAACAGCCTTCCTACGGAAGCTACCCAAATCTTCACGACATTTTGGTTCCCTAAAACCAGAGCACGCAGCTTCAGAAAACACTCATTTAACAATACAACCAAAAACTTAGAGGACCACAACCAAAGTGAGGGCATTCACCGAAGTTCGGACTCTCCCGAGCCTAACTTAACGAATACCCCCGGGGGCACCACCGAAACCTCGGAACCACTCGTCCTCAAGGTACAAACAAGAAGCCGCGCAGCTCGCAAAAACACAACACAAACCACCGGGGACAACGAAGGAATTGGAGATATTCTTCAGAACTCAGACCCCTTGGAGCCTGTTCCAACGAATACCCCCGGGGGCACCACTACACCAGGTCCCGAACAGGAACCTCCCTCCTCTCTTCACAAGAAAGTTGTAGGAAGAGAAGACTGGAGGATACCGATCATGGATTACATCCTCGAGGGAAAAATCCCACCCAATAAATGGGAGGCTCGAAAACTCAAAGCCCTAGCAGCAAGATATTGCATAATCGAGTCAGCCCTCTACAAACGAAGCGTCTCCGGACCTTACCTAAAGTGTGTTCATGGTCTAGTAGCTATGAAACTCATGAAGGAAATGCACGACAGTTCCTGCGGTAATCATTTCGGGGGCAGAGCTCTAGCTATCCGAATTAAAAGGCAAGGTTACTTCTGGCCTACTATTATCGCGGACAGCGAGGTCTACTCCTCATCATGCGACAAATGCCAAAGGCATGCACCGATCATACACCAACCAGCGGAGAAGCTATCTAACATATCAGCTCCCTACCCGTTCATGAGGTGGTCTATGGATATCGTAGGTCCATTAGTACCATCAGGCAAAGGAAAGAAATTACTGAACCTCCTGGTCCTAACCGACTATTTCACGAAATGGATCGAAGCTGAAGCTTTTCAACAAATAAACAGATTTGAGGTCGAAGGATTTGTTTGGAAGAACATTGTATGTAGGCACGGTGTCCCATACGAAATCGTAACCGACAACGGAGGACAATTCATATCCCACGATTTCAAAAAATTCTGTGATAAGTGGAACATCCGTCTCACATTCTCAACACCTCGGCGACCTCAAGGTAACGGCCAGGCGGAGGCTGCTAACAAGTCGATCTTAGCCAACCTCAAGAAACGCCTAGGAGCTCAGAAAGAACTTTGGTCAGAAAAACTACCCGAAGTACTATGGGCTTGCAGAACCACCCCACGAAAGGCTACGGAGGAAACTCCTTTCTCCTTAGCCTACGGGATGGAAGCTGTCGTCCCAGCAGAAACTACCGCAGGCAGCCTCCGACGGGAGCTCTGCACCTCGAACCCCGCAGCTAACAACCAGCTCCTGATGGATAGCCTCGACTTAATCGAGGAAAGACGAGACCAAGCCTTGCTCCGCATTCAAAATTACCAGCAAGCAATGGCACGACACTATAACTCCAAAGTAAGGCCCCGGCAGTTCGCTGTAGGAGACCTGGTACTCAGAAAGGTCTTCGAAGGAACTAAAGAACCAGGAGCTGGAAAGTTAGGAACCAACTGGGAAGGACCCTATCGAATCATCCACATAGTACGACCCGGAGTTTACACTACAAGAAATATCGGTATTGATAGCACCCGAAAAACGCTATTATAGAGTTTTCGTAGCGTTTCGAAGAACGCCGTGACAGCCGCAGCTATGGTAGACCCCCCGTCTATCGTAGCGTATTTTCGTGTGCTATAAAAATTAAAGAGATTATAGCATTTATGCTACGCTATATTAAAATGTTTTAATAACACCATAATTTTGCTATTATATGATTTTCTGTGGCATTTTTCACGTGCCACAACATAATTTATAACGACATATATATAATGCTATACTTAATTATAAAATAATAAAAATATTATATTAATTATTAAAATTTAATTAATTAATATTATTTACTTAAAATAAAATAATAAAAATGAAATTTCAAGTTAATTCATAAAAGATTAAATTTTATTTATTGATTAAAATCAGCATACAAATAATTAAAAAAAAAATACATTAAACCAAAAACTAATTACAAACATTAAACCAAACCATAATTAACCTAAACTGGTCTACACATAGACCCGGTTTAGAAAAAAAAAACTAAACCAGCTTAACCTAAGAAATTAAACCCTAACTCTGCAGCAACGCTTGCTTTGCCGCCGTCAACTAACTGCATCAATCTCCTTCTCCCTCTTACTATTATTCTTTTTCTTGCTCTGCTCCATTTCCACTAGCACAACTTCTTCCTGTAACAAGAACAAACAAATCAAATTCGAAGCAAGAGAAAGAACAATGGGTATTGAATATTGACTGCATCATACATACCTATCGAGAACAAGAACAACCACCAGGCGTCCCATTCCACTTCCTCTTCCCCGCCCCTGAAGTCAAATCCCCATTTAATCAAGTTACAATCTTATCAAACAACACTAATCATTCATTCAAAAATCTCAAAGCAAACCTGAGATGTGGATGGTGTTAACTAAGACCATGAATATGGATCTGGAAAAGAAGAAGCATTGATAAGAGGATAGATAAAAAGAGAAATAGAGAACGAGGAGAGACAAGTTCGTTTTTGCAGGCTCCTTTGGAAAGTGGGAAGCTTTGGAATTGGAAGGTGAATGAGAAGAAATAGAGCTTGATAGGGGTATAACTTTGCAGTAATCAACCGTTCTAAAAGCTAAAGATCTAAACTTTGAATCTGTTTTTTTCTGCAACAGCCCAATCCAACACTTGGTAAAACAGATTCGGAATAGATTGAAATTTCTATCTACTCTCTCTCTCTCTCGTCTCAAAACGCAGATCTCAGAAAAATAATTAAAAGCAAATGAAAAAGCAATTAATCTCAGACGTTAGATTAGATACCATCTAACGGTGAAAATTAGTGATCCGCGCCTAGCCAATAGGAACAAAGGAGGAGGATTGATAGAAGATTTATTGTGGACCTTTGATCTAATCAATGGCTCAAAAAAAACAAGACAGATTGTCTTTTTATTTCTTTATAGTGGTTATTATAAAAACTATCTAAAACTATAAATAATCTGATATTATAATTTAAATTTGAAATCTAAATTTTGTATCAAAATTTTGACATATTGTGTGATTGATTAAAATATTTAAAATTAAAATTCTAAGGTTTTATGATATAGTTTGATATGAGATTTGTGGTTTAGGGTTTAAAGTTAAAGATATAAAAGTAAGTATATGGTTTGAGTTTTAAAATATATTTGAAAGTTAAGATTATTATTTTTTATGTAATTTTGAGTTATGATATATGTATATATGACATTATGATATATATATACACACCATATATCACAACACTAGTGTTAGGGTTTGAAGGGTTTGAAGTATGATATAAAGTTTAGATTATAGGTTTAGAGTTTATATATGTAAAGTATGAGGTTAAGATTTTAAATTTGAAAATTAACTTGTGTAAGAATTTGATAAAAGTTATATTTATATACTTATTAACTATTGACTATATTTATTTTATATATTAAAATTGAAAATTACAGATTGTGTTTTAGGGTTTAGGGCATGTTTGGGGTTTAGAACATTAAATAAAAAAATATTATTTCTCTGTTTATGAAATTTATCATTAGTGTTAAATTTTCTTTATCTCATAAAACACAAGTATTTGGAGTTTATATATGGAATTTGATTGTTGAAAAAAAAATATGGAATTTGATTTGGAATCCATATATACTAATAAAACACAAGTAAATTAATTATTAGCTTATCAAGTAAACAAGCTACATCGTTTAAATAATCACTCCAAACACATGAACCAATCAAAGTCACACATTTCTCAGCATCTTTCAATCCCTCTGGCAGTGCTCCTAGCTTTGTGTAACAAGCAGCTCTCTTACGTAGACCATGAATAGCCTTATGCCTCTCTTATGTAAACAACATCACTATGCCTCTCTTTATATAGCCTTGAACAACGCCATATCTCTTCTGCAAGAAGAAGAAACCCATCAAACTTGGTATAAGCTATCAAACTGTTTATCAATATGTAGAAGCAATGAAGTTTCTCAATACAAACAAAAGAGTGTAAGTCACAGAGAATTCACAAAAGCTTATTTTGGTAACAGAAAACTTGAAAAATAGGCAACAAGAGAGCCACCAACGCTAGATATCAGATTAATATCACCCTCATACTTGGGAAATAGTCACATGAAAGTTGCATAAAAGATCATAAAGAGAGCAAGAACGAAACATGGATCTCAGCTTACACTGCATTGTAACAACTATCAAAGTATAAAGAGCATCCCTAGATACATACGATCCCAAACATCCATAGATACAGAGACAAACACAATGAAAAGCAATGCCAAAAAGATCAGAACTCACAAACCATAACTGGAACAGAGACTTCAAAGCCATAATTTTGTTCCACTAACTATATATTAAGCACTCATTGGTCAAAATAATCAATAAAAATGGAAACTTTATATCATTTTCATAGTTCAAAGATCTACAGAGACAGATCTAAAGCTTGCTTAAGCTCTTCATAAAGAACAACACACAGGAATGTAAAAGTTCCCTACCAATCTACAGCAACAGATTTAAACTTTCAATTCAGTTCTTGAGGATCAACAAAGAAGTAAAGAACACAGTACACAGATCGAGAAGAAACCTTTCTTCACCAGCAGTATCCCAAATCTGGGTTTTTGTGACTCTGTCCTTAACATTCAAGCTATGAGATTCATCTATAACTCTGTTCCCTGAAAAAAGGGAAACACCTAGTAGAACAATCAAAGACAGAGAAACCATATTGAACTAAATCTCACAACGATACCATACAATGTGATATTTATACAATAATACATAATGTAAGAACAAAACGCACACACACAACAAGCTTACCAAAACAGATTGACTTTTTAGCTATAAAGACAAGAACTTTCCGATTTCAAGAATCAAAAGAGTCTTACCTCAAAGGAATCAAGTTCCATGAAGTTAAAATTCTCAAATATTTGCTTAAACTCGTGGTTTTCAAACTCGGGCTGCTCTGGAAACAAAGATCAGAAACAAGCAGAAGTTGAGGGACCTGTCTTGCAAATACGTAAAACTCCACCATTGGAGAGGGTCGAAGCTTTCTCTCTCTGGATCTGGAGCCCAACGATGCCGGCAGAGGGATAGCAGATGACGATTGGAGGTCGAGATGGGCATTACTATTAGCTGAGAGTTGCGACGGTTGACGGTTGAGCAGGAGAGTGACGACGACGGCGTGAATCGTCGAGGGGATGAAGTCAGCCACGAGGAAGGAGAAGACGGGACAACTCGGAGTAATCACGGCTTGGAACGAGCAGGGACCAGGTGGTGTCGCGGCTTGAGCAGTCGTGGTTCAGATTGAGATACCAAGGGTGGGATTGAGGTAATAGCGTAATAGTAACTCGTTTGTTGGAGTTTCAATTGATTGAGAAATGACTTTGTTTTGTCGAAGTTTAAGATAGTAAAGAGTGAGAAATTTGATCTGTTAATGGAGGAGAAGAAAGACAGAGAAGAGGGATGAATGATTTTTTTTCTTTGGAAAGAAAAAACAAAATTTTTGTTAAGTGGCGGAAAAATAAATTTTTACTCAAGTGTTTTGCCTCCAAAATGATATTTCAGTTACGAAACCAATTTTCCCGTTTCCTTTTAGTGAAATTTTTTCTTAGCGCGTATTTAATGCTACGGTAGAGTTTTGATCCGATTTTTACGTTTTTGGTAGCAGTTTGTGAATTCGTGCTACCGTGAACTGCTACCAATACCCATATTTCTTGTAGTGTTACAAACTCCAGAAGGTACGAACCGGGGTACCTGAAATCCGATCGTGGAACGCCACGAACCTCAAAAGATACTATCATTTGGTACCCAAATTCCTTGAACTACGTTTGGCTTGATCCCTTGACTGGGTACGTAGGCAACTCCGTCATGAGTGCAGCCCCAACCTCTTCTCACCAATCTCATCATCTAAGCCAAAGTGGCACCTGTCACCAAGGACGCTTAGCCCAAAAATAAGCTACTATGTAAACAATCTGAATCATGTACTCTTTGATATCTGACATTAATAAGATGATTAATTCAATTTCATAAGCATCAAAGGTCTTAAAACCCTCTGAGACAGCTCAGGTCCCACCAAACCGCGACCTGAGCTCAATTGTATCGAACACATTCAGGTCCCTAAGAACCTGGACCTAAGGTCTCAAAATCCTTAACATAACTTAAGGTCTTAAAATCTTTAACACCCACGAAGGTCTTAAAATCCTTGACATAAGCCAAGGTCTTAAAATCCTTGACAAATCAATAAGGTTTCAAAATCCTTAACAACAGCCAAGGTCTTAAAATTCTTGACAAATCAATAAGGTCTCAAAATCCTTAACAACAACCAAGATCTTAAAATCCTTGACGAATCAATAAGGTCTTAAAATCCTCATAAGAATCAAAAGGTCTTAAAATCCTAAAGAATCAACAAAATCTCAAAATTCCTCGATTTCATTCACCATATTCCAAAGGTCCCGAAATCCTTCGGATTAACTCAGGTCCCGATGAGTCTAACTCAGGTCCCGACAGACCTAGATGTCAGGTCTCAGAACTTTCAAATTGGTCCCTAGATTTTCCGAAACAACGTCAAGGACCTCTCTTCGAAGTCATCATGACCAAACATTGATCAAGCAGAAATGTTCATAACAAATCGAAATTAAAAGTCCTAATTCGATTCAGCAATCGTTATGATAAAGTAGGACACGACCAAGCTCAAAGGCTCGAAATGAAAATAACAAAGTCTTAAATATGGCAAAGGGTTTAAAAGCCTCCCCAGGCTATCGAAATCCTAGACAGTGATAAAGGTTTAAAGGCCTCCTCAGGCACTAAAGTCGTAGAATTCAAACGAAACTTAAACCAAAGTTTGAAAAACATGGAATATAAATTTAAAAGAGCCATAGCTCTTAATCCTCCTTCTCATCCTGGATCGGTTCACCATCACCCGCTGGAACCTCTCCTTCAGCCACATTGGCATTGCCTCCTTGAGCTACCTCGATCGGAACTAAATCAGGAGCCATTAAATCCAGATTAGAACCATATTCCCCAGAAAAAGACGGATTAAACATGTTAATCTCGAAAGTACCTGAGCTGTCCGAGATCTGGGGAAGAGGAAGCTTGCTGACTGAAAAGTCAGACACTTGAGCCTTCTCATACGCGGTCGTCGCATCAGGCAACAAAGCCACCAGCTGGCTGTATTCCTCCTCAACACTCTGGATCTTGTTGTTCAACATGTCCTTCAAGAGGTCAACGTTGGCTTGGAGCTCCTGAGCATACACCAATGCACTGACCTCTTCCTTCTTCTTAGCAAACTTCTCCCGAACACAGGCCAGGATCTTGCCATAAGCTTCAGCGACCTCTTTCTTCCCTTCCCTGACTGCCAGCTTGACCTCGGCCACCTTGTTCTTCTGGCTCTCCTGGGATGAGGTAACGAGCTCACGAATTTGTCGCTCAGCTATCCTTCGAGCAGATTCCAGGTCACTAATCCTCCTACTCTTCACCTGGATATCGAGCTCTTGGCTCTCAATCTTTCCTTGTTGAGCATCAGCCTTCGAGCCCAGCCTCGTAACTTCGGCCTCAAGTTCGGAGATTCGAGCCCGGGCCTGATCGAGATCAGCCTTGGCTGCCTTAACCACCTCAGTAACCTCAGCGAGCTCACCAGCATCGGGGGCATCACGCAGAGCATTCTCAAACCCGAGCTGGGCCCTGTTAACAGCCCCAGCCAACTACGACAACAACAAAAAAATGACGATGAGTATCATTCCCAACAAATGAGAATAAAGAACGGGTAGAGATCACGCACCTGACCCATACAATGGGCAATGTCGAGATACTCCTCCCGGTTAGACAAGTCCTTGAGCGCTGGAAGGGGACATCCTACCCTCTTCAGGTGCCTCAGTATCGCGGCTAAGCCCCACGAATCATCTAAAATCGACCCAGGCTTTGAATGGGTAAAGCTCCACCCAACGGTTCCTCCCCTGGAAGACGAGGAGGAGGATCGAGTGGGAGCTCCACCTTGATCAGTCCTAGGCCTCTTGTGCCTCGACGGCTCAACTTCGCTGGTATCCCTGGGAGCCGGATGATCAGCTTCCGGCACAGGGACCTCAGAAGGAAGAGTGGTATCCTGAGCTGTGACCTCAGCGGGAGCAGCCTCAGCGACAGGTTTGGATACTCCATCATCCAAAACGTCCTTCACTGAGTTAAGGAAAGATCCTCCTTGGCTCCTATCTCCCCCACGGGAAACACTGGCAGCCTTCGAAGGGTTACCCCTAGAGCGGAAAGATGGCCTGAGAGTCATGTCACCTGACTTGGTCTTTTCGGTACCTGAAGCGCTAGCACCGGTTGAGATTGATACAACAGAGTCCCCTGCGGAAACTGGAATAACAAGAATCCTTATATGAATGGAAAATTTCGAAAAAACGGCAAAGCTGTTTAAAAAAGGGAATTCAAGCCTGAATTTACCCTCAAGGTTCTCAGCAGGAATGGGATCCTGAAAAGAGGCGTTGTAGACGTCTGGGAACCTAGCTGCACCTATTCGAGATGTGGTATAAGCAGACCAGGAACAAGGAGTCTGAAGCAGCTTGCGGTATAAAGCTCTGGTAAGCTTAGTAGAAAGCTTTGGAGGATCCTCAATCTCTGCAAAAGAAAAAATCCAAAAAACGAAAAAGGTTAACCAACCGTAAATAAACAAAATAAGAAAAGGGACACTCCTAGAATTCCTAACCAGATGGGTTAGACCAAGTGACCCTGAGGTTCCGACCAGCGGGAACCGACAAAGGATCAACTTTAACATAAAAGTATTTCTTCCACCAGTCATCATCGCTACTGGAGAATCTGAAGATCACGTGATTGGGACGACTAGAGAGGTAGTAAGTCCCGGAACCGCCTTCTTTGGAAGCACTCTCCTTCAAAGAGAAGAGGCTCATGAGTTCGGTAAGACCAACGCTAACCCCTTCTTTTCTGGACCTAGTGATGAAGCCGTTGATCACACGGATGATCGAGGGACAGAGTTGGGGAAGAGCTAACTGGTAATGATCTAGTAGATCTAGCAGTAAAGTCGGGAGAGGAAATCTCAGGTGAGACTTGGAGATGAACTTCTCGTGACAACAGAACCAACCCTCTGGAGCAGTCTCAGGGGTTTCGTCGGAGCTACAGGCGCGGCCAAGCTCTTTCGAGCCGAGAGCCTGAGTCATAAGGTTGACTACGTCTTGACTGTCCAGCAACGACGGCGAGTGTAGGCTACCGGAATCATCTTTCTTCTTCCTCTTAGAGACCCTGGTTGCGATCGTATCTCTCGCTTTCTTTTTCCCCTTCATCTTGGCTCCGACTTCTTGCTTAACCTTCAGTAATTTAGCCCCAAAGGCAGAGGGAGGCATCCCGGACTCGCCGGAACCTTCTTTTGGAGGATTCATGATATGGGGAAGATCAAGAAAGAGAGTCGATTGCAGGGTTCGGGAGAGGATTTGCAGAGAGAAGTAACAAGAAAGATAAAAAAAAAAAAAAAAACGCAGTAAAATAACCGAGAGGAGAGGGAAGTTACCTTGGGAAACTGAACGGAGGCGTGGAGAAAGTGGGAGGCGCAGCAGTTAATGCTCGCAGCTTTATATCTCATCAACTCTCGAGATCCGGAAACGTCATTTCAAACTTCCTCCATCTGAACCGTTGATTTTGGTTAACGTGATAAGGACCGTTAGATCGGATAAACCGTATCTAAACAAGATAAGAACTAATCATGACTTTAACGAAAAGATAAGGTCGGTAGCTGGATTCTAGCTTCCGAGACAAAAGATTTTATTCGGAAGCTGGGGGCAACTGTTGGACCCGAATATGACCCTCAGGTGAGGTCACGATAAAATGTAAGCTGCCAAGTGGGCCGCGTAAAGCCCATCACATTAATACGAGCTGGAAGCTGAATTGAAGACTGAACCTGGAAGTCGTCGTAAAGGAGGTCACGTTATAACGGGAGCTGATACTTCGGAGACTCGGTCAAGAGGAACCTGGAGCAAGTACGTAATTGAAGCCGTGTATTTCGGAGATCAGTTAAGGAGTTATCGACGAGACCTGGACTATATAAAGACAGAGAAGATCTAGAATAGGGATCCATCTCCAGAGATACAACAATTATCAGACTAGATTAAATACATTACGCATTCTCCTTGTAATCATCATAAACACCTTTTGTAATTCTTTTTGATCATCAATACAATCATATTCATTCATTAAGCTTACTTACGGGATTCAGCCCACGATTCATTATCTCTCAACCTAACCTAAATCTAAGAAGTGAAACCTTGTCCCTCACACCCCGTACCTCTCCAATATCGAGTAATCGTTGAAGATCCTCTGCTGTAGGTCTTCGTAGATACTCATCTCCAAAGCATTGGATTATTGCATCACTGAAATTTGCCAAACACGAACGTAATGTACTGTCAGCCATTCGGAGATATTCGTCATATGTATCTCCTGACTGACCATATGCGAGCATACGCATCGCTCCCGTACACTTCTGAATTGGAGAAAAACCGTTTCTTCCGGTAGCATCTGGTCTTTGCTGAAAGAATGGAAATTCATTGTTCAGACGCTCGACAATACGAAGGAACAATGGCCTGTTCATTCGAAAACGCCTCCTAAACGTATCTGATGTATATGTAGGATTTCCCGTGAAATAATCGTTGACAAGCTGAATGTGCCCTAGTTCGCGATCTCGTTCGATAAAACGTCTTTTGTACTTCTTGGGCTGAGCATAAATCACTGAGTCGATGTAATTATCAACAACTTCGTCCACCATTTCTTCTATATATTCATCAACTTCATCACTTGATGAGGAAGACATTTTTGTTTTTTCCTTGTTCCTTCCTTGAAGTCAAATAAACATATATTTTTTTAAATCATATATTTTTATAAGTTTAATTCTTTTTAATTTTCATAACTCATATATTTTGTTAAGTTTAATTTTTTCATAATCCCTTTTTTTCAAAGTATAACTTAAGTAAAAGTTTCAAATTCCATTTTTCAATCTAAGTATAATTATTTAAAAGTTTCATAATCCATATTTTCCGCAAAGTATAACTTAAGTAAAAGTTTCAAATTCCATTTTTTTAAGTATAATTATTTAAAATTTTCTAAACTAGTTTCTTTCATAATATATTTTTTTGAACCTTCATAGGTTGATGAGTTACCTTGACAAGAAGATGTGAGAAGAGATACAAGATAATAGATTGTGGTGATTGTGGTGAGGATTGGCGTGGTGATTGTGGTGATTGTGGTGAGGATTGGCGTGGTGATTGTGGTGATTCTTGTGAGGACTGGTGCTTCTTGTGAGGACTGGTGCTTCTTGTGAAAAAGAGATAGAAGAGAAGAGATTGTGGTGATAGTGAATGAGTAAAGTAATAGAAAGGAACATATATATATAGAAGCCTAGAGTTTGAAGTTTTACATGAGGGAATCAAAGGGTACATACACCCGTGAATGAGAGAGTACAAAAGAGAATCAAAGGGTTTACAAACCCGTGAAAACAACATAGATAAGAGGGTACATACACCCATATTAATCCGATAGACATTACACAAGTGTAGAATGGGACAAAATACTACACTTTCCGTGACTATGTTACAACCATCCTGCAATACTACAACTTGAGACCTCGACAGCTACACCTCCAACCCGTGACCTGCAATGAAAAGAAAACAGAATCAAGTTCAAACTCAAGCCAATCAAGCTACAAGCTTAACAACCACAAGAATCAAAGCAAAACAAGCTACAAGCAAAACAAGCTACAAGCTAACAACCAACAAGCTAAACAAACTCACCAAATCAGAGCATTTCACCAATTAGTTTTGTCTTAAGTTCTTTTTCTTGATCAGAGAGAGCCTCCTCATTTTTAGCGAGGAGACGATCAAGCAGCTTATGTTTTGAATTCTCATTTTTCATTGCTAGAATGCTCTGAACTCGATCAAAACCAGCTTCAGGCCCGGGCTTCTTCCGCTTCGCAGCTTTGCTGGCTTTCACCCCCGGAGGCCTAACATCTCCGTCGTCAGGTACCTCCTCCGAAACTGGTTCCTTCCTCTTCTCCTTAGAACCATCCTTGACGTGAGACCTCCATTTCTGATCGAATTTCAGCTCTCTCCAGCAATGCTCAAGTGCGAACTTGCTCCCGTTGTCATTGAGGTAGATGTCATGAGCAGATTTCATGACATCATCCTCATTTTGGCCGCTCGTCTGGTTCTTCAGAGCGGCTTCATGGCTACCAACGAACCTGCTCACCTCCGTATTGATCCTTCCCCATCTCTGTTTGCATTGGCTCCATTCTCTAGGAACGGAGCCAACCATCTCAGGGCTTGAGTTGAAATACAGTTCTATTCTCTTCCAAAAGGCGCGTACCTTCTGCTCATTAGAGACTATGGGATCCTTTGATGTGTTCAACCAAGCGCTAATGAGCACAAGGTCTTCTTTCACATACCACTTTCTTCTTTCCGAAGGTTTTGCTACCACGGGTGTTTTACCAGCTGCCTCAGCAGAGTCAACGTCTATAGGTGGAGGACTCTACGAGGCTAAAAGGTTCACAAACCCGGGAACGTGGGATGAGAAAGGTTCCATGGTTGGTAGGTGGGATGAGAAAGGTTCCATGGTTGGTACGTGGGATGAGAAAGGTTCCATGGTTGGTACGTGGGATGAGAAAGGTTCCATGGTTGGTTTCTAGTTTAGATTTTATGTTTGTGTTTTTTACTTGTCGATAACCTAGGTTTTATAAACTAGGTTTTGGTTTCAACATTTATTAAAGCAGAAGATGGAGTTAACAATGTCTACCTAACCGAAATTGTTCTCAAACAGCAGTGAATACACATCAAATCAGTTTTAAGTTCTATTACCTACGGTTAGTAAACTTTAACACAGCAACCAACAACCAACATTTATTATACATTGTAGTTGTAAATCAAATCAGTTTATAAATACAGTTCTGGTAGATTTTTAGTTACAGTTATAGGTGTCATTGTAGTTAACTTGGGTTTTAGTTGTAGTTATTGTTTTAGGTGTATTTAACTTGGCTACTAGTTCTAGTTCTAGTTATTGGTCTACTTCTAGTTATCACAGGAACCAACAGGTATAATCACCAATTCCTAGAACTAGATTAACGTACTACAAGTAAAGTTTGTTGCCTCTTACCTTGGGTTTTCAGTCGAAGCAGACCTTCTCCAACGTTGAAACCTGGACGGTGAGGAAATCCACCTGCTCAGAGAGAAGTTTAACTTGATCCTGGACATGTAAACAAAAAAAAAATGTTAGTCAAGCAAATCAACTACAACTAATAAGTAACTGTGAATTATTCCATTACCTCCAGTTTATCGACCTGTCTACCGAGATTCGAGGCCGCCAACATCACTTCTTCAGCCTCCACCACCCGCTTAGTCAACCTTTCAATCTCCTCCTGCACACCTATCACCCAAGGCTGACGATAATGTAACCCATCAGCCTTGGTTACAACATAAACACATTTCAGAAAAATTATTAGAACACATATCAGACAACTTATACAAACACATATCAAAAAACATAGAAATCAGAAGCTTACTTCGTAGTTCTTGCATGTGAAGAACCGCTTCCCCGGAAGTGTGTCGTAGTCGTCCTTCCGGCGAACCTCAGTGATCATTGTCCCACCACATGGACACTTCCGGGGAATCCCGTACTGTGAATCGTTGACGTAATATAGCATGTCTATGTGCTCCTTCTGCCTCTTTGAATTCCTTAAGTCCTCTGCCGGATCCATCTGTGTGAAAAAAATTATTAGCATCACATTATGAAACAATACGAATCTCATATAAAGAGAGATCAATCGAATTTGATTAAAAACCCCAAATCGATTAAGAAACCCTAAAATTAAAAGCCCCTTTTCGATTTGAAAACCCTAAAATATTATCTCCCAATTCGATTTTAAACCGTAGAACAAATAATCCCCAAATCGATTTCTAAACCCTATAATAAAAACCCCAAATCGATTAAGAAACCCTAAAATTAAAAGCCCCTTTTCAATTTGAAAACCCTAAAAAATTATCACCCAATTCGATTTTAAACCCTTGAACATATAATCCCCAAATCGTTTTCTAAACCCTATAATAAAAGCCCCAAATCGATTAAAATACCCTAAACTAAAAAGCCCCTTTTCGATTTGAAAACCCTAAAATTAAAATCCCCAAATTGGTTTTGAAACCCTAGAACTAATCGTCCCCAAAATCGATTTCAATCCGTAAAACAATCATATCTAATCGATTAGAAATCGTCTAACAAAAAATCCCCAAAAACTTTACCCCAACCCGAACCAAAACCGACGGATCTACATCCTCGATCTACTCAATACTAACCTAATCGATTGAAGCTGAGATGGAGAAGAGAAACATAAGTAGATTTGATGGATAATACGGAATGGAATCGGATAAGAAAAAGAAGAGACGAATCGCAGAGAAAATCGCCAAAGGGGGAAATGAACCCTAGCTTTCGCGAGATATGAAAGAAATGAGTCGAAACCCCTCTTTCTCTCTCGTCGACGCGGAAAGAAGAAACAAATCACGGAGCGACGCGTGGCGTGAACCCGCATCTTACGAGTTCAGCCCTAAGGCCCGGTTCGTCGATTCAACCCATTATATTAATCACTTTTATTCCCGCGGGCCTTAAAACCCGAGCCCGTGAACCCCGTATAATCCCCCATTGCGCCTGCTCTTAAAGATACACAATGAAGTAATAAATGTTTTGAAGCTTGGTTCAGCTAGACTCCTAGCTAACACTTGAACATGATAAGTTTAAAACTATGTGGTCTTTTTTTATCAAAATTGAAAAAAAAAACTATGTAGTCTTCTTTGCGCCTAATGTTGAACAACGCCTCAACCCACGGATTTGCTAGTAAATCTTTGTGCCAAGCGTCTAAAATAATGCTATACGGTATTCAGATACTAACTAATATTTGACTGTTAGAAATTTATTTTTATCAAAATCCTTAGTGTTGTAGTTAATAGTCAGAATTATATATGAACAGAACGTAACAAAATGTAAGGATGGGAGAAAGTTAGCAAAATCAAATCACTAAATTAGTGGTTTTTTTTTTCCATCAAGTTTTTATAATAAAACGAGCCAAACCCAGAAATAGGCGTAAGCCAAGAACTACAATAAAGGGCCAAACCCAAAAGTCCAACGGGCTGCAACAAAAGCAGAAATACAAAGCCCAAATAAAACGGGCCTACACCAACCAATACCATTGGACCTCAAGCCCAAGGGGTGAAAACCCTAGCACCACGGGCGGCTTGGGACACGTGTTGACATCCTCCTCACTGAGGGACACGCGTCACACCGGCATCTCATCTCCACCGCTTTTGCTACTACCGACGAACTTAGTCGCCGTTCACCAGATCCCACCGGATCCCACCGGAGTTTCTAACCAACTCCTCACATCACCTCGAACATCAACAGCTTCGGGAGATCTAGAGAGAAGAGAATAAATCACCCTAGCGAAATCTCAAACCCCCAACTTTTCACCACAAGCCGCCCAGAAGGAAGCTTTACAATCCCATCACTGATACCATCATGAACTACATCGTCCTCCGACGATAACACCAACCACAAGCCAAAGGGAAACCACAAGAACAGAAAAAGAAAAGAAAAACCAAACCCTAAAAATCTAGGGGACAAATGCGGCGACGAAAAGCTATGGTAGCTTTCGCCCCGCGAGAACTTAATCCGACGACTTCGGAAGCTTGGAACCGACGACGGCGAGGTTGAAGGAACCTCCGCCTCTCAGCGACTAAAACCGGCGGCGGTAGAGCTGACCGAGCCTCTATCTCCCGGAAGCGAACCCGACCACTATTATCTATTTCATACACACTCAAAACCCGGCGGCCCCGTCCTCCCTCCAGAGACCCTAGCTACAACGGAAAGGGTACAGCAGAGCTTGGGCAAGGCGGCGAGCCGGAACAGTGGAAAGGAGAGCAACGTCTTGGGCTTAAATGGGAGAAACGGTGGTCTCGGCGGCGGCACGGACGCTCACGCACCGGCCGCGCGCCGAAATCTACTTTCTCTCTTGTGTCAAATGAGGACAAATAAAACAGGTTAAAAAAGAATGATATTTTTTCAAACTGAACATGTACAAAATAATGTTTATTGTTTCGAAAAAAGGATAAAGAGAAATACAATTAGGCAAATAGTTGTAGACAAACGGAAACTAAGAAATGGTTGAAACCTTGATTTGATTCGGTTCAATCCGTTTGTTCAGTTTGGTATTGTAGTTTGGAAATTTTAGTGAGATGGAATGTCTAATTAACCTCAGCCTCACAGTTAATACAGCCAACACCGACCAATGAAAACGGGGTCTAAGCTTAGAATAATATCTTATGGAATTTGTTTTGAGCAAATGTTAGTTTCAGTGGGACCAAATGATCAAATCCACACAAGTTGTTTTCTTTGCATTTGAACATCTGTAATATTTTGGTATGAGATTCTAGCTATTTTCAAAATATTATATATTATGTATTTATATTTTAGATATGATATGAGAAGAGCGTGCTCTGTAAATTCATGTGTGAGCAAAAAAACCTCTCTCTAGACAATTCGCTCTAGCCTCTCTCTAGGTCGCCGACTCGTTTCTTGCTTAATCTGACCGGCGTCGGTGGGCTCCCTCAGCCACGACGTCGGTCGGATCCTCTGACCATCAATCTATTCCGGTTTGGTGTTTATGTCCGGCTCCGTCTCCAGCGTCGACCCTATATGTGGTGATGGTCTGGTTTTTTGTCTCCGACATCCTTGCTTTTTCCTCCGGCAAAGGATTGTCGGCTTACCTCCGCGTTTCACTTTTCCTTTGGTGAGGACGGCGGCTATTGTATCTCGATTTAGAAAGCAATCGCTTTTCTAAAAAAAATTAGTTTGGTGGAAAGGCTCGGTTTCTGGGTTATGAATGGTTTCGGTGGAGGATGAGCTCTCGACGAGGGCTGTTGTAAGCTCTCCGTTGGTGGGTGATTCAGTTGCATGTTATGGGACTTCGATGTTTGGCTTGGATGAGATCTCAGTATTGGTTGATTGATGCTCTCCACAATTTGGTGATATGGCAAAGATGAAGCACACCGTGAAGATCGTGAAGGTTGATCCCGGCGGTGCCGGTGGCTCTCTGTCTCGGCGACGATCTACATGTCGATGAAAACGAGGAGTTTGGTCTTGCAACACATGGCTCTCGTTTACCGGGATGCAAACACGTGGAGGAAGCGATGCATTCCGCTTTAGTGTGGGCGGTGTTGTGTATGGGCCGTTGTTGGGCCTAGTAATGTTGTTATCGTGTTTTTAGTTTGGGCTGGTTTGCCTATTGTCCAGACTTGTAAGGTTTATTTATATAATATTATAATCTTAGATGGCAAAAAAAAAGATATGATATGAGGAACCCATGTTGAGAACTCAATATATAACATTGTTTAAACCTGAAAGGCTCTGTTGCAAATAATTTTAATTAAACTTCTTGTTTAAACTTCAAGCTTTATACAATTTGTCTAGTATGATAATCAATTTATTGCGCATATGAAATTTAAAACTCAAAAACAATTACAAGAGTAAAGATAAATCAAAGAGGCTTGATACGAAAATATATTGAATTCTAAGAAAGGAGAAGAAGTGATGCTGCTGCCTGCTGTGAACAAGAGGGTATGGTCACGCATCAGACTATCACAAAGCATCCACACAAAGTAGATGCATGGTTGGAAAATGAGCTTTATGATTGAGAGCCAAAGGGAGCTTGATTGTGACCGAGGTTGGGACAGAAATATCCAGCAGTGAGGTCAGGAGAAGGCTTTCGAAGAAAATTGAATTTTAATTAAATTTCTAGTTTAAATTTCAAAATAATGGAATATATTGAATTCTAACAAAAGAGAAGTGATGCTGCTGCCTGCTGGGAACAATAGGGTATGGTCAGGCATCAGACTATCATAAATACAAGCATTCCTCTCCTCCACACAAAGTAGATGCATGGTTGGACAGTGAGCTTAATGACGGAGAGCCAAAGGGATTTTGATTGTGACCGAGGCTGGGTCTGAAGTATATCCAGCAGTGAGGTCAAGAGAAGCAGCTTTCCAAATGGTTTCTATGAATATAATTTAACCTTTGACCAAAAAACAGAAGAAGATGAAAATAGTTTTACCTTGTTGAAAAAAGTAAAGGTAAATACTGGATGACAAAGCACATTAAAAACATGTGGTCGTGTGTTGAGAACACAGTACACAACCCGCCGACGATAACACGGACGATCCTTACCCACAAAGCCCGTGGACCCCATTTTCGTTGTATACCCTACTCCGAACCGCTATAGGTAGGTCTGGACACGGATCGGATATCCGATTTTTTGAAGGTATTTGTGATTTTCTTCGTATGCTACGGATATCTAATTTTTGTATTTGCTTTACTTCAGAGAAATATGAATATTCAGAAAAACAGATATCCGAAAAATAAATAGATATTTGAGGATATTTGCGGATATTTGCGAATACTTACGGATATCTCATCTGTTTTGATTAATACAAATAATCTTAAAAATTCGATGCATATTTGTTTTGTATAATATATTTTTACATGATATATAAGATAAAAAATTAAAATAATCAGTGAATCTACATATTTTATAAGACTTCTAAACTTAGTTAACAATTATAATAACACAAAACTTAAAGAAAAAAATTATAATTATCATAAAATGCATTTCTTCCTTTTATATTTAATTTTATATAAGTAATAATGTGAATAAAATTTATCAAATCATATGCCAGAATAATAATTATATAATTTTATACATTTAAAACTTTAAATATAATCAAGATATACATATACTTATATATTACCGGATCGGATCGGATATCCGCTTCCCAAAATTTTGATATTTGTGATTTGCTTCGTTTTTGACAGATATTAAATTTTAGTATTTGCTTCAATTTGTAAAGATACGGATATCCAAATTTTTCGGATCAGATCGAAACGAATAACAAATCGAATCAATATTTATGGATATTTTGCCCACCCTTAACCATAGGCGATTGCCGATTAGAATCTTCTGTTTCTTAAAAGTTTTCTCGAATAATATGATCCTTTAGACTCACAGTCTAAACTTAATTGAGCCTTTGCACAAATTTAAATTCTTCTAAAAGTCAAACATTAACACCATCTTCCTCTTTAAGCGTACAAACATTAATCTATGCTACACAAATTCATGCAGCATAAACGGCTTTGTTTTTTTCATAGAAAAGCTGAACATAAACATTCTTGCGTTTATCTCGTAAATCATATGAATAACGTACAGTGTAAGCTCAATAACAACAAAAAGTGAATACACTATAAGCTGTACACAATTATACTTTATGGATATTTCTTACACATATTCCAATTTTATGCATGAACAATCTTTCTCGTCTACTCATTTCTCAATCCCCCCCCCCCAGTATTTCATTCATAATTTTCTCTTACAATTGGTGTATGGTGTTTTTTTTTACAAAAAAAATGGTGTGTGATATTTTATGTGATCAAAATAAATTATAGTACTAAAATATCTTTTAGGGCAGGAATAGTAGTTGGCAACTTAAAATTCCCACCACAATTAACACGTGTCAAATTCTCCATCGATCCTTAATCGCACAAACATACAAAAAAAACAAAGTCAAAAGCAGTGACTCTGTTCCAAAAGCAAAGCAGGTTCCCAAGAAGATCAAATCAAGAAAATGTGTGATCGATTTTTAATCTCTTTGCATTATTATTACTTCATTTCCTAAAATTCCGGTGACATACGTCCAAAAGTTTGTTCCTTTTTGATTAAGTAATCTCTTTCAAGATGTCTCTCCTCCAATTAATTTAATTGGTTCTTCAGCTTTTCTGAACAAGAACAGGGGAGCTCTGACTCGATTCACTTCTCTTTTTCTCTCAGATTCTCTTATATATACATACGCACGTGTGTTTGATTTACTTAATCTGTTTCCTTGTCCCTAGAAAGCGATACTCTTATAAAGAAGATAGCATAAACAGAAACAGAGAAGAAGCGTTGTTGTTTTTGTGTTACAGAACATGGAGAGGTATGACATAGTGAAGGATATTGGGTCTGGTAATTTCGGAGTAGCTAAGCTTGTTCGTGACAAAGTTTCTAAAGAGCTTTTCGCTATTAAGTTCATCGAGAGAGGCCATAAGGTTTGTCCTCTCATTCACTCTCGTTAACTCTCTATGTGAACTAGTTTAAATAAGGAAAGATTTCTTATGTTTAATTTTATGTATGTTATGAAGATTGATGAGCATGTACAAAGAGAAATCATGAACCATAGGTCACTCAACCATCCCAACATAATAAGATTCAAGGAGGTATACACAACATGCATATTTATTTTATATTAATTCTTAATAAATTACATAATTGTATTTGTATTTTCTGGTTTTAAAATAAGGTTTTGTTGACGGCAACACATTTGGCTATAGTAATGGAATACGCCGCCGGAGGAGAACTCTTTGAAAGAATCTGTAGCGCCGGAAGATTCGGTGAAGATGAGGTCAATCTCTTTATTTACTTATTCGTTACCATCATCATATATGTAAATGACACTGTTTTACAAAAATAAGTCTAAACAAGTTGTGTATAACCTACGGTTTCAGGCAAGGTTTTTCTTCCAGCAGCTAATATCAGGAGTTAGTTACTGTCATAGTCTTGTAAGAGAATCATTCCATTTAAATAAATAAAAACATATTTTCAAATTTTTCTTTTCCTTTTTTTTTGCAATGAAATTAAAAAGTGATTTTTTCATTTTTTTTGTAATTGATGAAATAAGCAAATTTGCCATAGAGATCTAAAGCTAGAGAACACGCTATTAGATGGAAGTACAGCACCACGTGTAAAGATATGTGATTTTGGATACTCAAAATCAGGAGTTCTTCACTCTCAACCGAAGACAACAGTAGGAACACCTGCTTACATTGCACCTGAAGTCCTTTCGAAAAGAGAATATGATGGCAAGATCGCTGATGTTTGGTCTTGTGGTGTCACTTTGTATGTAATGCTCGTTGGTGCTTACCCTTTTGAAGACCCTTCTGATCCTAAAGATTTTAGGAAGACCATAGGTCGGATCCTGAGATCTAAGTACTCTATACCTGACTATGTCCGAGTTTCTGATCTATGCAAACATCTTCTCTCTCGAATATTCGTCGCTAACCCAGAGAAGGTAGAACACATACTCCATCCGTTTTATATTATGTGTGGTTTTAGACTTTGAAGTTTGTTTTAAATTTTATATATCAGTGCATTCTTTTACCCATTTTTCTGTTTTATCCATATTTTTATTCTTTAATTATAAATAATATAATATATTAATTAGGGACAGAAGAGAAAATATGTATACGTTCAAAAAATTAAACAACGCTTGATATAAAATGGATATAAAATAGAAGGAGCACTCTGTTTATGTTTTGAATTTTAACTTAGGTTCTAACTAATATTGGTGTACAGAGGATTAGTATGGAGGAGATCAAGAATCATTCTTGGTTTCTCAAGAATTTGCCGGTTGATATGTCGGAAGGCTCATCTAGAAGGAATGATCCGTCTCAGTCAGAGGAAGAGATAGTGTGGATCATTGAGGAAGCTCGTAAAGCAATCACTGGAGCTTCCGGACTCTCCGGTGTGGGTGGTTCTGGTGATAGCGGCAGTGGTGCTATGGGAAGTAGTATGGATCTTGATGATTTGGATGTGGATTACGACGATGATATCGACACTGGTGATTTCGTTTGCACTTCGTGACCATCCCTTATATATTATTTGCGAAGTGATTCTGCCACATGTCTTCTCTACAATCAGTTTCACAAAATAAATGATGACATGACACATAAAAAATATGACATGGCACAAAAAAATATGACATGCCACAATTCATACTAATTTATGGTAATTGTGACTATGATCTTGCCATGTCACACTTATTGATTTACATATTTAATTTGGAATACAAATAAGAATGTAAAATTTAAATAAATTTACATATTTAAAAATATGACATGTCACGCTTATTGATTTACATATTTAATTTGTAATACAAATAGGAATTAAAGTTTAAGTAAATTTACATATTTTCATATGACGGCAAAAAAAGCTATAGAAAATATATTAATCTCACGTTTGCCATATTCTTATATATATATATATATATTTTATAAATACATTATTTGCGAAGTGATTTTGCCACATATCGTCGTTACAATTATTCTCACCAAAAAAATGATGACATGTCTATTAAAAAAGATGACATGTCTTCCGAAAATATGACTTTGATAATTACATTTAATGTTAATTTATTTTTTTAGTAAAATTTACAAAATATGACAATAACTCATATATTATATTTAGTGTTGATTTATATATTTAGAAATTTTTTTAGAATATGGTAATAACTCATATATCATCTATAAAATATTTATATTCATATATAACATTTTAAATTAGGAAATATTGTTTTATTTTCTTTTTCTTTTTATAATTATACAATTTGTATTACTAAACATTCAAAAAATTGCTACAATTTAAAAACAAAAATCTAATCGTAAGATCATTAGTTATATATATATATATCTTATTGATTTACATATTTAATTTGTAATACAAATAGGAATATAAAATTTAAATAAATTTACATATTTTCATATGACGGCAAAAAAAGCTATAGAAAATATATTAATCTCACGTTTGCCCTATTCTTATATATATATATATATATATATATATATATATATATATATATATATATATATATATATATATATATATATATATATATATATATATATATATATATATATATATATATATATATATATATATATATATATATATCTCATATGTACATTATTTGCGAAGTGATTTTGCCACAAATCGTCGTTACAATTATTTTCACCAAAAAAATGATGACATGTCTATTAAAAAAGATGACATGTCTTCCGAAAAATATGACATTGACAATTACATTTAATGTTAATTTATTTTTTTGGTAAAATTTACAAAATATGACAATAACTCATATATTACATTTAGTGTTGATTTATATATTTGGATTTTTTTTAGAATATGGTAATAACTCATATATCATCTATAAAATAAATATATTCATATATAACATTTTAAATTTTGAAATATTTTTTATTTTCTTTTTGTTTTTATAATTATACAATTTGTGTTACTAAACATTCAAAAAATTGCTACAATTTAAAAACAAAAATCTAATCGTAGGATCATTAGTTATATATATATATATATATATATATATATATATATTAAGTATTGTTTAGTTTTAATTTTTGATAATTATATCATTTTTATTAGTTTTATCAAATTAATTTAATATATTTAAATAATAATAATAAATTGAAAAATCTATCTATGATTATAATTTAAATATACACATATATATTTTTAAATATAATTTTAAATAAACAAAATTAATTTATCTTAATTTAGCATTTAATTAAATCATATCTATATTAAATATTGGTAAAAACAATAAAATCTATAATATTTAATAAAAAAAAACTATTTTTAAATTTAAATTAAATTTTAAAAATTTCTTTCTGCACATGGTGCAGGGAAACACCTAGTTTATAATTATTATCATTACTAAAAGGAGATTGCTGTTCATTAGCTTTTGCAGAAACGTGATTGTAATGGTCTTTATAGCTTTGATTATTTTAAACGCAGCGGTTGAAAGTTGTGTTGATGTGTTTGATTCTCAGTGAATTGGGCTCAAATATGGGTTTAAGAAATCTGTTGACTTAAGTCTTTGTAGAATTTTATTTCCCTTTCTGGGCTCATCAGTAAGTTATCGACATAAAATGTCTAGCATCTGAGTTGGTTTTGAATGAAAGCTAAACTCATATATTACAAAAATCACAATTTCAAACTATATCACTTGCAATGATCCATACAATTTTTGTTTCTCACTTGGACTATATATGTTGAAACTCCAAAAACACTAAAGGAGCAAATATGTATAGGAGAAGCACTGAAGCAGGAAACGAATTATATATATCATAAAGTTGAAATTATTAGAATAAAAATAAAGAATAAGAATAATGTGAAGGACTGCATAAAAAAAAAAAGAATAATGTGAAGGACTCTGGATTTACATACGGATTCCGTCAGAACAAAAAAAACAGAGAAAACTATGACAATAGTATATTACAAAGATACTTTTGGCAGTCTTGAGTGGTCTCAAGTCATAGCTCTGGAGAAATATATGAATTAGCTGTTTTCTTTTCTTTTTTGATTAAGAGAGACATATGTGAAGATTGTACAATTTGGGAAAATGCAGGGGATCAAGAAGAAGTTGGTTCTTTGTTGTTGCGGGATGTACTTTCAGGTGCAGTTGTTGTTGCTTCGACTTCTGTTGTCACTTGTTGTGGTGCTTCAGATTCTGGAGAGAAAAAAAAACACAACCCAGATAAATTACAAGTTTTTAAGCGAAAGTTTATTTAGTTTTCTCTCGAATAATAAACTTATCACTAAATTGAAAAAGGTGATTTAAACAATGCAGTGACCACTATTGTTTTAGACACAATCCACACAGAAACATACACACTGTACAAAACATATGTGTGTGGAGAGATGTGGTCAGTGTATGGTGGCTTCACTGGCATGGCACCGTATTGACAGCTGATGGAGAAGAGACACATATACCAAATGTAGTGAAAATAGACAGATCATTCCACATGCATCCTGTATTCACTGTTCTTCTCCAATCATTCACTCTCCTTTTCTTTTCTATTTATTCACATATTTGGTTTAAACCCATATCCCTATTTGATAGAGTGCATAATTGATTTGTTTCTTTATGTAGTTTGTAACAACTTTGAAAATCAACGTACTGTACGAATGATCAAAAGCAATTTTTCTTTAATTTTCACATCAAAACTAATTTGTGAATTATTTGATCCATTTCAGTTACTTATTAAAACTTTTTAAAAAGTACTCTCGAGATGAGGATGAATACATTGTACCCATGTCAGTTATCACGTGAGACTAAATCTTAACTCAAATGTGAGTTTCTAACACTTAAATGACTCTTTCATTTATAACCTATTTCAAATGACATTTTTTATTTAGAAGAGGCGACGACAAACCATATTTAGATAATTTTACTAGGTCAGCAATCTATATACTTATATCACATTTTAAGAAGTCTTGTGAAATTTTTAATCATTTTTTCCTTAAGATGTGGAATTGATAGCAGATAAAATAGTCTAAAGAAGGTAAATACGCACCTTCGGAAGAAGAGAGTAATCCTTGGAGAGGAGGTGACAAAGATGAACTGGATGGGTAAACAAGCAAAGAAGGAGAAGTAAACCGTTGATGTTGTTGTTGTTGAGCGTTATACGGTTGAGGAAGATGAGGATGATGGTGTTGGTATGGCACTCTAGGAGTTTGAAGAGAATAACCGTAATAGTAAGGAGAGTGCATTATTGTTCCTGCTGATGGTGATGTTGCGCCTCCTCCGTATAGTTGTTCCTGCTGTTGATAGTACTGTGCTTGTTGCAACTGCGTGTTGTACAGTGCCTGCAGAATGTGTATATAATATGGTCATCATCATATGTGTTACGACAAACATGCATGTGCTAATGTTTTTCATGCATTATGTAAGTGGTCGACATGTGCAGGATACCTTGTACGTAAAATCCCATTATTAATTTCATATCTTGCATTTCATGATTAAATTCGATTTTGTTTTATGTTTATGTTGGGTATGTGAATGTCAGTGTATATGTGCGTCTGTATCATAAGAATATAGGGGAGAGAAAGATAAACTGACTTGGTGGTACCGGAATTGATCAGGGTTATAGGTGTACCTGAAAAACGAAGAATTCAATGTCCCTTTATTTATAGCAAAAATTCAGAAAATTACTTGTTAAATATTGTATTTGAAACATTATTATATAAAGCACTTTCTTATTTGCATCTTACCTTTTAGTCTTAGAGCATCAGCAACGGTAAGTCGCTCATGGGGTTCAAAAATCGATTTTTTTTTTTTTTTTTTCGTTTGATTTTCAAAAAAAAAAAAAAAAAAAATTAAAAGGTGACGAATCACGGGCCGCCACGTGGCGACCCGTGTTCATCCAGAGGAGTCGCAACGAACCGAGTTCTCCGCGTTTGATTATTATAGTATTATTTTTGTCTCGTGAAGTGTGTGATACCCCCCGCGAGTTTACCACTGCGGGTGGTCTTACCTTCTTGCACGTTAAGGGTTTATCAACTCCCATGGGACTTTTTTACAACATTTCAATATAACGCAGGGTTTAATATATCTATATGTTCATGTTATGATATTTAGACCAACTCCATCGGTAAAATCGATGATGGGTTCTCCAAAAGAAACAAAAATTAATATTATAATCCACTTATCTTTTTAAAGCAGTTGGAAAGGTTATTAGAGTGACATCTGTTACTTTATGCAGAACCCCAGTTCTAGAAATGTCATGCTGAAGACCTTTCATGTTTCTTTCTCATATTTTTCTTATTTTCTGTTTTATTTTTAATTGTTAGAACCCCTCCAACATACTGTCGATGGAGTTGGTCTTATAGCCTGACAACAAGTGGCTCCAATGACGCATTAAATTGTCTACTACCATTTTAATCGCAATGGACCATCATCTCATTATCTAAGCAAAACATTTATAATTCTCTCCTAAACTATGTACATGAGGTTTTGAATCATTGGAGCCAGTTAAAAAAAAAGAGATACTAACTCACCCATAGGACGGATACATGAGCTGGTGGGTAGCCGCAGCTGGTGGCAGCGGTGAAGCCATCCCCGTATAGGCTGATGGTCCTCCACTTTGATACTGACTCGGACTTCCTGTTTGTCCTCGACCTATGAAAGTGGACACAAAAATATCTATTATGGAAATTCACATTAGTACTCTAGTATTCAAAATTAGCAATTCTAAGAATTATTTTTAACAGAAGTTTGTATTCTAAAAAATTGAAATTGGTTTGTCACGTTTTTATTGTATATTTACACTACGCTACGCGTACATAACATCATTAAACAAACATCATTGAACATTGTACTTATTCAAGTTATTTCAACGGTTACATCTAAATATCTAATATTGTTTAACGTTATATGATAAAAGACAACAACAAAAAGAGAAACTATTCTCTTGATAACGTACCAAACAATATCAATATGCAAAGATGAAAACAAAACTCAACAAATAAGAGATAATCATATAATTTTGATGAAAAAACCTCTAGGTGGAGATGGTCGAGGCCGTCTAAAAGAAGCAATATTACAATTGGCTTTTCTTCCGTCGATAACTGGATTAGGGTCTGCCACGGCTCTGGTCGCTGAATCAGCCTCCCGGAACGTCACCTAAATAACGATCGGTAAATACAAAAATAAACGATTAGTCAAATAGTGTGTGAGCAGTAGTAGAACATTATACAAGATTTATGTAAAAGAATAAGAGCACGGTTTTTTATTTGAACATAAGACATTATGAATTTTTTTTAAAAATGCCAGACCGGCCTTGAGTGTGAGGATCAAGAAAAGCAACTTACAAAACCGTAGCCTTTAGATTTGCCGGTGTTCTTATCAGTGATGATGACGGCTTCAAGAATCTCTCCGAACTGATCAAAGTAACGACGCATTTCTTCCGTGGGAGTTTCCCATGCTAATCCTCCAACGAACACTTTGGTGTAAGTCGTGTCTCCGAACGGTGATCGGTAATAGCTCGTTTGATACATTTGCTTTCTTAGAAAAATAAACGAAAGAAGCTTTCTGAAAAACTTAGCTTCTTTATATCATCAAATCTTGTTTTTGGTTGGGCAGAGAGAATTAAGACCAATCAAAAGGTCGCAATTTGCAACCCTTGAAATGACGTCGTGTTTGACTCCGACTCTACACATACGAAGAGAGGGGAAGAAGAGAGAGAATGAATAAGATTGCTTTGAGTGTTAGAATAGTGATTGGAGGGTTTTGTAAGAAGGAGAAGGAGAAGGAGAAGGAGAAAGGAAAAGGAGAGAGAGAAAATCCGACAAGACAGCACTTGAGTATATCTCCGCTGTCTAATTTGCCAGGTTTGAACATTATATTATAGCTCCTCCACAACTTTTCTTCTCTATTTTATATAATTAGAAAAATCTTCTTTTTGATTATGGCGACGTTCTTCTTGCGTATTTGATCATCATGTAACATAGTTTTGATTTTCTATTAACATACTAAATCTCATGACATATACTATTTACTTATACTGTAAATTGTAATTGATTTCTGTTAATTGTTTTAATAAAGGGGATAACTAAGAATCTCAATTATTTAAGTATGTCAATAGTAGTAAACTTATAAATGTTAATACTGGATTTTACGTTATTCAGTCAAGGATTTAGAAGGAAACAATATATATATATATAATCTGTCATTATTAGAAATAAAATAATATTTGATTAAAAATAATATTTGATTTTTATATTTATAGTAAAAGACTAGCTGGTTAGGGAATATGTAGGATAATATTTCTTAATTCACTATTGTACATTTAGTAGTATGCGGATCATGACAAATTACAGTTGTGTTATAAGTTCAGTATTTTGTTTTATCTTTTCTCATGTTCACTTTTGCGTTGGTGGTCTCTTGTTATCTTTCTCCTGCTCGTCTCTATAGGTTTCGTGTGATACATCTACTGAAAAATAGATTAATTTCTTTCAACACTGAAATTAATATATTATTTTTACAAAATTAATTTAAATGCAAGTGTAAAATAATTGAATAACGGAGCTTTTCGTTATTCTCTCACGCTATGTACTTAACCTTCCCTTTAATCATTAGCTTACTGGAAAGCTATGAACGGACGAAATAACAGTCTGGAGTTACAGAATTACATTCTTTCTGTTACCAATATTTTTCATACAGTTCTACAATTCTAATTCTCTTCTTTAGTCTCAATATATTATGGGGCATAATTCCTGATCCTATAGTCTGATTTGGGTATATAAATCATAAAGGACATGTGTAGCTATCTGACAACCCGATCTTCATATTATAGAATACAATATGTTAGCTGCTGCACTCAATCATATTGTAAAAATAATGTAAAGTGTAGATGTGTGTGTACTATTTATTTAGTGACTAAGCTATACAGATTCTCTAATGAGTTTTCATGATTAGTGGAAGTCCATTATTCTTTCCACCAAACCATGAGTGGAAATAAATCAAAATATTGGCGAAGAGGGTCTTGACTTTCGGATAGATCCCTTTGACGATTTCTCATCCTCCATCGTGGCTCCATAGTTACAACTATAATTAAAAATCATAAATATCATGTAGTAGAAAAAAGAAGATCATGTAGTCATCCTCTTATCCGATCATCCAAATTCAGTGTTTATTGCAATATTAAATAGATGGTCTCATACTTTTTTTTTGGGGGGGGGGGGGGGTAAAATGCTAAGTAAGATGGTGTCATACTTATTAAATGCATCACAAATGTGGTTTTCATAATCTTAATTTCACGTTCTTATATTATTTTTTGAACAAACTCGTTCTTATATACTATGAGACGACTTTCGCCAATAAAACAATAATATTCAATGCTCGAATAACAAGTATATATGGCCTCTCATCGAAAAGAATTTGCAAAATTACTTCCTTTGTGTTGCTGATGTTTTCACAATAATTCTGTTAGTTGTATTTCTTATGTTGTTACGCTAAAACAACGATACAAGTAAAAAATGTTGTATTTTAAAATCAGTTCGTTTGGACGTAGCATCAGCAAACATGTGGATTATATAAGAAATCGAAAGAAAGCTAAGGAAATTAAGGATCTAACTGTTAAATTCGAAGAACAAAGCATCTGGGGTGGTGGCGCAGTTGGCTAGCGCGTAGGTCTCATAGCTATTGAGTGATCCTGAGGTCGAGAGTTCGAGCCTCTCTCACCCCATAATTTTGAATGTAAAATTAACATGTTTTGAAAAATGTTTAGTTTCTTATAGAGAACTCCATGAGATTCCTATAAAATGGGCCCAAATTATATAGTCTTCAAAACCAT
Organism: Hirschfeldia incana; assembly: GCA_026261945.1. Taxonomy (NCBI): domain Eukaryota; kingdom Viridiplantae; phylum Streptophyta; class Magnoliopsida; order Brassicales; family Brassicaceae; genus Hirschfeldia; species Hirschfeldia incana. The sequence continues at coordinate 7,334,774 of JABCMI010000011.1, read as the reverse complement.
ATTTGAGCCTCTGTAAGCAGCTAGGTTCATGTATATTACTTTCCACTTGGTCTTCATTCGAAAACTCGATCATATGCTTATACTTTATAAGGTCCATTAGTCATTATTCCTCCGTCTCTTCAATTTTCTCACATGTTTCCTAAGTTCCATTCGTATAAACTCGTCCCTACATATACACATTTATATGAATGCCATCCACCAACATCGTTTTAAACTTCAATCGCCGGTTTTTCTATACACAACCTGTATATCTTTTTCTATTCAATTCAATCGTTTAAGTATCTCTAATTTTAGTCACTCAAAATCTCAACTTGGAATGCTGAACAATAATTAATGATTCGCTTGTACAAAGGGTTTGATTTATTGAGTGATCCACATGGAATGGTATGTGTGCACATGAGAAACTTAAGAACGAGTGAGACTGTGACAATTCCTTTTTATGATATTTTGACGTGAGAGAGGGAGGGGATAGAACCCCACCAATGTTAAAGGAAGTCACATGCAATTTTTTGTTAATTAAACTTCTTCTACTATTAATTCATAATTATTCCTTGGAGAATTTCGCAAAAGCACCTTTTTCTTTGGTTATATATATTTATATTTGATGTGACCAAAAATATATATATTTATATTTGATGCATTCCATCGTGTCATCCTACGACAATTAATCTATCGACCTTGCTTTTGTTTGTTTTCAGAGTTACATGTATTTAAATTAGTATTACATTACTGATGGTAGATCAATACTACTTTGTGATCATAAGCTATAACAAAAAAAATATCATAATGATCCCTTCGATTATTTCGAAAAGCTAATTTTTCTTTGAATATATTTATCAAATTTCTTCAAGTCAAGACTGCGTCTCGGTTTGGCGTTCGTGGGACGATGCTACTGATTGCGGTTGGATTCTCCGGGACCCGATACTTTTGGATACTCAGCATGGCTCAAAATGCTTTGACTCCACACCATCTAGCTAATAGGAGAAGCCTTAGCTGTTAGGTTGGCTCTCTTCCATGCCTTGTGACCTTGTCGTCTGGTTTCACAAAAGTCTGTGTTTTTTCGGACTGTCAGTTGCTCGTTCGAGCAATCTCTTCGAAGTCACAGCCGGTCGTACTCTAAGGAATCGTCGGGGACATTGATATTCTATCGCCCTTGTTTGAATTTTTCTCTTTGTCGTTCATTTCTAGATCGTCGAACTCTGAGGCAGACCTACTTGCTAAGGCTGCTATTTGTAATGTTGGATCGTCCACCGAATAACTTTCTTGTGGTGTTTCTAATTAATTATGTGTTTTGTGTTCAAAAGAAAATTATTCATTTCTTCGGTTTTTTAAATGGTCCTCCATCTCTCTCAGTTATGATAATTTTAATTTTATTTTTCCTTTGACGGTTAAAAACAAAAACGTAAAAAAGGATATATAGTAGGGGATTTTGTAAATGAGCTCGAATGCAATTTAATTTTCTCCGGTACGTGTATTTTTTTTCAAAAAAGAAAACTCTAAAAGCATGATTAATTGGGATTTTTAGATGTGGGGGTTTTTAACGGATTATTAAAATCGTCTTTTATTTAAGAACTGATTCATAGTTTTTTGAAGATAAAAATTAATAGGCAGCTTTTTATATTTCGTTAAAAAACTCATTCTAAAAATTTCGAAAACGGAAGGTGGAATTTCAGTTACATAACTTGGAATTGAGTGGACAATAAGGTCTGTGGGCTGGACATTTTATCCGTTAAATTTAATTCGATTTGATATTTATTTTGACTCGATCCGAAAGTTTCTTATATCCGCAAAATTTCAAAGCAAAAAAAATATTAAAAATCGAATCAAATCACAAATATTAACTTCGAATTCATGAATAATGAATCTAAAAAAGATCTAGAACTTCACTCTCTTCTTCTTCTTCTTCTTCTTTACCTATGTTGCCTAGTGTTGAACTATAAGCGTCATGGAATTAAGAAATGAGTTGTCACTATGGTTTACAGTTATATAATTAACGTGAGTTTTTGTATAGAAACCGACTCTGCTGCTATGAAAAAAATAAAGAAGAAAACAACTTTTTAGTGCAAGTATTTTTTTTTCGAACTGATTTAGGTGCAAGTACTATTTTTACACGGTTTCACCATCTTTTTACGAGAGGATCTTCACGCAGTGATAAAACCTGGGACGTGCATGTAATAATCATAAGTGTGGACAATGCATGTAACGCTGGAAAGTGGTGCAAGCTAAGACAAAATGACCCATGCTGTAGTGTCAACTATATTTGACCTACCGTCACACATATAGATGAGGGAATACCTACGTTGTGAGTTGTAACTTTATGTATATTTAGACCAAAAAAAAACTTTATGTATATGATAGTACGCGTTAAGAGCAACTTTGTATTGATATAATAATTAATGAATTGTTTCAATAAAATGATAAAAGAAACACAAGTCTCTAGCGCTATATGTTATTTAAAACAGAAGAAATAGAAAACAGATCCACAATCAGATCTCCTTACCGGTGGCTGCGTTGTTTCACAACATTGATAGAGAGCTAAGAAATATCATCTCAGCAAGGAGACACCGGAAAAGCTTTGCTGAACTCATGCCTATGTGGCTCAGATAATTCTCTCCCTGTAGGTTCCTCCTTCTAGTTTTCAAATTATGATCCAACTTGTTTTTTATTTCTTTTTTGCCAAGATGGATCAAACCTTAAGTGTTTGCCTATGTAAAACTTGTAATCATTTATGATATTTACAAGTTAGCAAAAAAAAAAATAGAAAACAGATAATTTTTTAAAAATAATTTGTGGAATTTTTTCATTTTGCTGAAAATGTGGAAATTGTTGGACACTGGATCCAAAATATCATTCGATATCCAGAACCAACCATTTATATTTTAAGTGTTTAAATGAAACCGATTATCATATCTCGATGTGTAGAACTGAATCAGTGATCTCTAATACGATATTTATATCCATTAATCCATGACAAACTTAAGTTTTTCAACAAATATGCTTATTACAACTTAAATTAATGTATAACTATTTGAACTGAAAATATAGAAGAAACAAGTGTTTATAGGACTACCATAACTTTAATATATATATATATATTATTTGAGAACTCTAGCGTTTTCTTCTATTATTTTTCTCACTTAATTTATAAAAGTTAACGAAAATGTTGTTAATTACTAATGTAATTCCTAGTATAATTTAATTCATTTAGTGCATCAGATAAACAAAAGCGCGTAAAAAGCACTCACATATAGTATGATTTAGCATTTTGCCACCTTCTAATCTGCCAATTCTTCTTATTAAACGACAAAATTTGGAAAAGCTACGGAAGAGTTGAAAATGTTCGTATAATTTATTTCGACAGCTTATATGAATTGGCAAATACATAACGTATTCGTAAAGACTTTTGACTTTTGTCCCCAACTACGGTTATAGGCTTAATTATAGTTATGAATTATACCATGATAATACAAAAAGGAGTATAATTCAAATCGAAGTATTTTAGCACTGAACTAGGCCCACTTGTGACTTGTGCTGGTATAGTATACTGAAAAGTAAAAATAAAATTTAGTTCGTGTAAAAATGTGGGTAGTATATATCGACTCAAAAGCGTAGTGAGGTTAGGACATAGGGCACTGACATTAAGGTGAGAAACTGAGAACAGCGACTCCGCATTACCCTATGGTCAAAAACCTCAAGTCAACTTTCAGGTTGAGATCCACGACAACACGGTTAGGTAATGCGGAACATTTGACTTATGGTTTGTCATTGGTCGTAAAGTAATACTTATCAGCTACCAATTTTTTTTTTTTTTGCAACTATCAGCTACCAAATTGCTTCGGGTGAATATGACAGTTTGGAGGTACGCTCACGAATCATGGTTAACATGTACTCCATAATAAAAAAACTAGTACTTTATTAGCAAAAAAAGTACTAGTTTTTTTCTGTAAAAGAATGATACTAGTTATTACGCGATTTATACAAACTTACAAGATTAAACCACTGCATCAGTTGCATTTGCTTTCTAAAATGTATATAAAACTTAAAATGTACTATCAAATAAAAAATCGTTTTTTTCTTTTTTTTTTTTGTCACGGCAAAAATCGTTTTTTTTCTAAAATATGTATAATTTGGAAAGGAAGAGGAGCTCTCAGGTACATATAATCGCATATCTTATGTATAATCAAGAGAGTGAGATAATAAATAGCTAAACAGCACATAGCACATGTGATCCAACAGATTAAGGGATCCGTGAAGTTTTAGTTTTTCACTGTCCGCTACTACACACACGGGAGCTCGAATACTGTGCACACTTAACGTATCCACGTTTATTTTTACTCTTGGACCCAAACATCCGTTTCCAGAAAATAAGAAGAGAAAAGAATGTGATCCTCTGTCAAATCCGCCACATCAGATGTGATGAGCCACCGACATGTAACCGCGTTCCCCGTAGGACCACCCACCTATAGCCGTTTTATCTATTTTATTTCACACTTTAAAACACCATTTTTTATTAATCTTGAAGGACTCCAGAGATAAACTCAGATTAATCTTCAAACAAACGTGCTATTCACTGATATATCTTATTTCCGGATATTCAAATGGATCTTAAAACATGGACATGTATTCACGTTAAATGATCAGAATAATTATGATTTAATTTTATGTATCAGGTATATTGAATCTGAAACTGAAACGTGTTAGCGTCACCCAGTCAACGCCATTTTTTTTCCACACTACTTGTATGGCAGATCCATCAACAAATTGGAAAGAAAAATAAGCAGATGCAGATCCATCAAATTATATTACAAGAACGCAAAAACTAATAATTATTCTTGCAGTCTTGAATCAAAACCAGAACTTTTTTTAACATGTATTATGGCACATACAACGACACAATATACGTCAATAAGTGTGCATTAACTATTAGTCTATTGTATGTAGTCGTTGTAGCAAATGCATGTAAAATACGTACACACTACACACCACGATGGCATAGGATGCGAGCCGACTGATAGTGCAATCAATCAGCGTCTGATTTTCTGGCTGAATAATTAGTTAAGAAACCAGGTTAATAAAAATACCATTAGAAACCTACTTTAATGTTTAATTCGCATTTACTAGCTCGGAGGATTAGATCAATCAGTACAATACTACACGTCCATTTTTAACCATAATTTGGTTTAGTTACACAAAACATACCAGTCTAGTTTGAAATTTAATCGCAAATAAATTGCACTTGATTTTCATCTTATATGTATGATTTATTCATCTTTCTATTGTGTTATGCCATGCATATTGAAATAAACCATTTATTTGATGTACATCTCGATCGCTTTACCCCAAATTATAGTATTATTAATTAGTTTTGCTAATACTTCAAAATATTTATGATAACTGTAGACTGGATAATATATATAAGTGGTCACATAATATAGTTAAAAGTTAAAACATTATCGCAGGAAGATTTTAGTAACTTCAGTTGTATGAGCAAAATTTGATTTCCTCTTTTTTTATCTCTTTGCTTTTATTAATACAAAGGCTTTCTGTTTGCTTAGTCAATAGAAGTATACCTTTCCCCATACACAATAAATTACATAACATGTTGTCTCTTTGCACATTGGAATGTTGTTGAGCACCCTGATCCCATTTTAGTCGTGGATTCTTACATTCCTTCGGTAAAATACATAAATTCATGGCTTTGTACTCGTAACTCGTGCGTTGTCATTTACTTGATAGTTATCTGAACCATGCGTAGTATCTTTCTCCACGACGAGTACAAACATGTACAAAAATGTAAACAAAACTTTTGTTCGTATCCAAGAAGTTACAAAATGTAAACATTCCTCATCATGGCCTCTTCTACTTTATTTAATTCACGGTATCCATTAAATAGTATGCATGAGCCATCAAACTACTCATAGCTATAACAGAATAAAAATCTTTGAAATTAAGTAAAAATAATAAACCATTAGAGAAGAAATGTACAGTAAGCAGGCCGGGCTGAGATTTTGGAAGCTATAGACGAGTTAAAAAAAAATTCAATAATTTGTAGGCCAATTTTTTTTTTTTTGCAAATTTGAGGGTTTAAATGTGTGTTATTTTTTTTTCAAAAATTTTAAGAACTTGAAGCGAATGTTTCGTTAGGATAAAACACACGAACTATATTTAACATTTTACCAAAAAAGAAAAAACACGAACTAACTTTGCTTCGTATTACCTCCAAAGCTAACTTTACCGTGGTTAGCGTTAGGCCTGGGCATCCAGATCTTCGGGTCGGGTTTGGGTCGGGTTCGAGTCGGGTCCTATCGAGTCCGAGTTTTTCGGATCCTGAAAATTTAAACCCATATAAATACTTATAATTTTTCGGGTCGATTTCGGGTCGGGTCTTGTCGAGTCCGGATCGGTTCGGGTCTATAACTTTAAAACGTGTAAAATACCCATAATTTGTGGTTCCAGATCGGGTCTTGTCGGGTCTTCTCGGGTTCGGGTATTTAGACTCTGAAAAATACATGACATACTTAAACTCACTCAAATTAATCAATATTTATCATATATATCTAAATATTTACAAAATAACTTAAATGAAACTATTAATAATTAACATAAAATATTTTTAAACTCTAAATTTTATATTTTAAAACTTCATATTACTTAAAAATATTACAAAATAATAATAAATATTGTTAACCAAAAATATTTCAATTAAACAAAAATAATATATATATATATATATACAAAACAGAACATAACAAAATCATAGTTTTGAAAATACATGTTTTTAAGTTGGGTACACATTGGTTCTTATCGGATCAGATCTATTTGGATCGGTTCTTTTCAGGTTTGGATCTGTTCGAGTCGGTTATTTTCGGGTCTGATCTATTCGGGTATAAAAAATTTGGACCCAAAATATACTTGTAAACTTTTGGATCGGATCCATATCAAGTATTTTTGGATCAATTCTGGGTCGGGTCTTCGGGTCCAGATTAAAATGCCCGAACCTAGTTAGCGTGTACAAGTGGGCAACTGGTCTCTTACCAATGCGTTTGATAATTAATGATCCGTTATTTTTGATATGAAATCTTCTTGTTTTTTTAAAAAAGTTCTGTCAAACATTAATTTTTGGATAAGAAGCCAAACCTATATATGCTGAAAAAATGAAAACCAAACTGAAGACATGCACACTTTGTTCTTAATCCAAGTTCTGATCGGAAGGGCAAATCATAAACCGGCCAATTATTTGTTTTTTCTCATAACATTTATCATGTGTTTTCTGTTCTTATTTAAAGTTCAGCTATCAACTCAATTTTATATAATAAAAACTCATCATTTTATTCATTCATATATATATATATATATGTATCTAAAACGTGGCATATTATTTATCGGAACTATTATTTTGACGATGATACTTGTAACTCAAAGAAAATATGGGATATTATTGATGTATGTTAGACCTTTTGTCAAAAAAGAAAAATACGGGATATTATTTTGAATATATATATATTCAATTAAAATTATCATAACATTTGAGTTTATAGTTTAGTGATTATTATCAATTTAGAGTTTCCCTAAAAAAAGAGTCATCTTGTTTTTTTGTTCCACTAAAATCCACGATGAACCCCGGAGCTGACTCCAATGAGCAGAAATCTCATGAAATAAATTATGGACATAACGTAAAAAAATTCACTAACTACCGACAAAATAACCTTTAATGGCTTAAGTAAAAGCTTGGGAGGACACCTAGCACAAAGCAAGTAACATAGGTAGAATTATATTACTATAACTAATACTCCATTAGGCATCTCTAGGTTTTAATATGTCAACTACTACTAAACATTAATTTTCCTAATTTTTCAGTCGAATTATTCAAATTAAATTCGAAGAAGAGTCAATAACTATAATTTGTTTTTATGCACCGCCAAGGGTTTCATGGGAAGAAAGAGAGAGATATAAAGGTCAACAATTAAATTAAAGTAAATTAAACACAGCGTGATTTAATTGCATGATGCAGTAATTACTAATTAGACATGTACCCATGTGAAGCTTCTCTTCTTTTTCCCTTAAATACGGTGATAACCCAAAAATAAAATAAATACAGAGATGATTTTTATATTTTTCCCTTTTATTAATTCAACGCGAGAGTAGAGATTATTCCACTAATTTATTCTTTTTTTTTCTCATGTTTATAAATTAAAAAATGGTAATCCAGAGCCTGGCAACGGATTCTTAAAATTGAGATAATTATTTTTATATATAATTTTGCTAATAATTCAGTTCTCAGGAGCTCTGTCGAGATTAGATCCATACACAACGCTGCTTCTTCTGCTTCTGCTTCACTCTCCCTCACACTCTCTAGCTTCATCTCGTAGATATATACAGAGACAGAGAGCTCTCTGAAGAAGAAGAAAGAAGAATCTAATTAAGATTCAAATCGTTTTGTAAATACAGTGCGTATCTTCTGCTCCTAAGAACACTACTGCAAGGTATCGCGTCTTCTTCTTCTTCAGATTCTTACATCTCTTTCTTTGTCTCGTTTCGATTGTGGTTCGATTTCGAAGTTTCTCCGATTCTTCAAAGCTGATTCGATCATCTCTCCCCAGAATCCCTGGATCTACAGATGTTTAATTTGGAATTTCACTTCGAATTTTGTTTTTTTTTATAATCCGAATCGTATTAATATTTACAATTTGAATTCTTTTTCAGACAGAACATTAGTTTCTATCACCAGATCGATTAGTTTTGTCCGAATCTCTTCTAATTTTTTTTTCTTTTTTTTTATAAAAAAACAGTGATCTTTCTTTCAACATGTCGTCGATGCCACTACAACGTGGCATCTCAGGAGGAGTACGAGTTTCCGACAGCAGCGACGATCTACGAGACTCTCAAATGAAAGACAAAACAGACTTGATCCGAGGCCGTTCTACAGACGTCAGCAACTTAACCTTGAGGTTTCCTTTCGCTTTCCTCTTCACCAACAACCAATCTCCTTCCAAAAATGGTGATAACAACGGTGATCCGAGGGGAAAGCACAGATTGATTCTACTCTTTCTCAAGATCAGTTTGGTTCTCATCGTTGTTCTTGCCTTAGCCGGTTCCTTTTGGTGGACTATCTCGATCTCAACCTCACCGAGAGGTCATGTGTATCATCACAACTACAGGAGGTTGCAGGAGCAGCTTGTTTCGGATTTGTTGGATATTGGGGAGATCTCTGTCGGTCCTAGCAGGTGGAAAGAGTTGGAGTATTGTGATATAGAAGCTGAGAACTATGTGCCTTGCTTTAATGTCTCTGAGAATCTCGCGTTGGGGTACACCAACGGTGATGAAAACGATCGGTTTTGTGGGTCTGGTTCGAAACAGGAGTGTTTGGTTTTGCCGCCTGTGGATTATAAGGTCCCTCTTAGGTGGCCTACGGGTAAAGATGTTATCTGGTTTCGTAATGTTAAGATTACTGCTGATGAAGTGTTGACTTCTGGTAGTATCAACAAGAGGTGATGATGCATTGTTGCTTCTTTGCTTGTTTGGTATAGTTGATTTGATTTTGGTTTCATTGCTAAGGCTTTGGGTGTTCTTTTCTTACAGGATGATGATGATGGATGATGATCAGATATCTTTCCGTTCTGCATCTCCTATGTTTGATGAGGTTGAAGACTATTCCCATCAGATTGCTCAGATGATTGGGATTAAGAATGATAACTTCATTGAAGCTGGTGTAAGTCACAAACTCCCACTTCTAGGCATAGTTGGTTGAAACATTGGTCTTCTCAGTCCCCAAAATTTAAATAACTACTATACATAGTTTGCATTTCCCTAAATTGTAGAATTTTTTAATTAAGATTAATCTAAAAAAATTGCTTATGGCTCTTTAAATCTCAGATCCGGCCTGATTGTAGTTCATCTTCTAAGCTAGCTATTTCACCTTTTGGTTTTGTTTCAGGTGAGAACTATTTTGGATATTGGATGTGGTTATGGTAGCTTTGGAGCACATTTACTCTCAAAACAGCTCTTAACCATGTGCATAGCAAACTATGAAGCCTCTGGTAGCCAAGTTCAGCTAACACTTGAGAGGGGTTTACCTGCGATGATTGCTTCTTTTGTATCAAAGCAATTGCCATATCCTTCTCTTTCCTTTGATATGTTGCATTGCTCAACATGTGGTATTGATTGGGACCAGAAAGGTAGCACTTCAGAATGATTTATTCTCATTCTCCTTTAGTACGTAGCCTTGATGTAAATTTTAAATTCCGGTGTGTGCAGATGGGCTTCTCCTTGTAGAAATCGATAGAGTTCTGAAGCCCGGAGGGTACTTTGTCTGGACATCTCCCCTCACAAATGCTCGTAACAAAGAGGATCTTAAGAGATGGAACTTTGTTCATGATTTTGCTGAAAGCATCTGTTGGACTCTCTTGTCTCAGCAAGACAAGACAGTTGTCTGGAAAAAGACAATCAAAACCAAATGTTACAGTGCCCGGTCAGTGCACGCACCATCTTATATTCCAGAATCTTTATATGAACTACATATTTATCAAAACTTCTTAGACTAAATGTTGTATAAACAGGAAGCCTGGTGTGGGTCCTTCTGTGTGTTCCAAAGGGCACGACGTAGAGTCTCCTTATTACAGGCCACTTCAGATGTGTCTTGGTGGAACACGTAGCCGGAGGTGGATTCCCATTGAAGGCAGGACAAGATGGCCTAGCCGGTCTAACATGAACAAGACTGAACTTTCACTATATGGTTAGTCTCTCTTAAATCTTTAATTATTTTGATGTTATGTTTAGAACCTCTTCCTCATATACTTCCAAAATATTTGAGACCACTATTGGAATGAGTTCTCAAGTCTTAAGATACTCTCTCAACATTTAATCATTGTTTTATATTTTATATTTGTAGCTTTGTGTGGTTCTTATTTTTGATTCATGGGGGTGGTTTGATTATAGGTCTTCACCCGGAGGAGGTTGGAGAAGATGCTGCAAACTGGAAAGCAAACGTAAGAGACTACTGGTCTCTCTTGTCTCCTCTGATATTCTCGGATCACCCCAAGAGACCCGGCGACGAAGACCCCTCACCTCCTTATAACATGCTCAGAAACGTCTTGGACATGAATGCTCAATTCGGTGGTCTCAACTCCGCATTGTTGGAAGCTAAGAAATCAGTATGGGTCATGAATGTTGTCCCTACAGCTGGACCAAACCACCTCCCGATGATCCTTGACCGTGGCTTTGTCGGAGTTTTGCACGACTGGTGAGTCAGTGTGCAATTATATTCTCATTAACACTACAGAATAAGTTTCTCAACTTTTGTCTTTGTAATATAACTTTCAGGTGTGAAGCATTCCCGTCTTATCCGAGAACATATGATCTGGTCCACGCAGACAATCTTTTGACTCTTCAGACAAGTAAGCTCCGGAGCTCATGCTCGTTTATGCAAATATTCACAGAGATTGATAGATTACTTCGTCCAGAGGTACACAGACTTCTCTACTCTGATTATTATTATATATTCTTGGAGCTATACATATTAAAACATGATTTTGCTGCAGGGATGGGTGATAATCCGAGACACGGCGCAGCTGGTGGAAGCGGCCAGAGCTTTGACAACGCAGTTGAAGTGGGAAGCTAGAGTCATAGAGGTTGAAAGCAGCAGTGAACATAGACTTCTCATCTGCCAAAAACCAGTCGCCAAGCGACAATCAATCTGAACATGAACAAGAACAAGGACATAGACACAGGTTTTCTCCACTTTTTAAAATTTATTTTTGTTCCAAAGTCTCACATCATTGAACTGTGGTGGCTATACGGGGAAGAAGAAGAAAGGGAGTAAGAAGATTGATATATATATCTCGCCGGGGGGACGTAAGACTGCCGGTGAAGTTTCTTTATCTGGTTTCATGAGTTCCCATTTTACAAAATCTAGATTTATTTTTTTACTTTGAGGTTTACTATTTTTAAAATACTTAATTATTATTTATATACAGTGAAAAGAATATGATCCACATTTGTGAAGATGATGATATGTTTATCAAATAAGTTAAAAAAGCTGTTGAAGTTGTATTTTCATTTTCAATATCTTTTGGCAATTTTCAAAAATAGAACAAAACTTATCATTTGCATTGTTGTGTTTATGGATGAATATGCTCTTGAAATCTATTATCTTCTTGTCATTCTACTTTAAGCACTATCTTCATACACTCGTAGACAAAGTAACTTATAGCAGCAGAAGGCAACACCTGGAGATATGAAACAGAAAAACAATAACATATCAAGCTTCAGAAAATGCACGTTTAGTTTGGTAATAATATATAGAAGAACTAGTAATGCAAACCTGGAGCAAGCTAGGTAAAAGCCCAGCGTATAAAGCTGGGACCCCTCCTCTTTCAATGATACTAAAACCCATAGCCAAAGCATTCAACTTGTCTCTACCAATCTGCATCTGAAGCTGTCGTCTCACTACTTCAAAAGGATACGTAGCTACTTCAGTACAAGCACCTGCTACAGCACCGTACAAGAGAGTTCTGATGGGTCCTAGCTCGAGCTTGTCCAGAGCATTTAGTTCTTGCCCCTGCTGCTTCATGTCTCTGAGTCTTTTCCTACCTTCCGGTGTATGCAGATACGACGACTTGAGGATGTCGTAAACGCCGTAGAAAACCGCACCTGACAGAGCCATGCTTGCTATTGAAGGGACAAGACCCTTGTAGAGAGACAACAATCCTTCGGTTTGGATCATATACTTGAACGCTCCTCCGATCCCTCCCAAGGCTTCTCCACCCCGAGCCACAAGTTTGGTTCGTATCTAACCAGTACAAAAGAACACATTTCAATCAAAAATACACATAACATCTTCAGAGCCGGTCCTGAGATTTATAGGTACTGAACGATAAATATATATATATTAACTACTAAAGTTTTGGGGGCAGCCGTGTGCATATTCTTATTGTTTTCTGCTCTAAAGAAAGAGAGCAATGCTTGACCTTTAAGCCACATTGATCTAAAATGGTTAAAGGAAGAAAGAACCTACAGTGTCAAGTGGCAAGCAGAGAACAGTAGCAGTGATCCCAGCAGCAGCACCAGCGACAAACCTCTCAAAGTTTGTAGCTTCATCGTTCCCAGCGAGTCTAAGCAACTGCTTTCTATACATATCGTAGGCACAAAAGTTGACGGCTTTGAAAGGAGCCGTCCTGAGAACGTTCAGCAAGTTACCTTTCCAGAACCCTCTGAACCCCTGCGTGGTCGCAATGGTCTTAGCAACCACCAACAAGTTCCTCTGCTCACCACGAACTGTGTACTCAAGCTTCAGTCTCTCAAGTGGAGCTAAGAAAGTTCTTGACATGAACAACAACAACGCATTAGTGAAAGTAAAGTCTTTAAAACTTGTATGTGTGTAGTAAATCGAAAGATGCATACTTTGAAACCATGGCAGCAACAGCACCAGCCCAGAGATGCTTTCTTGTATTCATGGTCCCGCTTATCCTCCTCCTAGCTCCATTGGAAACTGATTTTTCGTCTTTACTCAAGCTTAGGGAGAGGAAAAGCAAGTTATTGTCGGGACGGAGACGGGTTTGGTTTCTCCGGTGGCCGGTGGTGAAATGCGGAGGCTTTGAGGAGGAGTCTGAGTAAAGGCATTGGGAGGAGATGGAGTGGAAGAAGGAAGAGGAGAGGTCTGGTGGTTCGAGGAACAAGCCTCCTGTGATGAAGAAAGATTCATTGGATAGTAGGTCGCTGGAGCTTGAAGGAGACGAAGGATCGTGAGGTAAGATGTTGAGTCCTGACATTTGGATAATGGGGAAGAATATTCTTTAGGATTTGTAGACTAGAGCTGGTTTGTGAACCGGTTAATTGAGTGGGTTTGGACCGGTCGGACCGTTCTTGGGCCTAAGTGGTTAATTTAATTTGTTATGGCACCAAATGGGAAAAAAATTAAAGATAGCAATCAATAGTGAATGGAAAATTGAGTATTTTTATAGTTAAGCATAAAAAAATATTTTATATTAACTGAATCTACCCTGAAGATCCTTTAATCCAATGTTTAATAGCCTAGAAACTAAGAAGTTTGAGTTTAAATTTCAAATATATGATTTATTATTAATTAGGTAAATTAATAATATTTTTTTACTAATAATAATAATAAAAACTAAAAAGTTTGAGTTTAATAATATTTTTCTAGAAAAGTTGTTTAATAATAAGTAAAAACTAAGAAGTTTGAGTTCAATAATATTTTTTTAGGAAATATTATGTGTTTTCTTTAATAAAACACTATTAATTTTAAAACTAAATATTTTGAAGTTTTTTTTTATTCTGACGTTGATTATTCATTTGATTTGTTGTAACTTAAGTACTAATAGTGTAGTTTTATGCAACTTCGTTAAATTGTGTAATTAATAGCCTTAGCTCCTCTTTACTCATGCGGTTTGATGACATAAGCACATATCATTAGCCGTTGTGCTGCTCATTCCGGTCTGACTCGGTTCTGAGTTCCGACTGTATAAAAGTACCTTACGGCTCTACCGCCAACTTCATTGTCCATTAATCATCTTTCTCACACTATACTCTACACTAGAGCGCGGGAAAAAAAAGACGGTTACGATTTTTGATCGCGAACACTCGAAAAATGCAGAAGATAGGGTTTCCAGCGATGAAGAGCTTGGATCAGATTCGATCAATGGCGGCTGGATCCGCGAAGAATCTCTCCTCCTTCTCCTCGCGTCAACCTCACGATTCCGTCTCTTCCGGAAACTTCTCGAATCTCAAGTTCACTGCAGGTTTGCTTTATGTGCTTCGTTTCGCTTCGATTCGATGATTTCGCTCCGATAGTTTCTGAAATCGCACTGTTCTCATGATCGCACTTCTGTTTTCCAGAGAAATTGGTGAAGGAACAGGCGTCGATGAAGTCCGATCTCGAATTGGCGGTATTTCGATTGCTTATCCCGTTTCCTTCTATACAAACTTAGGTTTGATCGATGTTCTTAAGAGGTATGCATGGTGTTGTTGCTAGCCTAGGATTGTGTTAGCTTAAGTTTGATCCCTGTGGTTAAGAGGTATGTATGGTGGTGTTGATAGGATTGTGATTATGCTTGCAGCTCTATTGGATCTCTGCTTAGTTTTGCGGCTGGGAACATCTTGTTCGAGTTATTGTTAAGTTCTTCTCGTGATAGATAGCTAGAAATGCATTTGAACAGAAGTTCTTCTCATGATGCAGAACTCTAAGCTGAAGAAATCCAAGGATCAAATACTTGCTTTAGAGGAGAAACTACAGAACCCTTTCAACGAGAATGCTAAGCTCAGGGTGATGCAAAAGGAGGATGATAAGCTTTGGAGAGGGATGGAGTCCAAGTTTTCTTCGACCAAGACTCTCTGTGATCAACTTACTGAGACTCTGCAGCACTTGGCTTCTCAGGTTCAAGAAGGTATATAGTAGATTCACATTGGTCGTTTGATTTCTTATGGTCTATTGTTGGTTTTATCTGTTTCCTAAATTGTCTTTACAGCGGAGAAGGATAAGGAGCTTTTTGAGTCCAAGTTCTCTACTAGTGCGGAAGCAATTGACTCTTTAAAACAGCAAATGCAAGATCTTTCTTTAAGACTACGTGCTGCTGAGGAAAACATCAAAAGCCGTAAGTTGTTAGGTTGTCTTAGGCATGTTTTGTTTATTTTTTTTTCATAGGAAAGCCTTTGATTTGAAAGTAATTGAATTGCTTCATTATGATTTATCAATATTTCACTGTCGTTCTTTTGTTGGATATTGTTAGACACTTTAATAACATTTAATAAGTCAACCATGCAGGAGAGAAGGAACTAGAGGAGCTACGACTCGAGAAAGAACAGAGAGAAAACTCTTATCTCAGTGAACAATGTAAAACTGCCAGTCTCTTAAATGAGAAAGGTAAATTTTTTGTTCTTATAGATTCATATTGTCATTCCTCACATGCAGTAGACCACATATGTTATCTGATTTAATAGCTTCAGCATGTGCCGACGCACCAAATAGGTTGAAAATTCAGTGTTTCTGAAGGGTGTTCACTTTTAGATGGAAACATGATAGCGAGTTCTTAGCTTGTATACAGGTTATTTATTCAAAGGCACATTTGTGCTATACAAATTTTGTGCTATACAGGTTTTATTTATGTATGGGGTCTTAACTGGTATATCAACTTATAACAAAATACTCCTTTTTGGTTTCGTGTTACACCTATATGGTAGTATTGGTATTCGACTGAAATCTTCAAATTTCCCGTCTTAATGGCAGATGTTATGATAACAAATTCTGAAGCAGCTATAGCTGAAGCAAAAGCCAACATTCAGAATTTAAACTTCCAAATTGTGAAGGTGCGACTTGAGTTAACATCAAAAGAAGATGAGGCCAAATGCCTTGTTGGTGTCAAGGAGAAGTTAGAACAAGAGAAGAAGGATATCCAGACGAGTGCTGATAATCTATATGAGAAATTGGTTAGCTCAGACGAGGAGGTTAAGAAGCTTGAGGGCTTTGTCCACTCTTTGGCAACTGAGTTGGTTGAACTGGACAAAAAGAACTTGGCGTTCATGGGAAACTTTGATAAGCTAAATGCTTTATATGGTACTCACCTTCTGTTGCTACAAAAGGATAAAGATCTTGCCTCCGATCGTGCTCAGAGATTATTCAATCAACTCCAAGGAGAGTTCTTGACTGTAACCTTCCAGAAAGAAGCTCTGCAAGCCTCAGGTAATGAGTTATATGAACAGAGAGAGGAACTGAAGAAAGTTAAAGAGACATTGGTTTCCCAACTTGCCGAGGAACGCTGCTCCGCAAGGCAGGCAATTGAGAAACTAGAAGCTGAAGCAAAATGTCTAGTTTCAAGGAATGCTGAGACATAAGCAGTGGTTGCAAAGCTGAAAGAGGAAACATAATCTTTGTTGGAAAACCTGAGGGCTTCAGAGAACAAGACGGTTGATATATCTTCCATCACTTTGTGTAATCTTTATCAAAATCATCAATGCACAGTTGCAATGCTTACTCTATTCGTGTATCTCGCAGGAAGAACTGATGTTAAAGCTTTCATCATCAGAGTTTGAAAGTAAAGAGAATTATGAGAAGCTTCATGCTGATGCACAGAGAAAGGCTGAAGAAATGGAGATTTTGCAGAGAGAGAGCCAGAGCAATCAGCTGCGTGTGGATTCACTGTCGGAAGAGGTGAACCAGCTCAAAAGCGTTATTGAAGAGAAAGAGCTTTGTATCCAGCAATGCAAGGAAAATGAGAAGAAGCTGGACCAGAAAGCCACAGAGGTTTGAGAAAATGGATATTGGACAAGCTTTATTGAGTATTATCCCCTTTTTAGTACTCATTATATATGCACTCCATTGCAGGACAAGGAGCTACTAGCAGCTGCTGAAACTAAGCTTGTAGAGGCGAAGAAGCAATATACTCTGATGCTGGAAAATAAACAATTGGAACTCTCAAAGCAAGTGAAGGAGTTATCTCAGAGGAATGATCAGGTATATCTGAATCACTTTTCCATATAATGCTCGAATAGTATGCAAAATCCAAATATAACAAGGAGCTATGTGTTTTTAGGCCATTAATGATATCCGGAGGAAATATGATGAGGAGAAGCATGAGATTATTAATGCAGAAAAGGAAAAGGTATATGCTGACAATGTTTTATTGCAATCATCTGAACAATTATTTGATAATGATTATGTGATATTTTTGGTTTTGATTTCAGGTTGAGAAGGTTATCAAAGAACTGTCCACTAAATATGATCAAGAACTTTCAGACTGTAAAACTGAATCAAAACAGCAATTGCTGACCATGCAAGGGGATCATGCTTCTCTGGTATAGTGATCTCCACTTAAACCCAGAACTGCTTAAACCTAATGGTTATGAACATTACCACGCGTGAATAAGCTTAGACATGTGTTAGAAGGAATTTTTATGACTTAAACTCCTCACAGTCATAGCAGTAGATGCAGATATTTGAATCAAAGTCCCCTTTCTCTGGCTTTTATGTTTGGAAGTTATAGCTGAGCAGGGCTTAACTAAGAAACAGGTTGATAGAGCTTCATGTTATGCAGATACTCACAATTCGGAAGGAACACGAAAATAGGGAGTTCAATCTCAAAGCCAAGCATGATGAAGAATTGAGAAAAACTCAGATTCAGGCTGAAACTGAACTTACAGAGGTACCAATAGACTTAATTTGATAGTTTGATTGGGATATGAATGAAGCTTCTGTATTTAAATGGTGTTTTTTTTTCACCCAGAGGATAACAACACTCAGGAACGAGCAGGATGTTCAGTTGAAAGCATTCAAGTGTCAGTACGAAGAGGAATGCAAGAAGCTGCAAGAAGAATTATCTTCAAAGATCAAAAGTTAGTGTTTATCAAATATCATCATATAAATTGCACCTGTTAAGATTTAAAACTTAGTGAATTAAATGAGATATCGTTACAGGAAGAGAGGCAAAGAGCGTTGTTGCAAATGCAGTGGAGGGTTATGTGTGACAAACCACCTGAAGAGCAAGAAGTGAGCTCTAGGAAGGTCAGACCCACAGATCATTTTGATCAAGTAAAATTATACTTTTTTTACTCATATCATCACGTTCAGAAAAAAACACCAACACATATTGGTTTTGATAACTTAATCATCCTGAAGGAATACTCTGTTACATCTGGCAAAGTGAGAGCTCCTCGTCCTGCTAGCAGGAGAAACCAGCATACAACAGTGATACATGATGGCGATGAACATGTAGAAAAAAAAATTGTCTCTGCTTTGTCAAAGTACTGCACATATAAAAAATATAAATAACATTCTCATGGATGTAAATGCAGGACTCACCTTTTGTGAAGGCAGCAGAAACACCTGTGACTAAGAAAGTTGAAAATACAAATATGAGAAGCTTAATGAGCAGTCAACAACGTCATAGCAAGGTAAAACATTAAAACCCCTCAATAACTATCTATAACAATCAGCTCCGAACCTCATCATTGATTCTGTGGTTCAACTTGGCAGGTGGCTCGGCGTGGATATGAAGTTGAAACAAACGATGGCAGGACCACAAAACGAAGGAAAACAGGAGGCACAGTCAAGTTCGAGGTAACATATTCTGCGCATTAACCCTGGTTCATCTTAAATATTCAGATATGTTCAACAATTATGTTCTCTGAGTTGGGATTCACATTTTATTATGGCTGCAGGAGCCAAAGAGGAGATCGACTCGGCTTACACCCAAAGCCAAGACCCCCAGAAGTATCGCTAAGGTAAAGATAGTAGATCCACAAAAGCGTGCTAGATATTGGGAATGTATAAATCCCGCCCTGGTAAATTAGTTAGCTATTAGATATTGGGAATGTATATATATATATATATATATATATATATATATATATATATGTATCACCCAAGTAAAACTAGTTTAATATTGACTGGCCATTTCTATACTAGAAGATGTGAAGCAAACATGAAGAAGAATGGTGAATGTTTGAATTTGATCACATTTACAGTGTGTTAACACAGAGGATGTCTTATACGCATGTGCAGGTGGCAGCCATAAGGAGTAATCCACCACGCTCTGCAAACAACCTAGGAGATTTGTTTTCAGAAGGCTCCCTCAATCCTTATGCCGATGATCCATACGCATTTGACTGAGTTGAATCTTAAGCACAGAGCTCGGATCCTAAGACCGTTTTCCATACTTTTAAACTCTTCGCTACACTCTAATTACGATAAATAAATGTTGGGTCAACTCATTATGATATGTACAAACGTTTTCTATTGCATCAACTTTCACATCTTTTTTCTTAATAGGGGGTGTAAGGTTTGTTCTGTACTAGTTACTGAAATTACAAAGTACATTTTCCTCGGTGTTTAT
Organism: Hirschfeldia incana; assembly: GCA_026261945.1. Lineage (NCBI taxonomy): Eukaryota > Viridiplantae > Streptophyta > Magnoliopsida > Brassicales > Brassicaceae > Hirschfeldia > Hirschfeldia incana. Next base: position 7,314,936 of record JABCMI010000011.1, on the reverse strand, counting down.
CTCTTCAGGTTTCATCTTCGTCTTGTTGAGTTGTTTCCCACTTGTTTTACAGTATAGAGCTTCTCTGGTTCTCGATTCCTTGTGGTAAAATATTCCCTCACCTGAATATCTCTGTCTGATCATATTTGCTTTATAATATGTTTAAGCTTTTGTAAGCTAACCACATCATGTCATCTTCGATAGCCCATACATTTGATATGAAGCATCGTGGCCAGCTGCTACTGAACACATATGTTTACTTGTCAAACTCTGGCCCATCATACCTTCAATATAACTCTAGTCAGTACCCATAAATGTCTAGTTTGCAATTCTAATAGATATGTTTCATTCCGTGTACGTGTTTTCTCAGGTACAAATTTAATGCAAATACTAATAGGTTTGGGATAAACTATGAACAAAGAGATGTAATATCCTTCATACGAAGCATACTAGTAAAATGTTTAGTAATTTGTAATGTATATACATAACTTTGTCTTTATCTAGTCTCTGCCTCATATTATTCAGTACAAATGTTACAGATCCAGTAAACCCTTAAGGAGCCTAGCACAGAAGCCTCATCAAATTTGATTGTTTAAAGAGTTTTGTAGAGCTTTGATCATGTGGGTGCATGAACTTGCAGTTAGGACAAACAGGAGTTGATGTGCATAGCATTACCAGCATGTGGCATTTCGTGCACACTTTTGTTACCATCTCTTGTTCCTTGTGATCATCACCACCTTCAAAAGCAAGCCAGGACAGCGATCGGTTTAACCCTGTGCCAATTCTTGTCTTCTTACTTGGGCTTTTCAAGTTTTTACTCTTTGATGATGACACGGTCTTGTCGTGATTTGAGGATTCATCTATCTCCGCTGTGGTTTTTGAAGGTGAGTAAGAAGGTGAAAGGTTCAGCTCTAGGTTTAGGCTCATCTTAGGTCTTTCAACAATCACCGGATCTTTGGTGCATGTCCTATGTTCCTCAGATGTTCTCGAATATCCCTGAAAATATAAGCATGTTTTAGATGCATGTTTATGTGCATACGATAACACATAAGATATCAAATACATACCTTTGCCTCCATAGATTTCTGCCAATCTGAAGGTAGAGGAGTGTGGAGAAGAAGTTTGAAGTCAAAGGTGATTGATCTCATACTCTCTGATTTTGGTCCTTCATTTAACATTGTGCTCTGAAGTTTACCCTGTGATGGATCTTCTTGTTTGCTCTTCTTGAATGAATTGTGAAACTCTTCCTCATAGATTGTGAAATCCCTCTTTCTGGAGTAGAGGGTACCTTCTTGTCGAGAAACCATTAACTTCAGTTTCTCTTTCCACTGAGTAATTTATGATTGTAAGGTGAGTTTAAACTCTCTCTCTCTTTGATCTTATGAGGCAATGAGCAGATAGATTTTTAAAGATGTGAAGATCATCTCTATTTATACACATGTAGGAACATCTTTAGGGGAGTTATTGTCTCCACCGGTTCATTTGGAGTAAATGAACTAGATAGCAATATAAGAATTTTAAAATGGTTGATAAACAAGATATATAATTTAAAATATTAAGTTACTATTGCCTTTTAAAATTGGATAAATTTTGATTTTTGGAGAAATGTTTTTTTTTAAACAGAGGGAAGTAATGTGAAGCATGATGTGTGCGTTCCAAGTTGGGTGTGTTCAATAACTCCAAACAGTCTCATTTAAAGGCTTAGATGTGAAGTTCTAACCATTTTTTGTGTGTGCTTTGGCCTTTCTCCTCTACCATAACACCATCATCATTATCATATCGTCATCACTATCATTCATCATCATTAACTGGCGTATGTTCTTAGATATAACCAAACAACAGATTGATGTGAAGTCATCTGGGTGGATGGATCATGTGTGTATGTATGTATGCTGTATGCATCACGTATGATGATGATAAGAACAGAGTACGTGAAGGAAAGGAAGAAGAGTTGAGGTCAATAAATGGAGAGACAATAAAAAGAATTAAAGATGGGAGAAGCGAAGGTTGATGAATGCCGATGCAACTTTAATACTCACATTAACTCCTACTCCCACTTTTGGATATATAACACACATTACTAACCAACTTCCCCCACACAACTTTAATACTGCTTTTCTTTAGATATGTTAATTCGTGATGTCAAAAAAAAATAGAAACAGTATGTTAATTCGTTAATCAATAGTAGTACAACAAATTGAAAACAAAAACAATTTCAAAAACAAATAAGAGCTTTGCAACGGCCTCCTATCCCAGGTCATGAGCATAGCTTTCTCGTTTATATTTCCGGCTCTTTTGGCTAGTTTCCTCATAAATTCCCAATTTCTATATTCTCCCATCTTAATGATCTGAATCGATCTTGACGGAATATTTAAACTCGGCCTGGTGATGATGAAGAACAAATCCATGTAACCGAGAGAAGGATCCATGAAGGGGTGTTTTCAGAAATGCATGATGATCAGAACAGTTACATTCGATATATGTAGGTCCACCTCAATTTGCCTTAGGCATTCAGTTCTTGATTCAGTTACGGTTTGGTTCTTCAGTTCTAGAGTTTTAGGATCCATTTTTCTGGTATTTAAAACTTTTGATTCTGTTTTAGTTTGGATACAAAATTTGGGAACTGACTAATATCCAATATAATTTTGGATCCCACTCATTTATGGTTCAGTTCTGGTATACAGATAAAATTAAGATGATTCAGATATTTTTAAATATTTTAGATAAAAAAATATTATGATGATACAGTTTTTGGGGATATTTTGATTTGTAAATAATATTTTATCATAGTTAACATTTATAAAGTATATAAACTATATTATAGAAATACGTTTATTTATTCAGTTCTAGTTTTTTTGGTTCTAAAGATATATAATCTTTTCATGTAATTGATCGGATCCAAATCCAAACTTTACCTTGTTTTTGAGTTCAGATGGAGTATTCCACTCCGAATAAATATGCCTATGCCTAAACCTCGATCACAGGAGTATGAATTAAAGATACTTGTATATTTAACTTGTTGTTTTTTCTTAAGGAGATCGTATGTTAGTATGCATGTCAAATTAGAAACCAGAACGTGTAAAACCATATATTTTTCTTTTAGCTAGGGTTTCATAGATTGATAGTGTATATGTTTGTGAATTACTGTGCTTACTATTAAAACAAACAAAACGTTTAGCGTGTTTAAACTTATGCATAAATAGAACCTAAATGTCACTAAACATTAGTATTCGGTCATTATCCTTTGAAGTTTAAACTTATGCATAAATAGAACCTACCTAAATGTCACTGAAATATAAATGTTACAACACAAATGAGAAAAATAACAACATACTACTCCTTCCGTTTTTGAAGAAGTGTCACTCCGACACTTTTCACATAGATTAAAAAAGTTTTTGAAATATATACAAATTGTTATTAATTATACTTATTTGACCAATAATTGAGATAAATAAAACTATTTATAAAATCAATGCAGTTTGCAATTAATTTTCAGTAAAAAATAAATATAATCTGCATTGAAATTGTAAAGTGACACTTTTTATTTAACAAGAAAAAACAGTTAGAATGATATTTATTACGAAACGGAATGAGTATAAACTAATAAAGGATTGGAGAACAAGCTTTTAAAGCTCCCAACATATCCCCTCCTCCATGCATGCATGCAACCAAAGTTAAGATTCATGTCTCTTCCTTTCTATTTATTTCGTACTATAAACTTTATTTTCATAAACTGAAGGATCTATATATATAAAGTTAAGTTTTCTCTCTTCTTCTTCCATGTGGCAGGGGGCTTTTGCGACACGTGTCCTCATATTTTTTTTTTTACATTTTAAATCTTTTTATTTTAAGATTTTTACAATGTGGTCAAACACTTTCTAATTGTTCATTTTTCTTCATGAATCGACCCTAAAATTTCTAAGCGTGATTTTAATCTCTAATGCACACAAATGACTTCTATATGCAACTCATCATATTTAATCTTTGTCACATTAACCATCATAATATGAATAATCTATTATATTACTCATTCAAATTCAAAATGATAAAAATAAATAAAATAATATAAATATTTTAAAATTTAATTTATTAAAAACTAAAAATAGCATAAACTTTCACTATTTTATTATTTTAATTATTATTTTATTTACAAATTCTATATTTATTTTACAATTAAAATTATAAAATAATCAAATTAAAAAGAAAAAACTAAAGCACAACACAAATCTAAACCTAAAACCTCCACAATTATAGAGAAAATAATATCATAATAACACTAATTCAATAAAGCCTGAATGTGAAAGGTGATCAAGAACAAAGACTACTCACCACACATTACCTTATAGTGTTTTGGCCAGAATAATCATAGGTCAGAAAAGAGTAAAAATGTAATCCTCTTCAATTAATCATCTGAACACAAAATAATGCAATCAAGAACTAAAGCAAAGAACTAAGATCAGCAGGTCAAAGGAAGAATAATCATCAAAAATTCAAAGTCATCACGAAATATGAAGATAATGCCTTAAGCAGCAGAAGCACAACTATTAGCTAAGAGGTAAGAAGTACTTCACAAACTAAACAACCACAACAAACTAAACAACCACAAGGCACCCATGCCAACAAAGAACCATAAAGCTCTAGATAGAAGGGACCAAAGTCTCAAGAAACTAACTCTGCACAAGTATATCGATGGGACACAGAGAAAGAAGAAAACAATCAGAAGAGGAAAAATTGAAGCCACAGAGAAACTAGAGTTCAGACCATAAATAATTTTCAAAGCCCACAAAGCATATACAGAAGAAAATACTATCTAAACCTGACATGGTAAACCTGGCAAAAGAGAAAACCACCAGAGACGCAAACAACAATGATAGCTACAACGAGATTAAAAATTAAAGAGAGAAGAGGAGACAAAACACATCAGCAAACTGTGGAACCATCCTCGAGTTATGAAAGAAAACATAGAAGTAAGATAAAAAAAATCAAATCTTGAAAACAAAAAGGAACATTGACTATCAATGGCAAGCAAAAGACGAAGAAGACAACATCAAAAATGACTTAACTCTGACCCAACCCAAGAAACATCAGCTGAATTCTTAAAAAGAAGGGGAAGAGCCAATATTGACTCGAACGGCCTATAATGTTGTGAGAAACAACCTCACAACTTGGAAATCATATGTTCGATTTACAACAAATATCATTGAAGAGAAGAATGTGAGGAAGAACAAGAGCACAAAGGTGACAATAATAGTGAAAACACTACACACAAAAAGATAAACAAAATACATAGATGGTGACGACTCAATGTCAAAATATGGGGAGAGTGAAAAAATATGTTAAAAGAATAATTTTCAAAAATATTAAAAATTAGAATACAATTTGACACTAAAATCTTTAATTTTATAATCAACACATGCCTAAATACAATGTTATTGAAATTTATTATGATTTACACCATATTTTCACTCCATCACTAATAAGTACTACACAATATTGAAAAAAATAAACACAAAATATATTAAATTTTAACAAATAAAAACGATCAAATAACTACATCATATAGATCATACTTAAAACCAATAAAACACAATATTCAGCTCGAAGCGTGAATACACCCCTATTAATGTAGGAAAAAAATTAGAGATATTTTCCATCCAAAACCAAAATTTAATAAATTAACTTGCATTGTGATTTTAGATTAAAAAAATATATTATTATTTCAATACAAAGTAAAATTCTAAATATTTTATAAAATTAAAATATATTTCAATATAAAAAAAATTAACATAAACTTACCCGCCCGAAGGGCGGGCCAACCCCTAGTATTAAATAAAGAAAAATGTGTTTGAAAGCTACAAGAAATGTCAATAACATGATTCAATTCAACTATAGGGTTAGATGGAATCATAATTCTAAGTCCATCAGTTAGGTCATGATTGGCAAAGCAGATGAGAAAACAATAGCATTATGCTACAAAAGCAGTAGCATTATGCTATAAAAACAGTATGCTGCAGAAGCTAAATGCTTTTGCTAAACTGCTTAAAAAATTGATTGGTAAAACAGTATCAACATGCTATTAAAATTTATTATTAAAACTAGTATATAATATATAATATATTCATTTATAATGAATATATTTGTAATATATATATATATATATATTAATTTATATATTAATATATATAATTAGTTATTTTATTTACTAATTTTAAAATTATGTTTACAATTAAAATGTTATTTTAAAAAATAAATTTTAAATTAAAATATCCATTTCTAAAAATCAAATTTTGCATTTGAAATATAATTTAATTTTATATAATTTATTTAATTATATTATATTTTAAAATATAATTTAATTCGACAAAAAAATTTAAAAAATAAAATATTATTTGATTTCTATAATTTATTTAAAATATAATTTATATATAATATAATTTAGATAATTAATTTATAAAATATATATAATTATATTATTAAATTTATATAATTAATTTAAATTTATATATTAATTTATCTAATTTATATAATTAATTTATCTAATATGTATAATTAATTTATCTAATTTATATAATTAATTTAAAATATAATTTATATATTAGTTTAATTAAATATTATTTTAAATGTTAAAAAAAAATTAAAAATATATTTAAATTGTAAATTTAATGTAGAAATCAAAATTTTATTTTTTAGATATAAAAATGATTTTATGATATTATTAAATAAAATAAATAAACTAGTTATATATATATTTCTTAAATTAATAAATTATAAATGCAAATGGTCTTCCAAAAGTTTCATATGAAAGCATTTGCTAGAGAGCATTTATAGAGCATTAACATTTAGTAAATGTTTTTCTAAATATTTTTGTTACAAATGTTGATTGGATAATGTAGAGCATAATGCTAATGGTAATGTTCTACCAATCAAGGCCTTCGTATAATTATATTACGACATAAATTAGCTGTTATTTCCTGGTGGTAGAATTAAATATTCAGTACATGTATCTACCCGCTCACATTAAATAACTAGGGTTCGTCAACCCCGCGCAAGCGCGGGGTTCATAGGTGCTGTATGTCTCAATAATATTGATTTCCAAGATTCTTAATAGAAATGCTCATAACATGTATAGATAATACAAAACTCACTGGAGAAAGATATGTAGTGATTAATTGTTTTTGGAAAGAATGCGAAAACATGAGCTCCAAAAAAATTACCAATAGCTTCATCATTTTATCCGACTGTGCAGCGAAACATATTTCTTCAAACAAAAACTTGTAGTTGATACATCATGAACTCGTGCATTAGAATAACTGAACTCCACATTTGAGGCGAAAAAGGGCTTAGTTTCTACAGCAATGGAATGGAGCAAGTCTTCTTTTTGCTTTCTCTCACTTGATCTTTTATTTTTGCCACTAATCCTGAACCTGAGACATAACCGAGAGATTACTCCTATGCTAATTTTATCTTAAATGATACACCACTTTTTTTTTGTATGTTTCATGACCTTTTCTTAAAAACTCCACGTAACCAGACCTTTACATGAAGCATTCTTCTATATAGCTTTAAATGCAGCCAAACAAAGTCAACAGGTTTCTACAAACCAAATTTATGTAAGTGATCTAAACAGAATGAATGTTATCTGGAGTGAGAAATTGTAATAAAACCTACATTTTGTGCTTAGTCTTGGAGTCCTGCGGCTTAGAATATATCCCTACAGTGATCTAGTGATTAGTGATGATTCATACAATATATGTAAGCCCATACTTTCCTGAAATCAGTGAGACGTCTAGCCTATTTTTTTTTGTTTCTACTTCTAGCGAGGAGATATGGAAATTCTTCAATCCCATGATACCCATACAACCGCTAATTGCATCTTAGGGGTCAGCTCTATTAAATCATCACATATAAAAGAATTAGACCTCATAACAGAATAATATACATACATATATTATGACTGGAACTGATTAAATAACCACTTACTTGATTAGAGTACACTGATACAAATAAGTGTCTAAAGATTGTGTTATTTGTCCGAGGGTAGACACATATAACTCCCCTTTCCCTTCAGACTTCATGGTTGCTTTCATCTCAATAGCTTCTTTCTCACTTATCGTCTGAAATCATTACACAAAGCACATTTTATATTATAAACCGGTAGAGAAATAATTTTTTAAGAAAATAATTTACGTCCAAAGATTCAACTGCATCCTTCATGCCTAGAGATCATGAATTTTTGGAGGTTGATCACCGGAGCATTGTTCATGACCTTATCAATAGCTGTTTGGGTGATGAAACGGAGGACGAAAGGGTGATCCGTAATTTTGTAAAGGTTTGGGCATCTTGCGACTTCAAATCTAACAACTTTGAAGATGAAAGGTCTCGTAAAGATGGACGGTAGTGAGTGGGAGAGGCCAGCAGGAATGAATCTCTATGGATCGCCGGATTCTGTGTTGAAAGTTTAAAATCATATGGCTTATAAAAAAACAGATCGAAGATATGATTTGTTGGTACCAGTCCTATAAACGAAAGAGACGAACAATAATGAAATGCAAAGATCTACCGGAGAGCGTCAAAGGTTGAGCGGCAAACGTCTGGTTGAGCAACGACAGCATCAGACGAAGACATTTTGGAAGAAGATTTGTAGATTTCTGATAGAAGATAAACTGAAAGAGGCTGTGAAGATTCGTCCTACTTTCAACCCTCTCCAAGTTATAGGACTTGAGGTTAATTTACGGTTTTCATTGTATGGGAAGGGAGACAAAGAGTTCGAGAGTGTTAATGGCTTTAATAGAAAAAATCATTTGTTGTCATATTTAAGAGGCATACGTTCAACGCACTCAAAAGAATATATCGATATGAATAGGATTGGGAGGTTAAGAGTTGAGAAAGATTCGTGTATTTGCAGAAAAAGAAAAAACAACAGAGAAGGGGAGGTGGAAGGGTCGAAGAAGGAGACTAAACCTAGCAAGGTTTGTTGGTCTTGTTTTTTTAAGGGCAAGATTTGTTCATCTTATTTTCTGGGCCAATGGTAGGGTTTGGTCAACTTGTTTTTTTGGGTTATCTAATCAAACATTTACGACAAAGCTTGTTTTTATTGGGCCATATAACTAAACATTTGACAATAACTTATTCGGGTTTTCAATAAGAATTGAACCGAAATCAATGAAATCATATGGACTAAATAATTAGACCAAGTTCGAAAATAAATGTAGGACCCGCAATCATTTAAAAAAAGATGAGGTGGACAATATAAGAAAAGAAAAAAGTGTCCCATTATATATATGATTGTTTTTTTGAAAAAGATATTAAATAATTTTGAAGCGATTATAAATGCAAAATTCAAGTATATGCATTGAAGAATATACTCGTCAATATAACATAAGTTTAACATACACTATCGAACCATCTAAACTAAGAATGCGTGAGCCCGTTAGTTCCACCTTTAGCAGGAAAAAAAAGAAAGGAAAACATATTATTTTACTAGATTTCTCATACGTATTATATTTTTTTTTGTTTCCCCAAAAATGTTGTTTTAGCTTTTTCACATATATTGAAAAAGATGAAGATATAATGCCTTATACATTTCCAAGTAAACTTAACAAAAACAACACTTTTTTTTTCTTTTTTAACTAAAATGGCTAAACCCAAATCTACAGATCTAACTACCAAAGTTATAGTCAATATATGTGTGATCAGTGGGATTAGAATCAGGATTCGCCGTATTGGATTTATTTCCTTCAAACTCCATTGGACTAAACATATATACATAACTTTTATTTTTTTTATTCTGTTTAATAGCCTAGACATATATACAAATAAAATTCGTTACAAAATCAAACAAATTTTTATAGTCAGGATGAAAAAATAAAATAAAATGCGTAATTTCGTTACACAACTTATAATATATACTCCATGTTTAATATGTTTGTGAGGATGAAAAAATAAAATGTTTGTGCAGATGGGGTTCCATGCAAATGACAAGATATTTTGACGTGCGCAATGATCAAACATCTCTTTTTTTTTTGTAATCTAGAGATTTTTCATTTCGCAGATCATTTCCCTGGATCCGATCAGGTAACGGTCCACTTCATCCGAGAAAACTGTACCTGAACCGAGACCCAGTACCACTTTGATGTCCGGAAAAGGCAGGATAGTTTCCGCATAGAGTGGAAATCGAATCCGGATGGTGTTTGCCACCACAGGTCCGTCCTGCCACTTGGATCAAACACCTCTTTACTCAGGGCTTGTATGTTTTTACCCTTTCGTGCTATATTAAGTACTAGTCGTCTCGACTCCTACAGCGTTATCATGTTCTTTTTTTCTTCTGTAAATATACAGCGTACGTTTTTTTTTTTTTTTTTTTTTTTTTTTTGATATCTCTGGTGTCTGGGCAGCCACTTTCCCAAATATCCCCCGAAGAAGTCCAGCGCCCCAGCAGTAAGGATGTTAAATCGCTGTGGCCGGGTTTCGAAGCTGGGTGGCGGGCACCTCAGCCGAGGTTCCATTACCACCAGGCTACGAAGCCCGGTTATACACAGCGTACGTTATCATGTTATACCACCGCCTTCTCTATAACATTAATGAAAGATAGCATATAGGTAATAAATAAACTTCTTACGTGAAGTTTGTACGAGTAAAATATTTGTTTGAATACAAAATGCATGTGACGATGAACAATAAATATGATATATGCTCTTATTGATTACAGTTGATTTGCCCAAGAATTAGGTTTGAGAAAATATGTTGATAATGTCAAATAAATGCATCACACATAATAATTATGTCAAATAAATTTAATGCAACAGAAATACACTAGAGTTTTTAATAGTCTGCTGGAAAACATAGATATGCTATAAATAATCACTTTAGACTATTTGTGCGTATCCTTATCATTGGTTTATATATGATCTACTAAATATAATCTTATCTATTAAAAGAAAAGTCACAATATATTTCATGTTTGATTTTTTTTTTTAATTGGATCATCTCCTAAATAATTATTTTAATAATTTTTCCTACTTACATAATACTCATTCCGTCCCACTTTAAGTTGAGTTTTAGGGAAATTTTTGTCCAATTTCAAATTTCTAGGTAAAAATTAAATGTATTTTAATATTTTTAATTATTTCTATTCTGTAGTATGATTGTTTATTGGTTGAAATTACTTTAATCATTGTTGTTTTTAGGCAAACGAAAAAAGATGAAATAAAAGTTTGTACTTTCTTAATCAATGTGCAAAAACCTTAAAACTCACTTATTTTGGGACGGGAGAGTAATATCATAACAGTAGTTGTAATTGCATTTTAGTATTTTCTTTTTCTAAACAAATTAAAAAATTAATTGTTAATGAAATCTTCTCCTGATTTCTTTCATAAATATATGCTTCTTTTTTCTTTAACCGTGTGATATTTTATTTTGTTGATTTAATTGTAGGTAAAATATAATCATGATTTTAATTTAAACAGAGCACTATAATAATTTGTGTTGTTTTGAATAGTACCTAAAAGAATTTCTTCCTTATTATATAGGTCCAATTTAATTTACTTTGATATAAATTTCAAATTTAGAAATAAAACAAAAATATGTAAAGTAGTACTGTGACATAATAATATTATCAATCTAACTTTTTATAAAAATACAAAATTCACAAAGGCAGCAAGAAGAACAATCGCAGATGCAGTAGCCACAGGAACAGAGCCATGACGTCTCATTGTCAGGCCCGTCTCACTGTCTAGGTTGATCATGTGCATATTCTATATGCAGTAGCACAAAATTATGTGAAAAAAGCTCTAAATTATTTTTCAAAAGCCCTAAATTTCATTTAAAATTGGCTAATTTTTTTTGGACTTTGTACAAAAGCTCTTTATGCACACCCTTAGAGACGGGCCTGCTTATTGCGTTCCAGCCAGAGCGAGTGCATACTGCATAGAAGATTGGAAAAGGTATAGTACTATTATTGCCAATGATATAATTGGTGAGTTTTTTTTCGTTTGGATCGGAGAGAGTTAAGGGCATGCGCTTCGGGAGTTCGTCGATGAAGTTCACGCGTATTCCTAGAAAAAAAAACTAATATAATAATGAAAAGCAATGAACCCGTTTCGCAGAGGATCGCTGGAGTGAATCCGTTTCATGACTATTACGCGGGTCTCATGATACGTGACGGTCTGCGATTAGACCACTACTATATATATTTTTTTTAAAAAAATCAAATGAAAAAATGAATAAAATAATAAAAAAAAGAGCATAGGTATTCGGAACCCACGGTTCACTAATGCTACCGGCCTAAGACACTTAAAATGGGCTAAACCTATTTTGAAGGCTTCGTTGAAAATTTATCCCTAACAAATGTGTATTGATAATGAGCATAACTCACGATGATATATGATGACGGGATATCATTGGCACCATAGATATAGTCATATATAGGCAGCCTTCAGCTCAAGGCTCCAGTGTCCTCAGCTTGAAAATCCATAATGGTTCTGTGTAAGTTTGTAACGCTTTAGAGGTCATAATGGGCTATTGGGCTTCTTGAAAAAATAACCAGATATGTTGTATGCCTCGTGATATGTTGATACCTTAGACCACCTCCATCGGCAGCATTTAGAGGGGGTTCTAAAGTAATAAAGGCAAAAAATTAAATGAAAAATGGATTTATTATGCTGAACCGGTCCTTCATTAAGTGATTATAGGAATGGTAAAGAACCCCAGACGTGGCAAGTTGTTATTCGGCCTCTTTTTTATCTCTCTCTCTCCTCTCCTTCGTTGGTGAAATCAAACGTCTATCTTCTCCGACGATTCTGATGTGTTGAGGATCCAGAGCAATCGAAGCTCCGAGAGGTCGCGACGAAGCCCAAAACTAAGCCCAAAGACGGAGATGGTGGTGACGATCCGGAGCAATCGAAGCTCCGAGCTGGGTTGGACTCTGCGATTGTGAGGGAGAAGCTTAACATTGAGTGGACTGATGTCGCCGCAGTTCTTCACTGGTGAGTAGTGAGTGTTGTGGAGATGAAATGAGATCTTCTTTCTGGTGTCTTTCACTGGTTTGGTTGATGAATCTATCTGGGCTTTGTTTGTTTGGTAAGAAAGAAACGGCATTGGCGAGCTTTCTTGTTCCCAAATTTTTTTTAAGAGAGGTTCTACCAATGGAGGAGGAAAAAAATAAATAGATTGAGAGAGGTTCTATAGCTTTCAAACCACAAAATTAAATACTAATTTAATCTAAAGAACCCATTAGGGATTCTAATGGATGGAGATGGTCTTATATATCCTACCACTTGGAACACTAAAGAGCTCTGATGCATCATCTTCTTTTCTTTTCTCTCCCTTTTAGCTGCATCATCTTTTTGGTTACATGCAAAGATCCCACTGCCAGTTATCTCCTTCATTTTATGTTCTGAGCACGGTTTCTGATGCATCTACACGTTTGACATCAACACTAGTCATGCATAGTGTGCATGAAACTCGTGTACCCTTTTCATATGCTTCTTTCACATGATGAGGAAGCTTCTTCTATAGGAGTTGCGACCTGCTATATTCATTAAAGCTAACGCTTAGGAAAAATAACAAGTGTAACTTTTAAAATACTATCATTGCTCATGTTCTTATAATATTTTTGTGACATAACACCCATGTGGATCCATCAAAACTAACGTTTTATTAAGCAGTGATCACGTGCAGTCACTTTTTTATTAGCATCCTCTTAATTAGGGCATTAAACTGAATTATTATAAACAATCTCTGATGCTGATAATTAGTACCAGTACTTTAATCACTAAAGATCATCTTGAAATGTATTTTTCAAAAAAAAAAAAAGAATCATTTTAAAATGTACTATTCTTTTAGAGAGAACTATAAGTGGAAAAACAAAAACTCAAAATACTTTTTTACAGAGTAATCAGTTAATAAAATACTAGCCAAAACTAAATCGTACAGATCATAGACTATTGGGCTTTACTTTAGTATCCATACGCAAAGGCAAACCTCTCCAAAGGGCAGGATGTTCGTTTGTTTAATCCAAAAACTCCCTCTTTCTCTAAAGGGCAGGATCTTCGTTTTATGTTCTGTGTTCTTCATCTTAGCCATATCTTTGGTCAAAGTGAGCTACACACTGAACATTGTTTGCTTTCAGTGTGATGTTAGTTAAAAGTGACCTCTCCTCAGTCCTCATCCACCACTCGTGTCAAAAAGCAGTATAGAGTTTAATTTCTTCCACACGGCAACAACAGACTTTTATGCAACGATCTTCTCTTTTACATCGTCCAATCGCGCGTGCATCTGAAGCAGATAGATAATCAAGAAAACCGGTGATTTTGAGTTGAACATAATAATTGTTTGTCCTTTTCTGAGTTGTGCTTTCAACGTGATCATAAAAGCATAGTACCAAAGTTTTATCGATATAACGTTTGAGTATATGGGCCCATTCTATCATAGTTGGGTTTTCTAGTCTAAATTTTAAAGCCTAAAACAGAAAGGTACGGTAAGCTATGTTCATCTTCTCCATAGTGGACAAGGAAAATCTCTAGCAATCGTAACCAAAGATAACAGCAGAGAGATGGTCAATAAATACCACATATATACAAGATTACTTCTTCACCATCTCCTCTCCTATTTTCAAAGAAGAAGAAAGAAAAAAAAACAGAGAAAATGTCATCTTAAGGAGCTTGCCACCAAGGCTGTCCATTACATCTTGGATACAGTTCACTCTCCTGTTTCAAGTATTCCTCTTGAAGACGCCAAAGTTTTTGAGCTTTCAAAATTTTGGAAGGTTATGGGTTACGATACGGCAATAGAGCTCGCTCCGTTGGTACTCACCAACTTCGATCCTCCCCGTTTGCTTGAAGATGGTTCTATCGAAGTGGAGGGTTATGGAAAAGTCTTCAGAGTCTTTTGCAACAAGAAATGACAGTTGAACACTCTGTTAAGCCCTACATGGTCGACACGTACCTGCATGAGATGTATGCCTTCACTCCGCCAACTGAGTTTGAGCTGATAGTTGAAGAGATCGCGGCCTTGAAGAACAAGGAGAAGAGAACACGTAAAGATGAGACTATGCTACAAGAGATGAAGAAAATGCTCAGAAAATTTGACGGCGGTAAAAAAAAGGAGATTGGTGCTACTCAGGCTAGGGAGTATCTTTGTAGCAGAATCAAACACTTGAAAGAGGTTGAGAATCAGCCACTATGGGAGATGTACAAGCTTGCGCTCAAAAAACATGACAACGAGGTTAACGCCAGAGATGATGGGGCAGGAGCTTCCTCGTCCAAGTAGAAAGAGCAGGAAGATGTATCTACTGGTGTGACGTGTGTTGTGTGTGCTTATCTAAGTTGTAAGTTAGTTTCTTTAAGTCAAAGTTCATGTTGTTAGTGTCTTCAAGGTCTAGTTTTTTTTTCCAAATTCCATATTAAGTATCTAGTTAATTAAGTTCAACTTGTTAGTAGATCCAAGTTTGAGTTGTCAGGACTCAGGTGTTTCAAGTTCAGTTAGTAAGTTGTTTTAAGAACTACTTAGTTATTCAGGTTTTGTAAGGATCACAAGTGGTCAACCGAATAGCATCCACAGACAGTCTTACCACTTAATCCGATCCACCGGTTCTCATCCACACGGTACTTTATATATGTCTTTGTTTGTACAAGAATAGAGTGTTTCTTTCTTTTTGCTCGGGTGATACTCTATTATATTTCCACGTGAATCTCATCTTTTCTACCAGCGTCCAGCACTGCTTCTTTATTCCTCCACAGCAAAGATGCAGAGCACCATAACTAAACAAACCATACTGTTACTTACCTCTTGCCTGTAGTAAGCCATTATCACTTAGATCCAGAGCTTTGATTGGCTATCTCTGTGTCCTGGAAGTGGTTTGGTACACAGTTATATCTGTATTTCTCATAAATGATTAAGCATGGACTAAGATCTAGAGATACAAGACTAGAAATGAAACATATGCTCTCTCTAGCGTTCACGAGTTTGACCCTATCAAAGGAATATGCATATATCCTCCATCTCCTTTAGGCAGATGGGCTCTTAAAAGTGCCTTTATTTTGTTCATTTTCTCCAAATAGAAAATCATCATGCCAAAAAAAGCTATCATACAGCATGATGCATTCAAGTATTTAAATATGTTAAATATTACATTATATCACCAAAATCAGCATACTAATTTGCCGACAACATACATCAACTCATTTTGAAAGAATATATGTCACTGATTTTTAATTTCTTATCTACAAGCTTCAATTTCTGCTCTAGCTTA
This sequence comes from Hirschfeldia incana, assembly GCA_026261945.1. NCBI lineage: Eukaryota > Viridiplantae > Streptophyta > Magnoliopsida > Brassicales > Brassicaceae > Hirschfeldia > Hirschfeldia incana. Next base: position 7,298,708 of record JABCMI010000011.1, on the reverse strand, counting down.
TGAATATTATTATATCAGCCAAATCTATTAAAGTTGTTGGAATTATTCGTGTTGGTGGGAGTACAGAAATGAAGAAAGAGCGGTTAAAGTCAAATTAAACATTCAACAAACTAAGCTGCCTTAGACCATGTCCAACGCGCGTAACGTCGAGATCCTTAGCGCTTGGACATAGGCAAAACCGGGAAAAATAATAGTATTTAATTTGGTTTGGCTTAGGATCAATCCGTAGTTAAGGATTTTTTCGGTTCGGTCCTTGATGCGCTGGAAGGTTCTCATTGGTGGCGGTTTGAGTTGGGTTTGGTATGGTGATGAAACCGAATCAGTTTCGCGTGTCGGCTAGAAAAAAAAAAGCTTTCTTTTCTCTGAGGCGATTTTTTGGCGATAATCCGATCCCCTTTGTTAAGCTAAGAATCCGCCATTCTTAAACCATTTTCTTGTTATTGGGGTTAGGGTGATCGATTTCTTGTGTTTGTATGGAATCGTTTGTGGATTGAATCGATTATTTGGTGAAAATCGAATTGGGGATTTTTTTCAATTAGGGTTTCTTCCCTCGATTTATAGTTTCTTCTATTCTATAGGGTTAAAGGGGTTTGATTGTTTGTTTTTCAAGGTTCGGTTACTTAAAATCGATTTGGTTTTGTGATTCGAATTAGGGTTCATCAATGTTTTCGATCGTTTCAACTGATTCTCATAATTTTAAAATCGAATTTGTTATGTGATTCGAATTAGGGTTCTCATGTTGTTTTCGTCATTGATCTCGGGTTAAAGGGGTTCGATTGTTTGTTTGTGAAGATTCTTATGTTATTAAAATCGATTTGGTTTTGTGATTCCAATTAGGGTTCTCATATGGTTTTCGTCATTGATTTCGGGTTAAAGGGGATCGATTGTTTGTTTCAGAAGTTTGCCTTACTTAAAAACGAATTGGTTTTGTGCTCCGGTATTGATTCTGTATTTTTTTTCCTTGCAGGTTGTGAGATGGACGAGGAAGAACATAGAGAATTGAAAGCTCACAAAGCTTACTACAACAAGCTTCATGCAGTATCCGAAGCCCAATACGGGATTCCCGAACAATGCCCATGTGGGTCACTCACAAAGTTGATCGTAGATGAGGAGGATACTTATGACTACCTCCCGGGCAAAAGGTACTTCATCTGTAGAGACTTCGAGGTGAGACAAGATCTTCTTCAAATTAATTTGTTAAATTTCATTGTATTATATGTCGGGTCCTGATATTTCGTTTCACACAGAATGATGGGATGCACTTCAGGCAATCATGGGTTTCGGCTATCCAAGAAGAGGTTGAAAGGATGAAACTTAAGGCTCTCGAGCATGAGAGAGTTCAGAGAGAGCTCGAGTCACTTAAGGTGAGAAAAACTGTTCTTTCTTTTATGTCTGTACATTTATTGTGTGAGCTTGAGCGTTGGAGTCTAAAAATTAATATGATTCATTTGATGTCATTTTAGGTACAGGTGAGGATGCTTCTAATGCGTGTGGCTGAACTGGAGAGAAAACAGTGAGGTTAGTTAACTTTTAAACCCTCTAGTTACATTAATCGAGCTAGAAAACAAACTTGATTGCTTGCTGTTCGGTTTAGGCTAGTACCGTCGAACCCTTAGGTAATTAATGCTGTGGTAATTGAACGCCAACTGCTTCCACTAATGCTTTCGTTGATTTAATTGTCTCTACCTGTTTTGATAGGACATATATCTACTAGGTTTAAATTTTTTTGAAAGAGGATTCCTTTATTTAATCTCTGTGTTTTGTTTAGTTTACGGAAAACTACAACTGCTTCTTGTAATCCTTTAGTAAAAATGGAAAACCCTGGTAGCTATGTTAACCTCTTATCGAGCCAAGGAGCCATTGATCTTGAGTCATTAGCACCTCCTTCGTTTAGTACACCAAGTCCTAGTGAGTCTAACACTAAAGAGAGGAGGAAATGGTCGGTTAGGGAGGATATAATCCTCATAGGGGCGTGGCTCAATACTAGCAAAGATTCAATAGTATCTAATGAGCAAAAACAAGGCGCCTTCTGGAAGAGGATTGTAGAGTGCTACAACTCCAATCCTCTCCTAGTTGGGACCGTCCCTAGAGAACAAGGCCAGTGCAAGCAAAGATGGCAACGGATCAATGAAGGAGTTTGTAAGTTCTCGGGTTGTTACGAGATGGCTTTAAGGGAGCAGAGCAGTGGCCAAAATGACAACGACGTGATGAAGGCAGCGTTGGACATATTCAACAGTGACCAGGGTCAAAAGTTCACGATGGAACATGCTTGGAGAGAGCTTAGGCATGATGTCAAATGGTGCTCTATGTATTTGGAGAAGGACAAGGGAAAGCGTAAACCAGTGGAAGAACATGGAGCTCCAGATCCTGAGGAGAGACCAATTGGTGTTAAAGCGGCTAAGGCAAATGGTAAAAGGAAGAAGACTGCGAAAGAAGAAGAGTTGGTGAAGCTTGAAGGGTTGTTGGAGACTAAAAGGCTAATTTCAAGGCAAAGTTTGCTTGAAAGCTTGATCTCAAAGGCGGAGCCACTAACTGAGATGGAAGTAGCTCTGAAAATGAAATTAATGTCCGAATTGTTGTGATGATTGGTGTGTTTGATTTTTTTACTATGCTTAGTGATTGATTTGAATGTGTCTCATATTTTTAGCTTTGGTTACTCACTGAATTGATTCTCTTTTCGCAGGTGGAGTACAAGTCACGGGTTGTCCTTGCTTTGGTGGAGTTCAAGTCACGGATTGTCTAGCTTTGGTGGAGTACAAGTCTGGAGTAGCAGTGGAGTACCAGTGGAGTAGCAGTGTTTCATGTATCAGTCACGGGTTGTCCGTGGTTTCTTTTTTTTTCATTTCGATTCAGTCACGGGTTGTAAAACGTTTTTCTTTCAAGCTCTACTATATAGTAAAGCTTTGTAATCGGCAATGAGCATCACTTTGCTCTTCTTGTACCAAACTCTATGCTTTAATCTATGAAAAATAGTTTCCTCTTCTATAATTCTTTCCTCAAGTAAAATTGTTTCATCTTTAAAGCCTTGTTTCATCTTCAAAGACTTGTTCCATCTTCAAAGAATTGTTCCATCTGCAAAGAATTGTTCCATCATTAAGGTATGTTGAATGTATTTTGTGATGATAAGGTATGAGCAACACACCTCTTCAACGAGCACACCAAACACAAATGTTTTATATTGTAACAATTTATATGTTTTACAATTTTTAAAAATCAAATATATGCAGTAACAATTTCAAAGTTTAACTTTTTTTATAAAAAATCAAAAATATCTTATAACAATTTCAAAGTTTTAAATTTTTTTAAAAATCATAAATATCTTATAATAATTTCAAACTTTTACATATGTATACATGTCATAATTATCTTGTAAGAATTTCTAAGTTTTACAATTTTTAAAAATCAAATATATGCAGTAACAATCTATAAGTTTTACATTTTTTAAAAAATCAAAAATTTCTTATAACAATTTCAAAGTTTTAAATTTTTTTAAAAATCATAAATATCTTATAATAATTATATTGTAACAATTTCTAAGTTTTTCATTTTTTTTTGAAGGAGTAATAATGGATGATGAAGTGGATAGGAGATTATATGGTGCTATAGATGAGGCTATTGACGAATATTTTGATGAATCATACAACATCATCATGGAGGATCGACCAACTAGACAGAGAAGACGAAGATATATAGAACGAAACCGGGAAGAGCGCCATGAACGTCTATGGAATGACTATTTCAGTGACAATCCCACGTATCCGGCGAACCTATTCAGACGTCGTTTCCGTATGAATAAGATGGTATTCATGCGTATTGTCGATCGCCTCGAACAAACTTATCCATTTTTCCAAATGGGCAGAGATGCTACTGGAAGAGATAGTCTAACTCCACTACAAAAGTGTACGGCAGCTCTTCGTATGTTAGCTTATGGTTGTGCGGCTGACGCCGTCGATGAATATCTCCGTATTGGTGAAAGCACTGCAATTTTATGTTTAGTCAATTTCGCTGAAGGCGTAATACAATTATTTGGAGATGAATACCTACGAAGGCCCACCCCAGAGGATCTTCAACGACTGCTCGATATTGGAGAGGTACGCGGCTTTCCTGGTATGATAGGAAGTATAGACTGTATGCACTGGCAGTGGAAAAATTGTCCAACAGCTTGGAAGGGACAATACACACGTGGATCAGGAAAACCAACTATTGTTTTGGAGGCCGTAGCTTCACAAGATCTTTGGATATGGCACGCCTTTTTTGGTCCTCCAGGTACATTAAACGATATAAATGTCCTTGACCGGTCTCCTATTTTTGATGATCTTTTACATGGTCGAGCTCCTCCCGTACGCTACATGGTCAACGGACACCAATATCATTTGCCATACTACCTCACTGACGGCATTTATCCTAGGTGGTCAACATTTATCCAATCAATCACCAGTCCTCAAACTGCAGAAGAACAATTATTTGCTAAACGTCAGGAATCAACCCGGAAAGATGTTGAGCGTGCTTTTGGCGTATTGCAAGCTCGATTTGCAATAATAAAAAATCCCGTTGTTTTGTGGGACAAGACACAAATAGGGATGGTTATGCGAGCATGTGTTATATTGCACAATATGGTCGTAGAAAATGAGCGCAATGGATACGCTCCTTGTGATATATCAGAGTTTGAAGAGGACAACGCGAGTAGAAGTTCACAGGTGGATATGTCGTATACTCGAAAGGAATCAAATCTCCGTACTATGCTTGAAATACGAACTCAAGTTCGTGATCCACAAACACATGAACATTTGAAATATGACTTGATTCAAAATGTTTGGAACAAGTTCGGTTCTTATGAAAATGTGTAATTGTTGTATGTGTTTTTTATGTATGCTTTCATTTTCTGTTTTAATGAATAATAATTACAACTTTATAAACATTTTTTTCATTTAAAAAAAAATAACAAAAAAAATTTAAGAAACTCAAAACCGATAACACCATTGGACACTCTTTTACACACTCAATCCTTAACTATTCAAAAAGTACAAAAAAAAAAAAAAATAATAATAAACAATGCTAAGGATTCCAATGGTGAGTAACACCATTGGAGGTGCTCTTATGAGATAGAAGGTCTCCGACAAAGCCGAGACCGAGTCACACGAACATACACAACCGCACGCAAACACAACAAAATTAAATTAGAGAAACTGTTATTTTCGTACCGTTTTATTAGGAGCAAGACTTGAGTTTACCCCCTGTGGTGAATTCTTAAATTCACCTCAAGTCTTAATACCAATCAAAAGTGACATGTATGATTAGTAAGAAAAGGAAAAAAAAAAGGTGAATAAGACGTGACTAATTTTTTTTAACGCCATCTATGGCTTCTTCTTCACCACCTCTGAAAATATTGAAAGTTTTTTAATCATTCACAGAGAATACTAAAAGTTTTCTTTGTCAAATTGGTGTTTACCATCTTCTGCTCTTATAACTTAAATCTAAACCCAAAACAATAAACCCTAAACCCAAAATATTAAATCCTAAACCCTTGGGTAAATCATAAAACCTTAGGTAAATCATAAACTCTTAGGTAAATCCTAAACCCTTGGGTAAAAAGATATTTTAAAGGTTTAGAGTTTAATGTTTAGTGTTTAGAATTTACCCAAAGATTTAAGATTTAGTGTTTGAATTTAGCAATTTGATAAACAAAGCTTTCAATTTTGTGTGGGTGAAGAAGAAGAAGCCATGGATGGCTTTAAAAAAAATTAGTCGACATTTTTTTTCCCTCTTTCCTTTTTATTTTATTTCTGATTTTGTTTCCTTTTTTAAATAATCCTACATGGCACTTTGATTGGTGTTAACACTTGAGGTGAATTTGAGAGTTCACCACAGGGGGTGAACCCAATTTTTGTTCTTTTATTAGCTCGAAACTGTATGTAATATGAAAATGAATGTGCACTCCTAGCTAAAGTCGCAATTAAGAGAAAGGAGTTCACATTTATTATATTTAAATGTTTAAGCGGAATTTCAGCAGTTTTTTTTTGTAACTTTGGAATTTCAGCAGTTGTTAGTTGTTATTAAAACAAACAAAAATGACGTTAAATACTAGAGTAATAATAATAAATGAAAGAGCAAATAGTTTGTTAGGATCCATATATTTATCAGTCACCCACTATATTATTGCGGAAGCTTTGGCGTTTGAGAGGATAAACTTAATTATTTCCATTAATTACTTCCTGTAAAGCACCATTAAACATTGACCCTTTGCTTTTTAACTTTTCATTATTTGTTAGTGTAATATAGGCCCATTACGATACAGTTGATAGACAAAGACAAATTGCCACAATTTCATAACAATAACCTTAATATATATGTAGTGTTTCAAAAAAACATTAATATATATACCTAGTGGTATACTCCCTCCTAGTGGTATACTCCCTCCGTATCGATTTAATTATCGTAGAAAAAATTATCGTTTCAAAATAAGTGTCATTTTCGAATTTTAATGCAAAATTTATTAATAAAATTATTTGTTTTATTTTTTTTATTGATTGAAATATGGTTGAGTGTATAGATAATAATATTTTTATTTTGAAAATATACAAAATCATTTATTTTCTTAATATACGTACATAAATCTAAAACGACAGATGTAGTAAAATTTTGCATAGCATTATTGATAACTATAAGATTTAATCAACAAATAGTTGCCCGATAGTTTACAATCCTTAATCGGAGTCCACTTGGAAAATTTAAAACAATCTCGATATTTACCCAAAAATTTGTTCTAAAAAAACTATGAGTATGAAATAGATTAATCTAATCAGAACAATCACCAAAATTAATCATGTGCCACGAACAACTACTAACATAATTGTTGACTTTTGTAGAAAAATAATGTTGTTGCACTAACCCATTTGTCCAACAAAAGGTTTTAAGTTTCACGCTCTATTGTTTTTCTAATCTGGAGGTATCTCACATCGGTAAAGAGACGCAGATTAATCTTTAAAATATGGTGCGGTTCATGAATTGATACTCACTCTGAATATTCAAATGAACAGTAAACCCCTATTCGCGTAACCACAAAGTGAATTGTAGTTAGGTGTCTTCGAATTTGAATTGCTAAGCAATCCAAAAGCTCACCTATCACAAGACCATCACCTTGTCATTCTCTATCCCTCTATGTTAATCCATTTATTTTAAAAGTTTGATTGGCTACGTATTAATCATTACCGTAAATATAGAGAACTAATGGCAAGAAAGCTATTTTTAACCTTGCATTAGGCTCAAACACATATTTGGATAACCTATTGTAACTTTCTTCTTTATCAATTAAGACAATAAACATTCAATGATGGGGTCAGACCAATATAGTATTCCTATCATTATGTCAATAACGAATGTCCCAAAGAATCGACCCCATCAAATCAAATTAAAATCTAATATTCGGATTTTATAAAACAAAAGCAAAAGGCAGACAAAAAAAGTTGGTTTCTCGTAAAGAACGCAACAGTAACTCTCTGGTTAGACATACAGAGTATATAAATACATTGAACAGCTTTCACCTTCAACTCATAAAACTTCTCACTCAACCATCTTCACACAGCTTTATCTTTCTTGAAAGATTTTAGTTTTCACTCGTTCTTAAAATGGCGAAATCAAAAAACATCTCTACTAGTCAAAGATTGGGTTGCGAGAGTCTCCTTGGCTGTATTTTCGAAAGTTGGAGCCCTCGCAGGCGGAAACCCTCTTTGCCAGAGAGAGAACGCAAGACAAAAGATTACTTGCCTCCTAAGTCAACCACCGTTACAAACCCTAAAACCATTCCAAGAAATTCAGCAGACTCTTCTTCACAAAGTATACCAAGAAAGTCATCAGATTCAGCTAGAAAATCGGTGTCGTCGTCGGCTTCACCAAGACCAGAGAGCAAGACGTTTTCACCCAACGGCGTGATGGGAAACATCATCGTGAAACCACAGACCACCGTTAACTCTACCGACGTGGCACAGACGAGTAGTCGGTGGGAGGGCAAAATGGTAAACTACAGAGTTAGTCCGGAGGCTCTGAAGAGAATGGGAAACGAAGAGTATTGTCGTGGACGGTTTGGAGAAGCTCTTGTGTTTTACGAGAGAGCTATATTAGCTGACCCTAAAACGCCGACGTATTGGTCTAACAAATCCGCAGCTTTGATCAGTCTTGGTCGTCTTTTAGAAGCTTATGATGCTTGCGAAGAATCTTTAAGGTTAAACCCAAGTTACGAGAGAGCTCATCAAAGACTCGCTTCTCTCCAACTAAGGTATAGTCTTCTTCGCTCTGTTCTCTTTTGTTTATAAAATTACTTGGTTTCAACTTTCAAGAAGTGTTGATATGCCTTGAATCTAGTGTGATCCAAACGGTACAGACTACAGATTCCCTCCTATATAGACCGTAATATTTTCCTTGGTCACTTTTACTGGTTCCTAAACCCGCGAATTCCTTAGGATAGAGTTTTAGATGTGACATATTCATATTCTAAAATATTTTTTAATAATAAGATTTATCTCTGCACGTGGACATATCCAATTTGGTGAATCATGTTACATCGGTGTAGTTTTCTATTTATCATCTATTATGCGTTGTTACTCTCTCATTCGCAATAAATATAATTGATTAGAATTACAAAATGTCAAATTATACCATGAGTTTTTTGTTGTTTATTATCCAGATTGGGTGAGGCTGAAAAAGCTTTGTGTCACTATAACCAAGCTGGAAAATACATAGAGACAAAACATATAGAACAAGTTGAAGATGTTATCAAATGCTTAAGGAGGTGTGATGAAGCTCGGAGATCAAAGCAATGGAATGTTGTGTTGAATGAGACTTGTTTTATGATATCATGTGGAGTAGATTCTTCTCCCAGGGTTAGCTTTACTTTCTTGTTCAAATTATATCTAATGTTTCTATGTACTAACGATGAGGCAATGTCAAGGTGTGTGCGCTCCAAACCGAGGCACTATTGCATCTTCAGCGACAAGAAGAAGCGTATGATGTGTACCAGAAAGGAATAAAATGTTTTGATATCGACTGTTACATAAAGATCTTTGGTCTTTCCATTACTTCTTACCTCATAATGGTCGGAGCTCAGGTCTACATTGCAACGGGAAAGTCAGTGCTACTAACACATCACATGCCTTGCCGTGTTTTGCATTTCCCTTGCAAACAATTCGACGTTTCATTACTTTCAAAACGTGAGAAGACACATATTGTTTTCTTTTATTGACAGGTTTGAAGATGCAGTAACGGCGTCAAGGCAAGCGGCTCGACTGGATCCGAGCAATGAAGAAGTTCACGCAGTGGATAGAAAAGCTAGAGCGGTTGCTACGGCGAGACTCAGCGGAAATTTACTATTCAATGCGTCCAAGTTTGAAGCGGCTTGCGTGGTTTACACGGAAGGGCTTGACCAAGACCCCTACAATGCTCTCTTGCTATGTAACAGAGCCGCATCAAGATTCAAGATTGGTCTGTACGAGAAATCTGTAGAAGACAGCACGGTGGCTATCAATCTCCAGCCATCGTACCGGAAGGCGAGGCGGCGCAGGGCAGATTCTTATGCAAAGGTATTTGAAATGTCAATACAAGAACCGGTTTATATAAACCGGCCGTACTAGTACTGAATTTAAGAATTGGTGACTGTAATGAATGTTAATTTGGTTTACTCTCAGTTGGGGAAATGGCAACAAGCCATTCAAGATTATGAGTTTTTGATGATGGAGACACCTGGAGATGAGGACACTAGAAGAGCCTTGGCTGTGGCAAATGTCCGGTTTAGGAAACAGATGGGTGGAAATTCCCGGTTTAAAGGATCCGGATCGGGTTTAGTTGTTGTGAATGAGATGGGAGTTTTGGGTTAGAGTAAGTTGAATTGTATAGTTTTATGAGATTCATAAACTTACAGATTGGGTCTACTTGTTTGCTTTTTTTTACGAAGAAGTTACGTCATTTTATTTGAATAATTTCTTACGTTAGAGGATTTTTGTGTGTTTACTATCAAAGCTCGTTACATAAGCTGATAATTTCTCTTTTTCGCAAACTCAATATAATAATTTTGATACTTGAAGGCTGAGTACAGATTAGAAATGTCATCTTCAACGGGCAATCCTGCCACCTTCCAAACCTATATGTTTGGTGTCATCAACGTCGATTCCGACTATTTCATGCCCGCTGGAGCAACCGTTTCAAGGGTACAAGTGAAGTCATTTCACACTGACATATTCTTATTAGACACATAGTTGTCTCACATCTGAATGTTAGAAATGATCTTTAGAACATCTCCGGGTGTTTTATTTTCCACTTTTTGCTTCATTTTTTATTCCAATAGTACTTTATTTTTTATCATTTCTTCAAACTTTGAAGAATTGAACAGTATTTCTTATTTACAAACTAATCCTGAACTTTTATTTATTGTTATTTTGTACTTAAACAAATTAGAAGTGTTAATATCATCCAATTAATTTCAAAATTTATATTATTACTTTTATCTAACTGAATGGTAATAATGAAGAACATGAACTTTCTTACACTCTGATTTGCAGAGAATCAATAAGATATTAAGATACATTTTAACTACTTCATTGATATATGTATTTAGTGTTTTTTATAAAATCTAAAATTCTATGTTTGTATATTTATGATATATGTAATAGATGGTATCATATAATAACTTTTAACAACTAGTAGTTGGTTCGAATTAATGTTGAAACAAAATAGATGTGTAAAATTAGTAAATTTGAAAAAGTATCAGATGTTATTATTAATTAATTATAAAGTGGTGATAGAATATACTTAGAATATTCATTTTTGAAGAAATATATGAAACAAACCATTGGAGAGCATGCTTCTCCATTTTTTGAAGATCTTCATATTTTGAAGAAAAAAATGAAGTTTACTATTGGAGATGCTTTTGGTAATATATAAGATAGATGAGCAAATCCCATAATCAACAATTGATTTTAGGTTGGAAGTCCATCTAGCTTAACATGGTATCAGAGCTCGATCCAAACAGTCCAACCTGATGTACATCGATCTGGCCCAAAGTTGGCCATCGATCTTTACCCAAACATTCCGAGATTGTCGCTCAAAAAGCCATCATCTCGAAAGAGCGTATTAGACACATAGTTGTCCCACATCCGGATGTTAGAAGAGATCTTTAGTAATATATAAGATAAATGATTCAATTCCCTAATCACCAATTAGTTTTAGGTTGGAAGTCCATCTAACTTAACAATTCTAATCTAGCTTCCATGCGTTAAACCAGCCATGTGTAATAAATTTATCAGAAATTGACAAATCCTCTAATCAAATACACTTACTAGGGTAAAGTTTGGTATGACTATGAGAGTTATTTTCAGTACAACTTAAAATATGTCCTAAAACGAATCTCACTTTACCACAAGATGAACAAAGATATCGAAAAAGAATGAAGCAGAGGTTTATTATAGACATTTGACAATAATCACATATTCACATGTACATTTGTTTCTTGTGATCATTCATCTATTAGGTCTTTCTACAAGCAGAAAAATGTTGATATTTTCCATTATAAATGGATGGGGGGTTTTTTGACAACACATTATAAATGGATGGCTTAAATTGAAATATCTGTTACATTTGAATTATACAGTATATTTACCTATACTATGGTCCATTAATATATTGACTTCTCATTGATTTACAAATATATACTAAGTACTAACATATAACCAAGAACAAAGTACAAAACAAATTATCTATTAAGCAAATTTTGTAAAAGCAAAAATCCATGTACATATTTGCGTTACATCACAATACTCGTGATGAAATGCACGAAAGAAAGAAAGAAATGAAAAGAAAACTTTTGAGATACAAGACATGAGAATCCTTGCGACTCAAGAAACCGAAAGCAGTATCCAGATTAAGTAATAGGTAATCAAAATGATAGTGAAAAGGCTTAATCATATTTTTAATATACGATGATTAATGGAGTGTAACGGTAGATCTGGTACAAAACATTTAGCTTCTCCAGCTTCGACTCCGAGACAGAGGATCTTGAATTCCCCCGACAACCCAAGTTTCCTTAGCAATGTCTGAAGAGAGTTTGTAATAGTCAGTATCGTATCTCATCAACACCAAGTCCATCTTCTCTTCCTCCACTAGTGATCTCAAATCCTTATTATCATCCTCTATTTCTTGTTCTTGTTGTTTCTCTCTGTTTTCTTGCTCTGTTCCCTCTTCTTGTTGTTTCTCTCTGTTTTCTTGCTCTGTTTTCGCTTCCATTCTCTCTTCTAACCAACTCTTCGCCGGAGCCGACCTACACCTCATCAACAAAAGCGCGTTTCGCGGCGGAACCGCCGGTTCTTCGTCTGAGTTTTCAAGAACGCACTTATTGCTGTTGTTGTCTTTATCCTTGTTACTCTGTTCCTCTTGTAACACCATAAACCATTTGGAGAAAGCAGTCTTCGGATCCTCCTCCTCCTCCTCTTCTTCTTCTTCTTCTTCTCCATCGTCATCTTCGTCTTCTTCGTCGTCGCTAGTGACATCAGCATGTCTGAAATCACCAAAACACCTGAAATCGAATCTGATATTCCTCAGACAAGTCAAGAACCCCATCACATCTTTCTTCACTCCAAAAAACTTGCTCTGGGGTTTACTGCTATGTATCCTCTCGATCTCCTCCATCACGGATCGCCAGTTCTTTCCTTTCCCGCCGCATTTACTCGGCCGGACTTTGATCTGACCGGCGCAGGTTACTTTAGGCGAAGTGGGTTCGTCTATCTCGTCACCACCCCTGTTCTTACTACTTGCTCGCTTAGCCCACAAAACAGGACTCCCATGTCCTCCTCCTCCTCGGCCGGACAGTTTGCTGTGCTGGCGACGGTGGTGTGGACGACGGTTGGAAGAGTAGGAGGGACGAGATGGGCTAGAAATGGGCTTAGGAGTAAGAGCTAAGTGTGTTCTTGGAGGGAAACAAACCAACAAATCTGTAGAGTAACCAGAAGAAGAAGAAGAAGATCCTCTGTTTCCATCTCTCCCTTTGATCATAGCTTTTGTTTTTCTTGGGGTTTGGTTTTTGGATCGATCGATCTCTCAATAGAAGGGTTCAGCTTTTTATGTTTGGATGTTATAAAATTCTTCTTCTTTTTATAAACTTTTCTATCTAGGCTCTCAAATTCCTGTGCTTACAGCTCTTACATGCCTTTTGCTTTTGAGGGAAAAAACATTGTTTTCATTGAAACCCTATTTTATAAAAAAAGTAAAATAAAGTGGTGTAATATCAACTATGTTTCTTTATAAAATGTTGATTGTGAAAATAATAAATGCTGTGAAACTGGTTGATAAATATGGCAAGAAGATGTGATGGGGTCTTAAGACTTCTCAAAGTAGTGAAGTGGGGGTTCATTACAACTTTATTCCATCATGTACAAGAAGCTTCTTGACTTAAACATTCACTTTCAGCATTCAATGGTCGTCACCACTTCTTCTTCATTCATTTGTTTATCATTTCACCTTCGAGATTTATGCCAGTGTTAGATTAAGACTTAGTTTACCAAACGTGATCAATGCTTTGTCACTATAGGACTCATGAAATGATAGCAGTCAAAATTTACCTCTATGAACTCAACTATCAACATTTTTTTGTGTGTCCAAGTACATAAATAGATGAAAATAGTTTACTCACATTACTGGAAAATAAAAAGAATAACACGTGATTATGACAGCGGTGATGATGGGTTATAGTCGAATGCTTCCGATAGGTTAAAGTTTGGAAAGGTATCGTGGGCTTTACTTTTGCAACTTCAGTATACAGTTATCATACTAATTATATGGATAGAAAATGGTATAAAGAGGGAAAAAGTTAAAGATTGGAAGGGCACGAGGCTTGTTTCTTGATCTACTGGTACTCGCAAGCTGTGTGGTCACATTTCCCTTTGGTGTTGTTATCCACAAATTCACCATCTTCCAGTTTAATTACCTTCTAACTATATCACCAAACTATAGCACCGAATGGCAATGAAATTCAGGAGTGCAAACTCTTTTTACAGATGTGAACGACGTGATAGGAGAATGATGTGATGGAAGTGTTGGATATTTAAGTGAATCCTTGTAACCATTAAAGTGAAACATTGCAATTGTTTAGATGAACAAATGCAACTGTTTGTGATTGCAACTATTAATGATGAACCGTTGCAATCTTTGGTGATGAACCATTGCAAGCGTTAGTGATTAAAGCTTTTGGTGATGAACCATTGTGACTTTTGGTTAATCATTGCAACTGTTGGTGCTAACCATTGCAACTGTTGGTGCTAACCATTGCAACTATTGGTGCTAACCATTGCAACCTTTGGTACTCTATATAAGGAGTTGTAGGCAATGGAAAATCACAACTTGAATCATAACTTGAATCACAACTTGAGAACTTAAAATCAGAACTTGTACAACTTGTACAAAGAGAGAAATTCATTGTTAGTTATAGAGAGATAGATTCATTGTTCAAAGATCATCAAAGATCTTTGAAGAAACACATATAAGCACTAAAGCTTTATTTGTTTCTCTTGTATCTTAACCTAGAACAAGAGTGAGACTTTGATTGTCTTATCCTACAAAGGGATTTCGTGTAACCCAAGGTTTGGAATAGGGTCGAAATACTCTTTAAGGAAAGTGACCTCGTGCGCGATTCAATCATTATCCAAGTATATAGTTCATACCCATTCGGGTACAACCCTAATAACCAACAATCTTAAAGAATATTTTCGTTGTGAACTATAACTTTTATATTTGTGCGAGAGATAACATCAAAGTCTGGAAAGCCGAAAATGCTTGAGAAAATAAACTTTCTAAGAGGTATGAATGTCTCGTGACCCAAGAGGTATGAACATCATGATCCAGGGATGTAAGTACCTTGTGATCCAAGGGATGCGAGCGCGTCGTGATCCAAGGGATGCGAGCACGTCGTGATCCAAGGGATGCGAGCGCGTCGTGATCCAAGGGATGCGATTGTATCGTGATCCAAGGGATGCGAGTGAATCGTGACCTAAAAGGTGCGAACGTGTCGGTACCTAAAAGGTGCGAACGTGTCGGGACCTAAATGGTGCAAACGTGTCGGGACCTAAAAGGTGCGAACGTGTCGGGACCTAAATGGTGCAAACGTGTTGGGACCTAAAAGGTGCGAACGTGTCGGGGCCTAAAAAGTGCGAACGTGTCGGGACCTAAAGGGTGCGAACGTATCGGGACCGAAAGGGTGCGAACGTTTCGGAACTGAAAGTGTGCGAACGTTTCTGGACCAAAAGGGTACGAACGGTTTGAGACCGAAAGGGTGCGAACGGGTCGGGGCCGAAAGGATGCAAACGGTTCGAGACCAAAATGGTTCAAATGAATCGTCACCAAAAGGGTGCGATTGTATCATCACCGATAAAGTGTGAATGTAACATCAATGAAAGACATGGAGAGGTACATGTGATTGTGAAATTTTTCTCCAATGAAGTCTCTCATGTGTGTGATTGTGAGGCTTGTGCCTTATATAAGACAAGAGGTATCACAACTTGAATATTTGAAAGAAACCATAAGTTATGGTTTGTTAAATGTCAGATTTATTTCTCTGGTAGAAGGGTATTTAGATGCAAGTTTGTTAATCAATATCGAAGAATATTCTTCTATAAGTGGTTGAGTGTTTTGCTTGGAGATGTGCCATTTCATAGGCTTCCAAAAAGTAAACTTGCATGAAAATTTGACTATTGAAGAAATATTTAATTTCAAGCATTAGCATATGTCTAATAATTGACATATTGGCTAAGGAATTTAATTTAAGAGATTCCATGGTGACCGAAATAGTATCACCAGTTTCTATCTTTGATAGTGAAGAAATCTTGGTTAAGACTTATAACCAAGTGGATAATGGTAAGTCGCGACACCTGACGTTAGATATAGCGCAGTATGTGAGCTGATCACTCACGGGGTGAATACCATAAGGGTTTATTCGGTCTGAAAGAAAGTAGCATATCATTTGACGAAATGATTAGCTAGAGACTTGGTAATTGAGTCTGTTAAGGGGATGAGTTTAAAGTCCATTTGAAATCTTTAATGGTGGGATACCCAATTCCCCTCTAGTACAACGTTAGAGGCTGAATTCAATGTGGAAAGCTCACACTTAGAGATTGAAGCACATGTCTATATATCATCCCAATGTATGTGCTTGGACCTGCAAGAAAGGGTTAGGTTGAAATTTTATTCTTAATAAATACTTTGAAAAAGTGCATTTGCAGGTGCATGAGTGAAAGTATTTACCTATATGAGTGTGAAGTGATGCCGCTTCAATAAGCTGAGACTTGGCTTTGTATGCGCTCAAGAATGGATAGGAACACATGGCTTATAATAGTGTCAAGCATAAACACTTAGAGTAGTGTGGAAACACGTGTGTGTATTATCTTCATGTGCTCAAAATGGGTTGAGGGATTCAATCCGTAGGACATCCTGATTCTCGGGCATTTGGAATGTGTAATACACTAAGATGAAAATTCAATTCTTAGTAACATTTTCATTTATGCATGAGTTTGATATATGTGTTAATTATTTAGTGAATCTATGATTACACTTAAATGGGGGAGGATTGTTGGATATTTAAGTGAATCCTTGTAACCATTAAAGTGAAACATTGCAATTGTTTAGATGAACAAATGCAACTGTTTGTGATTGCAACTATTAATGATGAACCGTTGCAACCTTTGGTGATGAACCATTGCAACCGTTAGTGATTAAAGCTTTTGGTGATGAACCATTGTGACTTTTGGTTAATCATTGCAACTGTTGGTGCTAACCATTGCAACTGTTGGTGCTAACCATTGCAACTATTGGTGCTAACCATTGCAACCTTTGGTACTCTATATAAGGAGTTGTAGGCAATGGAAAATCACAACTTGAATCATAACTTGAATCACAACTTGAGAACTTAAAATCAGAACTTGTACAACTTGTACAAAGAGAGAAATTCATTGTTAGTTATAGAGAGATAGATTCATTGTTCAAAGATCATCAAAGATCTTTGAAGAAACACATATAAGCACTAAAGCTTTATTTGTTTCTCTTGTATCTTAACCTAGAACAAGAGTGAGACTTTGATTGTCTTATCCTACAAAGGAATTTCGTGTAACCCAAGGTTTGGAATAGGGTCGAAATACTCTTTAAGGAAAGTGACCTCGTGCGCGATTCAATTATTATCCAAGTATATAGTTCATACCCATTCGGGTACAACCCTAATAACCAACAGGAAGAATATGAATAGTGCATGGCAAATTTATTGCGACATGGGGACGTAAATGAGTTGATGTAACTTCTCAAAATCGGAATATCACCGGCGAGAAAAATGTTAGGAAAACCAAAAAAACAGAGTTGTGATTAGCAGTCACAACTCTAATATCATTTCACTTTTCAAATAATCTAAACTTTTAAGGTATGTTTTGAAACGTCGACTCAAAGTCAACCAAGTAAGATTTGTTTATGAGTGTTTAAGAGACTAGAAAATACAAACAATATGGGGGCATGCTCGATTCCCTGCTTTGACTCTAATTCATTTAAATTTACCAATGATGCGCTAATTGCGTTCAAGCCTTTTTTAAAAAAAAAGTACAGTAGAGATTTGCTGGAATGAAATGATATATACATGCACTTGGACAAAAAAATCAAATAAATAGAAACTACCAGACCCCAACAATCAAATAATTTAAAGGATGCAAAGAAAAGTTAGGTATGAGTTATCATGATAAGTTGCATCAATATAGAGGTAGGCCTTTAGCACTAGGAAAACATCGTTTATTTAACATTTAAGTAGCCATCCCTTGATAGATAAATTATGTAAAGGATCATATTTATAAGAACAAAAAATTTAGATGAAGATAGTGTTTGATTTAGTTGTACGCCTGATAGCGACAATATTGAGAAATCATGTGGGTGGGACTTTGGCACTAACAGCCCCATTCGAAAAAGTTAAGCTTCGCAAGCTGAAGTTCTTTTTGCTCTCTCATCACAATGAAACATATTTTAACTAGATATAATATCATTTACTTATGTAACTGGGCTTTACATAATCTTAATAACTGAAACAAAGTCTATGATAAATTTGACAAAAGAAAGCCTGACTAATATGAAATTAGGCCTGGGCACAGATCGGATATCCGAGTTTTTTAAGGTATTTGTGATTTGCTTTGTATGCTACAGATATCTAATTTTTGTATTTGTTTTGCTTCGGAAAAATATGGATATTCGGAAAAACGGATATCCGGAAAATAAATAGATATTTGCGGATATTTGCGAATACTTACGGATATCTTATATGTTTTGATTAATAAAAATAATCTTAAAAATTCAATGCAGATTTGTTTTGTATAATATATTTTTACATGATATATAAAATAAAAAAATAAAAGAATGAGTAATAATGTGAATAATGTGTTTTAAAAAAAATAACAATTATAATAATACAAAACTTAAAGAAAAAAATTATAATTATCATAAAATGTATTTCTTCCTTTTATATTTACTTTTATATAAGTAATAATGTCAAAAAAATTTATCAAATCATATGTCAGAATAATAATTATATAATTTTATACAATTAAAACTTTAAATATAATCAAAATATACATGTACTTATATATTGCCGGATCGGATCGGATATCCGTTCTCCAAAATTTTAATATTTGTGATTTGCTTCGTCTTTGACGGATATTGAATTTTAGTATTTGCTTTGATTTGTAAAAATACAGATATATGGATTTTTCGAATCGGATCGAAACGAATAACAAATTGAATCAAAATTTACGGATATTTTGCCCACCCTTATATGAAATCGTATTACTTAAACACTTTTAGGTTGCAATTATTCATAGAATCGAATCATACCCAGGGGCGGACCCACCCTTTGAGGAGGTGGGTCACGTGCCACACACTAAATCTCTAATACAAAGAAAGAAACAGATTGATGCTGTCAGCTCTTATGGTTTAGATGGCTAAAAGGTGCCACATCCAACGAACGTTCGAGGAGTCTGAGCAGTTTTTTTTTCAAATTTTTGTTTACTTTACTGTATTTACTCATACTTTTATAAAATACGTTTCTTTTTCTTTTTTTATTTAATAGTCCTTTCCTCTTCTATTTAATAGTCCTTTCTTCTTCAATGTTTTTTGCTATCTAATAGAAAATATTTATTTTTCTTCCTAAAACTTTGATATTAGCTTTTACCTTTTCAAAAAGATACATTTTTATTTAAATTTTAATTTATCAAATTTATTTTTAAAACATATTAAAATAACCAATAAAAAGTATCTAACAGAAAAACATGTTTATCTTATTAATTCGACTCAAGTTTTTTTTTAAAGTGATTTTTCTAAAAGAATTATTCTCAAAATTATCATATATATATGATAAGATTTTGTAAATATAAAATATTTTAATGTAATTTAAAAATATATAATGTGCCACACATTAAAATATTTTCTAGATCTGCCCCTGATCATACCTATAGGCTATGCTTGGTTGGTTCAGTATTCTAATCAAAACTTTAATATGTGAGATATGTTACGTTTTATTAGTCTTTGTTTATTTTAAACTACAAATAATTTTTATTTGAGTGTACGTTAGGACCAAAATTTGTTTTATGAAACGGGAGTAATTTATGGTTTACCGAAACTAACACGTAATCTCTTTCGATCCGCACTCTATCACCTTTTGCAACTTTATAAAATAATGTTAAGAAATTTTACTAGTGACCTAATCAAATAAAAATTCGTTTGATCGTGATGGTGATGATACCACCCAATGGCTACAAAAACATTTTGTATACTGTATTAAACAAACAACGTGTTCGTGTATCAGTTCAAATCTTGACCACTTTATTGTTCTGGGAAGTTCGATACGGATATTGAAAAGTTGAACGACAGCTAACTTTGAACTCTTCAGGAAATGTGATTTAGTTTACCATACTCCGGGAACGATTTTAACGGGCCTTAATGGAATTGAACCCGGATCAAGTAGACTCGACCCCCATTGAAATTTGCTTAATTTTTAATTGCTTGCTTGGCGATGGTTGGTGGAGTTGGAGGGACAAGATGGGCTACAAATAGGCTTTGGGGTAAGAGCTAAGTGGGTTCTTGAAGGGAAACAAACCAACAAATCTGCAGGGTAGCCACCAGAAGAAGATCATTGATGGGTATAGGAAGTCCCATTGATTAAGCCGCACTTTTGCATCAGAGTTTGTGCTATAGTAAGAAGTTTATAATTGATCTCTCCCTCCGAGCAATGTACTTTCCTATAGATTGTAAAATCATTAAGTCCAACAAATGTGGGTTTATCATTTGCAAACCGAAATCATTGATACATTGATTCGTTTCAAGTAGCTGAAATCTACAAGTGTTAGAAGACTGATTTTGAATAGTGGCAGAAACTGGTGCTCTTTTTATTTATTTATACTCTAGATCACCAATAAAATGTTTATAGTTGGTTCTGTTTCATTATAAGGGCCTTGTATTAGATTCAAGATTAATCTGGCGTATGTTCAGTTTGTAATAGTTGAATGTACTGGTTTCAAGAGTTAATAAAATCATTGAATTGTTTTCTTAAGTTAAATTCTATATACTAGAAACTGATCATACAACCAGTCCTGCATAAAACTACTCAGAATTAGTTTTTATTCAACATCACACGTCAACTATAATAAGAGAATAATGGGTGTTAGAGAATTAAATGCAATGTTTTAAATACAACTATTTTTATAGGAAACATAGTTGGACATGCATGTGAAAGAGGCGAGAAATGGAGTGTGAACATAATCTTTGGTGGGCTCCTCTGTTGTTGTGTGCCTTTTAAACTTTCCAGCTTTATGCTTCCTTTGCGTAATTTGGAATTCAACTAATTTGGAATTCTCCTATCTTATAAACTACTACTACTTCTAAATTCTACTAGCTTAAATGCGTAAAAAAAATAGATTGTTGGAATTTTGAAAGAGAACAAAATCTAGAAGATAAAAACATGAACAAAACGATACAGTTTGATTGACGTGCCATCGCATAAACAATTCGAGATTATTGTGTTTTGTTCAAAATGATAATTAAAAAAATTATATTCTAGTTTTCGTATACAAATATATTTTCGTATAGTTGGCTTAACTATGATAAATATTCGATACAAACCGTATCTACTTTTCTAAAAATGAGTGATGAATATTTGATCATATTGCTTTCGACTTTGTCATTTTCTACTTCACTATAGTGACTGAATCGAATAATTGGTTTTCCTGATTTTCTTAGTGACTGTATCAAGTTTGAGTAAGTAGATACATGATAGAAGATGCTGCACGAAAGTTGCGGCATGGCCGGCTAATGCTTCACAACACGCGAAACTTCACCATTTGTGGACTGAAACGGACAAGACTATACATAACTGACAAATGACAATTTTGGTATCTTGCAAAATTTATCTCGTTCGAGAACAATCCCAAAATAAATGTGACTACAAGATACGGGTAAAAAGAAACGTGTAAGGGGTTGAACTGTGTATCCGTTATGTGGATTCTTGTAAAAGCGTTACATCATTCGAAAGATTACATTTTGCATGTAGACAGTTGGCAAATACAGAAGACAATTTTTTCTTAAATACAAAAATTTATTTAAATAGTCGATGACCAAACGTTGACAAAAAGGGATCTTGACTTGGCATTGGGATGTGGTCGATGACCAAATGCAATACCTAAACAGAGACAACGAAAGCTCGCCACATCATCACGATATTTGCCGTCTCCGAAAACCGGTTGACTGTGTCGTTTAAAACTATCTTACCCCAAAGCTCTTGCTCAAGAAGCAACATACCCCATCTTCAAACAAACGGAGCATATATGTTTAACATTACTAGCTTGTAAAGTTATGTAAATGCAATTAAGTATCGCTGCGACAATTTCATTTTACTACAAAAAATACTAAAAATATCGCATAAAAGAAAATGATATCTAGAAAGTACATTAGACCCAAGGAAAAAAAAAAGATTACACTCTGTGGCATGGTCGAGCATGACAAAAAACCGCAGCTGGACCGACACAGAGATTAACACAAATACATAAATATTAACTTAATCTTAATTACTCTAGGAGCCTCTCTCTGCAATTTCCAAAAACTCCATTGCAGGAAGCTTCTAATTTACTATTATACCCCTAACCTTCCACCAAATTACTAATTTACCCCTAACCTCCCACCAAATTACACAAACGAACCGATCAAGCCAGAATCGAATCCCAATCGATCTCGTACGACGGATACTTCTCCAACGCGAAGGTCTCGTTCCACTGCGGCTGCTCCTCCGCGTCGGCGAACGTCAACTCCGACAACGGCGAAGATCCTGCGGACTCGATAAACTCCGTCGCCGGTGGAGAATCGCCGATCGAATTCGAATTCGAATTCTCCTCCGCCCTAACCGTCTCAGCTTCCTTCTGCGCCACCGTCGACGCACGCTTCTTCGACGCTTTCGTCGTCTTCTTCTCCGGTTTCTCCGTCTCCGCCATACTCTTACAAATAGCCTCGAGCTTGGCGTCGACAGTAGAGTGAAGAGCCTTATACTCGCCTCCGATGTGAGATCCGTCGTGGCGCAGGTTAGGGAAGTTAAGCCGGGCGAAATCGCCGCGAAGCTTATACGCCGCCGTATCGTAGGCCAACGCAGCTTCCTCCGCCGTGTCGAACGTCCCGAGCCAGAGACGAGTCCGGTTCCTCGGCAGACGGATCTCCGCCACCCATTTTCCCCAGTGGCGCTGCCTCACGCCTCTGTACAGCTTCGCCGGCTTCGGCGGAGCACCGTAGGCGAAGCCGGCGAGTCCAGGTTGTTTCATGAGTAACGGCTTGGGGCTGAGACTGGATCTGGTGGGAGGAAGAGGATGATGATTGCGGTGGATCTGAGATTGGATCTGGTGGATTTGGGATGAGGAGAGGTTGGTGAGCCCGATTAATGACCCGGTTTGATGAAGATCCGACCCGTACGAAAACGGTTGGGTGAGATAGTGTTCCGGGTAATATCCGGGGAAGGTAGGAAGAGGAAACGCAGACGCGGAAGGAGAGTCGGAAACGCTTTTGAAAAAAGGTAGAAGCGCTTCCATGAGTTCACCACCACCACCATACGTATCTGGTTGTTGTTGAAACGTTCTGCTACTGTTCAAATTCATAGCAGCTTCCATATCAAGAAGTAGATTTTTAAAAAAAAATTTGAAAGAAAACTAAAATTTGAATCCGAAAATTTTTTTGAGAAAAATAAAAATGGATCTAAAAGGTTTGAAATAAGCAACCTGATGATCCTGAGGGAACAAAAAATTACCCTCGACTAAATCTATGAAAAATAAAAAGATAAATTCAGAAGAAATTTTTTAAAAACGATTTCTTTCTGAAAATACCTGGCTTTCAGTTTAAGAAAACAGTTTCATAAGCTTGAATTCTCGTATGAATAATCAATTAAAATCGTTCAAACGTGTATAAACCCAGAAACCGATTTTTCTTTTTGAAAAACAGATGATTAGCAAAAAGGGATCGCAGAAACGGGGGAAAGCAGATGAGAATATCTTTTTTTTTGTGGAGGACACTCAGTTTTTTTTGGTAGTAGATTTTACTCTCAGCCTCACCGGTGATGCTTTATCATCAGCAGCTTGGCTCTCTTTATATAGTGGAGGTGGTCTCCTCACACTGTTTCCAGTTTTTTATTCATATTATTTTCGTATTCTGCATTTTTGATCATTTCGATATTTCCCTTTTACATGCAAAATATTTTTCGAGAAATTTGAATTGAATAATATAAAATAACTCTCAGATAACATTACAATCCACCATCTTCTTTTTTCAATAAAAGAAGTAATACAACAAAGCCTACTCGTTAAAGTTACCGCATATCTGAATCATGGACATAATAGTATTATTTTACATTTTCATAAGTTGAATACAATTAAACATAACTAAATCATTCATTCCTTGTCTAATTCTAAAAGTCTGATGTTGTAGGATACTTTGTTTTATTCTCTAATTAAATATAAAAAATTTGAAGTACAAAGTGGTGGTGGTTTACTGGTACACAAATTTTAGGGAGTTAATCAATTTAGATTTAAAAACACTGCGCCAAAACATCTTCAATTTTTATTTTTTTTCTTTAAATGGAGTAAAAATAAATTATAGAGTAAATATGTTCAAACCCTATTTCATTTATAATTCTATAGTGGAGTGATGAACAAACAAAAAAAAGACTATTATATTTATGGAGTAAACTTCATTATAGAGTGAAATATGAAGTTGGTCTCGAGCAATATTTACTTCATATTCACTTTTACTCTATTTTGAAAGAAAAATAGAATGGAGATGAAGATGTCCTTATATTTTACTTGACCATGTGAATATAAATTAATTCTTTATATTTTATTTGAATACTTGAAAAGATAAGTATCTATGGGATGTACTTATACATAAAGATTACTTTGAATTTTTTATCATATATCCGAGATATTCTAAATAGTCAAAATAGTTGAGTTGTGAAATTTTATCAAAAAACAAATAAATTGTAAAGTAACTAAAATAAAATAAAATGAGTAAATAAATTATATATTTGATTTTAAATATACTTAAAATTGTCAAAACATTTTTTAAACTCCTAATAAAACTCCTACTTAGTAAAAGAAATTATTTTTTTCATGTAAAACATAAATTCTAAGTGAATGGCACATGATTGTCGAATTTGTTGATCGTAAATTTTGAGATTGGTCCTGACTCGTAACGTTTCAGACCGCATCGTACACGTTAGTAGTAGTGAAAATCCCTACTGGTTGAATCATATTGTTCTGTGGCGTAACTCTAAGGTATGTATTTAGACCATCAGCAGCATTAGTAAACTCACCGAATTCGGATTTCAACAAATATAATATTAATTATTTTTCTTTTTTTACTGTTTAATTTAAAAAATAGTAATAACCACAAATCTCGAGCCGTCGCATGGCGAAACAGTGATGAACCCGAATCTTTCCACCGAACCTGCAAAAGACGAGTTCATAGAACTGAGAATATAATAATATTTTTCTTTTGGAATAATGTGAATCCGGATTATAAACCCTCAGTGCGGATGCTATTAGAGCATCTCCAATGTATTTTACTCCAATGTATGTCTCTGTAATATAGTTTCTCTATTTTAGAGAAAAATATAGAAGAAGGTTACTTTTTGCCTTTATATTTAAAGGTGAAAAGAGCATATCTCTATATTTTCTTCTATAAATACAAGAACTCTATTATAGAGACATACATTGAAGCAAATTCACCTTTATAATAGAGTTTTTCTATTTTAGAAGAAAATATAGAGATTAAAATAGAGGTGGATTGGAGATGGTATTAGAAGAAAAAATAAGATTTCTTATTGTTGTAGTCAAAGTTGCTATGTTTTTTATTTTTTTTTTTGTCAGAGCCTCTTTTGTAAATATTTTCTAAAACAATCTCTTATCATTCTATGATATTTACATTCTTAGCAAAAAAAAAAAAACAGGAAAAATAAGATTTGTAAGTAAATTTAAATATGATTGTGTTCCAATATAATGTTGCATTCTGAATTAGTATCTAATTCTGTTTACGCCGTAAATTTTAATGTATGTACAGTAAAACAAATGTAGTTAATTTTTGTAGTGCGATTTGATGTAACCTGTTAGTCGTCGAGAGATGACGTGCTGCTAATGCCCAGACGACGCGTGTACTAGAAACAGTGAGTGGCTTGCCATGTTTTCTGGTTCAAAACACGTGTCGTAGTTCCATTTGTGTCAATGGTCAGAACTGTTTTTGTTGACCATTCTGGTTTTTTGTTCACACTCATGGTTCGCAGACCATTGGTAAACTAGTTAATTTTTTTTTGAATTTAGCTTTATAAACTAGTTTTTTTTTTTTAATCCAGGGTTCCCCGCTTCGCGGATCAATCCCTGGGTCCGGTCAGATCGCCGGCCAGCTTCACCCGGGAGGGTTTTCCCTGGGCCCGAAAGCCCAGTACCAGCGTTATGACAGGAAGCGTTGCACGGTAGTTCCTTCCAGCGTGATCGAACCCCCTACCTGGATGCAGGCGGGGACCCGTCCTAACCATTGGGCTACAACGTTCCGTCGCTTTATAAACTAGTTATTAGTTATTAGTTTGTAACTTTGTTCTATTGAAATCATGTAATCAGTTTGAAACTTGATACATTGTTCTGTCTTATCGTCAATGCGATTGGATTATTTTACAGAGTTTAGAGCCCAAAAAGAACCTTTAACGCTTACAATTTATATTTTGTTAATAATTTCTGTGAACGTAGGAGATAGTGTGGTTGACTAATAATAAATAATTGATCGGTAATGATGACAAAGAAGAGATAAGAATAAGCTGGTGAGTGACGGCACAGAGCTGCCTCCATAACAGTTGTGATATTCTTATTAATGCATCAGCTGCTTCATCCTCACCCTAATCTATTTGATTAGTACATTCTTATTAGTGGAGATAAGAGAAATAATTCTTTACGAAATTACGAACATAATACAATCTTGGCTCGGAGTCAACTCTTTGAGAATTTAAGCAATCTATATATATTAGACTATACGAACAATAATATCAAAGATATATAATGTAGAACATAAACTATATATATGAATATGAGTTGATAAAAAAAAATTATATATATGATGAATTGATTCATTATATATATGATGAATTGATTCATATCCAGAGCTCAGGTCTTTCGTTGACACTAATTTACAATGCAAATCAATTTTTACTTTTGAGTCGGATATCTATTGTACATTTACATGTAATCACCACGAATTGTCTACGGAATTAGCCAAATCACTGTGGTTCAGAATTCAAATATGGACGCCTCATTATAAAAATAACTAAACTAAGAAAAATATCGTAAGACGCCTATAGTATATATATATATATATATATATATTTACATATCTGTTTCATCTTAAAGTTGTTGTTTGGACGCATGTATTAGTCATGATAATAACGGGTAGTTTAGACTTCAGTTTACATAAATTTCTACAGAAGTATTCGGAGGTCTCTAGAGCGTCAGAAATGGAACTCTACAATTAGATCATCTCTAATGATTTATTTAATTTTTTACTCTAAAATATAGTGATTCTATAATAAAATTGTGATATATTCTAATAATATTCTATTTTAATAGTACTCTATTTTAAAGTGAAAAATAGAGCGATGAACAAAAAAACATCTTATTATATATATATATATTGAGTAAATAAATTTTTTACACTATTATAGAGTAAAAAATATAGTACAATTATAGCAATTTTACACTAAACTCTATTTTAAAGTGAGATATAGAGTGAAGTTAGAGATTCCCTTATCATTACCATATTATTCCTTCAATTTTTTTTTTTGCTAAATTGTAAATATCATTAACTGAATAATGAAAGATTGATTACAATCGAAATTGAATCATAGATTGCTAGAGAGCTGATCTGATCCTAAAGGCCGCAAAAAAAAGTAAAAAAACCTATAGCATCAAGGAAAGATCTAAGGATATTGTAACAACAAACTTAGAACTAAAGTTAAGCAACAAGTATCAACTAGGCTCCTAACACAAGCGCTTCCTAATCATTTTGCTGATCGAAACCACCTTAGAAGAGGAGATTGGCTAAGCGGGAACGGTTTGCCGAAGACTAACCCGAAGGTCTCTCAAGCTGCGACGACGGAGAGCCTGGCTTACACTCCGGTGCTAGCTGAGGAGGGACTTCGCTGAAACCAAACCCAAAAGCCACTCGGACAGTACCCTTCTGACTGAGCCTAGATGTCTTCACTTGAAATCAGAGCACAAGAACGATGGTCAAGCGTAGTCGGTATAACGCTCCCCAATCCGACCACGCGACCCAAAGGATAAGCTAACACATCAAAGCTGTCTGAAGAGAACAAACTGGAGCTTGAAGACGGAGATGAAGAACAAGAGAAATCCGAAGACTCTCAAAACAGGCCAAACCCACCAATAGCAAGCCTCAATCGTCAGATATCAGGAGATAGAGACATTGGGACTGTCCTCAAAGAATCCTAAGCCTCCAATCACCCAAATCGAAACATAAAGAGAACTGAACCATATGTACAGGAGAAAGCCATGGAAATGATACTTGAAACTAGATACAGAGGCCCTCAGCAGAGTGTCTCAGCTCCACTGCTCTCGAAAGATCGATCTTTGAGGAGAGGCTCTACAACACCTTGAAAACATTGGGAGTGTAGAAGAACCGAGCAAAAGGATGGGAGAGGAGCATAGCGGAGGCAGCTACTCTCCAGATCTGCTCCGCCAAACCTTGAGAAAACGAATCTGACCCAGACTCGACAACAGCTCTCCACTCTACCAGAAAAGCAAGGATCCAGTGTTCAATCTGTTAAGACCTCCTCGCCAACTTTCCAGAGAGACTTAGTACACACCAAGTTTCTGTTTAAAACCACCGTAGCAGAGAACCAGAAAGTTGAGACAGAGAGGAGGTGATGAGACAGAGGGATAAAGGGCTAGAGACTGAAGCTTACGCAGATTGAAAGGGGTGGGAGGTCGACGGCGAAGGTGGCTGGCTCGCCGACCGCCAGGAGAGAGACAAGGTCTTGACGGCGGAAATTAGGTTAAGAGAGGTTGAAGGGGAGAGACACTAGAGAGAATATTCTCTCACCTCTCTCTTGTTTTTTAAAATGTGTGATTTCGATTCCTTCAATTTTATATTACATCTTTTCTGGTTGCGTATTTTATTTCTAGCCGCATTTCCCAAAAATCCTACACAAACGCTAGATCATGAATGATGAATAGAAAACACTCGGATGAACTCGTGCAATATCCATGGTTATTTTCCTGAATGTGTTCTTACAGAATACGATTACATAAGGCAATGACCCAACCCTGATACACATTGTGAATTTATATCACTTTTTTCTTGATAAAGGATGATTTTGCTGACAATGCATGCACCACGTCCTTTAATAACGAGGTTTGTAAAAAAAAAATCTGATTCAAAGTCTACCCTCCTTTTTTGGTTGATTAGCCATTAGTAATGGACGTCAATAATTTAACGTGAAAAAAATTGCAAATTATTTCCCCCATTTTATTATTTCTTACTAGACAATACTAATTATGAGTTACTTGTAAATATTTTGGAGTGTTTGAAAATTATTTACTACATCTTCTTTCGTTCCTGAAAGTAAGATTTTCTGAATTTTATTTTTGTTCCACAAAAATAGATTTATTGTTTTTAAGGTATTTTTGTATACTTTTAAAGAATATCAATTGTGAATATTTGAATTGATTAATTTTTATTGGTAGATAGTTATGAGAAAGTGTGTAAAAATATATATAACAAAATAAATTGCAAATATTTATTGTATTCTTAATAAACGTGAAAATTTCAAAAAATTTTACTTTCAAGAACGGAGGAAGTATACTTTACTAGAAATATATATTAAAAATTACTTTCATTATAAGAAAAATACGGAAAATATTATAATTAAAATATTTATACATATTCTAAAAATGATCAAAACATGAATTTCTTAATATAAAAGTATTTTTTGTTATTCGTAGGTGTAACGACGAAAATATTTTCTATAACCAAGTAACGGGTAATGCTACTGAACAATGAATGTTTTTTTATATTTGTCAATTGTTTAATACTTGTAAATATTTAAATTATATTATTGGATATCAGATTTCACAGTGCTAAGTAATTAAATATCAAGAAGTGAATGAGGCGAATAGAGAGTCGAGTAACGAGTATTTCTGCTCAATCAACCCTACAAAAACACGAGGTATATAACTAGTAAGTATGGGAAGCATGTGGGAAGCACGTGGCCTTTGAAGATGTACGCCGTTTGCGGCGGAACAAGCTTCGAGTTCCACGGTGGACTGAAATAGCGGCGTATCTGCGCGCCAAATAATAAAGGTATACAGTTACCGTGAGCATAAACGTTAAGCAATCTTCGTAATAAAATTGAAGCAACATGTAAGGCTGCATATATAAAAAAAAAGTTCAATCCGCAAATAATATCTCATGTCTTGTCAAATTTCTTTTTTATATAGAACAATTTAAACTCTTGATATTATATGTTGGATTCATATCAGTTAAAAAAATTGTTTTGATTAACTACACATTCACCCATGTTGATCTAAAAGATTTTTCTAGTTTTAAAACGGAATGGTGTTTAAACATAACAGTATCTAACAAATTAACAATCTATAACTAAAATAAATTAATTTACCAGTCATAAAATGCAAATACAATAATCAACCATTTCAAACGATTTAATATTTTATATAAGTTAATCGTGTCCTTTTGGTTGATATATATGGATGGATACATGACTCTCCGTGTGTTGAAAGAGTAAGATTCCGCTTCGAACTAAAATATAATCTTCAAGTACATAACTGGCGGGGCATGAAATGAAAATTGTCAACGGTATAATGCACCCTCTAATTTAAATTGACAGCTTCTTAATACAAATTTCATCTTTCCTGTGCGGAATATTTCTATCTATTTAATTTACGCACATCTTTGATTTTTATATTTACAAGTATATGGACTTTTCAAGTCACGAGAGCTCTTACATTGCTTTGATCAATAACTGGACTTCTCATAATCCTTGAGATTATATGTATCGTATTTTTATAAGTATTGTATTTCCTGTCAAGTTATACGGTACATGCAGTGTGTGTATATCAGTAAACGTGCAACGTTGTAAGAGTAGTGAAGATATGTTACTAGGAGGGGAAAAAGATGTTATTTGGAATGTTACACACGTTGGCCTCGTATTTACCTCATGCACTGAACCCAGTACGAAAAGATTCATTGTAACTCTGTTGGAGTGTTGGTGAGTCCGATATACATCACATTCATCCATACATATGATCGATATAGGATCCTTGAAAATATTCTTGAAAAATGAGATATATTTCTACAGATTGATAATTCAGACTAGTTGACATATTTTGTTATGACCAAAAATAATCAAAATCCTGTCGAATTTATAAACCCGATGGAAAAGTCATATATTTTTATACCAAACAACGTAGACAGCTAAGACAAACCTTTCCAAAGGTGTTATTTGTCTGGCATCGCTTCTCGTTACACTTTCAAAATCCTATAAAAGATGATATATATACGCTTGCTTAATTATTTCGTTTTAAAAAGATCTAACGCGTAATACACGTAATAGCTAACAAGATCATCGACCTCGATTTTTTTAGATCAGTGGCATGGATTGCGCGTGTCTATCATCTCAACGTTACTATGAAAATGCTTATCTAATTTCAGAAAAGTTCCTTTGTAGCCACCCACCTTCACGCAATTTCCGTCCCACACTACCCGTTTAAAGACTTTTGAATCAAACAACCGTTCGCCACGGGTTCGTGATCAGTGGCCCAGATTATGCCATCATCTAACTTAGCTGTGTGGTCGCCATGAATTGCAAACCAACCTCACTCCACTAATGAGTATGCCTAGGGCTGGGCAAAAAACCCGGATCCGAAGAACCGAACCGAACCCGAACCGAAAAAGTAGTACCGAACCCGAACCGAAATTGATTAAATATCCGAATGGGTTCAAATTTTTGGTATTTAAAAAACCGAACCCGACCCGAACCGAAGTATTTCGGGTACCCGAATATATCCGAAATAGATTTATATACCTATATATATTAACTATTTTTTAGATTTATTGTATATTAAAAACATTCATAGTATATAAATACTTTTTAGTAATCCAAAATACTTAAAAAAATATACAAATAGTCAAACATACATGTCTAAAATAGCTAAAGTATACTCAAAACACCAAAAATATTTAAAATATCTATTGATTCTCAATCGAAATTTTCAAAATAAACCAATTTATAGGTTAATTTTATATATTTTGACATATGCTATTCAAATTTATATGTAATATGTATTTTGTTTATAGATTTTGAGAAATTTAAAGTATATAATAAATTTTAAAATTTTAAAAATTATTTAAATGGGTTATCCGAACCCGAACCGAACCCGCAAAGATCTGAACCGAACCCGAACCGAAATTTAGAAATATCCGAATGGGGCTGAAATTTTTGAACCCGAAAACCCGAAACCCGATTGGACCTGAACCGAACCCGAATGGGTACCCGAACGCCCACCCCAAAATATCTCTTATTTCGTCAGCAGATAAATAAATCAAAATACTACAAAATCAACTTTACCATAATTGTAATAAAAATTGAGGAAGCGATTTTACTCAATTGGTTAAATGTTCATATCTTCGGTTTTTCCTTCGGAGTTCCGCTTCACTAGACAGCATTTTTCTGAGTCGTATAACAGTTTTCATATTAAGATTTCGCTGTTAACTTTCTAGATACAAACAGAAAGTATAAATGTAAGTTTTGACTGAATGAAAGACGTTTGCAGAAGGGTGTCGTCGTTTTCAGAGCAGGTGGACGTCGTTTAATGAGGAAGATGAATGGCGTGTGAATTTTAGGTGAACTGTCGCCGTCAGATTTTGTTCAAATAATATACCTTTCTCTTCCTTGGTTATCGTTTTCCCCTGATATCGTGAATAACGTGATATATGGTTCATTTCTTCATTTTAAAAACTACCAGCTAATTAGTTCAACAAGCTTTGTATTATAACTGGAGATCCAAAACTAGTACAGACGTTTTGGATTCTATTACGTTGTTGTGAAGTGTCAACACCACCATATGGTAATTGATAAATATCTCTTGGTCATGGAATTATGGTTAGAAAGTTCTTTAGAGACTATAGTGAAGTATTATCATGTGACACTTTTGAAAGGAAAACAAAAAAAGAATAAAGTCATAAAAGATAATATAATCTATGACTCTTTTACTTTCTAATGAGGAGAAGGTTAGTTGTAATATGAAGGAGAAAACAGCCATTAAAACCCTCAACTTTCAAATTAAAGCCAAAAAAAACCTCAAATTCATGTTTGAGTCAAAAAAATCACAAACTTTCAAAAATTGGTCATTTTAAACCTCATATTTTGTTGACTTGGCCATTTAAGAAATCCGATTAGTCAACTGTTCAATCCGATTGAAAAATAAACGCATGTTAACTCTTTAAACGACATCATTTTAAAAATTGATTAAAACATTGATCAAACAACGTCTATTTGCTACTGAAAACATTCAAATCATCTCTTTCGCGAAAGCAGAGTCACAAATCAATGTCATCTTCTTCACTCTGGTTTCACGAAAAAGCCAGATGTTTTAAGTGTTTCAGGCGGAAAAAAATCGGTTGGTTAATGTTTTAATCAATTTTTAAAATGATGCCGTTTAAAAAATTAACATTCGTTTATTTTTTTAACCGATTTTAACAGTTGACTATTTGGGTTTCTTAAATGGCATAGTTAACAAAATATGAGGGTTAAAATGACTAATATTTGAAAGTTGGTTATTTTTTTGGCTCAAACATGAGTTGGAGATTTTTTTGGCTTTAATTTAAAAGTTTAGGATTTTAATGGCTGTTTTCTCTAATATGAAGAATGTTTCGCAAAGCTTTAACATTTGATCCAGTGGCTCACATACACACATGACACCCTCAATTACCTTTTTCCTCCAAATGAGACAATATATATCCACCATCAAATCACCTAACAATCTTTATGTCTAACGTTAACTTTCAGTTTTTGCTGCTTTAAACATATTGTCTTCGCCACCTTTCTTTCATATATCAGAATAAATCACATAACTAATACTTTTACTATATACTACGTATCATTCTTTTACTAATCACAACCCCGGAAAAATGAAAAGAAACAAATCGCATATATATATGACTCCCAGTGATGTATATATTATTATATAAATCCTTTTTACTTCTACCGATTGGTGTCAGATCAGAAAATGGAATCTAAAACTGGATAGTACGTAGTGTCGGTGCTCATATGGGATGAAAACATCAATTTTTTTAATGTATTTAGGGAAAGGCGGAAACGAAGTTAACAACTGATAAACAAGACAAAAAAGAAGCTAATACAAAGCCCATTATGTTTCCTTAGATCTCATCTCGCATAATAAATTCACTGACAGGTCTAGTTAATGTAATATGGGCTAGAAGGGATCAATATATCACAAACAGTTCTCAGTCCTCTAA
Source organism: Hirschfeldia incana (assembly GCA_026261945.1). Classification (NCBI taxonomy): domain Eukaryota; kingdom Viridiplantae; phylum Streptophyta; class Magnoliopsida; order Brassicales; family Brassicaceae; genus Hirschfeldia; species Hirschfeldia incana. Next base: position 7,264,583 of record JABCMI010000011.1, on the reverse strand, counting down.
CAAGGCCTTCTATTTATTCAATAAGGAGTTCCTGAACGTCCATCTTCTTTTCGGATGCTGGAAAATTATACATATCCCCATACTCTGGGAAGTTCCACAAAACAATATGGGAAAATTTCATATCTACACTTTGTTTGGTACCACTTTTCACTTTTACCACCACTCTAAAGACATTTTCACAAATACCTTTTTCATTAATGATCAAAAGACAAAATTAACCTTCTGACCAATATAATCTAATTTCCAATTTCTTCCTCTCGGGAGAGCAAGCTTCGGCGACGGAGACGGCAACGCGAAGATGGATACGGCGATGCGATGATGGCCACGAGATTGAACGACGATGGCCACAAGCTACGAGATGATCCAAAACTGTTGTTTCCACTTTGATTTCCGTGTGAATTGCGTTTGATTATACTTATCTGAATATTAGTCTCACTTTTCTGGTATTAGAAGCTTCGATCACTTTCTTCAAACCTCTAACCCTAACGTTCTAACGGCGCCGGAAAAACTGTAAATCGCTTAACCTCTCTATCCCTCTCTCTCTGTTCACTTTCATTTTGTCACTTTTGTTGTAAAATTTGGAGGTGATTCTTGATTTTTGCAGACGATTATAGAGTGCTTGAAAGTTTCTTGTATGGGAGAGCTGCCTTTTAACCCGAGGTCTGGTCACAGCTTCATTCATGACACTAAGGTTTGTTTAGTTTCTTATCTATGTGAAGTAGTCTGCTTACTAGGTCTTTAGATTGAACACTATACCTTTTTTGTTGTCTCTGTTAATTGAGTTATGTAGTGTAGGCAAGCTACAGTCTCTGCATGTTCAGTGTTTTCATTTCTCCTTGAAGGGCTATGGAGGTTGTTGATTCTGTTGGCTCATTTTAGGAGATTTCATTAAAAGAAGATGTTCTCTTTTGTTATATCTGTTAGTGGGTAACTTAGGATATGTAAGAACCAATCTCTGGATCTTCAGTGTTTTGAGCTCCCCCTTAAAGGGCTCTGGAGGTTGTTGATTCCATTGGTTCCTTGTAAAAGTTTGGAAGATTTCATTTCACTGAAAAAGGTGGTCTCTTTTCTTATCAGGTTACAGGGGAAACAGAGACTAAAGCACAAATTAAACAGTGGTTCAAGACAGCTGCAGGGAAGGATGTGGTATGTATAAGGTCATTTAAGTTGACACAAAAAGCTTCAAAGATGGAGTACAAGGCCATTGAGAGTGTGCTTCAAACCATTAATCCTAACACTGGAAAGGTAGCACATGATTCCTCATATTACTCTTTGATTCTGTTGTTTTTATCCTCCATTCTTTAGCTACCAAGTTGCAGTGTCATAAATCATTTGTTTTGTCTGCAATTAGAATGAGTTGATTTCTTATGTCTCCATTCAGTGCATGTTATCGTTCTATCTAAATCATTTTTTGTTTCTAATTTTGCACATACATTATCCAATTGCAGAAAGTATGTCTCATCTACAGATGCGGTGACATGGATAAGGAGATACCAGCTTTGATGGGTGTATCAGAAGCTATATTAGGAAACGTCATACTTGTGTACCAAGATTAGTCTAACTGGCCACTGCAAGATCCTTCTATTTTGAAAAAGAAGTTTGATGATATTTTCTCATCAACCAGGTATTTTCTGGACTGAATGAATCACCTTATTTACTTCTGGCATATGTCTAAGTAGTTTACAATATTGCCCAAAGTAGAATAATAATCACATATACCCGAAGTAGTTTCACAACAAAATTGTGTACAATACTGATGTTTTTGGTTAGAAAATGAGTTTGTAACTAATTATAAAATGAATTATACATTAAAAAATATTTAGAAAGCCTTATAAATTGTTTTGATAACCAATTATAAATAGATTTGTGAACCTAATAAATGGTTTTATAAATCCTTATATATGATCTATAAATTGTTTTATAAAATCTTAAAAATGTCTTAATAAAATATTTATAAACCGTTATATATGATTTATAAAATTTTCTTATAAGAGCTAGTAATTTTCTTTATAAACACTTATAAATGATTTATAGTATTTTATAAAAGATTTATAAACCCTTATATATGTTTATAAACCATTATAAATTATTTATATGGACACAACGATGATGGACACACACCGATCAAGTTCAGAAACCCCAAGTCTTAATACTCAATCATCTCAATGCTCAATTATATTTTTTTATAAGGTCTTATAAAAGAAAATGTAAGATAATAGTTTTTCTACTTAAGAAAATGTACCAACATGATCTAAACAGCAAATGTTTTTTTTTTGTTTGTTGTTGACAAACAACCACTACCACCTGCTGAAGAGAAAGAGCTTAAGGAGACACTTCAGGAGATAATTGGAGAAGGGAATAAAGTACCTGCGGAACAGAAAGTATATAGAATGTGATTGCTCGTTACATGCTTGTGGTTATGAATAAGGTGGAATCTAAACATGTGGTCATGTTTTTTCACTGTTTTTCTCTTTTCAGCATCTATATACAAGTCTTTCTTCTATTGCTCTATAACTCCTTATAAACCTTTATAAAACTAAGAAAATACTAGTTTCATGAAGATATTATATAACTTATAACCCCTTATAAACCTTTATAAAACACATATATACTAGTTTCATAAAGAGATTATATAACTTATAATCCCTTATAAACTTTTATAAAACTCAGATATACTAGTTTCATGAAGAGATTATATAACTTATAACCCCTTATAAACCTTTATAAAACTTAGATATACTAGTTTTATGAAGAGATTATATAACTTATAACTCCTTATAAACCGTTATAAAATTCATATTCTATAAACTCAGAGATGAAAATGCTGATAAATAAGAACTTATAAATGTTTATAGCTGGCCTCTTATAAAATATTATATAAACTCAGAGATGAAAAAGCTGATATACTAGTTTCATGAAGAAATTATATAACTTATAACTTCTTATAAACCTTTATAAAACTCAGATATACTAATTTTATGAAGAGATTATATAACTTATAACCCCTTATAAACCTCTATAAAATTCAGATATACTAGTTTCATGAAGAGATTATATAACTTATAATCTCTTATAAACTTTTATAAAACTCAAATTTACTAGTTTCATGAAGATATTATATAACTTATAACCCATTATAAAACTTAGATATACTAGTTTTATGAAGAAATTATATAACTTATAACTCCTTATAAACCCTTCTAAAATTCAGATTATATAAACCCAGAGATGAAAATGCTGATAAATATTAACTTATAAATGTTTATAGCTGGTCCCTTATAAAATATTATATAAACTCAGAGATGAAAAGACTGATATACTAGTTTCATGAATAGATTATATAACCTATAACCTCTTATAAACCTTTATAAAACTCAGATATACTAGTTCTATGAAGAGATTATATAACTTATAACCCCTTATAAACCTTTATAAAATTCAGATATACTAGTTTCATGAAGAGATTATATAACTTATAACCCCTTATAAACTTTTATAAAACTCAGATATACTAGTTCATGAAGAGATTATATAACTTATAACCCCTTATAAACCTTTATAAAACTTAGATATACTAGTTTTATGAAGAGATTATATAACTTATAACACTTTATAAACCTTTATAAAACACATATATACTAGTTTCATGAAGAGATTATATTAACTTATAAACCCTCATAAACCTTTATAAAACACATATATACTAGTTTCATGAAGAGATTATATAACTATAACCTCTAATAAACCTTTATATAACTCATAAAGTACTATTTTCATGAAGAGATTATATAACTTTTAATCCTTTATAAACCTTTATAAAACACATTTATACTAGTTTCATGAAGAGATTATATAACTTATAACCCCTTATAAACTTTTATAAAACTCAGATATCATAGTTTCATGAAAAGATTATATAACTTATAACCCCTTATAAACCTTTATAAAACTTAGATATACTAGTTTTATGAAGAGATTATATAACTTATAACTCTTTATAAACCTTTATAAAATTCAGATTATATAAACTCAGAGATGAAATTACTGATAAATAATAATTTATAAATGTTTATAGCTGGCCTCTTATAAAATATTATATAAACTCAGAGATGAAAAGGCTGATATAATAGTTTCATGAAGAGATTATATAACTTATAACCTCTTATAAACCTTTATAAAACTCAGATATACTAGTTTTATGAGAGATTATATAACTTATAACCCCTTATAAACCCTGATAAAATTCAGATATACTAGTTTCATGAAGAGATTATATAACTTATAACCCCTTATAAACTTTTATAAAACTCAGAAAATACTAATTTCATGAAGAGATTATATAACTTATAACCCTTTATAAACCTTTATAAAACACATATATACTAGTTTCATGAAGAAATTATATAACTTATATCCCCTTATAAACTTTTATAAAAATCAGATATACTAGTTTCATGAAGAGGTATAAAAATAATTTATAAAATTTATACACTATTATAAAGGATTATATAACAATTTATAAAAGTATGTAAAATTTCTGAAGTGGTGGAACCTTGTTTGTTGTCCGTATGTGCCTCACAATCTGCCACGTATCATCATCTCTTTACAAAAATATATAACTATTTATAAGGGTTTATAAAACTGTTTAAAAGGGTGTATAAAACTATTTACAAGAACATATAAGCTATTTATATGTTATCCAAAAAGCAAATAAGGGCTATTTGGACTTGTTATTTGAATAATTCTGGTTAATATTAAGATTTTCAGATTGTAAACACTACATTTTTACGGAATTATAATTCCTTATAAATATGGATTTCAGGTTATTGTTAAAAGTACAACTCCACGATTTATAAGTCTTTATTAAGAAGTTTTTAAACAAGAGTTGATTGTATATGTCTCTCTAAGAAACACATAAATTTTTGAACTTAAGAAGTCTTGTGAGGAATGCTAGACAGAATGAGTATAAGAAACCCAAAAATGATTTATAAGCGTTTATAAATTTATTTACAATGGCTTATAAGTTAATTTTCTAAAGTCCCTCCAAATGACAATCAACACAAAAAGACATATCTTGTGAAAGAGCCACGTCCTTCAACAAGAGATATATTTCCTTAACATAGTCTTAGAACATCAAGGCTTCTCCATATCTCACTCTTCTATAAAAGAAACAATTGAAACCAAACTCACTTACATGTCCAACTAATATCTTCAACTATGCAACTACTAAAAGAGAGATACAATTGTTTTAGTATAAGAGATGTCTAAAGAAGATTAGAGAGAATAATGTACTAAGAAGCCAACTCTGCAAATTTTATAAAGCGTTATAAATACATAATTCTTTGATAGCATAAACCACATTCTTCTTCAGAGTCACTCTTTCTTCTTCAAATAGCTCACCAACCTCGTAAATTTTCAAAATCTGAATGAAATCCAGCCACATATTATTCCTACACATCAGTATTCACTTCCAAAAATAAGATTCAAAAATACTATGCTTTTGTAACTCAACAAACTCATCTTTCATCTCTACTGCTTCTGTAGATATTATACACAAAACAAGACATACAAATGAATCTCACAAAGTATAAACAGAACGTTACACTACCAAAACATTTATAAGAATCTATTACCATTTAGAAAAGCTTATAAAAAATTTATCTGGTTTGTAAAATAATTTATAAGGTTTATAAAGGCATGTTAATAATTTATAAGGGTTTATAAAACATTCATAAAGTTCATAAAAGCTCTTATAAGGTTTAGAAACCATTAATAACGACTTATTAATCATTTATAAAAGTCTATAAACCTTTTATAAAAGGTATGTAAACAATTTGTTTCTTTATTCTCTATAAAGTCTCTAAATCATTCATAAGAATATAACCATTTAGAAAGGCTTATAAAATAATTTATAAGAGTTTGAAACATCATTCCCTTATGTTCCTTCCTTCCTGGTTTGTTTTTTTTGTACCTCATGCTAATTAGTTTTTCTCTTGCAGGTTTTTGGAATCACCAAAGAACACAGAAAGTCTAAACCTTGCCATGACCATGTGTTTGCCTTATCCATTGTCTATGACCATATCTGGTTCCGTAATTACTATGTCGGTTGATAGTTAGCATCTCAGAGATCAACTGGGTTTGTTACACTTTATGTCATTTGGTTTTAACTCGGTCAATATCCATTCTTATGTTCTGTTGCTGATATCAGTACCTCATAATGAGGCAGACAAAGTTGCCCGAGGTGGTCTGGATAAAATGACCCTTGTTGTGGTCTGGTTATGATTTGTAACAATAATTTGTGTGATTCTTTATTAGTTAGTGTTAATTGAAATGATTGAAATCTGATGACAGGTTGGTCCAAGGTTCTGTTTAAACCCGATTAAGATCTTTGGAGGAAGCTTTGGAGGTGCAACCCTTTACGAGAACCCATTCTACGTATCTCCAAACCAGGTACTGAGTTCTATATGCAACTTCATGAGACCACATTTGCTGATGTACCTGTAAATGATATGATTTTCTGGGTGTCGAAGTCTTGATTTGTTTTCAATTTTGTTCTTCAGATCCGAGCATTGGAGAAAAGAAACAAAGCAGGGAAATTTGCAAAGAAGATTAAAGCAAAAACTAGGAGAAAGATGCATGAGCTTTTATAAATTTATAATGATTTGTATAATAATTTATAAGGGTTTATAAGAGTATGTAAATAATTTATAAGGTCTTATAAAAATAATTTATAAAATTTATACACCAATATAAATGATTATAAGACTATTTATAAAGGTATGTAAAATTTCTGAAGCGGTGGAGCCTTGCTTTTTGTCCACATGTGCCTCAGAATCTGCCACGTATCATCATTCTTTACAAAGCTTTATAAGGGTATGTAAATTTATTTGTAAGAGTATATAAACCATTAATAAAGGCATAAAACAAGTTATAAGATCTATAAACCATTTATAAATGTTTATTAAGAAATTTTATAAATAAGTTATAAGAGGTATGTATGCTATTAATAAGAGTTTATAATACTTTATGAAAGCTTATATTCAAATTATAAGGGGTATTATAAAAGTTGTATAAGTTTATCAATCAAATAAAAAGTCTATAACCATTTAGAAAGCCTTAAAAATTTTATAATGATTTGTATAATAATTTATAAGGGTTTATAAGGTTATTTAAATAATTTATAAGGGTTTATAAAAATAATTTATAAAATTTATACACCAATATAAAAGATTATCAGACAATTTGTAAAGGTATGTAAAATTTCTGAAGCGGTGGAGCTTTGCTTGCTGTCCACATGTGTCTCAGAATCTGCCACGTATCATCATCTCTTTACAAAGCTTTATAAAACTACGATATACTAGTTTTATGAAGAGATTATATAACTTATAACCCCTCACAAACCTTTATAAAACTCAGATTATATAAACTCAGAGATGAAAATGCTAATAAATAAGAACTTATAAATGTTAATAGCTGGCTCCTTATAAAATATTATATAAACTCAGAGATGAAAAGACTGATATACTAGTTTCATGAAGAGATTATATAACTTATAACCCTTTATAAACATTTATAAAACTCAGATATACTAGTTTCATGAAGAGATTATATAACTTATAGCCCCTGATAAACCTTTATAAAACTCAGAAAATACTAGTTTCATGAAGATATTATATAACTTATAACCCCTTATAAACCTTTATAAAACTACGATATACTAGTTTTATGAAGAGATTATATAACTTATAACCCCTCATAAACCTTTATAAAACTCAGATTATATAAATCCAGAGATAAAAATGCTGATGAATAAGAACTTATAAATGTTTATAGCTTGCCCCTTATAAAGTATTATATAAACTCAAAGATGAAAGACTGATATACTAGTTTCATGAAGAGATTATATAACTTATAACCCCTTATAAACCTTTATAAAACTCATATATACTAATTTCATGAAGAGATTATATAACTTATAACCCCTTATAAACCTTTATAAAATTCAGATATACTAGTTTTATGAAGAGATTATATAACTTATAACCCTTTATATACCTTTATAAAACTTAGATTATATAAACTTAGAGATGAAAATGCTAATAAATAAGAACTTATTAATGTTTATAGCTGACCCCTTATAAAGTATTATATAAACTCAAAGATGAAAGACTGATATACTAGTTTCATGAAGAGATTATATAACTTATAACCCCTTATAAACCTTTATAAAACTCATATATACTAATTTCATGAAGAGATTATATAACTTATAACCCCTTATAAACCTTTATAAAATTCAGATAAACTAGTTTCATGAAGAGATTATATAACTTATAACCCCTTATAAACCTTTATAAAACTCAGAAAATACTAGTTTCATGAAGATATTATATAACTCAACCCTTTATAAACCTTTATAAAACTCAGATATACTAATTTCATGAAGAGATTATATAATTTATAACCCCTTATAAATCTTTATAAAATTCAGATATACTAGTTTCATGAATAGATTATATAAACTCAGAGATGAAAAGACTGATAAATAATAACTTATAAATGTTTATAGCTGGCCCATGTACCTCATATATACTTGTTTCATGAAGAAATTATATAACTTATAACCCCTTATAAATGATCTTATAACTTAATAAAAAATCACTTATAAATCTTTATAAAACTTAGATATACTAGTTTCAAGAAGAGATTATATAACTTATAACCACTTATAAACCCTTATAAAACTCAGATATACTAGTTTCATGAAGAGATTATATAACTTATAACCCTTTATAAACCCTTATAAAGCTCAGATATAGTAGTTTCATGAAGAGATTATATAACTTTCAACCCCTTATAAACCTTTATCAAACTCAGATATACTAGTTTCATGAAGATATTATATAACTTGTAACCACTTATAAAGTATTTTATAATTTATTAAAAATCATTTATAAACCTTTATAAAACTCAGATATACTAGTTTCATGAAGAGATTATATAACTTATAACCCCTTATACACCTCTATAAAACTCATATATACTAGTTTCATGAAGAGATTATATAGCTTATAACCTTTTATAAACCTTTATAAAACCCAGAAAATACTAGTTTATAAAGTACTATGTAAACTCAGAGATGAAAAGGCTGATAAATAATAACTTATAAATGTTTATAGCTGGCTCATGTATCTCAGATATACTAGTTTCATGGAGAGATTATATAACTTATAACCCCTTATAAAGTATTGTAAAATAATTATTTGCTAGAGCTGATTAAAACATTTCTAAGCAATGATTCATAAAATCGTTTATAAACCTATACAAAACTCAGATATACTAGTTTATAAAGTATTATATAACTTATAATCCTTTATAAATCTTATAATAAGATTATAGAAATCATTTTGAAAGTCGAGATAAAAAGTTTATTAAGCAAAGAAAAAGTAAAATCAGTAATATAAATACATGAAGATGCTCGTTATTAAATTTTTAAAGAAGAAATTAGAGTAAATTTTAATTGCAAATGGTTTACAGCTTTCAGTCACTTATAAAAACACGTTTTAGAGATATATAGCTTACAGAAAGACATGTGTCTTGTGTCTCTTATATGTCTCTCGAAACTATTTTATATTAAAGCCTATAGATAATTATTTGAAAGAGTTGATTAAAATATTTCTAAGCATTATCTAAGGATTCATAAACAAAATGGTTTACAGCTTTCAGACTCATATAGAAACACGTGTTAGAAAATAAATTACAGAAAGACATGTGTCTTGTTTCTCTTATATGTCTCATGATTTTTTTTTTCTCATAACTCTTCATCCTCTTCTATCTCTTTCTGCAACTCCAAACTTCTTGATCATTAGAAAATTCAACTTGAATCAGCTTTCAACTTGAATTATTTTTATGGCAAGTTGAATAGAAAATAAACCAGTAAGACCAAGAGGAAAAAGGTTTAATTTGGGTGAGATAGGGCTAAGATTTACACTGTTTTTGTTGACATCAATCCCAAAATCTTCTAAAACAACCCCAATAAAATCATTGTAGCTGACATCTTCATGAATCATACTAAAAGAAGATCTTCGTTCAACATCGATTATGAAATCCCAATGAATTCTATTTATTAGCTTCCATTCTCCACATACAGAACAAATATCAATCATCATAACCTGATTATAAGAAAAATAGGCAACATCAAAAAGATTGCAGCCAAACTCACTTAGATGTATGAGTATAAAGAACTCAAAAATGATTTATAAACGTTTATAAACTGATTTATAATGGCTTATAAGTTAATTTTTCTGAAGTCCCCCAAAAGGCAATCACCACAAAAAGGCTTTGCACAACATACACTTTTGCATCATCAGATGATGAGAAAAAATCTGAAAATTTTAAAGCATTCAAAAACAATCTTCTGTAAAACCATAAGTTAAAATAATTATAATTCAAGTATCACTGTTATCTCTTAAAAGATTAACACGTAAGCACTTTATACTTACTATGCCTTGAGTGCAAGCCAATCTGAGCACCAACCAGCTTGAAATACCATTTACGAGAAGGAGTTTGAAACTGTGGAAGTGGAGCTTTCATGGAATTCATAAACACAATTGAGAAAACTTGATGGTTAGGGTTAGTAAGTACTATGTTTTTCATGGATAAATAATTATAAGATTTTATAAATTTGTGAATGTAAAATATTATCAAAAAAACTTTGTCTCTTCTCTTTTTCCAGAAACATATCAATTTTGAGAAATCAAGCTAAAATTAATGAAATAGAACCAAAATATCTATCTATTATCTTGTTATTTCGTTAGCGTAAGAGTTCTTACGCGTTTGGTTCGTCGGAGCTCATTAAGTTTTTCTGGTTCGTCGGAGAGCTCGTCAGGTTCGTCGGAGAGCTCATCAGATCCGTGGGAGATCTCGCCATATTCGTCGGAAAGCTCATCAGATTCGTCATTCGTCGGAGAGCTCGGCGGAGATCGTCTTGTTCGTTTGAGCTCATTAGCGTCGTCGGATCTCACGGTATAGTCAGAGATCTTGCCGGAGAACTCCTCATCGCCGGGGAACTTGCCAACGTCGCCTGATTCGTCAGATTTGATCACTGGTCATTTTGGATCTGAGATTTTAAGAGATCGTGAGGAAGAAGAGAGTAGTTTTAGGTTTAATTAGTTAGGGGTACAATAGTATTTTGATCATTAAAAATCTGGTGGTATAGTTGGTTAGTGTATAATTGAAAAGTGGTATCATGAAAGTGGTATTAGTGGAAATTTCCCAAACAATATATAAAAGTAAATGTTAAACATTTTTTTTCTATACAGAAAACCTTCGATCAAGAAAAAAACATACTATATGTTAAAATCTTTTTCAGCAAGGAAATTATCCAAATAATAACGATGCAGTGTACTCAGGGTAAAAGGGAAAAGGGTACATATACTGCGATACTAAAGTTCTAATATGAGCATCATCACAATAAGTTTGAGCATGGACCAACGTTGAGTCGGACTAATCGTATTACAGCTGTAACTACCACCACCTGGATCTTAATTTATGGTGGAAAAAACTATTTATAATGTTAGAATTTCCAACAAAGAGGTGAAACAACTTTTTTTAGCCAAAAAAAGTTTGAGCATGGTTTATTTAGTAACAAGATCATATGATATGATCATATGATGAGACATTGACGACTACTCGTGTAATGCACATTAAATTTAGTGGTGAACATCAATAATTTCATCGTACCCTAACCCAACCAAAAAGTCTGTTTAGCCATTGTTTTAATTTCTTTTAGCTCCATCTGATCATTGCTTTGATAATTCATCACTGTTATATGCTTTTAAAATATATCAAAATCAATTTAATTTGTCGTCTAAAAACATATCATAAGATTACAGGACTCCTACATGGCTACACATACTGTAACCATCCTATAGTACTTTGTGTGGTTATAAATCTAAATTGAGTTCATCCCTGTTTAGTTATTATAAAAAGCGAGGGGCTCTGTTAAGCAAATTAGGAAAATAGGGGTTATTCCTTAGTTATTATTTGCGAAGTTATTTTAACATATGTCACCTCTACAATTAGTTTCACAAAAAAATGATAACATGACTACTAAAAATGATGACATGGCTTCTGAAAAAATATGACATGTATTATTCCATTTATTGTTGATTATACTTTTGGTAAATTTTTTAAAATATGGTAATAACTTATACATTACATTAACATTGATATTTTTTTGGTAAACTTTTTTAAATGTTATTTTATTTTATTTTCTATAATTATAAAATTTGATTGCTAAAGATTTCGAAATTGCTACATTTAAAAAATAGATTTTTAAACGTAAATCCATTAGTTTATATATATCTATAAATTTTATGAATATTGTTTAGTTTAAATTTTTGATAATTGTACAATTTTCTATCATTTTTAGTTTTATACAAACTGATGTAATTTGTGAAAAAATAAAAAAAATTGATTTAATATATTTCACCAATATAAATAGATAGAAAATCATTTTATCTTAATTCAATATTTAACTAAATATATAATTTAAATATATACATATATATTCTTCAATATATTTTTTAAACAAAATTATTTTATCTTAATTTAATATTTAACTAAATCAAATATATATTTAAATTATTGGTAAAAGATAATAAAATCTATAATATTTAATAAACTTTATTTTTAAATATAAATTAAATTCTGAGAAATTCTGAGATATTATTAATATCTAAAATAAGATCAAGAATCAATATAATGGAGATACCAACTGAGTATGTTTTGTTTTATTCTATACTCTCAAGTCCTAATACATACCTACGAAAAGATTGTTAAAGTCCAAGTAAATGAAATCATGCGATTAACATGACTCGGACCTTCACATGAGCTGTTCGGCTGTTCCCATTTGTCTTTGCTTAATATGGATGGAACAAACTTGATCCGTAATATATAAAATGGGCCAACACCACTTTTTTCTAAATACAATAATGAAAAATCAATAAAAAAATAAAAATTTAGTGTCCGACTGGTGACCACTCTAAGAATATGGATAGGAAATGAACAATGAATAATAAAATTACATGAATGAAAAGGAATGATTATTCCATACCAAATTTGATAAGGAATGATTTTGCTCTTTATTTCTCTGCAAAAAAATAAATGCTAGGGAACAAGAAGGAAAAACTATTCCTCATTAATATTTTTCAAGAATGTTAAGGAATGCATTATTTCTCTCCGTTCTTTGGTCACCATTCGTACCCTTAAAGTTTGGAATAAAGGCGAAACGACTATATGCGTCGGTTTTGGTTTAGAATGTTGCATTAGTACAGACGGAAAGAAGTTTACGGCCGTTCTTTCATGTGATTAAGACAAATATCAAGATTCAAAGACAGTTAGCACTAATATGTGGCTTATTAAAATACAAATTTTCTCTTTCCCAAGTGTACATAGAATTGTATTACATCATTAAATCATAGTCCTTATGTTCTTTCATGTGATTAAGACAAATATCAAGATTCAAAGACAGTTAGCACTAATATGTGGCTTATTAAAATACAAATTTTCTCTTTCCCAAGTGTACATAGAATTGTATTACATCATTAAATCATAGTCCTTATGTTATATAATATAAGATGTGTGGCTTGAATGCATAAGAATTAAGAAAACTTACTTTTTAAAAAACAATATTATTAAATAATTTAAATTGAATATAAATAATCAATTACAAATAAAGTAATATACTATTATTGGTTAACCAATTTTTAATAAAGTTAAAATATCTTAAAAATATCAAAATATCTTATATTTTGAAACATCAAAACATCTTCAAAACATCTTCTAATATAGAACAGAGGGAGTAGTATTTTAGAATCGAAGTAAGAAGGATCAATAACATTAATGGACGGCATATTTGCACGAGTAATCCTTATTCATATCCCCAGTTCCCCACACATGGGCGGATCCACGCCTAGTAGAGGTGTGGCACGTGCCACATGCTCGAGAATAAATACAGTTTGTGTAAACCAATACATAACAATCTTCTTGGCTCTGTTGGCTAATTCATCTATGAAGTTCCCCATCCTTTCCCAGTTCAAATCTCACCTAATCCACTCTTTTTCTTTCTATTTTTAAACACTTTTAATCACTCTCCCAAAAAAATTTCTTCTTGGTTTTGTGCTACCTAATCTTTCTTTCCTTTTATAGTTTTTCTCTTTTCTATAGTATAAGTTTCTTTAAAATATATAATTTATTTAAGCCTTGTTCATATTGGAGATGCGGCGGCAGCATCAACGTTCCAAAAATTGCAAAGGAAATGGCTAACTTTCACGGCATCATCATTTAATAATTGTCGCTACCAGTTGACGCTAATGCCTTTTCTTCCGCTTTAATGGCCGCTGTAAAAAACATCGACTTCCTTACTGTCGCCGGCGGCAATTGTTCCTTCTTTGAGTTGAGTTGCGGCGTCTTCAAACGAGTTGTTTTTAATTAGTTGCTGACATAGTCTTTGATATTTTTGATTGCACATTGTTGTCGCCGCATCTAAGAAAAGAACATGGCTTTAAAATTTACTCAAACAGTTATTTTTATTAAGTTTGTTTTTACTGATTAGACAAACTAAAACATTTTTATTCACTTTGCCACAAAATATTCTTCCCTTCATTTTTGTGTCACCTAAACTATTTTTTACCTTTGGTTTTATTCTTTTAACTTAAAAACATTTTAATCACTTTGACACATAATATTTTCCCATATTAACTTTTTTTTCGTGTTACCTAGACTATTATTTTTTATATAAGTTTTTTTTCTGTTCTTTTATTTAAGTATTTTTTTCTTCAAAAATATAAAACTTATTAAAATCTTACTCAAATAATTATTTTAATTAAAACTTTTTTTAGCAATTAGACTAAATAGAAATAACTATTTTATACCGAACTATTCTGTGTCGTATACTATTTATTAAATTTTGTAAACTGAATATTACCTTATAAAATTTGTATATTTGTTTCATTTTATTCTTTTAAAAATAAGATATATTTTTTTAAGAATTAATGCAAATTTTTAAATATCAATGTAATTTCTGAAAGAATCTATTTTAATTTAATTTATTATAATATATTTAATATTTATACATTGTGCCACATGTTATATCTTTTTCTAGATCTCCCCTGTCCCCTACACTTAGGCTATTTTGAATATGGTAGAAGTAGAACCAAAGAGTAACGGGACAACTTCTCATCTCCTGTCCTGTCCCCTCGTAATAAAAACAAATACCACGCATATATGGCACATACTCTATTACTATTATATTCTATGTTAGCCAATAAATTTTGAGGTTTTACCTCATACTTGTCTTTAGGTATACACATGCATGTTCATTCTGTGAAAACTGCATCCGAAAGCTCCAACTGTCAGCAAGATTGAAACTTATATATAGAGGTACGTACTATCTTCTAGACTTCAACCAAGTGAATAATTCAAAACGGATAAATATAATCCATATATTCATGTGGGTTTGATCATGGTTTTCACTTAAATAAACAAATAGAGGCAGGCAGTTACTCTTGGTTTCTTACCATCTTCTTTGGTCGAGAAAGATGCCCAACCATCTTTATTTTATAACCCTGACTTGCTTTTAGGGTACCTTTTGATTAAAAACATGATTATACAGCTTTTGTTTCGTAAAAGAATAATTAAGGAGCATGGACGCTAAAGACCAAAGAGACGTTGGAATTCGATAGTTTGCCAAATTTGATGCGGACACATGCCAATTTGACCAAGTGGTACTATATTCTATTTACTCGATACGTTAAAAAAATTAATATCACAAAATTGTTTACAAAGAAACCTATATATATATATATATATGTCCGTGTATGTGACGTAAACCTTATATACATCTTTTTTATTACGTATCATTTCTGTTTTTACTCACTTGAATATTTTTCTCGTGGTAAGAGAATCTATTATTTTTTTCCGATTGGCAAATACTGGGACCTATGCTGATTAGGCATTAGATTCCATATGCTGATTAGGCATTAGATTCCCCACAAGCAATATCGTATTCAGTTAACCTTGTCTATTCAGATATAAATTTACAGATAAAGAACAAATTATAGTCATAAGATCAAACCGTAATATATATCAGTGTATATGTATAAATGCGGAGTTGAAAAGTACACAGATCGGCTACAACCAGTCCAAACTTTTTCACCAACTCTAGTTGACCTAAATCGAAAATTTGAAATTAGTTTGATGTCTGAGAAAAGTACGCACTTGTTCTTACTTTGAAGGAGTACATATATATGATCAGCTAACCAACCAGGCTGCTTATCTAGTTTTCTTTTAAAGTATTTCATTGTTATCTCCGAGGATATCCAGATAATGATTCAAAACAACTACTGCTAATATCCTCAACGTCTTTTTGTTTTGATCGGTGACTCTAATTAATATCTGGATCCCCGTTCTCCTAAATTGGATTAACTAAAAAGAAAGAAATAAACTCGTAACATGCAACCTCACTCGCACAATTCAGACGCAAAATTTCACATTTTCTCATTAAGTACTTGAAAAATAATTAACACAAGTCTTACATACATTTGATTTTTACTTCATATATATCATAACTTGTTAAATCTGAAAACGCCTCGAAAAACATATAATTCCAACACAACACGCGAGCGGCGAGAGTGATTAACACAAGTCAATTAACGCTCAAAGTTTGAATATGTTTTACCCCACCATTATAATCATAATATACAAACACATAGCAAACCACACATAATATATATAACAATATATAATGCACGTGAAGATGGGAGATTACACGGCGGCTGAAGCTCTCCCTCCCTTGCCGGATTTGCCGATGGTCGCCACCGTTGATTCCTTTGCCGGTTTTCTTTTCTCTTTCCACTCGTCTTGTGCCATTTGCTGTTGCCTGCAGTCCAAGCTACAAAATGCCGTATCTCCCCTGCCAATTTAATGACAAAAAAATATTACCAATTATTTAAAATTAGGGAACCCTAATGTCAGATTAACAGTTCTTGTCGGTGATTTTATGTGTGTTTCAGTTATGTACCTATACATATAGATGTCGCGGCCAGGAACAAGTAATCGTTCGCAGAGAGAGCAAGATCTCAAGAAATGTCCAGCGTCAGAAAAGTCTCCCGAGTGTCTCCTTAGGTTACCTCTCGGTGAGACCATCGCTAAGAGCAGTTGATCGACGGCTGCTGCTACGAGTTGACCGTTGGAAACGTATGGTTCCACCATGGTGTTTTCGCTTGGACTCTGCTGAGTTGATGAAACCTCTGATTCTCCGGGAAGGTTGAGATCGAACTTTATCTCCGATAGGCTCGTTGTTCTGTTAATCGGTGGTCGTTGTCTCTTTCCGAGCAACATCCTGTCTGTGTATGTGGTCTGTGTTCTGTTCGTTTGTTTTGTTAGGGCAGAGCAAAGCAAGCCCAAAGGAGAAGGGAAGGGAAGATAAAAAGAAGAAACCATTAACTAAGGACTGAATCTGAACCGTTGATTTAATATGCTTTCTTCAATCGTAGTACAATTAAAAATTCATAATCATCCAGGAAAGGGCCCATTGGGTTATATGATGGGTCCACTTAATTAGCAATAATTAACTTTCCACTTCAACGATGGTTGCACCCAATAACTAATTAAATTGTCCATTCCCCCGGCCATTTTCTTCATTTAGTAATAAAGCCGAAATAAGCTATAATAATTAAAAAGAAGAGAACTCATATCAACTTCTAAAGTATCAATAAAAATACAGTAAAAATGCTTCTGATAATGAATATTGAAAGGGAAATGTTTGTAATATGGTTCCCAACGTCTGGGTTATAATGCTATATCAAGAAGGGGCCACCTTGAAAACAATGTTTTGATTGTACTGATTTTGAAAAAAAAAATGGTATTGATTTTGGTGCAAATGTTAAAGCAATGTTTAAAGTCAATTTGCCCTTTGCAATTTTATTGAGCCTTTTCTCGTTTCTAGACGTTACATGCCTCATCTTTCTCAATATATTTCAACATTTACCATAAATTTACTTATGATGATTTAGTACCCATTATATAAATAAATATTATATTTTTTTTTTGCATGGGAAGATACTCCTCCAAAGTTATAGTTTCCAAAATTTTATCTTTGATCGAAAATCACAACAAACGCTTTTTCTGATCGGTGCATTGTGAGTTGTGGCCTCTTTACACAGAAAAAAAAACTAGAAATAAATAAAACATAGTGGCATATTGTACCAAAAATGGTTGGTCTCAACGTTGTCAGCCTCGAAGAGATGCTACACTTATAAATTGATTATTTTAAGAAATGTCATCAGTTTGTATTTTTTTGGTTAACTAAGGGAAGTTCAAGTCGTAGATCATAATCTCTCTCTTAGTCCAGAGTCCAACTTTGATGATATTAATAACATGGAGTAAAACACCTTTTCCACCAAATTTCGAACTAAGATTCTAGAAGCGACATCAGGACATGCGTTTAAACTAATTTATCTACCACCTTCGGCGCTATCAGTTTGTATATTGTTTACAAGGCAGCGGTGTGAAGTTTGAGCTTTGGTTTATTTGAAAACCTATGTGTAAATTACAAGGACGAAATAATAGTGTAAGAAGTAACATTAATAAAAAATTTAGAGGTTCTAAAGTAGTAAACAAACCTCAAGCGCAGCGCAGCGTAGATACAATTTGAAAATATCATTGTGTCCATTCTACTCTCAAACTCGAGTACGACCGAAATATTCTTTTTTTTTTTGTAACTTACGACCGAAATATGATGGCATGGAAATCAACTTTTCCATAAACAAATACTATATCTTGTATAAAAAACTTACAAGAACGGTATCTTATTTGTGATTACAAAAATAGTAACCAACAGTGAGTTGGTCTTTTTAGAAGAAAAAAATGAGTTGGTCTGATGATTAAAATCCTCAATCACCTAGCAAAAATTTTGAAAATCATATTTTAAACATTTCTTAGGAGGATCTGCTCGCCAAAAATGTTAAACTATAAAAACGAGAAAACAACCATTAAAAACATAAACTTTCAAATTAAAGCCAAAAAACGTTCAACTTATGTTTGAGCCAAAAAAATCACCAACTTTCAAATATTGACCATTTTAATCATCATATTTTTTTGACTATGCCACTTAAGAAACTCGAATAGTCAACTATTAAAATCGATTTAAAAAAAAATAAACACATATTAATTTTCTAAACGACATCATTTTAAAAATTGATTAAAACATTGATCAAACAATTTTTTTCCCGTCTGAAACACTAAAAACATCTCTTTCGCAAAACCATAGTGAAGAAGATGAAGTTGATTTGAGGCTCTGCTTTCGCGAAAGAGATATTTAAATGTTTTCAGAAGCAAATAGACGTCGTTTTATCAATGTTGTAATCGATTTTTAAAATGATCTTGTTTAGAGAGTTAACATATGTTTATTTTTCAGTCGGATTTAATAGTTGACTAATCGGATTTCTTAAATGGCCGAGTCAACAAAATATGAGGTTTAAAATGACCAATATTTGAAAGTTGGTGATTTTTTTTGCTCAAACATGAGTTGAAGGTTTTTTTGGCTTTAATTTGAAAGTTTAGAGTTTTAATGGTTGTTTTCTCCTATAAAAACTACAAAAGTTAAGCTATAAAATTGAAGTACCTTTACTATTCTTTTTTTTGTTCAAATACTTTTACTATTCTATAGTATGAGATTTTGAGTTAAATAAATCAATATTCAGAATCTACAAAAACTCATGAATGTTTGCTAGATAAGACATTTATAATGACAAAATCAGTTTATTCAACCTCGTGACATTATCCTCATGGAAATCTTTCTCTTCCATGGAGTAGTCCTTCCGAGGAAACACTATTACATTTTATCAATGACATTTATAATGACCATCTAATATTGAATTTGAGTAAATTCGAAAAAGTCTCTTGATCCGACTTGACTATTATAAATATATCTGTGCATGTGAGACTATAGGAAATATTTATAAAAAAATGCTTGAATAGTTTAAACATGTCAGATATATTTCAAATCTGAATACAACACACAAAAACGTCAGCATTCATTTGATTGTACCTTTGAATGACTAGAAATGGAAAATCCCGATTTTTATTCGTAGATGTGATGCCAAGCATATGTAGTACATATATGACTAGTTGATTTGAATTTATGTAAATTTCATATAATTTGGTTACGTGATTAGTAAATGAAAGTGGGGAAGCCGAAGATGACATGGAAGTTTGGTGATAATAGAGGAATCTGGTATGATTGGGAAGACAACTGGACACAAATGACTGAATGAGTCAAAAAAAAAGTGAAGAGACGTTATATATGTTTTACAGTAACCAAACAGAATTGGTCCCAATTCCAAATATCAACTTCAAAAATTGAAAATGGGTCACTTTCTCTTTCACTAGTGGGCTTTTCAACATATATGGTCCATTCATTTCATTACTATTATTTTATTCGTCGGGTTTATTACTTCACTATTATTTTATTTATCAATTAAATAATTAATAAAACCTGAAAAAAATTACGAACATAATATCAAAAACCCGAATCAATCCGACGGACCCCAAACACCCATGTCTAACAATCGGGACTATAAACGCAAAATTCAAAAGTTGACGGCTAGGAACAAAATCTAAAATTTACAAACGTAAAGAAAAGTAAGGGCATAACTGCAATTTCATAAAACATATAGAAAGAGCAAAAACCCTAAAACATTTTACAGGATATAAAACGTTTACCAAGGCATCCTGGCTTCCTCTTCTCTCCCGATCTCTCCTCCACCGCTCAGATCCAGGCAAGCTCTCTCTCTGCGAAAATGGTGACTGCCAAGAAAACGGTGCGTTTACGTTCTCTTTCTTATCAAAATTTTATTCATTCTTGGTCATATCAAACGTATTTAACCGAACAATGTTTCTGTGTGTGTTTTTCTTTTAAATTGCAGAAGAAGTCACACGAGGGAATCAACAGTAGGTTGGCTCTTGTGATGAAGAGTGGCAAATACACTCTTGGTTACAAGTCTGTCCTCAAGTCTCTCCGTGGCTCCAAAGGTAATTTCATCGAACACTTGGTGTGCACATGTATCTTTAAATGTTTTGTTAGTTGATTTTGGTTTGGTTTATATTCGCAGGGAAGCTTATTCTCATCTCCTCGAACTGCCCACCGTTGAGGAGATCGGAGATTGAGTACTACGCTATGCTCGCCAAAGTTGGGGTTCACCACTACAATGGAAGTGAGTTCATTTCTTCTTATGAACAACCTTCTTTAGCTTTTGTAGAGATTCTTTGTCTCCCTTGTTTGAATTTAGCTTTCAGTAGGTTTGGTTACTGAGAATGGTATCAGCCTAAGTTGATGAAATTGTAAAACTCTGCTTGTATAGACCCTTCAGCTGATGATGGAAGTGTGCTCCCTAAGTAGAAGATATTAGTATGTTTGTCGACTTCAAAGTATTGATCTTTTGCATTTGCTATAATAGGGTTATTGCGAAAATACAGAATTTGCATTCTTACATCAAGTTATCAAATTGGCTGTTCTGCCTGTATAATCCACACATTCATTCCTTTGTTTTTACTATTATACGTAGCTTGATCTTACCTCGTTGATATAATCGAAATGGCATTTTTATAAGACTGATTCATCTGTTGTTTATCCTCTATCACTTTTGCTTGACTGTGTTCTTTTCATCTCCCATTTGGGTTTCAGACAACGTTGATTTGGGAACAGCTTGTGGAAAGTACTTCCGTGTCTCTTGTCTGAGCATCGTTGATCCTGGTAATAAGATTAAAACTAACCAACCATTTGTTAACTTCATACACGCCAGCTTCTTGTTTATGTTTGTAGTTCTTCATTGACCCTCCTTACTAATGATTTTTTCCTTTTTAACTGGTTTTAGGTGATTCTGACATTATCAAGAGCATTCCTGGTGATCAGTGATACCATTTCCGATTTTGTTTTCCCCTACTATGGATATTCTCAGATTTTACAAGCAAAAGATCTTGTGTTTGGTGTTTTGTTACTTTTACATTATCATAGGAAAATATAAATGCTTTAATTTTGACATTTATCAGAGTCAATTCTCTGTTCTATCTTCATTCTCCTTATCAAATTCTCATTTCCTAATTGTGAAACTTATGTTGAGCCTTGAAGTGAAGATCTGGTAAATATAAAATATAATATCTACATGTATGTTTCTATTACATTGTGAAACAGAAAGAGACAAAGAGAGTACCATACTACTTGCAGTAATATAAGAAGGGTGAAGCTTTCCTAAAATGTTTACTTGGCTGTCTCTTCCTCCTCTTCTTCAGTATCAAGCTCTAACCCTTCTGCTGCTAGCAGCTGAGTAATGAGTTTCTTCTTATCCTCCTCTGCTTTCTTTCGCATCAAGTCTCTTTTCTTCAATACCAGCGTGTGTCGCTTTAGAGTGCTGTTAAACAACTCTCTCGATGCTTTCTTCTCCTTCTCCAGTATCTTCCTCTCCTCTTCCGGATCCACCTTACCAAGTTCACCACAAGATTCAACACAGAGCAAAAGAACAAATCTCAGAAAATACTTGTTAGTCTTTACCTTGGAACGAGAAAGACGACGAGCACGCAGGTTTATCTCAAGCTGTTGTTGCTCAGCCCAAGCCGCAATAGCCATGTCGCCTCTCTGATCAAATGCTTTACGCTTCTTCATCAGCCATTCCATCCAAGCTTGTGATGCCTTCATTGGATTCACTCGGTTATCCATATCATACTGTCTTCTCTTCTCAGTGTCCATGAGCAGCTCGTATGCAGCCTGAATGTTGATGAATCTACTTTCCGCTGTCTCTCCTTCTTCAAGCGTCCCTTTCCCATCATAAACTACAGACACAACACACCACAAACTCATGCAATAAATAAACAAACCAATAAACTTCACAAAACACTTGCACTAACGAAAGTTCTAGACTTTGATTCAGCTCTAAAGATGTAGAGAAGTACCATCAGGATGATAATACTTAGCTAATCGTCTGTACGCCACCTTGATCTGCTCCTCCTCTGCATCTCGTTCCAGCTCTGTACTCACAAAAAAAAAAAAAATCAAACAACACAGAACAAACTCTTAGCTCGAAAAAAACAGAGGACTCTGTTTTCCATGATCATTTCATTACCACACACAAAGCTCCTATGCACAGTTTAAAGCTAAAATCTTTGACACAACCAACTGTTAGATAGATAAAGTTTCAAACTTTACCGAGAGTATCGTAAGGAGACTTCTCTTCGCTCCAACTCGAAGCTGCCCTCACGAGAGTCTTCCTCTGACTCACGCCAAACCAAAAGTTCGAAGCTTTAGACGTGACCCATGACGAAGACGGAAACGAACTCGAGACCCGAGTTCTGAATCTGAGTTTTTGAATCGAAACCCTAACGATTGATCGAGATTGGTTTCTACTACAACACACGATCGAAGCAAACACCGTGTGTGGTCTACAGATAGCTCTAAGGTTGCTCATCACTTCAGTCGCCGAACCCAGTAACTATAATTCACATAAAATCGAATTCTCCAAATGAATTTTCTCGGAGAATTACAAGAAAAATAATCAATTTCCCCGGAAAATCTTGTGGAGAAGAAACGTAATAAAGTTAATTACTATTATACCCTTTTTATTTAACCCCTGAACAATACTTATAATTTAGATTCGGTACACATATTATCACATTGCTCAGATTTCAAACATATAAAATAATATTACACTAACGAGCATACACTTATTTTTTTTGGTATCTAATATATATTACAAAGTTTTCACTCAAATTTACATCTTCTTTGTCTGAAAATATATGGAGCGAGATAAACTTCATAACGTTCTACTTAGCATCATTCCAAGCTTTAAACTTGTGTTTCCTTTTAGGCGTGTTCTCGTGGACGAGCTGCCCATAGAGAGCTAAGAGCACGTAGCCTATGAAGATACTCTCCCAGACAAAGCAAACCTCGAGCAGCTTGTCTGGTCGTCAAGATCTTTGCCATTTGCTGCAATGTTTGTTGCCTCAAATGATCTGCCTGATGGTCAAATAAACAGATTCTTGAATCTTTTGATATAGAAACGGCACGTACTTTCTTTTGTTAACTTTGTTTTTTTTTTAAATACTTACTTGATTCACAAATCCTTCTAATGCTTGAAGATTCTCAATAGCTGCACCCATGTAAGATGGGTAATCATTGGACTCCATAACCACATCAATCACTATGTTTTCAGCTAAACTCTGCTGAAGTTTATCTATCCCTTGAGAGAGAGCATCCTCTGCTTGTTGTGATGATTGTTGAAGGTTTCTCACTTCCAAGATTTGCTGATCAGTTAATGGCTGAAGATACGGCATCACAACCTACAAAACAAAAGGAGTTAAATACATTTACATTTTGTCTACTAAAGTTAAGAGTGGCAAAAGGGTTTATACATTTAAAATGTCTGATGGACGGAACCCTCCAATCCACTGGAAGAATCTTTCGGTGGAAGTTCTCCACATTCCCGATATCAAGTAGAATACATCGGCTTTAGCTGCATCAGATTTCATTCTGAAGAGGTTGGCATAATGGTTCAAGCAACTCTCTACAAGCATTCTGAGTTCTATGTCGCTTATATGAGCTTGAAGCGCGGTTCGGATTTCGCTGACCCTCCTGCTTTGTTCTTCAAGCCAATGTGAATATTCCAGCTCAAATGCAGCAATACTAGGGTTGATACTCCCTGATGGTCCTACATAGCTCGAACCTGACGAGTACATTCCCTTAAAAAAGCAAATAGTCAGAATACAAAAACATAACATTTTAATCAGTCTTTTGACCATACAAGCTCACCTGCTGCTTAGCCTTTTCGAGTTCTTGCTCTAACTGCGCTAACTTTAACCGACTTTCTTCTAACTGTTGAACATAAGCCTAAAGAAACAAAACAAACTTAGTATAGTAGTAGTAAATAACTTTATGAGATTTGTTAGAACAAAGTGTAATCAAATTATATAGTTCTATATTATCGATTTCAACTCGTTTCTTTCATGATTTTTTAATCAGGATTTTTTAGGTCATATAAGATTATACCTTCTTTCTCAAGCGGCTTTTGCGAGCAGCTTCTCGGTTCTGAGCTAAACGCCGTTTCATCTATTGATAATATGTGAGAAGATGATATCAGTATCACAAAAATCGCCATTTTCTTTTATTAAAAAGGAATTTTGATTATGTTTGTTACAAACCTTATCATGGTTCCTGCCATCATCTTCATCATCTTGATGATCATTACTAGAAGGTTCTGCGTCCATCTGGTTATGAGAAGGGTAATTGGCCTGCACACAACTCCAACCATTAGCAAAAACACCTACAAATAACAAAAGTTCAGATTAGTTAAAGTATACATATATTAACCTTGGTGATGTTGTGATCCACTTGAATAACAGAGGAAGAAGCAGTGTTTGGACTATGATCGTTGATATCAGATTTGAAATCATTCCCCCAAGAGACCATTTGTTGAAATGGTTCATAGATTCCCAAGTCTCTTAAAGATGCAAGTTGAGTTGGTGAAGAACTCATCATTTCTTTATTCTCTAACATATCAAACAAAAACAGTTATATACTAATCCACAAGTATAAATAAAAGGAGATTTCTACTTTTTTGCCTTACCTTCACTTGTAGATCCAATAGCTTGCACCAAACTTACATTAAGCTCACTGACACAAACCTTTGAAGTACATTTCTGAGTTATCTATCGATTAAACAGACATATTTTTACCGACCGACCACAGAAAAAAATCTAAAGGAAGGAGAAGTTCTTGGAGTTCCTTTGGACACTTGCAGTAACAAAAAGAAACTTAGAGGTCAAGCGTTTCCATCATGGAAAGAGATGATAAAAAGGATTTGTTTTTCCTTTCTTGGCCTTTTCTCTTTCCTTTATTTATGTCCATCAGCTATAGAATAATTCTAATCGAGATTTATAATCAATTTATTTAAAGAAATAACATTAGTTAATTTGTAAAGCAATGTAACGTTTAACGACAAAACACTGGGGAAAAGAAAAAGAAGATGAGTCTTTCACAAAGCTGAAGGGTGACCTTATCGTGCGCTGAAGTACGCACGACATGATGTCATTAACCGGAAACTCTTGTAGATTTCCACACTCTACGGAGTCGACACGTTGCTCTGTCAGTTTATTATTCGGTCTGTTTGTGAATTTGTTACATTGGGTTATGCATTCCAGATCTAGACTCTGGCTTATGTTTTAGAACCTGGCTTATTAGTTTACTTTTTCGTTAAATTTGGTTGCCACAATTAAATTAAAAATATACATTAATTCTGCATAAAAATTTTAAAACGTTTGGTTAAATTATAAAAATCTACAAGAATAAGAATTAGTCATATTTTGAAATATCTAGAAACAGATTACATTTAAATGCGATTATGCCATCACCAATGCACCAAATCCTATTAGAATTTCACAATTAAGTCTAATAGGACAAGAAAGAATTAGGATAAGTGATTGTCCGAATAATCTTCATGTTCGGCAGAAAAAGATCCCTTAGAATTACTCAGTCCATTATTTTCAAAACCATTCACACCTTTTGTGTAGTTTATGTAGATGCATGCTCGTGGGTCTGCAAAAGAATCAATGTCTTTTTTCCCCAATAAATTAGGTTCACATAGGTGGAACAAAGATGTAGGATTTCTTTCCTTCTGATTTTATTTCACTAATTTTCTTTCTACAACCCTGGGTTTATTTGAGGTGGTCCATAAGGTTATGTATGCAGTGGCATCTTTGTGGTTAGTCTTCTTTCCTGACTTAGTGACAAATAATTGGAGCTTTAATGTCCCTACCAAACACAAAAGATAACATTTTTAAATCTTTCACTTATTTTTAAATCATGGATCTTAATTAGTTTGGCACCACTTGTGTAATAAAATCTGTGTGTTCAGCAAAGACAAGAATGTCTGTTTATTTAACCTTATCTAGCTTTGTTTCATGTTTTGGTTTTACTTTATCGAAAGTCCATCGGTAAATATTTATCAGTCCATATAATTTGAAAATATGAAACGGTGCGCTGATATAAGCAAAAAAATTACAAAAAAATGAGAAAAACATTATTGTACCATCATGTTAAAAACATATAAAAATTACCTCAGATGCAATATTTAGATTCTATTTTTATAAAATACACTCAATTAAAAATACCATAACATTTGAATTTAACGTTTAGTGATTGTGTAAGATTTAGTTTAACACTGTAGAATTAAATTTATAAACTTCTATAAATATTTTTTAAATATGTAAAAATGATTTAAAAGTTAATTTGTCTTTTTTCATTAAAAAATTATAATATTTTTAAAAATAATTATCATTTAAAGATAATTTGAATGTAGTATCAAATTTGAGTCGGAGGTTAAAGAATTTCTAAAAATCAACTGGTTGACTTGGTTGCAAGAAAGATCACGTATATGTTGGCTTGATTTATTCAGTATGGTAGTACCGAAGCTTTTCAAGTGTTTCATTTTATCACCTAGAGACATTTTTGTCTAGGCAGCAATAGCAACTTAGTTCAAAGTAAGACTTGAATCCAAGACCGACAGACTTAGGGCACCCGCATCAACGAGGCGGTGATGGGGTTCGTCATTTCACTTTTTAATATTATTTTTTTTAACTTTTTCGTTTGATTTAAAAAAAATTAATAATCATCTAATCGTGGGCCGCCATGTGGTATGGGGCCCACGAAACAGTAAAGACCCGGATTCACCCCAGACTCTGCACGCGACGGATTTAGGGAAATTTGATTATTTTAATATTTTTTTAGTTGGAAAATGTGTGAACTCTGGTTATAAACCTTCAATGTGGCTGCCATTAGAGCATCTGCATCAATAAACTCTCGTGGAGTTCACACAGATTTCCAGAAAAAAACATTAAAATAATGAATAGTACTGATTGAACCCGGCTCTTCCCAATGAATATCTACTAGGCGAGTTTATCACTGTTTCCCAATAAATTAAACAGTAAAAAAATTAAAATATAAACCCCAAAAGAAGTTCACTAATACAAATGTTCTTACGTCTTCTCTCAAAATTTTATTCTTTATCACAAGACTTCACTGATTGGTTATATTTATATATTATAGATTAGAATTTACAATATGCGTCATTTTTTGGAAATCCAGTGTACTGTACATTATCAATATATCATTCACTAAACTAATTTCAAGAAAAAGCCATTCTTTTACGTGCATATTTTATATTTATATTGCATGCATTATATACATCTCTGTTACGTGTTACATTTGACGGAGAAAAAGATAGTATGATAACAAAATTAAAGTTACGTACACTACACACATTTCTACTTTTAATTCATCACGAAGACACCGATCTTCCACTAGTTTCGGTATCTTCTCTCTCTTTTTCGTGTATGATCACAAAGTTACGCATTTTTTGCTTTTCCCTGTTATCTTCTCTGTACATTCTTATCAAATACACCTGAATATCTATCTTTTAGACTTCCAATGTTATTACGAGTTGCATATATTTACAGATTTTGCAGCAGAGATAGTTTCTTGCACGCCTCTCTGAGTAATTATTCAAATTGCTAACATGAAGGGCATAATTAATGTTTTTTTTATAAAAAGAGTACGTACTTGTTTTTATATAGTTTGGATTCTTATAGTTGATAGTTCTATGGGAAATGGATTGCAGTCTCATACTAAATGGTTTAAACTAAAGACCGTATGCATTAAAAACAATGGTCTAAAGAGACTATAAGATAGTATGGTCTGAGATTCTTGAAAAATATACAAAAATTACATAATGCATTAGTGTTTAGAATATAATCTAGAAGACAATCAAGTTCAAAATTAAAATGTTTTTAGGTTTTATGCGTAGGAAGAAGAATCAAAGATATATCGTACTACTGAGAAAATAAAAACTGCGTATCTATCATGCTCTGAGATTCTTGTGGATGAATGATCATCCAGGCAAAAAAGGATTCGAATATTAGTAATATTGCTTCACGAAGAATACTTAATTTTCTCTATTTATTACATTTTTACAAAATAAAAGGGAATATATCAAATATAAAATAGTATTGAAGGAGGCATATTTAGACATAGTTGTATACTAATTCCTTTGATATAAACCGCATGTCGTTCAAAGATTCGAACTTGAAGTGAACTGAGACTGATACTGTCTTCGCATGCCAAAAGTAAATAAAACTAGATTCTCTTATG
The DNA here is from genome assembly GCA_026261945.1 of Hirschfeldia incana. Taxonomy (NCBI): domain Eukaryota; kingdom Viridiplantae; phylum Streptophyta; class Magnoliopsida; order Brassicales; family Brassicaceae; genus Hirschfeldia; species Hirschfeldia incana. The sequence continues at coordinate 7,235,329 of JABCMI010000011.1, read as the reverse complement.
TTAAGTTGGTTTAAAAAAATTGGTTAGATACAAATATATATATATACAGTTCTCATAACCACATATGCTTTAATAAACTCTTACGACACTGAAATTAATTACCACAAATCTAAAATGATATTCCAAATATATAACAATATATAACAGTATTACAAAAATACTTATGACTCTCTCCGCTCTGCCTCCCCTACTGTGTCATGGCATCAACAAGTGTGGTTCTCAGGTGGTATCCCAAAACATAAGTTTCTTGCTTGGTTGTTTGTCCTAGACAGGTGCCCCACCAAAGACAGGATGGCAAGCTGGGGACTGAGTACTGATGAGACATGTATTTTGTGTAACTCTGCACCAGAATCGAGAGACCATTTATTCTTCTCTTGCAGTTTTACTTACTACATCTGGAGCGCCCTCCTTAATCGTAGCCCTATAGCTGCTGCTCCATCCCTCTGGAATGATGCTCTCTCTGCTCTAAAATCGGAATCGTTCTCGCGTGAGTGGCGACTCCTACTCCATCTCATCTGGCAAGCAACGATTTACTTCTCCTGGGCTGAACGAAACTCGCGTATTCATCGCTCAACCTATCGATCTCCTTCTTCGGTTTTGAAAGAGATAGACCGCCTCATTAGACGTAAAATTGCAGGGATCCGACTTACTGATCCGGCTTTCTCCTCTGCCTTGTTTCAAACCTGGATTACTTGACTCCTCGGCAATATATGATCTTCTCTACTCTTTCATTCCACTGATGTCAGTTACTTTGGGTTCTTTTGGGTTCAAGTTAGGTTCTGTTGATTGGCTCTTTGCCCACTAAGCTATGCTTTGTAAAACTCTTTGGTCTCATGCATTTTAATAGAATATAATTTAGCAAAAAAAAAAAAAAAAAAAAAAAAAAAACAATATCTCTTCAGTTTTACAAATAATATAAATACATTCATACATCTGTACATAGATAACTTTAATCACATGGTTATTCTAATTATTCAGAGTCTCCCAATTGATTAATTACGATATATTTAAAAAAAATGAAATAACTGACATATTCTTAATTTATGAATGTCTCTTTTATATGGATTAATAAATTACTTAATATATAATGTCCATTCGATAACCTAAAGAGTTTCAAAGATTAAAATGAAAACTTTTATTTTAAAGTTAGGACATAGTTCTATAGTACTGTAAGTAAAGAGAAGCACTTGCAAAAACAAATATATATATATCAATAAATATTCATTCAACAGTTATAAAAACTTCGAAAGTAAAGGAGGTGGATGGGCTCTTATATTTGCTTTTGTTCCCATTGTGTGGTATGAAAAAGGGACTGATCTTCTTTGTTGAGTGACTGAAGAAAAAGAAAATTTGTATAAATATTACTTATATTGATATGGTGGTTTCCTTTCCTTTTAATGGCCAAACAACCGGAGTATATTCTCACGTCACAAGAGCACATATGACTTTTGTTGTATCATGAAGCACCAGAGGACAGATGAGTGACTCACAAAAATATTTACCTCATTTAGCTTTAATTCCAGCAGAAGGTGTCAGGAATTAGATTAAAAAAACACCAATTATTTTTGTTCCAGCCTCCTGGATATGCCTATAATTGAGGATGCCTTATAGCCATATCCACAATCTGGGTTCCTGCCAAGATGCATTATCCTTTTTTGGTGGATCTTTGGGTATAAATATATCATTATATGAATCTGTAAGAGTAGATTTAGTGAACCTAGAGATGATCAATACTTGTGAGATGATTGAATACTGCATAAGTTGATGTGCAGAACGAGGATGGTACAAAATGGAACAAAATTCCATTCACCAATATATAGAGTTTTATCCATTTTCACATCAGGAAACTCCACCACTAGGTAGGATTTCGATTTGGAACATTATAGTAGCTAGTGTTTCACTACTAAATAGAGATATATGAAAAATAAGGGCAATCCAAATGTTATTATTTCTTTTGAAGGTAAAGGTTGCTACAGTTGACTTTTGAAAAATTTGCAAAAGTTGCTGCCTACATTATCTTCACTCAAGGAAGTTCATTCTACTTTTAGTGAGCTCGTGTCTATGCGTGTTGTTGAAACTGTTAAACGTTGGAAATGTAATATGAAGTGTATTAGTTAGGATACAAGCTCACATAGTCAATATGAAAGCAGAATGAACTTCCTTGAGTGAAGATAATGTAGGCAGCAACTTTTGCAAATTTTTCAAAAGTCGAGGATCCAGAAGAAACTTCCATAGTGAGCCACGACTTGCTTGAGATCTTGTTATGGAGTGCAGGCACTGCAAGCTTATGGACAACAGGATCCAGAAGCTGCACCATGTACCTGATCCAACACACAACATGGGAATGCTAATCCTCCGAATCAAATATATATAAATGATGATTATGAGTACAATGGCCTGCGGGAGTATTACCTGAGAAGATAACCAGTTTAAGGACAAGGTCGTGTTATCCTAAAGAGGCTGCGAGCTCTTTTGGCGGAATAAAGAGTGGGTTGGGATCTTGTGGTAAGAGAGCTTTGCGAATTCGACCATACTATCCACTACAGCCATCTTTGTTATGGCCATCTAGACTATCTAGTGCCACCTTATCAGAGTTACATTTAGTAAAACCATTCAATAAAAATGTGTTTGGTAACACAGTAGTCTAGAGAGAGAGAGAGAGAGACTCCAAGAGTGCCTCAAGAAGAAACAAGAACTTTCAACAGATGGTTGCCAGTTCGGGAGCTTGATGTTCACAAAAACAAAAAGCCTCAAACTATCAGCGTGAGTCGATTCGATAATGCTATATATATCTTTCAGATTGCGAGAGAGAGTCTCCGACACAGGCTTTTTTCCTGCGTCATACATATAGTATGTATTTAGACTTGTAATTTGGAGGCGATGCTAAATAAATAAGTGTATTTGATTGAGTGAGCATCTTCAGACTTTGTTGTAACTTATCCATTTGTAGCTGGAGCGTCTCATCCTAGAGGTCCATCCAACAATGTTGAGAAATTGATTTCTCCAGGTCAACTTCGAAAGAAACATGCATCAGACATCAGAAACATTGCTCAACTCAAGTTCTAAGAAAAAAAATCTAAAAGGTAAGAAGGTCTATTGCTTTAATCTGTTATTTGCTACTCGTTTTAAGGTTCCATTCGAAGCAGAGAAGTAGACAATACGTGAAACAATCAGTTGAATCACGAGAGGGACAGAGAAAGAGACCATATAAAAAGGTTTTGGTTCAAGTTCTAAGCAAGAATAGATAGTGAGTTCAACATAAAGATTCAGAATGAACCAAATTACGGCGTTCTTTACATTTCAACTTTTCAAATATTCCGGCTATGGTTAGTACTACATTTAGGATTCAAGATTAATTTGTGAGATACTAGAATTTCATCGTTGTTTCTCATGAACATTGTTATGAAATTTCATCATTGCTAAAAGTTCGAGGAAATTTAACTTTACTCCATTTTTTTTAATTATTAAATATATAAACTAACAAGAGATTTAAGGTAATATTGTACAAGAGAATACAAGGTAATATTTGACGTTTACTTTTTCTTAAACTTAATTCTTTATATTGTCTCCTTTTCATTACTTGCAAATGATAAAGTAATAAATATATATTTTGGTCGTCTATATAAAGTTAAGAGTATTTTATTTTGTTTATTTATGAGTGGTGTAATATATATTTTTTCTAAAGTAATAAACGGCAGCAAAACTAAAATTCTTCAACAACTAAAAAGCTAGCTGCAAATTGCGCTGAGTCTACCAATCTAGAACGTACTGTTCTAGCTGTTTGTATTTTTGAGAGCCATAGCACTGTGAGTTGTGACCAATCACAGCCGCTAAGAGTCCTTTACCCAATCACCCTCATATATTTTCCACTATTCATACTTTTGAACATCCACTAAACTCTTTTTTATTTCATTTTCTCTTTTATTTTACCCACTACTCTGCCTTTTAAAAGTGTTTGCCTCAATCTTTTTGTTAGTAATACTTTGGAGTCTTTATAAAAATGCTGTGTGATTTTTCCTATATAACTAACATATAACGAGAGCTGCAAGATAGTCTTATTTTTAAATGTATAATGTGGAACAGCGAAATTGTTGTTGGATAAGTGATTTTTATAGACACTTTTACGTACTAGTGGTTGATAATTAAGTAATATAACTATCTTCTTATCTGATCATATGATATATATGAGTGGGTTATTCTGATTTTAAAATTTAAAGATCTTCTTATATGAGTTGTAAACTAATACTCCCTCAGTTTTATATTAAGGTCAGTTTAGCTCATTTTTCTTGTTTCATAAAAAGTATCATTTTACAATACAAATGCAATTTATACAATATTCCGGTTCAAAATCAATTGCAAAATACATTTATTTTATAAATAATTATCTTTATCTAAAATATTATTGGTTAGATATGCGATATTAATGAAAATATAAATGCATTGTAATGAGTTTTCTAACATATGTGAAAAGTGTAGGAGTGACATTATTTGTGAAATGGAGAGAGTAGAAAGGAAAGAAAAAGATAAGTGGCAGTAATGAAACTACTAATATTTCTAACACCCGTTACATATATTTTCTGATATATATAGTTTTCAGTGCCTAATATTGTTGACACGATAGGACAATGACATGATTTTGCAACACATGTTTAGTTCGGGTCGGTATAAAACTCATCAAGTAGCTATATTCAGTACAGTTTTTACAAAAGCCCCACTCTACATAAATGCATATGTTTTTGCTCATATATTAAGTTCATAATTTACAAAGTTTACCCACTATTTCTAATATTACAACCCACACGGTAAAATGAAAGAGAAGAAACTTTAACAAGTCACATGAAAAAAAGAAAACAAAAGAAAAGGAAAGTAAGAGAACTTTTTCTTGTTCTTCTTGATCACTCAATTGCCATGGGATCCGAAACTTTAGCAGAGCTTTTCTTCACTCCTGGCTTTCCAATAAACCACCGTCCGAATCTTCTCGACCCACTCTGTTTCACCGGCGTTTTAATGACCTCCCGGAGCCCTCCTCCGGCGATCTTTTCGTCCCCCTCGCCGGTTACCACCGCAGGTTTGGCAGGCTTCTTCATACTCTCTCTATGAAACTTCCTCACCGTATAAACATCTGCGATAGCTAAGGACATCTTTTATAAATTTAGAAGATTAAAAGAGCCTTAAGTTTTTCCTTAATTATTTGGAAAGATGAGTGTTGTTGCATTTTAGAGGGAGAGGTTCGGGGCGTTATTTATAGATAAAACCTGGTGGGGTCCCATTTTACTGAATATATTGGCCTTGTTTGCCACGTAATATATATACGTATATCCCTACAAATACGTAGACCAATATATGGTACACATCTACTTCGAACTGATCTTGGACAAAACGTGATAATGCATTCTCTTTAACTCCTAACTATTTTTAAAAGTACCATACACAGATCTTAAGATTGAGGTGTAATCCCAATTAGTTTATTGCTTTCACTTAATATTCATTACTATTATTACATTATAAAATATAAAATATGGGTTCCGAATCACAGGAAAAAAAATGGGTAACTAATAGATTAAAACACATTAATTATTCAGCATTGTGAAGAAGTGCGATAAATCTTACAAAATGGTTTAAAGTGATATCAAAATGATGCATAAAGACATAAACCCTCATAATGCAAATATAACTATCGATTATAATCATTTATACAATATTTTTTAATAGTTTGTAATAATATAATTAATTATTGTTACAAACATATCTTAAGATTGCTATATTATATTAAAAATTTTGGTATGGTCTATTTTCAAAAATATATATAGCCTCTTAAATTTTAAGAACAGTAATGTTATATATGTCTCTTTCATTGAAGTTTGTAGGAAAATCTAAGTCGTAGTTACTAACTATTTAAAGATTGTATCCGGTTATGTTGTTCAGAGGAATACTTGGAGCACCTCCAAATGGTAGAGATATCCGCATTAGATTATTAATGACAAACAATACTAATACTTTAACAATAGTTTAGTTCTTATTTAATTTTTGTATTTAATAGAAAGATTGATCAACTGAAAAAGGACATTCGTAATCAAGAGTTTTATAGGGGTTCTTCAAAGTTTAACCGGAAGAACTTCTTCTGACACACTCTCCTTTTTTGTTTTATTTGTTACAACCCCAACAAAAACCTACCACCTATGGAATTGGCCTTATATGTTCATAAAAGACGACAGTAGTATTTAAAGTCAATCAATTACATCTGTAGCTAGAAACTGTAAAAGAAAATTATATGTATTGTCGATGATTTTTCTGAATCTACATGTATATGTCAAAACTTTGAATTTTTAGAACTTGTACCAAGTTAAACATGTTTTTTGACGGAAAAATTAGTCTGAATTAGCAACATAGTTGATGACTTAGACCTCACTATATATTTGGTCAGGACAGCGTAGACAGTCACTAGCTAGCTAATTAATAAATAACTTTCCTGTTAAAGGCGTTAATTATTAACTTAATCCATAATTGAATTCAGAATATGTATATCTGGTTGTCATGAAATATTATGTATTGTCGAAAAAAAGAAATTATTTTAATCCCAAATTTCTCAAATATATATATAAGTTTTAGTGGCTATGTATACACTAACTCGTTCTAAAATTTGAAAGTGCATCCATAAGTTTTTGAAGTACCAACGGTTGATCGCAAAACATAATATTTCATGACAAACGTTTATTTGGACTTTGGATTTTGGTCCAACAATTTACTTGACAATTGATCTACATAAAAATAAATTTGAAATACATATTTATTTCCGTAAGGCGAATCGGATGCATAACGCTAACTTAAAAATTAATTGTTCAAAGTGAAAGTATGATGGCTGTTCCAAAATATGAAAACAATTAATAAACAAACTATAGAGATTCGGGTTATAAACAATCCACGATATCTTCGGGAAGGCCTGAGAGGAATCTGACTCGGCCGCCATTTTAGCTTCCGAATGACAATGGAGTCCATCACAATATATTCACCGAAATGTCTCTATCCATAAACGTGTCCATTTAAACAATTAACAAGCCAAGAACACAAAGTATTTCAGACAAAAAGAACATAAAATATTAACTATTAAGTATACAGATATTCTAAAGTTATACCCATTTATATTGCATTTTGCAATTGTTGGTAGTGGACTTCAGAGTCATGTTATAATAGTCATTCTACAAGTATTTTTTGAATTAAATGTTAAACTAAACTAAAATAAAAACATTTTTACATCCTAGTGTTTCCTTTGTTGTTTTTCTCCTATACAAAAGCTGTAAAAAGAACTACCATAGGTGCTTATGGTTAGGTTCTAGAACTTCTCACTTAAAATTTTTGCCAATCATCATTCCATACTTCTTTTTATTGGTTTCAAACATATTTTTCGACTATCAATTGTTCTTTCAAACAATCGCTGTGAGAATAAAAGTAGAGTTTCACTTTGAATTAGTCATTTTGCTGAGCATAAGTTGTCCTTCATTCGATCTTTAGTTTTTTGTACGATTTTTAGCTTTATTTTACTGTCAAGCATGCCTTCGAGATCTTCTACTTCAATAGTAAAGTTTTATGTTCTTCGAGCCTTTCAATATAAGTTTGGTGTTTAAAACAAACTTAGAATCTGATCTTCCCTTTTTGGTTTTAAAGAATGTAAAAAGAATGCCATTTCTTGCTTTTTTTGGTTTTGTTTTTGGTTTTTGTATGGCTTCTGTTTGTTTTTAGTGACGTTTTTACGGGTTTTTGATTATTATCATATCATCGTTTCGCTCTCGCACCTTCTATTATTAAGTGGTAATATCAGATAATGTTCGATATATTCCTGATTCATTCTATTTTAAGTTATATAAAATTATATCATATCTTCTCAAAGATCCGGTACTCTTTTTTCCGTAAAAAACAACAAATTCAAATATCGATATTCACCACGTGGGTTAACTTGAGATGACCTTATTGCTTAAATCGAAAGTCACGAAGAACAATTAGAAGATTCTTCTTTTTTTGAGAAATAGCAAATCGATAATCATTTTCACGCTGGAAAAAAATTATGCAAGATAGTTTTTCCTAATATAACATTTAACATGCAAAACAGCTACATAAAGATTGCATTACGATATCCTTCTTCAAAAAAAAAAAAAAAATATTGCATTACGATAACACATACAATCATACATAGTTTTTTGTAACTTACACATATCATAATCTAATTGTTGTCCTAATAGACATGAATCCTTTTTATTGTTCAGAAAATATTAAATTCGCTTTAAATGAAAATAAAATAATAAGGTTCGATCGCACTAGTTATTACAATGATATGATTTTATTAATTGGTAAAATATGGTTTGAGAAGATGTGCGATCATTTGCAATGAGTTTCTTTAATAAAAAGGAAAATTTGCAATTAGCTTTTTGTTGGAAATTTGTAAAAAAACATTAAACATAAGAGTTTTTAGCAGATATACAACATGTATTGTAAAATGTACCCAATGTATACAACAGTTTCCTCTCTCTTCCCTCTTTTTCCTGGTTTTTCCGGCGATTCAACGCTAGCCTCTCCGGCGATCAGTTTCGACTGTTCTCACCGTGAGAGGGCCCCCTTTCTGTGTCTCATCCCTTCCTCCTTTCGCTGATCTTCATTTGGACCTGGTCTTTTCTGTCGGTTGTTAGTAGGGTGGGGTGTTTATGGCGGTGGTGGTTGCGCGGTGGTCCGGGGTTTTGGCCGGGGCTCTAGCTTCATGAACCAGATCTGAGGGGTCGGATCTGGAGCGTGGACCCCAAGCTCTCCTCGGTTCTCTATTCTAGATCCACGGCGGTGAAGTGTTTTCCGGCGAAATGGCGTGGTGGTTCGGACTCTGTTTGGGCGGTGGCTTGACGTAAAGGTGGCTGGTTTCTTCAGATTTGGACCTCTGGTGGCTTGCTTTATTAGCTTGCATGTTCGTTTGAGGACGGCGGACTGAGCTCGAGACGGTGGGCTGTTAGAGGCGGTGGAGGCGAGTGGGTTGCGGGGAGAGGTCTAGATCTCTTCAAGCGCTTGCTCCGTACCGGCGAAACCGACCGGATCTGGTGGTCTCCTCATCCCTTTTACGCTTTTTGTATTTCTTTTCAGGTTTTCTACTCTGGTGGCTTTCTTCTGTCGCGTCTGGTGGGATATCTTTTCCTCCTTGCTTCTCCGGTTTCCTTTCCGTCGGCAGCTACTCCATTTTCCGGCATGTTCAACCTTGGTGCTCCGGCTTAGGCGATAAACTGCAGTCGACGTGGCGCCTCTTCGGAGGAAGGTTCCGGCGGGTTTCATTCGGTGGCGGCCGTCACTGCTTTTGCCTTTCATGGCTGCTAGGGTTTTCTAGGTTCTTCCCGGTTTAGTAACCCGGTTTTTGCGATTGGTTTGGTTCTGTTTTATTTTTTTTTAATTCCAGCTGTTTGTATGTTTAAAAAAAAAAAAAAAAAAAAAAATTTAATATGAAAGCCAGTTAAAAAAAAAAAAAAAAAATGTACCCAATGTATTAAAAGGTACAAAAAAACCATATTATTTGTAAAATGTACATGCAAAAATAAATTAAAAGGTGAGTGAATATTCGTCTACATAGTGTTTGTGTAGAATAAAATGACGACGCTCGTGGCTGTGCCAAGTCGCCAAGATCTATTGCAATTTTTAATGCATATGACAACATTGATTCGATCTTCGATAATCGTTTAAAGTTATAATCGTTCAAATTATTTATACACTCCACGCCTGCCTGTGAAGCGGGCAACAACAGAAAAAGCAACTCCGTTTTCTTTAAACTCATCGCAATCAGAATATCAGATTTATAGGGTATAATAATAGGGGCACGCACTTTATTCGATATTCGAAACCACACTCGAATCCAATCCAAAAAACCCAAACCGAAATAGCAAAATACCCGGACGATATTGATTTAGGAAAGATTTGATATCCGAATCCGAACAGGTAAAATCTAAACTCGAATAGATATTCCAAAATAACCAAACATATATATATATATATATATATATATATATATATATATATATATATATATATATATATATATATATATATATATATATATATATATATATATATATTTAACCTTATATTTCTACTTTATTTTCATTTTATTCAAAATATTTTTATTAACCTTATACATAATTTAAAATTAGATAATATCTTATAATTATAGATTGCTATTCACTTGAAAAGTATGTCAAACTTTTTGTTTTGTGCATTAGCAAAAATTGTATCTAAAATTCTAAAACAATAATCAACTTAATTTCTCTTTATTTTAAAAATTTATCTCCAAATCTATTAATCATTTGATCTATTGGAAAATAAAATAAAATAATAAGTTACGGGTGTATTTTTAAGTACAAGAAACTTGAGCAATGAAAATTTTATTTTTTTTTCCAAAATCTTAATATCTGAAACCCGACTCAAAATAACCGAACACGAACCAAAAATATATGAATTTGACCTGAAATATGGAAATACATGAATGGATATTATGTCCCTATACCGAAATATCCGGAAATTCAAAATACCTGATCCGAACCCTAACATCCATCCCTATGGTTTATATACAAATATTTGGAATCCATAATAACATAAACATAAGTTATATTAACAATTAACTAAAGAGTTTCTTAAAATATTTTAGTTTTAAAATAAATCCTTAATTTTTTTTTAAAAAGAATATCTAACTATTATCGTGTGATATTCTGTTTAAGAAATAATAAAGGAAAATTTGCTTGTATGACGTTCAAAGAAACAATAATTCATTCATCTACACTGACCGATCACCGATGATTTAGATATTGGATAGTCTAGGATCCATTTCAGTTTCGATTCAGTGTTCCTAGGTGATACTAAATCTCGTCGGTTGTATGTCAGATTTACAATCTCTTAAGGTTGTATAATCTTATATTCACAAATTGGTTAATGAAAAGTCTTTGTTGAGCCAAAAAAAAGTCTAGCTAACAAAGATAAACTAAAAGAATATCCCAGGCACCAAAGTTTTTTTTTTTTTTTTTTTGGTAAAAATGTTAAGATTATATTACCAATTTTCTGTTTTAGACAGAATTACAGAGATAACAAGAAGCAGAACAATAAAGAAAACAACTACACTAACTAAACAACAACTCAAACTGAACCAAGAAGAGGAAGATACAACCAGCAAAGAGCCCACACAAAGGAGCCATCAGAGATGGTACAAGTCGCTTGCCGCAAACAGATGAACCGCAGTGAAGAACGAGATCCTGAACCCGGAAGAAGTTGGCGAACCCGATGAACAGGTCTTAATGATAAGTGCATCCAAGAACAGCTTGCTAATGACCTCCTAATCCGATTCCAACAAGCACAGACCGCTCGACTAGAGACCAAACACATCTACTAGCTAGTCGAGTCTTATTCAAAACACCAACAAACACAGGCCGCAAAGACACAAACCTGAAGACGAGCTAAAAAAACTGCACAAAAGAGGGTTGAGAGACAGCTGCCAAATTCACACGCAGCTCTTCGGACCAACCAAACAAGAGCGCCGGAAGAGCACATCCACCGGAACACTACATCACCAAGGCGCCAAGGCGAGAGATTCCAGAGCTGGGATGATGTGATCAACACACAGAGACACGAGCACCTACCCGAACCGAATGACCACGCGGAAAGGATAAGACTCACCATGGACAGATTCTGAAAACCAGAGGACTGACCGGCAAACGGAGCATGAAAGAGAAAAATGAAGCACAGCCGTAAGGAGGAAGACCGGAAGAAGCTCACAGCAGGGAACCACCACAAGCGCTACGAGAGAGAGGCCGCGAGAGGAGGAGGACAGGGAGAATGCACTTGAACCAAGCTGGAACCAAAGCCATAGACGACTCGTTGTCCTAAGCGAGGTCAGAGGTGAACGCGCTAAGACCAGGAACCACCGGCTCGCCACACGACGAGAACCAGAGAGTCGTGGAACACGCCGACGCAGAAGAGCCCACGCCGTATCTCCCGAGCAAAAGCAGACCGCGAAACCGCTTTCAACGAGACACCAAGTGAAAGTGAGAAGCACGCGCCGTCGCACCGCTTCGCCGGGACACCGGAAAGATAGAAGAGCAGGGAAACGAGCAGATCCATGACGAAGGAGCCACCTCACAAACTCACGCGCCGTCAAACAGAGGGAGACGCCGTAGATCTAAAGGGAAAGAAGAATGTCCGGCGAACCCCAACCCAAAAAGCCGACCACAACCTCCACCCTCCGCTACAAGCCCACCTCGTAGAGTCACCAGAGAAACAAGCTAACGCTGGATTCAGCCTAGGTCCTCCGCCGGCGAAGCTCAAACCTCCAAGGACGACCACATATCGGGGGGGGGGGGAGCTAGAGAGAGAGAGAAGGGCAAAGAGGAAAACGAGGAAAGGGGCAAGGAGGAGCCCTCCGGTGCCGGAAGGTGGACACGGACTCACCGGAGGCAAACGGCAAAAGAGATTTGAGAGAGAACTTTAGAGAGAGAGAGAGATTTGCAGTTTAAAAATAAATAAACAAACCACATCTTGGCACCAAAGTTTAACTATAAGATATGTTTTCTTAATAGGCACTTTTCTTTTCGGATTAACTTTTTTTTTATTTTGATATAATTCTGCATAACAACTTTAGTAGCAACACTTTGTATTATAGAATTAGATAATTCTTAATAGGCAACTTTAGAATTAAGCTACACCACTTTGTATTATAAAATTTGGAGATTTAATTTCCACCTGGGTCGGATGGTATCTAATTGATTAATACTCTTTTCGTTTTACAAAAATTGTCACTTATACATTTTTCATACATATTAATAAATTCATTAAAAATACATTTATAATTTCATTAATATCATATATTAAATCAATAGTATTTTAGATAAATAGATTTATTTATAAGATTAATATATTTTGCAATTAGTTTTGAGTTGAAAAATCGTATAAATTACATTGATATTGTAATATGACATTCTTTATAAAACAAGAAAAATGAATTAAATTGACACGTAATATGAAACTGAAAGAGTACTATATTTTCTGTTCGAATGGATTTCTTTAACAGTCGCAAAGATGAAACATAAGCAGAGTAATTGCTTCAGTTAGGCTTACTAAGTTACATCTGATGATAACGCACGTGATACTATCATTGGTTTGCCACGTCATATGAATGCGTTACCCTGACCATTGATTGTTGAAATGTTACCAATCGGAACCAATCATTCTCCACAACTGCAGATCTTGAACTAATGTGACCCAACCATTTTTACACAGCCATAATTCTATCTATATACACTGAGGCTCAATTTCAGGTATAAAATTGAAAACTTCAGCGTAGGAACTTACTAATTCTTGATTATAACAGTTTGTAAAATCATTTACTGAGTTCTGATACAAGTGTAACTAAGCTTAAAAACAGAAGTTACAAAAGGACAAGAGCAAAAGGGTCATTTCATAACCAATCCACAATATCTTTGTATCAGCTCATGTTATGTCATATTATCATGACATGCCATCATTTTTTTCCTCACCCATTAACTGTGTCAACTCATTTTATGTCACATTGTCATGTCATATCATGCCATACCATCAATTTTCATCACCCATTAACTGAGAGTGGACACACTCCCTTCTCCATCTTAAGATGTTATGTCCTTTTCTAAACAAGCTGAGAAAGAAGAAGAAAAAAACTTACCCTACATCTACAACTTTCCACAATGAGTGTACTCATTGAAGCATATGTGTAGGAGAAGCACCCTGGCTTTTCAACTTTTCTTTAGCCAGAGCACATGTGTAGTAGAAGCCTGGCTCATTTGGAGATTTTTGATGAATGTTGGTGATCACACGATCAGAATTAAGAAGAGTGATCAATGGTTACTATGTAAATGTTAAGTAACAGATTGATACGCCATTACTACTAAATCATATGCCATTACTACTTAGTATTTGATTGCATTGTATATATCAACTTCTATAATTAGCTACACCTAAATTCTCATCATTCCTTGGACCATAGATATCATTGTAATCTCTTTGAGAATCAATAAGACAACTTCTCCACAGTAAATATATATACATGATACGTCCTGTGAACGTTTAAAAATGTACATGAATCTTTGTTGATATTTTAGTAGGAGACCATATCTTCCTAATTTATTATTAAAGAGATAAAAACATTATTATTATGACATAAAGAGGAAACTGACTTCTGTAATGGAGAGTAGCTTGGAGCATTGTGTTTGGCTGTTTTCGACGAACTTTCAAGTACAAATTGAGAGCTAAACCGGTTAAGAGAAATGTAAATTCTATTAACCAATTTCAAACCGGAACTTAAAAACGGTTAGCATTTCGGTTGAGTCTCAATTTTCGCGCCACCTTCTCAGTCAAGTAACAAACTCCATTCGATCTCTCCGAACCCTAACTTCTCTTCTCCGAAGGAGCCAAAGACGAAGATCGATGAAATATCTCTCGTCGCCTGTGATCTCGGAAAGTTCTCCTTCTTCCAGCCTCTCTCCGAGAATCCTATGCTCGGCCCTTCCGCTTCTACGTGAGTAACTCTTCCTCCCTAGGATCCGTCTATGGTATCTACCTCTAATTGATTGCGTACGAAGGTGCTTCCTCTTCTTCGTATATCAATAGGTTTGACCAAATCGAAGGAAACATCTCGTTCTTTTTTTTGTTGTTCTTTGTTGCTTTTAAACGACTGGGTATCAAACTCTGTGCTTTTTATATATTACTCTGTGTTTTCAGCTTAGAGCACATGGGAAGGTCTTTTACTGGAATGCTCTTGGTGATAAACATGAGATTTGGTGTGTTCTGACGTCTCCATGGCTTCAGTGCTTCACAGCGGATTGTTTCATCTTTTCAGCAATCTTGAGAGCTTCATTTCCGTTGGGTTATACATGGAGCAACGATATGAACCATGTAAGACTAGAGTACTTGACCTCGGCTACTTCAATTTAATCTGTTTTTGATGAACATCACATAAGTAAATGGTTTTTCTTTGGTTCTGTAGTGAGGATTTTGCATTAATATATACCTTCCTCACTAGGATTGTTGGTAGCTTGTTTGCTGTGTTATTTGTTCGAAACATCCCATCAGTACGTTTTGGTGCTGCTTTCTTTGGACTCTGATTGGAGCTATGATCTCTGCACTTGCCAGGAACTGGAATCTATATAGCTCCAAGGTCAATCATTTCTTGTGTTTTCTTATTGTCTCCATAGTTATCTATATACCTTTGCTGATTGTGATTTCTCTTTGTTCCTTGCTACAGATTTCAGCATTGGTGATCATAATCACTATCTCCACTGTCAATTTCCTAATAGGCTTCCTCCCTTACATAGACAACTTTGCAAATCTCGGCGGTTTCATATCAGGACTGTTTCTTGCGTTTGTGCTATTATTCACCCCACGGCTGACACAAGACCCTCCACCCCACAAGGGAAAGTTGTTTGAAAATAATATGAAGAGTTCCACAAGGCTTAAAGAAATTTTGACATGCAGGTGTTTAGGGTTGTAAGCCTGGTCTTGTTTTGTGGGATATGAGTTTATCTTTTAACTTCTTTCTTGTGACATGAAAAAGATTATCTCTGTTTGTTTTTTCGGACTTGCTGGGGTTCTAATATCGGCGAGCTGAGGTCTCAACCGTCACTGCCATTGGTGTCGCTATGTTGGCTTGGCTGTGTTCCAACCAGACAATGAAGTTGCGGCGACATGACTACTTCATGCGAGGTATATCATCTAAACCCTTAAAGCTTTATGTGACCCTCATTCTGGAGTTCGAGTCTTTTACCTACTAGTCTACTACACAAATCATATCTGAATTTTAGAGGCAGTGGTCTAACACTAACATGCATGGCGAATGGAAGTTTCGACGGATATTCCCTTACACTAACATCCCACAAGCCAGGACACAAGACCTCTGCACGCTCGTCTTCTCTTATAACACATGACCAGGTTTCGACTCCTTTATACTTGGCATACTCATATAAGTGCATATAATACCAACACTCTCATAATATATAAGCATTTAGTCAATTCTTGGTACTTTTATGGCACAACAAATAAGGTGATAGGATGAGACGGTTGTCTTAGTTCTTGATGCTAAAGTCTACCAAGCTTTGTCCCATATAAGAACCCAGTAGCCGTATTAGTTGCTTACATAAACTTTACCCCCAGTAAAATAATAATAGTAGTAAACGATCAGGTTGATGGTGAGCGAGATGTTCACCACAATGTGTCTGAGAAATTGGTAAAAACAAAACAGATTGTCACGTGGCAAACCAAGAAAACGTCAAAGCAGAAAGACCAGATACTTATATATATATATAGTGCGATTACTACTACTTGAAACTTGAGAGAGATTCCAGAAAGATCCAAAAGTCCTTCATTCACTTAACCTGTGAACACAAAAAAGCCTTATCAAGTCAAACAAGGAACTGGACTGTACACTGAAATGCATTACATGTGCAATATTCCGAGAAATGACAAGGATTGTAATAAATAAGAACTACCTCAGTAGTACATTCTTTGTGGCTGTTGGAATCTTGAGGGAATCATTCACATGCCTTGAGAAGCATATGTGAAGCACAACTGTGTCTCATCCACAACTTCATTGTCACAAGACTCTTTGCTTCTATCCTCTTCATACAATCCAAACTCAGCAAGATTGCTCTCAGAAACCTCCTGCACGTTAATGATCTGGCCAAACAGCTGAATCGAGTTAACTCTTACAGCGTGGCCTCGGTTTCCAACTAGTTCAATTCCAGAGAAGTTAGTGGTATTGCTATAAGGCGACAAGTCATCTGACGGCTGCGGGCTGCCATAGTTCATCCTCTCGGTTCTCAGCCAAGGTAGTGGACTAAAGAAGTTATTGGTGTTTTCTCCAATGAATCCGGTTGAGTTAAAAGACCCAAAGTCATAATGCCAGTCTCCCTGCATGCCAGCAGGAAACGAGAACAAATAAGGAGGACTTGGATCCACAGCTTGTTGTCCTCTTCCAGAATAGAGAATTTTTCCTTGTCCACTCGCGCTATGGGGATACTTCAACCTCTTTGCCGGAGAGTAAGTGGGTAGAAGCTGACTTGAGTTAGCAACGACTTCAACTTGCCAAGGATTCACCCTCTTCAAGTTTTGCAGAATCTCAGGTTCATCCCATGTGATCTGCTCAAACTCAAACCAAACAACTTAATCAAAATCAGATCATTAAAGGCTCACACACACAATATATATATATATATATATATATATACCTGAAGCTGTTTCCATAAACAAGTTTGTTGAAACGTGGAGGAGACAGTGCCGTGAAACCATGTAACCTGCGAAGAGTCCACAGTCTCAATAGCCATCTTAACTCTAGTACCAGGAGTCCAGTAACCAGCCATGGAGACCTCAACATCCTCTGCCTTCACCACGAACTCTGACCATCCCGCCGTCGGATAATAAACCACCTCGAAGGGATATCCCTGCACCGCCTTGCTAATCGCCTCAGAGACAGCTTCAACCGTCAACTTCCCTTTCCCACTCCTCCTAAACTCTCCTCCCCCTCCGTAGTACTCATCCTCCTCGCCGCTGATTGGCGCTCGCCTTACACCTACATACATCTCATCAACCGATTTCCTCATGAACACGACTGAATCTCCAGCGATGAGCTTCTTCTCGTTGACGAACTTGCTCCACCCGGTAGTTAACAAGTGCCGCCGCGGCGTAGCGCGGTAGGTATGCCGGAAGTCCCAGACGACGCCGTGTATATCGGCGAAGAACAGCTTCTGCACCGGAGGATCGGCGTTGAGATCGAGCGGAGGGAAGACGAGGTCCGCGCAGCGACGCGGGACGGAGAATCCGCCGCCGCTGTTAGCGTCTGACGGCGTTAAAGTCTTCGCGAAGGTAACCACCGTCTTGTTGTCGTCTTCTTCGTCGCTCCTCCCGAATCTGGAGAGCTCGGAGGATATCGGCTGCAGCGAGAGGTGAGCGAAGACCTCGTCGGTGATCGGATCGGCGAGTAGCTCGACGGAGGAGACGACGCAGGGAACGGGAGCATATGAGGAAGAGGAGATGAGCGAGGAGGAAAGGTGAGAGTGCTCGATATGGCCTTGAGGGAAGTAGTAAACTCTGGAGTAGAGAGAGGGGATTTGAACGGAGGCGCCTGCGCAAGCGCGCCAGATCTGAGGGTCGACTTCGCGGGACATAGGCGGTTGTTTTCTTCACTGCAGAGAGAGAGAATCGGAGGAGGGATGATGAGAGAGAGAGAGATAGAGAGATGACAGATTTGCTTTTTTACGCGGTTACGGGATTTTATTCGAATTTTTCCAGTTTCTGCTACACGACAACAAACTTTATACAGTCGCCATGCTATTTTACACAACTATTTTACACCGTCGGATGGCGCGTGCACACTCGGTCTCTTTTTTTTGTTTCTCATTTTTTGGTTCCATTTATTATGATGCGTTATAAAGACAAGATTATGTCTTGGTCTGTGATTAAGAGCTAATTAATCTGTTTTACAGAAAATAAAATCAACGTTGTTTTGTCTAGTTTTTCACATCATTTTGTCCGAGTGAAACTATTTTTTGTGGAGATCTATTTTGTTTGTCAGCGTTTTGAGGAGATGGATTAATTAAAAAAGTCGGCATGTCAATTTTCTCATATAACATTTTTTTTCACCTGTTTGTTTAGCACATTTTCAGCCTTCTATTTACCCTCCGTTGGCCTGTTTCTGTTCTCGCACGTTTCAGTTTTCTTTCAACACACGGACCATTATCACATAAAGGATACGATATCAAATAAGATAATGTAATAATGTAACACACGACAATTATACCAAATAAGCCAAATGACAGAGTGTTATCATAACAAAATAGTTTTAAAATACTGATAAACGGAAATAAAAATCCATTGAAAGACAGTAAAACGTCATAAGAGCAAAGCATTTCTCAAGCCTCCCCTTCGGACTCGGACTCAGCGCTCTGGAGCCACTCAACAAAAGGCTTAACATTCTTCCAAACAGGCGAGCTTTTGTCAGCTCCGTTCAGACCCTTTTCGTACCATTCCAACACAAACTCTTCCTCAACAATGTCTTCATCGTACAGTTCCTTAAGAACCAGAGCCACCTCCTTACCCACCTCCTCGCTACCTTTCTTTCCAAAGAAAGATCCGATCGAGTTGAGCAGACGCATCTGTGAACCATCCTCTTGAGTTGCAGCCGCCAAGTACTTCTTCTTCTTCTTCACTTCTTGGGTAAATCCTTTGCTTACACCATCAAAGAGAGCGTCAAGGAGTGCGTCCATGACATCTTGAGGAGGTTCAGCGAGAGAGGAGATGAAAGCTTTGAGCTCGCTTAACGGTGAGCCATTCTTCAGATACTCTTTCATCACATGCACGAGAGCCTTCTCCTCCTTGCTCTTGGGAGGCTTTTTCTCCTCTGCTTCTTCAACAGAGAGCATCACCATTTCAGCAGTTGCAGCACTCAACTGCTCCTTCATTCTCTTCTCAGCTGCCTCTCTAGAAGTATCTGTTTGCCACTGGATACCATCATCATCATCATCATCGTCTTCATCATCAACCGCCTCCTCAATCTTATCATGCTTTGGGCTGATATCCTCATCAGAAGTATGTTTCTTGGACACCTTCGAAGAACCCTCCTTTCCGTTAGAAGGCACTTTCTTCTTGAGCTTCTTCTGCGCCTCATCAGCTGCTTCACCTTCTTTAAGCCTCTCCTTCTCAGCTCTCCTCATAGCCTTCTTATCCTTCCCACCCTTCTTCGCCTCAGGTGGGTTCTTCAGGATAAACGTCGTCAGCTTATCCCTCATGTCAACCTCAGAGATAAACCCACAAGCAGCACACTTGAGATTCACCATCTGAGTCTTCGTGATAATAACCTCAGTCTCAGGGTTCCCACATCCATAGCACTGGACATACCTCTTGATAAAAGCCTCAAGAAGCTCAGCAAGCTTAGCCGTGCTGTGAGCTCCATTCACAAGGGAAGTCCCAGTCTTCTCATCAAACTTGGACTGCGCTCCAAGCTCACAACCAAAGTACTTGGTCGTGTAGGAAGCAGGCCTCCCCAGGGCTTTTGCAATCTCAACGTTGTTGACGATGTTGGTCTTGATGCCGTTACCCTTGCCTTCAATCTTGGTAACCATCTTGGGCATCTTGTACCTGTAAAAGGCATCGTTGCGGTTGGATGCACCGATGTTCTGCAGCGCCATGTTTTAGTCAGAGAGAGGAGGTGGTGACTCGGGTTTCAAGATGAAAGAGCTCGTGGTGCTTCTTAGCTCAGGATGCAGGATAGTAGTTTCCAAGCAACCAGATTGACGGCAAAACGGTGAAATCTTTTCAGACATAAAAGAAAGCTTCAAAGACTGTTTCTTCTTCCACTTGCAGAGATCGAAACTGTTACCTCCTGTAAACAAAACGCTGAAAGTAACAATGGGACACAAGAATTAGAGAAGTTATCGAGTAATGAATGTAAAAAAAAGGCAAAAACTGCAACCAATCTAACATTAAGAGACTCTACACAAGACCAAAACATATACTCCGATTACGACGTCGTTTTAAGCAAGAAAATAATCGTTAACATAGACCTAAGGGAGAATCGAGATCTAAGAACCAATGAGCTACGCAAGATCCAGACATCGTTCAACAAATCGGAGATAATAATAATCAGATTCTAATAACTAATTCACTCTACAATCGGGATCTAATCCAACCAATCATTAGCTCAAGGGAGAAGACAACATATAATTGATTAAGATGCTGTATACGATAATCGAACCAAACACCTCTAGGAAACAGATCATATAAGAAGATTGAAACGTTAATAACATCAACAATCAACAGAACTCGAAGTTAATCCCTAACAAGCTCAAGGATCTGGAGACATACCTCTCTTCTTAGACGACGATGAGAGATAGAGATTCAGAGATATCGATTTGACGAAGAATAGAGATTTGGGGCTGAGAGGCGTTTGTTTATATACGATGGAGAAATTAGGGTTAACTTAGGAACAAGGAAGGCCCAATTTTTTTTTTTTTTTGTTTTGCATAAGGAGACCCAATATCTTGGTTTCCTTTTTCGGAAGTTACTATTATTTTCATTTAATATCCACTTTTAATTTACTTGTGTTCAAAAAGAAATTCCACTTTTAATTACTGAAAAAGATCTAATTTATCTTGCAACGTGCTTGTCTTTAAATGACATGTATACCTTTGAAAAAAAAAAAAAATAGTAAAGCAGTCTTAAAGATGTTTATAAATTAAAAATAATTATAATTTTCTTTTTTTATGCATTAAACTAATTCTGCATATAAATAACTTTTTTTCATCAAATTACTCTTCTGTCTTAAAAAAGTTAACAAAAAGTTAAGTATTGCTAATATTTTCTGTAGAAATCTGCGAAAGTATTTTATTCATTATTTAATCAGTAGTTTTTTATATTTTCAAATAGTTCACGCAATTAAAGAGTATAAGTAGATGAGAAAATAATAATTAAATAATTTATAACAATCATTTGTTATACATATAATTAAAAAATGCTATGATTGTGTATTTGAAAATGTTAATGTTATAGTCTATCAATAACTTTCCATGTATTTTCAACTAATTCACTCAATTAAAGAGTAAATAGATGAGAAAAGCAATAAAACTAAATATTGTTTAACAACCATTTATTGTTATTATTATTATTATTACTCTTATTATTATTATTATTATTGTCATCATCATCATCAACTAATAGTACAACATATAATAAAAATGCTGATATTGCATGTAGGAATATGTTTATAAGTTATGTTACTATCAAAATATAACAAATCAAAATATAATTAATTAGTAGAAAATAAAATCTGCAAAGTGATTGAAGTAATTTATAAGATTTGTTAGGCTTCCATTGACACAACTATATCTATTTATTTTTACTATGAATGACTAATGATTTACATCAGTAGCAACATCATGACATATTAAAACAAGATGATTAGTGGCTGTACAAGTAGCCTACGTAGGTAACAAAGGACTAGACCTAGCTCTCAACTCCACCTTGTTGAGCTTCTTGAATTTGACCTTGAACTTGATTTTAACCTTCACTTTATTCTTGATCTTGTACTATCTGATATTGACCTTGTTATTAATCTTGTACTATCTGAGTCAAACTTGAACAATCCTCGCACACTTATTGTGGTCTGTTCTCATTTACTCTTCCATCTCAAAGCGCGACCGAAGGTAATGTCTCGTATCCACACAAATTTGTATATGCAACAAATGTACATGTGAACTCTGGTGATGAACCTTCATTAGACTTAGGAGGCGCAGCCAACATCCTGATCAACACAGTTATTGTCATGTTAGCACCGACATGTGTCAAGAAGATGAGTTGGGGTGGATCTCTTAGAGTTACAATGAATTGTTATCGAACATGTCAATCTCTCTAAGTAGCTCTCAAGGATCAACTGCTTGCTGTAAATTGATATGATCATGAACTCATTCAACAATTTTGGCTTCTATTGACTCTTAGAGATTTCTTGAGTGGAAAGAGGATAATGTTTTATTTATTGTATTGAATCTTGCCACGCAGCATGCAAAAATTATTTATAGTTTATATTTGATTAAACACTTTAATTCTGACAAGATATTACCATTTATTTGTAATTAAAGTCTCTTTTGCTGATTTGTGAAAGGAATAAAATAATGCTTGATCTTATAATGATTATTGAAAAGACTACAAGTTAAACAGAAAAGGAACAGCAAATTAAGATAAAATAAAAAACTAGTTAATTTAAGCTTGACCGATTAACTGAAAGCAATAAAAGTTAAAAATATTATAATACATTATTTTATTTTTTTTGGTCAAAAATATATGAATACATTAATTGAAAGATTTTTGGGAGGGAGTAGATAAGATCTCCTATATATTAATTCATGAACATTAAAACATATGTTGTAGTCACGTGTCGATACTACGATGATTCTTAAAAAAAATTACGAAAATAAATTGGTCCATACAAATATATATTATAACTTTTATTAAACTTATTATCACATTGATTAGTAGTTTTAATTTTTTTCCTTAAATAAAAGTTACGTAAATTTCTTTCCTTAAATAAAAGCTATGAAATCACCTAATATGATTAACGTATATATGACAATTAATGATTATAAATCATACATATTTGATAAGAGAATTTGTATACTATACATTTTTTGTTTAATTTTATATTATTAAAAAAATAAAAATCACATTAAGCATATATTAAAATGTCTATAAACTACGAAAAATGGTAAGATGTTATTTTTTAAAATGGAACTCAATCTGAAATATTTCGGATATCAAATATATCCAAACCAGATTTATATACTTAAATATATTAATTATTTTTAAAATTTAATATCTAAAATAATATGTGAACTAATTATATACGAGAGGAAAAAATATTTTGGAAAAAGTACTATTGCTCTGAATAGATTAGAGCACTTCCATTAGTAAATAACTAAATAATAGATATGGATATCTTCACCAGTAAAAAAAACCCTTAAAACTCCCTCTTACCATCTAAAAGTACTCTCACTATGGATATCTTCATTTGTATATTAATGGTTTAATTTTATTCAAACATTAAACTCTAATCAAATAACTATCTTTTACTAAAATATTAAGTTTAGTGAGAGTACTTTTAGAAAGATTTTAAATTTTTTTTGGTAGATGATTGTTCTACTTGAGACATCCATAAAGAGTAGGATAACAGCACGGAACATAAAAAGGCCTGAGGCCCATTTATGATACGATAAAATGTGGATGAGGAAAACGGTTGCGTCTTGGAATCGTTGATTTTATAAAACAAACAAAAAACGACTTTGTTTTCGTACGTCAATCTGTAGAAGCAATAGCTCGGAGCTCTCGGCAATCACCGTGATCTCCTCCGCCTTATCTCCGGTAATTTTACCTTTCGTCTTCTCCCGCATCCGTCGACCTATTATATTGTTGAAATCTCGCCATCTTAATCTCGAAATTTTCTAGATAAGATTTCGCTATAGAAGTATCCGATCTTCCATTTCAGGAGAGAGAGATTCATCTTAGATTCCCGATTAGGATTCCATTAGAGTTCGATCATGTATCTTTTTTTTGTACGGCGTCGAACACTGAACTATATGATTCGTCTTGATCGTTTATATGTGGATCCGAAATGAACCTGCGTTGCCATTAATGAAATGCTTTGTGAATTATTGATTTATAATCATCAGAAATGCTTTTTTTTGTTTTCTTTGGATCTAATCGTGTCGTTGCTTGTGATATTGCCATTTGCGGATCCACTCTGTTGCGTAGAAGTTGTGTGTTTGTATAACTTGATGATCTTATTAGAATCGATAACTACACTATTTATAGTGATTACATAGGGTTTAGCTAATGACTAATATGTCCTTATACACATAATATCTACACTCCCCCTCAAGATGGAGGTCCTTGATGAACTCCAATCTTGGACATGAGTTCCTGAAATCGTTGCCGAGGTAGAGCTTTAGTGAGAGCATCAGCCAGTTGGTCTTTCGTGGATACATGGGACACCCTCAAAGCACCTGATTGAACATTGTTTCGTACAAAATGAAAATCAAGTGCTAGGTGTTTCATCTTGGAATGAAACACTGGGTTATGACTGAGATATGTAGCGCCGACGTTGTCGCAATATATGACCGGAGTAGTGGGCAGTGTTACGCCAAGTTCAGTGAGAAGAGAACATACCCATCGTATCTCTGCTGCAGTATTTGCGACTGATCGGTACTCAGCTTCTGTGGAGGATCGTGCTACACCAGCCTGCTTCTTAGATGACCACGCAATAGGCGTTGATCCAAGGTATAAGATGTACGCATTGGTAGATACATAATCATCAACATCTCCAGCCCAGTCAGCATCCGAGTAAGAGTGAAGAGTAAGAGGTGTGTGTTTCTGGAGAAAAATCCCATGAGAGGAAGTACCAGCCAAGTACCGGAGTATACGCTTTGCCGCTTGCCAGTGGAGGTCAGTAGGGCGATGCATAAACTGTGAGAGACGATTAACTCCAAAGGCGATGTCAGGTCTGGTGAAAGAGAGATACTGCAGGCTGCCTATGAGTTTGCGGTATTGATGGGGATCATCCATCGGTGAACCTGAGTTGAGAGATAGCCGTGGAGTTGTGGCTAGAGGCGTTGATACGGGCTTCGCGTCAGCCATATTCATCTTTGTAAGCAAGTCAACGATGTATTTCTTCTGCATGAGAAGCATGCCTTGAGAAGTTCGTATGACTTCTATGCCAAGGAAATAATGGATATCAGCAGGATCCTTCAAGGAGAATCTGTTGGAGAGACATCGGATGAATGCAGTGACAAGAGGTGTCGTGCTGCCAGTGACAATAATATCATCGACATAGACCAATATGTATACAATGTTGGTGTTTTGAAGATAGATAAACACCGAGGTGTCAGCCAGCGAATTGGTGCATCCCATGTCGGTGAGAAAGTTTTTAAGCTCTTGGTACCAAGCGCGTGGTGCCTGCTTCAGTCCGTAGAGTGCTTTGTTGAGGCGACAAACATGATGTGGTCTGTCTGGATCAACAAATCCGGGAGGCTGTGACACATAGACCTCATCCGTAAGAGTACCTTGTAAGAAGGCGTTGTTGACGTCGAGCTGTTTGATGGGCCAAGATTGCGACACAGCAAGGTGAAGGACAAGACGAATTGTGATAGACTTCACCACTGGGCTAAACGTCTCAGCGTAATCGATGCCATGTTCCTGTTTGTCTCCACGAGCAACCCATCGTGCCTTAGGCCTGTCAAAAGAACCATCAGCCAAATATTTTTCAGTATAAATCCACTTAGTGGCAATGACATTCTGATTCGGAGCAGGAGGAACCAAATCAAAAGTACGATTGCGGACTTGAGCATCATACTCATTACTCATGGCTCCGCGCCACATTGGATCTCGCATGGCCTGGATATAGGTATTAGGAATGGATTTTACTGGGTTTTTGGTAACAGTGAGGGAGAACTTTGTGGATGGTTTTACTATTTGGTTTTTGGCTCGGGTTTGCATCGGGTGTATATTTGTAATGGGTGGTGGTGGGTTTTCGAGAACGGGACTGGTGGGGTTTGTAGGTGTTGGTGGGGACAGATTTGTTGGTGGGGTGTTATGGGACAAGCTAGGAGGAGAAGGGTGATCTCTGTTTTCGTTTGTATCAGCCCGAGGAGAAGCTGGTAACGATGTGTTTGCGGAATGATTCCCAATGCTCGCTTCTCCTTCAGGCTCAGGAAGAGCAGAAGTAGAAGACGATGAGGTCTGGGACAACTGACCTTGGTGAGGATCCTGGCCCGAGGGTGCTGATGATGATGAAGATGCATCCGAAGACGAAGACGAAGACGAGTGTACGAGTACTGGTTGCGGAAGTGGAACATGAGTATGAGGAGAGAATGGTGGGGACGAGGTAGGAGCTTGTTCTGGTGGAGCTTGTGCTGGTGGAGGTGATGATTCGGTGGGAAAAGGGAACTGAGATTCAACAAACTGAACATGTCTGGAGACGTAGTAGCGACCAGTAGGGACATGGAGACATATATATGCACTCTGTGTAAGTGAGTATCCCATGAAGACGCACGGCAAAGATTTACTCTCCAACTTATGTTTCGTATAGGGTTTTAGCCAAGGAAAACACAAGCAACCAAACACTTTCAGCTTCAAGTAGTTAGGTTGTTTGGAGAATAGCTTCGAGTATGGAGACTGTTTGTCAACAACCGGCGAAGGAAGACGATTTATCAGGTATACAGCAGCGGCAAAGGAATATGTCCAGTACTCCAAAGGGATCGAAGCTTGATGAAGGAGTGTGAGACCGGTCTCCACAATATGGCGATGTTTTCTCTCTGCAATGCCATTGTGTTCTGGTGTATGTGGAGGTGAGGTAAAATGAGAGATGCCATGAGTGCTAAGAAATGATCTTAGAGCCACAAATTCTCCACCATTATCTGAATACAGATTTCTGATCTTTGACGCAAAGTGATTCTCCACCAGGGATTTGAAGAGAACAAACACCTCTTTGACTTGGGATTTAAGTTTCAATGGATAGAACCAGGTATATCGAGTGAAGTGGTCTACAAAGACAAGGTAGTATTTATACTGATCGATGGACATAATTGGTGAAGTCCAAACATCGGTATAAATATATTCGAGAGGCTTTTTAGAAGTGATAGTGTTTGTGTGAAAGGGAAGTTTGTGACTTTTATTGATAAAGCAATGAGAACAAGGAGTTTGTTTATTGAAAGAATCTGAAATGGGTAATGAAAACTGAGAAACAATTGTTTGCAAAACAGGAAATGAAGGATGACCCAAGCGGGAATGCCAAAAAGAAATAGAAGCTTTTGGTGTAGGAGATGCAAAGAGGCTGATGGTGTTTTTGGGTGTAACCGGCCACTCGTACAACTCGTCTTTAGTCTTGCCTTGGAGCAATCGGACCCCCGTGCTGAGATCCTTCACCTGAAAGTGAGCAGGGAAAAATTCAACAGACACATTATTAGCATTACAAAGACGATAAACAGAGATTAGGTTTTTCTGAAGGTTTGGAACACAAAGAATATTGTTTAAGGTTAAAAGACGAGAGGGAGTTTGAAGAGAATTGGAACCAGTATGCGAGATCGAGAGGCCAGAGCCATCAGCAATGGTAACTTCCTCACCACCAGTGTATGGTTGATGGAGTGAAAGGTTGCTCAAATCAGTGGTGAGATGATGCGTCGCGCCACTGTCAAGAATCCAATTATTTGGATTGTAGGTTTGTGCTGTCACCATATTAGCACGGGGCTCATCTATCTTATATATTAGTAAGTATCCCTTCCAACTACCGATGTGGGACAACTATGTGTCTAATACGCCCCCTCGAGATGATGGCTCTTTGAGCGTCAATCTCGGAATGCTTGGGCAAGGATCGATGGGCCAACTTTGGGCCAGATCGATGGATCGGGTTGGACTGCGTGGATCGGGCTCTGATACCATGTGTGTTTGTATAACTTGATGATCTTATTAGAATCGATAACTACACTATTTATAGTGATTACATAGGGTTTAGCTAATGACTAATATGTCCTTATACACATAATATCTACAGAAGTAAAGTGTAGTCATCTTGTAGCTTATGCAATACTACTTCCCATTCTCGGATCCGGATCCGGATCCGTGGTCAATGGCTACTACTGATCATTGAACCTTTTTCAATTCCATGGTCAACTGATTCGATGATTTTTTTTTTATTGTTTGGTTACCATTTCAAATGAATGGTTCCATCGGCTTTCACAACTTGCACCTCGTGAAGAAAGGCTTACACTTAAGTAGAGTTGTGTATTGTGTTGAATAGGTATTGATTTGAACACCAATGGGGAAAATCAAGAAACTGAATCGTGGTGCTCACGTTTCTGCTCCTTATCCATCACCACCGTCTTGTTGCAAGAA
The DNA here is from genome assembly GCA_026261945.1 of Hirschfeldia incana. Taxonomy (NCBI): domain Eukaryota; kingdom Viridiplantae; phylum Streptophyta; class Magnoliopsida; order Brassicales; family Brassicaceae; genus Hirschfeldia; species Hirschfeldia incana. Next base: position 7,206,871 of record JABCMI010000011.1, on the reverse strand, counting down.
ACAATGGTCGGGCTCAACTTGCCCAGTATGTTTGGAGTCTCCACACAACGCTGTTCTCCTCCTCTGTTCGTCTTATCACAAAGGATGCCGTCCTTACATGTGCGCTACGAGCACCCGTTTCGCCAACTGTCTTGACCAATACAGGAAGTCTTACGGAAACTCGGAACAGGCTCAGCTTCTCTGTCCGCTATGCAGAGGTCAAGTGAAAGGCTGGACTGTTGTGAAAGACGCACGGGTTCATTTCAACTCCAAGAGAAGGACTTGTATGCAGGAAACATGCTCCTTTGTGGGAAACTTCAAGAAGCTCAAGAAACACATGAAGGAGAAACACCCGCATGCTTGCCCTAGGGCCATTGATCCAGCTCTGGAGACTAAATGGAGGAGGCTGGAGAGGGAGAGAGACAGAAGAGACGTGATAAGCACGATAATGTCTTCGACTCCAGGTGCTGTTGTGTTGGGAGATTATGTCATTGAGCCGCGTAGAGGAGCTGCTAATGATGAGGAAGATGACAGCTCAGATGATGATATGGGCAACGGTGTATTGGATTTAGATTCATGGCAAGGACAAAACCGTCATATTAGGTTTATCGATGTGGATGCAAGCGACTTCCCATCATCTTCTAGGTCTCATGCTTCTTCAAGCCGTTTGCTGTTCACAAGGAACCAGAGAGAGCGACGATAGAGGTCGGTAACTTTTAATTTAACCGTGAAGGAACTCGCAGTGGTCCTTTTTTTATTTATTGTGTTGTAAATTATGTATTGTCTGTAATTGTATTATTGTTTATGCATTGTTGTACACTAATGAGGCATGATCTCTTATGCCTTCTCATTATGTATTGATTTGATTTTCATCTTCTTAAAGGTTATATGGAAAAAGGATGAGATCTCCTCACTGTCAACTTCGGACAAATCTGTTTCCCGAATGTCTCATTCTTAAATGGTTATCACTTTGACCCCAAAAAAATGGTTATCACTAAAAGTCTAAAACGGCCCCAATAAGCTTAATTGCCCTCAGGGATTATAACATTATTATTTGCAAAAATTATACAGTAGTATATTATTTTTCGAACAAATAATACTTATGAAACCATTTAATAACTATTCAATGATTAACCATTACTTAATGACGAATTTTGTAAAAAAGAAAATATTTACTTTTCTCTCCGTTTTACAAAGTGTCATTTTGACTTGTTCACATAAACTAAGAAAATATTAAAGTTTATTTATGTTCTTAACAATTATATTTGTTTCCTCAATAAGCTTTAAGATAAAAAATTATTTATACGATTAATACTTTTTTTGAAGTTCAAAAAAGAATCAAAACATTTTAGAACTAATATTAATGTATATAAACTGCATTTAAATTTTAAAGTGACAAAAAAAATTAAAGTGACATTCTATGTGTGCAAAAAACTAATAATTTAAGATATAGGTACTATATAAATAAAAATGTTATTAATTTGCTGACAAGAATCTCACAATCATCCATTATAAAGAAGCAAAAACAATAATAATTTGACTAACAACAGCAGCAATATATTCGAGATCTGTATGATTATTATAAAAACTGCATCTTATGGTTGCATGAATTAAGCAAAAAGAAATATTGTGATCCTTGGACCACTGCTTTATGATATGCTTTTAAACCATCACGGGCTAATTCTAATTCTTTTCCATCAAACTAAAACACTTTCCAGTTTCAAAAAAATACTAAAACACTTTAACTTGATTGATAGTGCTTTAGTTGATTGTTTAATAATAACAATGATAATCAGTGTGGCATCTCCCCACTTCACAGTCTTCAGTCTTCACAACGAAAATTTAAATTGCAATGGAAGAAAAAAACAAAAAAAAAAAAAAGCAGACAGCAAAGGGGATATCCAGGGGAGGCGATATGTGTAAATATGGCCCTTGCCATTGCGAAATGTGCTAAGTTTTCTTGGAGCTTCTCTGATATCAATGCAGAAATTTTATTATGTTTCAGAATATTTTAATAATATTATTCATTTTTTCTTGATACATCTAGGCTTCTAGCTTTAGTGTTTAACTTATCTGAACATACCAGAGTTTTAGATGTATAACCATGTGCATTCAGGGCGGTAAATAGACCCTAAAACCTTGGGCGTTCCAACTAAACTTTAATGCAACTGCAGTCTGCAAATTAACTACTAACAAAATCTATAAATATTAGTATCATGAAAAGAATAACACAAAAACAAACTTTCTTGTATTACTATTAGGCCATCACTCATTTAATTTGTGTCTAGTATTTTCCCTGTTTTTGGTGAATATACCAACTACATTTAGTACATTACTACAAGAGACAATGTATGTGGCACATTGTCTCAATCGCCAAAACTGTTGTTATTCTTTTACATTTATTTTAAATGACAATTTGGAAATATTTGTATATGAATATTGTTTGTCTAGTATGAACTTTATCAATCTTGGATCTCCCGTTATAGCCTTATAGGATTTTTTTTTTTGAGCTTTATAACCTTATAGGATGTGTTCTTAATCCACTGCTGCACTGATTTTATTTTATTTCGGAACCCAGTTCGAACATTACTTTTTGTTTTCTAAATTTATCAAAATTTTGTTTTCATCGTTTCATATACATCTAGTTTTTTTTCTTGTAGTTTTAGATTCAACTGAAAATAGCTCCGAATTATATACAATTCTTTTTCGACGTTCAATTCTGTACTACATGTCCAACTTGATTATTTTAACAGAATATTAAATTTGACTATAAACAGTAAAAGTGTCCAACTTTACTAATATGGGAAATATCATATGGTTCAAACTAGGGCTGGAAATTATTATCCGAGATCCGGATCCGATCCGAGATTCGATCCCGATCTGCTCCGAAAATAGGATATCCGGAGCGGCCGGATCAGGATCCGGATAGTGAAATATCGGATCCGTCGAATCTGAATCCGGATCCGGATATCTAGATTTTTAGGTCCGGATATCCGGATCCGATTTTTAAAAATATATTAAATTTTTAATTTATTAATAAAATTCATATGATTTATTAATGTTTATACATAAAATTAGTCTTATAATATTACATTTAATTTTAATAATATTATATGCATAAGATACATTAATAAATTTTGTAAAAAATATTTAATTTATGTAATATTGATAGATTTTTGTATTTAATTTGCATTTTAAAAATTATTTTTATTTTTTTTTAATTATTTTGACGGATCCGGATCCGAATCCGGATACTCGCGGATATCATGATATCTAGACGGATATCCGAAACCTGGATATCCGGAAGACACGAATCCGGATCCAGATACTGAAATCACGGATCTGACGGATCCGGATCCGGATACCCCGAATATCCTGGATATCTGGATCCGTCTCACCCCTAGTTCAAACTATATAGCCGTATACCCGTATGTGTTGGGTGTCAAGTGGTGCATTATACATTCCGGGGTACGAAAAACAACTAGGATATAATCAATATATAGTGGAACTTTAACACTAATAAGAATTTCGTTACACTAAATTTAATATGTTATATGAAATTAAAATTTCTGCTTATAGGCAAGGGGGATTATAATAATGAAATTTGCTAATTGCTCTCTTAATCGCCAGAATAGTTATGTTTGACGGTAAGTCAACTAAACACAAGTTTGGGATACATATAATTTCTGAACTACTGTTACTGTACATGTATTATAGTGTTCCACAACATATATTACTCTCTCCATTTCACAAAAAAAGTGTCATTTGAACATTTTTCATACACATTAGAAACTTATTAAGATGCATTTATGTTTTCATTAATATCATGTGTTTTACTAATATCATTTTAGATAAATAAATTTATTTATGAGATTAATGCAGTTTACAATTGAATTGAAAGTAAATGTAAATTGAATTGAAACTATTAAACATGTGGAATATAGTTTTTCTTAAAATTTAGACCCAAAAAGTATTATAGTTTTCTGTTTGTGATAAATCATGAAAGTTCTAAATGTTCGGTACATTGGAATTTATTATTCATATGTAATACCATTTGTAAAACATAGATTACACTTTCAGATAAATATATTTTGTTTCTCTTATGTTTTTCGGTAAAATTTTATTATGTTTTGTATAAACTTCAAGATTATTACACATATCTTTTTTATCGAAGTATATTCTTTTATAACCCCATATATATAGAATAATATAATTTATATGGTTTGTAAAATAAGTTTGCTGCTTTAACAAAAATAATACACCATAAAAGGAAGATAAATTGTGGAAGCCCTCTTGGTCCAGTAGTTTGACTAAGAGTTCATTAATGCTTCTACACCAGGAGGTCTGAGTTTTGAATCCCAGTAAAGACATAATTATGTGAATTAAGAGAGAGAAGCCTTACAAGAGATTCTGCAGCATGGCGCAAGGAGTACCGTCAGGCATAGATCTGATAGGGTGGTTCAGGTGAGGCGATACAGTTAGTGACGGGTAGAATTGTCGGCCGTAGAATCGTCTGTAACATTCTCATAATTTGTAATAGCATAATTATCAAGAGTTAAAAAAAAAAAAGAAGATGAATTAATGTTAAGGCAGTGAAGTGACTCAAAGAGTCGCGAAAGGAAAGGGTCAATGTCTCCCTAACCGCATCAAGCTCCCCTAGTTGCCTCTCTATCCCGTTTTTAATAAACGCCACTTTTTCCAATTCTGTATAGTAAAACTAATTTCAAAAATAAAGATAAAACTTTAAAACAAAATATTGCCAACAGTAATGAAATTCCAGCTAGGATGTCCGTCCTGAATTCGAGTACTCTCGACCATTTTAACGTCTATAACCGTGTGTATCCGGATAGAAAGCCTCGTAAAGATTAATTTAGGTTTACCGTCTAGAATAGTCCACGGTTATTGCCAGTGGAATCGTGAAACATCGATCTGAGATTACATGACAAATCTCCATTTCATATTTAGTTAGTGGTTGTTATAACTCCAGAATAAATGGGACAAGCTTGTATGTTGGAGCTATGCTATGTTGCCGACGTCATTATAAATAAAAAAAATAAAAGCTATGATGTGTTGTGTTATAGTGCAGAAAATCAATATGTTGTGATATTTTGCATTATCTGGTTATATGAAATTGTCTAACGATTCGTGGTTCATCATAGTTTAGGATTATGTTGCTGTCCGCCTGTCCGAGTACTTGATACCAAGCTAATTACAATGACAGATTATGATACAGGTTTAATTATGTTTTTCGTTGCATCTGAAGCTACGTTTCGTTTACGTTTAGATAGTTAAATAGTAGTATTTTTTTGGTTATGTAGTTTGATAGAATTACTTTAATAAATATCACAAAATTTTATGGGAAATTTGGAAAAAAGGAACAAAAAACCTAAGACTTTGTCCCTTTGGTACAAAACCAACATTTGTCACTTTTGGACCTACACTACCCTTGAAAGCTATAAAAATTCATATAAATTAATTTAAAATGTGAAAAAATAAAGAAAAATAATATACACAAATTAGTCAAGCAAATGCATATAAGAAAAATATTTTTTATTCCAAAAACATTTAGAATTGTGAGTTGAAAAATTTGGTAAACATGGTAGTTTATTAGATCTACGATCTACGGTGATTCAGAATATGCAATCTATCTAAAACACAATAATCTACATAATGTAGACAGTGAATTCCACTAGGTTATTTAGGACCTACCATCGCAGTATATTCAGTCTACATCTCTTCTACATTCTACGTTTTCGGTAGATTATAAGATCTAATAAATGGTCGTCCATCTTCTTTTCCCGAATTTGCATTCTTCTAACTTCTCTTTTATCTACCGTATCTGTATTTGCTATCTACCGTCTCATTTCTATTCTACCGATTGTAGAATGTAAGTTCTACCGGATTTGAAAACAAAATCCGAAAATCTTGGAACTAACTGTCACGAAATATTCCCAAAATCTTTTAAATCTTTTTTATTTCTTTTTTTAAATAATTTTTCCTAAATTTTAGTTCATCATTGTAGTTTCCTTGTTGTCAACCACGATTTGGAGTTGGCTTACGGTTCTACTGTATATAATTTTGTAATCACCCGTTATTCTCAATAGTTTCAAGTAGTGCAGTGGTTTATGTTGTAGTTATTAATTCCCAGTTGAAGTGTTCGATGCCCTCATTCCCCTTTTTATTAAAATATATATTTTTTGCAAATTACACAGCTTGTGGGACGGTTCAAAAATCATCAAGAGAATAGGGACCATTTTACAATTATGATGGGTATGGAGTAACCAATCGAAAGTTTGGGTCTGATACAAGAGGACATTTTCTGCAAAGTTCAAAGTTTAGGGGCAATTTGTATACACTCAGAAGTTAAGGGATCTGTTTTGCAAATTTCTGGGAAATCACCATTGGAGTTGTTCGATCTTTTTCTCGCCGGATCCGGAGCACGACGACGACTGAGTTCGACTTTGACAAAGATGACTAATTTGAGCATGACGAAGACGACGGTGTTGAGCACTGCGGAGAGGAGACGATTTGGACCAGAGATTCGATGGTGGAGGACAACGACAAGCTTGGAATTGTGGTCTCCTCCTTTACTTTAAACAAATGAAAATTATTAAAATTAGTTTTAACTTAGTTTGGTTTTTAGGAAAACAAATTAATTATATAATTAGAGGGTTAAATTGGGGTTAACATTAATATTTATTCTAAGTGGACAAAAATCACAAAAATGATTCTAAGGGGACAAAAACATAGTTTAAGTGTTCTGTTTTTCCAAATTTTATCTGTATTTGGTCTAAGTATAAACATTGTAAATACAATTGAGAAACGCAAATGTAAAAAAAAAAATCTGTGTTTCGTGTATGCGTTTACAGGTTATGCAATTTATTTTATAGCATATTAATTTCAACATATAAATGTTTACGTACAATTAATATTCAAAACTATATATACGTAAAGCTGTGGTTTGAAAATAATAATGCTAACTAACATGGTAGCTCTATCAATTAACGAAAAAGTGTTTTCATGTTATTGGTAACTAGTAATTGATTAAGTTTTAAACATCTGCATGTTAAGTTTCAACTTTCAGTTCAAAAAAAAAAGTTTCAATTTAACACTGCGTGAATATGATAGTTTAAGAAAATATTTTTGCAACAACTTTTTTTGAGCAATCTTTTTTTGCAACAACTAAGCTAATTGAGTGATAGACTTTGCGTGTTTTCTTTTAAAACTATTGAATCTAAATGTTAACAGAGCTTATGATTGATAGTACATTTGCATATTCTAATTGAACACAATACAAATATACAAATAAACATCACCGATATAGTACTTTTGTATATTGGTTCTTCCAATGATTATTATAATGGTTTCTTCTTTATATTCTTATAAAGATCTACCAGAAATTAGTATTTATATTCATTAGATGTAGACTCAATACCAGCGCAAAGTTATATCACACTGGCTTAAAACACGTTAAAGTATTGTCTTTTAACCATAATTAAACCTAGAACTTTTAATTGAAATTACATAAGCTCATGATATGTAAGTACAATTTACCGTTTAACTTTTTAGTTTCAAAACTGTTCAGTTAGTTGACTTGTGAATAACTGAAATGTCGAAAAGATTTAATGCCCTTAGTCAAAAAAAAAACCAAAAAGATTTTAGTGGGAATGAAGCTCTTATAAATAAAATATTAGTTTATCCTTTTTAGAACAAACATATTATATATAAAAAGAAATTTAAATATAGTGATCATTTTAAAAATTGTATAAATTGACATTTTGTTATAATATAGAATTGATGTAGTTCTTACAGATTAAAATGCATGTCGTACAATTTCGTTCGTTATATTTTAGACAAATTCGTTGAAAAAAAAATTTAGTACCAAAAAGAAAACCAAAATATAAATGATTCGAGGTGATATAAAAAGTCTGAAAACGATCATAAAAGTTATATACTGTAACAACCTACTAATATGTTGATAGGAGATCAATGACAGGGTAATAGATTTAAAGAGCAACTTAAGAAATGATCGATTGAAATGTTATAATTCCCATCCATGCATTTTTAACAACTTATTTATGTACCTTTTTAGGCTGTGCAAAGTTGATTATAATTGGTTTTGAAGCTTTAAGCAAAATTGACTCTTGAATCATCAGGGTCGAATGTGAAAAATAACAAGAAGTGGGTCCATACTTTCTTACATAATATCATTTACAACTATAATTGAAAATCCAAATTTTGACAAAAATAATATATATGACCCGTCGCTTATTATGGTTGCCCCGTTCGTGTGTTTGCTTGGCCGTTGGTGATCCCATGCGCCATTTAGCTTCCAACGTCTTCTCTATAATCTCTTTGTTTAAGACATAATCTCTGTTTAGTTTATGCTTAATTGTGCTTTATCTTCTTAATCGTCATGTAATCCATAAAAATCTTTTGAGATATTTACTTTCTCGACTTAATTAATATATATATATATTTCTTCTATAATAAACAAGCCAACAATGTGGTCATAAATATATGTTTATGCTACCCACCGGATTCTCATTCTCTATTTGTTTTTATAATTACACTAACGTTTGACGTTGATTTAAACAAACTGAAGTCAAGCTAAACAAAATCTGTTTGCAATATGCTGATTAATACCCCCATTCTCTAATGTATATAGCCCACACGTGATGTAATTCAATATTGAGAACGACCATATTTTACAATCACCAAACGTACAATATCTTGACCCAAGATATTAGCGAGCTTAGGTATTACATTTTGTCTTTAATGTGGTTGCATCATGTCAAGTTGTTCGTCATATACATATACTTAGATGGAATATGACTAGCGATGTAATATTGTTCTTGCTATGTTCAACTTGTGCATATTGCAAATAAACTATTTTGCTTGCGTTACACAAGAAAAAAGAACGGGGTAGTACTTAGATTGTAAATTCAAATGTCTCCAAATGTTGGTTTTTGTTGTTCCCTTGATGGAACTTGTATAAATAAACTATCCAGTATATAAATAAAATTCTAGATAAATATTATTATCTCCAATTTTAATATTCTTATTATCTATTCAGATATAAAATTAGGTTCTTGGTTAGATAGTCATGAGCAAGTTGAGTAGAACACTGTTTCGCTAGGAAAAACAGAGTTGGGACTGCAAAACGATGAGAGTATATGAGACCATCCTCAAGGGAAGGTTTATCTCAGTTCGAAAAAGGAGAAGGTTTATCTTGCCCGTTAGTACTCGAGTATTGTTTGTATTCTATTTATATCTTTTGAAGTAGTTTGTATATATATATATAAATTCATCACATGAACTACTTCTCAGAAATTTCATTTACACATTCCCAAACTAGCGTTTCTTTGACTTCTCAAAATTCAAAACGGGAGTACACAAACACTACTCATTTTTTTGTTAGCAACATGCTACTTTTTTTGTTTTGATCTTGTATTATCATTTAAATCTTTTGTTAACTAAAAAAGAGTTTGAGTTTTATGCTCTTATCTTTCTGTGACCCAAAAAGATCAAACCCCTACGTTTGACCAATGATTTACACACGGTTATGAAAAACTTGTATCATTGTATATCATTATTATCACATAAGTGATTCAAGTGATAACTGATAAGTGTAATTTTGCTCTGTAATATATTTGCCCTGATGATATGTTTTCAGTTTTGTGTACTTACAAAATCCACTAAAGATGCTAAGTAGTATTATTCCCTCCATTTCATAATACTTGATGTTTTATTTTACCTTACAAAGATTAAGAAAACTACAATTCTCTAAAAAGTGTTTTAAAAGTATAATAATAAAACCAGTTAACTAATTATAAAAATCATTGTACAACTTAATTGGTTGAATAATTTTCAATAAAGTTAAAGTAATCTTAAAATCTCACAACTTGAAACAAATTTAATTATTATTCTTCTAAAACATCTTCTGTGTAGAAATGAATGGAGTATTATTTAGTCAAAATAAAATATATAGCTATGAACAAGGGTGGATCAAGAGAAATATTTTGTTTGGGCATTTACTGAAACAAATATACAGATTAAGGGTTTTATACATATTTGTGTTGAGTTACTTGAGCAAAAATAAAAGTGAATGTGGGGCAAGTGCAACACCCATCAAGCACCTGTGTCCGCCCCTGGTTATGAACTATACATATCTGATGTTTTAACTTCATAGTAGTAAGAGTCAGCACCCATCAATGCGCATATGGTCACAGTTCCCCCTCCCACGGAACCGACCAGTTCGTGCTCAACTATTTTCAAGTATAATACTACAATTTTACTCTTTCTCAAAAAAAAAAAAAAAACTACAATCTTACGAATATTAATGATGTAAAAAATTCATAATATTCCCGCCTTAAAGGCCATAGCTTAGGATCTAGGAAGATGGGTCTACCGACTCGAATACCACACAAACTCTCATTTTGTCTATTTCTCCTCACATTTAATATTTTCATTATTTTATTTATACATCTTGTAAACACCTATAAATACAACCCTATAACGCCATACCATACACAAACCAAAGAAACCGAGGAGAAAAAGAAAACAAAGAATAGCTTTTAATTTCGTTAAAAGAAAAGAAACACAAATCACACTTCTCTCCTCTCTTCTCACCGATTCAATAGCTTCTCCATGGCCACCTCCGTTGACAACCGCCATTACCCGCAACTTAACCCCGCCATAAACGGCGTCGTACGCTCCTTCAAACCTCCTCCCATTCCTTCTCCCCGTCGCCAAAACAAGACTGCACCCGTCCCAACCGAAAAGGTCGTCCTAGTCAAAGAAACCAAAAACGACGTCGTGGTGGACGACCGTTACGACTCCAGCGACGACGAGGACGAGAGCCACAACCGCAACGTCTCCTACTACAAGGAGATGATACGCAAATCCAACAGCGACGTGGAACCGTCCATCCTAGACCCCCGAGACGAATCCACGGCTGACAGCTGGATCCACCGTAACTCCTCTATGGTGCGTCTCACGGGAAAACACCCCTTCAACGCCGAGCCTCCCCTCCCTCGCCTCATGCACCACGGCTTCATCACCCCCGTCCCTCTCCACTACGTCCGCAACCACGGAACCGTCCCCAAAGCCGACTGGTCCGAATGGACCGTAGAGATCACCGGACTCGTCAAGCGTCCGGCGAAGTTCACCATGGAGCAGCTCGTCTCCGAGTTCCCCAGCCGCGAGTTCCCGGTGACTCTCGTATGCGCCGGCAACCGCCGGAAGGAGCAGAACATGGTGAAGCAGACGATAGGGTTCAACTGGGGCTCCGCCGGAGTGTCCACCTCTCTGTGGAAAGGTGTTCCTCTCAGCGAGATCCTCCGTCGATGCGGGATATACAGTAGGAGAGGCGGCGCGCTCAACGTCTGCTTCGAAGGAGCGGAGGATCTTCCCGGAGGCGGCGGGTCTAAGTACGGAACGAGCATCAAGAAAGAGATGGCGATGGATCCTGCGAGAGATATCATATTGGCGTACATGCAGAACGGTGAGCTTCTCACGCCGGATCACGGGTTCCCGGTTCGGATTATAGTACCCGGTTTCATCGGCGGGCGGATGGTTAAATGGTTGAAGAGAATCATCGTCACGCCTCAGGAATCTGATAGTTACTATCATTACAAGGACAATAGAGTTCTACCTTCTCTTGTCGATGCTGAGCTGGCAAATGCAGAAGGTAAATTAATTAACCTTTTTAACCATCTTTTTTTTTTACCGTGGTACGCCAGGTAATAATATTTATTTCCTTCTTGTGTTGTGGTTGCAGCTTGGTGGTATAAGCCTGAATATATAATCAACGAGCTTAATATAAACTCGGTGATAACTTCACCTGGTCACCAAGAGATTTTGCCTATTAATGCATTTACCACTCAGAAGCCGTACACGTTAAGAGGCTATGCTTACTCTGGTAATTAATTTTTTACCATGGTAATTAAATTAAGAATAAGAACTAAAGTAAAACGATTAATTAACATTCTTGGTGATGTTTTAACAGGAGGAGGGAAGAAGGTAACGAGAGTGGAGGTAACTCTAGATGGAGGAGATACGTGGAGTGTGTGTGAGCTTGACCACCAAGAGAAGCCAAACAAGTATGGCAAGTTCTGGTGCTGGTGTTTCTGGTCACTTGATGTCGAGGTTCTTGATCTGCTTAGTGCTAAAGACGTAGCGGTTCGAGCTTGGGACGAGTCTTTCAACACCCAGCCTGATAAACTCATCTGGAACCTCATGGTAATTAACTTTTCTTTCTTAATCTCTTTTAATTTTCTGATGATTTGATTAATTAGAGTTATTATAGTTTAATCCCACTTTTGGTTTAAACAATTCGATTTTGTATTTGTCTTCGTCCTACAAGGCTGGAACTACAGTTCTATTGTTGATGATATTTTCTAACTAAACGTGTTACCTACTTAACATGGAACCAAGAAATGTTCTTTAATTGTCTTTGTTGTACAGTTCATTTGAGTGGTTAAGTACTATTATAAATCCCTTCATGCGGGCAATTATATATGAGTACAAATTTGAAAGTATATAAGACTTTGAAAAGTCTTTAATTAAGTCCATGGTCTCCAGCTAATTAATCATGAGCAAAATACTGTTTTATACTTTTCTGATGTTTGACTAAAGCACTAATGACGTTGACTTGTGTTTGAACAGGGCATGATGAACAACTGCTGGTTCAGGATCAAAACCAACGTGTGCAAGCCTCACAAAGGAGAGATAGGGATTGTTTTCGAACACCCGACTCGACCCGGAAACCAATCGGGTGGGTGGATGGCAAAGGAACGTCAGCTTGAGATATCCTCAGAGTCAAACCCTATTTTGAAGAAGTCTGTTTCATCACCTTTCATGAACACTTCCGCAAAGATGTACTCAATGTCCGAAGTTAGAAAACACAACTCAGCTGAATCTGCATGGATCATTGTTCACGGTCACATCTATGACTGTACACGTTTCTTGAAAGACCACCCTGGAGGCTCAGACTCGATCCTCATCAACGCGGGAACTGATTGCACCGAAGAGTTTGAAGCCATTCATTCCGACAAAGCCAAGAAGCTTCTTGAAGATTACCGTATCGGTGAACTCATCACCACAGGATACGACTCGTCCCCTAATGTATCAGTCCACGGTGGCTCAAACGCAGCTTCTTTGTTAGCACCTATCAAAGAGATAGCTCCTTCAAAGAACATTGCTTTGGTCAACCCACGTGAGAAAGTCCCGGTCACACTCATAGAGAAGACTTCTATCTCTCACGACGTTCGTAGGTTCCGGTTCGCATTACCATCAGAAGATCAGCAGCTTGGTCTACCGGTAGGAAAGCACATCTTTCTATGCGCCAACATCAACGACAAACTTTGTCTTAGAGCCTATACTCCGACCAGCACGGTCGACGCCGTTGGACATATCGACTTAGTCGTCAAAGTTTACTTCAAAGACGTTCATCCAAGATTCCCCAACGGAGGACTTATGTCTCAGCACTTAGACTCGTTGCCCATCGGGTCGGTTTTGAACATCAAAGGTCCCTTAGGACACATCGAGTACCAAGGCAAAGGTAACTTCATGGTCAACGGCAAACCTAAGTTTGCCAAGAAGCTAGCTATGCTTGCCGGAGGAACAGGCATCACTCCTATCTACCAAATCATTCAATCGATACTGAGTGATCCAGAGGATCAAACCGAGATGTTTGTGGTTTACGCAAACCGAACCGAGGATGACATACTTGTGAGAGAAGAGCTAGAAGGATGGGCTAATAAGCATAAGGACAGGCTAAAGATTTGGTACGTTGTTGAGATCGCAAAAGAAGGTTGGAGCTACAGCACCGGGTTTATCACTGAGGCTGTACTTAGAGAACATGTCCCTGAAGGTTTAGAAGGCGAATCGCTAGCCCTAGCGTGTGGACCACCGCCTATGATTCAGTTTGCATTGCAGCCTAATCTTGAGAAGATGGGTTACAACGTGAAGGAAGATCTCCTGATCTTCTAATATTTGCATTGGAAATTTGAAATTCAATAACAAGTATCAGTATTGTAAATAAATGGTCATTTGAGTGCTTTTGTTAGAGTTTTTTTTTCCAAATGTATAATGTATAAATTTCGTTTATATGGCTTAATCTTCCATAATATGCCATATCTGGTTAGAGCATCAGCAGCGCTGATACCCTCTGTGGGGTTCATAATTCAATTTTTTTTTATTTTTTTTTTGATTTTTCATTTAATTAAAAAAAAGAAAAAAAAAATTGGTCAATAGCGGGTCGCCAGGGTCGCCACGTGGCGACCCGGGTTCATGTGCAAGAGGCGCTGCAAGCCGAGATTATCACTGTTTCTTATTTTATTCTTTTTTCCTCTTCGATTAACGTGTGAATTTTGGAGTTGAACCCCGCGTTGCGCATAGTCTTACTGCCTAGTATAGTTCACATCAAGGGCTATTCATTTAATCATGCCTGGTAAATGTTTGTCGTGTAATGCTTAGTGCCAAATTAGTTACCACTTGCGGTCGTGTTGCTTTCAGTTGTCAGTGAACAGAACAAGAAAGAAAATCATACAAAACACGTTTCACATTTGTTCTTTATCGGCTAAGGGAGACGAATGGTGCGACATGTTTGATTCGATACAAAAAGATAGAAAGTCTAAAATGGAGTTTTTATTCGTCCCCACAAGATTATGTGGTTCTTACGCAATTTGCATTAATACTAGAAGAGCTAATATTGGAAGTATTCAAATATTTCCGCAATAGTTAATTATGAGGAGAATATACATGCATGATCAACGATAACTAAAGATCATGAGTTACAGCTTCAGTGATTATCGTCACAATATCATTATGAAATTGAATACTTACAATATTTTTCTTGGTATCAAAATCAAGTTTAAAGTAAATATCATTAACTTACAAGTCCTAGCTAGAATGTGTATTAGTGTATAAATGTGGTTTTTAATGGAATATGTATCACGGTCTCTGATGGAGGATGAAACAATACGTTATGTTTGTCTAATTTTCTTTACTTCTTACTGTTACATTATATTCTAAACGCATCCATCTGTCGACTTATGAACGTGCTTCTCTAACTAAATTCTAAAGTTATCTTACGTTCAAAGTCTTACCATTATTCTATAGAGACTTCGTCAAAGCGTAGGGCCATGCATGTGGCACGTAGTTACCTTTTAGACCATTAAATACTACTCCTAAATAAAACGGAAAGAAAGAAAAAACAAAGAAGGTAGGCAAAAGAAAACGTATAGCCGCGACCCCGTAACAAAGGGACGTCCCGACCACTGCGGAGACGGCGAGACGTTATTTCATGCTCACAAGGGTCAAGGGTGAACCTTCTCTCTACTTGATAATGTATAAAATCTCTGGCCCCTCTTGTAGTTTGTCTTTATTCGTGATATAATCTAAGTTGTAATTAGTTCTAAATTATATATGTCATGACAGGCATGTGTCTCTACTAACCACGGTCCCTTGTGATAGTGACTTCAGAAATTTGAAGAGCTATTTCTTCGTCCTCCAACTAACTATTTCCTTAAACATTGATCAGTGCTTTTTTTGGTCGACATTAAACAATTGATCGGTGTTAAAATTTAAAGTGGGCACTGGGCAGTCCTGCATAAATATGCTTTGCACCTACATAATTTTCGGTTATAAAATGATTTGTTGTAAGAAGTATTTTTCTACAAATTGGGTCCCCAAGGCCGATCTAGAACCATTTCTACAATGGCTAATGAAAAAGTTATGAAATATAAATTTAACCATTTAACTTAAAGTGAAGTAATTTGGAAATCAGGTTCACTATAACATAACTATATATATAGTCCTTTTAATCTACAACTTTTTCATTGTATAATTTTTCCTCCAATAAAGAAAATCCAACTAAATTTAGAAAAAAATGTTGTAATATTTCACGAGTCTCATTCATGAGTCATGACCACCGTTTTTTTGTTGATATCGTCATCTTATCCGTCATCCTTTTCCTCCTTGCCACGAAAAAATAATATCTACGCTATACCATTACACTAAAGTCATCACTTGTCTGGTATATATTGTTTTGTCATCCTACAGAGATGTTGTTTGATTTGAAGTGAGGCCACAATCTTTTTCGATAGATTGCTGCTAGTTCGCACAAGGGTCCATTTTCTAACAATCTACGTCTTGTTGAGACCACCTCCTTCTCCGAGCTATGTACGAGACCCAAAACGTCAATAGTCCACATTTTCCATGAAATAAATAATCAAATTATAAACCAAATTTCATCTCTCGAATAAAATAAGATTATTTCTTATCATGCCCATGAAACCACCAAATAAATAAAAATTAAGATGTTAGCTACTCGTTAAGGCTTTTGTCTTTCCCCTTTTTCAGGAACATATGTGATAAAAATAACATCTGTGGATCCGGTTGAGCTCAATGATTTCGAGTCTAAATTTTGTCGTTTTGTGATATCATTAAGTATATATACTCATTACTTTATTGCCATTAAAATAAGAAGATTAAGTTCATCAAAGACGTCCCTTATGGCTATTAAGAGTCAGACGAGAGGATGACCAGGGTCATTAAGGCGTCTTATATCCCAATTACTCCAATAGTTGCCAATTAGTCAGATTAATTTGTTTATTACAATCACTAACAATATTGTACTAACGCTATTATTGTACTGATCAAGTGCTCTCAGCCAACAGGCAACCGATGGGAATATTTGGATTATTTAAAGATTTATGGGATTCCAAGAGCATTGGGAGTGGCTCCAACTACATTGGGATATATATTAACTAGATCTCTATGCCGCAGTCGTTGGACTTATATAATTTTCCTAAGTGGTATAATCTATTATATAATTATCGACATAATTTCTTAATCCTGCTAGTGGGGAAAAATCCTAGTAAAATAGTTTATTGTACGGAAATCTAATCTGGCATTTTAATAAGTACAATACAGGTATGACTTTTAATAGTTAACTAGATTCTGACCCGTCCTTCAGAGGGCGGATATATTTTTGTTTTTAATTTAACTTTTAGCAATTTAATTTTTATATTTGTATTTTTTAATCATATTTATTTTTTTAATCATATTTGTGTATATTATTTTTTAAAAAAATATTAGTAAGAAATTTTGATAAATGTATTGAATTTGTGATGTTGAAAAACTATACACTTATACCCAATTTTTGTTTAAATCGGATCCGGACATGTAGTTAAACTAATCAACCCAACACTCCGGTTTGTAGTTTGGCTGTGTTTTAGGAAAACAATATTATTTAATAATCTGGTATAACTCAAAACCGGTGACCAATTGAACTACTGGTTGAACCAATACATAATTTTAATTATTAACGCATGTGACTTTTAGTTGTATTATTAGAATCTGTTTGTATTCTATTTAGGAAGTTGGACTCTTTTTTTTATGAAATAAGATTATACAATCTTGTGGATCATGAAAGTATTAACAAAGTTAATTGTTGTGATTTGGCATTAGTTTATTTTGTTATCAATTATCTATTATAATATTTTTGTTTTATATTTAGATTTAAAATTTAATTTTTTCATTCACATTATACATTAATAATACTTAAAGATTTTCATTTTAGGATATAACTCGTAAACTGAAATTTTATACTGTTAGATTTTGATCTGCGCTTTCAAAGCACGGAATTATTTTCAAAACATTTCATAATTTATTTGATATAAATATTTATTCTTATGCATTTCGATTTATAAATGAAACATTATATTCTGTATTTTAAAATCAGACCCGGCCCGCAGTTAAGTTAACAAATTGTGTAATCTCGTATGTAGTTCGGTTTAGTTAAAAAAAATATTATTTAAAAATCCTATAAACCCGTAAAAACAACTAAAACCCGAGATCTGGCTACCGGTTGAACTAATAGATGATCCAATATGAAATTCAGTATGACTTAAATTATTATAGTCAAATTAAATTCTCATCTTGTTGTAAGGGTAATAGATCAATATTCGAGAGGATGCATATTAAAAATGAAATATATGTGAGCATCAATAATTTGTATATATTTTTATTATAATTTAATGATTTATGTTTGTAAAAATAATTTTCATTTATTTAATTAGTTTACTTTTGTTATTCACATGTTATTAGATTTTTTATGTTTTGTTTAGGAATTATTTTAAATTTAAATTTAATTTCATTATTCGCATTAGAAATGTAAATATTTAGTAATTTTAATCTTTATATATTTTTATTATATATATATATATATATAATTATGTTTTACAACTAATTAAACCATTGATCGACACTCTCTTGCATCAATTTATATTAATGTAAGGTTTTATGATATAATTGTGTTAATATATTTGTTGAATTAGTTAATATTTGATAAATATATTTTTGTGTTTGAATAACCCGTAAAAATATATATTCATAAAAATATCAAGTAACATGTTTCTTCGTGTTTTAAATATTAATAGAATCGAACTATTAATATTTTTATCATATATATATATATATAGATTTATGTATATGTATATCTAATTTAATAAGAATTATATTTTTATGTATTTAGTGAGGGTTTTGAAGAAATTGCTTTTTTTGCATTTGAATTAATATATAGTTATATATATATATATATATATATATATATATATATATACGAATTAATAGCATATATAATTATTTATTACATTAATAGATAAAATATAATTTATTTTTATTGAAATTTCGTATTTATATAAATTAAATTTATTAATTTTAAAAAATAAGATTAGTTAGTTAGTTCCTTAATTTTAGACATGATGTATATTTAATTGCAACTATATTAAATAAATGAATATCTATTAATATAAAGTAGACTTGGGTTGGCACCACAATTGTCCACGACTCCAAAAAAGGATGGGGCTTTTTCAGACACGTGTCGGCTACATTGGGTGTCTGTGGTTTTCACGCATATTGCTGTTTTCCCGCGCGTCTGTATAGGTTAATGAATTTCACGCTTTATTACGTTACGCGTTATTTTATTTTTATTGGGCTTTCACTTATCGGTTAAGTTTTTTTTTTTTTTTGTTCAAATCGGTTAAGTTTCAACCATAGAAATTTGGGAGGTTAAGAAATAGTATCACATGCCATATACTGTTAGCCGTCTTCGCCAATTGACTTCTAGGTTGTTTCAGTTCTTCGAGCTCTAAGTAGATCAACCGACATTATAGCTTGGAAGGGTTATGTGAGACGAATCGTCATGACGAATCTCTGGATCAAGCTGTCTGAATCGTCGTTTCTTCCGGTAAACATCATCCTCACAAGTCCTAAAACGCTTGAAAGACCTTCTTCTGTTACGCTACTTGATTAATTGGTTCCATTAATAGCGTTCTTTACTCCTTGGACCCACATCACCCCACATTCTTCCTTCAATACTTCTTATCTTCCTTTCAGTTGGTGAAGCTTCACCTATAAAAAGCTTCTTCCATAAACTATATCCTCACAGATCCGAGTGGGTCTTCTCCTTTGTTCTCTGATCATATCTACGGAGTTTGAGATGTTGAATCGTTTTGTGGATCTTTGACGTTTTCGCCTAATTGATTCATCGCCTTTATCAGACTCCTTAAATCCATCACCCCCGTCTAGCTGAAAAGTCGGGAATCATCTGTGGTTAGCGATTATAATACTCATCTGTATTCCTTTTTTGATCTGTGAGCTATTGAATTATTCGTATTAGAGAAGTTTCTGGTAGCTTTTGCTTTCTAAAACATCCAACCATCATAATTTGTTTTCATCTGTTTAGCTATTGATGAATCTTATTCCAGTTTGTTTTTGATTCTCTTTAAACCCTCTACTTAGTGTTAGATTAAAGTCTACAACTTCTGGAACCTTCTGTGTCTTAAGTTTGTGCTCTTCTATATGGAATAGGATACGCAAAAAAAAAAGCTATTGTACCCATCAGAAGAAACCTTCCAATCCCCGCCGGTGTCTTCCTGAAATATACAGGGACTTTCTATAAAGTGGAACTACATCGACTGCCCCTAAAGTGGAGCTTGGTTTCCCTGGAGTGGAACAAGACTTTTTAATTCACGCAAGTTTGCTTCTTCTGCTTTAGTTTTATTCTATATCAGTTTTTTTCATTAGTGATGAGCCTTTTTATTATAAGCTTGCGTTAAGATAGGTTTGGGACAAAAGCTATGATGAAATAGGCTGGTTAGGGTTTGTTACGTGTTGAATTGGATTCAAGTCTCTGGATTACTGCTAATGCACACAAGTTGTTCGCTGAAATGTCAACGAGATGGTCAGTTTGTTTAGAGGCAGAGTTTTGGTGGGATATTGATGGGAATCAGAGAGTTAATAGGATGGTTTAGCAAGTGTGGTTTAGTTCTTGCAGACAAACCAAAATTCTTTTCTTTAGTTTCTTTGTTTCTGAATAAAGCTTTCTAAGCTATTTATATATTTCAATAAAGCTTTTATGAGCTCAGTCTTTCTTTTTTTCTGGACAAATAGCTCAGTCTTTCTAGCTTCATAAATATCAACAATAAGTGGCTCCTGGTTCAAAACGTATTTTTAATTAGGACCCACTGAGTCATTCAACATCTTAGTGGAAACGAAAACTTTTTAAGCTTTTAATTTACCTGACAAAGATCCCCCGCATACATGTTTCTATCTAGAGGGTAATGAATCGGGATCAGCATAAGATCTGGCTCCAGGTTATGATGATGCGGACAGTGAGCATCTGAAATCTACACAGTACTCAGCATAAGCTTAGCCTCCAGAAGCAGTTACAACGGTGGTGATCTGGCCATGATGGCTTACTAGGATGCGTAATGACTG
Source organism: Hirschfeldia incana (assembly GCA_026261945.1). Classification (NCBI taxonomy): domain Eukaryota; kingdom Viridiplantae; phylum Streptophyta; class Magnoliopsida; order Brassicales; family Brassicaceae; genus Hirschfeldia; species Hirschfeldia incana. The sequence goes on along the minus strand of JABCMI010000011.1, from coordinate 7,186,102 downwards.
ATGTGAATTATTGAATGCAATTTTGATAGACAGGAAGTGGAAGACCGAAGCATTATTTTGATACGCCAATGACACGGACAAGAAAGTCAAAAGACACAAACATATATGCACTCACGTCACGTACCACCTCTTCATCTGATTTTTTTTTCCTTATATTATCAAAAACTTTTAACGTCAATCTCAGTAATATATACAAACAAATAATGTTCATTATTATATGTGTTACAAACAAGAGTAATAAAGATAGATTAAATTATTAGTATAACCATTTTCTTATGGCATGTTAAAAATGACATATTTGTTAGTACATCATAGGTGTTTAATATGTGAGATTAAGAGATGGGAGTAAGTCTGCTTCACTTTCTTTGATACATAATTGTTGTTACTTCTACCATTCGTTCAAAGATTCTCACACTTCTTCTTTAATTCAATCTCACCGAATCGTTAAGTATAAATATAGAACCAAAGAGAGTTTACACCATAATATTTCCTTTTTTACATTTTCTTTATGTTCTAATCTCTCTACAAAACACCAGGCTTTAACGATGACTAATTCTCAGTGTCTTCAAGGCTGCAGAGGTTAAGGATGCAAAAGTTAGTCAAAATTCTCTCTTAATATATACTTAAAGACTACAGCAAACGATGGTAGAATTACATAACATGTTTTTTTTGTTCCATTTAATTATGTAATTATATATGCTTTATGATGTTATCGTTGTTAATATGTGGAAACTGAGAAGGGTATATATTTGATAGATGGGAATTATGTATGTTTATTCATTACAGCCAACACTGAAAAAATTTACGCATTTAGTTACTTCTTTTGGTTTTAGTCTTTGAAGAAACAACAATTTTCAGAAAACATTAGTACGCAGTTCTGTTCATCATATTTTTGTTCTCATCAGTTTGGTTCATCTTAATTTCTAGATTATTAATGTTTACTCTACATTTAATTTATTTTCGTTAAATAAATTTTGATTCACTCTAACTTATTCAAAGTAAATTATTTAATATGATCGGGTATGAAAATGAAGTAAAATTCTTCTAGAGATATATTACTCATTAATTTATAACACTATTAATCTATAAAAAATATTTTTGAATAGCATGAGTGAAATTCCCTTCAAATAACTTTCTTTTATAAATGAAGATCAGCAAATGCTAACGTACCAAAGAACGCTAAAAATTAAAAAAAAAACATTATCAATTGAAAATCTAATATAAAATAAAATAAACATATATTATAAAAATCATTTAATATATTGTCAAATCACCCGCCCGTAGGGCGGGCCAACCACTAGTATGAATAGAAATAATATGAAGGATAATTAAATCATATATATAAATATATCAAGAGAAATAATAGGACCAACCTTGACTTTTTTGATAGTCCAAAAAATAGTCGATAAATATTACTTCTGTTTTAATAGTATTGATTTGGAGGAAATTAGTCATACTAATTTACTTGTGTGATCATTTGTAAAATAGAATATTTTTACACTATTTGTAAAAACTAAATTATATTCTTTTGCCAGTTGCCAATAATACGTACAAGTTTTCGATAAAAGAACACAATAGCTGTGTAAGAAAATTTGGGCACGAGAGCACGATGCTCTTCTTGTTCTCATATTTTCTTTTGACTTATTCTTGGGTTCAACTCTTAGAGATTCATCAACCAATAATATTATGTCATTTACGATTCAATATCTTTTAAAAAAAGAAACAAAATATTATCTAGTTATATTATACTTTCATAATAAAATTAAATAAAAATTATAAATCACAAAAAATGTTAATCTAAAAAATTATTTTCAAAATATATTTTAAAGTTTATATTAATAACAAAAAAACAAGACTTTTTAATTCAAAAAAAATATTAAAAAAAAAGAATTTATAACTTTGGATAAATCTTAAAATTTAAAATTTAAGATTTATCCAAGAGTTTCGGATTTACCTAAGGATTTAGGATTTATCCAAGGGTTTAGGGTTTAGGATTATGATATAGGGTATAGTTTTTTTGTTGATTGTGTTATAAATATTTTTTTTTTAAAAAATCAAAGTTTTAGAATTTATCCAAGGGTTTACTAAAAGATTTAGGGTTTAACATTTATAGTTTAGTGTTTTCTTTTGTAATATTATTTTTTTGAAAAATTATATTTTTTTGCAATTAGTATTATTTTTATTTATTTTTACTTCTTTTTAATTTTTAAAACGTAATATAATTTGGTAATATTTTATTTCTATTTTTAAAAGATGTCAAATTTGAAATAACTAAATCATATTAGTTGGTGAACCCAAGAATAACTCTTTTATTTTTCGGTCACATGCACTCTAACCGATAAAACCTAGCTAAGTCTTATTAGTTGTACTTAGGTCTTAATGCGACTATGTGAGGCGTACCATCTAATATACAGTGAAACCTCTATAAATTAATAATGTTGAAACTGTAATTTTTTATTAATTTATAGAGATTATTAATTTATCGAGATACTAATTGAACCAAAAACTCAATTTGGGACTATGAAATTGTATTAATTTATAGTGATATTAATTTATAGATTATTAATTTATAGAGGTTATACTGTATACGCCTGACCTAAGAGTTGATCCGATCACCAAACTGAGAGGTCTCTCCCAATTTCCTTATTTCTATTTGACTCATTACCAATTTAAATTAAAATGTGTTCTTTAAATTATTCTTACATTATTTTTACCAGACGCGCTTCGATTCGACGTGAATATGAAAATATCTCTGAAATGACAGAGTGAGAAAGGGAATGTAATAGAGACCACAAATATATAAATACATCGCGTGCTTAACACGTCCGAGTCACCATCGTATCCTTTTAGCAACCTTTTCAAGTTTCCTTCGTGAAAATGACCACACATTAGTTTGAAGTTTACATGTGAATGTTGTATACAAATAATATTCGCAAAAACCAACATTAATCAAAATAAACAAGTACATAACTAACGCAGGGTTTTCATTAGAGCTAACTTTCTTAAATTTTATTTTGAAAATCTGGACAGTTTATTACGAAATAAGTAATTTTCAATCAGGTCATAAAATTCGTTTCTGATTTAAAGACCCTACATCGAAGCGAACGGCCAAAAGAAAACTATAAAACCGTGATAGCGAGCTCAATTTTCATTGGATTTTGCTTCCTCTGTAATCCTACAAAACTAGTCCTTAAGGACCATCACTCTATAATTTATCTACACAAATAACATAGTCTCAAATTGTCCCAAGAAGCTAAGTGTTAAGTATTCCAAATATCTTCGAGCTAGTGATCTTGTTGTTACACTTTGTATCTTTTTTTACCTTAATATCTCAGTGCACTTTTGACATATTAAAAATCTTCAAAGCTGACGTAGTATACGCTCAAACACGTTACATGTAAATAATTCATAAACGGACGAATATTTTGCAGGTAGCCAGCTACTTTACTATAATCCGTACGCTCTCTTGTTGTTTAATAAAACTAGTCTTTCATAAACAAGAGATAAGTTAATATAAACTAGGTTTGCATTATTGATTTTGTTGAAGTGTTGAAGTCATTAACGTTTCCGAAAACTTCAAAACTAGCGGTAGTGAACATTATTGCTTCCTCTATAGGCTCTGAATGGATAGATCAAGCATAATAGATCTAACGGATCAATCACATTTAGCAAAATAAAAGTGGATCAAACCGATCTAGTAATATAAATATAAACCATTTGAACGGTGGAAGTGGATAAAAACAGTCCAAAATACTGAACAAGTTTAAAATAATTTATATAAAATTTTATATTACTACTTGTTTTCATAATTAAAAATAGTTATTTAAGAATTAATTTATAACTCAATAAATCTATTTTATTCAAAATATAATAGAATATTAATTTTAAAATATTGTTAACTATTTTTAGATTTAAATTAAATGAATATTTACCGTTGGATAATTTTAAAATAATAAAATAATATAGTTTTGGTGAAATAGTATTCTATTACCATTGTAAAACTATTTAATGTTTATAGTAACATCAACATAGATATAAATTATTAAATAGTTAAAAGATTACAAATATTTTATTTCAAGTATGTATAATTAATGATGAATTTAAAAATGGTTTTTAAACAATGATAAACTTATACATAAATTACTTTTGTTACAGAAATAAATTGAAAGTACATATTAGTAGAATGATGAGTTAAAAGTATATTTTAACTATAATAAGTGATACTGAATTTTATAATATTAGTTTATTATATATTAAAATGATACTTTGCATATTTACAAAAGAGAATTATTTGTACCACTCCAAATATGAGGGGTTTCTAGTGTTACTATTGTTTCTAACTTTTCGTCACAAAATGAACCACTTGTATTAGTAGTTGAACCATTTGTAGATCATATATATTTTTAAGTAGAACACATACTTTTGTTAAATTCTTTTAAAATGTAAAATTTTTGATGGATTCTCGCGTCCAAATTGGTTGAAGAATCACTCCTTTTTGTTCCATCTCCCACTGAAACTCATATATAATCAAAATTCTAAATTTATTGGGCTTAGTCTTACGGCTGAATGCAATTCTAAAACCACATTGTTTTTTTTTTCATTTAAATTATACGCAGGGACGAAGCTAGGTTGGAAGGTAGGGGTGCACGCCCACCCATTATAATTTAGTTATCTAAATTTTTATATTGGACGTGTTAGGTGAAAGTAGCATATTTGGTTTTAAGGTGCACCCACAATTTGTCAAGACCATGGTTCGATTATCCCCTAACTTAGCTTTTATCATCATATATATCAACTATTTAATTATGTGCACCTAATTTGAAAAAAAAGTCTGGCTTTGTCCCTGATTATACAAGTTGTTACTTGATTACCTTTTATTGTTATATATATAAAGTTATTTTTGGGTTCACCTCTAGAGATATAGATTCACCAACCAATAGGATTTAGTTATTTTAAATTTGACATCTTTTAAAAAAGGAAAAAAAATACTGCCAAATTTAATTACATTTTAAAATAAAAAAGAAGTAAAAATAAATAAAAATAATACTAATTACAAAAAATATTCTTTTCAAAAAAAAATTAATACCACAAAAAAACACTAAATTCTAAATGTTAAACCCTAATTTTTTTAGTAAACTTTTGGATAAATTCTAAAAGTTTGATTTTTTTTTTTAAAATATTCTTTTCAAAAAAAAAATTAATACCACAAAAAAACACTAAATTCTAAATGTTAAACCCTAATTTTTTTAGTAAACTTTTGGATAAATTCTAAAAGTTTGATTTTTTTTTTAAAAAAACTATTTATAACACAATCAACAAAAAGAACCTACAGTCAGAACATTAACATTTCTTATTTATTACTATTCTTGTGTCTATTATAGCATTTATAGTTAATTTCACTTTAATCCATTGCTATTTTTTATATTTAGAAGAAAAAATAACAATCTTTACTTTTTACTCTAAATTTCAAAGATTACTATTATAAGAAAATACATCTAAGAAAATTTCACATGTATTATATAAATATTATATTTTAAAGGAATATATTAAAATACATAGGAGAGATTTTAGTCAGCTATTGAACCATTTGACTACAAATATCTTATAGATACAACAAGTTCCTTTTCACCAGAGATATTTTTAGTGATTTACTCGGAGAGATGGTCATTGTGTAATGTGTGTTTCTAGTTAGAACCACAAGCTAATTTTGGACAAATGTGTAAGGAATGTTTTTGGTATCAACCACAAGCTAATTTTGGACCCAAGCTAAAACTCAAAAAAAAAAAAAATTCTCAAATCACATTCATAATAAAAACAAAGTTGTTTTTTCGCATTTATAAAATTTAAGTCCAGCTAAAAAGTCATTTGAGTGAAATTGTATATGTAATATTTTTTAATTGAATGTTAAATTTAATTCAAAGAAAAAATATCCTTGTTACATCAAGTGTTACTTTTCTGAATGTAAAAAACATATACCTCCATCTACTCATTACTAGGTTTCAAACTCAAAAACAAGGATCAAAACTCGGCAAAAACAAACTCAGTTTCTAGTACTAAACCAGTAGATCATACCCTCCATTTTAATCTTTATCCTTCTTCCTCTGAATGAGAGTAAGTTTATTTCTCATCTCTTTATCAATCAATCTTGCCAAAAGGTTTGCCAGAGAAGGTCCCTCTCCATGTCCAAATTGTGTGGGTGGCAAGTTGAAACACATAATTGATGATGAAAGCTTTCACTTTGCTTCCATGCGTCTTTCGCATAATTCTCATAAGACTCCACCATTGATCAGTGTACTCACTGAGTAACACCCCTTTCAGTGAAATTGTATATTATTAAGCATGTGAATAGCATATTGGGCTGAAGGCCTCTCTCAATAAATAGAAAAACTATATGTTTCATTTTAAAACCAAGTCTCACGAAATAATTAAAGTCCAATAAGCAAAATCTGAGCCTCGGAGACAAGAATGAAGAAACAGCGGAGAGATGGGTCAAATGTTTCACAAACATCAAACACTATCGTTATGGAAATTGATTCACATCATTCTCAAAAGAATAGAGCTGTTAAGGTTTTCATATGCTGAAACATGAAAAAAGAGAAGCAGCCAACAATGGTCCATGAAATCAAACAGGACATCAGTAACAAACAATAAGTATTCTTTCTAATGCTATCAAGGTCACATACCAACAATTTACATGATCCAATAAAAACCGTGATTAAACTACTGCTCACTTGTATTCTCCTCCAAGAACTCGTAACCTATCCTGAAGCTGAGCACAAAGTTCCGAAACCCTGTCATCACTTCCAAAAGATTCAGCTATGTGACTAAGCAGTTGAATGCTGCTGCTACGGCTGACTCGAGGCTCGGGAGAGATAGGTGGAGCAAGGAAAGGATGTTGGAGAAGCTCAGGGATTCTCCATCTTTGGTTACGGTCCCAAGCTAGACATTTCTTCATTAGGTCAACAAGCCAAGGATTCGAGAGCTGATTGTAAGTAATCTCATGGTTTGGATCGGTTATGACTTTGAACTTTGTCCAGAATGTCTTGTAATCAGCAAAAGGCGTTCTTCCGTACACCATTTGGTATAGTATGCAACCAAGTGACCATATATCTGATGGCCTTCCACATTTTATTATGTTCCCATTCTCATCGCTCTCGTTGCACATGAACGCTTCTGGTGACATGTAACTCAATGTCCCCACCTGTCACATTACACGTCCCAATAAAGAGGAAGGTGATGATGAAAGTGGTAGAAACATGTGGAGTGGTTGATTTTTACCTGTGAGTCTCGTTGGATGTTTGTAGTGTCGCTATTAATGGCCTTAGCGATACCAAAGTCGATAAGCTTCAAGAAGCCTCTGACAAGAAGGAAGTTTGCTGGTTTCAAATCAGAATGCACAATGCGTTCCTCGTGTATGGTGTTCACAGCTTGAAGTATTTGCTGCAATTGCTCTCAGTTAATACAATAATCTGTGCTTCCTGTATTATAAGAAATAGAAACAAGTTAATGTAAGAACCTGCCAGTAGAACCGAAGCCAGTTTTCATCAATAGTCCGGTCGGATCCTTCAATCTCCTTCCATTTTTGAGACAGCATGTGAGCCAGATCGATTTCTCCATACTCTAGTACCATATATATAAACCCATCATCCTTAACTCTTGCATCTTTGTTACTCATAGTGCCATTCAGAACCTCCTGGAGTAACGACTTATCTGTAACCTAATTGCAAAAGAGAGTTGGTGTTGAAAAGTGTCAATCATGCAACTTAGAAGCTAAAAGAGAAGAGGAGGTAAAAGGGTATCATACCTCGTAGTCTATAAGCTGAATGATGTTGGTTTTCCCTTTCAGCTTCTTTAAATACCCAATCTCCTGGCAAAATCCATATGCAGTAGCATAGTCACGACCCTTGAGCTTGATTTTTTTGAGCGCATATATGGTACAGTCTGATGAAATAACCTTGTGGACCTCACTGCTTCCTCCACTTCCTATCTTACCAAGCCTCTGATAGAGTTTGCCATTGACTTTAAAGAACAAGTCTGGATCATAGTTTCGTTTACGAGGCGCTGATGTCCCTTTGCTACTTGCAACCTTTTCTTGCTTATCTGGTTTTTGCGGCTGTGAGCTAACACTGGTGAGCATGTCCTCGGGTACACGAGCAGTAGCATCACTCCCATGAGTCGAAGATACCATTGGAGCTTCAAGTAGTGTAGTGCATTGTTGTTGCTTAGACATATTTGTCTCTTTGAATCTTACTTCTCGATCAGTAGCTGAGGCTGGCATCTCAGATAAAGGGACATCTTTACTAGCATGCAGAACGCTGTTGTCCTTGGAAGAAGGACGAAAAGAAGCCAAGTTCCCTTGACTTGGAACTGGAACAGCATTCGGATCAGGCTCTACATAAGAACGAGAGACTTGAGTTGTCGCATTTAACATAGGAGCTGAAGAGGAATGAATTGATGTAGTTGTGGCACATGAAGACCCCATGAGAGAACACTGAGAAGCAGGTTGATTCAAGAAGTTGCGAAATTCTCCCATCTTTGCCAAGGAAGATGAAACCTTGTACTCAGACTTCAAACTGATCTCGGAATCAACAGGGTGGAGGTTCTGATGTTTAGATGCTTCAGCCTGATTTGTTGCATCCCATTCCATATCTGCTAGTAAAAGTAAGGTTAAAATAAGATTCTTAGTTATACTAACCCAACACTAAACAAGCCTGTATAAACTGAGCTTTCAGACAGCTTTCAGACAACTCTCAGATACTACATACAAAAGCAGGACACTCAAACAAAAGGTGAGAGCATTACCATTAGATGTGACGGTGCTGGTAACGAGAGACTGAACATTTCTGTTGTCACTTTGGTTGCGAGACCCTATATCGAGATTACTCCTTAAACTAGAAGAAGCAGGTTTTGGCAAATCCATCTGACTAACTTGTGGGTTATAATTGTCGACAAACATATTATCAACAACAGTTCCTGAAACTGAATATGGCGTAACGGACGCATTCTCAGTGGATTCTCCAGCAGCAGCAGAGGAAGTGGCCAAATTTCTTGAATCCTGAGTCAATAATGTATTGGCAGCAAGACTCTGACTGAGGGAAACAACATCCTGAGGTCTCTGCCCATCAGCTGTAGAACTCCTTGACGGTTGTCGTTGGGCAGTGACAACACTTCGACGAGGACCAATAGTGGTTGTCTGCATCTTATCTAGATAGAAACAAAAAGATATCAGAGAAGATCCGTTGCAAATCACTAAAAGGAAGGAGCTTAAACAGCTAACGTTAACAACATTTGACCTCCTCAAAATCCCTAAATTCTACAGTGACTTAGAGAATATTCTAAACCCTAAAAAGCCCTAAAGTCAGTTCAAATTAAAGTTGAGATTTTTTTTCCCAGAGAGAGAGAGAGAGAGAGAGGGAGCGTACTGAGGGGACGGTGGCGCTTGAAAGCGGCTTGGAGATGGCGTATGAGCTCAGGGGAGGAGGAGGAAGAAGAGGAATCGTGGTTTAAGATGGGGCGGACTAGAAGACTCTTCGGAGGTTTATCCGTTGGAAGATTATTAGCCTCTTCCTCCTTGTCCATCTCTGGATCTCAACTGCATCTCCGTTTTCCCCACAACCTGTTGGTTTCTTCTAAGCCCAAAACCTCAGAGCAGAAGAAGCAGCACTTGAATTCAAGATTCAATTTTGCTCCATGCCGGTGAAGAAGAAGCTCTTTCTCTCTCTCTTCATACACGAGTGGAGGAATCCAAAGAGAAATGTGTTTGAGATTCGAACCCTTTATTGCCGCTTCTACCTTTTCTCTCCTGGTTTAATTTAAAATTCCACTGCCAGTCGATTAAAAAATATAAGGCCCATTTGTTTTTTTGGGCCAACAGCGATATCGACTATATTTATAAGCCCAATAAGGATCCAATAAATCTCTCCACCATCGGAAGAATCGGACAAGAACAAACAATCGTAAGCTAAATGCTGAGACTCACGCACATTGAAGTTTACATTCATGGAGAAAGGGTACTATTGTTCACATACATGAATATGTATATCTAACCTTGGATCCGATTGCCGTAATAACTAAACGGGATGTGAACATCACCACATGTTTATTTATTCAAAGAGCAAAAAAAAAAGAGTTGTACATTAACCATTTCAATATGTTCGGTTTTTTTTATTGAGTTTTAAGGTATTTCACTTAGTTTTCACTCATCACTGCATAACAGATTCATAGGGGATCAATAACAAAACGCAGCTCCAACTCTATCACGAGGAATGAGTCTTAGTTCAGATCCATGCTTCAAGAACACGTTTCCTGACACATCAAACACACTAGACATTAACTTTCACAAAAAAAAAATAGTAGTATATGATGAAAAGCAAAACTCGGCCATGTACGAATAATCAAACGGTTGCAGTCACAGTTTCTTAGAGGTAATAATAAGCTACTCAAGAATGCACATGGAGATAGTTAAGGACATGACGAGTGATCTTCTATGCATAAACAAGAGAAAGGCAAATCAAACAAGTTAAAAATGCTTAGAAAAATTTAGAAATACCTGCGCTTTGTTGGGGATTGATCCCGATCCCATCTGGACACATGAATATGATGGATACATGAGAAATCTTTGAGTATTATGGATAGAATCAGCAGAAATAAATCAATGGTCTAAGATTGTGTTCAACCCAATCCTAATTCCTATCTAGTGCTTTTAAACACAGAGTTACATGCGACACTAAGAGTTTAAGAGAATCCTTGTTACTGAAGGAAAAGCTCGATTCCGATCTAGTAATTTCGATTAAAGCCACAAAAATCATAATCGGAGAGAGTGTTACCATTGGTGATGATGGCGCTGGTTTGGGGAGGAACCTTGAACTCCTCTGCTGCGAATTTCAGAACCGCCGTGAACGGTGCTCCCTCCGGCACGCTGAATCTGATAATTAAAAATAAACATAAGATCAATGACAAAATTCACAAGCAGATCAAACAATGAACGAAAATCGAAAAACACGATTCGAGCATACACTTTGAAAGGAAGCTTAGGGTCCGATGTCAGTGTGACCTTGAAGGATACTTTTCCGCCAGTTGCCATTTTTTTCCGGCGAAAGTGTGGAGGAGAGAGATCAGGGCTTAGCACGGTGACAAATGGTGTTTCGCGTTTCAACGACGCGTACACATACACAAGAGGGTTTCAATTTTAAGTTGGGCTTGATTTTGGGCTCATCTATGGCCCGTGTAACTTATTAATAACTTCCAGATTATTTACATTTTAAGCAGCAGGCGTGGGCATTCGGACCCCGATCGGGTTTCGGTTTTATCCATTCGAATTTTGGTAATCAATCTCATTCGAATTTTATGAAAGTTCGGTTCGAGATTGATTCGGATTCTATTGGGTTCGAGTCGGAGTTAGTAAATTTTCAAGGAACTGGTATAACCATTGTATTTTCGGATTCGGGTCCCGATCATTTCTTCGGTTTGAAAAACCTTATTAATACTTAATTTGTAATCAAAACATAAGTAAAATCGATTCTTCGAATTTAAAGTACATGATTTTTATATATTTTAATAGCCAAAACATAAGTAAAATTGATTCAATAATAAGAAAAAAACTTCAAACGTGATCATTCAAAATTAAATGAAAGGTAAACATAGTTATTGATAAAAAGAAAATCAAATGAATGAAAACATAAAACAAAAACTAAGTTCTCATGAAATAAGAAACATTATTAAAAAAAACAAAACCAAAATCTAAAAATTTCAAGATTCAACGCCACATTCAACCAACAACCTTCATTTAATAGATAATCATTTTAGAAGTTTATTAATATTTTGGATATATAATAGGAATTCAGATAATGTTTGGTAGAAGTTTTTTTGTGATTTTAAATGTTTCGGGTTCTATCAGATATCTATTTAAGTTCGGGTTCGGTTCGGATAATATTCATAACCTAAAATATCATAAAACAAGATTCATTCGGTATTTATGTCGGGTTGAGATTGGTTCAAATTCATTTTTATCGGATAGAGTTCGGTTCGAATTTTCGGGTTCGGTTTATTTGGCCAATCCTAGTAAACAGTATACTTTTGTCAACCATTTTAAGCAGTAGTAATCCTTTTTTTTCTTATAATGTGACTTGCGGTTATAGGAAATCTATTTGGAGCACAGAGGAGAGACATTGGATTGCAATGTGTACAGTTACTTTACTGAGTAAAAGGATTTAAAATTGTTTATTTATATCAATTCTTTTTTTTAATTACCATTTATCTTGAATAGAATAGTCTCATCAATTCCGAATAAGAATAAACAAAATTCAAATATAAATATTGCCCGAATAAATGAAATTAATGTTTAACACATTTTATTTATTCATTTTTATTCAGAGTTGGTATCTGTTTTGTGTTTTTTTTCACACCAACTCAGCCTTATATTTACATATTGCAATTAGCTTTATCAACACATGAAAAAAATAAACAAATGATAAATTTTCTTCTGAAGAGAAAAAAACTTGTTTATCTAAAAACGGAGTCACGAAATTAGGTTAGTTAACGTTAGTTAAAAAACAACAAGCGACAACAACGGAACAAGCCACAGTCCCCCAATCATCGTCTTGAATCCACTAGAACCAGAACCATCGCTGCACACCAACTTGTTGTCATGGTACGTGCACACGGGCTTCTTCCTATACACATAAAAATAACAACAACAATCAAATAAACACATTATACACTAAACTACAAAATAAATGATTTAATCTAGTTGAGCATTATAGCATGTACGTTACTTAAAAGGGCTAAGACACATACTTGGCGGAACAGAAAGATATGACGTAATCAGTGCCGGAACAAGTGAAGATACTTGTTGGATCGTCATAAGCATAGCTGTAAGAAGTAGGACAAGCTTCCTTGAACAGCTTCGAGTAATAGGTTGGTCGACACGTTGAAGGATTCCCATAAACTCCTCTACAACAATACTCATCTTTATCGAACACATCACAAGCACTCCTACACGAAATCACCTTCCCGTTAGATTTCACGGCCAGCTCTCGCGGACACTTTGGCCTCAGGTCGGCGACGCAACCGGCGACGCTGCAGTTTCCTTTCCCGTTCAATGGAGTAACGGACATCGGGAGATTGAATCCGTCCACGAGGCTCACGTCGTAGAAATCCAATGTAGCTAACGTGAACTCAGCTAGTGAAGCTGGTGGTTTTCCCGAGGCTGAGCATTTTAGGGTCGAGCCGCATGAACCGGTTTCACAAGTTCCGGTTCCGGTTTGGTCGAACTTGCAGCCGGTTCGTCCCCATATTCGACCTGACCAACCTACTGGTGCGTTGAACACCATGGATTGGCCCGGTTTGAGCTCGAATCCTCCCCCATTGAAGCTCTCCCCGGGTGTTATCGCTGGCCAGACTACTTGGTTACATGAGTTCACGATCGTGAATACTCTTGCTGATTCGGACCATTTTGTCCCTGTAGTTTAAGTTCAAATCATTATTCAAACCTTAATCTATGTGTAACATAGTTGAATTCATGAGACATAATTTAGAAAATATCTATGATATATATAGTGGGAACATTTATGATATATATGATTGGGAAAATATAATGGAGCCCTTGAATAATTACCTGATAAAAGTGTCAGAAATAGTATGAAGATCCATGGTGACAAATTAAAACGAGACTGCATATTTACGGGAAAATATTGAACTATACTATTTTGTGGTCCAGGGGTGGTTGGTTAGGTTACGGTTAATTACTGATGTGAGAAGGTCTTTTTAAGGGAGAAAGATAGAATGACGTGCATGGAGAGTCTATATCTCAAATTATAATATACTTATTTCAAGTACTTTGAAACGCAAAACAAGTTACTTTGTGTATTTTCAAATAAGATTCCTTGTTTTGGAATTAGGAAAAAGTTAGTGTTATTCCTTTCCTGATGCTTTCGTGCAAATATTCTTTGGGATATTATTTTGGCTAAGGTAATCAAGTCCAAAAGGTTGGGATATAATAAATGTTGTGTATATATATTAACCAATATACATATAAAATATTATATATATATAAATATATATTATCTGTCTTTATTTTGTTTAACTGATATTCAAAATAAAATTTTTTTTTTGCTAAAAATATATATTTTGTTTTACTCTTGTTTTTTACTAATGGTTTTCATTGTTTTACTCTTGTTGCAATTTGGATCTGTTTTTTTTTATCGGTGTCTGCATGTCTGCATCTTGTCTTGATTATCTTAGCTCTCCATGTCAGTGCCGGTTCTGAGGACACCCAAAATACATTTGCATGGGGACAGTATTTTGGGGTTCACAGCATTGGTTTTTTTTTCCACAAAGCAAATAGGTTTTTTTTTCTATTTAGCCAAACATATAATCGATAAAACATATCAAAATAATATATTTTTGTCTGGAAATTATTTAGTTGAGCTAATATAGTATATATAGATAAAAATCTTTGGTTAGTTGGTTATTTTAGAAAAGAACTTTATATCCAATCAAATTTTATAGAACTATTTAATATAAGTTTACAATATTAAAACAATTTTTACTAATTTTGTATGGGACCCTGAAAATGTCAGGACCTGCACTGCTCGATGTCTTGGTCACTCTTGGGTGTCGTTAATTTATGCAAGAGTATAAGTATGCCTAATCTATGGGTCATTTAACCCATTAGTTCGAAATCAAAGGACTCATTCGTCATTGGCTCATTCTGGCAAATATGCTTTCTGAAATAAAATGTGTCCGCCTCTTGTCACACGCTCTCAAAGCGTTATTTGTAGATTAGAGATAACACAATGTCCTATAGGTAAAGGCCATTTATAGATATGATATGTATCACCAACCAAAAGAAAAAGAAATGGAAACTATACATTTTATGTAGATTGGTGATCAGCTTCCTTTCCGCTGCCATCCATTGTGGCCGCCTGGCCGGGTTAAAAAAAAGCAATAAAGATGTAAAATGATGATTCCTTCTCATTAATCATTCCATTCATTGTAAAAGTTTGGGCTGAAAAGGAGAAAGTTAAGTAGAAAGGGAAAATACAGTGAGATTAATTAAAGCTAAGACAGCTAGACACGTGTGGTAATTATAAGATTGGTACTAATCCCACCTCACTAGCAATCATTCTTTCCATTGGATCCATTTCCAATCCTCGATTAACCTCTAATCACGGTTTTTTACCAACCATGTCAACCTCAAATCGAGCGTTTAGACTTTGAATATGTGTGGTGTAGTATGTAGACAAGGGCAGGGTTTATGTATTTTCAAGTTCCGGTTGCTATACAATATAACCAAACAAAACATGAAAACTCATTAATATAATAATTGCATTATTATATGTGTGGAATGATATTCTTTTCTTCTTAGACAATCTCCAGCTTATCTATATATTTTCTCTATTAGACACACATAGATCGCTATTAGCGTTACTCCAGAAGGATGAAAAATGTTCATTTCATTGTTCTACACTTCTACTTGTTATAATCGTGTAAAAAAAGTGCAAGTTCGTGTTCTTCAGCCCAAATTGTTTTTTTTTTTGATATTAGTATCAGTACTTTAGAAATTTTAATGTAAAATAATAATTCATTATAAAGAGGGATTTGAAAGAACGGAATAACCAATTTCCTTTCCTACTATCAAATAATTATGAATGAATAGTAGTTATATCTTTTTTTAGTAGTTATATCCTTTTTCCTTTAGAAGAAGAAAAAGATCATTATTTGATCAAAAAAAAAGATCATCATTGTCGTCGCTTCTATTATCAGTTTACAATGATTCTAGTCTCTCTTTATTTTCCTTAACTTATAATGAGTGTACCCTCTTTCCGCATCTTTATTTTTCTTAATTTGTAATTAGTGCACCCTCTTTTTGCATATTACCGGGGTTAAATTATAATTAACAATCTAAACGTCGGCCTACCCGCTCGTGTAGTACTCAAGAGATATGGCCCATAAGCTCAACGATGAAATCAAACCCAATAAAAGAACCAATCAATATATGCTCGTCTAAAACAGTAACAGTCACACGTAGGTGACATAACTCCGTCACTCGCAAGTCAATTATTACCTACAGAGAGTTTAAAAAAAAACTCTATATAAAGAGTGGAAGAAAGAAGCTAAGAAACTGAGAGAAGGAGAAGAAGTGATCATGGCGGCAGAGAAGATAGAGACTGTAATCGCAGGGAGTTACTTAGAAATGGAGAGAGAAGAAGAAAGCAGAAGTATTAATAATAACGATTCTTCAGCTAAAACAAAACTCTCCAACTTTTTCTGGCATGGAGGTTCTGTCTACGATGCTTGGTTTAGCTGTGCTTCGAATCAGGTATATACATGTATGTTCATACATAAATAATAGTCTTTTGTGTATAGTCATCTCTAAATGGGGGTGTCGTGAGAATAATTACTACATATCTATTTTTTCTTAATCGTTTGGGTCCAATTACAGTATATGCCAATGTTTTATCTCGTAATATGCTACTCTGTCTCTAAATTGTAATAATAAAAATGGACAGGTGGCGCAAGTACTGTTGACGTTACCATACTCATTCTCACAACTTGGGATGATGTCGGGAATATTGTTTCAACTCTTTTATGGATTAATGGGAAGCTGGACTGCTTACCTCATTAGTGTTCTCTACGTTGAATATCGAACTCGTAAAGAACGAGAGAAGTTTGATTTCCGTAACCACGTTATTCAGGTTTATTTCATTCCTTATAATTAATTAAAGTTATAATGTTTGGTTTTGTTTATTTCAATTTTATTATTCCCTTAAAAGTGGTTTGAAGTGTTGGATGGATTGCTCGGGAAACATTGGAGGAACATTGGTCTGATTTTTAATTGCACTTTTCTTCTCTTTGGATCCGTTATTCAACTCATTGCGTGTGCCAGGTTAATTAATATATTATTTTATTTATATGTTTTGAATTTGGACAATGATCTAATTTACACGAAAATTGATTGTTTTCAGCAATATATATTATATTAATGATAAATTAGACAAGAGGACATGGACATACATATTTGGGGCTTGTTGTGCCACAACTGTTTTCATTCCTTCGTTCCATAACTATCGAATCTGGTCGTTCCTTGGACTCGCTATGACCACTTACACTTCTTGGTACCTCACCATAGCCTCTCTCCTTCACGGCCAGGTGATTTTATTAACAAAACATCTTGTTCTATTTGAATAACATATAGTCCTGGTAATTGTTATTTACATGTAACCTTTTTATCATAAAAAGGCTGAAGACGTTAAACATTCGGGTCCAACCACAATGGTTCTCTACTTCACCGGAGCCACCAACATTCTCTACACATTCGGTGGTCACGCGGTTACCGTGTAAGCATTTATTTATTGGTAAAAAACAAAAGTTGCGCTCCATGTTCTATTATTTAATTAAGACTCGGAAAAATGTAATCAGGGAGATAATGCATGCAATGTGGAAACCACAAAAATTCAAGGCGATATATCTGCTAGCGACTATATACGTATTAACACTAACGCTACCTTCTGCGTCTGCGGTTTATTGGGCGTTTGGCGATCAATTGTTAACTCATTCTAATGCACTATCTCTCCTCCCTAAGTCCGGTTTTAGAGACACCGCGGTGATACTAATGCTTATCCATCAGTTTATAACGTTTGGATTTGCGTCCACACCGTTGTATTTCGTGTGGGAGAAACTGATAGGTGTACATGAGACGAAGAGCATGTTCAAAAGAGCCATGGCTAGGTTACCAGTGGTTGTACCCATTTGGTTCTTAGCCATTATCTTCCCCTTTTTTGGACCAATCAATTCAGCTGTCGGATCTCTCCTAGTCAGCTTCACTGTCTACATCATCCCTGCTTTGGCTCATATGCTTACTTTTGCTCATGCCCCTTCCAGAGAGGTTAGATCTTTTTCTTTCTCGTACAAAAAGTATTATATTTTTAATAGAACTATTATTGTTCCATAAGAAACATTGTTAACACCTAAAAATGCAAGAGGTTATTAATAAACTTACCAACTGGTTATAACATTGTTTAGAATTCAATTAATAAAACATTGTTACATAGTTTAACATGTCTATTACTATTAAATACATAATATATACTGAATTTTGGTAAATCATGCACTTAGATTTTTTTTTACTAGTACTTAGCTATTGTTAATATATTGTACATCATGGACAGAACGCGGTGGAGAGACCTCCACGAGTGGTGGGAGGATGGATGGGGACTTATTGCATAAATATATTCGTGGTGGTTTGGGTGTTCGTCGTTGGGTTTGGGTTCGGAGGATGGGCAAGTATGGTCAATTTTGTTCGCCAGATCAACACTTTTGGTCTATTCACCAAATGCTATCAATGTCCACCTCACAAACCTTGATATTTACGTAATGAACACCAGGCCTTCTAGAAAGAGGGTTTTTGTTTCAAGATCGAATTTTTATTATTATATCTATATGCTATTGTAATTTACTGAAATCACATCCATTGTAATTGTTTGAGGACGATATTCTTATACTTTGGGTTTGTTTATCCGTTATGTTGAGTTGCATTTGGTAAATTGTTTTTTCTTTTCTACTTCCTTAGTTAAGGTGTGATGGCTATCTTAGGCCAACCCTATTTTTTAATTAGTGTTCTTTCATACCTTGTGTATTTTTTTCCTTGCGTTTGTGTGTGATCTCTTTGTTTCTCTACTATTAAAAAAATCCATAAAATATCCTCTAACAACCTCGTATTGTCTTGACATAATTAGAGAGAATAATTTGTTTTGTTATTTGATGACACTTAAGATTTTGATGAAAATTAACAACAATTTATGCAATCAGCGTGATAACACGATGTTATGGAAATGCATGATTGAATTGATAAGCTATAATTTATACTATTGTATATGTACATGGCCGCTCAATAATTTAATGCGCTCTAGGATAAACGAAATATTGACCCCTCAAATTAGTACTGATTTAATTATTTTTAAAAATTAGAAATAAATTTGAAAAAAATTTGTAATAAAATCAAAATATATTCATATTAAATATTTTGGCTTTTTATTATTTTATATAGAGTTACATATATTTCAAATTTTAGATTCTTAACAATTAAAAAAAATGAAGGGATATCTGATTGGACCTAGGGGGGGGGGGGGTTTGTCACCCATATAAGCCAATTAATTTTATCTATTCTTCAAAGTTTATCTTAGGCAAAATAAGCATCACATCATCATGAAAAGGAAATAAAAGGCATATTTTCGAAAATAAATGAACAAATTTCTGACTTATGAAAAAATAAAATAAAAAGGAGGCAAAAAGGCTACGGCAGCTTGTGTCAGTGACTAAGTGTGAAAGGAGTTGGTACTTAGGACATGCAGCCTTTTTATTAGTTGGCCTTGGCCGTTACAATCCGGTTAGATTCTCATATCACCAACCGATTAAGTTGTTCTTTAGATTCAACTAGCATCACAAACCGAAAAAACTCAACTGAATAATACATTATATTGCTTTTGTTAGGGTTCATAATATTTCCTTAAGGTGTAGTTGAGGTATAAGTTCTACAACAACAACAAACCGAAACGATCTATCATTTCAGCTTGCAATAATTAAGTAGGAACAAGCTCACTATCTGGTCCTGACATTTGTGTTGATTTTGCGAGATGGAGACATTTGACTAACCACTCTTTCTTACTAGTTACTATCCAAAAAAGAAACTACAAACTTTCAATCAACACTTATTATAAATAAAGTTTTGAGAAAATTTAGAATAAGCAACTTGTCTTCATCATGCTTATGTCTAGTGGCCTGTTGGAATCAAGTTTTTGGTAATAAGTTTCTTTCCGGTGATGTTTCTTGTTAACAAAATTTTCAAATTTTTTTTTCTAAGATTTCAAGTTTCAAAAGTTATAGATCTTATCAAACACTATAAACACTTTTCTGTATAGATTTCATATCTAATATGCTGCTTTTTGACTAGCTTTCTAACTTCCATACGTACTCCAATCAATATCATGGGTAGTCGGGTCACCATTCTGCCAATTTCTTTACCAGCTAAAGAAATAGACTAGATATCAACGGTTACAAAAACAATGTCCAATATGAAATGATACAAAGATGTGATCATATCAGTGAATATATATTTTACCTAATTTTCTTGTGTTTCAGTGAGTCAGTGATACATTACAAAAGAAGAAGTTAACAAGGAAAATGAAGCAATTTGGGAATGTTTAGAGATAATAGAATAATCCTCCTATATATTAAATGAAAATCCTCATATATATTAAATGAAAAGTCAATTAAACAAAAAAAAAAAAAAAGAAAAGTCAATTAAGTGATTTTTGATTAAGTGTCAACCATATAGATTTTTTTTTAAAAAAATTGTTATAATTTGATTGGTTGAGAATTTTTTTTTTCAATTTTCAATTACAGAATTTTTTTTATAAAATCCGATATAATGATTTCATATTCATATAAAAAATAATTGTATCTATAATAATTATTAATCTCTTATAGTATCCATAAATGCTTTATAAATAATAAAAAAAAATTGAGTGTTTCAAAAAAAAATAAAAAAAAAATAAAAAAAATTGAAGTTATTGGTATTGGTATATATATGTTCCCTTTGTTATCAACACACATATAACTAAGTATACATGGTTTATTTGTTTTGCCACCAGGAAAATTCCAAAATCAAGATTGTGATAATTCTATCAAGAAATAGGTTAAGATTGAAGAGTATTACTAAGTAGGAATATCTAAGTTGTTAAAAACAAAATATCGGACAAGAACAAACGTTAAATCAGAAGTAGATAACTAATTTTTATTCACAATAAATTCAAAGAAAAATGTGTTTTTGATGAATTTCTAGAGAAGTAACGAGAATACGACAAGACACAAAAATTCAAGATAGAACACGTTCTCACGCTATGCTCAGCCTTAGCGTACGATTGCGAAAGAAAGAATGGTGAACTGAATTCTATGCAATGAGAAAAGAAAGTTTAGATAAAGAATGAGAAGAGCGTGTGGGTAAGCTCCCACGTGCGTGGGGCCATGGTGGAAAAAAAATCATCGTCGATATCTTCACCTTTTTACTTTTTTCTGAATACCCTAAACTTGAGAGAAAAAGCTACACTTTTTTTTTTGAAAAAAAAGAAAAGCTACACTTCACATGCCAATTTCAGATGACAGAGTCCATGACGACAACGTCTGTAAATAAAGGTGTACCCAAATGTGGTGTACTTCTAGACTATTTGCATTCGTGTTACCCGAACCAGAACACTCTTAACTGTAAACTAACAGTGGTGATATTGCTGTAGGAATCATAATTTACTACACGACAACAGATATTTGTAAAAGTAATAGAAATAAAATTTCAATACTGAATAAACAAATAAACAAAAATTGTAGAATCGATAAAACAAATTTCTTTCCTTAAATCTTTAAATTTCCTTAAATCTTTAAACATTCCGTACTGCGACGATATTATAGTGCTTAAATTCCTACAATACAACTACATATGTTTATGTTTCCCATCACAAAAAAATACAACTTGTCAAAGTACCTACTAATTGTAGTAATGAAATTTGATTTTCATAATTCATTATTCCTGTACGTTTCTACTTTTGAAGTTATAAATATGTTTTGATCAAACAAAATCCATCAATATGGTTTAATAGGTTTATATTTTTATATTAAACAAATATAATACTATTATGAATAAGTTTTAAAAATCAATTAAATGACATAAGGCTAATTAATAAATTTAATTTAAATATCCAAAGTGTAATATTTTCTAATTTTTATATTTAGCCAAATTTAAAAATTTTAGATGGTTTATAAACATTTGTTTTTGGTTTCTTTTTCTCACTAAAAACAATTCTGTCTTTGACATATAATTATACTACTTCAAAGTATCAAATATTCAGTTATTCCGACAAACATCTTCATTCGAAAACTTATCAGAAAATGGTTTAAAACCATTCTGTCGAAATGATTTCCAACGAATAATGGTGCAACGTTCAAAATTTTGATTAATTTCATTGCGGCATTAGAGATAACGTTCACCCACTGTAACTTCATTTTAGTCTTTTTTTTTCCTTGGTCATTGTATGTAGATAACTATACTGACAAGAATATACAGTTTTTCACATGACTCATGGCTATGTTTGAACTTCAGCATATAGTATTATATCCCAGTTACAATAGGAATCATTAATAATATCATATTATAGTAGGTTTCACCCAAAAAAAAGAAGACAAGAGATGGGTATATACATGACAGGTTTGTAAGCTTATGCGTTGTAGGGTTTCTCATAATCATGCATGACTACTTGTAAACTTATTGGCTTATTTTGCTATATATGTGTGTGTGTGTGTGTGTGTATACAGTATACTGTATATGTTCTTTTTCGGATTTTTAGTGATTTAAACCCTCAGCTATTTTTGAATCGTAAAATAAACCCCCAACTATATTTTTAATGTTTTAAACCCTCAACTTACAAATTGTTAACGTTTGTCACCCTCCGTCAATAATTCTGTAACGGAAGGTGACATACATTAACGATTTATAAGTTGAGGGTTTAAAACATTACAAAAATAGTTGAGGGTTTATTTTACGATTCAAAAATAGTTGAGGGTTTAAATCAATAAACACACATTTTAAAACAAATTGATTTAAGATTTTTATTTTCTAATTATCAAATATATTTCTATTAACTAAGATCACTTTGATATATAGGATTTTTGAATCAAATATATTTTTATTAACTAATTAGGTAAATACCTTAAATCCCAGAAGATGTTGCCTTGATTTCTAGACAACAAAATTTTAGATTGTTAATATCCATGTTCTTTTTGTATTATGAACCAATTTATTATACTATATAAATATTAAAAATTAAATATAATTTTATTTTGTCTAAAAATCATGATGAAATTTTTTAAAATAATAAAAATAAGAATATTTATGAAATCTACAAAACTCGATTAGTCTATATTATAAATATAGTTAAAATATCAGTAAATCAAAGAAATGAGTATTCATCGTATTTATTTACCTGATGCACTTCATATGTATCATATGTATCTTTGTGGACCAATGCTAATTTTTTTGTCAACGATCAAGGCTAATTAAAAACCTTCTTTCTAAGCCAGCATTAGAGAGCATCCATACAACTCTATTCATTAATATTTTATTCATCCACTCAACTACACTATTTTATTTTTAGTTTTTTTTTTAATTGTATGATGCCTATTAATTCATGCATGCATCCGTACAAAATTGGTTGAACTCTGATGACAAAATTTGAAATCATTATCAGTATGTGGTTTTTCAATCTTCGTCCTAGTTTCATTCTCCATCAGTGTTTTTTCCACCTTCAGATTATATTTGGAACCCTCATCTTGTGTTTCATAAACACTATCCATTTGTTTCTTAGTTAATAAAAAATATATTTGATAATTAGAAAAAAAAAATCTTAAATCATTTTGTTTTAAAATGTGTGTTTATAGATTTAAACCCTCAACTATTTTTGAATCGTAAAATAAACCCTCAACTATATTTTTAATGTTTTAAACCCTCAACTTATAAATTGTTAACGTTTGTCACCCTCCGTTACAGAATTATAGATGGAGGGTGACAAACGTTAATGGTTTGTAAGTTGAGGGTTTAAAACATTACAAAAATAATTGAGGGTTTATTTTACGATTCAAAAATAGTTGAGGGTTTAAATCATTAAACATTAAAAATCCTTCTTTTTCTTCTGTAAGTCATGTTTGATACACATTTGTCTCCAACTATTGATACTCATCATCCACAATTCCAACTGCTGCGTCTGCTTGTAGTGGCCAATCTCTATCATGATCAAACTTTAATAATTCCATTGGCTATGGATTTAATTTTTATCATATCATAAAAATATATGGTTCCAATATACTTTAGAATGCAAATGTTCAAAACTTAGAAAATATAGTTTTAAACATATGATCTCACATTGCATATAGTTTATACGCACATAATAAAAGATAGACAGTTTGCAACGTCCAGTTGCTGCTGATGGGTTGTTCGCTTAAAATGAAGCATGCCATAGTTTGGTCCCTATACCAAAATATCAAATTCTAAAGTTTTGTTAATGAAGGAAGTTCGTTTGTTAGCAAATAAATAGCTAGCCATCAGAACTTCGTTAAATTTATTTTCCCTTCTGCGTTGGAGTAAGTTCCTCTTTCTCTTTAGTTGTGCTTATTTTTTGTGGCTTAGGCCGAATATGTTATACGTATTGGCTTCAAACATATGATCTCACATTGCATATAGTTTCATACGCACATAATATAAGATAGACAATTTGCAAATTCCATTTGCTGCTGATGGGTTGTTCGCTTAAAATGAAGCATGCAATAGTTTGGTCCCTATACCAAAATATCAAATTCTAAAGTTTTGTTAATGGAGGAGACTCTTTAGCTTAAAGATATTGTTTGTTAGCAAATAAATAGCTAGCCATCATAACTTCGTTTAAGTTTGTTTTCCCTTATGCGTTGGAGTAAGTTCGGTGCTGTTCGTTTGCCCACTCAGGTGATCCATCTGGGTGAAGATGCAAATCAATGTTCGTATTATACACTAAAATGCTACATCTAAATGCATCACTCAATTGCATTTGTGAAAACTTATCTCAAATTCTCATTCAAATGAAGGTGAATCTTCACGAAGCATCTGGATGAAGGTGAGTTTTCACCTAAAATTTGACAATTTTTTTTGTCAAAAAAAGTTCCCGTCAAAATTAAAAAAAAACACAATTTTCCGTCAAATTGAAAAAAACACAATTTCTCGCAAAAATCGGGAAAACGCAATTTCTCGTCAAAATCGGAAAAACACAATTTCTGTCAAAACCGAGAAAACACAATTTCTCACCAAAACTGAGAAAACGCAATTTCCCGCCCAAAACCGGAAAACACAATTTCTCACCAAAACCGAGAAAATTATATCCCGCCAAAACAGAGAAACACACAATTCCCGCCAAAACTGGGAAAAAAAACTCAATTTTCTGCCAAAACCGAAAAAACACAATTTCCCGTCAAAACTGGAAAAATACAATTTTCCGCCAAAACCGCAAAAACAAAATTTCTCGCTAAAACTGAGAAAACAAAATTTCCTGCCAAAACTGGAAAAACAAAATATCCCGCAAAAACCGGAAAATGCAATTTCCCGTCAAAACCAAAAAATATATTTTGCCACCAAAACCGAGAAAACACAGTTTCTTGCCAAAATAAAAAAAAACGCAATTTCCTGTCAAAACCGAAAAAACCATTTCCCGCCAAAATCAGAAAAACACAATTTCCAGCCAAAACCAGAAAAACGCAATTTCTCGCCGAAACTGAGAAAATGCAATGTCTCACCAAAAATAAAAAAAAACATAATTTTCCGTCAAAATCGAAAAATCGAAAAAATACAAATTTCCGCCAAAACCGAGAAAGCGCAATTTTTCGCCAAAATCGAAAAACGCAATGTCCCACTAAAACCGAAAAAACTCAATTTCTCGCTAAAATCGAGAAAGCACAATTTGCCGCCAAAATCAAGAAATGCAATTTCCTGCCAAATATATTTTAATTATTTTAATAACAAGTTCATCTCGATGTAAATGCGAGTTGAAAAAACAAAACAAACATAATTACATTTAAATGATTCATCTGGATATATAGACGAAATGTAGAAACAAACAACATCTAGATGGAATATCTGGATAAGCAATCCAGATGGACCATCTAGATGCTTTCAGATGTACAAACAAACATGGTCTTCCTCTTTATCTTTAGTTGTGCTTATTTTTTGTTGGCTTAGGCCGAATATGTTGTACGTATTGGTTTCAAACGACATCACATAATGTGTGTTACTACTAGAGATACTGTAGTTACTAAACTGTAAAACATTAGCAAACTCTAGCTTATTTTAGTTAAATACAAAAACCAATGATTAATCAATTCATGAAGCTATTCTACTTTGTCAAACTTGGCGACACAAAAAAAGGCCTTACAAAGCCACAGGGACTAAGTGGAGTCAGAAGCCAGCTTTGGTGGGCGTTGCCAATATAACATGCCATAAACAAGGCGGCTTGGCGGCCCACGAGTAAGGAGTCGTGCTGTATCTAAAAGCCCACCAACGTGACAACTTGGGGCGAGTTTGGTTGGAGCAGATATAAGAATTAAGAAACCCTAGAAAAGAAAAGATAAACGTAGCAGGTAATGGAAAGTCAATGAACCTGGACACACAACATAGTGTGAATGTGATGCTCAGACAACTAAGTTTCAGATCCTCTCTTATCCCTTTCTCTTCTTATTGTTCCACACGAACATCCCTGAAACCACCCACCACAATCCGCTCCCTAACCAAAGCCACCATGTCTACAACTCCGATCCAGAACGAGTCGACTCAGCAGACTGAGAGACCCGTCCAGGTGAATCATCTATCTCCTATTTTTCGTGGAGTCTCTGTTTCCCAATTGATCTATTCTTATTGGGTAAACAACCGAACATCGAAAGATGCATACTTTGATTCTCGTTTTTGGAATTTAAAGAGATTTAATTTTTTGAATTCGTGTATGCTTTTGCAACATAGGTAGCAGCTTGGCTGTTCTGTCTTTTTTTTTTATATAGTTTGGTCTCTTTCCTTTGTCCCGATTTAGATTTCCACTTTTGTTCATGCGCATACGGTCCCACGATACTGCCTTTTTACAGCTTAACACTAAAACCCATATCATCAGATCAATCAAAGTTTTCATCTTTTAATCCCTTTTTAAGGTCGTTGACTTTGTTATAGTGACTTTTGGAAGTTTAAATGTTTATCCTCGTTTGTTCTATAGAGAAAGTGTAGATCTTAGTCGTTGACTCATCAAATAAGCTTCGTTATTATTTGTATATACTTCAGTTACACTTAAAGCATCGCAGAGTTTATATCCCATCGTAGTGTAAACATTAACGTCTCTTCTTTAATGCATTAAAACTTTTATACATTATTTTGCTTAGGTGGCGAAACGATTAGAGAAGTTCAAGACGACGATATTCACACAGATGAGCATACTAGGCAACAAACACGGAGCGATCAACCTAGGCCAAGGCTTCCCCAACTTCGACGGCCCCGATTTCGTCAAAGAAGTCGCCATCCAAGCCATCAAAGACGGTAAAAACCAGTACGCCCGCGCCTTCGGAGCTCCCGAGCTCAACTCCGCAGTAGCCTCCCGTTTCCTCAAAGACACTGGTCTCGTCGTGGACCCTGAGAAGGAAGTCACCGTTACCTGCGGCTGCACGGAAGCAATAGCTGCTTCCGTGCTGGGTCTGATCAACCCTGGGGACGAAGTCGTCCTCTTCGCGCCTTTTTATGACTCCTACGAGGCCACGCTCTCCATGGCGGGCGCGAAAGTGAAATGCATCACTCTCCGCCCGCCGGGATTTGACATCCCTTTGGATGAGCTGAGAGCTGCTGTGAGCAGCGAGACGAGAGCGATTCTCATGAACACTCCTCACAACCCTACGGGGAAGATGTTCACGAGAGAAGAGCTTGAAGCCATCGCATCTCTATGTATCGAGAATGATGTGATTGTGTTATCTGATGAGGTGTATGATAAGCTTGACTTTGAGATGGATCATATTTGTATTGCGTCTCTCCCTGGTATGTACGAGAGGACAGTGACGATGAACTCTCTTGGGAAGACTTTCTCCTTAACCGGTTGGAAGATCGGCTGGGCGATTGCTCCTCCTCATCTTACTTGGGGGATACGTCAAGCGCACTCTTACCTCACGTTCGCCACTTCGACGCCGATGCAGGCAGCTGCTGTGGCGGCTCTCGAGGCGCCGGAGTCTTACTACACGGAGCTGAAGAGAGACTACAGCGAGAAGAAGGAGATTTTGGTTAAGGGTTTGAAGGAGGTTGGGTTTGAGGTGTTCCCGTCGAGCGGGACTTACTTTGTGGTGGTGGATCATACGCCGTTTGGGTTCGGGGATGACGTGGCGTTCTGTGAGTATCTGATCAAGGAAGTTGGGGTGGTGGCGATCCCGACGAGTGTGTTTTATTTGAATCCGGAAGAAGGGAAGAACTTGGTGAGGTTTGCGTTCTGTAAAGATGAGGAGACTCTGCGTGGTGCGGTTGAGAGGATGAAGCTGAAGCTTAAGAGAGTGGTCTAAAAAGCTTTGAGTCATTTGTAAAAGACCTTATTTTTATGGCTATTGTTGTTCTTCTTCGGTTCCATTTGAAATAAGACTTTGTTTCATCAAAGCGAAGTCCCCACTGTTGGCGAGGGATTCTTCGAACCTCTGTCACAGAGCTTATTTTATTCATGTTGGGATACTGTGCTGCTCTGTTTTGGTGTTTAGCTACTTCCACTAAGACCCATTCTTGCTGAATCTCTTCTTCAATCTTCATGGTTACAAATTTGATTGGTCAGTGCTTCATATTAATAGATACCAAACATTAAATATGTTTTAAAAATAACGTTGATTATTATTACCTACCTGCTTACCTTTTCTAAATGAAAAAACGGTTTTGAAAAGTGAAGAGGACATGTAAAGTTGTTTAGATTAGGATAAAGCTTATTTATCTGAGTTAAACCAAAGTTGATTAGAGAATAACGTGGGAGAAATGGTAAAGTTGAGAAGAGCCGTATAATGAAACGAATACTAGAAATTCAGTACGCTGTCTTTCCGAACAGAGGATATATATCCGGCGAATACGCGGCCGTGTAAGGCGTATTGTAGAACAGATACCTCTTAAATTAGCATGATATATATATATATATAAATATAAATGTGTGTATTAATAATTTTACATGTCCAACATCTTATTATATAATGAGTAGTTTTCAAAGTTACTAATTAACATGATTGTGACACGTGACAATTATATATTTAGGATTGTGACATGTGTTAAATAGTAATCTTTATATAAATAGTTAATTAATAGTATTTTTCCTTTTAAAGTTTTTTATATACAAAATTATTAATTAACATGATTGTGACACGTGGCAGTTATATATTTAAAATTGTGACATGTGTTAAATAATAATCTTTATATAAATAGTTAATTGATAGTATTTTTCCTTTTTAAGTTTTTTTTTTAAATTGTAAGCAAAAACAAAATTCATACAAATAATTATTTATTATTATTTTCCTTTTTATATCCAAAAAATAAAACTATAAAAGCTATAAGAAAGTAATTTTCCTTTTTTTATAAAATCCTGAACAAATAGAAATATAATTTTTATTTAATATTATTTTTCCTTTTAAATATTTTTAAAAAATATTTTAATCGAAAAATATAAACTAATAATTATTCAATGGTAAATTTTCTTTTTTATAAAATAAAAAAAAATTGTATAAGCTATATGAATTTTTTTTTAAGAAATTCTTTTTTCAAATCATGAAAAAACAGAATTGTGAAAGAAAATAGTAGTTTTTTAAACAAATTATAAAAACTTGAGAATAAAATTTTAAAAGTTACTGATTAATATGATTGTGACACATGAGAACTATATATTTAAGATTGTGACATGTGTTAAATAATAATCTTTATATAAATAGTTAATTAATAGTATTTTCCTTTAAAAAACTTAAAAACAAAAAAAAAACAATTTCATACAAATAACTATTTATTACTATTTTACTTTTTATATCCAAAAAACTGTAAAAAATAAACGAAAATATTTTCCTTTTTTTAAAAAATCATGAACAAATAAAATTATAATATTTATTTAATAGTATTTTTCCTTTTTAATTTTTGAACAAAATATTTTAAACGAATTATACATACTAATAATTATTCAATAGTGAGTTTTCTTTTTTAAATAATAAAAAATTTGTATAAGCTGTATGAAAAAAATATTTTTTTTGAAATTCTATTTTTTTAAATCATGAAAAATAGAATTATGAAATAAAATTTTAGTTTATGTTTTCTTAAAAAAAATTATAAAAACTTGAGAATACATGATATTATTCTATAACATAAGAGAGTTGTAAGAAAAACCTTATTATTTTTCTATAATTAACTAATTTTCTGTAGAAACGTCAATAGTCTATGTTTGACTTATGGTTAATGTTTTAACGCTATGCGATCTAAGTGTCAAGTTTCAGAGAAGGTGAATTATTAGTTTATTGGTGAAACAATTTATAGGATATGTTTACAACTATGTAAAATAGAATGATAATAGTTATTTAATAGTATTTTTCCTTTTTAAGTTTTAAACAAGATATTGTAAACGAAAAAGAATATTATACTAATATTTATTTAATAGTCAGTTCCCTTTATTAATAATAAACAAATAAAATTGTATAAGCTATATGAATATATTTTCCTTAAAAAATTATAATTTTTCTTCTTGAGATCATAAAAATCATAATTATGAAAGAAAATATTAGTTTAATTTTTTTTAATGAATCATTAAAACCTGAGAATACACCAGATTTTTTTCCTTATTAAAATTATAAGCAAAAAAGAGCAGTAAAATAATCTTATCATTTTTAAAAAAAATTAGGTTATTTCCTACGGAAGCCCTTGTATTCCATATTTGACTAAGGGTTAATCATTTTACACTATGCGGTCTCGATATTGAGTTTCAGAGAAAGCAAATTATTAGTTTATTTACAAAAAAGTTTATAGAATATGATCAGCATTATGTAAATAATACTGTCTGGTGTGGATCTTATGAAACATCTCATGATAATATAGTCAGACGCAATATCCTTAGAAAACTTATAGAATTGTTAACAGTAGATACGCCTATGATTTATTTCTCATAATTTGTATTAACATAATTAATCACCGTTAACAAAAAGAGATTTTTTTGTCTTATCAGTATATATATTGATCAATCAGTTAAAAACTAATAGTTACAAATTAATATTTAGTTTTGTTTTCTTTTATTGAAAATATTATAAATGTATAACTATGTAATTAATTTGTTATATACAGAAAATTATAATTTAGGGTTATTTGCATATTTATTTTTTTTTGGAAAACTATGTTACTATATCTGCAGATCCAAAGTGAAAAAAACTGAATAATCATTTTTCTTAAATGAAATTACAAAAACTTCTTACTGATTGTATTTTTTTCATGTCAATTACAACACGTACTATCCATTATTTTCATAATCAGTTATTCATACAATTGAGATTCTGAAACACAGTCTTTAACATACACATATCACAAGAATCAAAGCAGTATCAAACTGCATAAACTATTAATAGTTTCATTACCTCTGATTGCATGATAAAAATGTTGATCTGTAATGTTATCTATTAATTAAACAACTAAGATTATTGTGTTACAAAAATAACAACTAAGATTATTTCCAGTTCACCTATATATTAATATTTATATTCTCTTCTTGAATAGATAAATTATATTATAAAGATGGATTTGCTCCAATGTGTGATTATGCAATAGAATTCTTTTAATTTTAGAGGAAAAATATAGAGATATGGTATTTTTGTTTATAGATAAAGAGATGAAAGTATCATTTCATTACATTTTTTCTTTAAAATATAGAAACTCTATAGCATAATCATACAATAGAGAAATTCACATTTATAATAGAATTATGTTTTATGGCAAAAATAAAGAAATATAAAGAGCTGGGAACTGAAGATATTTCAAAGATGAATAAATCATACAAACCAAAATAGATAAATGCAAACGAGTGTACTTAAAAAAAATTCAAGATCTTACAATGATAACAAAAAACATTACTAAATTATCATGAAAGCATTATTATATGTTTGAACAAGAAAAATAACATATAAAATTAATACAAACATGCATTATATTAAGAGCTTAAGAAAGTGGATGAAGTTGTCATCAACTCAATCTGTTTGATTCAAATTTTAAATTCTTTGTATTTTACTTTATTTCGTATTTCTTTACGTTGAATTCGATTTGAATTTTTGATAATAGTTTTTTCTCTTTCCTTATGTATAAAGTTGCTAATAACTCACATCACTTATGCTCCATGATTTTTGAAGTATGAGTACTGACCAAAACTTTTGTGAAAAAAATAATTTTTATATCTAGAATAATTTTCACACAATATATACAAAATCATGCAATAAATTAAAACATTAAATAAAACCCGTGCGACGCACGGATCCATATCTAGTAATATAATAATATTATATGATGAATATCTACATAATAATCTTTTTATTATCTTAACTTTGTTTAAACATTATGTTATTTTCTGTTTTTATTTAATCATGAAAGATCGTGAATTAAGAATTGCGAGGTAAATACATAAAACAAGATGACTTCCCGCATTATTGCAGGATATATTATCATCTAAATATTATTTGCGACAAATAATTTTTGTATATATTTAAAAATTATAATAGTTTTTAAATTAATTTTTTCGATAAAAGTCAATAGAGAACTTCTGTCTGGCTGATAATATAAAAATAACACTAAATTTTATTATTTTATATTAGTTAAGTATCTCAGTATATGCATCCAATAATTATAAAAATCAATAGTAAAAATTTAAAAGAGAAACTATAATATATGAGTTGTGATATATATCTAGTACCTATGTCATATTCAGAAAATAAAAAATTTGAAAAGATTTTTTGTTATATTAAAGAGTAGATCAAGTAAAAAATTAGAATTATATTATAATCTTTATTTCTACTTTTTATAAAGTTTAGACAATTGTATAAATTTAAATTGATGACTCATTAATCCAATTTATAAAAACATGACAAATAATTAAAATACCTAAAATCGTAGAGAACATGACAAATAAGTAAATTCGATTATAGATTTAAATGTATGACTCCCTAATCATAATTAATTACAAAATATGACAAATAACCAAAATTAACTCAAATTATGGATAACATGACAAGTAAGTAAATTCAATTTTCAAAAAATACTGTAGATAGAAAAATTTAAATTGATAACTCATTAATCAAAATCATAAAAACATGAAAAAATAAATAAATTTACCTAAAATAAAGGAAAAAATAACAAATAAGCAAATTCAGTTCTCAAACAATACTATAGATAAATATTTTTAAATTGCTGACTCATTAATAAAAATCATAAAATATGAAAAATAAGCAAAATTAACTAAAATCATGGAGAACATGTTGAAAAATAAGTAAATCCACATCTTAAATAATAGTATATATGTATATATAAGAAAACTAATTAATTTTAGGTTACAGGTGATGTGAATTATTTGAGAGTATATTACTGATAATAAGCGTGGGTGCTAAACATGGTAAACCTGAGTTTGGGTTTTTGCCATATTTGAATTATATATCTGATCTATCGTTTCCGAGAAATCATATAGTTGTCTTCAAACAAATATTTTTGATTTCCGTTATGTAAAAATGAGTTTGTTTGAAGATGATATTTTCCATTATAGAAAATAGAAATTTGCTTTAAAGAGAAAGAAAGATTTGTTGATATATATTCCTTGTACAATGAGCCACAAAATTCACCTAGTATAAATAGGTCGGGGAGATTTATATTGAGTTAACAGAAACAAATAAAAATATCCTTAGCAAAAAGTATTTTCATAACTTTTTATTTTATTTTATTTGGTTTCAAAACATATATGGGGAGTGAAACATAAATTGCTAAAAAAAAATGTTTTGGATCAAGTGTTAAATCATAGAAACATGTGAAGCTAGTATTTTTCTGGTTAAGTAAGACTTGTAAAATTACTTTGAAAATATCTAGTAAATATATATTTATTTTTTTGAGAAAAAAAGAAAAAAATAAGCAAAATTTTGTAAAAATTTAATTACTTTTATTCAACAGATTTGAAAACAGGTAATCAATCATTTAATTGTAATTAGTTATTTTTTTCTTGAATCACTATTTGAAAAAATTGAATAGTAAGTATATGATCCACCATTATTTGTGAATTAAATTTTAAAACTTCCTTACATGACAATACTATATTCGTTTTATCATTTTAGTTTCTGTTGTCTTATATGTATACTTTAGTATTACAAAATTTGCAAAAGGAAATTATAAAAAAATAAAAAGTTAAATTTAGTCAACATTTAGTAAAAAATCGGTGATATTTAATAGATTTTCATTACTCGTAATATATTTAATTGATATAATAAAACATTTAGTTTTGTATTTATTAATTCACACTTATAACTAATTTTAATCAAATATATATATATATATATACAAAATACGAGATATAAATTAAATGTAAAAAGTTATGATGGATTTTTATATAGTTTATTTATTTTATTTATTAATGTGATATATATATGTTATATTGTATTATAATATTTATATATGAGTTATTAGTTATTAATATATTTTAAAAGAAATCGGCAAACATTCTTTTGGGAAAAGATTTACGAGCAAAGATTGTAGACTTTGGCTTCGTCAGGGCTACAACAGAAGACAGAGAACCAATAAATACCAAGTGCGTTGGAACTCCAGGTTACATGGCACCGGAATACATAGGTATGTCTTTCTTATTTCCATCGTAAATATCTCTATATCTGATTCAGCAATATATATATATTTTCTTGTAACCAACAGGTGAAATGTTTGTAATTGCAGAAGGGAGAATGCTTCGAGGAAGGCATATGTCTACAGCTTTGGAGTCATTTTGTTGGAGCTGATAAGTGGTGAGAAGGCTTACTGCAGCAACGAAAAAAAATCCCAAAATTACATTGCCATGTGGTTCGAGAAGAGGGAAGAAGACTTATGGAATTCCATTGAAGTACACATTGACACAGACCATGAGACACAACAGAGCGTCAGGGAGGTAGCTGAACTAGCAGGTTCATGCTGCGCGACGGAAGCAGAGAGGAGGCCAGAGATGTCCCGGATTGTCAGGGTACTTTCATCTCTGATTGAAATAAGAGATAGAAGGAACCAGGCAAGCAGCAGCGGATCCTGATGTTGTTCACCCTTCAGATGTATAGTTTGGTTGGTGCAAATTTGTACACAGATCACACGAATTGACCAAACTTGTAATTAGTAGGATTTATTGTTTGATATCTTCTCTTTTGCCAACAAATACATGCTTGTTTAGTATGTTAGTAAATATAAATATGTTAATTTAGTATTGTATCCCACAAAATCACCTCCTATAGAGTTTTTAAGAACAAGACTTTGCAATCCTTTAAATGAAGGATTGGAACCAGGCAGTATATACAGCTTCTTTGTCTCTAATATTGATAGATTTCTCTACAGGGCAGTTTATACAGATTCAACTTAAAAGTGCCTTGTGATGTGCTGCTGAATCTGCAATCTGCTCAACTTTATAATGAACTTAATTTTGCTTCACATTTTTTAAAACTTTTGATTACAATCTCTTCTGCTTAGAAGTCAAGGACGTGAGATCATATGCGGAGGAGAGAACATCAGCAGCACGGAAGTAGAGACGGTTCTGTACACAAACCATGTGGTCAAGGAACAAAAGGCATAAGTATTTGCTAGAAAGATTCAAACGTTTCTTCTAAGACAAATGGCTATAACTTAATTATTATTAAATATATATCATATATAACAAACTATTTAAATATTTTCAAAATAAGATATCTAAAAATATATTTTAATTTCTAAGATTACATTTTGATAATATCTTTTAGTATCTTTTATTTAAAATGTAAATATACATTTTCAGTATTCAAATAATAAAAATCATAATTAATATTAACTATAATTAAAAATTAATATTGATTCATTAATAAGAAGAAAAAGAAGAATATAGATACGATAATCATGTTCAATCTTTTATTATTATTACAATTTTTTTCTCTAAATTCATCTATCTCACACTTTCACTGATCTATTTGTAACGCTTCTCTTTTTCTTTTTGATTATATTATATTTTCAGTGAAAGAAATATAAGAAATATTCATTAAAAATAATTTTATATTTTATTTATTGACGAATGTATTTACTGTAAAACAATAATACTATTCATTTAAAATTATAAACAACTTAATTATTAAAATATGTTTTAATTTTTATATTAGTTAAGTTTTAATAATTAATAATTAATAAATATTTTAAATCGATTATTTTAATTGATGTTAATACTAACATCATTTATAAAAAAAAAGCTGATGTAAATTTTATATCATTTTTATAATTGATACATAATGACATCACTTAAAATCTAATGTTAATAAATATTTTATTAAAAGTCATTGACATATATATTAAGTAATGAAATTTATTGAATAAAAGTTACTAAAGTTTTACTAAAAATTCACTGAAATTTCACTTAACTTTTCTTTAATTTTTATAATGTTATTTGTAATTTTTATTAAATACAAACTATATACATAATAATATAATTAAATATAAAATATAAACATATATGATAATTATAACAAAGATATATACATATAAAATATATTCTAGAACCTCTTAAACTGAACATGATTCCCTCCAATAGAGATGTTGCTGCCTCCTAAAGAATGCAATTGCAAAAGTGTGTGTAAATTTTTCCATTAATGACTTAATATTCTGTGCAAAAAAAATCCTGTCAAACAAGGAAAAATTAACAAAACTAAAAAAGTATACAGGAGGTGATTTTGTTGGATATAATACTACTAAACTAGCATCTACTTCTGCCAAAAGACAATATATCTAACTATAATCTTACTAATTGCAAGTTCCTGGTCAATTACTAATTGTGTGTATGATACAGGTTTGAAGGGATCTCATGGAACTCAGATGAGACTCGTGTTGATTCTGGATTAATTCAAGTTCCCACTATGGATTTCATGTGTTCAAGTCCAAGACATAAAGTTGCACACTTTACATTCACAAGACAAAGATCAGATCCTTTTGTTCATTGATGAAGACAGTAACCTTACAACCCCACGGCGTGAATTTTAAAATTTTGAAAATAATTTAAGTGAGAAATCCAAACTCGAACTGAATCCACAAAGATATAAACCAAGTCTGAACTAAAATTTAAAAATATCTGAATAGGATTGAAATTTTTGATTCTCAAAACCCGAAATATAAATAAATCCGAACCAAACCTGAATAGATATCCGAATCCCACCACTAATCTAGAGATTGGCCATTCAAAAATTTGATGGGAGATTATAAGAGCATCACCATCCATAAGAACACTTCTAGTATTCTTTGACAAAAAAAGTATTTTAGTCTAATATATTTGAAATATTTAATTTTAAACGTGAAATAAAAATTAGATTAAATAGGAGTTAACAAGTATCTTTTAGTGTTCCCAAACTTGTTTCAAAAGCTCTTCGTTAAGAACACAATGACATTTTCTTTCTTCACTTTTTATTATTTTTTTTGTTTAATAGCTAGTGAGAACACTTATGAGAACATATCCAAGAATATCCCATTGTAAATGCCCTAAGTTTTTCAAGTATCAAGGCCAGTTTGGTCGATGGTTAAGAATCTTGAATGGTTAATGTCTGATATTACAATCACACGTGTCATCTTAGCTAAGCTCAACTTGAATTTTGGATGAAATGGTTCTATTTCAATTGGAATTTGATCCAACAAAAAAAGAGCCAAAGTAAATCCGGAACTTTTATCAAACCAAGTCGGCCAATAAAGAGACCAACATCGAGTCAAAGCCTGAATCGAACATAAACAATTTATCTCGGATTTCCAATAAAAAGTTTTTCGATCAATCCAAGTCGGCCAATAAAGATTTCGGTTTGCTCAGAGATGGTTTCTCAAGGTGGTGCTCATCCTGATATTGTCACTTACGGTATTTTGATGGATGGTTTGTGTGACAATGGAGAACTATAAAAGGCTCTGGAAGTACTTGAAAAGATGCACAATTGTAAGATTGGTCCTGACATTATATATATATATATATATATATATATATATATATATATATATATATATATATATATATATATATATATATATATATATATATATATATATATATATATATCATCATTCACGGGATGTGCCATGCAAGTAGAGTTGACGATGAAGCTTGGGATCTATTTTGTAACCTCCCTCTCAAAGGAGTGAAGCCTAATGTCAAAACATATACAATAATGATTGGAGGACTATGTAAGAAAGGCTCGCTGTTTGAAGCGAGAATGTTGTTTAGGAAAATGGGAGAGGATGGGACTGCGCTAAATGATTGTACGTAAAACACACTAGTCTGAGCTCATCTCCGTTGGCAGTGACATAAGCAATTCAATTAAACTCATCGAGGAAATGATAAATTAATTTATATCAATTTAATGTATCTTATATAAATAAATAAAAAATCATATTAACTATATTTCGATATCGAAATAAATATAGTCATTAAATGTAATACAATTGTTATTTTTTAGAAAAAACAAATTAAAATTTTATCGAGATTCTGTAAATTTAAATAAATTACTATTGAAATACTTAATTAGTTTTAATAAACAAATAAAAGTAAAGTCTAAAAATAAACTATGTTTAATATCGAATTTTTATAACTGTGCAATGCGTAGAAGCCTCCTAGATTCCGACTGGTGATTGTTTTGAGAACAAGAGAAACATATAGAAAAGAACGCATAGAAATGAAATATTAGGAATGAAAAAGAATGTTTGTTGCTTCTCTAAGTTAACAAGGAATAATTTTGTTCTATATTTTTCTACAAAAAACAATTGCTTAAAAATTGTGATTTATTTTAGGAATGTTAAGAAATTCAATGTTCATCGTCATTTCTTGGTCTCCAATTCTCTTTGTTTGACCAAGACTTAACTTTAAGTTTGGAGTTTTTGCAGATAATATCATCTAATTTATGCAAAATTTACACATATTATTACAATTGGATTCTTTAGATATATGTAAATATATTCTTTATTTGTTAGAAATTAATTAGTAATTGAATGGTATAATAAAATGAACTGATTCAGATTGTTTATTTTAAAATAATTTTTTTCAGCTAAATGTGATGATTTCTATACTGGCTATCCACTGACGGGCCCTTGTAACACAAATGACGACTGTCAGGACTTGTGCCAACATTCTTCAAAAGATCCAACTTTTAGATTGTGCATTTTGGCTAAGGATATGCTAACTGTTTGTGTTTAGTAAAACGTATATTGTAAATCGATATATTTGTCATTACCTATCATAAGATTTAAAATCAATTAAAAATAATAATGTTGGCAATCATGTTTTTATTTTCCTCTCTAAGGTCAGATACCAACTGATTATCACCATATTATCCGAGTATGATTGCTTTCTCTCCTGATCTTGAGTTTAGGTCAAGAGAAAGGTTGAACACTTCAGTGGGAGTTTAAAACACTGTTTGCTCAGAAAATAAATTAGCAGATATTAGAGATCAATCTCTCTAATTAGTGAATAATTTCTTCATTCATCAAAGTGTTTTTTTTGTACTTTTCTCCTTAGAGGTTTAATGAAAATTGTATTAGATAAACTATAGATTCTACATATCACAGAGATGTAAGAAATAAGAAGAACCATTATCTCTTTCTACTATCCAAAAATAAGACAAGACAAAATGTTATTTCTCTATAAAAGTTCTATCTTGGGCAGAGATCAGACTTTGCCTTCGAGTTTATCGTTATCAACAAGAGGAAACAACTCCATCTTGTTTCTCGGTGTACGAGGAGCCCTAGGAGTTCCAGGTGTTTGCTGCTGTGAAAGCATATGCCTCACGTATCCATAGAATGTGCATCCCACAAGCGTTATCCCACATCCAACAGCATTCATATACGATATCGGGTTACGGAATATCAGCCATGACACCAGTACAGCCACCGCAACCTGCCAAAAAGTACATGAACCATGCTCACAAGACAGCATTCGTATACGATTATTGGGCTTTAAGATTGTCCTTTGTTACCTTGAGGTTTCCAGCTACGTTGAATGTGACTGCGGTTGTGGAGTGAATGACGTAGAAGATGGAGAAGTTGAGACAGAATGCTAACACACCAGAACTGAATATGATGATGAGTGCTGACCACGGACACGGAGATGGGTGCGCTTCAAACCAGCTCATGATCCCGTTGCCTTCCAGTAGTAGTGCAGGTATCCCGAGGATCATGGTGGCGAAAGGAGCCATGTAGTATACCGTGTTTATGCTACGTAAAAGAAAGAACAGAGAACAAACAAATCTTCTCCTACACAGACACATATTCATTGGCTAACTTCCCAGAAGGCTCATGTGATTGACTCTACATACCGGTATAGTTTCATTAATTGCTACATACCCATTACCGGTCTGAGCAAACCGAAATATTGATTGGCCAACTTGGTTTGATCGGAAAACTTTTTATCGTAAAACCGAGATAATTGTGTTCGATTCAGGATTGACTCTTTATTGGCCGACTTGGTTTGATAAAAGCCCCGGTTAAACTTTGGCTCTTTTTTTTTGTTGGATCACATTCCAATTCAAATTGGAACCATTTCATCCAAAATTCAAGTTGAGCTTAGCTAAAATGACACGTCTGATTGTAATATAAGACATTAACCATTCAAGATTCTTAACCATCGACCAAACTGGACTTGATACTTGAAAACTTTTTATGTAGAAACTGGATTTCAAGTTCCCACTGTGGTTTTCATGTGTTCATATATTGGAGCATACATTGTGATCAAAACCTTAAAAGCTTAAAAGCCTTTGATCGTGGTTGAGCCTGAGGATCGATGGGGGAAGGAAGAGGATCTTGTGGTTGCGGTTTGGAAGCAAGCGATGATGACTGTAGGGGATAGATTTGCATCCTCTTGCCTCATTGATCCTCTAATGAGATCATATCACGAAAGGACGTATATGAATATGTATTTTGATTTAGCTTTAGTTTCATGTTTCAAGAAAATACATTTCCTTATAAGGCTGTTATATATCACAACAAGATACTATTTTAAAAGATGTTATATATCAGTTCGCGAAGGGATAAATGAGTTACTAATTAAGCTTAAAAACAAAAGAATATTTGTTTGAAGACAAATATACATTTCCATTAAATAAAAAAGAGTTTGGTTGAAGATGAAATTTTCCATTATAGAAAATAAAAATTTGCTTTAAAGAGAAAGAAATATTTGGGAATATATATATATATATATATATATATATATATATATATATATATATATATATATATATATATATATATATCTTGTTCAATTAGCCACAAAATTCACCTAGTATGAATAGGTTGGGGGGGGGGGGGTTATATTGAATTAACAAAAAATATTCTTAGCAAAAAATGGTTTCATAACTTGTATTTTTCTGGTCAAGTAAGACTTGTAATTTACTTCGAAAATATCTAGTAAATATATATTTATATTTTGAGAAAAAAATATTAAGCAAAATTTAGTAAAAAATAAGTGACTTTTATCCAACAGATTTCAAATAGTGTTGTGCCTCGTCTTTCCGGGGGAGAACAGAGACAAGTTGGATAAGTCTGAGATAAGATTGGCTATGTTTGGTGGTGCGTCATCGAACGTGGATTTGATCAAGCAGTTGGATAGCAAAGCGGCAAAACAAGGAAAGAAGAGTGATAATTTTGGGAGCTCTCAGCTGCCTTCTTTATTGCAGCTGAAAGATGCAGTGGTACAGTCTAATGTAGGAAGGTCTGCTCTGAAGCTGCTTCGAAGGCTGCTAGGTAGATCTCTTTGATTTTTTGCGTGAACTGGAAATTCTTTTACTGTTTAGTG
This sequence comes from Hirschfeldia incana, assembly GCA_026261945.1. Classification (NCBI taxonomy): domain Eukaryota; kingdom Viridiplantae; phylum Streptophyta; class Magnoliopsida; order Brassicales; family Brassicaceae; genus Hirschfeldia; species Hirschfeldia incana. Next base: position 7,144,490 of record JABCMI010000011.1, on the reverse strand, counting down.
TAGATTCTTGCTTCTTTGTGCAGTATTTACTTTTAGATTACTATTATCATTAGTACACAATCAGATTTCGTATTGTGTTTGATATAAGATGTTGCGTGACATCCAAGAAACATATAATTATATTTTATAGGTTGAGAAATGCAGGGGAAACTGATATCCCTTTTGAGGGATTCTATAAATAATGCGATCTTCTATCACCTCAATCTCTGCTTTAGTTGGAAACCGTATAGGTTTGTAATCTGATATTGGACTCTGTCTAATGTGCAGGATCACAGACAAGGCACTTGGCGTGCATTGCTGCTTTGTTCGGCTCTCTGACTGTGGTGAAAGCCCGTTCCAGTTCTGGGAGCAGCACCGATAGCAGAGTTGATACTCTCCTATCGGTTATGAGGGAATTTGGCTACAACCAATTGCTTGTTCAGAGTTCGACAGGGAATGAGTTCGAGTATGTACTAATCAAGCTTGAAAAAAGACTAGTTGTTTGAAGACAAATATACGATTTCCATTAAATAAAAATGAGTTTATTTGAAGATGAAATTTTCCATTATAGAAATTTGCTTTAAAGAGAAAGAAAGATTTGGGAATATATATTCCTTGTACAATGAGCCACAAAATTCACCTAGTATAAATAGGTCCGGGAGCTTTATATTGAATTAACAAAAAAAAATTTATTCTTAGCAAAAAATGGTTTCATAACTTATATGGTGAGTGAAACATAAATTGCTAAAAAAAATTGTTTTGGATCAGGTGTTAGATCATAGAAACATGCATGTGAAGCTAGTATTTTTCTGGTTAAGTAAGACTTGTAAATTTACTTGGAAAGTATCTAGTAAATATATATTTATGTTTTGAGAAAAAAATAAGAAAAAATAAGCAAAATTTAGTGACTTTTATCCAAAAGATTTCAAAACAAGTAATCAATCATTTAATTGCTATGAATTGTTTTTTTTTCTTGAACCGCTGTTTGAAAAAAATTAATTAGTAAGTATATGATCCACCATTATTTGTGAATTTAATTTTAAAACTTCCGTACATGGCAATACCACATTCGTTTTATCATTTTAGTTTTTGTTGTCTTATATGTATACTTTAGTATTACAAAATTTGCAAAAGGATATTATAAAAAAAGGTAGATTTAGTCAACATTTAGTAAAAAAACAGTGATTTTATTCAATAGATTTTCATTACACGTAATATATTTAATTGATTTAAATACAACATTTAGTTTTGTATTTATTAATGCACACTTATAACTAACTTTATACAAAATACGATATAAATATTAAACGTAAAAAAGTTACGATGGATTTTTATATAGGTTATTTATTTTATTAATGTGATATACATATATTATATTGTATTTTAATATTGATATATGAGTTATTAGTTATTAATATAATTTTTAAAGAAATCGGCAAACATTTTTTGGAAATAGATTTACGAGCAAAGATTGCGGACTTTGGCTTCGTCAGGGCTACAACAGAAGACAGAGAACCAATAAATACCAAGTCTGTTGAAACTCCAGGTTACATGGCACCGGAATACATGGGTATATCTTTCTTATTTCCATCGTAAATATCTCTATATCTGATTCAGCAATATATATATTTCTTGTAATTAACAGGTGAAATGTTTGTAATTGCAGAAGGGAGAATGTTAGTAATTATTAGTTAGTAACGTATCTCAATATTTAAGAGGAGATGATCATGCTCTTAACCCAAAAAAAAACATCTCCACAAAAGAAAAGAGATACAAAGAAAACAATGTCAGCACAGAAGATTCGACTTGCTTCTTTGATCCTAGCTTTTTTTCATCTCTTTTCTCAATCAACTGGTAATATATATTATCTTACTATAGTTCTTTGATAATTGAATTATATAATAAAATGAGCTGATTAAGATCATTTATTTTTAAATATACTATTCAGCTACATGTCACTATAGATTCCCACCCTCAGGCCCTTGTAAGCATGATGACGGCTGCAAGAACGTGTGCAACAAGCCTCCTGAAGATCCAAATTTTATAGCGTGCATTACTTCTGCCCCAATGTTGTTGTTTAGTAAGACCATAGGTTGTCTAATGACACATCAATATATTTGTCATTACCTATCATAAGATTTCAAATCATTTAAAAAAAAAGTGTTTGCCTCACTCTTTATATTTTTCTCTAGAAGATCAATACCAACTGATTGTCACCATAGTTTCTGAGAATGATTGCTTTCTCCCCAATTCTCTTTGAGTTCAAGTGAAGAGAAAGGTTACACACTTCAAGGAGAGTTTAAAACACGTTAGCTCAGAAATAACTTAGCAGATATTAGAGATCAATCTCTCTAACCTCTTAGTGCATGATTTCTTCATTAATCAAAGTTCTTTTTGTACTTTTCTCCTTAGGTTTAGTGAAAATTGTATTAGATAAGACTACAGATTCTACATATCACAGAGATATAAAAAAAATAAGAACAAACATTATCTCTTCTACCATCCCAAAATAAGACAAAACAAAGACAAAATGTTATTCTCTATTAAAGTTCTATCTTTTGCAGCATTGAATAGTGAACTGAGATCAGACTTTGCCTTCGAGTTTATCGTTATTAACAAGAGGAAGCAACTCCATCTTGTTTCTCGGTGTACGAGGAGTCCTAGGAGTTCCAGGCGTTTGCTGCTGTGAAAGCATATGCCTCACGTATCCATAGAATGTGCAGCCCACAAGCGTTATCCCACATCCAACAGCATTCATATACGATATCGGGTTACGGAATATCAGCCACGACACCAGTACAGCCACCGCAACCTGTGAAAAGTACCATGAACCATGCTCTCAAGACAGCATTCATATACGATTATTAGGTTTTAAGATTGTCCTTTGTTACCTTGAGGTTTCCAGCTACGTTGAATGTGACTGCAGTTGTGGAGTGAATGACGTAGAAGATGGAGAAGTTGAGACAGAAGGCCAACACACCAGAACTGAATATGATGATAAGGGCTGACCACGGAGACGGGTGTGCATCAAACCAACTCATGATCCCGTTGCCTTCCAGTAGTAATGCAGGTATCCCGAGGATCATGGTGGCAAAAGGAGCCATGTAGTATACTGTGTTTATGCTACATAAACAAGAACAGAGAACAATCAAATTCATTGGTTAACTTATCAAAAGTTTTAAGTGATTAACTCATAACCGGAAATAGAGATAACATGAATCACCTTTGTAGCTAAACCAATTACAATGAATGCTTTTTTAAATAAAGACTAAGATGGCATTACATGATTCTCTAGTGCAATAGAAGCAAAATTACTCCAGTGAAGACACAACAAGAAGGAGCACTGACCTGTCAAATTTGTAACCATGAAGAAGAGACTCAGCAAGAATGGTCTTAGTGGAAGTAGCTAAACACCCAAACAGAGCAGCACAGAACCCAAACATGTTAAAGCTAAGCTCAGTAACAGAAGTCAGAAGAATCCCACCAACAATGGGGACAAGAGACGCCCAAATACGCCAGTCAAAGTACTTCCTCCACACCAGCCACTGTAACACAACTGCTCAATCACATATAACAAACAATCAGATTCTCATCCAGACAAAAGACAAAGATCACATCACAAACCCTCGAACCTGTAGTAGCTGGAGTGAAGGACTTAATCGTCTGCATGAAAGAAACAGGAATGTATCTAAGGCTGACATTCCCCAACACGATGTTGATACAGAACACGAAAGACATAGGGAAGATCCTCCTCCACCGATCCTCTGGCTCAACCACGATCAAAGGTTTAAGCTTCAAGACTTTGATCACAACGTAAGCTCCGATAGATGAGCATATGAAGTGAACACACGAAACCGACAACGGAAACTTGAAATCAAGTTTCTGCAGTAATTTCCAAAAAAAAATAATTAAAGGTGTAAACTTTACATTTATAAGAGAGAGAGAAAGAGAGATCAGATTCAATAAAGGGATATTATATATAATACCTGGAAGATCCATTTGTTCATGATGATGACGGTAACGTTGAAGCCCCACCACTGAAGAATCGCTAGCACCGATCTGAACACGCTTCCCTCCTCCATCTGATCTCTTTCTTCAATAAAGTTAAGGACTTTCGGAATCAGATCGCGTAAAGACGAAAACCCACCAAAAGGTTACGAGTTTTTAGGAGGTGGAGCCGTGAGAAAGAGAGAGAAGAGATCGAGAACTAAACAGAGAAGGAGGAGAGGAAACTCTAATGAAAATGAAGGTTGGAGAAGGTAACGGTAGCCAGAGAGGAGCTCTGGTTCCGTGTGATTTGTTTCGAATTCTCTTCTTCTTCTTCTTCACTTCGCCACCAATCTATTAAAAACGTCCTCTTTCTCTCTCTCTTACGCCATGAAAATAATGGTTTCGCTCTTCCGTATGTTTCCCATTTATTTATTTTTTAGTAGTATAAGAAATACTTTTTACCATTAAATTATTTTTATTTGATTTTATTTAATTCATCCGAAATTACCATTAAAATAAGAAAATAGAATCAAAATATCACGAAGCTGCATTTCATTTGTAACGTTTTTTCTTAAGTCACCACAATCGAAAAAGTATTGTGCTATTTCAGCAAATTTTAAATAGATTATTTTTTTTCAGAAAAAAATTAAATAGATTGCCGAATCTTACATAGATTGTAGTATTTGTCTTGTGGTATTTTGTCACACAGGCTTCCGAGGGTATGGAAAGATCACTGCCGTCGATATTCATACATTTCTCACGACGTTGACTTCCCACAGCTACTGTCAGTCTATTTTACTTTATGTTTATTATTTGGAATATATCTAATTAATTGATTATATATCTTACAAATTCTAGATTCATTTTGCTTCTAATAACGTTTTTTGTCAACAAGCTATACGTTATGTGTACTTTACTGTTTGTTGTCTGAATTTTATCAAAATAAATGTTAAAGAAACTTATTTTTTGGAACTAAATGCAAAAACTACCAAATGATATAATGTACTTGTAGCATTTTTTAATTCAAGTTAAAAGTTATTATTACGGACCAAGCTACTGGATTTTTTGATTATAAGCAGAATGCAGAAGGATATTCAGGAAAACTACGAGTTAGCCTTTTTAAACCTAACAGAGTCGGAAGTTAGGCAGCCGAATTGTAAAAGAAAACGGCGATGACATTCATGAATGGAAGATCACCGGTCGTTATAAATTAGAGAAATTATACATATTGAATCTCTAAACAGATTTCGTATGTACAGACACAGAATCACAAGCAAAATGCATGATATATTTGTAAAAAATACATACACACGAATCCAGTTTGAACATATGAATTGTTCCTGTATATAAACCATTCAGTATTGAGTTTTTGACTGACTTGGTCACTCATGGTCAGATCACTAAAATTCAACCATCTGCTGGTCACACTTTATGACTTTATGTGGACAATAAACTAGGAGAAAATAATAGACAAGTAATTTGGGTGTATATATATAGATACAATAATATATATATAATATATGTGTATCAAAAACAAAAAGTTCAACAAAAATGAATGAAGTAGGCAGCAAGTTTTGGTTTCCCTTTATGCATAATGAAAGCAATGGTTCTGTCACATGCATAAACGAATAAACCAACGTTCCACAAGCAAATGAGGAAACCCACTTGAGAAATAGGGTAAGAAATCAACAAGTTTGAGAAGTAAAGAAAAAAGCAACTATTTAGAGAAACTCAGCTAATCAATTGCGGGTTCGAAATTTTTTTTGATCGTTTATAAACCCAAAAATTAACTGGAAACAAGAGTATGATCAGTTGCCACCAAATGTGTACGGTTGTTGTATGAAGCTGCACATGTGTGGTGTTGCCCCTTTGCTTGCTTTGACAATGAGTTGAATTGAATAATTAATCTGATATCCAAAAACCAAAGAAATGATGATGCTATGAAATCAACAAAGGAACAAATCATAACCACATATTCTGAATATCAATCGTTTGAAAATTCTGCTTCATACACGTAGACGACAATCAACGTATAATTTAGTCTTTAAGAATGGAATCAAAGGAACTAACATAGATTGAAGAAGCGGCATATCATAATGTGGCGTTAAATAATCCTACTGGACAATAGCCATACTTCTTAATACTTTCGCAACTCTTTCTTTTAGTATGTGGATACTTCTCCTACCTACGTTTACGAATGTCTTAAACGGTTTACCTAGACACAAAGTTGGCTTTTTCAATTGACCAATTGTTAGACTGGTAGACGGCCTAATTTATAACATTTCCTCTTCGAAAAATTGATTTTGAACCCGGAGCATACTAGGCTTCGGGAAGATATTTAACTGGGCCACTAAGCCTATTTACAGAAAACAGAATTCAGATGTGTTTAACAGTTAGCCTAACATCCACCCTCCTGACTAGTTTCATGCTTTTTGAATTTGTGTAATCTAACAAAGACTCCTAATTATATGATGTCTAGAGAACTGAAAAAAAAACTTGGTTTCAGGAGAAGAATCAGTCCCAGAAGTAATCAACACAATGTAAGCATTCTCACATAACCAACACAAAGGTCAATTTCATATTCGAAACTTATCTAACTCAACCAAAATATTTTATGGGATTGTAATAAAAAAGCAGATAGATATGGTTGTGAAATTAGGTGCGAAAGGTATGACTAGAAAGATTAATTTAAATTGGCGTACCAACTGGAAAGCAGGCTCTGTTTGCATTGCATGGCCGTTTTGTCAGATTATTAAACCTAACACATCCATCCTACGGTCCAGATCACCTCCCCATCCTCCACGTCATGCGTAGTCCACGTGTATGGTCTCCTTAAAATACTTCAAAACAAAAAAAAACATTATTTATTTCTTTTCTTCTTCGTTTTCGTGACTCTCTCCGCCTCCACAGTCCTCTCGACGTCTCCGCTAAAAGACCATTCTACCCCTCGCCGCCTCTCTCTCTCTAAATAATAACCTCCGCTCTCTCTTCTCCGTTACATCTGCTTCGATCACTGTAAGTAAGCTCTTCCTCTTCTCCTACATTATTCGAATCTTTCATGGAACTCTCTCTCTCTCTCTCTCTCTCAAACGCTTTGATCAGTTTGTTTCCTCTCTCCCTTTTCTCAGATCTCTCAAAAGTTCAAAACTTTTTCTGTTTCAGATCAAAATCAATTTTTTTTTTTCTTAAAAAAGGTTCTAACTTTACTGAGACTGTTCTTCTGCTTTTAACACATTACAAAACTATCTCACTTGCTTGCAGGAAGTGGAAAAAAAGATGATTCCTTACGCAGCTGGTGTCATCGTCCCTCTAGCTTTAACCCTCCTAGTCCGCAACGCAAAGAAAGACAAGAAACGAGGCGTGGTCGTCGACGACGACGTCGTCGGCGGAGAGCCAGGCCACACCGTCAGGAACCACCGCTTCAAAGAACCCGTAAGCTCCCACTGGGAAGACATCTCAACTCTCCCGGAGCTCTTCGACATCTCCTGCAAAAACCACAGCGAGAGGTTCTTCCTTGGGACCAGGAGGCTGATCGCTAGAGAGGTGGAGACGAGTGACGATGGGAAAGTGTTTGAGAAGCTTCATTTGGGTGAGTACGAGTGGAAGACGTTCGGGGAGACGCTTGAAGCTGTGTGTAGTTTCGCCTCTGGTTTGGTTGGGATCGGGCATAAGTCTGAGGAGCGTGTGGCGATCTTTGCGGATACGAGAGAAGAGTGGTTTATTGCGTTGCAGGGTTGTTTCAGGCGGAATGTTACTGTGGTTACTATCTATTCGTCTTTGGGAGAGGAAGCGCTTTGTCACTCGCTTAATGAGGTATTATAACTCTTCTTTGCTTTCTCTTCTCTGTTTTGTTTTTTTGTTTTCTAGTTAGTTATGTCTTTCTTTGTTTTGTTCAGACAGAGGTTACGACTGTGATTTGTGGTAGCAAAGAATTGAAGAAGCTTATGGATATAAGCCAGCAGCTTGAGACTGTCAAGCGAGTCATTTGTATGGATGATGAGTTCCCATCTGAGGCGAGTAGTACTTGGACGACGACTTCGCTCTCTGATGTTCAGAAACTTGGACGTGAAAGTCCTGTTGATCCTAGCTTCCCGCTTTCGGCTGATGTTGCTGTTATTATGTACACTAGTGGAAGCACTGGTCTCCCAAAGGTTAGTTTTAAACTAGTCTACTCTTACTTTTGTTGTTTCTGTTAGTAATCTGATTATCTAACTTCCCAAATCGTGTAGGGTGTTATGATGACGCATGGGAATGTCCTAGCTACAGTTTCAGCAGTGATGACAATTGTTCCGGACCTGGGGAAGAGGGATACATACATGGCTTATTTGCCTTTGGCTCACATCCTTGAGTTAGCTGCTGAGGTATCTTCTGACTAACTTTGTTGTTAAATATGCGTTTATCATGAAGTTCCTTGACTCTTAATGCGTTTGTTGAATATGGTCTTAATATGGTTGTTGTAGAGTGTGATGGCGACTATTGGGAGTGCTATAGGATATGGATCTCCCTTGACGCTCACTGATACTTCAAACAAGATTAAAAAGGGCACAAAGGGAGATGTCACAGCGCTGAAGCCTACTATAATGACAGCTGTTCCAGCCATTCTTGATCGTGTCAGGGATGGTGTCCGCAAAAAGGTTTGTGCATTGTTAGATTAGATACTCATTGAAACTTTTTGGCTTGTTGAATCAGTAGATTGCATATGCATTGACAATCTCTGACCATCAGGTTGATGCAAAGGGAGGAGTGGCAAAGAAACTGTTTGACTTTGCATATGCTAGGAGACTATCTGCAATCAATGGAAGCTGGTTTGGAGCCTGGGGACTGGAGAAGCTCCTCTGGGATCTGCTTGTGTTTGGTAAAATCCGTGCAGTCTTGGGAGGTAAACTCCGTTATCTGCTCTCTGGAGGAGCTCCTCTCTCTGGTGACACTCAGAGATTCATTAACATATGCGTTGGGTAAAAGCATCTCCTTGAGTCTTGTTACTACTCTTCAATATGTCTTCATTCCTTTGACATCTAACATTCTGATAATTTACTCAGGGCTCCGATCGGTCAGGGATATGGACTAACAGAGACTTGTGCCGGTGGAACCTTCTCGGAGTTTGATGACACATCCGTTGGCCGTGTGGGTGCTCCACTTCCTTGCTCCTTTGTTAAGGTAACAACCTCTTTATCTCAATACTTTTGCAATTTGTATGTGGTTGTCTCTCATGATCATATGTTTATATCTTGTTTCAGCTAATAGACTGGCCGGAAGGAGGGTACTTGATCAGTGATAAGCCAATGCCCCGTGGTGAAATGGTGATTGGGGGCTCAAATATTACACTTGGGTATTTCAAGAATGAAGAGAAGACTAAAGAAGTGTACAAGGTTGGTAACTCAACATCTAACACTTTTCTTCTGCAATGTTTAAGATTGGTTGGTTTCTCCCTCTAACACTTTGATGTTTCAAAGGTTGATGAAAAGGGGATGAGGTGGTTCTACACAGGAGACATAGGACAGTTTCACCCTGATGGTTGCCTTGAGATTATAGACCGTAAGAAGGATATTGTTAAACTTCAGCACGGGGAATATGTCTCCTTGGGCAAAGTATAGTCTTCTCAAACTGGAAATCTTCACTCACTATTCCAGATAAGCGTATTGCATTTAATATGAACGTTGTTTTATTTTTAATGTTTGCAGGTAGAAGCTGCTCTCAGTATAAGCCCTTACGTTGAAAACATAATGGTTCATGCTGATCCGTTTTACAGTTACTGTGTTGCTCTTGTGGTTGCTGCCCAACAAACTCTTGAAGGTTGGGCGTCAAAGCAAGGAATAGAGTTCACCAACTTCGAAGAGCTGTGTGGTAAAGAACAGACCGTGAAAGAAGTATATGCGTCTCTTGTCAAGGTATGTTCATTCATCTTGAAAGCGCAGCTATCAGCTCCTTATATATAATATATCTTGTCTGTGATTGTGTTTTTTTTTGTAGGCGGCTAAACAATCACGGTTGGAGAAGTTTGAGATACCAGCAAAGATCAAGTTGTTGGGGGCTCCATGGACGCCAGAGTCAGGGTTGGTGACAGCAGCACTAAAGCTTAAAAGAGATGTAATTAGGAAGGAGTTCTCTGAAGATCTCACCAAGTTATATGCTTCCTAAATCTTCTTCTTTATCTTCTTTGTCTTCTACTACTTTTGTTTTCTCTAAAACACACAACTTATCTGTCTTGCTCTTTATTTGGTTTGCTTGTGAGAGTAGAAAAAAAGAATAGTTGACACAAAAACTTGCTCTTTGGGCTCCCACAAGGCCACTATCTACATGCTATTGACTTAAAGCCAATACAAGTTCATGGACTCATTATCATACTATGGATTATGGAAGTTTCTTTTCATCAATCGAAGATTAAGATTTAAGACCAAACTAAAATGACTGTCTGCTTCTTCTTCCCTATTTTTCTTTGATTTGGGGGTTTTAATATTATGAAACTGACAAATATGGTACAAGCAAATGCACATTAAGTAAACTGTTTCCCTTTTTTTTTTTTTTGTCACGAAGTAAACTGTTTCCCTGTGTTCCAATCTCAATCCTTTTTGCGTGCATGTCAGGAAGGCATGTTAACAACTGCAGGGAAACAGGTTTAGTATCTTTAGTGTTACCTTCGTAGCATCCAAGGTTCTATGGTGTAGTGGTTAGCACTCTGGACTTTGAATCCAGCGACCTGGGTTCGACTCCCGGTAGGACCTTTTTTTACTTTTCTTTGTTATGTTCACTAAACAGCTTAATAGCGGAGAGAACATATTCAAAACTGTTCTAGATCACATTCTTGTCCTTTTCAAAGCATTTATGTTTCTTGTTAAGACAAGATAATTTATGACATTTTATTATGATGATAGTTAAGTTAATAAGCCTTTTGTCTTAATATCATAAAAGTAAATTTTGTTCCAACACGGTTAAGACGCCTACCTGAAAGGCCTATACCGATCCATACTCATCCCATTAAAAGGCCCAAAACATAACACAAATGACAAAAGGTAGAAGCATCATGACTTCATGATTAATGAAACTTTCCTTTGATTCTCGGTTTTCTCATTTGGCAATGGCGGCGACATCTGGAGCAGCGAAGATAACGGCGACTGAGCCACCGAAGATAGTCTGGAACGAGGGGAAACACCGGTTCGAAACCGAAGATCACGAAGCCTTCATCGACTACAAGCTGAGAAACGACGGAAAAGCAATGGATCTGGTCCACACCTACGTCCCTTCCTCCAAAAGAGGATTAGGTTTAGCTTCTCTCCTCTGCATCGCCGCCTTCGAACACGCTTCCTCTCACTCCCTCTCCGTCATCCCTTCCTGCTCCTACGTCTCCGTAAGATCTCTCAATTTTTTATCTTCGAAAATTTCATGGATCTTGAGAAAGTTGAATCGGTGACGTGGTTTTTGCAGGACACGTTTCTTCCTAGGAACCCGACGTGGAAGCCTCTGGTTCATTCGGAGGATCTTAAGTCTAGCATTTGAATGAAGACCGGCTTTTAACATTGTTGTTAAGCTTTGTGTGTTTTCAATGTCAGTTGTTTGGTTGTGTAATCGTCGAAACCTTGTGATCAAAATCTGTCGGAGACAGATGTATTGGAATCTGTAATAATGACTGTGTTTGAGTGTCTTTAGATGACATTGTAATGAAATATCTGGCGGACATTTAAAACACTTCAAGAAAATCTCGCAGCTATTATCATATTATAATTATCAAAAGAGCAAAATCCAAACTATTGAAGAGATGATCTAAATTGCTAAAAAAACTCATGGATTACATATTACCGTAGCATTTTAATGTGTTTTCATTTTTAAAATGTAAATATCTTTTTACTCGAATTTTATTTTGAAGTAAACATAGAATGCTAAACAAAAAAATAAGATTTTTCCATTTTGAAGTAAATCTATCTTTTACGCTATTTTGAAATTAAAAATGGAGTAAAATTTATTCCAAAAAATGATGTTTCAATAGAGAATACAGTTAGATTTGAAAATGTTCTAAGAACTGTTCTTGTCTAAAAATACTTAATTTAAAGGGCAATTGCAATCTATATACATATAATGAAAGTTATTTAGCTGCCCGGTAAAGTACTGTACATTTTTCGATTAATACGAGTATGTCTCTATATTTAGGTTTAGGTGCAATACCGATCTATTTCTGACATAACTAGTGTACTCCATCTCTACCACTACCGTTTGTCTTTTTCTTTAATTGAGTTTTAATCTCAGATTTCTCATGATCTCTTCTTATTTTTCGAATCTCATATCTCTCATCTTTGTGTTTCCTCTTCTTTTCCTGTTTATTGAAAAAAGCTCACATCTAATTAAATTCAAATTCCATGGCTAACTAGAGCCAGAGATGGCAGAGGAGAGGCGGCGGTGGTCTCAGAGCTAAATAAATCTGGATTCCATGTCTAACCAGAGACGATGGTGTCTCGACCTCGTTCTCCATCTCTCTCGATCTCGTTCTCCATCTCTCTTGATTTCGATCTCTCTCTCCATCTCTCTCCATCACGAGCTCTCTCTCCATCTCTCTCCGTCACGAGCTCACACTCCACCCCGAGCTCTCACTCCACCTCGAGCTCTCACTCCATCTCGAGCTATCTCTCTGTCACGAGTTCTCAAACCCATCTCAAGCTCTCTATTGATGCCAACGCAATTCCATATCTATCTTTGAAGTAACGGTCTCTGTTTGATATTGAATGTGATTGTCATTGGTTGATACTGATAGTGATGATGGTATGTTGCAGATACTGATAGTGATGATGGTTTTCCATGGTGGAGTGATGATGATGACTCGATCTCTTCTACGATGTATCTAGAGCTTTCTATATCTTCTCTGAAAACCCATCTCCGACGTATCTAGAGGTTTGTTGTGTCTTTATATTGATGTTCTACTCTGCTTAAGCTTGATAGAGCTTTGATGTTCTACTCTTGCACGCTTTGTGAAAGATATAACTCTTTGCCTTGTCACTGTGTCTTTGATGTTTGCAGGATACTAGATTTATCCTTGACAAGCCGTCCGAGTATTTTTCCATCACCTCTCAGGAATAATTACTACAGGTATGCTTGTTGCTTGTATATAAGTCATAAACTTTTTTCTGGGGTGTTGTCTTTTATTTGATCTGTGTGGCTGAGATGATCTTTCAAGATCTTTGTTTGATTGAATACTTGAAGTGTTTGCATTTAACCTTGAATTTTTGAATCAGTTAACATCTTTCTCTATCTTTTACAGGCTCTCTCGTCTCAAGTTCAGACCCTCTCAAGCTTAGACCCTCTCAAGCTCAGACTCTCCAAAGCTCAGACTCTCTCTTGTAAGGTTCCTCTTTTAGTTACAAACCCATTTCTTTTTTTTTTTGTGTTCTGTGATTTATTCTAAAGTATTGATGCTAGTGATGGTCTCTTGTATTATCTTTACTCTGTATTAAGTTTGAACTGTCTTAAAATGATTCCTTGTGTCTGATAGCTCAAATGATTTTTCTATATGTCGTTTCTGCAGGCTCTCTCATCTCAAGCTCACACTCTCAAGCTCAGAATACTGCTGCTCCTCTCCAGCTTGCTCAGACTGTTCTTCTGTCCCCAAGACGACGGTCAGTTCAGTGCATCCTCTGTCTCCTCCTCCGATTGCTAAAGGTAATAACTTTCATGTCTTGTGACTCGTTCCGAGATGAAAAGGGCGATGTCGAGACTCTTCGTCGGGGACTTCTTTTTGGTACTCTTCCTCGTCAACTGCCATGGCGTCTTGTCAGGATCCAGATATATTTGAGGTATTTGTGATGGCTCGAAGTTTCGTGCTGTTACTCTGCTATGTCTCAGCTCTTTTCGATGGTCTCTTCTCCTCTCTCGCCTGTTGATGGGAGCTCATGTTCCTTTGCTCTTCAAGTTTCAGAAGGAAGAAGGCTATGTCTCCTGCCTCTCTTGATGTTCTGAAGCTGGTATCCTTCGTGCTCTGTTTGCGTGATGGGACCGGAGTCAAGCTGCTAAAACCTCCACGCGTTTTGTTCTCTACGGGCCTGTGCGGTTTTGATGTATGTTATGCCATCAAGTCTATCGCTGTGGCGACTGCAAACTTCAACATTGTCCATGGAATTGTTGCTTTAGCTAAGCTTTAATCGCTTACATTGTGTTGTGATTGAACTTTTCTTGTCCTAGTGAGTGTTTTTTACCTTTAGCACCTTAGATGCACTAAAATGTATCTCCCTGTTTTTGCCACGTCTGTTACCGTTTACATTTTGAAAATTTAGTCCACCCTCAACTCTTTCTCCATGATTGTATAATGCTTCTCTGTGTATCGTCGGTTATTAATGCGTTAACTTGGTATGTAATTTAACTATCTTTTCAACTGATGTTGCATTATACTATGTTTCATCTTCATAATTTTCCTAAATTATGTTTTCTTGGTTTGTAATGAAATTTGACCATCTATTAACTTATGTTTGGTATGGACCTGATTGTTGTGAATCGTAACATATGGTACATTTTTCTAATTTTGTCAAATTCAAAGGACTAAATATACCCAAATATAACATCTGAACTTTAGGGTTTCTTCACCACAACACGAGCTTTATAAGTTTGTATCCATTTTCAATTTTTACTCATAGCGGGAATATTGGTATTACATAGAGACAAAATGTCTTTTTTTCTTCAGACAGCAACTAACATTGGTATCTTATATAGATTTACCTACGTAGCTGACCTGCACTCTACTCCTCCAACATCGTGTATGCATGGGGGCTCCGAAGAAATTTCCACCTCTTGTGCCCGCTTCTGTTCATCCATGGCAGCAAAATAATATTTTTTTTGTATAGATCCGAAAATATGTTTGATTTCTTGTTTTTTAAGCCAAATTGGCCTAATTTAAAAAGTAATCCAAAGCAACAAATATAAATCAACCATATTTATTTTACAGTTAAAAAAAAAACTTATTTATTTTACCTCAGGTATTAACTGGTCTACATACTGTTATCCGAACCAAAACTGAAAATAATTGAATCGAAGCCAAACTTAGTTTAATAAAATTTCAAGCAATTATTTTTAAACTCCATACCCGAACGCTAAAACTAAACCAAATAAAAAACTGGAACATCCATACTTGTTTAGTGCACATATATATTACGCATAATAACAAGAAGTTTTCTGCTTTTATTTTTGGTAGATAAACATCAAAACCTCTTACTGATGGGGCAAGTACAGGTTTTTATTTTTGCAAACTTCAAATTTATTTGTGGAACTCAATAAGAGATAGAGAATAGGCACGGCAAATGAACTCGCAACGACTAAAGCCTGCAGCACAACCTAAAGCCTCCAATTCGGGAAGAGTCCTTTCTCTACCACCTGAACGTTGTGTTAATATGAACATGTCCAAAGTGAACCGCAAGTTAGATGCTAAGTCCTCACACTCTGGCTCTGTTGGCATAACCACGTCGAGAACTATCACTTTTCCTTTCTCTGGAAGACTTGCCCAGCAGTTTTTGAGAATTTTAACAAAGTTTTCATCGTTCCAAGCATGCAGTATCCACTGTCATCATCAGTTAAACCTTTTTTATTTTGTTTAAATTATGTATTAATTAGATCATGATAGTTCATACACATATATACTTACTTTCATGATAATAGCATCTCCCTTTGGAATTTCTACTAACATGTCTCCCGCCACATGTTCCACTCCTATAATAACATATTGTTAGTCCATATATATATAACAAAAAAAAAACAGTTTTAGGAGACAATTATTTATTAGCATGTAAGGATTAACTCTTCAATATACAAACTTTTTACCAAGTTTGTTATTATTATTTTTTTACCAGGATAAGCATGAGCATGGGCTATAGCCGGTGGTAAGTCAAAATTGATGCCCTTGATATGAGGATACTTGGAAATGACTACATCTAGTAGGGTTCCAACAGCTCCTCCTACATCTACCAAGGTGTTAACATCTTCAAATCCTCTGTATTTTTCTAGAAACTTCTTCATGAACATGGTTGACGATTCCGACATTCCCGGGTTAAACTTCTCAGCGAATTGTTCATCAGAAGCAATGTATTCGAAGACTTTCATACCATGGGCAGAAACACATGCATCTCTTCCTTGTAACATCACATCCTTTAGATGTGACCTGTAGAAAAATTTTATTAGTTAGGATAATATGTAAATCAACTTGACGTAATTGCAATGATTTCATCTGATTTATCTATATCGTACGTACATATTCCTGAAAACAACGTGGTCATTGCACAACATGAAGAGAGATCTGAGAGAACCGGAGCCGTCGCTATCTTTCAAGAAAAACTTGCAAATCGGTTCGGCTGCGTACACCCTTTCCATCTTTCCGTTCTCTTCGGTTTCAACAACACGACATTTCAAGACCGAGTGGCTGGCGAGTAATCGCATCATCCGGTCCAGCATCAGTGGAGCCTCCGGGTTGGTGGGTTTAGTAGGGAGACGAGACGATATCTCCGGAGGCGAGAGCCACATGCCATCCTCAACTGCAGCCATCGTGTCGATGACTCCCAGCTCCAGGGCAGCTCTGAAAACCATTGGGAACGTCAAGGAGTACACGATCCTCTCGGCTTGCATGCCAACCATTTCTTGAGAATCTTGTTGTTGTTGTTCTTTGGTCAGACTCGGTTTAGGAGAAGTGCTTAAGGGCTTTCGAAGTTGGTTTGCCATAAGTTGATGTTGGTTGAAAACGGAGAAGATAGGTAGGCCACAATGTAAGTAATGGAAAATAGAGGCTTGGTTTCAAAATCCACGCTTTGCGCTATTTATAGTGGAAATTGGAGGTAAGAGTCTTTCCAATAGAAGTTTCTCAACTTGGAGTTCTTATTTCATATATATGTTTATAATATTATTTAATTATGAATATCTCATATTTTGGGCTGAGCTTCTTAACATTTTTGAGATGCCCAATAATTTTATTATTGCTCTTTTTATTTTATTTATTTAAAAATTCCATGTTGGGTATACTTTCAATAATGTTGCTCTAAATAACAAATTTAAATTCTTTTTTTTGTAACAAACAAATTTAGATTCTTTTTTACAAATAACGAATGGTTCAAAGAAGGAGAGAGAGGGGAATGGTAGACTCTGCCTTCTCTCTAAAATTTCTTTTGAGATCGAGAGAGTCGTGGTGGTTTCCCTCTTTCTTCCTTCTTCCCGGTGTGGTACATCGACTCCGGTGATTTGCGTTCTGCTCGACGGAATCATCCGGCTTTGACTCCGGCGTTGTACCTTTTTGTTACAGGTAAGCGGTCGGCTTTAGGATCCGCGTCGTACAATCTATTTCGTTTTCGACGGCGGTTATGGTTTGACTACTTGGATGCCCGTGTGGTGATTATGCGTTTGTGGTGGCTTCGCTTCGGGAGGAGTTCTCGCCTGGTCCGACGAAGGAAACTAAGGATGAAGGTGATGATGGCTCTGGAGGAGATCTCAGAATGGTTCCAATGTAGATCTCCACTGGGGTCAGGTGAAATTGAAGGTTACGGTGGTTTCAGTGTCTGGAAGGATGGGTGGGGATGGTGTTTAGCTCCGGCTTCGATCCGGATGGGTTTGATTTAATTCGTGTGGTTGGTGGCTTGGGGATTTGGATGAGACCTCGAACAGTTCGAAGGAAGCTCTCCGAAGGCAGGATCCCAGGCAAAGAGAGTGAATTGCAACGTTCTCCGGAGCGGTTCCGGCGCCGTTCGTTTTCTCCGGCGTTTACTCCGGGAGAGGTTGGTGGAAGTGTAGTGAGACGCGTGTTTCCTCATTGTCTGAGGGAATTACACGTGGTCTTCTCGTGTAAAAGCCCGACGCTTGAGACGGTGGCTCAGATGGGTTTGGGTTAAAGGTTAACGGGCTTCGTGGCCCAAGTGTTTGATTATGGTGTATCCGGTTTAGTTGGGCTTTAGTTATAAGTCTTGTTTGTATGTATGTTTGTTTATGGGCCTCGCCCCTCAGGGCTTGGACTTTTTAATAAAAACTCAGTTGGCAAAAAAAAAAAAAAAGATTTTTTTTTACAAATAGTTGGCCTATTAGCTAAAACTTTTGAATCACCTAACAGAGGTTTAATGTGTTATATATGGTTCGATTTTCGTTGGAGAAAAATATGTGTTTCTAATAGAGTTAAGTTATCATGGTCTCGACCTCGTCTTAGGAGGAAGTAAAAAAACGTTTTTTTGGTGTACTCAAAAGTATAAATTATAAAATTGGTACACTCGTCGGTGGTTGGATTCTCAGGGGTCATATACTCATATGGCATGTCGAACGTATGGGGTATGTCATCTTTTGGGATTAACCAAAAAATCAAATTTTAAACCATATGAAAACTACAGGTCCTGAGGGAACGTGAAACTTTGTGTCGAAAAGTAGAACACTATATCTGTAGACCATAGGGATTAACCAAGAAAATATCATTATTTGTCGGTGTCAAAAATGTATATTAATGTGATTAATCCGTTTGTAGGGGGAGTGGTGTGGTTCATGATTAAGGTCTTGCAACGTAAACATGGCCGGCTCATAGTAATTAAAGGTCCCAGGGCAAAAAAATGGAGGCTTGTTAATAATTTGTTTTAAATATATATATATATATTCGACCCCAAAAAAAAAAAAAAAAAAAAAATATATATATATATATATATATATATATATAATTTTTAAAAACTATTTTGTACAGACTTATCATGACATTTAGTTTTTTTTAAAAAAATATGTATACTATATATTTGTTTTTTGAATTAAATATATGTTTGTCATTTAGAAAAGAAATTGAAAAATTATACCCATAGAGCTTCGTGATTAGCTTCCACTGTGAACAAAATCGTTACGCATGTGGTCCTCTATATATAGCCATGAAGAACTATATATTATGTTCTTTTTCAAAAAAAAGAACTATATATAATGTTAGTAATTATTATTAATTACTGATCTTGATTCTTGACACATTTGGAGTTCTAAGAGAAATAAATACTAGTCTTTATTCATTATCAAAAAAATTGAAACTTTAACAAAAAAATAATATGAGATTTATAAAATTTATTACTTCCATCAATAATAAAATTATAATTTTCAAAATACTAATATTGTAATATAGATATTCAGTAAATGGGTTATGACGATCAATTTTATAAATGATGTTCATGCATTAATTTCGTAAATCATAAATAACCCTTTTAATATCTATATGCTGCCTTGGTTTGTCCAACATCTAATCTATTTAGATATAAATCATGATTTTCATGTGTGCTATTTTAAATGGTCGACATTCATTTAAAAAGTGTTTTTGATAAAACATTCTTTTAAAATGTTGTTAACATTAGTTTTGTATTTTCATAATAAAATCATAACAATATATATTTAACTGCCTTATTTATTTTCAACAATAATAAAATCCTAATAATATGTTAATTCCTTTATTTACTTCCAACTATAGATTTAAGAATATATTATTATAATTTTCAAAATATTACAAATGAGATAAAAGTAACATCAGTTATAAAGTTACAGGATAAGACCAAAATATTTAATTTTGTCATAAATTTTGGGAACATGAACATTAATTTTTTTCACACTTATTATCTATATTATTAAAACAGAAATATCACAACTTTTTTTAGGTGAATTTTTAAGTTGGGTCTTATATTTAAATTAAATGTCTCATCCCTTATAAATTAAAGGTACAATAATTGATTCCATATCTATTTTAAACGGCTCGTACCTTATGAATACTAAATACCATAATTCATAATTGTTATTAAATGTATCATAATTTAACTATACTGATATCTATATGTTGATAAGAAACTATACAGTTTCATACTATAATCATTGACTATGTCTTCTAACCCTTTTAAGATTGGATTGAATTTTAGAAACATATACACAAAATGAAAACCAACCACTCCAATATGCCAAACGAACAAGAATACATTACACATGCTCCAATTTTAATGTTTCATCGATGTACACAAAGATTTCAGAACAGATTGTATATAAATATTTTGATAAAAAATCATTTCTGAACATTGGTTCATACCGTTCATCTCAGTTACTATTTTTTTTTCCATTTCAAACTAATCAAACAAAATATATCAACTTGGGAGTTCCTAAATATATGTTAATAATTGATATCTATAGCTATACTTCTGGTATATTTCATGACAGAAATAAATTAGACGTCAGAAAAGAGCAATTATGTAATAATTGTTTTTAAAAAATTAACTTCATAATGTACAAAAAAATAATCAAAACATAAGTTTTATAGCAAGTTTGCGTTACAATAAAAAACATAATATGTGCTTACAAAACAATGAAAACCCACCCAAACGAACGGATCATGATGTAGTTGCAATTACAGAGCGGACAAACAAGATAAATGACCATAATATACCCAAAGACAAAGTTGATGGCTACCGAAATTTTACGTCCAACTTTTTTTGCTTTTTTTTGTTTCTTTTTTGTTTGTTTGTATTTTTAATGATTCTACTATTATTAATCTCTTTATTATCCTTACTTTTAAAATACATTTATTACTACCTATTCTGTTTTACAAAAACTATCAGTTTAACATTTTTACACAGATTAAAAAATGATTATAATGTATTTATATTTCTATAGTTAGACATAGTTAACTATAGTATTTGAGATAAATCAAATTATATATAAAGTCAGTGTATTTTGCAATTAATATTAAATTTAAAATAAAGTATAAAGTATATTGAAAATACAAAACAATATTTTTGTGTAACAAAGATAAAATTGTCAAAATACACTCCTTATGAAAGATGTTTGTTTGCAATGATTTATTGGCAGCTGTGTTGTGACAAAGACATTCAGACAGGTCAATTCTAAGAGTTATTGGACAAGTTGTAAATTGGAAATCTTCATCTTCCTCAAGTTGGAAGAGTGTTGGATAACTAACGAGTACAATATATGATGCATGTCTTGGAGAGATGAACATATAGTTTATATGTCTTATGAATAATTGAATTACGAGAAAAGCTAAGTGCCCGGCCCTGATTTATATTTGGCTGAAAGCAACAATTTTTACTTGGATTTGATAGTGTAAAGCGGGACTGAAACTGGCTTGTTCTTGTTAATTCAAATTATCACCCCGTATTTCCTGTAGATGTGTGTCCCATTCCTATCACCTTAGTATGACTGTTCAAATGAATCGGTTAAGTTTGCTTATGTTCTCTCTTTTTTTTTTTTTGGAAAATTGCATCGTACAGCAATCAAACAAATTATAATTCAATATATAACCAAAAAACTTAAATCATCCACATGTATTGTGTCTTTTATATAATAATGTCATTGTACCCCTATAATCAACCGGTAAAACCTGCAAAAAAACAAAATTTAATTAATAATTTGTAACTGTAAAAGGTAAAACGTAGTTTTTGTTTATTCACACATTTCCTCTCCCACACAATTTCTTCTCACAAAATAAACAACGATGAAAAGATAGACGGTAAGCAGACACAACAAATTTTCAATTGCTTTTCCTTCTTCTCTTAAATTGTTCATTCTCATAATCATAGTTTTGTCTTTATACTTTATTTTGTTTTTGTTTTACAGTTCCAACGACGATGGCCGATCGGTAAAAGTGCCGCCGTCTCAGAAAAGAGGAGAGGAGATGCTCATTTGCAATGGCTCGCTTGGCTACTGAAGTGAAGCTTTGCGCATCTGAAATCTATGGAGTCGCCGACGTAAACGCCGCCACAAGATACATCTACTCTTCCTTCAATCGCCTTAATCTCTTCGGTTTACTAGGCGATTACATGTACTAATCACATATATGTCGTTTGTTACACTTATTTTTGTCGTTGTAAATGACCCAAAATTAATAAAAGAAGATGAACAGTTTTGTAACAATGTGTTCTATTCTATTATATGCGTATGAAATAGAAATGAAAACAATATTTATTAGGAATGTTTTATTTATGTTATGTAATGGGTTTACTGACCCTATCATGTATCGTTCTATTTTACGCTTAATAAAAAGTGTTCTATTCTATTCACCGATATGTAGTATACTATGTATTTTGTTCAATTCTATTTGGGTTTAGGGTATGTAACTAGAATTTAGGGTTTAGGATTTAGGGTTTAGTATTTGGAAGATAAGGGATGAGGTTTGGATTTACTGACCATGTCATTTATCGTTCCATTTGATGCTTAATAAAAAGTGTTCTATTTTATTCACCACTATGTACTATACTATGTATTTTGTTCAATTCTATTTGGGTTGAGGGTATATATCTTGGGTTTAGGGTTAGTGATTAGGATTTAGGGTTTAGTATTTAGAAGATAGGGGTTGAGGTTTGGTTTACTGACCCTATCATGTATCGTTATGTTTAACTATTAATAAAGAGAGTTTTATTTTGTTCACTAATATGTATTATACTATATATGTATTTTATTTCATTATATTTAGGTTTATGGTTTATATTTGGGTTTAGGGTTTCATGATCAATATTTGGGGTTTAATATTTGGAAGGTGAAGGTTGAGATTTGGGTTTAGTGATAGCAGCTTAGGGTTTAGTATTCAAAAATTAAATTTGGATTTAGCATTCAGGAGTTGTGCGTTGGATTGGGGTTTAGATTTAAGGTATATATTTGGGTTTAGGATATAATATTTAGCTGGAATATGAGATTTAAGGTTTAGAGTTTAATATTTAAAGTTTCTGAGTGAAGTTAGAAATATGTATTATTTGGACGATGTGGAATACAACACTTAATCCATATGTATGTGGACATAAATATGCGACGTGGTTCTTTTTATTCTGTCAGATGTGAATTAAATATTAGTCATATTTTGATTTGTGTGTCATCTAACATTCTATCCTTCACCTGCTACTTGTACAAAAAAGAGTTAAAATCGGCTCATTTGATGCATAATTGTTAGTTACCTAATTATATCAACATTAATGTCATACACTTAATTTCTTCTCCAAACATAGCTATTTCGCAAATTCTCCATTTTTTTTAAAAAATATTCTTGTTGTTGTTGGTTGGAAAAACTAAAGAAGATCACTGATAAATAGAGCGGTATAACTAAGGCAGAGCCGCAGAGAGGAGATGAGACGAGATGCATTTTTAAACTTAGTGCTATGCATTAAGATCGCCAACCCAATACCATTAAACTATGCATGCAATAAAATCCACTAACAAATAAAAAAGCCCTCACAATTATTCATTATAAGATTTTAGCCCGTAATGTTGATTTCAGACTACCAACCCAATTATTGTTTTATTTTCCAAATGCATTATTACACTCATACACACACACACACACACACACACACACACATATATATATATATATATATATATATATATATATATATATATAACATATATTACACATATTAACAAGGAGTTGTCTTTTATTTTTGGTAGATAAACATCAAACATATAGGATCTTACTGACGCATACTATTCCTGGGACATCTTACTGATGCATAGTGATTATGGGACTTCAAATCTATTTGTGGAACTCGATAAGTGAGAAAGAATAGGCACGGCAAATGAACTCGCAACGACTAAAGCCTGCAGCACAACCTAAGGCCTCCAACTGCGGAAGAGTCCGTTCTTTACCACCTGAACGTTGTGATAGTATGAACATGTCCATAGTGAGATCCATGTTAGAAGCAAAGTCGCAACATTTTGGTTCTGTTGGCATAACCACGTCGACGACAATCACTTTTCCTTTTTCTGGAAGACTTGCGTAACAGTTTTTGAGAATTTTAACACAGTTTTCGTCGTTCCAAGCATGCAGTATCCACTGTCATCAATTTTTTAAAATATATATTTTGTTAGAAAAAGTGTTTTAGGCCATGATAGACATGTATACTTACTTTCATGAAAATAGCATCTCCCTTTGGAATTTCTGTGAACATGTCTCCCGCCACATGTTGTACTCCTATAACAGATTTAGTAAAGATATATAATAATAATTTTGGGAGATTATTATGTACTAGCATACCAATATAACAAGCTATATATCTAGTTTGCACTTTTCAAAAAAATATAATATAATATAATATATATATATATATATATATATATATTATTATACTATTATTTGCAAAGTGATTTTTCGCAACGGAGCTCCCACGTTAAATGTTAGAGTGGCTAATATCGATATTACCCTTAATGAATAAAATATATAAATTATTTACAAAATAAAAAACAAAATTCAACTATATTAGTTAGATAAA
This sequence comes from Hirschfeldia incana, assembly GCA_026261945.1. Lineage (NCBI taxonomy): Eukaryota > Viridiplantae > Streptophyta > Magnoliopsida > Brassicales > Brassicaceae > Hirschfeldia > Hirschfeldia incana. Next base: position 7,120,317 of record JABCMI010000011.1, on the reverse strand, counting down.
TAATAAAAATTAATAATAGTAGTAATAAGGATTATCTAAAACATTATATATATATATTATAATAAGAAGATAATGCATACATATATTGTGTTGTTATCTCTATACTATTATTTGCGAAGTGATTTTTCGCAACGGAGCTCCCACGTTAAATGTTAGAGTGGCTAATATCGATATTACCCTTAATAAATAAAATATATAAATTATTTGCAAAATAAAAAACAAAATTCAACTATATTAGTTAGATAAATAATAAAAATTAATAATAGTAGTAATAAGGATTATCTAAAACATTATATATATATATTATAATAAGAAGATAATGCATACATATATTGTGTTGTTATCTGAAACTATTTTTAATAAGAATAAAAAATAGAAAACATAACTAAATCTATCTATACTATTATTTGCGAAGTGATTTTTCGCAACGGAGCTCCCACGTTAAAAGTTAGAGTGGCTAATATCGATATTACCCTTAATGAATAAAATATATAAAATATTTAAAAAATAAAAAACAAAATTCAACTATATTAGTTAGATATATAATAAAAATTAATAATAGTAGTAATAAGGATTATCTAAAACATTATATATATATATATATATATATATATTATAATAAGAAGATAATGCATACATATATTGTGTTGTTATCTGAAACTATTTTTAATAAGAATAAAAAATAGAAAGCATAACTAAATTAATCAAGTAAAATTATTAATTTATATATCTGAAAAGAGAACACTTAGTTTATACTATTATTTTCGAAACATTAATTTTCTCTCACATTAAAAGTTAGAGCGTTTTAGGTTCTCGTTACTCTTAATAAATAAATAGATTAGACTTGAATATGTATAATTACTCACAAAATGAAAAAAAAAATATTAATTTGATTCTCATCAGTATCTAAAAATTCATATATTATGAGATCGAAAAATAAAATATATACTATTATTTGCGAAGTGATTTTTCGCAACGGAGCTCCCACATTAAAAGTTAGAGCGGTTAATATTGATATTACCCTTAATGAATAAAATATATAAATTATTTACAAAATAAAAAACGAAATTCAACTATATTAGTCAGATAAAATAAAAATTAATAATAGTAGTAATAAGGATTATCTAAAACATTATATATATATATATATATATATATATATATATATATATATATATATATATATATATATATATATATATTATAATAAGAAGATAATGCATACATATATTGTGTTGTTATCTGAAACTATTTTTAATAAGAATAAAAAACAGAAAACATAACTAAATTAATCAAGTAAAATTATTAATTTTATATATCTGAAGAGAGAACACTTAGTTTATACTATTATTTTCGAAACATTTTTTTTCTTTCATATTAAAAGTTAGAGTTTTTAAAGTTTTCGTTACTGTTAATAAATAAATATATTAGATTTGATTATGTATAATTACTCACAAAATGAAAAAAATATTAATTTTATTATCATCAGTATCTAAAAATTCATATATTATGAGATCGAATAATATTATATATCAAAATAATTTAAAAATAAATTTAAATACTTGTATATAGTTTTATGTATATGTGAATATTTTGAAGTCCTAACTAAAAGATTTTTTTGAAAAATTATTTTATTAAAATATTTTTTGTTGTTTATAAAGAATAATACCTAATTAATTATTAAATATATCAAAGGCCTGAAATAATTTATCTATTAACTTACAAAAATTATTAAGTCCGCAAGTGCGGGCAAAACACCTAATCAAATAATCTATACTATTATTTGCGAAATAATTTTCTGAAACGGAGCTCCCACATTAAAAGTTAAAGCGGTTAATATCGTTTATACCCCTAATAAATAAAATGTATAAATAAATTAAAAATAAAAACGAAAATTTCATTTATTTAATTAGATAATTGATTAAAAATTTAAAGATAATTCCGATATATATATATATTTTTTTTCTTATTACCTGGATTTTTTTAATACAAAGTTAAAAACATAAAATATATAACTTCTACTAATTTAAAAAAAAATGTAAATTTATATGATTGAAAAGAGAATTTTGAGTGACTTTTAAGATTTTTTTTTTAAATGTAATTGATATGTCAGGAGTTTCAAACGAAAATAAAATAATAATTTACCAATATATTATTTTAATTATATTAATAAGTATATTTTGTTATTATCTGGAATTTTTAATAAAAAGTTAAAAACATAAACTATATAACAAATACTAATTTAATAAAAATCTAAATTTTATATTATTGAAAAGGGAATTTTGAGTGACTTTTAAGATTTTTTTTAAATGTAATTGATATGTCAGAAATTTCAAACGAAAATAAAGTAATAATTTACCATTATATTAATAAGTAAGTATAAAATATTTTTATATAATTGAAAAGAGAATTTTGAGTGACTTTAAATATTTATTTCTATTTAATAAAAAAAAAGAATTGTTTAAAACAAATATAATTGATATGTCAGAATTTTCAAACGAAAATAAAAAATAATAATTTACCATTATATTATTTTAGTTAGTAACAAATGTATTACTAACTAATTATAAAAAAGGTTTTATATAATTTGAAATAGAATTTTGAGTGACTTTTAAAATTTATTTCTATTTAATAATAAAAAGGAATTTTGAGTAACTTTTATGATTTATTTTTGCTTAATAAATGCGTGTGCAAATAATTTTTTTAAAAAAATATAATTGATATGTCAGAATTTTCAAACGAAAATAAAAATAAAAATTTACCATTATATTATTTTAATTAGTAACAAATATATTAATAAGTAATTATAAAATATTTAGTAATTATGATTTATTATAATACAAATTACCCAAATATAAAAAGAACTTAAGCTTTGTGAAATTAAATAAATCACTAACACTGATATAATAAAAATTCTTTTTTAAAAAAATAGATAATTCATAGACATATGTTTTGACTTTGCAAAAATATATTTAGTAAATATTTAAAATTATATATATATATATATATATATATATATATATATATATATATATATATATATATATATATATTTATTTATTTATATTTATATATATTATTTTTTGTTATCTAAAAACAAAAAAAAATAATAAATAAATTAGTTACAGAACATATTTTTAAAAAATATTCTAGTATATATGAGAGCTTTCAAATTGAGTATATATTTTGATAAATAATTTTTTCCATAAATACTTTAAAAAAATTGAGATCATAGACTAACTTATCATGATAGTCTTTGAATCAATAATGCATATTTAATTATTCATTGTAAAATAATCAAGCCTGATTGAGCGGGCACAACACCTAGATAATTGTTTAAAATTTATAATAATAATAATTATCCAAATTTTTTAAAAATGTATTTTAAAACAAAAAAGATAATTTTTATATATATTGTTGTTATCTGAAATTTTGTTTTTAATAAAAATTTAAAAGAAAACATAAAACATATAACTAAATATTAATCAAGTAAAATGTTTACTTTTATATACTGAAAAGATGAAATTAAATAATTTTAAGAATTATTCTATAGTTAATATAGTGTTCAAATAAATTTCAAAAATTTATAATACGTAAAAATTTTCAAATGAAAATAAAATGATAAATTTATCAATGTGTAATCTTTTAATTAATAATATATATATATATATATATATATATATATATATATATATATATATATATATATATATATATATATATATATATATATATATATATATATATATATTAATAAATTCTTATAAAATATTTTAGGCCCGCATGCGCGGACAAACCACCTAGTATAATATTATTTGAGAAGTCGGTTTCTTATGTGTCGCGCTCACGTTAACTGTCACGGTGGTTGATTACATTGATACCCTTAATAGATTAAAAATATAATATGTAAATATTATTCTTGATTTTTGATTTAAATTTCTTTTGTAAAATTTTCCAAATAACATATATAATAAAAAAAATATTTATAAAGGTAATAAAGTGGATATTAAAATAATATGATTTCATTAAAAAGGAAAGTTTAAAATAGTAGTGTCTAATAAACTTCATCAGCTTCTTGATATAGCTGCCAATAAATTATTACTAAATAGTTCCTCTTCCAACTTCAAAACTAATGGTTATTTTGGAAATGTGAACCACAAAACATATTCGTAGAATTTGGTGGTAGAATAAAAATAAACAAGATATGTGAAATCATAACAACAACATAAAGAGAGCTCTCTTTACGATCTGATGATTGAATATTTGCATCAACATCTCTAGTCAAGTCTATACTGAACGCAAAATATTAGATGTCAGTGTCATTCACATTTATTGCCATTATAGAGCGGAAACTGGAGTAAGATAAGTGACCATAATAATAGCCAAAGATAAAGTTGATGGGGGTATGGAAATTTCACGTCCAACTTTTTTGTTTGTTTGCATTTCTGCAATGATTCAGCTAACATTAACGTCTTTTCTTATCCTTACTTAAAACTACATTTATTATTATTATTTTGCAATAGTTTATTGGCAGCTGTGTTGACAAAGACATTCAGACAAGTACAATTGTAAGAGTTATTGGACAAGTTGTATACTGGAAATTTTCATCTTCTTCAAGCTGGAAGAGTGTTGGATAATTAACGAGTACAATATATGACGCATATCTTAGAGAGATGAACATATAGTTTAAATGTCCTATGCATAACTGGATTATGAGATAAGCTAAGAACAGTGCCGGCTCTTATTTATATTGGGCTGGTAGCAACAGTTTTATAGGATTTGATAGTGTAAAGCCGGACTGAAACTGGCTTGTAATTGTTATGTTAAGTTGATTTCTCCGTATTTCCTGTAGACGTGTGTCCCATCCCTATCACATTGGTATGCCGATACGATTGTTCAATAACATAGGTTTGGTTTGCCAATGTTCTTGTTGTTGTTGGTCGGAAAAAACTGAAGAAGAGATCACTGATAAATAGATCGGTATTACTTTTATTTTTGAACGAAATTGATCAGTATAACTTTTATTTTTGAACGAAATTGATCGGTATAACTTTTATTTTTGAACGAAATTGAACGAAATTGATCGGTATAACTAAGGCAGAGCCGTAGAGAGGAGAAGAGATGATTGATTTCAAGATTCAATCTTTTTGACCGAGTGATTGTGGTCGAGTGGTAAGAAACGAAACTGGGACATCTACATGTTCAGATTTGATCTATCTGCTGCGCAAAACTAAGTCACAATCCTGATCATCTGACACGAATATAACCTATGTTTTAGGGCCCATTTGAATATCCGGAAAAAGGGTATCCGTAAATTTCATCTTCTCTTAGAGATTAATCATGGGCTTGGGATACCCCTCGATTAATTAAAAAAAATCAATTTTAAACTTAGTGCCATGCAATTATTAAGATCGCCAAACAAATACCATAAAACTATACTGCAGCAATAAAATTCGCTAACAGATTAAAAACCCTCACAATTTATTCATTATAAATTTTTTAGCTCGTAATGTTGATTTTAGACTATCAACCCAATCATTGTTTATTTTTCAATTGCCACATCTATTTGTGGAACTCGATAACAGAATATGAATACGCAGGACAAATGACTTCACATCGAATGAAACCTGACTCGAATGCCAAGTTCTCGAATTGTGAAAGAGATCTTTCTTTACCACCCGAACACTGTGTCAGCATTAGCAGGTCCATGGCGAACACAGTGTCAGATAAAAGGTCACCACCCTTTGGTTCTGCTGGTGTAATCCTCTCTAAAATTATCACCTTCCCCTTTTCCGGCAGACTCTTCCAACAATTCTTTAGAATCTTTATACAATGTTCGTCGGTCCAATCATGTAATATCCACTGACAATAATTTAGGCAATTTAATGTCAGAAATGATAACTTAAATAACCTCGAAAGATCAAAAGTTATATTCAAATATTTATATGTAACTTGTTGTAATACAAAAACATATATATATATATATATATATATATATATATATATATATATATCAATATATGTAACGAACGTACTTTCATAAAGACGGCATCTCCCTTTGGAACTTCTATAAACATGTCTCCAGAGACATGCTCAACTCCTATTAGTTAGTAACATTACAAGCTTAAGAGGATACACCCCAATTCAAAACTGTTAACTATAAGATTTATTTGGTTTTGTACCTCGATAAAATGGAGCATGGGTTAAAACCTGACTTTGGTCGAAATTCACTCCTTTGATATGAGGATACTTGGATGTGATTAAACCTAATAAGGTCCCATTTGCTCCTCCTACATCCACGAGAGTGTTTACACCTTCAAAACCTCTGTAAACTTCTAGCACCTTCTTCATGACCATAGTGGAAGATTCTGACATTGCCTGGTGAAATAGCACACCGAACCGTTCGTCCAAATTAATGTATTCAAATATACTCATGCCATGTGCATTGCTGAACGCATCTCTTCCTTCCAGTATCACATCTTTGAGCTTTGTCCTATGAAAGCGAAGAGCCAAAGAAAAATGCTCTGTTTTTCATTTCATTTTTATGTGAATCGGTTTCATTAGTAAGCTAATTATAACCGCTTTCAAGAAAGTAAGATACATCACCGAAGCACTTACCAAGTCTTAAAAATGACTTGGTCATGCAACATGATGAGCAAAGACGCGAGAGAACCAGCACCCTCACTATCTTTCAAGAAATACTTGCAAACCGGTTCGGCTGCATATACCCTTTCCATCTTTCCGATTCGACCGTTTTCTCTGCTTTTTACCATACGGCACTTCAACATGGAGTGGCTGACGAGTAACCGCAGCATCCGGTCCAGCAAAACCGGCGCATCCGGGTTCATTGGTTTGATTGGGAGACTAACCGTTATCTCGGAGGGCGAAAGCCACGCGCCGTCGCCTGCAGAAGCGATGGTGTCGATGACGCCGAGCTCCAAGGCTGCTTTAAGTACCATAGGGAAAGCCACAGTGTTCACTATACTCTCAGCTTGTAAGCTCACCATGTTCTCGTCGACTACTTGTTCTTCTTTGGTTAAAACCTGTTTAAGGTAAGTGGTTATGGTCCCTTGAAGATGGTTTGACATTATAATGTTGTTAGTTGAGAGATTAAAGTTAGATGACAAAATTTAGAGTTTGGTTTGAGAGTGTGGTTTAATCTCTCACAATAAGTGCCATTTTATAGGGAGAACTCTCAAGCCAGGTGTACCGGCGTTAGATTTGGAATGATGACCAAGATTGTCTAATAATTTATTTTAACGGGCTTGCATGGAGTCGGCCGACAGGGTATTGTCTACATTTGTCTAAAACATTAATGTTCATATCTTGTGTTCATCGAGAAATTAAGGTGAATGGGGAGCATTGGGAGTGGCGTTTGTTGACGCTCTCGCCATAGACATCATCATGATTTAGGTTTGAGCTTACAACAATTTAAGTAGTATCCCTGCAGTTCTTGCATACTAAATCAGGAGTTTTGCACCTATGACTCAAAACTTGAAGTCAAACCTAAATCTAACATCTGATTTTTTTAGAAATTGTGTTTGACATATTCACCTCAGAAGTTCACAATATTCACGAAAATGCCATTGATTTTTTTTTTTTTTTTTTTTTGAAAAATACACTTTTACTCTCACAACTTCACCTTCTTCACTTATTTACAAGATTGTCATTGCCATCAATACACCAACCACCATGAACAACCACTTTGAAGCTCTTAATACTCATAAATCGATTAAACACTACTTCTTTCTTTATTTCTATCAACTAAAACCAACTTATCTTTCACTTTCTCTCTATATTCAACCATGAAAACCATATTCAACCATAAAAACCATAGATTTTGATTCTAAAATTTGTATGGTTCATTGAGCCATTGAAGCTCACGATTCTCGTTGGGTCACTTTCTTTTGAGCTTCTGAGTGCTTGGAGAAAACTTCTGGGAGCAAAGAAAGTTATCTCCTAAGTTTAAGGTAGGATATCGAGTTATTTTTCAGATATGTTCGTCCAGACGACTTCCGTGGAAGTCGTCTGATCAAAGCAGATGTTAGTTTTGCAATTGACTTTTAAAATGTGTTTTGTTGGACGACTTACATAGAAGTCGTCCGACTTTCTTTGTTGAAAATAAAATTCCAGACGACTTCCGTGGAATTCGTCTGAGATAAAGAGGTTAGTTTTGCGTTTGACCGACATGTGTTAGAAATTTGACTTTCCTAGAAGACTTCCGTGGAAGTTGTCTGCGAGAAAAGAAAAAAAACAATATTTTATTATAACCAGACGACTTCCACGGAAGTCGTCTCAGGTTAGTTTTGGAGTTTGAAAATCAAAACAAAAAAAATTTTTTTTTCTAGACGACTTCCACAGAAGTCGTCCAAGATTTTATTCCGAGATTTTGGTCAAACCTCGATAATCTTAGACGACTTCCACGGAAGTCGTCCGTTTAGACGACTTCCATAGAATTCTTCTGAAAAAAAAAACTTTTTTTGTTTTAATTTTCAAACTCCAAAACTAACCTGAGACGACTCCCGTGGAAGTCGTCTGGTTATAATAAAATATTGATATTTTACTTTCCTCGTAGACGACTTCCACGGAAGTCGTCTGGGAAAAGTCAAATTTCTGACACATTTTGGTCAAACGCAAAACTAACCTCTTTGTCCTAGACGACTTCCATGGAAATCATCAAAGGTCGTCTGGACGGACGACTTCCATTATTTTTAACAAAGGACGACTTCCTGGGAAGTCGTCTGGACGGACGACTTCCATGTAAGTCGTCTTTGCAAAAATTTAATAACAAAAATGACCTAAATGGCGACCTCTCTGGACGTCGTCCAGAAGACTTCCGTAGATGTCGTCTGACCGAATGTTTAATACTTATATTTTCTCTAAAATCATAAAGACTTTTTAACATTTTCTTATTAATTCATGTATATTAGACTATATTAGGACTAAGAGATGAAAATTTTAACTTTATTTATGATAATTATGAAGTTGCCAACATTCATGTTAATTAAAGTTTCTAGCTAACGTAGAAGACTTCCAGAGAAGTCGTCTGAGAAATGTCATACATGTTCAATGTTTGCTAATGTGTATTTTTTTTCTTTTTGCAAATGAGGTGTAAGTTACATGCATTGTATGAAGAATGTTTGTTGCAAGATCAGAGCCGGTCCTATAAATATGGAGGCTAGAAGCCAAAAAAATATTATGTGGCTGAGTAGGTTCGAACTCGTAACCACCTCACGTTGATATGAATACATTTACCAAGTATGCTAAAGGGAGTTTTGACAAAAAAATGGCGGAATTACTACATAATATTTGGCGGCTGAAAGCATGTGCTTCACTCGCTTATGTTAAAGGCCGGCTCTGGCTAGATGGAAGTTGGAATTTGGTGGTTGATCAACACAAACTTCAAGATATTTAAAACTTATATTTTCAATACAAACTTGTAAAAATGTGATATGCTTTGACTAGTTACTATTGTTTGGTTTCATCCCTTAAGTATTATTTTTTTATGAGTTGGAAGAAATGTTAAAATGTTTCTTCAAATATTGTATCAATATAAGACTATCAGCATTCTTTATTAAGATGAGAAGAAGATATTTAGACTTTATTATTGCATTTAGGAAATCTAAAGATAAGATAAAAACTATTGAAATAATTAATTTCTTTGATTTTTAGCACATATATTACATCTTGGAAAACAATTTTACTGATTATACAAAAAAATTACAACTAAATGAGTAAACAAGCTTGGACTCCACTTTATATGAAAGAAGACTTAGTCAGAAGACTTCCAGAAAGCCCAGACAACTTTCAGAAAGTCCAGACGACTTCCAAGAAGTCCAGAAGACTTCTAAGTAAATCGTCTAGACGACTTCCAAGTAAGTCGTCCCAAAACTCTTCCAAATCCAGATCTGGAAAACCTGCATATCTAAAAACGTTCAAATGGCTTAACATAGAGAAAATGAGGGGAAGATTAGACAAATCTACCTTTATAAAACACACAAAAATACATATATAAAATTAAAAGATATACCTTTAAATGAGTGGAAAATGAAAACCATGTGATAAAAAATCTGCAAAAAAAAGTTAAATTAGTGAGAAAGACATGAGAAAAAACTGAACAAATTCATCTAAAATTTGATGTATTGAAGTTAAAAAAAATTAGAGTGGGTTTGGAGAGTTTTAGTTTGGGAAAAATATTAGAACTTTATACAACATTAGTTGACCAAATAAAAAAAATAAGACATATTTCTTACCAAAATGCTCAGATCTGTTATAAAAAAGAGAGACATGAGAGAAAACTCTGTCAGACGACTTCCAGGAAGTCCAGACGACTTCTAAGAAGCCTAGAAGACTTTCAGGAAGCCCAGACGACTTCCAGGAAGTCCATACGACTTCTAGGTAAGTCGTCTAGACGACTTCCAGGTAATTCGTCCCATAATTCTTCAAATCCAGATCTGAAAAATCTGCATATCTAAAAACGTTAAAATAGCTTAAAATAGATAAAATTAGTGGAAGATTAGACAAATCTACATTTATAGAACACACAAAAATACATATCTAAAATTAATAGATTTACTTTTAAATGAGAGGAAGGTGAGAACCATGTGATAAAAAAATCTGCAAAAAAATAAAAATAAATTAGTGAGAAAGACATGAGACAAAACTGAAAAAATCATCTAAAATTTGGTGTATTGAAGTCAAGTAGATTAGAGTGGGTTTGGAGAGTTTTAGTTTAGGAAAAAAATATAAGAACTTTATACAACATGAAGTGACCAAATAAAGAAAAATCAGACACAAAAACTTACCAAAATACTCAGATTTGTTATTAAAAGGAGAGACATGAAGAAGACTTCGTCAGACGGCTTCCAGGAAGTCAATGCGACTTCCAGGAAGTCCAGACGACTTCCAGGAAGTCCAGACGACTTCTAGGTAAGTCGTCCAGACGACTTCTAGGTAAGTCGTCCCAAAAGTCTTCCAAATCTAGATCTGAAAAACCTGCAAATCCAAATCCAGATATGAAAAACCTGCAAATCCAAATCCAGATCTGAAAAACCTGCATATCCATAAACGTTCATATGGCTTAGAACAGAGAAAATAAGTGGAAGATTAGATAAATATATCTTTATAAAACACACAAAAATACATTTCTAAAATTAATAGATTTACCTTTCAATGAGTAAAATATGAAAAATATGTTATGAAACACCTGCAAAAACAAGATAAATTAGTGAGAAAAATATGAGACAAAAACAATAAATTGATATAAAGCTTGATGTTTATAAGTTCAAAAAGATTAGAGAGAGGTTAGAGAGTTTAAGAATGATGAACACTACATTTTTGTTGCAGCCATTTGAGAGGAAGAGAGATAATGTGTAAATTTTTATTTATATATGTAGACACAAAATCCAATTAGGTTAAATATTTTCTGTTCAGACGACTTTGGACGACTTAATTGTAAGTCGTCCAGAAGACTTTAATATATTTAACGGGAAACTAAAATACTTTTAGCGGGAAACTAAAATAGAAGACTTCCTAGACGACTTACAAGTAAGTCGTCTAGGAAGTCGTCTGGTTTAAAATATTTAAGCGGAAAAAGAAAGTCGTCTAAAGTCATCCAACTTTAACAATTCAACAGACGACTTAATTTTAAGACGTCTAGATCCTAAACACAATCTCTAAACTAATTTAACTAACTACACACTTCAAAAAATCAAATTAAACTTAAAAAGTGTTTACTATACACTGAAACAAGCACGAAAAGGTAAAAATTTACATTTTCAAAAAATCATTCAAACTTTCCAAAATCATTTTCGTCTAGGAAGTCGTCTGGTTTAAAATATTTAAGCGGAAAAAGAAAGTCGTCTAAAGTCATCTAAAGTCATCCAACTTTAACAATTCAACATACGACTTAATTTTAAGTCGTCTAGACCCTAAACACAATCTCTAAACTAATTTAACTAACTACACACTTCAAAAAATCAAATTAAACTTAAAAAGTGTTTACTATACACTGAAACAAGCACGAATAGGTAAAAATTTACATTTTCAAAAAATCATTCAAGCTTTCCAAAATCTAACCCTAACAAAACATACAATACTACTACATATGTTCTCAAACCCTAAAACCAAAGAATATCATGATTAACTACTTTCACTCATCTATGTTAAAAAATATTCAAACTTATTATTTTTTAATTTACATCACTTACAAATGTTTATAGTTACATGATTTTAATTTTTCGCTACTCAAAATATTTTTTAGTTTTTTTTTAAATTATTTTTAAGATCAACAACTCCAGACGACTTCCATGGAAGTCGTCTTGACGACTTCCAGAATCTCAGACGACCCAGATGACTTAATAGGGCTATATTCGTAAAAATGGTAGCGATTTTTTTTGTTTGGTCACAAGGAGCTAACTGTAATTTCACATGGCCTTGAAGTTAGTTTTCTATTTGATTCAAGTTAGGGTTTGGTTTTGTGGTTAGGATCAAGTTGTGAGTCATAAGTTGTAAAAACCCCTACTAAATCTTTCTTTTTCAAAATAAAGTTCTAGTATGACAACCAAGACTTTCGTCAGATTTTTGAAGGATTAAAAATAATTTAAATACCTTAAATTACAATTAGATATATTGTATTTTTAAACGATATTACAAACAAAATTACAAAAAGAAAAAAAATTAGAAACGGTAAATCATTCGTATGATAGTGGATTACCAACCAGAAGGTCCAGAAGAAGGCTCATAATAATATAGTATATAACAAAAGAAACGATTGGAATGAATAGATGCTGATGTCCTCTTTCATCTAATTACAAAAACAAAACTAGTAACTTTTCATATTATATGTTTTTATGGTCTCATTATATCAAATCTTTCGGGTGAATTAACAGGATCCCTCGGTTGACCATGTGAATGTCTTTATGTTTATTTTTTCCGACAACCACGTGAATCAGATGTTCACTAAGAGCATAATTAACTCCAGATTATTAGAACAGGTTTTTAGCGGAATAGAAGAAAACATATCTAAAAATTTAATTAAAAACTAAAAACCAGTTTTAAATAAGATATTTAAGAATGGTTTTTAACTTTTTCGTTAAAAGTTAGAAAAAATATTTTCTTATATTTTGCTAAGAACTTTACTCTAAGAACCCGAATTAATCATGTTATTCTTACTTTTTGTAATGTTTATGATTTCCGACCAAAGGATCAATCAGTCTCGGTGCCAGACAAAAAAAACTCACATGAGACAAATGTAAGATATAAACCAGCATTCAAAAGAAAAAATCAATTAAAATACTTCTTCCGTTTTTAATATAAGTCGTTTTAGAGAAACTTGTTTGTTGCAAATTATAAGACGCTTTCAGTTTTCTAAGTAAAATTTATTAACAATTAATACGATATGACCAATAATAATATATATTCTATTTTTGTATTGGTTGAATTCAGATTAGATGAACAGTTAATGATGTTTTTGTTTAAAAAATATCGAAATTAATGATTTTTTAATCTATGTTTATAATTCTAAAACAACTTATATTAAAAACCGGAGGAAGTATAATATTTTTGAGTAATTGATGAAATATCTTCTCTTCTTTTTCTCTTAAATTTTAATCGGGGGTACTTGCCCCATTCCTCCATCTCTTCCCTCAGGTGGTCATAATGGAGTAGAATGGAAATGATCATATAATATATATGTTATGGGTGAATGGTGATCACATAATATATATTTTTAATCAGTCAGGTATTAGCTTGTCCACCAAAACACGTGAATCAGGATATATACCACTTTAACTTATATAGGATCGATAATGATTGATCATTTTTTCTTTTGACTAAAATAATGATTGATCATTTTACTTATTTAAGTTTACGAAAGAGTTGGTGTAAACTTTATATAATCATAGTGTGCTGTATATCGAGATCGTCCATGAAAGATGATGTGATTCCGGTTTAAAGTCGCAACTAAAAGAAATAGTAATCTTTATATATAAAGTTGATTTGGGATGGCTCTACAGCCTTCCACATGAGCAAAAGAGCATGGGGCATTTTAGGACACGTGGCACCACCTAAATTTCATTTAACTTATGATTTTTTGTGGGCTTCTAACTGGACTTCGTATTTGTTTTTAGTGTAAGAAGGCCTGGTTAGACACAAATTTAGACCCGCATAATCTTTTTTTTTGAAAACTCAGCCACCATGGTCGAATCTTCTCACTGTCGAAGATTTGTTTCTTTTCATCTTTCCGGCCACCAAAACTGGAGACGTTACAGAATGAGGATCAATCGAAACGACGTATTAAACGCTGTCATTAACAATAGCTCCACCATTACTTCCTTTTTGTGAATCCTGGATAATCCTCAACTATAAAAAGGTATGTTCTATCCTATCAAATTTATCTGTTCAACCTTTTCTATTATAATTTTTTTTCATTTTAGTGTTATTGAGGTCGAATTATTTTTCTTCTTAGCTTTTTATGTTTCTGAATTTTTAATTTAAAAATTAAATTAGTTGTTGTTCTGCATCACCATACAGATCCGCAATACAACTGTTTCTGCTATTTAACAATCCCTCATACAAGTAGTTTGAGAAAGGACACGACTACTCTATCATCTACATATTTGTGTCGAGTTCTCACTTCTCAGAGCATCAGGTACTGTTTTTTTCCTTAGCTTATTCTGTTTCTAAATTTTTAATTTAAAAAAAAATAATTTGACAATGGCTACACTGCAGATTGATAATGAGAGTTTGATCTTATCCAAAATCTCATTTTTTTAAACTATCGTCTTCTTCTTCTTTGAACCAGAACTTTGTCTTTTTGTTTTCCCTTTTTTACTTAGCCTTCTTATGTTTAAGTTTTAAAAGTTATTGTCTGATCTGTTCGATAAGGTTTGTTGTTCTTTTCAGTTTGTAAACTGTATATTTCTTTAGTTCCTATTGTTCTATGATACTGAATGTCTCTATCAACCAGTAGGAGCCAATAGAGAATTGACCTCCGTGAAGAAGCTTTGGCACTGTGTTGTCTGCGCAAAATGACAATAATGAGTCTCTTAACCCTTAGCATTTTTGATAAGTTCTCTTAAAGGACAATGTTTACTACAGATACATGAAGCTAACACTAGAATCACAAGCTCAATACCCAAAACCGAACCAGTAGCACATTTTTTATTTCTCTGTTATCAAGCTTTAAGCATATACATGAGTTATAGAGTAAGTAATAAAGTTGTAAGAAAATGGTCCCAGCATTAAGTTTTTCTTTTTGCAGATGAATCGCTGTAATACATTTCGCGTGGCGAGTTTCTTCCTTGAACCAAAGCTGTTCCACTGAAATCTCGCCTTAAGAAGCCGGGAACACCATTTCCTCCCATCTATGTTTCAAACTGGAATAGAAGAAGAGTAAGATGAAGAGATGACTATCAGGAAAACGAGTTATGTTCAATATCGAATTTCAACAACTCTAAATGACTAATTCTGAACAAAATCTATGATTAAGCAAACAGTCCATAACACACTTACGAAGGCAGCCTTTCTCTGATTTGGGTTTAAGACGTATTCTTTTCCAACATGTATTCATACACAAAATGAAATATGGCATGATATCGTAATCAATAATTAAAAAACATATGAATACACTTTTCACTTTTACCCCCAATAATGAGGGTCGCACTTTTATGACTCTGATCACAATGTTTAGACTGATAATTGACTGTTTCAAATTGTTCTTATTATACTTCGTCTAAACGTTAATCATTCATCCCCATTACATAAAATATCAAAACACATACGACCCCACATTAACGACACATACATACTTTTAAATTTTAATATTTAATCAGTAACGTAACAAACAATAGCAAAGGCTTTAGTTTTCAGGTTATAATTATGTAATGGCTTCTACCTGGCCTCTTCACCTCTTTACCCTTATAATTACGTAACGGTTTCTACCTGGCCTCTTCACCTCTTAACCCTTCCCTTGACTCTTAATAAACTCTCAGCATCACTTGGGAACATACGCATCTGCGCACCCTAACAAGATGAAGCAGCGGTTTCTATTAAACGTACCAACACCAAAACCCCTGTTGAAGGAGCCTCCTTGGGCTAATAACCGGCTTGAAAGCATCATCATACTCAAATAAAAAAAGTACTATACAAAACTTAAATAAATCATCTGCAATCACCTAAAAGAATAACAGCACACATCACAATCAAACATGGCAATACTATAGAATTATAAGCACTAAATATCGTGTCAACTTTACATAAACAAAAAACACATGAAAGACAAATCAATAGGAAAAATAATTAACAACAATATAAGAAAAATTAGTTATTCTACTTTAGATTTTTCAGTGTCAAATTGAAATATAAATCAAATAGGAAAAATGTAAATCATTACATTTTCCATAATTATTAAATTTGATAATTTTGTGTTTTCTAACAAAAAAATAACGTCAGTGGTCACTTTTAGAAACTTATGTTAGTGGTCTTTTCAACTCAAATCAAGAAATTATATAAAATTTATAATTTAATTTTAAAATAAAAATAATTTTATTTATAATTTAATTTTAAAATAAAAATAATTTTTATTTATAATTTTCAGTGTACAGTAAATTTTCAAATGTTTTATAAAACTAACATATTTTTTATAATATAGTTTTAATATAAATTCATCCGCCCGTAGGGCGGGCCAACCCCTAGTGTTCAAATATAAGCGTAAAGGAGAAATACTCTTAGATAGCACTTAAATATTTTTTGTCATAAATATAGTTCTTAAAGATTAAAATGACCAAAATATTTCACTAAAAAATATACATTTATGATTCTAGGATTAACTAATCTAAACTTTATGATTTAGAGTTAAGAGACGGAAACTTGAGATTTCAATTTAAAATTTTATAAAATAAAAAAAATTCATTTTTTATTATTTTATTTTTTTTATTTATATATCTATGGCATAAATGGTTTTTTATCTATTAAATAAATCAGTTTGGTCATTTTCTTTCTAAAAATCTTTTTTTGTGACAAAAACTTTGAAAGTAATATATTTAGAAAAACTACCCAATATAAAATTTCATATTTTCTGTATATTTTAAATACTTTTACAATTCATCCTGTAGAGAACGATTCCTCAGTCTCCGTAGGTTCCTCGATCTTAGTAGTAGTAGTAGACTAGTAGACTAGAAGTATACTCTTTACCAATTACAATGAGAAGTTGTTGGCTTGTTCTTCTCAGTGAAGCTTATGAAATCTTCCTTTGTTCTGTATCCTTCGTACTCTACAACGTTTCCACTCGCTGATCTGACGTAAATGGTCGGGAAGCCTCTCACATCAAAGGGTTCACTTGGGATATCATCTGCAGTTGCGTCCTATACCAACTTACTATTGGGATATTAACATATAAACGAAATATTATTATAATAGAATATTTTCCGGATTGTTAATCTCCTTATTGTAGGAGATTCAGCTGTTTCTCCAGTGAAGTTGACAAACATCATTACCTGAATTCTCAAAACATTACCACCAATCTTTTAAATTTATTTTTTAAATGCATGCTTGCTGAATCTGTAACATGTAAATACAATTATGTTTGAATCTAAATGTATATAGATTTGAAAGAAGAAAAAAAATCTGATAAAGAAAGCGCTAGGATAGATTTGAAAGAAAAAAAAACTGATAAAGAAAGCGCTGAGATCTTTTTTTTGAACGTCTGATTAATTATGCTATTACAATGATGAGAATATTACATAGACGATTCTATAGCCGACAATTCTACTATCATATAAGAATTCACGTCTGACTGCACCGCTCCTAACCGTCCTATGAGATCCATGTTTGATGGTACGCCCTGCACCAAGCTGAAGATCTCTTGTAACATGTTTCTCCATAATCTGTATAATTATGAATTTTCTGGGATTTGAACCCCATACCTCCAGGTGTAGAAGCATTAGTGAACCCTTAGTCAAACCACTGGATCAAAGAGGCTTCCACAAGCGCTGGGATACAACAAACATAATAATTTTATATGGCTTTCTGACATCATCATTCATTTTGATACAATTTAAGTTAGAGAAATTGCATTCAACAACCATCGAACAACTTATAATTAGGAAACTAACTAAAAAAAATATATCTCTAACATTTCTACAATATATACAATATTTTCTTTATTATTTATCAATTTCATTTTCTGTTTTATTTTCTTCCGATCACACAAGCTTACAATTGTTGTTTCTTCCATATCTACATATATCATTTCAACTGCCACTGTTTTATCACCACTGTGGCCACCACCATAATATATCTTTAAATCTACGATCATAGTTTCCTTTGAAATCAGAATCACCAATTATTTTATAACCACCGTCGCCAATCTGATAACTGTCGCCGCTCCGGTAACAATTATCCTTGTTGCAACCACCACCACCACATGTTTATCTACCGTAGTTTTAACCATCATATGTTCTTCTATAACAATCATCACCTCTTTTGTAATCGCCATCAACTTCTTCATGAACACATCCATCATATGTCCACCATCATCATAGCCACCACGACCACCACAACCACCACTAACTCTGTAACCTCCGCTACATCTTTTCAATCTGTTCAATGATTCTTCATAACCATCATCACAATTTAATATAACAACTATACAACTGAATTTTATCCTATTTGCTAATTTAGCTCATACATAGTATACTGTTTCTAGACCATTTGATAATTTAGTCAATATGTACTATACTATTTTGTCTATTCCATTTTATTTATATTTGAGTTAGGATTTATATTTCTTTTTAGGGTTTAGTATTAGTATTTTGAATTTATTTTATGGAAGGTTTAGTTGACGTCGGAGTAAGTATTATCTTCTTCCCTACAATCATAAATATTTTAAAATTTGAACAATATATACTATGTCATTTCATTTTGTTTCTATTCTATTTGATACTTTTTCATGTCATGTACTATATGAATATTTGATATGAGTTAGGATTTATATTTTTTTAGGGTTTAGTGATTAGTATCTTGGATTCAGTTTATGGATGGTTTGGGTTAACGTTGGGGGAAAGAATTACATCATTTTATACAATCATAGACATTTCAAAATTTGAATAATATGTACTAAACTATTTGATATGTTCTATTCTATTTAAAATGTCGCTTTTTTCATTCCACATTAGTGTCGGTGATCACCACGAGCACCACCACAACCATATAAATCTTTAACTTGAAAGATCACCATTTTTTATACGCACAACTGTTTTTCTGTACCACTACCACCATAGTTTTCACCACCGTCACTGTAACCAACGCCACCACCGCATCTTCCGTCCACCGTAATCACCACCGTATATCCTCTATTGTTGAAAATCACTGATTTTCTTACCAACTACAGTCTTGAGTTTTTAGGTACACATATTTTCCACTACCGTCACTGTAACCAACACCACCACCACATCTTCTGTCCACCGTAATCACCACCGTATATCCCCCATTGTTGAAACATCACTGATTTTCTTACCAACTAGAGTCTTGATTTTTTAGATCCATGTAACTTTCATCATTGACATCATCACTTCTTTCTACTTTTACATGCAACTTGTTATGAAAAAAAGATAGAACCGGATGAAACTTGCAAAACATTTTTATTGACTTAATAATGTCAACATTAGAGCACCCGCAATGGTGTTATCACCAATGGAGTCCTTATTATTATAAAACTAATTTTTGAATAGTTAAGGACTCTAATTAAAATTATATGTCCAATAGTGTTCTCCAGTTTAGATTTCTTAGGAATAAATTAGAACACAATCACTTAGAAACTATTATTGCAACAAGTGAATCGATGCAAAACCAGTTGCAAAAACATAAGAACACAAGCAGACACAACTCTAACAAGACAGTGATCTCGGGTTTGTCTGCATTGGTACACAATCAGACATGATCAGGTTTGAACCACAAATGTTACATAGAAACAAACTCAAACACAAACCAAAGCATTAAGAGAAACAAACGAAAACACAAAGAATGAGCATTAAAGATTCCTAAACTCAGACACTGAAACTATAATCTGTGAAGGAAAGATTATTATCAATCACAAAGCTTTTCATCGTCCTCCTCCAAACAGAGGGAACAAGAGAACTAGCTTCGACTTGGTGATATTAAATGGAAGATGAGAAACAAGGGAGCTGACAAAATACAAATGGAAGATGAGAAACAATAGTGGTGATATTAAACAGCAAATGTCAAAGGTGTTTTTACCAGTGAAAGTAACGACGCAGAGTGCTAGCTTCGACTTCGGTTATAGTGAGGACGACAGAAAATCGCTCAATAGCATCCCTCTGGTGCCTGAGAATATCTTCTTCCCTCCGAACACAAAAGTTTTTCTGTAAGTAAGGAAAATATATTACAACAATCATGGGTAAATCAATTATCACACAAGAATCAAAGTAGAAGATAAACTAAAATACATCAGAGATAAATGACTCTAACAACACCACTCGTAAACATAAGCCAATTAAGTAACTAACAGTTCATTTATAGAAACTATTGAGTAAGGCAATCGACAAAATCTTTCTAGAAACTTTGCTTACTCAATTAGACTACACTACAACGTACAAAATCCAGAAAATTATCAAAGAAAGCCCATAAAGTCTCAAACTTTACCAGCAGCCAAGTCATGAAAACATATATAAGTTGTAAAAGTAATAGCTTCAGCACCCAATAAGCAAATGAACAAAGTAGAAGAACCCAACCTGAGAGCGATGGGAAGCGATCATGGCAGAATTGTCAGCGTCTTCCTCAACAAAGCTGTAATCAGGTTCCCCACCATCATCGTCATCACGACCATCACTATCCTTGTAATCATCGCTGTAGAAATCATCCTCCCCTGAATACATATCGTGCGCATCGAACATATCTTCTTCGGAATCCAAGAACCCAACTGATAAATAACCGAGATTTAGTGGAATTAATTGAAACCCCTCTCTTCCCCTTCTAAATTAGGGTTTGTCTGATCTTCATCAAACTCTCACAACGAGATTTTGTCTAACCAAAATCGATGAGATGAGAGTATTAAAGCCCAAGTCCAAAACAATCAAGCAAGCCCAATGCCATCTTATTAGAGTTTTAGAATCTCATATAAATAGAGATGTAATATGCTTTGTTAATGCAACCAAGGCTGCTGGTTTGTGCAGCCAAAACCTTATCTTTATGAATATCATTTCACAATCATTTTGATCTTGGTGACAACTTAAATCTCATCTCCTTTCTTTACTTTCTTGTTCAATAAAGCTTTAATAAGCTATCTATATTTCTAGCTAAATAAAGCTCTTTGAGCATTTCTATATTTATCTACATGATAGAAAGGGAAAAACTTTAGGTTGTCTGCAAGAGATTCAAGAGTTGTATTAACGATTCATAAAGATGAGAGAAGAGCTGCTAGAACCGCAGCCAAGTTAATACAAATCTCAACATTACACAAATTTATAGTATCAATCATGATAGGAACCCTACACATTATGGACTGATGGGCTTCACTTGATTATTTGAACCTTTGCTCTAATATATTTGTTCTCTAATACTAATACTGAGAGAAGAGAAGAATCTGCGACGGATTGATCCAGAATTGAGGAAGAAGTTGATGGCCACCAAACCAATCAATAAATGCCACGTCCTAAGGATCAACTCCTTAAAATTTTTATTTACGGATTGATCCTTAGATTATTTGATTTTAATAGTATTGATTGTATGCAAATTATTCTAGGACTAACCAGTAAGGACTTCTCAAGTTATCCCGTTGTGGCTGGTCTTATAACTATATTCTTCATTTTGCTTCTAAAATTGGTTATTTGACAAATTAACCCAATTTAAATTAGGGCTGTTGTTCTTGAGGAACATTTATTTTATTTTTTTTGGTCAAAAGGGAACATTTAGTTAAGGAGTAAAAAAAATGTAATAGAAGAAAGTGAATCGCGTTAAAAAAAAGAAGAAAGTGAATCATTTCTCGAGGGTTCAAAGGTAATTTCAAATAACGAAGACAGTAGTAGAGTAAGACAATGGCGGAAAGAAACCTCGAAAACTAGAGCTTTGGCGGGAGAGAAAGAAAAGGCAGCGGCCGAGTGAGAGATTCCGAACCAATCCAACGGCGAATATGACCGAGATAACATCCGCGATGGACATCGACGCAGACGAAAATCTCCCACGCAAGCCGAGTAACAAGGGCAAAGACGTCGCCGGAGGTTTCGTTGCTCCGCCGCAGAGCAAGGCGACTCCTTGGGTCGAAAAGTACCGACCTCAATCGCTAGACGACGTCGCTGCACATCGAGACATCGTCGACACAAGTAAATTGAACTGACCCACCACTCTCCCCTTCTAATTCCATCACCTAGGGTTTTAAAAATTGAGTCTTTTGATTGTACCTGACGATTTTATATTGAAAGGTGAAGGCTTTGTGTTAGGTTTAGGAGACTCTAGTGCATTGATATAGGTTCTTAACATTTGCTCGCTGAAAGCTTTTTGTTTTTGTGTTTTTTTTTTGTTGGACAGTTGATAGGTTGACCAATGAGAACAAGTTGCCGCATCTTCTGTTGTATGGTCCTCCCGGTACTGGCAAAACATCCACCATTCTAGCTGTTGCGAGGAAGCTGTATGGACCTAAGTACCGTAACATGATTCTTGAACTGAACGCCTCGGATGATAGAGGGATTGATGTTGTGAGGCAGCAGATTCAAGATTTCGCTAGCACTCAGAGCTTCTCACTGTAAGTGTTTCCTATCATTACGACTCCATTTTTTGTTGTTTTTGTTTATTTTTATGGAGTGCATTGTGATGGATTGAGCCATGTTTACCTGTATCATCTTGCTGAGTGGAAGATTAATAAAATATCCAACTTTTACAAGTTTTTTAAGAGATTTGAATTCATGATTGCAGAGGAAAGTCTTCGGTGAAGTTGGTTTTGCTAGATGAAGCAGATGCCATGACAAAAGATGCTCAGTTTGCGCTGCGTAGAGGTGAAACCCACCTTATATTCTTCATAGCTCTCTCTCTCTCTGTTTTCTTTTCTCTGTGTAAGTAGGGCACTGATATTGTTTAGCATGCTTCTTTTTTCTTGAAATTTGGATAGTGATTGAGAAATACACAAAGAGTACTCGGTTTGCGCTCATTGGAAACCATGTCAATAAGATCATCCCAGCTTTACAGTCCAGATGTACCCGATTTAGATTCGCTCCTCTTGATCCTGTTCACGTGAGTCAGCGTCTTAAACATGTCATTGAAGCTGAAGGGTGAGAATAATATTTACTTCGGCTCTTTATAAACTATTTGTTTATTTTTTTTGTTTCTTCTCCACCCTTTCTCTTTGTTGATTGTTTTGGTTTTGTGCTTCTTTTTCCATAATTGGACTAGGCTTGATGTGAGTGAGAGTGGTTTAGCGGCTCTTGTACGGCTTAGCAATGGAGACATGAGAAAAGCCATGAACATTTTGCAGGTTCTGTTAATATTTTCCTTTTTGCTTCTGTCTCCTACTTCACAATTGTAAATCCACAGTCTAACGGGTTAATGTGTGTGTGGGGAGGCAGTCGACGCATATGGCGTCAGAGAAAATCACAGAGGAAGAGGTTTACCTCTGCACTGGAAACCCACTACCCAGGGACATTGAGCAGATATCTCACTGGCTTCTGAATGAACCATTTGCTGAGAGCTACAAAAGTATGTCAACCATCACTGTTTTTTTTTTCCATTCTTAGTATTGATTCCTTGATACTTACTCTTGATTGTTACTTCTCACTCTCTGCAGAAATATCAGAAATGAAGACGAGAAAAGGACTTGCCATTGTTGATATCGTCAGAGAGGTTACCATGTGAGTAGTGACATGTTTAGTTGCTGCTTCTACTGCTGTGTTAATCATGCGTCTCTGAACTAGCCTTTTGTTTCTCCAACAGGTTTGTGTTTAAGATCAAGATGCCTTCAAATGTCAGAGTTCAACTGATCAACGATTTGGCAGACATCGAGTTAGTATATTTTTGTTCTGATAACTTTTGTCTGGACAGTAGAGTGAGTGTTTCTAGCCTTTTTGTCTTTAATCTGGAATCTGTTTTATGGGTTGACAGGTACAGATTGAGCTTTGGATGCAACGACAAACTGCAGCTTGGAGCTATCATTTCTACTTTCACTCACGCCCGGTCTGCCTTGGTTGCTGCAGCGAAGTAAACCTGTGTTTTTTTTACCATTTTGGAAACTCGCAGTAGTAGCTTATATGATTTGGGTTTTAACTCAACAAGAGAATGTTTTGTGTGCATTTTCATGGAGGTTGCGTTTGTTTCAGTTGCCTATGAAAGAGTTTCGATGCTACCCTGTTATCCTCTCATCATCTCATTTCATGTGCATATTGCTAAAAAAAAGAACTATTTGCAAGTTCACTGACCAAAAATATTGAAACATGATTCAAACCGAATACCTACGCGTCATCTTAGCCATGTCTGGTTCGAAATGAATTACTGTTAAGAGCTACATCAAATCATTTTAGCTAGGCCTAAGTGTTGAGATGGCTTCTTACATATGTACATACTTGGGTATAGTTTTGTTTAGCAAAAGCCATAATGGTAATATAACATAAAACGTCGCTACAGGAATCAGAGCACTTCGTGCTGCTTAGTTGATCCCCGAGCGAAAGAGATTCTGATTCATAAGCAAACTGTCAATACAAAGGCATCGAAGAAAATAAAAAAAGAGAGAGAGATAGACTATACAAAGACTGTTTCTTGCTATGTAGGAACTCTTTGCTTCTTCTAGGTTCCTTTCCACACACGGTTTTACTCATTACCCAATATACACGTATTGCTTGCTATACATCTGCTTGCATACTTTGCTTTACTTCTTCTACTTACCACAATCCAGCCACTGGGAAGCTTGAGACAGATAGATAAGAGTCTTCCTTCCCTTAGACCAAGTGCATTGTGTTTGTGATGATGGAGTTGTCTCAAAGAGTGTCATCCGTTGTCCTATTGGACCATGCAATCTCAATGTCAAGTGATCTGGAAGAAGCATCTTTGCTTTTGTCATGATTCAAGCTTAGAGATCCGTTGTAAACTCCTTCTGTCACGACTTTGTCGATTTGGATAGTGACACGGCCCAGAGTGGTCTGCAGATTAAAGGAATGGACCAGTTATGACAATGTATATAGATCTATCAACTCTGCACCTTGGACAGTGTTGGAATGTTACCTTTCCGAATGTGCTTTTGCTCTTGCATATGATGTGAAGCTTTTGTCCTTTGGGTGGAACATCAAACGCCCAAGTAAAGCTTTCTTTCCATTCAGGAGAAATGCGATTGCTCACAACCTTGAGGGAACGAGGCAAAACCAATTATGTTACAAACAAAATGTTATTGGGAGTGGTGAAGTGACAATAGAGCTTACCTTAGTTTGGCGTGGGGGGCAGTTTCCTATGGTTAATTGGCAAAAGGCGTTAGTGGTTGCCATGGACTGCTTTAAGTTGTTGGCACGCATGACGTTTACTGTTAAGCAACCTGGTAAGCAATGCAATAAGCTGTCTGCCTTGTCGTGGAACATGGGAGGGCATGTTTTCATCAGCATCTGCAAGACAGGAATCGCTTCAGCTGCAATCATGGCTTGAGACTTTGCAACATCTATCACCATATTTGTCCACGAGTGTCTTAGCAAGCAGAGAATGTCCAATACTAATCCCTGGACATCTTCAACACCAGATTTGAGCGCCCCGACCAAATGAGGGATGCAGAAGGTAGCAGCTTCTGAGGCACGAAGCTTCGGAAAATTGGAGAAGATCACGTTTAAGGTTCTCAAAACTTCGATATTTATTGTTGATGTAGACCACAAGCCTCTTTCAAGTGCAGCTGCTCAACCACAGTTGAAGATAAGAGAAGATAAATCATTAGAATATATATAAATCTAGAACAAAGGCTTTGCGAAACTCCAGCACTTTAGTGCAAGAGTGACAGGGAGATAGGATTATAAGCATACCTGTTAATGATCTTATAAGCTCATTCGAGACATATTCTTGGAGTGTGTGGTTGGAGAACAAAAACTTGATCATCAGTGCAGCCTGCCCAGAAACTTCAGCATTTCCAGAAAGCAACAGCTCCTGAACTAACAATACGCCACCAGCCTCTGCAACTGCTCGCCTATTCGTTCTACTATTCATCACAAAATTCTGCAACGCACAGATGGCCACCACTTTCATTTCTTCTGTTGGTTGTTCTTCTAGCACGCTAATGAGTGCCCGACAAGCGGAAACAGAGCCGCTGGATCTAGAAAGCCCTTCATGCTGAGAAAGGTCCCCAAGTGCCAGTGCAGCAAGAAGCCTACCCGGTTCTGATCTTGTCTGAGGGTCCAACAGGTATTGAGAGAGTGGTGCTATAGCATATTTGCATAACTTTAACTCTCTTACCTTGGGGTTGTTAAATATTACTTCAAGTAAGCTTCCTGATTCTTCCTCGCATTGATGAGATCTCAGGAGGTCCAGTAAAGCGTTGATTGCGCCAAGCTCAGCCATTTGTACGGTGCTTGAAGCATCGTTCTTCTCATGAATCATCAATGCTTTAAGAGCCAGCATCACTGTGCTTTCAATTGTCGAAAACAACAACTTCACTAAAACGGGTAGTTCGACTCTGAAAAAGCATTCCGCATCATACTGCAGAACATTACAGAGAACAAAAGCAGCTGATTCCCAGAGCTCAAGAGGTGGCTGAGGATCTTCCTGAAGAATAACCTTGGACAGCTCGAATATACCTCCAGCATCAAGAACAGACTTAGGCCAGCTAGCAGATATTTTCTCCAGTGCCTTTATCGCAGTTTCCTGAAGGCTCAGTATCCCAATCCCAGCAAGCCGAACCAGAGGAACAACAGCACTCTGTGTTGTGATGTCTTTCTGGAAATCTTCCATTGTAAGAAAATGGCTCAAAAGTTCTGCTCCAAGCTGCTGGATAGCTTGAGATGAAGACTCCAAAAATGAAATCAGAGGCACGATGGCTTCACTGGGTGTAAAACTAAAAGCTTCAAGGCTTTGCTGTTTTTCCAGAATGTTTACAAGTGCTTGTAAGGCACTATGCTGCCCCCATAAAGTCAAGTCTGATCGGAGCAAGACCATGAAAAGAGGTTCTACAGTTTTTGTAACATCGGGTCTTTTGGCGATTACTCCACTATTTGTTAAAATACGAAACAGCTCTGCAACAGAGGAACATAACGAACTTGAGGCTCCAGGTAGTAGCTCAAGACATCGATCAATTATGCCAGCTTCCACCATGTCCAACTTCCTTGGTACTCTGTCTTTGCCCAACTTAATTAGAGCTGATAAGCTAGCCTCAATAATCCTGTAGTTTGTTCCAGAAACCAACCCAACAAGAAGCTCCTGAATGTCATGACCCGCAGCGATTTCTAACTGTTGCTCGTCATCCAATAATATCTTAATAGCACAAACTGCTGCTTCAACTGCTGCATTCCGTTCAGACTGCATAAGTGTTATCAGGTGCTTCATGCATCCGGAGGCGGAAGGACTTGCTCTGACGTTTTTATTTAAGAACACAACAGAACAAAGTTTGGCAGCATTTAACTTTAACTCCTCTGAAGCAGAAGCAGATGATAAAATTTTGTTAACATTTTCCAGCAGACTTCCTTCCACGTCTATCAGAAGAGGTGTTTTCGAAGTATTCCCTGAACTTAATTTAATCAGTGCAGAGAGAGCTACCTCTTGCTCAGTCTCTGATACAGTACCGAGCATGTCCATCAATGGTTGAGCAGCCTGGTGGGCTATTTCAGAATTTCTGATGTTTTCAGCATCAAAGAGTTCATTCAGAGCCCCAGCGGCGTTGTATCTTGCCCTTCTAGACCCCAGACGAAGT
Organism: Hirschfeldia incana; assembly: GCA_026261945.1. Taxonomy (NCBI): domain Eukaryota; kingdom Viridiplantae; phylum Streptophyta; class Magnoliopsida; order Brassicales; family Brassicaceae; genus Hirschfeldia; species Hirschfeldia incana. The sequence continues at coordinate 7,092,446 of JABCMI010000011.1, read as the reverse complement.
ACTGCTATAAGCTGATTCAAGGAACTAAGTGCTACTTCGTTTTGTCTGAGCTCGTGGTTGCTAAATAATACTCTAAGCAACTCAGATATGGTGCACTCCATTGAATCTTGAGGGCTTAGAGAAAGGTATTTGGTTAAAGCTTCCACAGCTCCAGCTTCAGCCATTAGCAATTTATTTGTGTCACTTCCATCAGCAATGCGGATCAGGGTTTGGACAGCAAATTGAGGGGCTCCCGGCCTATCTGGAATTGGCCTTAAGAGATCTACAAGCAGCGGGATAGATTTGCGTGCGGTCGAGCCAAGCCTCACATCTTCAATTTCAAAAAGGTGTTGAAGAATGACTTGATCAGGCTCTTTCACCAGAGAAAATTCATTTGCCAAAGCAACCAAGTTGAGAATCTCTGACTCCACATAGCCAAGAAGATTTATAATCCCAGAAATAGCACCTGAGTTCGCAATTGTCAGATTTATTCCTCTGTTCTTAGTACAAACAAGACTAGCCATTGCGTGGGCAGCGAAATACCGATCTATCAGTTCATCAGATCTTAGCAGAAGTGCAAGTGCTGGAATGATCCGCATCATCGTTGAAGACAAGGACACGTCGTCATCCTGGAACATGATAGCAAGGAGGAGAGCGCTAATCCAGATGCCTTCTGTGTCCTCAAATTCAGCCTGGAAAAACAATTTAGCTCAAGATTACTTGGGGGAAATTTGTACAAGACATCTTTGCCCAAGAAACGTAAGAATCATGTCCAACCTAAGAAAAATTAAGAGATGGGTTATTCAACGCCAAGATGCATGACAACTCAGAAACAGTATAAAGAATGGATAACTTCTTAAATCTGACTGTAAGTCTGTAACAGAACCTGTGAACTAACAAAAGGCCTTCAGGCCAAAACTTCGATCCACAAGTCGTACAACTAAACTCAGAAGTTGGCTAATTTCTTTCATTGCCAACAAAGGCATTCCCATGAGATCATCACTAATAAACATGAGGAACAGTATATTAATTTGTGTCCGAACAGAAACATTTACCTGAGGACTGGAAGTATGCCTAGCAAGCTTCTCAAAGAGCACCTCAAGTCCGCCAGCTTCCACGACAATGAGCTTTGACTTAGCATCAACGGAAGTGAGTAAGCATAGCAGCCACAACGCCACTGTACCACCCAAGATTTTAGCTGGATCAGGAAAATAAAAACCACCTGTATCCTGGAAAACATTTTTTTCCATAAAACCTTTCGGTGTCAGGACTTCAGTTTCTATAGAAAAACATTTAGAACTGTGCTTTATCATATCTACTAGGGCATGTAGCAAGAGTTTTGAGAAACCAGACTGATCAAGTGCCTCCGTTATTAGCTGCTTCTTTTCTTTCGTAGCACATAAGAGAAGCGCTGTCCCCCCAACTCTCACTTCTAAGCTGGATGCATTTACTATTCTATCAGCCAAAACCCCAATTGACTCGGGTCTAGAAACTATAAGTTCACTGAGCAGATATTGTTGATCAGAGCAAAGCCTGGACAATATTTCAATTGCCTTATCTTGCACAAGAGTACGGCCTTCAGCAAGGCACTGCACCAGGATCTCCAGGCTTGTTGGTACTTCGGCAAGGGCAGTCAATGGAGGGTAAGAGAAATTGACCCCATTCTTAGCCCTTGCCAAAACTGCAACTACTTCCAATACGTCGAAAGCATCTGGGCTATCAATATCTATTGATTTTAGAGAATCAACGAGTGAAAGTATAGCAAAACGGCACTGAGCACTTCCCTTAAGCACATCACAAACTGGAAAGTTCTTCAGTAACTCATGAAGTGCCCGAGCTGCATTTCTCTTACCCTCTGAAGATCCATCAGCCAGGATTCTTGTGAAAGCTGACACAACATCTTCAGCTAATGCTTCTGCAGCGATATCCGGATCAGACAGAAGATTTGCCAGGGCAGAAACTGCATTTTCTGCAGACTCTATGGAAGAGTCATTCGCCAATTTTATGAGTGCCTTAAGATCTCCTTCTGCAATGTAAGACTTCTTTTTATTAGAATTTTTCTTAACCGGGCGGGACAGTGCGTCCAAAGCCCTAGCCACCTGTTTCGCCACAATCTGAGTGTTGCTTGTAAGGAGCTTGATCCAGGGATTAATAATGTCATCAGTTGCAAGATGGTCACATATATCTTGTCTTGAGCTGAATAGATCCGCTAAAACTGAAGCTGTATGCTCCTTTGTTTCTTCCCTGGAAGATGTCAGGGACTGGACAAGGGACCGCAGTGCTTTGTTAGCGGCACATCCTTTGTGAACAATATCCTCTTGTGAAGCTTTTGAGAGCACATGACCCAGTACTTGTATTACATGAACCTTTGAAGCAGGATCATCTCCCAGAAGTAAAGCCAACAACTGATTAATTGTAGCAGGATCAGCTGTACGGATAAGCTTCAAAAGTGTCTTTGCAGATGTTTCCTGGGAATTCAATCCACCAGTCTTCAGTAGCCACAGGAATGCTGGAATACCACCAGCTCTTTCAACACAATCGCGGATTTCCTCACTGTGACAGCACAAATTCCAGAGGATGCGGGAAGCATCTTCCTTGGCCTTCTGAGATCCAGTCTCAAGCAACTGGACAAGTGGAGGAATTCCCCCGGCTGCGGTTACAGCCCATTTACTATCATCGATCTGAGCCGTCAGAATTTCCAACATTTCAACAGCATACTCTTGGTGTTGCTCACTAGACAAACCTAGAAATGATATAAATAATTGGATTCCTTCTCTTTTCCCAACTGCCTCCCAAATTCCAACCTTGTCATGGCACAAGCGAGACAAGCAAGCTATTAGATGCTCTCGTACATCAGCAGAAGCCATAGTAATGAGAGCGATGAGGACTCTCTTAGCTTCTGCATCATCCAGGTAACAAGATAGACTGCTATTTCCGTACAAACTCGCCATAGCCTCCAGGATCCGCTCTTGGATTAACTTTGTGTCAAGAGGCTTTAGTAACTTCACCAAAATGCTCTCTATCACTCTTGGATCAAATATCTTCTCCGAACTCTCTGGTTGTTTGAAAACCATTAGAGCATATGCAAGAGCTCCAATTACATCACCAATTGGTTCCGTTAGACGAGGGGATTGTGATACTTCTCCAAGATATATAATTAAATGGCTCATCCCACCAAACACATTAGCCAACGCTCCAGTTGCATGTTCTTGTAAAGCTTGTCCATTTTCTCCCTGCATACACTCTTTCGATGGAGCAACAATGGCTCCAATGAGGGCATTAACACCTCCTGCATCTTTAACGCATTTCTTGGCTTCATCGGATCTTGATGAAAGAGCTTCCAACGCATCTGCTGCACTAGCACGGACACTGATATCATTTTTCCGTTCCAAAAGCTGTACCAGAGACTTGACAACTCCAGAATTTAATATTTTCTGGATAATATCACAAAAGGACAGCACAAGACGAGCCAGGAGAGAAGCAGCATTTGCTTGAGAGTTAGGATTCTCAGATGACAAAAGAGACACAACTATGTCTACACCACTACCCTCTAGTACCACTCTCCAATAACCATCATCCACACCACAAAGATTCCTCAAAGCTCCGGTAACATACCCTTCAACCACTCTATCCTGCTTTCCTTTCAGACTAAGTTGATCCCACAAAGTCGGCACCACACCTTCCGTGATAAATATCTTCACGCCAATGTGATCATCCGAAATTCCAGCAGAAGAAACCTCGTAAATAGCCTCCGCCGCCGCTTTCCTAGTATCAACCGTTCCGGACTTCAAAACCGAGAGCAAAGGAGGGATGCATCCTCCTAGAAGCACTCTGAGCCGCAAGTCCTTGTCTTTGCATAAAACACAAAGGATAGAAGCGACGTTGACTTTGGCCAGAGCCGTCCCGTTTCTCAGCATGGAAACGAACAAAGGCATAGCTTGGGCATACGAACCAATCAGCCTCCTCGCCTCCTTTCTGCCTTTTGCAATACCAAGAAGACGAGCTGTCGTGAGCTCCTTGTCTTGCGGAGAAGATGTTTTGGCGTGAAGCTGCTCAATAAGCTGAGCAACCGTCTCCATCGCCTTCTCTGGATCGTCCATTTCCGTTTTCACATCGACTACCTCCCTGCACATACATGAGGCAATGAGTATGTATTTAGTTGACAGAAAACGAAAGTAAGGAATTAAAGAAACTTGTGACAACCCATCCCGTGGAACACCCGTCCATAGACCCCAGACTCACAGTACTACAGCGCATCGATTTCAACCCCTTCATTATGATATCTTACTATCTACATGATTAGGCTGTTAGTTGACATCAAACCCATGACCTCACCTTTTACCAGTATTCCACAAGACAAACTGTCACCAATTGAGTCGATGCGCTGCAAGTTGTGAGTCTGGGGTCCATAGACGGGTATTCCACGGGACAGATTATCACAAAACTTTTAAAAGTGTATACCTGGATTGAGAGGAAGACAAAGATTCCTCCTGAGTTACAGGAAGGAATGGCTTTAACATCTGCATAATCACTCGCTTTTTAACTTCCTTCAGACCTTTAAAAAACTGCAAACACATCATCATCATCAAGATTATCTTTACACCTACACTAGACGACGAAGAGTCTATATACGAACCTAGTGCCTATTAATAAGAAGAGTACACACACCTCGTGGTTAGGTTCAGCAGTCACCGTGAAATCTCCAAACGCCGCCGGGAAACAGAATCCATCTCTCTCTCTCTCTTCGGAGTAAACTCACTAGAAACAGCAGAATCTTTGTGAATCAGAAACGAAACGATATTGATTCAGAGAATCGCTAGGGCAGAAACTAGAATCGTTTGGATCGATTGGCGAATAACGAGTGAAAATCGGGAACGAGCATTACGATTTTGAGAAGAGGAGGAAGCTCTACAGGAAAATCAGCTTTCTCACTTTTGTGGCTGTCGATAACAAATAGTGGTGAATGACCTCGAATGTGGAAGAAGAAGCAGAAGAAGAACGTACGAGCAGAGAGAGAGAGAACAGTCTTTTTTATTATTGTTTTCTCTTTTTCTTTTCTTTTTTACTTTCCTTAATAATCCATTTTATTTCCCCCATCCCCTTAATTATCCATTAACCTTTGCTAATTAATTAGCGTTTTGGTTTAAATTGTCCTGTTTTCATACATTTGAGATTATGAGTATTGAATAAAATGAAATAAAAAGTAGCACTCGTAATCTCAAATTCTTATAGTTGAAAAACAATATTTGTAGGACTTTTTAGAAGGAATGATGGGAAATCTGTTGTTGAATATTCAACCGCAGCCATAAATAATGAATTTAATTAGTGTAGAATGATGAACTACTTGTCTTATTAGGTTTCTATAATCAGATAACGTGCACAAGTGAACTTTTTCATTTTACTTTATTTAACATTGTGTATTTGGAAACTTTCTTTAGTAAAGTTCGAAAAAAAAAGACATTGCGTATTGTGTATGAATCACAACTTTCGGTTGAACGTCTCAGCAGGATTGGAAGTTGGAGCAGTCCAACATTGTTTAATACCGAGTTTAAATTTTAAAATGGAAAATGTTAGTATATTTTGATAATTTTTTAACAGTATGAACAATAATTATGTATGGTGTGTCAATGAATCTTCGTCTTCACTCTTAATTACTGACCAATATCACTCATTTTATTAACTCGGAACTAGATATTACTGAATAATTTGTTGTGGCAATACAAATAATTATATCGGTGTGCCTTTTATCTTTGTGTTTGCATATCATATTGCTACTTATAAATTCAAGTGTTATATCTTCAACCAAAATAGTTATAAATTCAAGTGCCTTTTATCTTTGTGTTTGCATATCATATTGCTACTTATAAATTCAAGTGTTCTATCTTCAACCAAAATAATCAAATGGTATACAACAATGTAGATAGCAATAAACAAGTATTTATTCACCTTGTACATACTGAAAAGAAAAAAAAAAACTCACACACAACACATGCTCCTATAGAAAAATATTTAACATAGGCAGAATAAGATTCTGCTAACAGTTTTAATTTAACCAAGGCGTGATCCTCGGATCGGCCCCCTCAGTTTTGTTAAACTATGATATGTTTGTTCAAGACTGAACTCGTTTATACTATATCTTTGTATATTTTCTCTTGATCCAATGTGTTTACTATTTTCTATTAGCAACAAGTACACATTTACATATAGCTGCAGATTAAGTCGGTCAAAGAGAGATTGTTGATTTGGTTGTGACAAATGCGAGTTGAAACACGACTCTATGTATGTGGACAACATATTTACACTTTTTAATATATCAAATACGAACTTTCTGATATAAAATATAAAATGAATAAAAGTATAAATGAATTTCATTTTTTTTTGTTGCTATTTGAAGACGTGAATAATAAATTAGTATAAAGTGTGAAGATAGATTGATTGTAAAATGAAAGTGAAAGTTGTAAGAAACATAGCTAACATGGGCTTAAAACCCCACTTCCCAGTGAGACTGATTGTCTCCATCTTTTCCAGTTCGCAACAAATATGTCTGGCCCCCATACTTTACTATTCTGTACGTATATTAATACGACGTCCAATCAACTTCCTTTTATGATTTAGATGCAACTGCACTTGTATTTGAAAATAAGACCATTCTCGGCATGTTGTGTATAGATTATTTGAACGCTGGTTAGCTAATCAATTGTCACAAAGACAATAAACAGTTGATTTATTTTTACCATGAAAACAAAAGCTGTGTAGTGTTTTTCCAAATCAGTAGTTTTAATGACGACAACTGGTGAAAATAAATAAATTGCTAAGAATTATGTTCGTTGTTGTTGATATATTCCTTGAATATGTTCTTACCATGTGGCATTTGACATCACGCAGATTTCATTGATTATGATATAGGGTCACTCACTCTTATATGCGTGCATGTGGTGTTCTACTTAGTTACTTTTATTGAGCCTAATGTTCGTATGTTTCCGCATATGTTCATTCTAACATATCTAATAACAGTTGGTAGCTATGCTTGCTGTGCATGAGTATGGGACGTGAACGTTAGTATTAATATTCAGTTACCAGTATCAACCATGGATTCATTTTCAAAAAAAAAAAAAACAACCATGGATTCATTCCTTGGAGTTCATTTCATATGCAGAAGTTTGTCAGTTACAATCAATAGGGTAATGACTTTTGTTCCACACATCATAAATGCTCCTTTTGGTTTTGTTTTCTGCATGCTTCAATGGTACAGTATTAATTATTGTTAGTTTTCGAGTATAATTATCTACTCCCTCTGTTTCATATTAGATGATGTTTTACATCAATGTACATATATTAAAAAATCTATTTATTTCTTCAAAATAGCATTAAAATATAAGTTTATTCAATTATAAAAGTAAATATTAAAAATATAATTGATTACACTGTTTTTGATAAAGATAAAGTTGCCTAGATATGTGAAAACATTATCTATTATGAAACAAAAAACTACACCTAAAACATCATGTAAATTGAAACAGACGGAGTATTTAACTTGTGCAATCGATTAACGTTACTTCAATCGTGTTTAGTTTATTACTTGGTATAAACGCTACCACAAATCGAGTTGGTATCTGAAAACCTTTGTCATTATAGTTATTGTTTGTGAACTTATATAAATCAGTTTTGTCTCTTTCTTGTAGAAACATAGTTAGACTGAACCTGATTCAACCCTACTAATCGTTTTTGGGTTCTCATCTAGAAAGATAAACTCTTGTTTACCCAAAAAAAGAGCGGAACATAATAATCTAGTAGTAAAAAAATTTACACTAATAAATACACGAAACAAAAACAGACAAAAGCAAAATTAAATAGTGTAATTAAATAAAAGAAAGAGAGTTGTTTGGATGCAAGTTGCACCGATAAGACTGTTATTTGACAAAGGGCCTACCGTCACCGACAGGTTCCAATACGACAGATTCAGTCAGTAAAATGGGATCTCGAGCTTCCCTCTCTATTCTCCTCTTAAACACTAGTATCTTCCTGTATTTATTTTTGTTTTTTAATAAATAATTCATATTTTTCTCTCAGACAATTTATTTATTTATTTTTTAATAAATTTTATATGCTGATCCGGTCAGTTCCGGTAAGAACTCACCGAAGTGCTACATTGTGGTCTTCTTTCGCGGTTCAACGGTTCAACAGTTTCAACGGACACCATAAGCTCCGAGCGGACTCGGGTCGAACAGGCCATGTGATCCATGAAATCCATGAGATCCAAGATGAACCACTACACTGCGTGCTCCGAATTTGAATACCTTCTGACTAATGCCAGAGAATAGACATACCGTCTGCATTTCTAACTACCAAGTAAATCAATTGATCCAAAATTTATTGACAAACTTTCCAACAAAGTGTTATTAACAGCAAAGAAGGAGAATCGAACCATGACGTGAGAGTTGCACTCTTAACCGTCCCACCATTCATGCGGGCAACAATTTATTTATTGTTATTTTTACTTCAAAAAGGCTCCATTGTTTCCGCTTTGTTGAATTGCAAAATTCAACGAATGAAGTTTTATCCAATTTTGTATTACAAAAATACTTTACATACTATAAATCAGGTTTAAAATGATTCTTTTCCAAAATCAAATATCGTTGGACCATGGTATTGCTATTTTGGAATTTGGATCATACATGCTGTAGCTCATATTAATCGAGGAGGAAAGCCCAATACATGATGTGGTTTAAGTGGAGAAACTACCATTTGCAAGATGTGGCTAAAGTAGCTTAAGAGGCCCTAGCTAAGCAAGCAAGGGCCAAGGTTATGTACTCATTGCAAACCATATAGTTTTTGCTTTATTCCTTATGTAACTAATCGCAGAGATTCTGAGAGGTTTAAAAGACACTAAGAATTATAGCTTATAGAGTATTGCAGATATTCTCTCACTTTACTTGGGAGTGGTGTGGGCATCAAGCCAATCAACTATGTCGCTGATTGCGGTGAAAACGTTTTCGTCTGTATCACCTTCTAGAATGCAATGGTAGCCACCAGGGTAGAGTTTTAGGGTTTTGTCTTGGCTGGTTGCTTGCTCGTAAAGGAACTTGCTCACAGTGGGATCTATGCATATATCTGCGTCTCCATGTAGTATCAACATTGGCAATGAGACCTGCAATAACTTTATTAGAGACGTGCCATACGCTAAAGAAGTTTCCTATATAGTTATTTTGGTTCAACAACTGACCTTATCAATATGCATCTCAATGTCACTTGCCGCATTTAGAAGTTCGACAGCGGTTTTCAGACGTGTTGAATCATCGTAGCTAGTCACATCAAAGTAGGACTTGAATCACAGATAACAAACATATCAAAAGAGGAAGTCACACCTAAAATGCTTAGGCAGAAAAATGGTCTATCAAGGAAGTACCAATTTTCTTTTACTCGGGTCTCTGTAGAACAGCGGACGCATGTCTTTCTTTGGAAAGAGCTTTGCCTTCGGGAATAGAGTTGACATCAAGATTAACGCATTCAAGACTAGCTTAGGAGGTTTTACATCTTCTGTAAACTTGGGGTGCGACTCAATGTCAGGTATTATAAATATGAAGAAAAATACTTACTTTCTAGTAGATATTGGCTTACCTTACACATTGGAGCCACAAGGATAAGACCGTCCCAAGCTTGAGGTTCTTTCAGATGCATTTTCAAGGCAATAGCTCCTCCCATTGACTGTCCGAATAGAAAGCTAGGCACCTTTCTCAATTCAGGTCCCCCTAAGTATCATACATATATATTATTTTCAACAATGACTCAACGTACCAGTAATTATCACACTTATTTGCCCGGACCGGCCAAATGTGGCCAACATAGATTCCATTGTTAGGCTTTCTATTTTTCCTTTTTGAACAGCTTTAGGTTTTCTATTAAGATTGACATCTGGAGTACACTATTTCAACTTGATTTAGGAAAACCTCCTATGTTAAAAATGTTATTCACATCATTAATAAATAAATGTATATTTTCTCAATTTTTTTTTCAAATTTAATTTGCGGCTGTTGACAATAACACCAAAGTTTGGATACCTTTCATTTTGCTGAACTGTTCAATAGCATTTTCAACTAAGTCACCAAAACTTGGGATGTGACCATGCAAACCATCTGAGAGGCCAAAACCAGGATGGTCTATAGCATAAACTCCATAACCAGAACCAACTATTTGCTTTGCTATGCCTGTAAAAAAAACCCAAACTATAGTAGAAGAAGAGCTTTCAAACTAATGATGCAAGTAAAAATATCAAACGAACCATCAAAGAAGAAAGTGCAAGTGCTTCCGTAGCCGTGACAGAAATACACCGCAGCTTTGATCTCAACTCCGGCTTCCGGCAACCAACTCTTGCAGAAAACTTCCACTCCTTTCGAATTTCTCTCATACCACTTTTGTATAGACAGAGGAAGAAACAAAAAAAGTTGGTACAATTTCGTACGAACCATGCGAATCTTCTATCGGATGTCTCCGTAGGGACAGAATAAGAAGATTTAACAACTATTTTCCTTCTCAAGATTTGTTCAAACAAGAACAATATACAAATCACTGCTTACCTCCTCTGTTATGATCCCCGTTGGAGCTTTCTGTCACAAGATTCAGACGATTAGAAACAAGGTATGTTAACTTTCACTATAGAACTAAAGAGAGGCAAACCTTGAACAAGCAGTGATCGAGCTGCAGCTGCAAATCAACGAAAGCGGAACGGACGCGCCTTCTTGCGGGAGCTTGATCTAACTTCTCTGAGGCGATCAGGTTCAGCTCGTCGCTCACGCCATCGATGGGAGATCGTTTCGGGGAGGAAAACCAAGTCATCCTATGTAAAAGGAGAGAAGAAAGTGAAGGGAATGTTGAAACGAGAAGTTTTAAGCACGATCCATGGATGCCACGGGAGATTCAATTCAAATAGGGAAGAAGAAGACAAAAGAGTATAGTTTTTGTGCGAGGGAAGTTTAGTGATATCTGACTGTGCGTGGAGCAGTTGAAGGGTGACTCTTCAATCTTGGAATATATAATTAACGTTATCTTCCTCTTCAAATCCCGGTTCGTAAAAAACCGAACCAAAATGATATCCTAAATATATTACTACTATAATCTAGGGTTCGTGTTTCAAAAAAAAAAATCTAGGGTTCATGGCGGCTAATTAACAAGGCCAAAACCAAATTCAACATCTAGAGGCTTTTCACAATACTATCTAAGTTGCGTTTATACTTCAACGGTCTCCCTAGACATACTAACCGTTTTCCCCGCTCTTCTTTGAAATCCTCTTTTTCACAGAGAAGGTTTTGATAATAGTTCGGTACAAAACAAAGTTTGGCGCTCAACAATAGTGGGACCCATCGATTTTCTCAGTCTCGCAAGCTGTAACGGTTTTTGACTTGATTTTGTTTTTCCTCGTCTTGTTGATAGAGAAATTCATTGGTCAAACAGATGTATTAAGTTCGATATATGTGTAGATGAAAATACTTTGATGTAGCGATGACTGGTTAACGATTATGCCTTCCATTGCCCATTTCACGCATAGAAACTTAGCTATGGATCCGTTAGAGTAGTGGATCTCGGAAACTCTGCCCACATCATTGCTTGACCACTCATGTGCCCTTATGTGCCAAGTTTCGTGCAAGTCAAGCGACCTGCAAAACGCATAAGGAAAAGTCAAGGCAGCTTAGAAAGCCGCTGATATAATCAAAACATGTTTAGGCTTTTGCATGATTGAGTAATTTGCGAGAACTGGTAACGGGATAAAACCGCAGAAGAAAAACACTATGCGGGAACCAGCAAAAGGAGGGTGCACATATGATAAAAAACTCAATCTACAAACTCTAATTTATGTATTCCAGATGTTACCTAACTAAAGACGTTTTTAGCAATGTATCAAGACACATATTTACTTAACTTAAACTTTTGTGGTTAGCTTCTAAAATACTACCAAAGAGAGGATCATACAATTAAAACTCCATGAAAAGTCATCTTATTATACATTTCTACAGAGAGATTTACAATATAAGATGACTAGGCATGTGGATGCGTTTAAAAATGAAAAGTGATTGAGCTATACAAATATAATCAACCGAAAGTTAACGTAAAAATGGGTGAAAGAAATAATTTAAAAGTCATTTTGACTTTTGGTGATGCAGTTAATTAGTTTGCAATAGATTGCATTTGAAGTTATTTAACAAAAAGCAAAAATAAATTGCATTTGAAGTGAGCTCCTCCGTGTCGATGGAAAGCCAAGAATCGTCGACAATGACGTGCAATATTTTCTATGAACATTGTAACATTGATTTTGCGCACATACACAAGTTAATATGGTCAAATTTTTTTTGATAATCCAGGGTTTCCCGCTTCGCAGATCAATTTCTGAGTCCGGTCACGCAGCGGTCTGTTTCACCCAGAAGAGTTTTACCTGGGCTGGATCGAACTCAGTACCGTTTTGGTGTCCAGAATGAGACATGGTAGTTTCTGCATAAGAAGAGATCGAATCAGGATGATATCTGCCACCAAGATCCGTCCTGCCATATAGACTACCTTGTCCGGACAATTAATAGGGTCAATTAGTTACTCCAAAATACATGGAAACATGGAAATGTCGGTAATGGTAGTTATTGTCACCTAATGCTCCAAAATGTATGGAAACAAACCGACCACGTCTCACTGTTTTACTTTGCGGAGTATGCACATTTAGTTAATGTTTCTCCGGAAGTAAATAGGATCATGCCATTAATTATGAATTAGTCAAGCAAACCAAGAAGACAATATTTTCTTAATATAAATAGTTTATGTAAAGTAGTACTTCCACTAGATTTGAGGATTTATAGCATTAACAATAGCATTGTCGACAATTAGTTCTTCCAAGCTTTATATTTGTTTTATCCCCTTCATATAGACAATTAGTATATATATACTATCGAGGAAGATGTTCATACATCGAACTAAGCTGGTTATTAAGAGATGTCTTGACACAGTCTTGACAGTCCTGTCACCATGAAACATTTTCTGTGAAATACTTTATTTTCTTACTATGAAAATGTTAAAACTTATAAAAACAAAAGTGGTGGAGACATTCACTTTGATATTAAGACATACTTGTATCACAATTATTTCGTATGTTACCATTTCAACCCTAATTATATTAATAACATGTAGAACACCCTTATATTCTTTAATAACAAAAATGACTATGTAAAAGCATCATAAACGAACATTATAATGATAAAAACTAATAGCTTAGATGATACTTTTAGAATGTTGAAAAAAAAATATTATAGACCAAAAGGAAAAAAAAAAGAATTTCGAGAAGAGAAGAACGGCGATCTTGAGTGCGATTAATCATTTTCTTCCCGTCTAGGTCATTGGCTCGATGACTCCGCCCATTCCGCCGCCGCCGTTACCTCCGGACCCAGCTCCCCTCAACGCTCCGCTGCTCCCGGATCCTCCTCCTCCTCCCCATTCTTCCTCTTCATCCGCTCCCTCCGAGAACGTCCTTCCCGGAGTGGCTCCAGCTCCATTGATGGCTGACTCCCAGCCTCTTTCTTCTGCGTCTCAAGGCTCTCAACCTCCATCCTCTGCGTCTCAGGGTTCAAAGGTGGAATTTAATTGGGCTAAGAATCTTGATTCAGCTTCTCGTTTTCCGGTGCCCACAGCCCCGGTTTCTACATCCGCCGAAGGCAGACCTAGGGTTCGTATTCCTAACGGGATTTTCGAGCGAGGTGCTAAACTTCACAGTGACTACATTGTGGGAATATTCTATGGTAAAGCCCCCTCTTATGGTAAGATATGGGGAGTCCTGAACTACTTATGGGGCAAAGACAGAAGGGTTACAATTAATCACCTGTCCAAGAATGCCTATTTATTCTACATCCCTTCACCAACGCTTCGTAACCGTATCTTGCAGCATGAGTTATGGAGAGTAGGGGATTCTCCGTTTTTTGTCACTAAGTGGAAGTCGGAATTCAGCACAAATCCGCCGTCTCTCGATAGAGCTCCGGTCTGGGCCACGGTCAATAACATTCCGTTCGACTTAATCACTCCGGAAGGTTTAAGCAATGTTTGTATTCCTTTGGGTCGAGTTGTTGATTCGAAGCCCTTCACTAGTATTTCATCAGCGGAGGTCAAAGTTATTGTGGATCTTACTAAACCTCTCCCGCCTGAGATAGAGCTGGAATGTGAGGATGGTAGTGTTCTTCTCCTTAAGGTCACTTACCCTTGGTTGCCTCCATTGTGCTCGTTTTGTGGTGAAATAGGTCACAAGGAGGCTCTATGCCCATCTGCCCCTCACCGTGCAAAGAACCAAGATAAGCAGAAATCTACTCCAAAGAAGTCTCACAGACCAAATTCATCGCCTCCAAACCAGGAATGGCGTCAAGTTCCTCCTACTGCTAAGCCAATGGAAAAGCCTCAAGAGCAGGGAACTAGCGCCTTTTCCTATGATGGCTCTCTTGACTCTTCTGCTCTTCACAAAGATAAGCATATAATGGGTGGACCTCCTCCCCCCTCTGACGCAATTGCTCTTCAAAAGGTTAACCAGGAACTGAGTCTTGGGATGGGATCTTCTACTTTTGGTTGTCTTGCTCTGGCTGCATTGCCTACTGATATTCCTACAGATACTGAACCCGTCTCAGACGGTTTTGCTATGCAATCTACTTCTTTGGCAGCAAATAGTTCAATGGAAACAAGTTCAGCGGAAGATGGCTTCACCAAGGTTTCCCCTAAGTCGGCGCACAGGGGCTTGGTGGAGGCTAAAGAACTTCTGGTTGTTACTTCAAATGCTTTTGAGCTGCTGCAGTGTCAGAATAATAATAAAGAGCCACCAGAGGGGAACAAGATTACCCTTTCTACTGATTTCTCGCCTTCTTCTTCAGCCGCTTTAAACAGGAAGCAGAAGAAGCGAAAACTTCGTAATTCACCTGTCTCAGGTGGTATCCTTTCACTTGGCTGGAAGGATGATCACTCCAACAATTAAATCCATGTCAGAAACTTTTTTTTGGAACGTGAGAGGCTTAAATGACCCATCAAAGCATAGCCCGTTATCTTCTTGGCTGTATAGAAGGTCAATTCTTTTTGGGGCGTTTTTGGAGACTCATGTTGAGGAAGCAAGCAAGCACTTTATTTTGTCTTCTATTGGATCAGATTGGACACTGATTGATAATTACTCACACTCAGGCTTGGGGAAAATATGGATCATCCACAAGCCTTCAATAAAAATTTCAGTGTTATTCAAAGACCTTCAGTCTATCACGTGTGAAGTGGAATTGGTGGATGGTGTGGTTTTCTACTACACAGCTATTTATGCATCAAATGATGAGGCGGAGAGGAAAGAGCTCTGGTTATCTCTAAGAGACACTTCAGTTTCTTTTGGTCTTCAGGATAAAGCTTGGCTAGTAATGGGGGATTTTAATGAAATTCTTCACCCTTGTGAAACTTCTAACCAGAGTATCGTGAGGACTACTAGAGGCATGAGAATGTTTGGCGATTGTCTTCAGGATTTGGGGTTATTTGATCTACCATGGTCAGGGCCGCAATTCTCTTGGTTAAACAACAGACCATCGGCGCCCGTGAGTAAGAAATTGGATAGGTGTTTGGCGAATGGTAGCTGGTTAATGAAGTTCCCGTCAAGCCATGGGTTATTTGAGGCCCCTGAGTTCTCTGATCACTCACCTTGCTTCATTAAGTTCAAATCTGATCCTCCAAGATTTGGTACTAGACCCTTTAAATTTTACAATCTTCTTCTAAAGCACCCCTCCTTCCTGGACACAGTAGCGGAGGCTTGGGCTATCTCAGGGAACTTTGCTTTATCTTTAAGAGAGTTTGGGTTCAAACTCAAAAAGTTGAAATGTCCTATGAAAACTCTTCTTAAAGATAATTATAGTGAGATTGAGAAACGGGTTGCAGTGGCTTATGATGATCTATGTTTCAAGCAACTCCTTGCGCTGAATGATCCCTCATCGTTTAATATTCAAGCAGAGCTGGACGCTAGAGATTCTTGGTCTTCACTCCGTCTTGCCGAACACAGTTTCTTCCTTCAGAGATCGAGAATAAAATGGTCGTGCTATGGAGACCATAATACTCCCTTCTACCACCGAGTCACTCAAGTAAGGAACTCTGGTAACGCTATTAAGTTTCTCTTATATCCTGACGGCTCCAGAACTAGTTCTCTGGAAGAGGTTCATCAGCTGGCTATCAACCATTTCGAATCCATTCTATGCTCGGTCAGAGGTGCTTTCTGTCCTGAACTTCCAGAATTCTTGGGTGCTTTAATTGTTCTGAAATGCTCTGATCTACAAAGATCTCAGTTCCTGCTACCTTTCTCACAGGAGTTGATCCAGAGCACTTTGTTTAAAATGAAAAAAAACAGAACTCCGGGGCCAGATGGCTTTCCTGTTGAGTTTTTCATTGGTACTTGGTCAATTCTGGGATCTGAGTTCTCTGCTTCAGTTCAAAAGTTTTTCGAGCTCAGCTTCATGCCATCTTCTCTTAATGCGACTTCCCTGATTTTGCTACCTAAACGCCCAGGAGCCGAAACTATTAAGGAGTTTAGGCCAATAGCCTGCCTGAATACCCAGTACAAACTGATCACCAGGCTGCTTTCAAACCGTATAAAAGATGTCTTGCCTGGCCTAATCCTGCCTAACCAAACGGCTTTTGTTGCTGACAGGCTCTTGCTTGAAAATGTTTTGTTGGCTTCTGAAGTTGTCCAGGGGTATCACAGGCTCTCAGATAGCCCAAAAATTACTCTAAAGATTGACATAGCAAAGGCTTTCGATTCAGTGAGGTGGGACTTTGTCTTAAGCACGCTGGAAGCTTATTGCATCCCTCAGGAATTTATCTCTTGGATCAGGACTTGCATCTGTTCTCCATCCTTTTCGATCAGTATCAATGGAGTCTCTTCAGGCTACTTTAAAGGCAAGACGGGACTGCGTCAGGGGGACCCGCTATCTCCTATTCTCTTTGTTATGATGATGGATATTCTCTCCTTAATGCTTAATAAGGCTGCGGCTGCGGGATCTTTTGTTTATCATCATGACTGTTCTCATTTGGAGCTTACTCACTTGTGTTTCGCTGATGACTTATTAATCTTTCTGGAAGGATCAGTGGACTCCTTAATGGGGGTTTTGAAGGTTCTGACAGAGTTTGAACACATGTCTGGCCTGGCGGTTAATATTGATAAAACATCTATGTTCTGCTGTGGAATTCCAGATGATACTATTCAGCTAATTGCCTCTAGGTTCAATCTTCATCGTGCACCACTGCCTATTCGATATTTGGGTCTTCCTCTAAGTTCCAAGAAGCTCTCAGTAAAGGACTATGATCCCCTACTGCTGCAGATCAAAATGAAACTCGGCTCCTGGACATCAAAGACCTTAACAATGGCAGGGAGGTTAACTCTAATCTCTTCTGTTATCTCGGGCATAACAGGTTTCTGGATGTCTGCATTTTTACTCCCAAAGTCAGTTCTGCAGAAAATAAATACTCTCTGCAGTTCTTTTTTGTGGCATGGTACTATAGGAATATCTACGGGAGCCAAAGTGGCTTGGGAAGATCTGGCTTTGCCTAAGGCAGAGGGTGGTTTAGGCCTCCGCAACCTGAAATCAGCTAACGAAACTTGCATCCTGAAGCTAATTTGGATGATTTTTTTCAGGGGAGGTTCTCTATGGGTTGCTTGGATGAGAACCAAATATATATCTTCCAACTCTTTCTGGGCACTATCAGAAAAGAACTATGAGTTCTCATGGATGTTCAGAAAAATGCTCTCCCTGCGTCAAAAAGCCTTATCTTTTATCAGAATTGAGATCAAAAGCGGAGATTCAACTTTCTTCTGGTGGGATCCTTGGACCCCATTTGGAATTCTAAAACATTTCTTGGGTTCTGAAACATCCCTTGGCATCCCTCCCAGTGCAACTGTAGCCGATCTGTTTTATGACAATGGGTGGCAGCTTCCTAATGCAAGATCAGAAAATCAGGTTTTGCTCCTCTCTTACATCTCTACTTTGCACTTGACAACAGGTTCTGATCAACCGGTCTGGATTGTTAATCAAACAAAGAGCAAACACTTCTCCTCCAAGCAGGTCTTTAATGCCATCAGAAGGTCAGAACCTCAAAAAAATTGGGCTCCTCTGGTATGGCATAAAGCTTCTATTCCTAGGCATTCCACTACTACGTGGTTATTCATTCTGAATAGGAATCCAACTTTCGATCGACTGGTATCTTGGAATATAGATTTGGAACCCATTTGCTTGCTTTGTGGGAATGGTGATGAATCTAGAAATCACCTCTTTTTTGAATGCTCTTTCTCGTCAATGGTGTGGAGTTCTTTACTTCGAAGGTTTCACTTATCTTCAGTGCCTTTGGGGTGGTCAGATATTTTACAGTGGCTGCCGCATGCCCACACGGATTCTATGGTTATTTTGGCTATTCTTCAACTGTGGCAAGCAGCAATATATGAACTCTGGAAAGAGAGGAACAGGCGGTTACATGATGGTCTGACTTTGCCGCCTGCTCGTATCATGAGATACATATCTGATGCTCTGAGGGATAAGTGCTCTGCATTACTATCCTTAAGCCACCCGCTTGGTCCCCGTCTAGCTCGGTTCTGGTTTGATCCGCCATAATCCTTGCTTTGCTGATCCTTCTTAGATCCTATCATTATCAGTGTTTTATCTGATCCATCTCTCCTCTTCTTATATATTGTAATATGGTGCTTGCTTGCCTCTTGTACTAGCTACTTTCTTTATTAATGAAAACCCTTTAACACAAAAAAAAAACTTTTAGAATGTTTATACTTTTTTTATTTCAGTTGATAAAGTTTTTAGTAGGATACAAGAGCTACGGGCTACTCCATTGGAAATTCTAGACCAGTATCTACGCACTATAAATGTATAGAAATTGTAAAAACTGGTGAGAGAAAGGAGATTCTCATCTAAAGAACTCAACAAAAATATGGGAGATACTTTGGTACAATGTGTTGCATAGTAATTTGTTCACTTTATTTTGATTATTTAGAATATAATTATTAATTAGATTATATTAAAAATAATAATAATTTATTTATGAGATATTTTGGTTGAGATTTTAATGGATAAAGATGCTCTAACATGCAACTTATTTAGCTGATAACGATCAAAGATGTTATACTTAAGTGCAGTTTACAGTCCCTAGATTCGATTGCATGCAGCGACATAAAACTATAAAAGAGACTGAGATCACAGCACCATGTGATTCACTAGACTAATTAATCAAATATTTTTCCCAAATAGATTAGTACTTATATTGTTGTCAGTATTATTACTCGTTGATCTTACTATAACAGTGGCTCGGGGGAATGCATTTGGATGATAAACCATTTGCTCCCTATATTTTATAAATAAAGTAACAATTATTAACTAACAATTTATTAATACAAACACCACTTCCAAGTGTAGTCCATGTGATCATGGACGATCAAGTAGAAAAGAAAAACAGAAGTACTATAATTAAGTTGGGAAAAAGGTTCTTGGGATAAATTACTATATGCTTGCTTTGGTTGTTTGTATATATTAATATACCATAAATAGTAAATTTGAGCCCTAAATTTCCAAAGTTTCAACATTACAAAATTATAAAAGTTTACTGTGTGGAAATTAACTATATTAGGGGTTATAATGGTGCACTGACTGACTGTCTGCATGTGAACTAGCGGGAGCAAACAGTCTTCTTGAATTAATCAATATACCAACTAATTTATAATCATGAAAGGAAATGTACTAATAGTGTCAATAATATATACTAGCAAACATATAATAGAGATCCATCTAACAGATCACTATCATAACTACAAGCAAAATCAAATAATTATGAGGATGAAAAAGTATCATCTATCTATAAATCATGAAATATAAATGTATCAACATGTTAATAATACTAACAAACTTACAACAGAGATCCATATGACAAACCACTATCATAATTACTAGCAAAAATCAAGTAATTATAAGATGAAAATATATCAAATATCTATAAATTATGAAATATATATAAATGTATCAATAATGTCAATAATACTAACAAACATACAACAGAGATCCATTTGACAAACCACTATCATAACTACTAGCAAAATTAAATAATTAACATCTAATTCCAACTCTGTCACAAACTATGAAATTTACGTCTCATCATGCATATAGCAGCTGAAAAAACATTATACATACACATGCACCGACAGATGGGAGAGATGCATTACCATAATTTAAAATTTTGTGTTAGAAACATACTTCAACGTTTAGTCTAAGGAATATTATTAGCCAGTTGACAAAAAGTAATAGATATTCGAGTAAATTTATCGACCTGATATTCTTGTAAATTCATTCAATTGAACAATAATAAAAAAATACTTTTTTTGTTATTCAAATATTTACATTTACTAATTGTAGGATAGTCTGAACTATGTTTCTTCAACCCACGCGATAAGCCATCAGCCACTTAACAACTATAAATTGGTTTTCAATAGTTATAATGTTAACCTTGTATAAAATCAATTAAACAGATTAAATATTTGCTACAAATGTACAACTGCAGAAGTACCTCAGTCAGTACATTATTAACAAATAAGCATAAAGATAATTAATTTTTTAGCAGTCAACCACTCCGACCTTTCTGACATGACCTACTTTGTACCGACTTGACCGAAACATGAAATTTTCACAGATTATATGATTTGATCATATTTGGTAATATTGATCTCAGCATCTGTTTTTAGGAGATAAAAAAAACATTCAAAAAATATATTCAAAAATAGAATATACTATATGATTTGTTACTGACTTACTGTGCTCGTATTCAGACGAAGGCATGGGGTTTGGGACGAAGACAAAAAGAGGCATCACCTGCACATGTGTACAGCAGAGATGGCTGTGCTGTAAAGACAATTATTTCAACTAATAACATTACCACTAATTTTCTAAATATTTTTGTTAATTATATTCTATAACGATGACAAAAATATAGAAATCATCTTCAACTATTTTATTTGGTAGATTTACAGAAACAAAATGTATATGCTCTATACCATTGAAATCTGCTTACGAATAAATCCCCCCATGTGCTCCCTTTGTCTACATGCGTCATGAAAACAAAAGTCTATAAATTATTTTGGATATAATTCGCAAACCTATCATTACTTTCCACGTTCATAAATCATAAAATATAAAGGCATTCAATTATACAAACCCATATCTATGTCTCTTTCTTCTTATGCTAACTAATCATGTAGGAATGATCTCGATCGTAATCTAAGCGACGAGGCGAAGAGGTAAAGGGACAAACTTTTACATAATCTTGATTCACACAAAACAAAACAATCTTTAAAAAAAAAGAGTAATGTGAATTCGGCAGCAATTAAACAAAATAACCGATATATTAACTGCCTTGCGCTTTAAAATATTTTAATTCTATAAAGATGATATACAAATCATGTGCATTTGCAGTATTTTAAATCTGTTTTCAGTTTTCATTTTATAAATTAAGTATTCACTTATAAAAATAATAAATTACGAGGAAAAGCGTGTGTCTCATAACAATTAAATGAAATAAGTTGTTCCAAATGATTTGGAGTTCACTTTTATTATTTGAACAATTAAATGGTCTTGAAAAAGGAATTAAAATGATATTTTTCTCATTGCCAAAGTAATGTTCCACATCTTCTTTCTGTTAGACTGCTTTCATCAGGGCTTCTTCCATATTTACTTTACGGCTTCTGGTTTATGGATTAGTTTTTTACTTTTTTATCATCTTTTTTTAGTTAGGTATCCGTTAAATTTCTTTTATATTTTTAGCACTGGGGAAATATTTTTAATATTTACTGGTTCATGGTTCTGTAAGGAAAATGTAAGTTGTCGGTTTATGTATGAACGGTTATATTTCACATGTTTTAATATAATTTAAATGACAAAGAAAACCAATTTTCCACATCAAATTTTCAAAGTCAAGGAGATGGACTAAACTGAAACGGCTTCAGGATATCAAATTACCTAAACACATCGATTTTGGTGATTATTATATTTAATATAACCCTTAAACCTTTTTAATATGAAAATAAGATTCAACTGTATCAAAAAAAAAGATTCAACTGTATCTTTAAGCTTAAAAAAATAATGAAATAAAGCAAATACTACAACATAGCGTAAAAATCAATAGTTGACATTTTAATATAATTTTCTTAGGGAAACAAAAATTAAAAGGGGGGAATATTATGGTATAAATACAAGGTTAAGTTTCCCACAATCCTCACAACAAAATCTAATTAACAAAAACAGAGTCGTCTCCGACTTTTCAAAAACAGAGCCATTTTCCTTAATACACATCTCTCTCTTACCGATCTGAAATGGCCGTTCCTGTCATTGATTTCTCCAAGATCAACGGTGAAGAAAGAGAGAAGACACTCTCTGAAATCGCTAAAGCTTGCGAAGAATGGGGATTCTTTCAGGTTCGAAACCTTAAAAATTAAAACTTTGTCCCTCTGTTTCTCTCTGTTTTTAACGAGCTTATCACTCTGTCTCTGTGTAGCTGGTGAACCATGGGATTCCACTGGAGCTTCTTGATAAGGTGAAGAATCTAAGTTCAGAGTGCTACAGAACAGAGAGAGAAGAAGCATTCAAGACCTCAACACCCGTGAAGCTGCTAAACGAACTCCTTCAGAAAAACTCTGGAGAGAAACTCGAAAACGTTGACTGGGAAGATAACTTCACTCTCTTAGACCATAGCGAAAACGAATGGCCATGCAACACCTCTGTCTTCAAGTAAACTCACAATCTCTCTCAAACCCATTTTCAAAAATCAAAACTTTTTCTCATTTTGTTTCCTTCACAAAAAAAAAAAACAGAGAGACGATGGTAGAATACAGAGGAGAAGTGAGGAAGCTAGCGAGCAAGATGATGGAAGTGATGGATGAGAACTTGGGTTTACCCAAAGGTTACATAAAGAAAGCTTTTAACGAAGGGATGGAAGATGGAGAAGAGACGGCTTTCTTTGGAACCAAAGTCAGTCATTACCCACCTTGTCCTCGTCCAGAGCTCGTCAATGGCCTTCGAGCTCATACTGATGCGGGAGGTGTGGTTTTGCTGTTCCAAGACGATGAGTACGATGGTCTTCAGGTGTTGAAAGATGGAGAGTGGATTGATGTTCAGCCTTTGCCTAATGCTATTGTTATCAACACTGGTGATCAGATTGAGGTTCTTAGCAATGGAAGGTAACATCTTAAGGCTTCAAGTTTCATTTTTTATCATATCAAATATTTTTTAATTTTTTAAAAAAATAATTCAAGATTGGATTTGAATTTTTGAGATACTTTTCTCCGCATATAATTTTTTATTATATTATAACTTAAGACCATACATAACTAAAAGTATAAATTATTGATATATAAGCTATATGCTAACAGTGTTCAAAAAAGCTATATGCTAAAAACGGTATAAAGAAATAAAATTCACGACTTCAAATATTTTTAAATATACATTTTTACTAAATTAAAATTTAAATTGGTCTATCAGATATTTTCGGTTGTATTTTGTTGGACCGGTTTGGTTTATCTCATTATCTGGGATTAAACATTTATAGCTTCATTTTCATTCAGAATAAAACCGGTTTTAATAAAATACATTTTGAGATTTTGGGTTTTAGATTTTAAACCAAGATGGATTTGGCAGGTACAAGAGTGCATGGCACAGAGTGTTGGCCAGGGAAAAAGGAAACCGGAGGTCAATAGCTTCCTTCTACAACCCGTCGTACAAGGCAGCCATTGGTCCACCGGAGATGAAGACAGCGGAGGAGGAAGGAAGTGAGAAGAAGAAGTATCCAAAGTATGTGTTTGGAGATTATATGGATGTCTATGCAAACCAGAAGTTCATGCCTAAGGAGCCTCGTTTTCTAGCTGTAAAGACTCTCTAAAAATGTTACTATCACTGTTTCTTCCTTGCCTTCATGTTGTATTATTTTCATTTAAGTTATAAATGCCAAGTTTAATAATTGATAATTTGGCATCTGCTTTTCTGGCTTTGTATTTTTTCCTTTTTCATGTGATTTTGAATCTTTGTTGCCACTTGTGTTTAGTTTTTGAATATAAACGTATATGCACTTTTCTTTGTCTCCTTTGTAAGCTAAACTTATATCCTTGTTTTTATTCTCATCAAATAATGGAGCAACAGTCATAAGAATGCCTGCAACATTGCAGAAACTATCTATGTCGACATATGATTCATAACTTTTTGATGTAGCTAGTCATAAGAATGTTATTAATCCATAAATATCCATTTCTGACCATACTTGCCTGGTAATTAACAGCAGCGAAAAACAAGCTTCTTTTGACAATAAAAAAACTTTATAATTTGTACACCGGAGGGAAAGAGGAAGGACTTCCTCTACTACTTTGAAGAAAATAAAAAAATTATGACTAGACGCAAAACTAGAAGATGCATTAAAGTTACAAACAAAGGCAAGGCTAGAGCCAGGCTTCGACTACAGAAACTAAGCCAGAGTGTGCTTTAACTTGGCAGGTTGAGGTCCGGGGGAGCCTGTGTCTGCTGCTGCTTCAGAGCCAGAACAATATCTTTCTCTATGGACAGGTGATGAGATTCTTCAACACTCTTTTCTGTCTTTCTTCTGGCTGCCTTTGCTTCTGCAGAAGAGCTTGAGGATCCCTTTAGTTTCTCATGTTGCTGCTTTGACTTGTCCAGTGTAGGTTGAGTGGTGACTAAGGAAGCGGTGGTTGCGCTTGGGACAACAACAGCACCTGTTGTTTTATCTCCAACACTTGAAGCCTTCTCTGGAAAAGCAGTACCCTCTGGTTTTGGTAGCGTCTGCTTCCTCTTCGTCATCTTCCCTTGACCCTTACAATAAGAAAAGAGCTGATAAATGACCACACTGCAGAGAGATTTGCTGAGATCATGGAAGCAGTCTATGATCATACCATCTCCTTGCCATGATTTTCATACAATGCTCTCCGCCTTTCCTTTGCTCGGCAAATGGCACGCTTGATCCCATGATTGTCCATTAACCTATTTGGCCAGAGTTCAGCTAACTGGAGTATGAAATATATCACAAAAGAAACTCAGTTATGATAACCAATACTAAAGTTCAAGCAAGGTTCTAGTCTAGTGACTTTGAATGAACTTAGAAAGCAAAAAGAACTTACATTTGCATAAAGCTTTCTGATATGTGGACCTGAATCTTCATCCAATCCCTATTATTGCCAAGAAAAAACTAACACTTCAAGTCTGGATCTAACAAGTTGAAAATTAAAACACTGTTATTGTAAGGTAGTCAGAAAATTGAAAAAAATGTTAATTACATCAACGAAGATGTCATATAGATCACATAGTTTGTCCTCCATCGCTGCATCCATGACAAACTTCTTCTTCGTAGGTGGACCACCATCCTGAAAATCGTCTGATGTTCCAGCCTCTTGATTGGTTGCCTGTGACAAGAACAAGAGTATCTATCTAAATCCAACAACAGAGACAAGAACAAAATTATATTTGTAAAAGCACCGGATAAGAAAACCAAATTTGAAAAGCAAATCAGTTGAGTAGGAAGAGAGAGAGAACCTGGGATTCCATCAATGTAACTTGTGTTTTCAACATCTCAACAACTTCATTCTTGATACGTTGAAATTTATTATCTTTTTCTCGATTTGCAGAGTCTCCGGAATCAATCATGATTTTCAAGTTCCTCTGTAACAACAAGCATTATAATCTTATGCCTCAGTAAGAATCACAACTCCATTCAAAATAACAAGTCTCTCTGTATACATGATCCCAAAAGAGGTGACTAATTACCTTCAGCGATCTAACTTGTATTAGGTGACCAACAATGCTCATGAGACGATTAATTAACTCTCCTGACACATTCCCTTGGCTCGCCTGCTACAGTCAAAACAAAATCTCAATACATCTGGAAGACTTTCAAAAGAGAAAAAAAGGAACATACACAAGAGTTTAATAATTACCGCAATCCTAGCAACTTTAGCAATCTTTGATTTTACATCTCCTGGCAATCTCCTCTTCACTGCTTGGGATGAGGTGGTATCAGCATCTTGATTCTCAGTGGCAGCAGGAGGCCTTGCTGCAATAAAATTGTACATTACAGTTTGCTAAAACGGTATTTAAATTGCCATGGACGTAGTGAAGTAAGTGCTTGACAAGTTGAAACTCACATTCAGCGACCACCTTCTCCAGTTCCCTGAAGGCTTTCTCAAGTGTTGAGGTTTTAGGCCTGGCGTTAGAACCGCCTTTTCTCTGAATAGATTGTCTGCTTACTGTTGCACTGTCAGTGTTTTCCTTCTGGCGGACTACTGTTGATTTAGCCAAAACATCTGGCCGAGATTTTCCTGGCAGTGGTGAATTAGATTGCTGATGAGCAGTTTTGTTGCTGTGCTTCAGATAAAGGGCCGCGCCAGAAGACTCAGCTGCCTTTGACCTCGGACTTAGACCTAGAGCGTTTCTCAGCAGATTCGCTTTATTATCACTATGCTGCTTCACATTTTCCAACGATAAGGAGTCATTGCCGCTTTGCGGTTTCAAAGGAGAAACCGAATCCTGCACTGTCTTTGAATCACTGGACTTTTTCTTCAGAGAGGGCCCAGAAGCAGCTGACTGATCCTGGAATTTCACATTCATGTTTTCAAAAAGTTATTTGCAAGCAGTGTTTTGCAAGAAATGGTACTACTACCTTTCCCCCATCCGTCTTAGCCATCTTGGCTTGTTTTTTGGATAAATCAACAACATCGCCGCTAGGTTTTGCTGACTCTTTCCTTTGCCTTTTCTTTGGTTTCTGGTTTGATGTTGTTGCTGTCGACGGTTCACTGTTGTGGAAAAGAATCACAGTTTTAGATAAACTGGTAAATGGAAGATAGCATATGCATAGAGAAACTGGGAAACATGAATCCTATCTATAATCAGAGCCCACACTGGTATTTGTTGGGAAATTAAGAGGAGAAGAAACTTACATCTGTTCTAACTTCCCTTTGTTGACAAAAAATCCATCATGTTTAATTTTGGCATCATCAACTTCAAAATACTCATCCTACAATGCAAAAAAAAAAAGAAAGATGAATGATGAGTCAGATATCAAGATACACTTTGATCACATGAGAAAAAGCAACATATGAAGGATACATATATACTGACCAATTCAACGTCATCAATGAATGAATCTTCAGTGTCATACTCGTCATCATCCGGAGCGCCATCTAACTCTTCCCCATCACTACTATCTCTCCCCTACAAATTCATTTACTGAAGTAAGTATAAAAAAAATCAGAAAACTGTGAAAGAGTAAGTGCTAACGCAAGGTCTGAAAACTATTCTGAGTAACAAGTTAAAAACAATCACCTAAACAAATAGACAATTTGGTGAGAAAAACATACCATGTAGAGCCTTTCGATCTTCTCAATAACGGCGTTGAAACGATTAGAATGAGGTTGGTCGACCATTTCACCTTCTGCTGGTGCCTCCTGCATTTGATATTATCAATAAAAACATTATAAACTCATATGATATTGGAACTTTAAAGAAAACCACAAGCATCTCATTTATCCTACAAATGAAAAAAAAAACGATCACCATTTTCATATTAATCTAGTTAAAAAAAAGGGTTGCAACGATGTAACTAGCAATGCAACCCCAGAAGCAAACCCAATGCCAAGGAGCAATGACACAGCACAATTCACTTCACCAAGACTTACAGAGATCTTCCCGACCAACTCGTTTAATCCGACAATTAACAAAGTTAATCCGACAAGAAAAAGAGTTATTCCGACAAACAGTTAAACTAGTGAGGGTTCTGTCTAAATGAACCAGAATGTTCCTAAAAAAACAAATTCAGGTCCCAGGAGGAGACAAGACAAGAGACAAAGGTTGGTTCTTTTGAGACAAAGGTTGGTCCTTTTGATGCATATAAGTGTCAAAATCTATGCAAATGCAAAAAGCTACGAACTACTCACGGGTGCAAGGTGAGGAGACTCGAGATTAGGGTTATTAGCATTAGGAACCGGGTGGTCGGGCGCCGATGAACCATAGCTGCTCTTGCTAGCCTCCTTCATAAGCTTCTTCCACGAAACGTACGTCGTCTCGCCTCGCCGGAGTTCCACCTTGAGTAGTTTCCGATCAGCGGCAGCTAATAACTTCGGAGAGGTCCTCGACGATTCGCCGTCGGTGGTGGTGGCCTTGTGTTCCCCCATGGAGAGTGATTGGGTCGGGTCAGAGGTAGAGAGAGACCCCCAGATCGGAGAAGACGCGACTTTTGGAGAAAGAACCAGGTTAGAGCCCCGATTGGGCATTCGGTTAGGAACCGAAGTTATAAACCGATCGGTTAATTAAAAATTTCGTCAGTTCCCGGTTCATCCGCCAACCAAAAACCGACCAGTTTGAGCCCAAATAAATCAAATAAACTGAAATAAACCGAATCAACCAAAATCTATACATCATATTTTTGGAATAAACTGAATTATAAACCAATGTTGGTTCAGTTTGGAATAATAATAAAATTCAAAACCGAAACCGAGAAATATATCTCGGTTAACTTTGGTGACATTTTTCCAAAACTGAAAATTCGAAAAAAACTAAAATTGTTACGAGGATCTTTGAGTATGACCAAGAACACGATAACTTTCTCCTGCCAGATTTCAAACAATCTCATTTATATGAACGTATAAACAACTCAAACAAGCTTGAAATATACGGATGTGGTTTGGTTGTTCGTTTATTTTGACACTAGCTCAAAATTTCAGTATTTTCTTTTAACACCAAACTTTTTTATGACATTTTAATATCCTAGATTATAGTACTTGTTGCAAATTTTCCAAAGAGCTATTAACGTGGACATGAAAACCACCGGTTTAGCCGGACAATCCACCGTAAAAGCTGAAAAAAATCAGCCTCTTTTGTTAAATCACAAAACAGAGTTCCAACATAAGCTGTTGTCTTTAGTAGTATCATACTATCATTAAGCCAGGATATGTCTGTTTGGTTTCTCTCCTGATCAAAAGACGCAAACAAACTAACTCGCATTTCTTTATTACATTAAATACAAACATATCATTTTATTGTCTTTATACATTAAATACAAAGTTGTTTAAGGAAAAAAATATTGAACCATAACATATCATTTTACATGTCTTTACTACATTAAATACAAAGTTGTTTAAGGAAAAAAAGATTGAGCATATCATTTTACATGTCTTTATTACATTAAACAGAAAGATGTTTAAGGAAAAAAGATTGAACCATAACATATCATTTTATTGATTTAGATCAAACATACATAGAGAATATATTATTTAAATATGAATTTCAGTTGGTGGTGTTACATTGGTGTCTGATCTCTCCCTCGACACCAACCTTCACTCCTATGGATCCCATCTTCACCATTGCTTTAGTGAATTCCGAGAAGAAACGACCCTTGAGAGTCGTGTTACCGGATAAGAAGGAGTCAACGATGATCTTTGTGTCCCTGTCTTGATACAGAGCAGAATCAGACTGGATGACTCCTCTTCCCTTTTTGATGTTCTGGAAGATATGCTCATCAAACTTCAACGAGCTTCCCAAGTCTAGGGGAAGCCTCACATTCACATCCCCACCTTGGGGGCATGTCGACCTCAGCATTTTGAAGAATGCTGGGTCTAATGTGGGATCGTCAGAGTCTAGACGCTGAGCGACAAAGAAACAGGCGACTGTGCCTATTGTATGTGCACCTAAGAAATATATAAGTTTAATTAGTAATGAATTGTGGAGATAGATTAATTAGAATAATAGTATAGCTTACCAGCACTGAGAATGACAACTTCTGCTGAAAGGCCCTTCTCTCTGAACTTCGACTTCAACGTCTTGATTGACTCTTGAGGATCTGGCAAGTTTGCTGCCTTTGTCTTTTCAGCAGTCAGGCCATCTCTCCGACCTGTTGGGACCTCATAATAAGGTCCTCTTGCCTGTTCATCCATATAACATGATCAGTTTCATCCCAAAGAAAGAAATAACAGAGACATACACTTTCAGTTTCGGTGAATGCCACAGAGATATAATTAGAGCTGAAAGAATTTATTATCAACATACTCTTGTAATATATATATATATATATATATATATATCATTTTGTTTTGGTAAAATATATATAGTAATTGAGTATTCTCTCTTTCTTTGGTCGCAAGTTAAGTGTTTACCGTAACGACAGCGTCTCTAGCAGCAAGAGCAACGATGTCAGCGCAAGACACAACTCCTGGACACACCTTCTCAGTGGCAGCTTTGGCTTCATCGATGATTTCAAATCCTCCCACCCCTGCGTTTCCCACTGCGGAACTCTCATCCTCCCCACCATCTCGTTTTATCAATATTGAGGCGTGATGTAGATAAATATTTGGGATATTTCCAAATATTTATTATTTATTTTATTAATTATTTAGATAATTATCTTTATTGTTTTAGGGTTTTCTGGTTTTATTATATATAGCCGTCTAGGCTTGCGTTTGTATTCAGTTTATGAGTTTATTAATAAAATTGAGAGTTCTCTCTTTAATCCTTGTTTTCGGTAGATCATTGGTGATCTCAACGAATCTAAGAAGACTTTGATCCTAGGTATTCTCAGAATCAATAGGATTCATTGTGTTATCCTAGTTTTCCGGATATTCTCAGAATCAACGGATCTCTAGTCCTATCCTACAAATCTTCCGCTACATCAGGTGGTATCAGAGCCGCGTTTCTTTGATTTCTTAATTGAAGAACGATTCTGGAATCATGTTGAAAAGGAACATCTATTTTTGCGCAAAAGAAAACTTGTTTTCTAAAAGCGAGAACACCGTTTACATCGATATTGTTGGTGATCCAATATTCGATATCTATGATGATATTGTTACGGAGGACAGTGACGAATCTGTTGCGTGTCATGTTATAAATTCTATTTGTGATGACCATAAAAACGATTTCATCAAAGTTGCAGAGATGGGCGATGGACATGTGGTGGTTGTCTGGGAAGATGGATTCGTGACTACCAAGAATCTCCATGTCATCTCGACAAAAGACGTCACATATATATTCAACAGCACTAGAAGCCAATCAGATGTCTCTTTAGGGTTTCTGAATAAAAAAAGAGGTTTCATGCAAATTATGGAGTCTTGGGCTAAAGACAATACGTGTCTTATAATTTGTTCGGAGATGAATAATAAGAAGGCCAAGAGATACCGATGGAACAGTCACCAAAGAATAAGATTACATGTGAAGATTTCAAGTCTTGAAGATTTTGAGATCGAGGACTACGGTTAAGATTCGAGGACGAATCTCTTCAACCCGGAGAGAATGATGTAGATAAATATTTGGGATATTTCCAAATATTTATTATTTATTTTATTAATTATTTAGATAATTATCTTTATTGTTTTAGGGTTTTCTGGTTTTATTATATATAGCCGTCTAGGCTTGCGTTTGTATTCAGTTTATGAGTTTATTAATAAAATTGAGAGTTCTCTCTTTAATCCTTGTTTTCGGTAGATCATTGGTGATCTCAACGAATCTAAAAAGACTTTGATCCTAGGTATTCTCAGAATCAATAGGATTCATTGTGTTATCCTAGTTTTCCGGGTATTCTCAAAATCAATAGGATTCATTGTGTTATCCTAGTTTTTTGGTTTCTTAATCAAAACTCGATTCTAGATCATGGAGAGTTTGTTCGTGGAAAGCGAAGAAATAGTTTTTAGAGATATTATTGGTCCTGCCATCTATGATCGATATGGTGAAGACATGATAATATACAATACGGTCGATTTGATATTGTACAAGGATGCGTTCAAGTCCACAAACAAGCCCGTGAGAGACTGTTTTGGTCTTGTCAAAATTCAAATATCAAAGTTCGAAGAAGATAATTGGTCTACACTTAAAGCACTGTACGGAGTTCAAGACGTTTTGGAATCTTCATACAAATTTGCTATGAAGTTCAAAAGGGAAAGTAGGCAGTTGATTGTGCCACGTGATGTAATTGTTTCTTGGCAAACAAAAAGGTTTCACACAAGGGATCAGTATATTCGATGGCTTGAAGACTTTTACATATGGAATGGAAGAAGAAAATTAATTGAAGATTACGGTTAAAATTCGAGGGCGAATCTTCTCCAACCCGGAGAGAATGATGCAGAGAGAATATTTAGGAAATATTCTTAGTATTTTAATTATTTGATTTATTTATTATTAGGATATTTCTCTTTAATGGTTTAGGGTTTTTATGTTTTCTTATATATAGTCTTTTATTTTCAACTTTGTATTCAGTTTATGATTTGATTAATAAAAGTTAAGAGTTTTCTCTTTTGTTCCTTGTTTTCGGTAGATCATAGGTGATCTCAACGAATTTAAGAAGATTTGATCCTAGGTATTCTCAGAATCAATATGATTCATTGTGTTATCCTAGTTTTCCGGGTATTCTCAAAATCAACGGATCTCTAGTCCTATCTTTTAAAACTTCCGCTACATCAAGGCGTCACATCCCTTCAAAGTGAGAAACCAAAAACAGATGTTAAATCTCCCCAAGAACGAAAAAGAGAGAAACAAACTTGTTGTATTAACTAGGCTTACCCCAACGAAGCAGTCGTGGAACTGCAGCCAGAGTAATATCGCCGCGCTTCTTGGGTCCCTCGCCACGCTCCCTTCAACAACGCCGCGGACGATCTCTTCCGCCGATGCACACTCTTCTTTGTAGAACCCCGGCCTTAGCTTCCCCTCTGTGAGAAGTATATTGCCATAAGTAACTAAAAAAACTAGGATAATCGCTATTTTAATCATTGCTTTTGATGTTTGATAATTGATATGATTAATGAGAAATGTGTTTGATTAAGATAATATATATATATAGTGAAAGTGTCATGAAGAACATTAGCTGATGGTGTAAGTGTTAGATACTGACCATTAGGTGTAGTGAGACTGTGAGAGTGTAAGTGTTATTAGGTGAAGAATAGAACATTAGGTAGTGTGTTTAATGAGAAAGCCACCTAATCGAATTAGTAACTAACAAAATTACACTCTTATCCCCAATGACAGAAAGATTCATAACCGTTGTTTTTATGCTTTGTTTAGTTAGTCATTTTCATGTCTTATCTTCTTACCTGACCGTCCTAACAGATTAATTCTGGTAAGATAGTTATAAGTTAAAAATAGAGAAATTGCAGTCTATATACACCAATAACTTGCATATTTGCACAGATGGAATTTTGACTTTTCAGATGGTGTGTATTTTTTTAATGTCCATTCTATCCCTATGGCTCTTGTATAACAATCTTAGATACAATACATTTGCAAATCGTTTATTCCATTATCACCCATGAGGAGAGAGACTACGTATCCTAACCACTATAATCAAACACTTTTCTTTTTGAAATAAACTATTTTTTTCTATCTCTTTGGTTTTTCCGTCGAGACAATATCTTATCTCTTTCAATCCCTTTGATTTTCTGTTGTAGCCATCTTTAATCTTACTCAATCTCATTTTCTTTTCACATTTTTTGGTTGTTCATTTGTGCCGTCCAATAAAAACAAAACCACCATGAACGTCTTTACTTCAAGCTACCTCTTCTCTGCTCCCAAATCATCAAATATATCATGAATCACATCACCTTCGTTGTCTTCCTCTGTCGACGTCGTCATGCTCAGATTCAAGTGTTGCCGTTGTGCTCATCCTCGCTGTCTCTATCTCGTAACAAAAGAGATCGAGCAGGCGATTTCTTCTGTTTTCCAGTACAAGTCCTCCATCTTTGGATATCCTTGAGTTGGTTCCAATATCTTCAAGTGTACATAGCTTCACGAATCAGCCCAGGCTTTCAGATTCTACACTATAAACCCTTTAAGAATTTTCCAAATGGTCCTCATAGACTTACATGTTTTCAATGTTACAGTTCAAGTTACAATATTGAGATAACTAATGCATATTACCGGCTAAATATAACCAAAAAGTCAAGTAAAATTTTAACTGGCTATTTCACAAATTACAACATTAAATGGTATATATTACCGGCTAACTATAACAATGCTAAGATAATTAGTATATATTACCGGCTAACTGAAAAAATTACTAGATAATTAGTATATATTATCGGCTAACAATAACAAAAATAATTCAAGTGCAATGTTAACCGGCTAAACATTTATTTTAATTATTTATATTGTGATTTTTTACTAAGTTAATTTTATGTTTAGCCGGACATGTAAATCTAATCATATGTTTTGTGATTTATTAGAGAGTTTATTTTTTTGTTTATCCGATCTGATACAGATAACAATCATTAACTAATCAAAATAGCCGGTAAATATAAATTAAACACCAGCTAAAGTGCAAAGTATCCAGATAAATCAGAATATAACAATTTTAATTAAATAAAGAAAAATAGTTACAAATTATGCAAAATAGCAGGGACTAGTTTTACAAAAACAACAAATATGGATCCCCTGCCGTGAACTTGCATCAATCGAATTGAGAAGATCCAACCGCTCGAATTGTAGCACTCGATCCAGCCCAAGATGTACAAACTAATCGCTTACTGAAGACAATTATACTTGATTTAATCCACGGTTGAACAACAGAGATGTGACGGCGGCGAGAAGAAAAGGTGCATACACGACAGCGAGAAAAGAATACGCGGACATGGTACCACTATTACGGCGGAGATGTGGTTACAATGGTGAGACGGAAACATGCGAAAAGATAAACTGTTCATGAAAACACCAGTAATCGGAAGAAAAACAACAAAGCAGAAGAGCTTAGAGGTGAAGACATTATGTGTAAGTAAATATAAGTATTTTTCCTTTTATAAAAATATCTTTTTAGTTTATACTTAAATCATTACGTGTATCAGTGTATGTATACAATAATAATACTATGTACTATGTTAACATTTGTACTACCTAATGAAAGAAAGGGGCAAATGGTAAAATACTTCCAGACAAAAAATCTGACAACCATGTTTTCTTGTGTTTTTCTATTTTTGCAAATTTTTCAGTTATTGTGTATTTTTCTTGCAAATGACTCTTAAAAATATTCGAGCTATTAAACCAGTTCAAAGGCTGTAATTAACAAACCTCTAGACTCTAGAGAGAGATATTGTCCGGTATAGACTTAGCGTATTTAGCTTCAATGTGTCTTCTTCTCTTGTAGTGGAATTTGACTTGTTAATGAGCCGCTCAAATCCAAACTCGTACGGTGGAGTTTGGCAAAGTCTTGAAAGCATAAATGACCATAAAGGGACTCGCATACTTTCTCAGCTAATGCTAATGCTTCTTCATCCCATAATGTTCCAGAAAGCCTAACACCTCATCTACCACCTCCATCTCCAACATTTCAGAGACCAATCCATAGATGAGAGATGCAACCAATCCATAAACCAAAGCCAAAGCAGCAACATGAGAAAGTAAAAGGAATCCTCAAGCTCTAGCAACCCTTTAGCAGATAAGAAAAGGCAGTCAAAAGAAAGACAGAAAAGGATGTTGAAGAATCTCACAGAGAAACAGATTGTTCTGGCTCTGAAGTAGCAGACACATCCACAGACTAAGGCACAGATCCACTTGACAAAGTCTGCTTATTTATACACTGGACTAGGAGAAACCTTGGATGCGGCTAAACCCAAGAGAGGTCACAGTGTTGCCATTTTCGGTCTTGGTGCTGTTGGTTTAGCCACTGCGGTAGGTGCTAGAACCTCTGGTGCTGCTAGGATCATTGGTGTCGGTCCCAACCCCAATAGATTCGACGAAAGTAGTTAGAAACTGATCAGTGTTTGACTGTGTCCTTCTTTAATCTAATGTCGTTCACTTATAATGAGTTTGATATGCTTATTAGCGGCTAAAAAAGCTCGGTGTGGTCGAATTTGTGAACCCTAGAGAGCATGAAAAACCAGTTCAAGAAGCCATCGCTGAGATGAGAGGCGGTGGTGTGGTGTGGAGTGCACTGGAAGCATTCAAGCTATGAACTATATGTTCTGTTTCTAAGGTAAAAATGGGCGGTAAATAAATAAAGTTTTTTTTTTAGAATCCTACTTTGGCTTGCTCCTTTGTCCATGATGTTCTTAATTGGAGACTGATCCTAAAAGAATGTTGTTTTTAGCTGTCTATAATAAGTTTCTCGGTTTGTGATGAAACGGCAATCATTGTGGAGCTTATTATTCCTCCCTGCGTGTCTCAAGTTTACTGATTCGAACCTGTGTTGCTTGGTAAAAACTCTGACGTAGTTGTCGCTTTCTTAACGCAGTTCTTTTTGGGTTTTTATGTTGCAGGAGTGAACTTGTGGAACAAGCTCTCCAATCTTCCCGCTAATGAATCACATGTTGCATGCATGTGATGGAAACTTATCTCCAGCTTTGTTAGTCTGAGAATTTCGTGTATCCTGTATTTATTCGAATTGAAAAATACTTTTATGTTTCAGAAATTGATGTATCAGCACGAAAGCTCTCCGTTGCTACTAGTACTTGACAGAAGAGATGACCCGGTTGCTCAATCAGCGTGGACAATATCAGGTTAACTTGACTAGAAGTGTTATTATTGTGCTACTGTATATAATATGTCCAGATGTCGTACCTTTTCGTAAGGTTTTAAGAATAAGATTTGCTCATTTAGCGAGTATTGGAAGTCATTGGAAGTCTTCCAAAAATATGAGCAAGTTGCGAGGCTTCTCCAATACCATATTAAAACCTCACAGATAGCTTATAAGTCTATTTTCCTGGCAGGAAGTGGATTTATCATCAGAAGAAGATGTAGGGCTGGGCAAATAAACCGAACCCGAAAATCCGAACTGAATCTGATCCGATAAAAATGAATCTGAACCGATCCGAACCCGATAGAAATACCGAATGGATCTTATTTTTTGGTATGATGGGTTATGGGTTTTATCCGAACCGAATCCGGACCTAAATGGGTATCCGATAGAACCCGAAATATTTAAATCACAAAAATAAATTCTACCAAACATGATCTTAATTTCTAATATGTATCTAAATTACTTTAAGATATTATTAAACTTCTAAAATAATTATCTATTACATAAAGGTTGATGGTTAAAGATAGCGGTTGAAGCTCGAAGTTTTTAGATTTTGATTTTGTTTTCAAAAAAATAATGTTTCTCATTTCATAAAAACTTAGTTTTTGTTTTATACTTTCATTTATTTGATTTTGTTTCTATTAATAACTTTGTTTATCTTTCGTTTGATTTTGAATGATTATGTTTGATATTTTTTTATTATTTTTGAATCAATTTTACTTATGTCTTGGTTATTAAAATAGATACAAATCATTTATTTTAAATCCGAAGAACCGATTCCACTTATATTTTGGTTATAAAATATGCACTAATCAAGTATTTTTCGACCAAAGAACCGAATAGGACCCGAATCCGAAAGTACAATGGGTTATACCGGTTCTTTTAAGATTTACTAACCCCGACCTGAATCCGATAAAACCCGAACCGGTACCGAACCGAATTTTCATATAACCCGAATGGGGTTAATTTTGATAAACCCGAAAAACCGAAACCCGAATGGATAATGCCGAAAACCGAAATCTGATAAATAAAGACTATGTGGAAGTTGTAAGAGAACAAAATATATTTGAAGATTATTTCCGGTTAAGGCAAGAGTAACTTATGATCTTTGACCCTAGTGTAGGCTTTTTTTTATTTTTATACTTTTTGTCCAAGGAAAATCCCAGTAGTTTAAACTCTTTTTTTTTTAACTCTGAATAATTATGCTATTACAAACTATGAAAATGGTACAGACGATTTTACAGCCGACAATTCTCCCAGTAGTTTAAACTCTTTGCTACTCTTTTTTATATGATTTTCATAATTTGACAATATATATTTACATACGCTTCAATCTCATTTTAGTATTTATTAAATAAAAATAACTATAACAGTGCTATTGTTAATTGTTAAAACACGGAAAGGCATGAGGTTGTACTTTGAGGTGATAGCACTGCTTTGTCCTCCATTATGAACCCCATTCCTTATTGAATTATCAAGTATTTCTAACAGCTAAAACAAAGAGAACCTTGGTCTAAAAAAATGATTATCATTAGCTGGCTACCACTACAAGAAAACAGCGACATTCCGAGAGAATTCCGAGGGCAAATGATGGTCCTCGGAATTTTCTGAGGAAAAACCGAGGACATTTCGAAGATACCCGATTTCTGGGTTTCCTCGGAATGTCCTCGGAAATTTCTGAGGAAATTCCGAGGAAACACCATTTCCTCGGAAATTTCCGAGGACATTCCGAGGAAGTGGTGTCCGTGGGAAAAAACCGACGGATATTTCATCAATTCCGAGGACTTTTTGTAGCCGTTAGAGAGCCGTTGGGAGAGCCGTTGTGTGATTTCAAAAATTCCGAGGAAATACCGAGGATATGTGAACTTTCCTCGGAATTTCCTCGGAATTCCGTCAGTATGTCGGTAGGAATTCTTCTATAAATACAGCCATCCCTCCTCCTCTTCATTCACCCCATTTCTTCTTCTTCTCTCCTAGTATCACGAATTTTAGATCAAAAAAACATGTCTTCTTCAAATTATTTTCGTTCTTGGATCGATCGACCTCATTTGGATCCGGAGACGAGATTGCTTACGGAAGAATACCAACAAGGTTTAACCGAATTCATGGCGTTATATCGCCGACAACCGGAAGCAGAAACAGGTAAGTTAAGATATCCTTGCTCTAATTGTAAAAATAGAAAAGTTATTAAAGAGTGGGATGTTTGGACTCATTTATTTTTGAATGGGTTTACACGAAGTTACAAAATTTGGTATCATCATGGGGAAACTGGTTATGAACTTGGTAGTACTAGCGAACCTCAGCCGGCGGTTAGATTAGAAGAACCAATTAGAACGGATTTAGATTATGGTGTAGGTACTGAGCAGATGGTAAATGATCATTTTAGAGGGGAAGATTTACCCAATGCAGAAGCTAGGAGATTTTATGATATGTTGGATGCTGGAAAGCAACCTTTGTATGAAGGTTGCAGAGATGGTCATTCAGCTTTATCATCTGCTACAAGACTGATGGGCATTAAGACCGATTATAACTTGGCTGAAGTCTGTGTGGATGCGATAGCTGATTTTGTAAAAGGTATTCTACCTGAGGATAATGTAGCTCCAGGTTCATACTACGAGGTGCAGAAACTCGTATCCGGTGTTAGTTTACCGTATGAAGTAATAGATGTATGCAGCGATAACTGCATGATTTATTGGAGGGCGGATGAGCAGCGGATTACATGCAAATTTTGTGGGAAGCGTCGTTACAAAGATACGAGTGGAAGAGTTCCAGTGCCATATAAGAAGATGTGGTATTTGCCTTTGAAGGAAAGGTTGCAGAGGTTGTATCTTTCGGAATGCACATCGCAACGAATGAGATGGCATGCGGAGCACTCAACAGATGGTGAGATTAGACATCCTTCAGATGCAAAAGCGTGGAAGCATTTCCAATCATTGTATCCCGACTTTGCATATGAGAGAAGAAATGTCTACCTTAGATTATGTACTGATGGTTTCAGCCCGTATGGGAAGAGTGGAAGACAATATTCTCTATGGCCAGTCATTGTTACACCATATAACTTACCTCCAAACTTGTGCTTGCGACGAGAGTTTTTGTTTCTCTCCATTCTCGTTCCCGGGCCAGAGCATCCTAAGAGATCACTTGATGTGTTTCTTCAGCCACTAATATATGAGTTGCAACAACTATGGGCTCACGGTGTTGAAACATACGATATTTCGTGTAAAGAAAACTTTCAAATGCGGGCAGTACTAATGTGGACAATAAGTGATTTTCCAGCATATGGTATGTTATCTGGATGGACAACGCATGGGAGGCTATCATGTCCATATTGTCAAGATGACACAGATTCTTTCCAACTAAAGAACGGAAGAAAAACGTGTTGGTTTGACTGTCACAGACGATTCCTACCACATGATCATCCATACCGTCGGAGTAAGAATTTGTTTAGGAAGAACAAACAGGTGTTTGATGGTCCACCTGAGGAAGTTAGTGGAGAAGGTTTGAAGACACAACTAAGAGATTACGGTGCAGAAAGGACCCCAGACGTTGGTGGACATGAGCATTTTCCGGTAGATGCTGTTGGAGATCTACATAACTGGCACAAAAAAAGTATTTTCTTTGATTTGCCATACTGGGAGCATCATCTGCTAAGGCATAATTTAGATGTCATGCATATTGAGAAGAACTTTTTTGACAATCTCATGAACACGATCCTTAACGTTAAAGGTAAAACAAAGGATAATTTGAAGTCAAGACTGGATTTAGTCGATATATGTGCTCGTGCAGAACTTCATGTTGATGAGAATGGTAGGGCTCCTTTTCCCATATACCGATTGGATGGAGAGGAAAAAGATGCTTTCTTTGATTGGATTTCAAACGATGTGGAGTTTCCGGATGGTTACGCATCTAATTTGCGTAATTGTATCGACAGAAAGGAAGGAAAGTTTATTGGCTTGAAAAGTCACGATTGCCATGTGATGATGCAGCGCCTCCTTCCTTTTGCCTTCAAAGAACTATTACCACGAAAAGTTCATGAAGCAGTTGCAGGGATAAGTGCTTTCTTCCGCGATTTATGCAGCAGATCAGTGACTCTTGAAGGTATTACAAATTTGAAGACTAACATAGCCGTGATTCAGTGCAACCTTGAGAAGATATTTCCTCCCTCATTTTTTGATGTTATGGAGCATCTTGTTATTCACCTGGCAAGAGAATTGGAACTTGGTGGTCCTGTGCAGTATAGATGGATGTATCTGTATGAACGGTATATGTTCCATTTGAAGAAGATGGTGAAAAATTTTAGTAGGGTGGAAGGTTCTATAGTCGCACAGATGATCAATGAAGAGATTTCAAACTTTGCCGAGTACTACTTTCCAGCAGAAGTTCATACCAAAAACAGAAGACCTGCTCGGCATGATGATAGAGGCGAACGGGCAACATATCATGTTAAGGTTCCAGACATTTTCACAGATGTTGGACGACTTAGCGGAAAACCAAAGGACCGTCGACTTACTGACCAGGAGCGTAGTCATTTGCAAACATATTTGCTCACCAACTGCGAAGATGTTCTTCCATATGAGAGGTAAGTTTACTACTAATTTAAATTTTTTTAACAAATAAACATTTAAATTTTAATTAATAATATTATTGTTATCATATGTACAAGATTTTCATGGCAGAAAAGCGGTTCGAACATAGATACGCCACAGAGACGGAACTTGAAGAAATGAAGCAGAGAGAATTTGCTGGATGGATGTTTACTTATGTGAGTGCTTTAAACTTCATAAAATTTAATTTTTCACATTTTTATACTAATTCATATGTGCTATTACACAGGTGTCTGCTGGTTTGGCCAAAGGTGAAATATTTGACGATTGGATACGCGATATGGTGGTTGGCCCAATATGTGTTGTGAAGTCATATCCGAGATTTTGTACTCGAGGATATTCATTCACAACTGAAAAGAGGAGACGTTCGCGTACGACCTATGATGCTGGTGTTTGTTCTGCATCAGGAGATGATGTATACTACGGACACATACAAGAGATTATGGAAATCAAGTATTTGGGCATGCTTGGATTGCGATGTACTGTTTTCTATTGTGATTGGCACGACAACACTCCAGATCGAGGTGTGACAACAGATGCATTTGGTGTTACATCAGTACATTCGAGGCGGAAGCTGCAATATTATGATCCTTTCATTCTTGCTTCTCAGGCCGATCAGATAAGTGAATGTAAATTATTCAGAATGATTGATCATAATTTATATTTTTACTAATAATTTTTTTAATGTTACAGGTTTGTTATATCAAGTACCCCCGGGTAAGAAACAGAGATGATCCATGGGTTACAGTAACAAGAGTTAACCCGAGAGGCCGAGTTCAGGGAAGTTCTGAGCTGGAAGACCCACTACAACCAATCACAGCCGGTAACTTAAGTGCAGGAGAAGATGTAGCAGAAGGTGTTCTTGTAGTCGATTTGACCGACTTCGCAGAAGAAGCCGTCGTTCATGCAGAAGATGAACCGGATATTGGAGAGTTTCACCAAGATCCAGATTCCGATTCATCTGGTGATGATGGCTCGGAATCAGAGTAGTTTTTTTTTTTTTTTTTTTTTTAATTTTGAAAAACCGAGGAAATACCGAGGGCCAGTAGGGTTTCCTCGGTATTTACCTCTAGATTTAGGGATTTGATTATTTTGTGTTGTTCCTCGGTATTTCCTCGGAAAAAACCGAGGAAATACCGAGGAAATCCGTGATTTTCTCGGAAAATACCGAGGAAATACCGAGGAAGGCAATGATTTTCAATACTTTCCTCGGTATGTCCTCGGTATTTTCCGAGGAAATCCCGAGGAACTGGGTTTAGGGAACCGTAAACAATGTTTTACGGATTGAATAACACGTATATAGCCTTCATTAAGTGTCTTAACCATATTATGAAGTCATACTTAGGTGTTTTACACAATAACAAACACTGTTTACGATTGCTTGAACGAAAACCACACAGCATAAGATAAACACTTATACACTTTAACAAACGTTAAACGAGATACTTACAATCATTTCTGATATTTTGTTTTTTTATGGTTTATGTTCATCTATACAAAGAATCCTCAATGGTATGCGTTAAATTTGAATAAGAAATGAAAATCGGGAAAAAAAATTGGAATTTGAAACCCCAAATACTTGTTTCCTCGGAATGTCCTCGGTATTTTCCGAGGAAATTCCGAGGAAGTTGTGGTCCTCGGAATTTTTTTAATTACCCGGGAAACCCCTAACCGCCAAACATTTCGTGAAATATCGAATATTCCCATACCGAGGGAATTCCGAGGACATATTAAAAAATACCGAGGGAATTCCGACGGAACT
This sequence comes from Hirschfeldia incana, assembly GCA_026261945.1. Lineage (NCBI taxonomy): Eukaryota > Viridiplantae > Streptophyta > Magnoliopsida > Brassicales > Brassicaceae > Hirschfeldia > Hirschfeldia incana. The sequence goes on along the minus strand of JABCMI010000011.1, from coordinate 7,049,567 downwards.
AGTCCGTCGGACCCCTCATAAATTAGGGTAAACGCGATCTTCTTCTTCCCCATTTCTCTCTTCCTCTCCTCTCTTCCTCTACGCGGCTCCTCCTTCTCCTCCATCGATTTCCGGCGATTCCCACCGTTTCTTTCCTCCATTTCTTTGCCAAATCTCTTCCCAATCATGTAAGAACTCTACATCTCTCTCTTTTTTTCCAAAATTGTGATTGATTAGGAATGATGGGATTAGAATTTCGGATTTTAGGGTGTTAGATGATAGTTTAGGATTGCATGAGTAGTTTAAGTTAGGATTGTGGGTTTGATTGTTGTTTTTCATTGATTTGGAATGGTTTTTTTTTTTTGGTTAAAATTCTAAACGTTTTTCTATTTTTAAAACGTTTTTTGATTTTTTAAAAACAATTTTCTAATTTTAAAAACATTTTTTAAGTTTCCAGTAATAATAAAACGTTTTTAAAATTTTTTTAAATTTTTTTAAAAACTTATATCTATTTTTTAAAGCAATTTATTATTTTTTTCTTAATTTTAAATGTATTACAACTTTTTTAAATATATTAAAACTTTTTTTTAATTTTTTTTCAAACTTATTTCAATTTTTTTAAACAATTTATTAATTTTTTATACTCATATAAATAAATCATGTAATCTAATAAATTATAAATTTTTCTTAATTTTAAATATATTAAAACTATTTTTCTTATATAAAATTTTTTTTAAATATATTAAAACTTTTTTTAAATATATTAAAACTTTTTTTAAAAATTTTTTCAAACTTATTTCTATTTTTTTAAACAATTTATTAATTTTTTATATTCATATAAATAAATCATGTAATCTAATAAATTATAATTTTTTCTTAATTTTAAATATATTAAAGCTTTTTTTAAAATATTAAAACTTTTTTTTAAAATTTTTTCAAACTTATTTCTATTTTTTTAAACAATTTATTAATTTTTTATACTCATATAAATAAATCATGTAATCTAATAAATTATATATTTTTCTTAATTTTAAATATATTAAAACTTTTTTTAAATATATTAAAACTTTTTTTTAAAATTTTTTCAAACTTATTTCTATTTTTTTAAACAATTTATTAATTTTTTATACTCAGGTCTTATGACGATGATCAGACCCGACCTCCTCGACAGCGTCGTGGTCGTGGCTCGGGGAGTGTCTCCGTTCAGGATTCCCAATCGCCCCGCAGCTCGCACCAAACATCTCCCTCTCCATTTCCCGAAGCTCCTACTGGCTCCGGTGCTGCACTCCCTATTCCTCCGACTTATGTGGGTCCTCCGGAACTGGTGAGGGTTGCGGAGTATGTTCGACACCCGGGTCGTGAGCGGCTGCCGTTTCTCACTCCGTATCCATCTGGACGGCATCAAACATGGTTCGACCGATCCGCGAACGTGATCAGCACATGGCTCAACCATATGATGTACTCGTCTTTGGACGAGGGACATCCGACTTTCTCGGACTTCCCTACCTGGAAGAAAGTCCTGTGGTTTCAACAATTTGCGGTAAATTTCTCAATTTTTTTTTTTTTTTATATTCTTATTCTTAATATAATTTTTCTACTAATTATGTATTTTTTGCAGCAAGAGTTCAACTGGAATCCCGACCTTACGACGTTCATCTATTACCACTTCGTCCATAAAGTCATGACGAACTACTCGTATCAAATGCACGAGTGGAAAAAGAAGTGGCAAAAAGACAAGGTTTTTTTAGTATTTTAAAATTTTCTTAAATTTATTATTAAATTTTTTAACTTATCTAACAATTTTTTTATAAAGGTCCCAAAGTCGATGAACATGACGGTCTGGGCGGATTTCTGTGTTCATTGGAGTAAGGATGAGACGAAAGCTACTTCTTCCACCAACTCCACGAACCGCAAAAGCGAGCGTCAAGGGAAGGGCGTCTTCAAGCACAACTTGGGTGCTCAGTCTCAAGCAACTCTCAGGGATCGCATGGTAATTTCATTTGTTTCTTTTTCAAATTTTAAAAGTTTCAAATTTTTATTAATTTCTTCTAATTACTAATTTTTTGTTTAATTTATATTGATATCAAGGTGGAAGCAAATGACGGTCAGCCGGTTGATGATTTCGCCCTAATGAAGAGGGCGTATACCAACCAGAAGACCGGCGAGATTGATGATGGTCTTGCGAGAGATGTGGTCAACCTCATCAGCACTCAGCTTGAAGAAGCAGCGTCTCAGCTTCCAACCGACGACGACGATTCGACGGGTACCCAGTTGCCTCAGGCTCGGATCAACGAAATCGTTCAATCGGTAAGTTTTTTTTTTAAAAAAATTTCATTTCATGCATCTTAGCTATTGTTTAACTTTGTCAACCTATTGTTTAACTTTGTCAATTTTCTATTTCAGACGGTTCCAAAGAGGAAGGGACGTTTGTTCGGTTTGTCTCGTCGGGCCCAGTCAGTTGCATCTTCAGCCGCACCACCGCCTTTTGTTGATACCGAAGTACTCCTTGGTCAGCTGCAAGACAAGGATACTCGCATATCTGCGTTGGAGAACAAAATGGCGACTCAACAAGAGAGGTTCGAGGCTCAGCAAGCGGACTTCGAGGCACAAAAGAAGCTGAACGAGCAGATGATGGAGATGATGAGGACGTTGCACCCGAACGTGACCTTCCCGACTCTGCAGAACCCGAACCCCCAAAACCCAAACCCCAACCAGTAGTTTTTTTTTCTTACAACTTTCGAATGTTTTTTTATTTGTACTAATTTGAATTTGAATTTGAATTTTATATTTTCGAAATTAAATTTTAGAATTTTAATTTTCTATTTTCGAAATTTAATTTTTTAATTTTATATTTTCGATTTTAAATTTCTAATTTTCATTTTTTTAAAAAATTAATTTTTTCCAAAATTCCGAGGAATCAGTCCCTCGGAATTTTCCGAGGACTCTTTCCCTCGGAAAATTCCGAGGGAATGTTTCCGACGAATATTGTCCTCGGAATATTCCGAGGGACTGTTTCCTCGGAATATTCCGAGGGAATGTTTCCTCGGAATGTTTCTCGGTTTCTAATCCGTAATCCGATGATCGTTTTCCTCGGAAAGTCCTCGGTATATACCGACGACCCGTCCGACGAAATGTCGTGCTCGGTATGTCCTCGAAATTGTTGTTCCTCGGAATTGCCTCGGAAATTTCCGAGGAAATTCCGAGGACTTGCTAAATACCGAGGCCATTTTTCCGAGGGAAGATATGCTCGGTATGTCGTCGGAATACCGTTATTCCGAGGACATTCCGACGATATTTTCCCTCGGTATTGGCATGTTTTCTTGTAGTGTACGTGATGATATAACCTCTAATGGGTGTGGTTTGATGGAAATCATTATTTATTAAAAAAAAATGGTAAACGAAATCGTTATTTATTTAAACAACTAACCAATTACACGGAATCCTTTTCTCAAACAAAAAAAAAGAACGCAGAGCAAAAAAAAACGCAGAGCAAAAAAAAATCTGTTAATTAGAACATATCTAATTTGGTTCTAAATTTTCCTCTAAAACAAAATTTATAGTAAAACAACTTTCAATCCAATTCTATTTTAATCATATAATACAGTAAAAATAAGCTTACTATATAAATAAAATAATTCATGTAATTTTTGTTCATTATTTTATTTTTTTCTCTAAAATAAAGTATCAACAAAGTAAAATCTAATTCTATTATAAAATTATTTTATTTTTGAGAAAAAAATAGACGGACCATTGGAAATGGTTTTACAATAAATTTAGTCTTAAATTTTTAGTCTATATATATGATAAACCTGTTTACTAAGTTTTCTTCATGTCATACAATATATGTATACATCAAAATACGAAGTATCTTAAATGTTGTTGGATTCGTACCAAATAATATCAATTTATGATTTGGGTAAAAAATTTAAAACTGAATGAAAATATTCGTATTACATGTTCAGTTCAATCAATGAGAATAATAAAAGTTTGTCATCCTCAAAAAACATTGGAATATGGATCGGTGATGTCATTGACATTCCACGATTCGTTGAAATAAAAATGTTGCAACTATACATTTTTTTTGTTAAGCAAGAAAATAACAATACATTTTTAAAAAGAATAAGAACATCAGCACCAGACTGTGTTCTCTCTATATCTTGCACGTCGTTATATTCCATCGCAGTTTGACCATACGTTTCTTGTGTCCTTCTCTCGTTCAGGTGATCATTAATCTCTGAGTTTGCTTGTAGTTGTGATTTCGGAAGCATTTGTATTTGCTCTTTCTTTCTTTGTTTTGGCTGTGTGCTGCAGTCTCTGTCTTTTCTCTTTTAGGAACTGTTGAAGACTTCATCTGATTTGTTTTTAGTTTTCTTTTTTTCTTTTGGAGGATTTAGAAGATGTCTCAAACGGCTGGCAATCTCGATGAGGCTATGCTGAACAGTGAAGTGGTGCCATCGTCACTGGTGGAGATAGCTCCGATCCTCCGTGTAGCCAATGAAGTAGAAGCTAGCTAGTAACCCTCGTGTTGCTTACCTATGTGAGTTGAAAAACTAACGTTGAATTCGCCTGAGTTTTTGCTCTTCTTAAACAATCTTTTTTTTAGAAGGATGCTTCTCGATCTCAGGTCGGTTTTATGTGTTTGAGAAAGCGCACAGACTTGATCCAATCTTAAGTGGTTCTGGTGTTCGCCAGTTTAAGACTGCGATTCTTAAACGCTTAGAACAGGTATCATCTCTTAATATACGATTATGTGTCAGTTTTATCATATATATCACACTTTGTGCAGGACTATGAAACAAGTCTTGCAGGAAGGCAGAAGGGTAATGATGCATGCAAAATTATCAACGTTACAACAAGACATATATTCAGCCTTTGCTAGACGGTGCTGACAAAGCTGACCGGTATGTTGTTGTGGAAGGTGTTGCTATGATACATTCTGTGCCATTAATCATTCTTAAATACATAATTTGTCTTTTTCCTTGTAGTGCTCAACTTAAAAAGGCATATCGAACTGATGCTGTTCTCTTTGAAGTTTTAAACGCTGTTATGTTGGTTATTAGGTTGGTACCCGAATGGGTGTGAATTATATACATGGATAATGATTGAATCGCGTACGAGATCACTTTTCTTATAGAATATTTCGACCCTATTCCAAACTTTGGGTTACACGAAATCTCTTTGTAGGATAAGACAATCAAAGTCTCACTCTTGTTCTAGGTTAAGATACAAAAATAACAAATATAACTTTAATGCTTATATGTATTTTTTTAAAGGTCTTTGATGATCTTTGAACACTGAATCTATTTCTCTCTAACTAACAATGAATTTCTCTCTTTGTACAAGTTGTACAAGTTCTTATTGAAGTTCTCAAGTTGTGATTGAAGTTGTTATTTTCCATTGCCTACAACTCCTTATATAGAGTACTAAAAGTTGCAATGGTTAGTACTAAAGGTTGCAATGGTTAGTACTAAAAGTTGCAATGGTTAGCCAAGAGTTGCAACTATTAATATCAACAGTTGCAATGATTAAGTAAATGTCACAATGATTCTGAAGATGCATTCTTCAAATCTAACATTTATGAAATTATTGGGGATATTGGAATGAACATCAAGCGAACGGTAGATGACTTTCAGCAGGTCGCACAGAGGAACCAAAATATCCAGACAGTAGGTAAAGATATGGCTTGTCTTAACCTATGCTCCTGCAAAGACGTTCAGTATCTGGTGCTAGTGATAATTATAATGTGAGTACGTTGGCTTTACCGAGGACATGGCCAGATTTGTTGACAACGACCAGATGGACCTTCATAAAAGTAGACGGAATGATCGGAGTTTGCTTTGATAATATCGTAATAATGTTATATTGTGATGGTACGACTCGTATATGTGTATTAGATGTATTAGATTATTTAACGGTGGAAATGTTGGAACTGTGTATAAGAATTCTCTCCATCTCTCTTTTTCTCATTACGACTGCTAATATTTTGATCATCCTTTGAAGAATATCGGTGGTGGCATATCAAGTTTGATCTTAACCACACGTGGTTGGGTTGGTAAGACGGACTTAAAACGGTGTTAAACACTCTGATTTCAAACCTTACCAATAATCCATTTATAGGTCAGACTGATATAGATATCTAATTTCTATATTTACCCAGATTATTAAAAATAAATAAATAAACAAATTTGATTTTTTTAAGTATATGAGATTAGCTTAAAAATGACAGAAAATAGATTACGAGATGAAATTATAAATCATTATTAAATAGACAAACAATCTACTGATGACAGTCTTGCTTATTTATTATATGTTTTAACTTCGATAATCAGATACATTCGAACCACATTTTTATTAACCTTTGCAGTAACACATTCGTAAAGCTGGTATAGCGTGGTCTGGTCCACAATAGCCTCCCGGATGACCACTTTCCTTACAGTATTTATCGCAGTCTTTGTCAGTGAAATCTGGATTGCAATCAAATTCTGCTGTGTCTCCTAACCCTGTCCCAAAAAATATATGAAGGATGTTAATAAAATATTTAACTCGAGAATAAGAAAAGATCAACGCATGTTTATTTGTAATGTTGACAGAGAATTTGAACCTGGGGTTAGAAGTACACTAAGGCAAACAAAAAGAAGGAATAAATGTTTGGTAGAAGCCATTTCACTTTGATAGATCTTATTATTGTAGTTTTTGGCTTTGTGTTCTGTTTGAAAATGAATCCCAACACACACTTTATATATACTACTCTTTCTATTTCAAAATACTGCATGTTGTAGAAATTTCACACATATTAAGAAAATATCTATAATTTTGATTATAAATATATTGTTTCTAGATTCACTATTTCTCATATCTTTCAACCAATATAAATTTAATAAACGCAAATAATTTTCTTGAAGCTTACAGTTTATCATTATTATTTAATAAAAGTAATGTATTTTTTAGAAACAATTTAAAAAAAAAATTGTAACAGAGACTAGTAAATAGTTTTTTGGTGTGTGTATTTAATTTTCTACAGTCAATGATTCTTATATGTTGACCGAATTTCGTGTTTCTTATTATTGAGATTCGGTCAACGTATACTTAATTTTAATTTTGTATAGTCAATAACTCTAACGAATCTGAGTATATTTATTTCTCTTCAATTGCCAAAATTGTTTTTCCTAACTATGAAGATTGATGTTGGCTATTTTTTTTCTTCCAGAAATTGCACTCTATAAGCACAAAAAGTCCCTAATTTTTTAAGTAACCAAACTTTTTATCTTTCTCCTCTTCCGTTTCCTATCTCTCTCTACCCTTTCTCTAGAAATCCATCGTCTAATTATTTCACCAATTCAAAATATTTTTTCCTATTATTTGATCGGTCTAACTTGTTATTTTGTCTTTTCTATATATTAAAGATGCACATGCTTTCTATACTATTTTTTCTGATTTAAAATGGTTTATATTTTAATATAAAATAATAAATAGATCTACGAATTTAGGGAGATGTATTTAATCAAAGGTTTTAGAAGATTGTGAGATTTGATTAAAATCATCTGTTATTCAAGTAGTGATTTATATTTATTTTGGCTTTACCTACGTTCTGTCTCATTGTGTTTAGATAAAAGGAAGCTCCATTGAAGGCTCCTGTAAAGAACAATTTGCTTTCTTTTTTTTTGTTGGATGTGTAAAGGATTTGTAAATGCTGAGTGTGGGAGAAGATCACAACGTTTGTTTTTTCTTTGCGTTTTAAGATGTTGGTGGACGAGGTGACAAGCAACGGTGGAAGTTTAGAGAAGGGTAACCAGGAAAATGGATTTGTGAAAGTTGATAGTTGTGGTGGAGGTGGTTGTTGTGCTATGGCTAGTTCTGCTAACGAAAGTAGCAGAGGTAACAAGAAGTTACAAGTATACAAGCGGAGAAAGCTTGGAAGATCAGTTACTGGGAGTAAATGTAAATAAGATGAGAGAGCTTCTGTGGAAGGTGTTAACCACTCAGGAAGCGGGGTACTTCATTTGAACTGGTGGAGTGTGTGTAGTTTCTGCAACTTCCATGAATTGTTATGTGTTTCGGGAAATTTGGTTGTCTTATAAAGTAGGAATTCATATTAGGTTCTATTACAATCTAGTGATAGTTGGTAGATTATGCAGTACTGAATGAAGGCCTCAATTCTGCATTATGTTGTTGATGGAGCTATAAAAATAAGGTCATTTCTTTTTTTTTGTGGCTATTCTTTTTTTTGTGGCTATTCTTTTTTTTGAACACCATATATTATAACGAAGAAAGCAGTACAACCTAAAACGTTTAGCTGGCTGAAGCAGAAACAGAGTACAAGACTGATTTCGCAAGGGAATCAGCCAAAAACATTAAGGTTTTTTCTATATGTGGCTATTCAAGTGACGATTTTGCGGTTGTGTAACTATGTCTACATGTTTTTCAGACGACTTGGGTGTCTGGTCTTGTGTGCGGGATAACTAGATTCAGGAAATGTTTTATCAAATGATAAATAATAAAGTTTGAAACTTTGTGTTTTTATTATTACCAAAACTGCCTACTTACATGACTGCAATACAAGATATATATGTGACTTCAGAACAATCTAGATCTCTTCCTAGCCTTATCGACACAGCTGTAGCCTTCAACTTTCCACCTCACATAAGGACAAGAGTAGCTCGAAACGGTCTGGGAGGAGCGTGCCTTGCTTTATCGTACTCCTTGCTTCCTCCTCTGTTTTGTCTCTTGTTTCAGACCGTTGTGAGCTCATCACAGCTTGGGCATAAGTTCTTTTGGGCTTCAATGTGAGATGGGCTTCGGTGGTGATCTGGGCTGTGTCTCCTACATTCCCCCTCAAACTTGTGGTGGGATTAACACCAACACCAAGTTTGAATCGAAGATCCTCAAACGCCTTCCTTGAAAGAGACTTGGTAAAGATATCTGCAATTTGAAGTGTGGCAGGGATGTGTCTAGTCTCGATCAGCCCCAGGGCGACCTGTTCCCGTATGTAGTGGTAGTCGGTGTCAAAGTGTTTCGACCGTTTGTGCAAAGCCGGGTTGGTGCTCAAATAAACCGCAGATAAATTGTCGCAGAGAAGCAGGGTTGCCTGAGGCTGAGCTAAACCAATATCACGAAGCAAGAATGATAGCCACGTGACTTCTTGTGCTGTGGCTCCCAGAGCACGATACTCAGCTTCAGTTGAGGATCGAGATACAGTTGGTTGCTTAGAAGCAGACCATGAAATCAGGTTTGGTCCAAGCAGAGTGCAGAAACCTGTAGTTGATCGCCTAGTTTCCTTACACCCTGCCCAATCACTATCACAATAGGCAGAGAGCTGCAATCCCAAGTCTTTACGAAGATGTAGTCCCAGATGCAGCGTACCTTTGACATAACGCAAGATTCTTTTGAGAAAGCCGAAGTCTGCCTCAGTTGGAGCATGCATTCGTTGACACACAAAGTTCACGGCGTATTGTATATCCGGTCTGGTTATAGTGAGATACTGAAGTTTACCAGCCACACTTCGAAAATACGTCGGTTCCGAGAAAAGAGGGGAGTTGTCATACTCAGGTCTTAAAGGAAGTGGTGTAGCAACGGGGTTGCAGGCACTCATCGATGTTTGATAGAGAATATCAGTTGCGTAATCTGTCTGATGAAGAAATAGACCATCAGGAGAAGCAGTGATCTGTATTCCCAAGAAACAGCTAGGAGCACCAAGGTCTTTCATGTTAAAGCGTTTGTTGAGACTTAAAAGAAGTGCTTCCAGCAGAGCAGGATCATTTCCCGTGAGCAGTATATCATCAACATAAAGGAGGAGCACCAAAGTCTTTTTGTCATGATGAAAAGTAAACAAAGACGGATCAGACTTACTGCAGCAGAAGCCAAACTCAATAAGGAACTGACTGAAGGTATCAAACCATGCGCGTGGTGCTTGCTTGAGACCATACAGAGCCTTCGTCAGTTTACAAACATGGTCAGGTTTGTTGGGGTCTACAAATCCCTCTGGCTGATACATGTAGACAGGTTCATGAAGCTCCCCATGAAGAAATGCACTAGCAACATCAAGTTGTTTTACTGACCATCCTTTAGCTGTAGCGATTGTAAGAATGAGTCGAATCGTAGCTGTGCGAACAACTGGACTAAACGTTTCTAGATAGTCCAGACCTTCCTCTTGACGACAGCCTCTTGCTACAAGTCGAGCTCTTCGTTTCTTTACCGTTCCATCAGGGTTAAGTTTTTCAGTATAAACCCAACCACTAGTAAGGAGATTCATATCTGGAGTTGGAGGGACCAAGGACCAAGTATGGAGAGTATGAATTTTCACAATCTCCTCACTAACAGCAGCATTCCACTCAGGGTGATCCATAGCTTCTTTGATATTTTTTGGAAGTTTACTTGGGGATTTAGACGTTAACAAGACATATCTGGTATTTGGCTTTTGAATGCCAGACTTAGCACGGGTTCTCATGGCATGAGTGTTTGTGTTCGGAGCTGGTTGATGTGGGTCTGCAGCTGGTTGAGGGGGTGCAGGGTCCGGAGGAGGAGGAGGCGAAGCTTCACCCACAGGAGGCTGAGGTATAGGATGAATAGGAGCTGGAAGAATCCTAGTCACCTGAGATGGTGGAGTAGCAGCAGGTGGGTGAGTAGTTTGTTGCTAAGCTTTTAATAGGGTAGATTCATATCTTGGAACAAACGACTTGTATGCTTCTTTAAATGGGAATAACTCCTCATCAAAGACAACATGACGAGAGATATAGACCTTTCCTGTTGGTGGATACAGACACCTATAACCCTTATACTGAGGACTGTATCCCAGAAAAACACACTGGAGAGAGCGTGGCTCCAATTTGTGATCTGCAACTGGTCTCAGATAAGGATAACAGGCCGATCCCAACACACGGAGATGAGAGTACTCTGGTTTCTTCTTCATAAGCATTTCCACTGGACTGAGCTTATGGTTTTGAAGAGAGGGAAGCTGGTTACCAACATACACAGCTGCAAAGAAAGCCTCAACCCAATAATGTAAGGGTAAGTGACTATCAAACATCATAGAGAGACCCAACTCGACAATGTGTCTATGCTTCCGCTCCGCCATACCATTTTGCTCAGGCGTATATGGACAGGATACTCTGTGAAGAATACCATGTGTAGCCAAGTGATCTTTGAATTGTTTGCTCATAAATTCGCCACCACCATCAGACTGAAAAGTCTTGATCTTTAGGTTTAGTTGGTTTTCTACAACCTTTTGAAATGCAGCAAACACAGAACTAAACTCCATTTTATTTCTCAAAGGGTAGAACCAACTGTATTTGCTAAACTCATCAACAAAAATAGCGTAGTATCTAAACCCTTGATTTGAAACAACCGGGGAGGGACCCCAAAGATCACTATGAATGCAGGCTAAAGGTTCCGACACAGAGGAACTTGAAGAAGAAAACATAAGACGACTACTCTTCCCCATCTGGCAAGGCTCACAAACAGGGGTTGTTCTGCTCTTATTGATATTAATCTCCTTGCAGGCTTGAAGATGTTGAAGAAGACGAGAGTTTGAGTGACCCAGACGCTTGTGCCAGACTGCTTCCGAAGCTACAACTTGACGATTAGAGAACATCACTGCAAGCTCATCATTCTTCAACATATAGAGACCCTTAACTCTTGGACCCTTGAGCACCACTTTCTGAGTTTTTAGATCAATGACATAGACAGAGTTAACATCAAAGAAGACACCACAAGGGTAGTCTTCACACAATTTAGACACCGATAACAGAGACTTCTTTATATCAGGACAAACCAAGACTTCGTTTAGAGGGATAGTACCTTGAGAGGAAGTGATGTTCGAAGCACCAACATGAGTAATCGGTAAATAAGCACCATCACCAACCATCACAGCATCATTACCTTGATAAGGGTGTGAAGTTTGCAGGTTTTGTGTAGAAGCTGTGACATGAGCAGTAGCACCGGAGTCAGGGTACCAGTCCCGACCAGACTCATCAGCCGTGTGCATTGTGTTGAGGGCTGCAGGGCTTTGAAACGCATTGTCAAATCTGTTGTAACACTTGAGAGCAGTGTGACCAATACGCCCACAGATTTGACAGATAGGACGATTCCCAGAGTTAGATGACTGAGTTTGATGCTGAACAAATCCGCGGCCTCTGGAAGAGTAACCACCTCGACCGCGAGAATAACCACCACGACCACGACCTCTGTAGTTTGGGTTGTAAGCAGGTGGGACTGAGTTGTACTGCTGCTGCGATTGAGTTTGTTGAGTGTTGTAGGCTAGATGAGGAGTAGCCACAGGAGTTTCCTCATATGACTTCAGCTTAGCTTCAAACCCTTGAACTTCAGAGACGACATCGGTGAACGTTGGAGCCGGGAACTTGCTCAAAGAACTTTGTATCACCGTAGAGATTGGGTCATATTCACGTCCCAACCCATTCAAGAATCCAAATATCTTCATAGACTCTTCAATAGGTTTACCAATGGAGCTGAGAGCATCACAAATCGTTTTGAACTCGCGACTGTAAACGGAGAGCGTCTTTCCTTTGTTCGTGAGAAGCTGGAGACTACGACGGAGTGAGAACTCTCGAGCTAACGAGCTTTTGTTGAAGTTTTCAGCTAGACTTAACCAGTTCTCCCTTGACGTGGTGAGATTGTGAACATGGCCTAGGACTTCTTCCGAAAGTGTACCAAAGATCCATGACTTGACCAACTGATCAGAGCAGAACCATGACTCGTATCTTGGATTTGGTTCTTCAACAGCCACTTCATCTCTGACCACCGTGACAGTAGCAGCAGGAGGCGTGACTGAACCGTTGACAAAGCCGATAAGCTTCTGACTGGAGAGAAGAGACTCGATTTGGGTCTTCCATAGCAGATAGTTTGTGTCGTTGAGCTTCAAAGTAACAGAGTGCAGGATATGCACGTTGCTCGGAAGAGGGTAAAGGTCCGCCATCGTCGACCGGTTAAGGTTTTAGAGGCTCTGATACCATAATAAAGTTTGAAACTTTGTGTTTTTATTATTACCAAAACTGCCTACTTACATGACTGCAATACAAGATATATATGTGACTTCAGAACAATCTAGATCTCTTTCTAGCCTTATCGACACAGCTGTAGCCTTCAACTTTCCACCTCACATAAGGACAAGAGTAGCTCGAAACGGTCTGGGAGGAGCGTGCCTTGCTTTATCGTACTCCTTGCTTCCTCCTCTGTTTTGTCTCTTGTTTCAGACCGTTGTGAGCTCATCACAGCTTGGGCATAAGTTCTTTTGGGCTTCAATGTGAGATGGGCTTCGGTGGTGATCTGGGCTGTGTCTCCTACAATAAATTCCCGCCAGTGCTGGCTGCTATACTTGTAGAGAATCTGAGAAATGTTAACTGCATTGTACATTCAATTATGAATTGGCCTCATTCTATTTGGATAATTAGCTCTTGTGGACATGGTTTACTTTCACAAACATGCTCCTAAAACATGTACACGTTCTTGTTTTGATTAATGCTGTCACTAAACTTCTTTCGCGCAGGAGTCTGATTCTTCTGAAATAAATAACCAAATGTTCAGCATAGGAACAGATATTAATGCTCCCTGATCTTCCAAATCCAAAAAACCAACAACTGAACCCATTTATGAATTTAAGTCTACAACATCTTTTAAAGAGAAAAATTAGAAAAACTTTAGCAACACATTAGCAAAATGAGGCTAATGAATGGAAGCAAAACTTTAGCAACACATTAGTATATGTTCAGCATATTATTTAGTTTTAATTTGTGTAATTGAATTGGTGTCGGATCTCTTTCGACACAAATTTTCACTCCAGTAGAATCTGTAACCAAGGGAGCTAAAATTCTTTACATCAACATGCTTACAAACTTAATTCAATGTGTTAATTGTAAGAGAAATGGATATTTAAATCCTCAACTATTTGAAATTGACAAGTTTAATCATGAACTATTATTTGCATTGCATGATTATATTCCTCAATTAATAGTTGATTTGACAAATTAGCAATCGAAAATGTTAACCGTAAAGTTATAAACGATTTTCGTTAGTTTTATATTTTGTTAGTTTTATATCAATTATTTCCGCCATTTAACTTGAAAAATTTAAAATTTTCAATTTCAAATCTTTAACTTTGAGTGAAGACGATTTCTGATGATGGAAAGACGATTTTTGGTAAAAAAAGAAAAAAATCTGGTGCAATCACATAAACAAATATCACTGGTAAAAAGAGAAACAAAAATTAGATGAAACAAGAATTAGACGATGAAGAGAAAAAGAAAAAAAAAAGAATTAGACGATAAAGAAAAAGACTATTTGTGAATTGCATATGTATATTTGATTTGGTAAGGTAAGGAGAGAGAGAGAGAGAGAGAGAGAGAGAGAGAGAGAGAGAGAGAGAGAGAGAGAGAGAGAGAGAGAGAGAGAGAGAGAGAGAGAGAGAGAGAGAGAGAGAGAGAGAGAGAGAGAGAGAGAGAGAGAGAAACTTGTGTCTTTATTTATTCTATTTTTTTGGTCAAATTCATTTTTTCTCGTGTGTGCAACAATTGTCAAGTGTGTAGCATATGCCAAACCATACTCGTCGATATTACATACTAGGGTCGGCCCGGGCTACGCCCGGGTTTTTTGTTTAAATTTTAATTTAGATTATTTATTTAATATGTTTTTTGATATATAAATTTTTAGAATCTATTATAAAAATATAGGAACCTATGATAAATATAAATAATTTTAAATCAATCATTGCTTTTGTCTTAAGCTATTTAAAAATTTCAGAGTCTAATTTTGTATCATTTGAAATTATATATAAAACGAAGAGCAAAAAATTTCTGTGGTCTAATTTTCAAGTAAAAAAACTTACAAATTTGTCATTAAAAATTACAGATTGAATTCCTACAACAAAATTTCTGCATTTACAACCCAACTAATCAAAACCATTATTTAAATATTATTTATCTTAAGTTGAAAAAAATATTATTTATCTTACTTTCGCCGGTGTTTAAGATTTTTACCTTTTCAAATTTTTGTTCCACTTCCTCCAAAGTGTGTTCTGATGTAAATGCACCACATATGTATAAATGTTGTTTTGTATCACGTCCTTATTTTTGTATTTTAAGGAAATACATACTTCTTATGCTTTCTATTATCATGATGTAACTTTTTTTAAAAATCACATTTATTTTAACAAATAATCTTAATCTTTTGTTTATATCATCAAAGTCATTTTTTTTTCTTTTTTCATTTTATGTTATATTTTGTTATTTTTAATATTTTTTATTGAAACTATATTCTGATTATGTATTTTTCGAAAACAGTAATTTCACTCTTTTAAAATTTTTACGAACCTTTCCTTAATGAAATGTAATATAAGATTTTGTTATATTAAGTTTTTTTGGTTATGCTATCTATTTCAATAAACTTTAATTATTTTTTCTGTTAATAGTTTATTGATGTTTATTTTAAAAACATTTACCTTTAGTTATAAATTATTTTATCGTCTCGGTTTTCGTAAAAGTTTGCCTCTGTTTGATTTTTTTTGATTCACGACTCCGTTTTCTTATAAAATTGTAAACAACGTCTGTCAATATGAACTACATAAACCAACATAACATCTAAGCAAAGGTGAGCTGACTATACAAATTGAAAAATTGAAAAAAAAAAAAACTAAAGATGATGAATCTTGAAACAGTCAGAAAAATATAACTCACTAATTAGTCTCATGTTTCTCATATATCCTATAATCTTTAAAAGCAGCATTAGCACACATCTATACGATCAAGAAATTTTTTTTACTGGTGGTTTAAAACAAAGAAACCTCAGATAAACGTGCACAAAAAAAAGAAACCTCGGATAATAATAGTAACAACCAGATGATGATGATATGATATCTTCCTGGAACTTAAACGGAGAACTAACCAGACAGATTATTAAGCTCTGCAACCAGAGATCATGCATCTATGAGTATGACGCCAGATTTGTCCCAGAGTTGTCGTCATACTTTTTGCAGAAAGGATGTTCCTGAGATGTTTTTCAAGGATGGTGATTTCAACATTTGAATTGGATAGAAAAGGATGTAATAGGGATTTCTATATAAAACAAACCATTAGTTCCTTTGCAGAGCTTCGTCTGGGTCCTTTTGCAAACTGAGAGAGAGTGTAGAATAGTAGAATAACTTGAAATTAGTAACTACTCAGGGGAGATGAACGAATGAAAAAATATATTATTACCATGTGGAGATGAATGAAGATAACTCTTAGGAGAAACTTTATGCAGAAAGAAGAGTGGGTGGTGGTTGGTCAACAATAGCTTCCATGAACTCGAGAAGACTCTTCCATGTTTCCTCTTTAGAGCCGGATCTGAGATTTTGGAGGCCTGTAACCATGTCTTATGTAAATTTTCTTTTTATAGATTTGGGGGCCTAAAATATATTTCTGGGAGGGTTTTTGTCTATATAATTTTTGAAAAAATTTTGGAGGCCTGTTGCAAATGTTTCATGAGGCATTGCCCAGATCCGGCCCTATCTTTAGATGAGGTGCATATGGTTCCTGTTGCGCAGTTCAAGCACTACTAAAGCCAAGCTCCATACATCGCTGTTATGTATACTGTTCAAAAACCATTTTCTGCACATTACTAAGCCTACATTAATCATTCAAAAGATTTAAATAAAGATCCAAATATAACAGCTTGATAATGTTAAGTTTCAGAACAATATGAACATGAATTTAACATCAGGAGAACATTATGAACATGAGTTTAAGAAGAGAAAAACACCACGAACATGAGCTAAAGAACAGAAGCACAAATGGTTTCTAAATTAATCTTTCAGAAGATTGTTAACTTAGATCCAAATATAACAGTTTCATAATGTTCAATTTAAGAACACTGAACATGAGTTTAAGAATAGATTCACCTTTGAAGAGCAAGCATATCTCGCCACCACGTTTGATGTTCTGGCTTCCCAGAATCTGAGCAATCTAACTCAACAGTGGAAGATCATCGACCAAACATCAAATCAGAAAGAAGGATTGATGAGAACCCATTTAGAGAAGGTAAGATTGCTTCGTTATGATGATGTTCAAGGAAAGATGGCTTAACTTTTACAGGCGTAGAGAGACCGACCTATAGAGAGATAAGATGCATTCAATGTCAGACGGTTGACAATGAGTTGATGGTATTAAGAGGTTTGTTAAATCGACAGATTAATAACTCTAACGTTTCGAAGGATAAGAAACAAAGCCGTAAAGACGCAATCGAATCTAATAACAGCAATTCCTTCAGACCATTCAGCTCATGCATCTTTCAGAAACTCCATTGTTGGTGGTGAAGATGCTCAGGGATCGAACAATAAGATGAACCCTAAAATAGAAGAAGAAGCTAGTTTATATCTTATGGGCTTGTCTCCACATCGAAACATAAGCCCAAAACACATAGCAACTGCAACAATTAGAATTCTAATTTAAAATGAAACGATGAGTTTTAGGATAGAGGACAGGTGTTGTGCTGTGGAAGCTTGAATTGATGACGTGGCATCACCTGGAGAGAGGAAACATTTCTTTATAGTAATACTAGGACCGGTCCGCCCTACGGGCGGGATGCATGTTAACAATTAATTTATGTAGTTAGCGTAAATAATTAATATAAATTATTATAATTTAAAATATAAATTGTGTACATGTTATTGTATCTGAAGACTAAATAAACCATGTTATCTGAAATTAGTTATCATTTTTCAAAATAATTATTACTTTTTATTTTTTAAAATACGACTTTTTGTTTGTTAAAAGTTTAGATAATTTTCTTTTGTTAAGTAATCTATGTTTTAATTAATATATTAAGAATTAGATATGACATTACATTATTTCTTGTGATTTTTTGGAATTGGATGACTATAAAAAAACCTGCAACATTTTTTTTTTCATTTTGGTAGTAAAATAGAAACAAACTTGTAAATAAATTCACATATTTTCCCTTTAATTTTATATACTTAAGTGGATTATCTCATTTTTTAAATTTAGTTTTTAGAGTAGATTATTGTTAAAATTTTGTTAAGTTAAAATGTATAATTAATTACAATTTTGATTTAATATTATTTATTTAATTAATATGTTTGACCCAGCTAATAAAAAATATACATGTATTTTAAAATATACATTTCCTTAAGCATGCTAAAATATTCAGAATAGCATTTATCAAAATTTTTTATCATTCAATAGCAGTTTTAACTGTAAAGTTTTAAACAATCATTTTAATCCAGAAACATCAAAATATTAAAAATTTAATATGTTATAACATAACAACAATTTAAACAAAATGCATGATGCCTGAAATTTTTAAGAAGTTCAAAATTTATTTACACGTAGATATATTTAAGTTATGGTAATACTTTAGTCACATTAGATATGTTGCTGTTTTTTCCCTAAGTTCGTCTCTCGGTTATGTTTAGTTAGAAAATGTTTTCTACAAATAGTCTTTGCACACTGTGTTCAAAAAAAAGGTCTTTGCACACACTGCTTCTGATGTCAAGACTGTGAAGCAGAATCGAGAAGCACACAAAAGATACTCAAGAAATCAAAGCAATAACATTAAGCTAACCAACCAAGGCCAGGTTCAACTTAGTTCAGAGAATATGAATATTACACATTTATACAAAAATTAGGCTTTGAGCTTCAGAATTTTTACTATTACACCTCTATCCACACTTCTTCATATAAAAGAATACATCAAGTTTGAGTAAAAGACCGCTAGGTTTCCATAGTCGCATCAGGAAGTGGAGAATCATGCGCCAATGACTGCAGAGGAGAGAAACAACATCAATGTAATTCAACTAACATAAGGCCTCAGATTTTTATCCTACGTATTCTAACAATTTGATCTAAAGCTTTGTACCTGCTCCTGCGAGCGGAAATACACGGAGCGTGTGTAGTTGAGGAAGTTGGAGACTCTTGATGTGTATATGTCCGCATGCCTGAAACCAATTTTAAGTGAGGGGAGGAAGTGTGAGAGATATATTATAAGTTGCTCAGAAAAAGCAGAGAAGAGGTATCCGTACTTTTCTTTTCGATTTGTCTCATCAAGTGGCTTTTGTCCCACCAACCAGCACGTGAAAAGAAACCCCACTTGTGTAGTTTTCCCCTTTTCAAGAGAAACCTTTTGTTGAAAGCATTAGACCAATACTTGACATATAGTCTTTGTATTACAATGAGAAGCTTCTCTGCATGGTCTCCGTCAGTTTTTGATCAGCCACGTTGGTAGCAGCGAGGGTCTAGAAAGAAAAGATAAAGAGAATACCTTATATACTACAAATTGTATCCAGCACATTAACTATAGATCTTGTAAAGGAGATAAACAAACCTGAGCAGGAACGACCTTTGCTACTTCTTTGCAGATCAAGCCGAAGTATAACACTATGAACATGAGTCGAGAAGTATGATAAAACGATGAATCAATAACTCGTACCGTTTCGATTGATTAAAGCGGAAGTCAAAACGTCGAGATTGGATATTCAAACAGCTACGTGTTACGTGGATTAAACATCTCGAAACTCCATTGTTGGTATCTCGAATCTCCATCGTTGGTTTCAGAGAGGGAAGAGGCTCAGGCACCGATTTGTCATAGAAGGAAGAGGCGAGACAAACTCCAATTTTTAGCGTCATTAGATTTAGATACATAAACCCTTCTTTCCAAAACAATCTACACCATATGTTAGTCAACCAACGTTTTAGAGAAACTGTGATTCATGATTGGTATGTACAGATCAAAATAAATCAACATACCCATTCCGATCACGGGAACTCCTTCATCCATGTTGGTACCAGCCACAACCATTGTTACTGTCACAGATCAAAATTAAATCAAACTGCTCCCCAATCCTGTGAACAAAAAGGGATCACAATAATAAAAAAAAAAAAAA
Source organism: Hirschfeldia incana (assembly GCA_026261945.1). Classification (NCBI taxonomy): domain Eukaryota; kingdom Viridiplantae; phylum Streptophyta; class Magnoliopsida; order Brassicales; family Brassicaceae; genus Hirschfeldia; species Hirschfeldia incana. The sequence continues at coordinate 7,029,706 of JABCMI010000011.1, read as the reverse complement.
AAAAAAAAAAAAGGGATCACAATCAATATCTAAAATGAATCAAAATCAATTAAAAATTTAATGACCATAACGTTCAAACCCGTGAAAGTTAGGAAGACAACTCAAAATACTAACATGAGATGGCGAGGAGGAACATCCATGACCAGCCCGACAGAAACAACCATATCTGGAATATACATAATTATTAAGTGAGATTATTGAGCCCCATGATTGCAAGCAACTTCCCCGCGGACTGACTGTCAGAAAATCCGTTCAAGGGTCTGGGAATACAAATCTAGGAAGAGAATAACCTTAGAATCCAGGAGAAGCATGACCAAACCCATCACCTCGCCACCCCTTATGGGGGAAGACCATCGGCCGAACTTCATATCAGTAATAAAAAGGATTGATGAGTTAGCCATTAAACTTTAAATAATTTTTCTTTGGTGTTATCACAAATGGAGAGAATGATGTTCAAGATATTAAGACTGACCTTTTTATAGGTGTAGATACACCGCAAAGCAGGGGCAGAAGCAGCATTGAATGTTAAATCGTGATTGAAGTCTTTCTGTGGAGTTAAGACGCTTGTTAAAGACGATGAATCAATACCTCGTAACGTTTCGGAAGATTTAAACCGAAGTTGAAACGACGCAATCGAAGCTTTACACAGACATTAAACATGACGATTCGTCTAGCTCGAAATCCCAAAACTCCATTGTTGGTGTAGATCTGCAGAGATCGATGCAGAAGATGAACCCTAATATTGTTTTTGACGAAGAAGATAACAGGCTGGAAGATAAAGAACAAAAGCTCATAAGTTGGTGAGAAGCCCATTTAATACGAAACTAAACGCAAGAAATCTCGGCCAACCCCGTTACACGAACAAAGCCCATCAGAAAAAGATTAAATGAAACGATACGTTTTACTTATCTGGACACGTGTTGGCTCAACAGCGTCCGAATTGATGACGTGGCACACCCAGGAGAGATTAAACTCTTCTTTATAATAATAGATATAGATTTGGTTGGGTTGAAAGCGGGTATAACCGGTGTCAGATCCAAGTTGAAATTAAACCGGTTAAAGAGGATATGAAAAGGTTTTTTATTTTTGAAAAACGGTTCAAAGATTAAAAAAAAAAAGGAAGCCACCGGCTAGTCTGAGGAGTCTCCGGCGACCGAAAAATCGTCCCTTTCGCGATCCCTAGGGTTTGAACATTTCTTCACTCTTCTTCTCTTGTCGTTTATAGCTTTGAATTTGGCTTTACCTACGTTCCGTCTCATAGTGTTTAGATAAAAGGAAGCTCCGTAAAGAACAATTTGGTTTCTTTTTTTTGTTGGATGTGTGGGAGATCACAACGTTTGTTTCTTTCTTTCTTTTCGTTTAAGATGTTGGTGGACGAGGTGACAAGCAATGGTGGAGGTACAGAGAAGGGTGAACAGGCAAATGGGTTTGTGAAAGTTGATACAGTGAATAGTTGTGGTGGTGATATGGTCAATTCTACTAATGGAAGAAGGTCCAGATGTAACAAGACGTTACAAGTATACAAGCGGAGAAAGTTTGGAAGATTGGTTTCTGGGAGTAAATGTAAAGAAGATGAGATGGTTTCTGTGGAAGGTGTTAGTCACACGGGAAGCCGGGTAATTTTCCTCGAGGTTTCTGTTGTGATGCCTCCTCTTATTGTGATTGATTTGAACTGGTGTAGCGTGTGTAGTTGCTGCAACTAGGCGTCATGTTGGTTGACCTTCATGTGGCTACTCAAGTAACGATTTTTGCTTTTGTTTTTGCAGTTCACTGTCTTCTTGTTTACCAGACGACATGATTTTCTTGTCTGTTATAAGCTAGTTTCAGGAAATGCTTTGCAAGTTGTGATATAGGTTCACATTAATACTGGCTGCTTAACACTATACTGACTTGACTTTAGAGAGAGGTTTGATGTTGTGACTCGACGACGGGTTAGGGCCCCGATTGGACAACTCTCAAGTATCCCTGATGCATTCAGTTAGGAACCGAATTTACCAAAATTTTCGATTTTCTGTTTAATATCCGGTTGAAGTTATAAACCGATCGGCGAATTCATAAGATTTAGTCAGTTTCCGGTTCATCCGGCAAGCAAAAACCGACCCGTTTGAGACATTTTGACCAGATATAAACTGAAATAAACCAAATCAAACCAAAATTTATATTGCTGGTTTACTTTGGTGACAGTTTTCCAAAACTGAAAATTCAAAAAAAAAGCTAAAATTCTTCCTACTGATTTTAGTTTGTAGTGTTATATTGTTGTCAGATCTCTTCCTCGACACCAATCTTGCTCCTATAGATCCCATATCCACCATCGATTTAGCGAATTCCGAATAGAAATGATCCTTGAGAGTCATGTTAACAGGCAAAAAGGGATCAATGATTTTCTTAGTGTTTGTATCTTGATACATAGCAGAATCTGGATGACTCTTTTTCCCGATATGTCCGTCAAAATCTTAATGAGCTTCCCAAATCTCACATTCACATCCCCACTTTGGAGGCATGTCGACCTGAGCATTTTTAAGAATGTTGGGTCTAATGTGGGATCGTCAAAGTACAGATGTTGTGCGGCAAAGAAACATGCGATTGTGCATATTGTATGCGCACCTATAAAACAGAAATATAAGTTTAATAATGAATTGTGAAGATATGTTAATTAGAATAATAGTATAGCTTACCACCACTGAAAATGACAAGGTCTTTTTCTGAAAGATCCTTCTCTTAACTTCGACTTTAACGTCTTCAAGGATTCTTGAGAATGGAGCAAGTTAGATGCCTTTGTCTTCTCAGCTGTCAGGCCATCTCTTCGACCTATTTAAACATGTCAGACCTCAATATTTTGAAAAATGCTAGGTCTAAGGTAGGATCTTCATACACTGTATGATAAAGAAACTAATATTTATGTAGTATGTGTATCTATTAACACATAATAAAATTTTAATTTAAAATATCATAACTAGAGCTTTAGAAGAATGACTTACAAGCTCATTATTTTGAACATAAAAAGAGTCATAACTAGTGAGAAAAAGAAACAAAATAAAATTAGAAGATATACACTAGCTAAAATTATATGCGTTGAGAAGAACAAGATTTTGATCTGAGAAACCTTGTTCTTTATGAATTTAAGTCTCAAACATCTTATAAAGAGAAAAAACAGAAAAACTTTAGCAAAAATTTAGAAAAACATATGGAATATTCGATTTTGGAGAAAAAATAGATTAGATAGTTGACGAAGAGAAAAACATTATTTAAATAGAATATCTATATCTATATCTATATATATATATATATTTAGATGAAAGAAGAATTAGATGGTGAAGAAAGAATATTTGAGAAATGTATATATATGTTAAATTGTGAGACGTTGAAGAAGAATTTAAGGTGATAGTGAAAATGTTAGACGATGGAAAAAACATTAGGTGCTTTAGCTAGATTTTTACAAGTTACTCTATCAAAATTTGTGAAATGTTTTTTTGTTTAATTTAAAAGGAAGCTGATTATTTAAAAACATGTAATTTGATAATTGATTTTTTTTTAACATGTAATTTGCAAGTTATAGGTATTATTTTTTCCCTAGATATCTGATATAACTGATTGGGAAATCAAATTAGTTGAATAAGTCAAGTCGAATATGAAGTATACTAAAATTAGTAAGTATTTGAGATATACCAAACCATACCATTGAAAAGACGTGGCCGGTTAAGGCCGGTGTTATATCCGATCCGAACCAAGTTGGAAATTAAAACCCGGTTAAAGAGGAGACGCGAAAGTGTTAAAAACGGTTTAAAGATAAGGAGAAGCCAACGGCGAGTCTCCGAGTCTCCGGCGACGAAAAATCGTCCCTTTCGCTACTTTTCTAGGGTTTGCAAATTTCTTCACTCTTTAGCTTCGTTTTCCGTCTCGTAGTGTTTTAGATAAAGCTCCATTGAAGGCTCCGTAGAGAACAATTTCGTTTCTTTTTTTTTGGTTGAATGTGTAAATGATTGTTGAATGATGTGTAAGCTCTAAGATTTAGCGTGTGGGAGAAGTTCAAAACCTTTCTTTCTTTCTGTCTTTGTGTTTTTAAGATGGTGGAGGACGAGGTTACAAGCAATGGTGGAGGAGGTACAGAGAAGGGTGATCAGGCAAATGGATTTGTGAAAGTTAATAATAGTTGTGGTGGAGGAGGAGGAGGTGGTGGTTGTGCTAATGAAAGGTCCAGAGTTGACAAGAAGTTACTAGTATACAAGCGGAGAAAGCTTGGAAGAAGATCGGTTTCTGGGACTGGGAGTAAATGTAAAGAGGATGATGAGAGGAGGAGTTCTGTGGAGTGTGTTAACCACTCTGGAAGCCTGGTACTTTTTCCTTCAAGTTTCTATTGTGAACTGCTTGCTGGAGTGTGTGTAGTTGCTGCAACACGTTCTTGTTTCTGATTTAATGCCGTCATTTAAATTTCTTTTGCACAGGAGTCTGATGCTTCTGAATTAACTAATCAAAGGTTCAGCATAGGAACAGATCTTACCGGTGAGCTCCCTGAGCTTCCAAATCCGAGAAAACCAACAACTGAATCCAAGAATGAGACTGTGACAGCCGGATGCCAGAATGTTCTTTCTCAAGTTCTAGCTTCAAAGGAGTTTGCATCCCTAAGCAAGCTGCTTTCCGAAAATCTCCGAGGGGTCAAGATTGAAGACCTTACCTGCAGAACTCTGATAGACACCAGGATGCAAGAGGGTGTTTATGAAGGTTCACCTCTGCTCTTTTCAACCGATCTCCAAGAGGTATAATTAGTGGAAACTCTTATTAGTCTGAAGATAACTTATGCATATGCTAATCCTGAACGTTGTGAAAAAATATTTTACGATGTCATCATGGTTGGGAAGCTGAACTCAATCTTTCAACTAAACCTAACTACTGATTTCAGGTCTGGCAAAAAATACAGGATGTTGGAAACGATATGGCTGTCCTTGCTAATAGTCTCTTAGAGCTTTCAAAGGCGTCATGTACCGAACAGGTGAGGTTCATACATAAATGATCTTCTTCAAGGTGGTAGTTTAACAAAACTAATATCTTCTCCTTTTTCCCCTCAAAATCTGGAAGTTGAAGAAGTTCTACACTCGGGAATCCAAGCCTACTCCTCATGCAGAGGATGATAGTGTTTATGACATTTGCAAGCTATGTGGAGAGAAGGCAGCAGTGATAGACTGTTTAGCTTGTGATCATTGTGAAGATATATACCATGTCTCATGTGCACATCCAGGTGGGAAAGGGATGATGTCTACGGGCAGTTGGTACTGTATAAACTGCACAGCTAATGGCATCGGAACACCTCACGAGAATTGCGTAGCGTGTGTAAGAATGAAGACAGATAGAAGATGTGTTGATACGAGTAATGACTGTAAAGAAGATTCAAAGGAATCTGAAGAGAAGTCAAGCTGCAACATCAACCATGGAGGTCACAACGTAGAGATGAAGAGAGACTCTGAACTCTGTAGGGCCTGTGGAACAAAAGTGGTGGAGAATGGCAGGTTCATAACATGTGATCACCCTTTTTGCACACACAAGTATTACCACATCAGGTGTTTGACTGCAAAGCTAGTAAAACTACACGGTGCTCGTTGGTATTGCTCGTCGTGCTTATGCAGAAACTGTCTAACCGACAAGGACGATGATAAGATTGTGATGTGTGATGGGTGTGATGATGCGTATCACATCTATTGCATGAAACCACCACGTGCAGTGATTCCAGATGGAGAATGGTTTTGCACAACTTGCAGTACTGCAATTCAGAAAGTCAGCAGAGTGAGAAAGGCTTATGAGAAGAAGATGGGGATTTTGCAGAAACAAAACGGGAATCTGAAGAGCAATGGAGATAGTGTAGGAGGAGGAGTGCAGCTGGCACTCTGAAATGAAAGATTAAGAACAGATTTTTTGCAATCCATTTACGTGAAGGATTGAATCCATTGTCATGGAAACAACCAGGCAGTATATACAGCTTCTTGTCTCTAAAAAGATTTTTCCATTTTCCTAACTTTCAAGACTTGTTAATATTTGATTGCTCTCTACAAATCTGTGCCTTGTGATGTGCTGAATCTGCAATCTGCTTTAAAGTTGAGCAAATACTGGCAGCTTTCATTTTGTAAAATTCCTTTATCTCATTGAGCAAAGTTGAGCAAAATTTGGCAGCTTTGATTACAATCTCTTCTGCTTAGATGTCAAGAACGGATCAAAGGAGGTGTGATCATATGCGGAGAGAACATCAGCAGCACAGAAGTCTAGACCGTTCTGTACACAAACCAGGTGGTTAAGGAAGCAGCTGTGGTGGCTAAGCCAGACAAGAGGTAAGGAGCGACTCTGTGTGAGTTTGTGAGCTTGAAGTATCATGATGGGTCTGTGTCAGAGATATTTTACAAGACGAAGCTGCCAAAGTATAAGGTTCCAAGGAATGTGGTTTTTCTTTTTCAGGAGGACCTTCTAAAGACTTCTACTGGAAAGATAGAGTTTCTTCTTAGACAATCTTAGATTTGTTGTTCTTCTTATTACACTGTACACTACGAAGTTTCTACTCTATACCTAAAGTACAAGTCTCTGTTTCATTAGTTAAAGGCTCTATATTCTTGTCGCCGACCACAAAGCGTTTAGCGTCAGTGTCCAGTCCCGATGACTGAAGCTGTTCTCTCTTCTTTATTAGTTGTTTTGCAGCTTGTAAATCCTCTTTCGCCTCCTTTGATTCCGCCTGTTGAATGGGGTAAAATAACTTGTTGTCCTCAAGATCTCTATGGGACTTAAAGAAAGTGAACATATTTGAACTTTAGTTTCAATCTTTCAATGAAACTCACATTGATTGATAAGGCGGTTTCGAAACTCCTGATAGCACTGTCAGGCTCTCCAAAATTGAGTTGTGCTCTTCCAAGAGTAATCCACGCCTAAACAAAATGAGTTTAAACCATACAAATAACAAAGCTTTCAACATTCCATATAATCAAAACCAATAGAAGGAGCATATAGTCTGGTAACCAGGAAAGCTAGCTTAGTTACAAGTAGTGTTGAATGAATATGATATTAGAATAGAGAGTCTTAAAGTAGTACCTCAGCCCATGATGGATCTATCTCAGTAGCTCCTGTGAAGAAGAATTGAAAAACATATGGAACTGTTAACTTCTTGGCCAACAAAGATTACAAAGTAAAGGGGGCTTTGGAGGATTGATTACGTGTAGCAGACTTGAGAGCTTTCCAAGGATCACCAATCTCAAGAAAGACTTGTGCTTTCTGTTCATGAACGACAGCGTTTTCAGGCACAATATTAAGAGCAGCTTCCCATTTCCCAAGAGCCTCCTCGTATCTTCCTTCCTTCATTACAACCAAAGTTCACAAATAGAGATAACGAATCAGCAGCTTCAAGAACTAAAAGTGATGTTAATCAAAGAAGACAAATAGAAACATACCTCAGCGAGCTTGTCTCCTTGTGATCTAAACGACTCTGCGAGCTTCTTGGCTTCGAGATCGAGTCTCCCATCATCATTTTCCGAGTGAGTTCCTCCGACCTCTGAATCATCTTGCCGCTGAGATTTGGTATCTGGAGCTTCCTTCTCGGAAGAAACATCGTCGAGGATGTTCGGTAAAGCGACACGAGGGCGTTTCTTAGGGTTCTTGTTCCACGTTAGCTTCATCTTCCTTCGCAGCCTTTCGCTCTCTTCTTCGCTAGGAGTGTATCGATCAGACAGAACAGAACTCAAATCCCAGATGGTCCGAAAAATATTTAGTTGGGCTATTACAATTGATTTCGCGGGCCGGATATTAATTAGCCCAAATAGAAAAATAACCGGCTTCGTGATCGGGTTTACGGGTATGGATGGTTGGTTTTATCCGGTTTAAGATTCTCAGCTCAGATTTTTTTTTTAAGAAAAACAATTTGTAATCCAGGTTGATTTCAATCCGGTCAGATTAGATTTGGCTAGATTTCCGCCGGCTTGGGACAGCTTCTTTGGAACGTGGTCACGATCACGAAGATGAGATCGACTTCAAAAACAGGCATCTTCAGAACTGTGTTGTAGCCGTTGAATTTGCACCACCGGCATATGTGGAGTGTAGTACTATTATAGTCAATACAAACATCAACGTGATTAAATTTTCATTAGTATAATAGTTCTTGAAAGACAATTTTTTTATTTATTTTATATATAGTACCATCGTTTCTGTCAAAAATATGTATATACTAACCAACCCAAAAGAACGAAATTAGTTATGGTTATATGAGTTTATGAAAGGACATATTCTAATATTCCAAGAAGTTTCGTAAGAATGATTTACATGTCAACAGAACATGAAATAAACGTGGAGCGAACCTTGATATCTTGATGCAATTGTAAAGTCTCCATGATTTGACTTTAAAATTGCCTTTCGAAATGTGTATTTCTGCAAGCATATTTCACGATATTAAGTTTGAGATTGCGGTCCAGTATAAGATCTATTCACATGTTAATTTTGTAGGATGTGTTTTTATATCAAAAATTATATTCATTGGCTAAAGTTAGCAACTAGAAAAAAAAGGTTAGCAACTCTCAACTCTCCAGCACTAACTAGAAGTCTAATACAACAAATTAGCATTCCGCAATTAACCCGCATCTCTTTAAAACCCGAATTAACCAACCTTTTATTCTTGTAGTTTTAAACTGGTCTCAACCCATTGTTCGTTCTCATCTATTGAAGTTATCTTCAACAAGCAGTATTGTTTTGAAAACCGGACCGGCCGGTCGAACTGGTCTGACCGTAAATCACTGAAGAAGCCGAGTTTGGTTTGGTTTAAGACCAGAATTTAAGAAAAATCGATAAACTCGATTGAAAACCGGTGACCTGTGTTAATTTTAAAACTCAGTTTTCAAAACTTAGCACATAATTAATTGTTTTCAACTATTACTATCTAAAATTTACTATTTTATAATTAGTGTTCAACTATCACAATTTAATTAATTTTTTTATTTTTTTAAGAAACAATGTGAAAAATATATTTTTGACTCTCATATACTATATCTTTTTACTATATTCATAAAATTTGAGATGATAGTTGTAAAAATAAATAAATTTGATAATTGTAACTATAAATCATTTGTTTTTTTTTTTCAAATATCAGTTTATATAGTTGCTATTTGTTATCCATTATTTTTCTGTCCATGATTTATTGCTGGACCTTTTAGATTAGGATGCTGTGTACCATTTCATCAGCTTTTATAAAGATATTACGAATGATTTAAATAATAAGACCTAAGTATGGTATAATTGATTGTGAGGTCACATTTATTGAGTTTGAATATTTATTTTGTATCAAATAAATATACAATTAATTTTATTAGAAATAAATAGTAATGTAAGTTTTAATAATTATGTAAAATTTTACCACATTATCAGATTTTATTACTTAACCATATATATTTAATTTAAAATATTAAATTATAAATAAATTTAATTAGGTCTGAGTACGTCCCACTTAAATTTCTGTTTTCCAATAACTTGTTAACCGCTAACGAGCCATCCGACTCATGCTTAGCTTAGTTTCAAACAAGAGTTAATAACCAGACGCAATATTCAAAGTTATATATATATATACACGCATTACGGATATATATGTCTTTATATTTTGAGTTGGACAACTAGGAACCCAATTATATCTTCCTGCAATTCATGCAAACAAACAAGAAAAAAACGGACAGATCGATATTGAGTGATTTACACGGGGGCACACGCACACACACGTTTCTTTATTCTGCCTCTAAAAATATCACAAATATTAATTAGAGCGAGGGATGGATGCTGTTGGATTTCCATAATGACTATTGACTGCTTCGCGTATCTATCTTATTAAAGTAGAAGTACCTTTTCATTTTGTTTGGCAACATGAATTGAAGACTAAAAAAATAATTTTGTTTGGACGTAAAGATAACATCTATCTTCGGCTTATGTTTTATAAAAAGGTTTGGACAAATCGTAAATATAATTCTTCTACGTCGTGGGTCTAAATAAAAAAAACATAAATCTGTGTCGAGTGGGCCTGTGATTTAGTTATATCTGAAGACATTTTTTTGGGTTTGTCCAATGATAATAGTGTAGTCGTACAAAACATCTATTACAATTCAAACCAAAAAATAAACATCCAAAACCATAAAATGAAAAAGAGTAAACCAGATTTACAATAGTAGCAATGGAATGACCCAATAGTAACCATGCATAAACAATTAAACCGAATGAACCAAATTGCCATAACCGGAGCAGTTAGAATAATATTCTCAGCTAATAATATGTCAACTGATAAACCCTCAACTAACGGTGCAAGTTAAATATCTCCAGCCAAAATTGCCATAACTGGTTATGTTTTCTTGGAGATAACTCCAAAATTTAAACCTTAGCTTTTTTTTTTCTTTTGATCACGTAAATATCGTGGAGGTTCATAACTACATTGCCTTCTTTTTTTCTAACTTACTATTCTTAAATATTTCCAAAATATTTTCCTTCTTATGTAGCAAGCACCTAATTTACCTATTTTTCCTATACTTTAGATTTATTTTTCTGTGGGAAATATCTTCTCATTCAAACCGAGATCACAAATTTATTAACCACGAAAGTATCTACATTTCCATATCTCCGTTTTTGTGTTTAATATATAGATAATTGCTACAATCTTGCAACATCTACATATTTAACTCATTGGCGTATAATACCTAGATATTCTTTTCTATAATAACCATTGGCGCTTTATATATATAGAGCACTTCCTGCACTTCTTCTCTACACGAACATTCTTCAAAATTCACACAAAAACTGATGGCTAACGATTAAGCTTCTGTGTTGGTTAACAAAGTGAAACCGCACAAGGATTCTTGGAAAGTGCACGTCAAGCTATTCCATTCATGGACTCAAAACACAAGTAGTGGAGTGGAAACTCTAGAATGTGTTCTTGCTGATCAAACAGTAAGGCGAAATTGTTTAGAAATTTACTACATCTGTTTACTGCGTACAATATTGTTCTTTGTTATTGTTGTTTTTGTTGCAAGTAGCAAAAGAATTCTCCACCGATGGATTTTTTGATTTGATATCCTAATGATTTAGGTGAGAAGATAAAAGATCATCTTGCCAACAGAAAAAAAGATAGAGAAAACCTTAATTTGTTAGGTTTACCGAGATTTGTTTTTTCCGGAGAAAAAAAAACTATTTCTAATTTGCTATTATGATCTATTTTGATAACTCCATTATTTATTGGGCCACCAAATTTTTTGTTGTTTATTATAGTTATTGGTATTTATAGTTTATATATAATACATATAGGTAAACATATAGTTCTCTTTAAAAAAAGTTGTTGTTCGTGTAATTATTAATTTAATTTTTTTTTCTATATTATAGTTATAATATTAAATAAACAATGCAATATATCTTATTATATAAAGCATAGTTTTCAAAGTTACTAATTAACATGATTGTGACATGTGTCATTAGATTTATTAAGATGGTGACATGTGTCAAAAATATGATATAATTCTTTTTTGTTTATGATTTAAAAGATATTTAAAAAAAGAAAATTCTCACTACAAAATATTACTTTAAATTCTTTTTTTTTAGGATTTTAGAAAAGGAAACTACTATTACATAGTCTTTTACTTTTCTTTTATAGAATTTTAGAAAAGGAAAACTGTAAAATTGTTAAAATATTTCATAGTAATTTTCAATTTTAAAAAACAATCTACACAAAAATATTTATTTAAAATGTAAATTTTAATTTGTTACTATTTTAAAACATATTGTAACATAATTTATCTTTCTTTTTATTTAAAGAGATTTAAAAAAGGAAAGTCTTCATTACAAAATAGCCTATTATATCATTAAAAATATTCAAAAAAATTACTCTTGCATAATCTTTTACAATTATATATTGTTTAAATATTTGATAGTAATGTTTTTAAAAGTCGAAACAAAAATAATTGTAAGAAGCTGCAAGAAAATAATTAGTTTTTGTTTTTAGAAAAAAAATAATGTTTGTTTCTAAAAATACCAAAGAAGTGGATTGTAAAACAAAATACTAAACAAAAACGAATTGTAAAATTGTACAAGTATAATAAATTATTTAACAAAAAACATGAAAAAGAACTAAGTATAAAATAAATAATATTCCTTATTTAAAAGCCTGATTAAAAGAAATTTGTATAAGTATTATTATTATTTTCTTATAAGTAACTAACTTTCCTTTTTAATAGGTAATTTTATTTTTAAAAATTATGACCAAAAATAGCTACAAATATTTCACATCTATATTTAGGTTTAATCTTCCATATTATTCTTACATACACACAATAGTATTTACATGAAAATTATTACCTTAGTATTTTCTTAACCAGTTAATATTTTTATATATTTTTTAAATCTTGACCAGAGATAATTGAAAAATTATATTAATAGTAATTTTTACTTCAAAAAATTAATGATAAACATGACACTAACAATGATTTAATTAAGAAAAAAAATTAAAAATATTCGTGATACTGACAATAAACTAATTTTCAAAATGAAAATTTTAAAAAATACTTAATATAACTGGAAATAGTTATTTGATAGAAATTTTAATTTTCTAAATTCTAAAATATATTTGTGAGAGATTACGTAATATTAATTTCCTTTTCTAAAATCTTAAAAACTGTAAAAGAATATTTGATAGTTGTTTCCATTTTCTACAAAACAAAATCCTAAACAAAAAGAAATTGATATCATAGTTTTTCTTCCTAACCAAAAGAGAATTGTAAAAGTTTATTTGATAATATTTTAATAGAGTATTTGATGATTAACATGATACTAAAAATTATTTAATTAACAAAATAAATGTAAAGTTAGTATTGATACAAATTTTAAAATAGCAATTTTAAATTTATTTATTAATTAGTAAAAATAATTCTTCGCTATGAATTTATTTTCTTCTGAAATTTTAAAGAGAAGATAATTATAATAGGTTATATGAAAGTAATTTCCTTTTCTAAAATCTTTAAAAAAATGTAAAAGAGTATTTAATGTTATTTTTATTGTTAATTGTAAATAAAAAGGAGAATTATCAAAGAAAATGTTTTCTTAAAAAATCCTAGCAAAATAAAATTTCAAAAAAAATTATTTAATAAAACATTAAATTAGTACATAAGAATGTGTATAATGTTTTCATTGACTCCATTGACGTATTTGAATTTTCTTTTTTTTTTACTTTTAATTCAATTTCTTATTTCAAATTATGTTCAGTTTAAACGTTTATGTATAATGTTCTCTTTAATCATAACTACAAAGGTTATATCAAATCATCTATATACCATGATCATAAAATATAAATTTTAACTTGAACTTACATGTTATAAAACATAATTTAATTATAAAATAAATCTCATACAAAATATATAAAAACAAAATTATTAAACTATAATAAAATAATGTATTATTTTAGATTTTTATTAAATTAAAACATCAAACAAAACCCGTTGCAACGCAACGGGCTCATATATAGTATATATATATACTAAGGTATTTGTAATTTTTCGTGTTACAAATATATTAAATACAATAACAACCATATGATATAACATGGACCATACTTTATACAATCCAATAATTTCCTATGGGATATAAGTTGATAATAATTTTACAAGCTAAAGCAAACACCCGCCCAGTCGGGCGGGTCAAGATCTAGTTTTATTTTATAGTGGAAAAAAAAAAGAAGTCATTACGTAATTGATGGTAGCATGGAAGCCCTAGTCTTATGACTTATGCACGAGGCACCCCATGTTACTAATTTAAAATTTCAAGGTAATCATATATTTATGTCAACTATATATTCGCTCAAGAAAATTGCATAGTTTATTTATAACCATTCATATTTGTCTTTAACACCAAAGAGAATTTGTATATATCTGTATCAAGTTTCATAGGCTACCTAAACTTTTTCCCACACTCGGAAGAATACTAATTCGATAAGATGTTTGCTAGTACAAATTTAAATTATTGTACTTTTCCTTTATTTGGAATTAGAGAAATGTTGTATATATCGAAATTGATTTTCATTAATGAACATTACATTTAGCAACAAAAAAAACTAATTCGTTATGATTTTCCTATATCTTATTATATAAAGCTTGGTTTTCAAAGTTACTAATTAACATGATTGTGACATGTGGCAATTATATATTTAAGATTGTGACATGTGTTAAGTAATTAGTTTTATATAAATAATTATTTAATATGGCTTTCCTTTTTTTATATCCAAAAAGAAAATTGTAAAAGATATACAAAAATAATTTTCTCTTTTTAAAAAATCACGAAAATTGATTTATAATAGTTATTTAATAGTAAATTTTCCTTTTTAAGTTTTAAACAAAAAAATGTTAAGGAAAAAATTTCTATACTAATAATTATTTAATAGGGAGTTTCCTTTTTAAATAATAAAAAAAATAAAAATGTATAAGTTATAGTAAAATAAATTTCCTTTTTAAGAAATTATAATTTTCCTTTTGTAAATCATGAAAAACAGAATTGTGAAAGAAAATAGTAGTTTAAATTTTTTTTAAACGAATTATCAGAACCTGAAAATACAAAACAAAATATTTTATAATAAATCTAAATATTTTCCCTTATTAAAATTATAAAGAAAGAGAGTTGTAAAAAAAAATTATTTTTCGATAATTAACTAATTTTATATGGAAGTTCCAATAGTCCATGTTTCACTAAATGTTTTTACACATGACAACCGTATATTTAGGAATATGACATGTGTTAAATAATAATTTTATAGAAATAATTAATTAATAGTATTTTTTCTTTTTAAGTTTTAAACAAAATATTGCAAATAAAAAAATTTTCATACAAATAATTAATTAATATTATTTTTCATTTTATAACCAAAAAATTGTAAAAGCTATACAAAAATAATTTTCCTTTTTTTTACAAAAAACTTGAAAAATAGAATGATAATAGCTATTTAATAGTAGTTTTCCTTTTTAAGTTTAAAACCAAATATTGTAAACAAAAAATAATTCTATACGAATAATTATTTCATAGTGAGATTCCTTTTTAAAATAATCAACAAATAAATTGTATAAGCTATATGAATATAATTTTCCTTTTAAAGAAATTCTAATTTTCGTTTTTTTTAAATCGTGAAAAACAGAATTATGAAAGAAAATAGTAGTTTAAAGTTTTAAAATGAATTATAAAAACTTGAGATTATAAAATATTATTCTATATAAATCTAAATATTTTCCTTTTTAAAATTCTAAGCAAAAGAAAAAAGGGAGTTGTAAAAACAATCTTACTATTTTCCTATATTTAGATATTTTTTTGCGGAAGTTCCAGTAGTCCATGTTTGGCCAAAGGTTAGTGTTTTTATTCTGCGTCGTTTAGGTTTCGAGTTTGAGAGAAAGCAAATTATTAGTTTATTGGCAAAAAGTTTATATGATATGTTCAACATTTATGTAAAGAATACCATCTGATGTAGAACTTATGAAACAACTCATGATAATATAGTCAGACGCAGATCCATATCAGCAATGTAGAATTGTTAACTGTAGATATGTCTATGTAATGTTTTCTTATAATTTATAATAACATAATTAATCAGCATTAACAAAAAGAGTTTTTTTATATTATCGATATATATTGATGAATAAGTTAAAAACTAATAGTTAAAAAAATATATTTAGTTTTTTTTTTCTTTTATTAAAAATTGTATATATGTATAATTATGTAATTAATCTGTTATATACAGAAAATAATAATTTAGGGATATATGCATATTTATCTTCTGGAAAATTTTGTTACTATAACTACAGGTCCAAAGTTAGAAAAATTTAATAAACATTTCTTTTTTAAAACATGACTCCAAAATATATATATATCTGATCTTTACTATCATATATTTGAAATGAAATTACAAAAAATTCTTAATGATTGTATCTTCTTCATGTCTGCATGTATTACACATTATTTTTATAAATAGTTATTCACACAACTGAGATTTAGAAACATGATCTTTATAATACACTATCACAAGAATCAAAGAAGTATCAAACTGTATAAAGTATTAATAGTTTTGTTACTTATAATTGCACTAAAAAGAGTTAATTCATAATGTTATTTATTGATTAAACAACTAAGGTTATTTCCAATTCACCCATATATTCATATCTATATTCTCTTCTAAAATATACAAATTATATTATAAAGATAGATTTGTTCCAGTGTGTGATTATGCAAAATAAAGTTCCTTTATTTTTAGTGGAAAATATAGAGATATGGTATTTTTGGTTATTAATAAAGAGATAAAAGTATCTTCTATTAAATCTTTTCCTTAAAATATATAAATTTTATAGCAAAATCAGACAATGGAGAGATTCACATTTACAATATAACTCTATTTTATGAAAAAAATAGATAAATATATAGAGTTGGGAGCTATAAATAATTTAAAGATGAATACACTATACAAACCAAAATATATAAATGCTAACAAATGCACAAAAATATTTTAAGATCCTACAATGACAACACAAAACATTATTAAATTGTTATAGAAGCATTAGAATATATTTGTATAACAAGAATAACATAGAAAATTAATACAAACATTAATTAAATTAAGAGTTTAAGTAAGTGAATGACGGTATCATCAACTCAATTGGCATGATTCAACTTTTAAATTCTTTGTATTTTGTATTTCTTTATGTTGAGTTCGATTTGAATTTTCGGGAAAATATTTTTTCTCTAACTTTATGTATAAAGTTGGTAATAACTCACTTCACTTATGCACCATAATTGTTAAAATAGGAGTACTAACCAAAAATTATGTGAAAAGTAATTCTTATACCTAAAATAATTTTCACACAATATATACAATATAATTAAAATATTAATTGAAACCCGTGCAACGCACGGATCCATATCTAGTATGACAATATTACTATACGTATATGTCCTAGATTAACTGGTTTAATTAGATAATATAAAAAGGTAATACAATTAAAACTTGTAAATTATATTCTTTGTATATTATATTTTTTTACTTAAGTCAGCCTTCCTTACCCATGTGTTTATTATCAAATCAATATATGTATATTATTTATATAAGGATTAACTACAATCCATGAAAGTTATATATTTGTATACTTGTGTTCATACTGCTAACACTACCTAGTAATACTACAAATATAAAATATACTAGGTTTACGAAATAAAATATACTAGTTTACACAATTACACTGCCTTTTAACTCACTCAACCAGTATAAACTACAATAAGCATAAACAAGACTCGTAAATAGTTGTCTTGTCTAAAAATATTACTATGGTATAATCCAGAATTACAGTGGCTACATTCTAGCATTACCACCGAAATACACTACAATGATACTCTCATGCACTGAAACGTCACGATCAAAACGATTACCATAACAAAAACAAAGCAAAACAAAAAAGGTAGAAAAACATAAACCGTGAAATGTGTTGAATGGTGATATAAGTATGGTAAATGAACATTAAGTAGCGAATGTGTGGAAGAATGATAAATAGAAATTATATAGGGAGATTATAATAAAAGGCACGTGGGAAGGGTGTTGACAGTTGTCAGAAATGCCATGCTGAGATGGGGCAAAGGGCCTTCACTCCTTGTGGGTCGTCTTAATTATCTCTCTTCTTCTTCCCTTCCTTCTAGTTAGTTTCCATGTTTGTCCACTCTGACAGTAAATCATACTCTGCTATATGTTCATTTGCATTTTTTATCAAGTTTAAACTCTAAAAATAGTGCAGTGCATACATCAGAAAGAGAGAGCCATCGAATGATAGAAAAAGGTGCAACGGTAAAAGCAGCCAAGCATCAATGACGAATGTGAAAATTAAAGAGCAAACATTATTATGCTATATATGTGAAGCACCGCATCATAGTATATAATATGAAGGCTATAGTTCTCGATCCACCGAAACATGTTCATTTCTACTAGTACTGTGTTACTGTATCATTCTTCCGTTTCGGTACCAGCCCGAATAAAAATATGTTATATATCTAGTTCTTGTCTCCATTTTGGTATTAGTATACACTATTTTAAAAATTGATTTCAAACAGAAAACATTTTAGCTAATGTATTATGTATATCAGTACATAACGGAAAGGATTAAACTAAACACCTGTTTTGTAACATATTTTGTAGTTTACATATGTGTCATACTCATTTATACTCTTAATCAACATTATATTCTTACAGTTCTCTCTTCTCTATTGTATAGATTCATAATCAATGCCAGATGGGTGTTTATACCATACTATATATAATCAAGTTTACACATGGACCATGCGCATAGGTTATCATGAAACATATATAATGTTGAGTAGTATTTACCCATTTACACGTGATGTGAAACACAACTGTCATATCATATGCAAGCGATTCACTGTCCTTTTCCAACTAACTTCAACACTTGCACTTCAATACTTCAACTCTAGCTCTCTTTATATAAACCCTACGTACGTACGTATTCTTCTCACGCTCACTCAGTCAAAACCCACGTGTCAATGACCGCATCATCCACCAAACAACCGTCTCCGGTGGAGGAGGAGAGCCACCACCACCACCACCAAGATCATCAAGAAGAGTCTCGTCGAACCAATAACAAGAAACGGGTTAGACCCGACCCGGGTTACCGAGGCGTCCGGATGCGGACGTGGGGCAAATGGGTCTCCGAGATCCGTGAGCCACGCAAGAAGAGCCGTATCTGGCTCGGCACTTTCTCCACCGCAGAGATGGCTGCGCGTGCACACGACGCGGCTGCTCTCACCATCAAAGGAACCTCCGCTGTCCTCAACTTCCCGGAGCTCGCCACGTACCTTCCCCGTCCAGCTTCCTCCTCTCCTCGTGACGTCCAGGCCGCAGCCGCCGTAGCCGCCGCCATGGATCCCACCACCGTCGTCCCGGAGATGCACTTGTCTTCATCGAGTAGCTACTCGACGTCAACGTCTTCTTCGTTGTTGTCACCGTCCAGTGAAGAAGCAGCGTCATCGACGGCCGAAGAACTGAGCGAGATAGTCGAGTTACCGAGTCTAGAGACGAGTTACGATGAGACGTGGAGCGAGTTTGTGTACGTTGACCCGGCGTATCCACCTAGTTCGCCTTGGTATATTCAAAACTGTTATAGCTTTTATTACCACAGCGACGAAACTGGCACTACGATGCCTGACACTTTTGACTCTTCCAGTTTTGGCCTCCTTTTTCCTTAGTTAAAAAAATGAAATATCTTGTTTAAAGAACTTTTAATTTTAGCACAATTTCTCTGAGGTTTATTTAATAATTGGATTCACAAAAGAGATTAATGTACTCGATTAAATATGATTTTAACATATAGTGTATATATAGGTTTTTTGGTTGAATTCGGATATTCTATAACGAAAGTTAAAACAGATAAAATACGTAACACAAATATCAAAAGTTCAAAAAAAAAAAACGTAACACAAATGCGTTTGAGTACTAGACGATAACTTCCTTTTCTATTAAAGATCGTTCATTTTGTGTGTTTTTTTGATAATTAAACTATTTATATCAAGGTATATATAGGCTGGATATTAGTTAGAATGTGAAGTTAATTTATAAATAATCACTTAAAAAGTTAAAATGTGCTATCACTTATCATATGGTTTGTTAGTTGGCAGATATAGGGAATCTTGTCAATTTGGTATTTAATACTCTCTCCGTTTTTTAAAGAGTGTTACTTAGACATTTTTCACACATATTAAAAAATTCATTAGAATGCATTTATGTTTTCATTAATATCACACATCTAACCAATAGTATTTGAAATAAAAATTTTTATTTATAAGATCAATGGATTTTGTAATTAATTTTGAGTTGAAAGATTGTATAAATTGCATTAATATTGTAAAATGACACTTTTTATAAAACAAGAAAAATCAGCTAAAGTGAAATTTAGTAAAAATCAGAGAGAGTAATTCATCACCCTCTGAATAAATTTCCTCGGTTATATCGAATCAACCAACTCTAACAACTGAATTTTGTGTCTAGTCTATGGGAACTACAAATATAAAGCAATTACACTTTTGGGTTTAAAATTAAATTTATTCCCAGTTCGTAATTAATTACAAAAGGTAAGAAATAAACTACTCAATTTTCAAAACCAAATTTGCAGGTAAATTAAGAATTGTATAAGGTAAAATGATCTACTCTTGATTGACTTTTTAGCATTAGACAGACATAATTAATGACTTGACACATTAACAAACACGTTTATGCACTAACTCGTATGCAAATCCAACGATTTGAGATTTTATATCTTCTTTTATTTTTCTTGAACGATGTGTTTGTTTTATTTTATGTAAGAGCAGTTGACTTTTTTATACGCAAATCTACGCCATGGGATGAAACCACCTTTTTAATTTCATTTGAGTATATATATTAACCAACCAAGTATTGCATCAGTCTCCTTGACGAAAACATCAATCAACACCCGCCTCATGATGTGAATACGGAGTAGTATTAAGTTAATCCATTAATCAAAATCATCGCACAATAATTAAACTAAAATTAATTGTTACGTCAGTTAAGCATTCCTTTAACTACTCCGTATGAAAAGGCCATTGCCATTGGGATCCGCGGTCAACGGAGGTTCTAACCACGAGCACAGTGTTTATTATTTTAAATTTAGATGGCGCGATCTTAATTATTTAATGGGGACACATTTTATATACTTTTTCTCTGTGCACAAGAACACATTTTATCGCAGCATCAGCCCGGTAAATAAATCTTTACATGATGATTGATGTGACCCGAGAAAATATTACAAATGCAAATACAAGAATGATGAGAGGAATTAGGCTAATGTCATTTTTTTATAGAGTTCCTCTTCTCTTTTGTCGAGT
Organism: Hirschfeldia incana; assembly: GCA_026261945.1. Classification (NCBI taxonomy): domain Eukaryota; kingdom Viridiplantae; phylum Streptophyta; class Magnoliopsida; order Brassicales; family Brassicaceae; genus Hirschfeldia; species Hirschfeldia incana. The sequence continues at coordinate 7,008,808 of JABCMI010000011.1, read as the reverse complement.
ACCATTTCCATGGTAATTATAAGCTTTTCAGTTATTTTGTAGGGTCTAGAATTTGATTGGTGGAGTTTCATCCCAAATGATATGCTATATTAATGTTGAATTCAATCACTAAAACACTTATTTTTAAATGTATTTTTAATCTATTCTACAAAACACTAGTGCCTTTTTGATATTCTTAATGTATTCTACACAACATTGCCTAGTTTTTTTAATTAAGAAATCAGTCTTAGCTTTACGTATCTTTGTTAATATGAAATTAATCGCAATAGCTGTTTAACCTCATCGAAAACTTAAACCCTCAAATATGTCATCTAAGCTCTGCAACAATTCATGTTTCTATGCATATGATAAGTAATTCAAAACTTCAAGTGTAAGACTGATGTGATCATGCCAAATTAATGAAGAGGGGAGATTACGTATAGGGTTCTATTTATATGACTATTATATTTAAGCAAGTATATACTCCAAATTTTTTTTTTTTTTTTTTTTTTTGACCAAAGGCTTGCATATTATATATAAAAGAAAGCAAATGTTTTACAAGCACATGCATATATTCATGGCTATAGACCCACCTTAGTGATTAGAACCCATAACAAAAAAAACCCATAATTTAGATCAGAAGGCCCAGCAGCCCAATAGAGTTAAGTTTCAGTCGACAACCAGAGTTGCATGTAGCGAGAAGAGACGATCGGAGAATCCAATCGATAGCTACTGATCCGGTCTGTGATTTGACGAACGATGAGTCGGATGATTACATCAGTAGAGCGAAACTGATTATTGTGGAGCCTTTTGTTCTTTTCCTGCCAGACCCAATATACTGTCGATTTCCAACAAAGAAGAGTGAGTCTTTTTCTAGTTTTCCTTCCCTGAAGTGATTGCAGCGTAGTCAATGTTTGATCCCAATGTTGGTTTGGTTGCAGGTTACATCTCCTAGAAATTACTTCCCAGATAGTCCAACTATAAGGGCAAAAGAAGAACAGGTGGTCCCTCGATTCTCCAGGTTGATTGCACAGAAGACACGCCCCATCCGTCTGCAGTCCCCAAGCTAAGATGCGGTCCCTAGTTGGACATCGATTAAGAACAAATAGCCATGTGAGAAAGTTGTGTCTCGGTACACCTCCACCTGACCAAATAACAGAAGCCCAAGGTACCGCCTGTTCCGAATCCCTTAGCTCCTTATAAATTTCACTAGTGCTATACTTCATCGACGGTTTATCGTTTACCACCCACTCATAACAATCCTCCGTCTCTGAGAGTTCTAAAGTAGTCAAGTATGTTTGCAGTTGAACCATACTCTCAGAACGCGCATGTGGAAGAAGCCATCTCCCTCCAACCCGAAGCTCAGCGACTGTGGAAGTTGCATTGATACCCATCCTAGAGGATTGATCCGATAGCAAGAACTGAGATAGTCTCCCAAAAGGCGACCAGTTATCACTCCAGAACCGTGCAGTTTCCCCATTGCCCACTCGTAGCTTAATCCAGGTATAAACCTCATCTTTTAGCTTAAGTAACTTGTTCACAAGCCATGAGTATCTTGTCGAAGGCTTTGTAGTCCAATAGTTAGAGAGGGAGCCGCTTAAGACCTCCGCCTTGAACCAGCCAACCCAAATAGAACCTGCTTGGAAGAAAAGTAACCATATCAATTTTAGACAACACGCCTTATTCCAAGTTAACAAGTCCTTTACCCCCAATCCTCCACAAGATTTTTCTTTGGTTACCACTTCCCACGAAACCTTAGCTGAATGATGAGCTTCCAGTCTCCCTTTCCATAAGAATAGCCCGCATAGCGAATTTATTCTTTTCACACATGCTTTAGGAAGTAGGAAGGTGGAGCACCAGAAGTTAGTTATACCCGCTATAACCGTCTTTATTAGAAGAAGTCTGCCAGCAAAAGATAGCGTCTTGACACTCCAGGAACTGAACTTTGATTTAACTTGCTGAATTAAAACCTCACAGTTTGCTGTTGTTAATTTTTTTGTGCAGAGAGGCACGCCAAGATAACGAACATGGAGGGTCCCGTTTGGCATTCCAGTGGAGACTTTGATAACATCTATTTCCTGCTGAGAGAGGCCAGAAGCGTAGAAGGACGATTTCTGCACACTAACTGCTAGGCCAGACCTCAATTCAAACTCCTTAAGTACCTGAAGAACGTTCTGCACTGAGCTTAGCGAGCCATCCATGAAGATCAGAAGGTCATCTGCAAAACATAAGTGTGTGAGTTTGGAGCTTTCACATTTGTGGTGGTACTTAATCTTGAGGTCAGAAGCCGCCTTATTGAGCATGAGAGAGAGCATATTCATGGCAATGACAAAAAGATAAGGAGATAGGGGATCTCCCTGTCTTAGGCCCCTCTTTCCTTTGAAATAACCGTGTACTCGACCGTTGTAGCCAATAGTGAAGTTTGGGGTACAGATGCATGCTCGAAGCCAACCGATGAGGACCGGAGGGAGATGGAGACCTTCTAGGCAGTTAAAGAGAAAGTCCCAGGATAGAGTGTCGAAGGCCTTGGCGATGTCCACCTTTATAGTTATTCTTTTAGGTCCTGTTTTCCGGTGATAACCACTCACGAGTTCCCCTGCTAGGACAGTATTCTCCACAATCAACCTTCCTTTTACAAAAGCCGTTTGGTTGGGGACAATAAGCTCTGGAAGAATTGGTTTGATCTTTCTCACTAGTAGCCTCGCAACGACCTTATACAGCGTGTTAAGGCAGCTAATAGGACGGAAATCAGTGACGGCCGAAGCACCAGGTCTCTTAGGGACCAAAGCAAGAATAGTAGCGTTCGTGGAAGCCGACATGAAAGAGTACTGGAAGAAGTGAATGATTGAGGAGAGCACCTCCACCCCAATAAAGCTCCAAGACGCCTTGTAGAATTCAGAAGTGAGACCATCTGGCCCCGGGGCTTTGTTTGGGTTAAGTCTGAATAGAAGCTTTTGAATCTCTTCAGCAGTTGGGATCACAGTCATTGCTACCGTTTGAGGCTGAGTAGGGGAGAAACCAGACAGTTGCACGAACCATTCCTGGGGGGAGTGAATACTGAGAGGATGCAATAGATCTGGCCCGAGCAGATTACGAAAGTGAGTGATGGCGTGGAGGCTCATGAGGTGTGGATCCTGCAATAAGATACCAGTGGTTAGCATGAAGGACCGGATAGTGCTGTAGCTGGCCCTTGTTTGGAAGATCCTGAAAAAGTAAGCAGTATGTTGATCTCCTTCATTCAACCAATTCACTCTTGACTTTTGACGGAAATAACACTCTTCTATTTGGCGCAGGAATAACCACTTCTGATGCAGTTGGCGTTCTTCTTCAAACAGATGTGGGGATGGATTTGTTAAAGCTTGTACCTGCACATCTTTAAGCAAATTGTTAGTCTCTAAAACCCTCACTTGAATATTCGAAAAGTTCTCTCGATTTAACTGTTTTAACACTCTTTTTACTCCCTTTTGCTTCCAACATAGATTAGTGAGAGTGAATGCCATGCTTTCGGCCTGATTCCATGCCTCAAGTACCGTCTGGTGAAAGTGCGGGTGTTTGGTAAGGTAGTTAAAGAATCTAAAGGGTTTGGTTCCAGCTAGGGGAAGTTGATGGGCTAGGTCTATTAGGCAGGGGCAATGGTCAGACATCTCAGGGGGAAGGAAGGTTGCTACACTGTTGGGGAAAAGGGATATTACATTCGAGTTCACAAGAAATCTGTCCAGTTTCTTTGCAATGGGGCTCTCCGGTTGGTGATTAGACCAAGTGTGAAGAGGACCCTGAAATCGCAGGTCAAACATTCCCATCTGATACAATGTATCTCTAAATTCGGCCATTTGTGGGGAGATGGAGTTAACCGCAAAGAGAAAGTGCTCAGAATGATGGATTATCTCATTAAAATCACCACCAAGCATCCAAGGAGAGTTTGCAAGGTCCAACAACTGATGAAGGTGAAGTAATTCTACCCATAAGCCCGCTCTTTCTACTCGTTCTTTTGATGCATAAATGGCTGTGTAGTAAAATGGGCTGGTTGCTGGGAGACGCACTTGGCAAGTGAGTTGTTGAGAGGACTGGTGCAACACTTGAACATTGATAGGATCCTTCCAGATAAGGATAATCCTACCATCGTCATCAGAAGTATGGTTCGACGCATAATGCCATCCACGACAGAGGGAGGACATGAGCTGGGGTAAGTTCTGATCTTTTATATGGGATTCTAAGATAGTACCAAAAGAGGGTTTATGGGTTTTAAGCCAATCACAAAAAGGGGTATGCTTATCCGAGTCATTTAGACCACGTACATTCCAAAAAAATAGATTTGTACACATTAAGATAAGTTGGGGGACTCCCCTTGAGAAAAGGAGGAGCTAGAAGCCAAAAGAGAGTAGGGGTTAGGGTCGGAAGGAAGCGGGAGGGTCAAAAGAAGTGGAGGAATAGGGGTACGAGTTTGGTTTGAGTGAGAAGTGCTAGGGAGAGGGGGGAGAAGAGCATGATTTGGTGGCGAAAGAGTTGGATCAGAACGAGAGCGTTTAAGAGAAAGTCTAAGTCTTGGGTTTGGAGGGCTAATATCTGAGTTACAGGGAGGGGAGACAAGAGAAGGAATGGAAGGGGAAAAAGAAGGTTTGAGGACAGTAACTGCTTTTTCTGAGTTTGGAGGGGCGGGATGGTTTTGGGTACCTAAAGGATGAGGAGGGACAGTGGGAAGAGATGGAGGAATAGGGAGGGTGGGGGTGGATTTTGCAAATTGTTTAGGGACATAAATTTTGGTTGTGGAATTTGAAGGTGTGGATTTTTTTGCAGGTTGGGGAGGTGGGGGAGGATTCTTTGGGGGGGGGGGATAGGTAAGAGGAGACAGTTCCTCGCAATATGTCCCAGCTCTTTACAGTGGGTGCAAGTCGGAGGAAGCCAGGGATAAGTTACAGAAACTTCCACAACTTCTCCAGATTGGCGAGTGAACTCAACAACATCAGGTACAGGTTTTGAAAGATCCATTTCAACTTTCACATGAGATAAGGTAAGGCTGACAAGGTTCTTTGTGAAATCATCTGTCTCTTTTGGTTCTCCAACGAGACCAGCAACCAGACTCAGCCCCTCTTGATGACGAAGGTCTAGGGGAACTCCAGTTAAGTGAGCCCAGAGTTGGATGGTCGTCGGTGTTGGTGTCTGAGAAGAGTGCAAGGACGTCCACTGGACTGCATAGAACATAGAATCTCCAACATACCAGTATCCTTTCTCTAGTATTTTTTGCTTGAGGTAGTCACTTTGAATCCTCACTAGGACAGTTCGTTGAGCCGGATTGTTATGAATTTCAAGCTTCCTACCTTTACCCCACATATAGTTCAAGACACTTTGTATTTGACTGTAGGGAGGAGGTCTTCCATTAAAGCAACAGACAATGAAGTCCTTGTGGAGAGCAGCACCCTTTTGAAACACTGCATCAGGAATTAACACATAGGGACGACCAGAAGCAGAAATAGTGACCGGAGCAAGGCGCTTGAGAGATTTATCTTCAAATCTACGAATTTTCTCAACCAGGAAAGGCTCGGATGAAGGAGCCGGCTGGGGAGTATCAATAGGAACAGAGGGAGGCTCGGGTTGTTCGACCAAAGGAGGTACGACAGTTTCAGTGACAGAGTGGGCAGCAGGGGATTGGGTAGTTAGGGGAGCTAGGGCTTTGTTTGTGTGGATGGGGGAAGATGATTTAGGTGGGAGGATGGTATAGTTCTCAAGTTGAGGGGTAAAATGAACAGTATTTTCAGATCTAGGAGTTTCAAACACCGACATTTGAGATGGAGAGGATAGATCAGCAGTGACCATCTCTATATCGGTAGTTGAGAGAGTCTCAGTAGAGACAGAAGGTGCTGGGTTAGAACGATCCTTTGCAGAGAATCGAGCAGTTGGGTTTTGAGGGGAAAGGGGAGGGAACTGGGCAGCGGACAGAGGAGATTTGGGGTCAGGCGGGTCAGGAGGGAGGAGGGGGATGAGGCTGTGCTCTTTACCGGCGGCGAGAGGCGACGGAAACAGGGCGGAAGCGCGGTGGCCAGAGGCCCAAGGATTCGACATGGGGAAGCGGGTCAGAGAGAGTATTGACCTTTTTTACTCCAAATTTTAGAGTTTAGTTTGTATTGCAAAGTGGTGCAATTAGCATAACTTACAGGTCAAACGAGCAAGATCTCTGTCGTTAAGCGAAACTCAATTCAAACACGCGAAGCTGTCCACTAAACCTTAGTTATAATTATCATGGCCAAAGGTTCAAGATTACCAAAACTGTATGTTGAAAAAAAAATAGTCAAAACTGAATATCCAATGATCCCACTAATATAAGCGGCCAAGACAAAGATGCATTATATTACCTTACCCTTGTTCCTATTTACTTTTTACTGATCTCATATAACTTGTTAGTTTAGAATTTCTAAAATTACATCTATTTTTAGTTTTAGCTGTGTATAGTTAGTTCATCTTTACTTTCAATTCGACAAGTCTAAAAAACAAAATGCTCTTGAACATTTGGCGTTTCCTAAACAATTTATACAAAATTGAATAGATAGAAGTGATTGTTATGGCTCAAAATACAAAAAGATAAATTAAAAAAAAAATTAATAAGATAAAACTAGATTGATCGAAGTTTTATTTAAGAGAAGTAGAGATGATTAGAAAAAAATAGCAAGGATTCTATGACACTAACAAACATTTAAAAGCCAACTAATGTTTTTGACCAAAAAATAAATAGAGCCAACTAATATAAAATTTGTTGATCACACTTCCTACAACGAGTCGCTTTGGCCGAGTGGTTAAGGCGTGTGCCTGCTAAGTACATGGGGTTTCCCCGCGAGAGTTCGAATCTCTCAGGCGACGTATTTTTTTTAGTTTTTGCTCAGTATCCTCTCGGCATGGGTAAGAAATAAGTCTAACAAGCACGGATCCAAGACTCCCTCTTACCGTGGATGCTAAAGAGAACTCGATGAGGATTGTTTAATTACTCTCAGCATAAGGATATTAAGATACTGAAAAACGAGGGAGACTTGGATGCGGTCGTTGATGAAGAAGAGGAGTTGCAGAAGCAGATATGACAAAGGGTTTGTCTATTGCACAACCCACACTTACAACGTTATACAATCCAAAGAAGGGATACGGGATGAAATGTTTGGAAACGCTGACCAGCAGCTCGAGAAGCTCAAAAATATTGAGAAGGTTTAAACCAGACAAAGCTTTCACCGGTGCTTCCGAGAGGACATGCATATTGCATAAGCAACCTGTTGAGCTTAAGAAGGAAGATTTTGAAGATCGTATTTTGTGTCTGATGTGAAGAAAGGTAAGAAACCTTTGGTTAAAACTGGGTCTTGTGGAACTATGAGCGTAAGTAACAGACTGATCAGTTTTATCGATAACTTTCAATGATTGATCGCAGTGAAATATATGCTGAAGACATTTTAAATTAAAGGGAAACATACAAAAGAACAATCCAATATTCCCTGGACGTTAACATTTCCTGATTAGCCATAAACTTTGTACGAAGAACAATCCAATTAAACTGCACCACGACGAACCTGATCACAATCTTCTTCTTTCATTGTCTCTCCCAAGTGATGGTAGCTAACACACGCCATATTTAGTTCTTATATGCTCCTCCGTGTTATACCATTTTTTAAAAATCATAATAATTTACACAAAACTCTGTTGTTGTACATCTCTTCACACCATATGGCTACCTGATCTTGATACCCTTTGTGCTTCTTCCAAGTCCATTAGAAATCTGACACAAATCAAACTCACTTATTCAGCTAGCAGTTCTTACGATATACAGTTTGGTTATGACTTTATGAGCAATCAAACTGAACCAGTTGAACGTACCTTTTGGAATTAAGCACAGCGGTGCCGCCGAGAATAAACCGAATGCCTGAGTTGGTGGCATTTTGCAGAGCAACAGAGCGTGATTCCTCGTACGTTGTTCCACCAACCATGAATATCACCACCTCTTGTGGCCTTTTATTAACCAGAAATTATGTGTATACAATTAGTTTAAGGCAAGTTTTACGCATAACCAAACATGAGTAGTAGTTGCACATACCGTCCCTGTTGGAAATGATCTCCAACAAAAGGGTAGTCTACATCTCGTAATCTCCCTCTGGTTATGCTCTCCATTGTTTGAAACAGGAGAGGCTGATGTTGAGTGTACACATTCTCAACCCCCTGTATTTTTTTTTCAACAAGTCAGCAACATAACATTATGATAGGGAGATCTAAGTTCTGGGAGAGGTATAATCCCAGAACCTTAAGTCCACGAGCCATGTTGCGTGCTATATTCATAAGATCTCTGTTTCCAAATAGATCACCAGTACGCTTCTCTACACCGGCTTGCTTCAATAGAAACTGAACAAGCTGCAGTTGTGTGACATCCAAAAAGTTATAATATGAAAAAGATGGGACCCAAGTATATCTGAAGGTCTTTTCATGTTATTCAGAAATGTAAGTTACAACCACCATGGACAGATATATATAAAAGTACGGTAGTAGAAGAACTACAAATCATTATACCACCTTTGAAGGAAGTGCAGAAGAATATTTCAAAGATACAAGAAAGAGATGCAATTCAAACTGAAAAGTGCTAAGTTTGACATTACCCCTGGTTTGTACTTGGGAGATCGTGAAGCCAATTTGTTGAACAATTGCATCAGCTGAACGGGATTCTCTTTCTCATAGCGCAGAGCATACAACATCACTAAACGTAGCCGGTCGATGTCAGACACACTTTCGTTATTTAAGAGATCCGTAACTGCCTGTAATTAGCATGAAAAGAGAGTCAGAGGTACCGAATGCCAAATCATTCAGTCAATGGGAGAGCGAATAAATGGAACATCCACCACAGGTATTAATTAACTACCTCATATGCAGCTCCTTGTCCACCATTGCAAGCCAAGTCCTGCTCTGTTTGTGAAACCAGCATCAGTTTCCTTGCCTCAACTAGCTTGCTCATTTCAGTAACCAGGGTCACATGCTTTGAGACGTTGCCTTGCATCTTTTTGTACTCAGGGTAGTTGTCAACAAATCTAGCCATGTCCTCTGTAAAGCCAACGTACTCACACATTATAATTATCACTAGTACAGAAATTTAATGCTTTTGCAGGAGCAAAACTGCCATATTTTTACCTACTGTCTGGATATTTTGGTTACTCTTTGCAACCTGCTGAAAGTCATCTACCATTCGCTTGATGTTCATTCCAATATCCCCAAAATTTTCGTGCATGTTAGCTTTGAAGAATGCATCTTGTTCTGATGATAAAACCACCTCCTGCTGGGAAAAGAGACTTAGTAACTAGCTGTGAGGTTTTCAAATAATAAAATATTGTATTGGAGAAGACTCACAACTTGCTGATCTTTTGAAAGACTTCCAATGGCTCTCAAATCAACTTTATTATCTTGAAGTCCTATGAGTTCATGCACCATTGCCTACAGAAAAATATGGTTACTGAGCACATATCATATACCAGAGAGTAGCACAATAATAACATCTTTTTTAGTCAATTTAACCTGATATGTCCACTGATTGAGCAATGGGGTGACCGGGTCATCTCTTCTGTCAGTTACAAGCAGCAAAGGAGAGATTTCAGTCCGTCTAAAGTCGAAAAGACCGGTTTCGTGCTGATACATCAATTTCTGAAACATAAAAGTATCTGTCAGTTCCATGACATGCATGCAACATGTGATTCATTAGCGGGAAGATTGGAGAGCTTGTTCCACAAGTTCACACTTACAGCTGTTTCCTGTGCAATCCTTTTAGCAGTATCAGAGGTCCTCTGGTATCTGATGACAGGTCTACGTTTCAAAGCAAGAAAAACCGCCGCAATCCCATCAACAACCCGGTCGGAGTAGCGCTGCAAACCAGAGGGATCGACAACTGCTGGGAGCATATATAGGTGGTTTGACGGCATATTCAATGTGAAATGAAATGGATCACCAGCAACAAAGTCTGCATAAAACTCCTGAAACAAAAAAAAAAGACTTTCTTAAGCCAAACCACTAGTACGTCGAGTTCACCAAGCAACACAAGTTGGAATCAGTAAACTTGAGACAAGCAGGGAGAAAATAAAAGCTCCACAATCATGACCGTTTCATTACAAACCGAGATACTTCTTAGAAACAGCTTAAATTAGCATCAGAGTCTCCTATTCAAAACACCATGGAGGAAGGGGCAAGCTACTACTACTACGTAGCGTTTCATCAGAAACCGAGAAAATTTATCACAGACAGCTAAAGATAACATCTTTTAGTATCAGTCTCCTAAAGAAAAATCACCTGAACTTGCTGAACAGCCTCGTGCTCATCAGAATCAGCCAAGATATGAATCTGAGTATCCTTCAACAGATTGGAGAAAACTGAAAAGAAAATCAATCACACTATTTAACAATTGAAAAAACTCGAGATTCTTGAAAGAGGGGATCGTACACAAATGGTGTTCTCCGAATCTAGGATTGGCAAGCTGGTATCGTAGCTTCTGAATGTTCTCCGAAGTAGGCCGGACGAAGTAAACAGCTTTCAGATGCGACATTGATTCTTTCGATGCGGAGATTGAATCTATCATCTCCACTAGAAACACTTCTTTCTGAAGCAGCTCTGATTGCGAATACACAATACTCACATTGCTGACCTGCAAATTCAAATACATTGCAAATAAAACGAAGATTGTGCCTAGATTTTGAAATCGGAGAAGAAGATTAGTGGTTAATGGATTGATACCGTTTCGGAGTCGAGTATGAGAACTTTCATGCCGGAGATATCGTGGAGCATCCGGTTTATGTAATCGCGCACAGACGTAACTAACACCATCGTTCGATCTGATCTCCGGGCTTTGGCGAATTCGATTCTCAGTCTTTCAGATGATCTTCTGTTGATCTAGAAATGAAGAAGCTCCGAGACGAAGAAATGATTTTTTTTTTGTTTTGCAAAAGAAGCCCTTGTTCTATTGGGTATTTTTCCCTTTGATGACACTAACTTTTAGTTTTCCTTGATTAAACCCAATTTTCTAGATTAGCCTTATCAAAACGTGGAGACGTAACGGCGTTTAGCACTTTAGCTGTATAAAGCGGTTCGTGTCTGTCTGTTAGACGTGGAGAGATAAACGGCGGTTTAGCCGTTTGTTAGTTACAGACTTGCAGCCTTTGATACTCTTCACATCAATTCTCTAATAGATTTTTGGTCCATAAACTTTAACAAAAGCTTGAACCTTGTGCCACAGTTTTCATCTCCTGGTGTCTTAAGGGTTGTAAGGATTCCACAAGAGCTGGATCGGTATAAGGACATAGCGATGTATCATGTACATGTCAGGTGTAGTACACTAAAGAGGAAGCCATATGAATATTTGTAATTTTATTTTATAAACATCTCGCTGGCGTTAATCTGTTACAACGGTAAGGTAATAGATAATACACGAAAACAACTAACGGCATTAAAAAGAAAACAACCAACTTTAAAACAGAGCATAGAACAACGGTAATTATATCTTTCTATTATTACTGTGAGTGCATGACTTCTTCATATAGGCAACTAAAGCACAAAGTAGACATCATTGGTTACTCGAAAGCATTCAAGCACCCATGTCGATGATGCAACGGATACACTCCCCTTTCGACATGTAATCAAAGGCCTTGTTGATCTCCGAGAAGGGCACTGTGTGAGTGATGAACTTGTCAAGATCCAGCTCCTGACGATAGAAACCACAAGAGCATTGATATATTTGTAAAGATCAGAAATTTTGTAAAAGGGAAGATTCTCATTACCTTGTTCATGTACTTCTCAACGACCCGGGGAATATCAGTTTTGGGTTTGTAGTTCCCAAAGAAAGAACCCGTTAGAGTCCTCTCGTTCAGAAAGTTCATGGGATGAGTCCTGAAGACATCGTCTTGTCTTGGTACACCAACCAGCACCGCAACGCCCCATCCCTGATACAACATCATATTCAATGTTCAAGAAATTGCTAAGCGTTTTTTTATAAATAAACTGTTTAAGACCGACTTTAAAATAAATGGTTTTAGAGGATCGGTTAGGTGCAGCCTAAATCAATGATTTTTAGAACACTGATCAAATGTATTTCAGGATTCAGAAGTATAACGCGGTTATGAATGGTTGGTACGAACAAATGTGAACAAAACATTACCTCGTGAACGCATTCAAATGCTTGAATCATGGCTTGAACGCTTCCTGTGCACTCCACACTCCGGTCCACTCCACCATCCGTCATCTCAATGATGACTTGCTGAACTGGTTTGTCATACTCTCTAGGGTTCACAAACTCGGTCACACCGAATTTCTTAGCTGCAATAACAAAACAAAACTAAAATTTAAATGCGGAGATTACATTAGAGAAGGAGTAATCAGTTTTCAACTACCTTGTTCGAACCTATTGGGGTTGAGATCAACACCAATGATCCTACCAGCACCAGAGATTCTAGCACCTTCCGCAGCGGCTAAACCAACAGCACCAAGACCGAAAATGGCAACACTCTGACCTCTCTTGGGTTTAGCTACATTCAAAGTTGCTCCTAGCCCAGTGGATAAACCGCAGCTAACGATGCAGACTTTGTCAAGAGGAGCATCCGGGTTGATCTTAGCGACCTGACCGGAGTGCACCACTGTGTACTCACTGAACGTGGAGGTTCCAAGGAAATGGTGAATGGGTTTGCCGTTGGTGGAGAATCTTGATTCACCGTCGTGAATCATGCCGCCTCGGTCAGTGTTGATCCTGAGGAGATCACACATGTTGGATTCCTCGGAGTGGCAGTGACGGCAGTTGCCGCACTCCCCGGTGAACATAGGTAAAACGTGATCTCCTGGCTGAAGATCAGTCACTCCTTCTCCAACACTCTCTACAACCCTACACAACCAAAAATATGTTAAAACCCTAAAACTTGTGAAAGAAGATTAGGGCTTTTTTGTTTTACCCTCCAGCTTCATGGCCTAAGATACGTGGAAACAACGGTGTTTGTCCCTGCAGAATCATGAGTCCAAAATCTTGTGATCATATAACTCATGGATTAGAGATAATTAATGAATCTTGTTTGGGTTCTTATACCTTTGCTTCCCAGAAGCAAACATCGGTGTGACATAGAGAAGTGAAGTGGACCTTGATACGAACTTCGTGTTTCTGCGGTGGAGCAACCTCTACTTCCTCCATCACTAGTGGCTTTCCGGCTTCCCATGCCACAGCCGCTGCAACCACGAACCATGTAACGTTTTGTTTGTAAACTCAGCATATACAATTTTCAAAAAGTTTGCATCATAACTCATAAGTCGTAAAACAAAATACATGATTACAGGTAGTAAAACGATCAACGACCGATGGATTAATTGTTTGCAAAAAATGGACCAGATTAAAAATAAGAACCTAGGCATCGAATAAAGTGTCCAGCCGTAGACATTATCAACAGTGACGAACTTGATCTTTAGTTACGTTTGGGTGAGTGATGGTAAGAGATGAGGACAAGAGGTTTTATCGAGTTGTAATGAAAGAGGGATGTACATCTTGTTATCGTTTTAAGTCGACGTGTGTTTAAAGAGAGTTTTGACTTCCACTTGGTGGCTCCATTGTTCGTCCACGTGGTTAGTAAAACCAGAAAGCAGATCAGGAGAGCACCCCACCGAGTGCTTTGTTTCGGGCTGTTTTACCGTAATCGGCACTAAATATTATTTTTTTGGCCATCAAGGTGAAATTTATTTTTCTCATAATATATGAAGCTAATATTGGTTGGCCAAAGTTATATATGCTGCCTTCAGCCTCAAGTTTCGGCTTATTATATGCTAGTGTAATTGATTGTTCTTTTCCATATAGTCCTTTCCTTGCTCTTTTTTTTTGTTTGGAGAAAATATAGTCCTTTCTTTGTTGCTTTCGATTTCTACTGAAACCGACTAATTATGGGACAAAACTACAAAAATTAGAGCTATTTAGAAGTATCGTTCTAAAATAAAATTACTAAAACTAGGGCTACTTTTTACAAATTAGGAATAAATTATTTTAAAGGCTTGAACTTTTGCCTAGTGGACCAAGTTGAAGCAAAAAGAAAAAACTTTGGTTTAATGGAGGAGACAAACATAGAAAACACTAAACCTAAGACTTGCATACCAAGCAACTCAAGCCCACGAATGGGTTTTTGTTTGGATTTACCTGACATCTTGTTGGGTTTATATTACGGTAGTTGAAGGCCCAAATAAGTAAAGCCCACCAAAGGGTTTAAGTTGGTATCATCTTTTTAAACCCTAAACGGCTAAACCTAAACTCATCAATCTTCTTCTTCTTTCTTCGAGATTCGCTGCAGTCACCGAGCTCAGTCACCGAGCTCCAATGGTCGAAGCAAAGGGCTTTTTGGTGAGCTCAGTCACCGAGCTCCACCGCAAAGAGAAACAGAAGAAGAAAGGCAAATCCGGTGGATTCGAGTCTCTAAACCTCGGTCCCAATGTCTACAACGCGATCAAGAAGAAAGGGTACAAAGTCCCCACGCCGATCCAGCGAAAGACGATGCCTTTGATCCTCTCCGGCGTCGACGTCGTCGCTATGGCGCGAACCGGTTCGGGAAAAACCGCGGCTTTTCTAATCCCTATGCTTGAGAAGCTCAAACAGCATGTCCCTCAGGGTGGCGTTAGAGCGCTCATCTTGTCGCCTACTCGTGATTTGGCTGAGCAGACTCTTAAGTTCGCTAAGGAGCTCGGAAAGTTTACAGGTTTGGTCTTTTGTTTCCCTTGTCTGAAATAACTCTGTTATAACCTAATCTCGGTCTTGTCCCTTTGCAGTGTCTGAAGAACTCAGTTTTAACCTAATCTCAATCTTAAAACACCTGTTTCAGTTTTGTCCTTGATGATGTCCGAGGAAGTCAATTTTAACCTAATTACTCTTTTAAGTCTTGTTTAAATTGGGCTTTAAACACCTTTTGGTTATGTCTGAAGAATTCAATTGTAACCTAGTCTTAAGACACTTGTTTTAGTTGTGTTTTTAAACACATTTTTAGTCCTGTATGATGTTTGAAGAACTCAATTCTAGCTAGCTTAAGCTCAATCTTAAAACACTTGTTTCAGTTGTGTCTTGAACACCTTTTGATTCCTTTATGATGTCTGAATAACTCAGTTCTAACATCATAATCTCATTCTCGAAACATTTGTTTCAGTTGTGTTTTAAGTACATGTTGGTTCCTTTATGATGCCTGAAGAACTCAATTGTAACCTAGTCTCAATCTTTAAACACTTGTGTTCTAAACGCCTTTTTGATTCCTTTATTGTATCAGATCTTCGAGTTACTCTACTAGTCGGTGGTGATAGCATGCAAGACCAGTTCGAAGAGCTAACAAAAAGCCCCGACGTGATCATCGCAACCCCTGGTAGACTCATGCATCTTCTAGAAGAGGTAGACGACATGTCACTCAGAACAGTCGAGTACGTGGTCTTCGACGAAGCAGACAGTCTCTTCGGCATGGGTTTCGCCGAGCAGCTCCACCAGATCCTAGCCAAGCTAGGAGAAAACAGGCAGACTCTCCTCTTCAGCGCCACCTTACCAAGCGCGCTCGCAGAGTTCGCAAAAGCCGGTCTCCGTGAGCCTCAGCTAGTTCGCTTAGACGTCGAGAACAAGATCAGCCCCGACTTGAAGCTCTCGTTTTTAACATTAAGACCTGAAGAGAAGTACGCCGCGTTGATATACTTGGTGAGAGAGCATATAAGCTCTAACGAGCAGACGATCATATTCGTTTCGACGAAGCATCACGTTGAGTTTGTGAACTCGCTGTTTAAGCTTGAGAACATCGTCCCCTCTGTGTGTTACGGTGACATGGACCAAGACGCGCGTAAGATCCACGTTTCGAGGTTCAGAGCGAGGAAGACTATGTTACTGATCGTGACTGATATCGCTGCTAGAGGTATCGACATACCGTTGCTTGACAATGTTATCAACTGGGACTTCCCTCCGAGACCGAAGATCTTTGTCCATAGAGTTGGGAGAGCAGCTAGAGCTGGCCGTACAGGCTCTGCGATATCGTTTGTCACGCCTGAGGATATGCCGTATCTGCTTGATCTCCATCTGTTCTTGTCCAAACCCATCAGGCCTGCGCCGACAGAGGACGAGGTGTTGAAGAACATGGAGGAGGTGATGAACAAGACCAGCGAGGCGATTGAGAGTGGTGTCACTGTGTACGGTCGTTTCCCTCAGAAGACGATTGATCTTATCTTTAACAAGATCCAGGAGATGATTGATTCTTCTGCGGAGTTGGACTCTCTTGAGAGGACGTCAACGAAGGCGTTTCGGTTGTATACTACTACGAAGCCGGCGCCGTCGAAAGAGTCCATTAGGAGGGCAAAGGCGTTGCCTAGAGAAGGGTTGCATCCCATGTTCAAGAGCATAATTGAAGGTGGTGAGTTGGAGGCAATGGCGTTTTTTCAGAAGATTAAAAACTTCAGGTGGGTAGTATAGTTATGTTTTTTATTCATCCATTAATTTGATTTTAATTATTAAATGATGGTTGTTGATTCTGTGGTGTAGACCCAAGCAGACCATACTTGAAGCAGAAGGTGACAATGCCAGATCTAGAAATGTGAAGGGTCTTCAGTGGGCTGATGTGATGAAGAGGAAGAGGGAAGTTCATGAGGGGATCATTAATAAGAGACATGACCAGAATCAGAAGACTTCTTCCAATAATGATTTGGAGATGGTAATATTGCTTAACATTTAAGCTTTGAAGTAACTCTCGTTTATGTGCTATTAGTTGCTGTACTCACAGAAGTGTTTACGATATCTAGGAAGATGATGAACCCATTGCCACTTCTATTGAGGACAAGATAACTGGAAGCAAATGTATGCCTGTGCACTTGTTCCTTTAGTTTCTCTGTGGTGCATGGTTTTTTTTTTTTTTAACTTCTTTAATTAAACATAGCTTTATATAAACTCTACATTGATTTCAGTAAGCGGTAAGAAAAGAACGGCACAACAAACCTTCAAGGACGAAGAGTTCTATATCAGCTCCATACCTGTTAACCACGTATGTTTTTTTTTCCCTAAGTTCAGACATTTTCTGTGTGATGTTAGCTCTCAAAGCTACAATGCTATGTCCATTTTGTTCATTCTGTGTGGAGATGAACGCCGAAATTGACTCTTTGTGACTCGTATGCATGCAGCATTCAGAGGCAGGGCTATCTGTGAGGGGTAATGAAGGCTTTGGATCAAATAGGTAAAAATGATCTGTGCCTTTTTTTTTTGTAGCAGTCTTATAGTTCTTTTTTCTGTATGATATTGACATATGCCTTATGTCCTTGTTTTGGATTGTAGATTGGACGCTGCTGTTCTAGATCTAGTTGCAGATGATGGCCAGGGCATGAAGCAGCAGAAAACAAATTATCACTGGGACAAGGTAATAATAAAGAGTTGAGATACATCACAATAATGTCCCAAACTGTAATCTTACCAAACTGGATTTGTCTTTGGTAAACAGAAAAGTAAGAAGTACATCAAGTTGAACAATGGAGATCGCGTAACAGCCAGTGGAAAGGTAATAAGAAAACTTGTCTTTTGGTTAAAGAATGTTTGATGGTTTCTAACTTGAGGCACTCTTGTAACTAAAATAGATTAAAACGGAGAGTGGAGCCAAGGTGAGGGCAAACAAAGCGGGTGCAATATACAAGAAATGGAAAGATAGCACTCACAAGAAAGCATTCAGCCAAGAGGATGGTAATGGAGACGACGCACCAAGCATGTCAGGTAGAGGTGGCCGAAGGGGGAAGAGATGGTCAGCATCAGTGCCTAACGCGCATGTGCGTTCGGAGATCAAAGATCTGGAGCAGGTGCGTAAGGAGAGGCAGGAGAAAGCAAACAAACTGTCATATCTGCATAGCAAGAGAGGTGGTAGCAGAGGAGGTGCCAGGGGAGGTCGCGGTGGAGGAAGGGGAGGCGGCAGGGACTTTGATGGTGGAAGCGGGAGGGATTTTGCAGGAAGAAGCAGTAGAGGGGGAAGAGGTGGCGGAAGCAGTAGAGGAGGAAGAGGTGGTGGATTTGGCGGCGGAAGAGGTGGTGGTGGTGGGAGTAGCAGAGGTGGTAAAAGAGGAGGTGGTGGTGGAGGGAAACGTGGGAGAGGGAGATAGCCGTGAAGACTCTATGGACGAGTTAAGAAGAAGAGTCGTCGTCAAAACTTTTGAGCTTAGGCAAAACTATTTTTTTACTAAAGTGTTGTGTTACTTGCAGACCGTTCTCTACTCAAAAGTGTTTTTGTGCAACAACACATGTATCCGTTCTCTACTCAAATGTTTTTGTGCAACAACAGATTTTTACATTCTTGTTTGATTTTCTCCAGCTTTTGTTCTAGTGTATACTACTATTCTATGTCAGAAATGGACAAGTGCAGTTAAAATGGACAAGTGTTGCTGTTCAAGCTGATTCGTAGCTTAAACATCCTCTAAATTCTTATACGCAAGAGACAAAACATGAAGGTTCTATGGTGTAGTGGTTAGCACTCTGGACTTTGAATCCAGCGACCTGGGTTCGACTCCCGGTAGGACCTCAATTTTTTTTTTTATCAAAGTTTTTATTTTGCTAAATGATAAAGAAATGTATACTCTTTGAGGTGGTATTGCATGACTACTCATCCCTTTCTTCAACATTCAGCAATACACTGAAGAAAAGGTTGCTTGATTTATGATGTCAACAATGATTTTGAAAAGCGTTAGATGAATGAATGATAATAAAGCACTACGTGAACAGTCAAGAAAAATAAGAGAGGGAAAATGATTAAGAAACAGTCTTCACTGTATTGCTGAATGTGGTTCTTCAAGATTTGACATCATAAATCAAGCAACCTTATCTTAGTTGTTGTGAGAAAGAGAGGGAGGGGGAATTAGGATTTGAGTTTAAGGTTTTCTTTAAGAAGAGCTTCAGTAGTTCTTCTAATCCATCTCTTGTGCCCCACCTTCTTCCTTTGATCAGATCATGGTGAAGGAAACAGTATACTATTATGTTCTTGGTGTCACTCCCTCAGCTTCCGAAGAAGAGATTCGCAAGGCTTATTACATCAAGGTTTGTTTATTTGTTTTTTATGATTTGTTTTCTCTGCTCTTGGATGACTGAGACTGACTGACTCTTTGATTTATAGGCAAAGACAAGTTCATCCTGACAAGAATCAAGGTGATCCTCTAGCTGATGAAAAGTTGCATGCAAGTCCTTTAGTTTTGATCACATCAAGAGTTTTCCTCTTGGCCATATTAATTAATATATTAACTTTTTTTTGTCAACCTTTTAAAATAATATATCTGGAATAATGTTAATATAACTGAAATTAAAACATAAATATCTTCCTTGACAAAAAAAACCCATAAATAACCTAATATTATAATCCTTATATTAATGCATTATATATTCAAATATAATATAGGATCAATTGATTTCGTATTGAAAAATATTATTAGTGAAATAAAATTCATAAATTTATTTTAGAAACATATGCAAGTTTTTGTGGCAACTTTCCATTATTCCTAATAATAGAAAGAAAAAAAAAGGAAAAAGTGAATCAAGTCTGTTTAGAACATTCTGGAAACATGAAGGCATGTGCGTGTGTATATAAGAGAACCTCAAGCTCTCCCTCTCTTTCTCACAACACTTTTTAAACTCAAAACCTAATTCGCTCATCGAACTTCTTTTCTCTAGACTTTAATTTGTGATAATGTCTGGTGGTAAAGGAGAAGGTCCAGGGATCGGAATCGATCGCGTCGAGTTGATTGGTAGAAGATTCAGTGAGAATGAGAAGCAGAAGAAGAAGAAGGTGGAAGATAAGAATGCGCTCGAGAACTATGCTTACAACATGAGGAACAGCATCAAGATTGGTGAGAAGCTTGCTGCTGCGGACAAGAAGAAGATTGAGGATGGGGTTGAGGAGGCGATACAGTGGCTTGATGGCAGCTGGAGGTGCTGGTCCCAAGATTGAGGAAGTCTACTTAAACTGGTTCCTTTAGAACTGTTTTTCCCTCAATTTTATTGTTGTTTGGTTTAGTGTTTTGCTCTCTCTTTTTATTTGAACTTAACGATTGCAGAAATTTTTATATATTTGATTGCTTTCACTCTTGTTTATGTGGTTCCAATTGCATAACTTTGTCCTTTGAGATAGTCGATGACTATTTATTTATTTATTGGTGGGCCTCTTCTGCAAAGAGGCTCGCTTTCTGAATTTCTTTCTTTTTTACACTTGGTTTCAGGCCAGATACAAGGCACATATTCCACAAAGATTATTTATAGGATTGCCCACCAAAAAAAAAAAGATTATTTATAGGATTTGATTATTTCGACTTCTTATTGATTACTTACAGTGGCAGAACTATACTATTTATTATTGATTATTGTATAGGATTTGAGAAAAACATATTCTGGAAGGGCTTCAAGAGACTTTTTCTTGATGAAGTTGATAAGTATAGAGAGATCCCTGCTGCATTGAGGGATCATCAAACTTATACAAATATTAAAGTAAAGAACCTTGTAATCATTTTAAGGTTGCTGCAATGTAAAATCTTGAGACTGGGAAGATAAAACAAGCTTTTATTTTATCAACCTTAGGCTTAATATGTACACATACCAAAGGAAGAGATGCCCCTCTTGCTCACACATTGGTTCAATGAGCTGGGTGAGGGTAAGCAGTGTGGGTGCGGTGAGCGATACATGCACAGTGAACCGATGTTAGATTCAGACAGCCGCTCATGACCAACGAATGCCTGCCTGAACAAGTGTGGAGCGCAGGGAATGTATCGCAGACAGCTTGAACCGCTGAAGGTGTGAGGTAAGTGCATTGGCTAATGTTGAGACTTCTTAGTCCTTCTTCATCAAACTTGCCTTTCTTAACCGACCGCCACATCTCGTGCTTGTTCTTCACTCCACTCTGAGCCAGTGAGTACATTGCTCTGTCAGTTATGTTCCTGCAATAGTATAGCCCCAATGACCTCAAGTGTACACACCTATTCGCCAAAGCAACCACACTCTCATCTACAAAAACAACAATAACAACAACAATGTCTTAAGACTGATTCAAGTTTTGTAAAGCCGTCTTAAACTTTTAAGAGCTTTTTTTACCTGTAATTTGTACACAGCCACAAAGATCAAGGGTTCTTAGATCAGGACAGCCATAAGCTAAGCTCATGACTCCATCATCACTTGTATTTTCACACCATCCCAGGTTTAGTGACTGCATTTCATTACAGTTTTCTCCAATAGCCTGTACAAAGGTTTGAATTCTTGTTTCGGTTACTGATACAAAGACATTAGAAAGTCCAATGTGTAAAAAGGTACCTGCAATGCATTGTCAGAGACAGCTTCCACACAACCACAAAGATTCAGAACTTTGAGCTTCGTGCAAAACCTTGTCAAATAGGCCAGAGCAGTGTCGCTGAATGAAGTGCAGCCGCTAAGGTTGAGTTTAGTGAGGTTAGTGCAGCCGCGAGCCAGAGAGTAGAGGGAATGGTCAGTGAGTTTCAAGCTTTTGCTTAGGTCAAGATCTTGTAGCTCGTGACAGTGATTCGCTATAGCTTCCACTGCGTTGTCCTGAAGCTGAGGGTTGTCCTGTCTCAGTACTAGAGTCTGAAGCTTGACGAGTTTTGGAGCTAGAGACAGAACCAAACCGTTCATATTCTTCTTGCACCTGAATAACAACACAAGTAAACATAAAATCCAAACCCTACTAGTTTCTTGGTATATGTACAAATCATAATCTTGAAATTGAAACCATCATATCAAGAAACTGTTCTCACAACAAAATCTGATCAATCAACAACAAAGTTTGATACTTTCAATTAGGCATGGGCCATTGGTGTCCTGTTTGTATTCAGTTTGGTTGATTCGGATTTTCGGGCTTCCTATGCTATGTTTATAAATTTTATTCAGGTTTTACTAATATTTTCGAGTTGGGTTCAGTTTCTTTGGATTTGGATGTATCGCATTTTGTAAAATTACTGAAATTGACCAACAAAAGCTCAAAAATCTAACTACAAACTAGTTGAATTTGCCTAAATCATCTGAAAATCTCGAAATGACAAAAAAAATCTCTAATATCTAAATTACTTTAACATTAATAGATTAACTAATTTAGGATATTTTGATCCTGATTAGGATTTCGGTTACCCGAACCTGAAAGTACCAATTCTTAAGTCTCCTTCGAATATTTTACAACGGTTTGGATTGACTTTCGGTTTAGATCTCGGGTTTGGTTGAAAACGCTCATGCCATCAACAAAGAAGAAGAAGCTATGTATACGTACCAAGAGAGGGAGAGACGAGTGAGGCCAAAAGAAATAGCCTCTCTCCAGCCACTGCAAACACCAGAAGCAATGATGACCGTCCGATCATCAACAAGGTTTAAGATCCTCATGAGAAGCTCCACAGGGATATCTTTCCACTCGGTGATCACAATTCCTTCCATATTCATCTCCTTCATCTTCTCGAAGCATTGGCTAAGTGTTGCTGACCCTTCAGTCACCATCTTTTAATACTTCTTGATTCTCTACCACCACAAAAGAAACTGAGATTAAAAAACAAAACAGAGCCTCGAAAGACGACGAACGTAGGAAAAATAATAATAAACTTTGGACTATTTCTGTCATACCTTCGTTTGCTCTTTCAAATAAACTAAAGCGTGGACACTTGTGAGGATGATAACGAGAGGAGGAAGAGAGACAGACAATGAGTTTTTGTTATAAAAGGGCCCTAACAGACAATGAGTTAACTTACGGACAATGTCTACATGACACGCGTCGCAAATTCAACGGTGACACATTACATACTTTTCTTTCAATTTATTTTCATAATCATAGTTTTCACTAGAAATATAAACACAAAAAGTTTCGGGAAACTAAATGAAAAGTTAATTAAGAAAATTAGGGAAAGTGAAAAGATGATAAACCTTAATTAGGGAAAAGTGAGGAGCTGATAAACCTTAATTAGGGAAAAGTGAGGAGCTGATAAACCTTATTTTTCATATCAATAGATAGGGAAAGCCCTAAGCTCAAAGAGATTGGATTTTTCTATCAGATGATTGTTCAACTAATCCGTTCTAATTGATGGTCTTGGTGGAATATACTTGTAGGACTTTAGGGGATTTTTATCGGAGTGGAAATTTATTTATTTATAGTTTCTTTTCTGTTTTAGTGTTGTTAATATAGAGTTGTAATAAACCCAGTTCATCAATCAGTTAGAAGACCTTGTAACAATTTTTGTTCTATATTTATATAATCTGAAAGTTATATTGGTTACTAACAAAATGATATTGCAAGTTCAACTCTCAAATAACAACACTGAAAATGAACGTCAAAAGTTAATCGCAACCTCGCGGGGTTAGCCTAGTGGGTGTACGGCTTGCGGCTGCAAGTACGGCTCCTGGGTTCGATTCTCGCAGGCCACTCCTAAACGTCTTAAGTGGTAAGAAAGTTCGGAATTCCAGGAGCTTCGAGGTGATTAGTCCGGGCCAAGCCTGGGATGATCTCGGTTGTCAAAAAAAAAAAAGTTAATCGCCACAACAGAAATTACATTTGACCTTAATAAATAAGAAAAATAAGATCCATGTAATAAGAATAGAAGAAAGAATGCAACACGCAAGAACTACAACATGCATCTTGATGCTCAGCACTCTTGAGGCCTATGGGTTGGTAAGCACGTTTTTTCTATAAATGAGCCAATTTCCCCACCAATACTTAATTCTTCCACTAATTAAGTTAGATTACTGACACGTTGTGCCGTGACATGAATTCACTGGTTTGTTTTCACAATCTTCATGACATCAGTTCACTGGTTTGTTTTGTTTGTATCCTTGGTAACATACCAACAAAATTATTCAAGAACAGATTTATATCTTATATTGTAAAAGCTAACATCATTATTAATATTTTTCATAATGTAAAGAAAATACGTAACCTGAATCTTAAACATAAAACATATTGTATTGATTGTTTCTGCGAGAAGAAGTTTATGATTCTTTTGTAGGTGGATGTGGATCACGCAACGAGTTTTTATACTTTAAGTATTGCTTAAAAATACATGGATGTTATGGACGACGTAATCAGAGTATTAATTTATAACGGACATGGAAACAGCAAGCCGTTTACTTTTTCCATGGTTTCGCGCATAGTTTAGAGTCTGCTGATAAAAGAAAAGTATTTAGCTAGGTGTTAGCCTTATCCTAAGCCGCACTCCATGCCGTTTCAACTATTGCTTTTCTACTTTCCCACATCTACTCTCTCTTCCCCATTTCGAGGGCATACATTTAGCAAAAATTCTACCTTATTGTTTAATCAAAGATATTTATTTCATAAAGAGAGTTATGGTTATTAACATTAAAATATAGAAACAATTACACCTAAGGTCACTTTTACACATTTTAATTATATTCTCAGTCACTTCTTGCTCTTATGACACTTTCTCACACACTTCAACACCTTTTTCATATACCTGACCACATGAAAATACCAATATGTCCTTTTGTCTTCTTTTGTTAATTTTTTTTTTATTTTTTAAGTTAAATCATACATCAATTAATATTTATTTTTATTTCTGATCCCGATAAAGTTTTTCTCTTTCTCTTGGTATCTCCACCACCAGATCACTTGTATGTTTCTTCATATGCGATTTCCCATGAAAATAAAATCTTTCGATGATGGATCTTCAACGCTCACATGTCAAGCATATCACCGCCAATATTCTCTTTTTCTGGCCCCACACTTTCCAGATCAAGACATTGTCGATTACTGTCTCATCATGGCGGCAACGAAGAGAAAGAGGCGTTTATGGATGTTGATCCGAAATTGCTTGGTGGCGACCAAGAGAAAGAGATGGTTAGGATTTTGATTTGGTTTTGAAATATTGATTTTGATTATTTAGGTTTTCTAATCCTCTATTGAATCAAAACTCAGAGATGTTGGATTTTTTGAATCTCTCGAAAATTGTGAGAAATCTCGTGTGCCTAAACGAGCTGCAACTGATTTCGGTGATTTATCTCAGTTGGAAACAACGTCTCTTGTTGCGCAACCATAATCCTGATTTCATGTCAGGTTTGTCTCATGTTGGGGTTTTGTGTTTTTTTCTTAGAACTAGATGAACTTCATCAGAAGTCGCTTTGCTTGTGATAGCGAAGAAATGAGGAAGATGCTTAGTATGCTCCTCTTCCACCTCCTCTTGGTCCAAATGTATTATTAGCCTGTTAGAAAACTGTTATCTTTTTCCGGAAAATGATATTAATGATTCTATTGTCGTATGTACATATCAGTACTCTTTTGCAAACTTGTTGTCGTTCGTCCTTTTTATGCTATTATGAATCCCTTGTTTGAATTAAAATTGTGGTTTTCCAGCTACTAAAAACATTCTCCAAGGATCTAGCCTCTTTGGAGAAAGCTCAGGTTTTATTAAACTTATCACTAGTTCTTTATCAATCAGAAATGAGTTACATATTCCCCAACTTGATGTCCATTTTAGTTGAGTATTCATTTAAGAATATTGGTCTTTTCACTTAAGTGGAAACCTTGCAACAAAAATAAATGTGTATACCAAAAATGTATAAATTTGTACATGAGTATACTGAAAAAATATTGTACACAATAACAATTGTACACATGGATATTGAACTCTTCCTCAAAAACATGCATGAACACAAAAAAATCATGGAAATTATAACTATCATTCATGAACATTATTAGTAATAATATGTGTACATCATTGATCTTTAGTTATGTACATGTAGTCTATCAAACACCGAACAAGTGTGTACACCGTCTAGACATGTTTCACGTGTACACCGTCTTGGGATGTCCATGTGTACACTGCTGCGGTTCTTCTGATAGATATCCATGTGTACACTTATTGACTGTCCCACATGATCAGAAATGCTGCTGAACTTCTTTCGGAATACATGCTGTTTCACCATTTTCTTCGAAGTTAGATAATGATATATGTGGACATTTACAAGTGGTTTTAGACTTTTATCTAAGTGGCAATATCTGACTTTCATGTATGGAGATGATACGTTTAAGAATGTGGACATTTGCACGTGATTTTACTTTCATAAACACATTTACATAGCCATAGCCAAAAAAAAGGAAGCAAAGACACAAAAGTCTAGAATGATGCAATATCCGTATTCTTTAAAAAAGCAAAAAAAAAAACAATATTGCAAATGTATTGCCTATGTACATATGTACATGTATTTTGTGGGAAGGTTTATAAAACATATGTACATGTGTTTTGGTGTACATATGTACACATGTACATATGTACATGTATTTGTGTAAAGGAAATGCATAAGAGGAAAATGAAATACAGATACCAAAAGAAAAAGAAGTCAAAAAGGAAAAGAGAAAAACTTCCATGGATGCTACATCTGTGTACTTCTCGAAAAAAAATGCTTAAAGCTTCCATGGGTGCTACTGATATTCTGACTGTAAATACTACTTGTCACGGAGACGCTTCCTGTTGCGGTTTCAGAGAAGAGAGATGAAGTTAGTACACTCCTTTGTAATAGCACTTGTGATTGCTCAATATCTATCAAAAGTATAAACAAAGATGTTAACAAAACAGACTAAATAATAATTTCAGTAACAACATTGTTACCTACACATCATACACTATGTCAAACACTTATGATTCTAAGAATTTGATTACAGAACTAATTAAACAGGAGAAAGCAAAGAGAGGAAACACATTCTTACCTCTCTTGACCAGCAATATCCCAAATCTGAGCTTTGACTACTTTACTTTTGAAGTTGAGTGTCTTCGTAATGAACTTGACACTTGATACGAAGAGTAGTAGACCCCAGCTTGGATGGAATCTAATTGAAACCAGCAATGTTACATTGGCGTCGGTCTAAAAAATCATGGTTCCTTCAGAGTTTTGATCTCCTCCGAAGATCTACGGCGAGCTGAGTCGGCCCGTCCGAGTTCATATTCTCACAGATCCGTGGAGACACTGAAAATTGAAGAGATTATGGTTCTCTTTTTCAGCAAAATTAATGGGTTTTGGGCAAAGGTATGAGGCGGATTGAGATGACTTGCTGTAATCATAAAAACTTTTCCTCAAAGACAAAGGACAAGACCTAAAAAAAAACAAATCGAAGGAATCAACGTAACGACTCACCTGATAAGGACAATCGACCACTTCTTCTCATCTCAGGCACGCAGGGGGCAGTTAGCAAAGAGAAACCGATTATCTTTTAGGATTGTGAGGAAATAAATCGTCGCCCTCTTTTCTTTCTCTCTATTTTCTTCGTTTGATGAAACCGAAAGCGACGAAGTGATGTGAGAAAATAAAAGAAAAAAACTTCTGAAAACCCAAACCCACTTTAATTCAAAATTCAAACCCAAAAACCAACCCTAAATACAAATACAAAAACGAATTAGACAAATATAGTTGGGTTTCGCAGAGGGCAATTCGGTATTTTCACATGACAAAAGTGCCTGTGTAACAGAAAGTGACTTATCCTGCTGTCAAAACTTAAAAAGTGACCCATTGTGTAAATTACTCTTTTATAACCTATTTGTCACCTTTTAAATAGTTAAAATATGTTTACTTATACTGCTTAATGACTTGGTCAATCAACTAAATTTCATGGCCAAGTCAAATGCAGCAATTTGATAATAGAGTCATAGGATAAATTCCTCCACAAATAATTAACCATGATCTATCCACATAATACAACTTTAAAATAAAAATAAAAAATAAAAATAAATACGGATATTATACATTTGGACAAAGATGATAATTAAGGTCACATGAATGATTTGATTACAACACAAAAGCAAACCTTCCAATAGGAAAGTTCCGCATTATTCTACCACTATAGACATGTTCAAACGGTACACTTCACGGTCATGCTATGACTAAGTAAAACCAAAAACCCTGTTTTGGTTCGGTTTGATTTTCGGTATACCGAACCAAAAATCACTGATCAAGTCAAACACTTCACTAGACCTTCTAGATCATACATAATACACATTTCACAGTACATTTTTTTATCCACACAATGCGATAACATTTATATATAAGTGTCTCTCAAGGCAACAACTTCTCCAGCAAATTCCCAAAAAAGAAACTGGTTTTGGCCCATCCTCCTCCTGTTCCACCTTGACCTTCTTCTTTCCATTTTCTACTTGGTACCTTGTTCTTCACGCTAACCATCATACTGTGTCCGATCTCTCCACGTAGCGCCTCTATCGTCTTCACGTCCACTGGATTCCCCGAAGCATCTCTCACATAGAAAACGTTAACAGCTTGTTCTCCTACTGTTGTCACACCAGCTCTCGTCACTGAAAGACCATGCTCTCTCAGAATCCTAGTCACTTCAGACAGAAGTCCAACTCTGTCCTTTGCGCATAGCTCCAAACTCCAGCCCTAGAATTGAGTTGCAGGCAATAAGTTAAGAAACCGTTGCTTAACGCAGTAACATTAAAAGAAGATATTTGTGCATTGTGTTTAAGGGTTAACTCACCTCACTGAATTGAGTTTCAGACAATAACTTAAGGAACTGTTACTTCTAGTGAGAAACATTAAAAGAAGATGTGTGTGTTTAAGGGTTAACTTACTAAGTGTTAGACAATAAATTTAGGAACTGTTGCTTATGGTGCAAGAAACATCAAAAGAAGGTGTGTGTGTTTAAGGGTTAACTTACCACACTGAATTGAGTTTCAGACAATAACTTATAAGGAACACTTCTAGTGCAAGAAAATTTACAAGAAGATGTGTGTGCTTATGGACTAACTTACCTAACAGAATTGAGTTTCAGACGATAACTTAAGGGATTGTTACTCCTAACGCAAGAAACACCAAAAGGTGTGTGTTTAAGGGTTAACTTACCTTACTGAACTGAGTCTCAGACAATAACTCAAGGAACTGTTACTTCTAGTGCAAGAAACACCAAAAGAGGAGTTGTGTGTATTAAGGTTCTTACCTCGCTGACTCTTCTATGGATTGCAGCTTCTAGGCACTTGATAACTCTCTCTTTCTCTCCTTCCGAGTCAAGAGTGCAACCATCTTTGTGTCTGATGAAATACTCCTGAGAGGCATGAGGACCTTTGGATGTAATCGTAGCGTGGAACACAATGTACTGCATGTCCGTAAGCGTGCATACAATGTCGAACATGAGCTTAGCTCTATCCTCACAGCTCACGCTTATCACAGAGTAACCTTTCTCTTCACAATGCTCAACAGTGATCTTAGGCTCGAGTCCAGGACAAGCGTTACAATCAACGTTACTCACTGCTTCATAGTCTCTATCAGCGAAAAGCATCTGATGAAGCCGACGGTCAACATGAGTGGAACCAATGGTGAGACTCGTCGTAGCAACTTTCTCATCTTCTTGCTCACACCCTCGTATCACGAGGTTGAGCTGTTCTTCCATCGCAGACAATCTTTCAGGATCATCAACGGCTCTGGAGGTCTCGTTGTCATTCACATAGAGAACACAAGCGATCCTACGGTTATGAGTCCACGCTTCAGCTGCCGCCACGTTGAAGTGAAGGTCTGCTAGTACAGCTGAGATCTCGGACAAGAGACCAGGACGGTCACGAGCAATGATCTCGATCGATGTGTGGTCGCCTAGTGAATGGACACCGACTCTTTTACCTGGCCAAGTGTTTTGTGAAGACGCAGCATGACCTTTTGGTCCTAACACCTGACAAGAAACACAAGAATCATGTATATACATTAAAAAAAACCATGTATATCTATAGTTATTTTTTTATTACATATACCTTCTCGATGTAATCAATGGTTTTGTTATCAGTGACCTTGTTTCCTTGTTGATCAGTGACATGGAATACTATTTAAGATATGCAAAAAAAAAAATGGATTCAGTGAGATGTTTTCTTGTTGGCTGTTGTGAATGTGTAAAATGTGTAGTTATTTACCGTCCATGAACCATCCACCATCAGAAGAGATGTATGCTTTGGTGATAGTGAGATCAAGATCGCTTAGAACTTGCACAACTTCAAGTAGTATACCAGGTTTGTTCATACTATCAACCTATTAATAATTACACTCACCACATAAAATTATACTGACAATCATCAGATGGAGTTAATAACAGAAGGAAAGATGGTTTTACCTTGACAAGAGTGCATTCTTTGCAGCTAGTGTTGTCTATAGACACACTGCAAAAGCAACAACAACATTGGAAAGTATGAGCCTAAGTATGTGATAATCTTAAAGGAGTTGGTGATTGTATTATTACCTTGGAGGGTTGATTCTGGAACTCAAGTTCTCATATTCAGGATCAAAATAAGGCCAGTAAACTTTAGCCATTAATCTTTAAGCTACTCACACGTTCTGAAGTTAACCAAAAAGAAGTTATATATATATTAACAAGACACATAACAAGACAAAGCAGCTCTCAACAAGTGGAGAGAAGATAAGATTTTGCCTGCACAGTCAAAATTAGTGAATCTTGGCCACGAAGTAACTAGACATAAGAAGAAGATAGAAAAGTAAAAGTTCTCATAAAGAGAGACCACAAACTGAGATTCTTTCTTCTCCTTCTCTGGTCATTCTCAACCAGAGATAAACAGAATAATTAGAAGAAGAAGAAGAATAGATACCTACAAGATCTCTAACTAAAAGATATATTCTGAGGCAACAGTTTTAATTCCTTTTTTCTCTAAGAGTTGACATAAGATTCTCTTGTTTTGCATAAAGGAATCCATGAACGTAGAAGTAGCTGTCAATACTCAAAAGTGAAAAAAAGAAACATGGAAGAATAAAAAGTAATGAAATTAAAAAAATTGATGTAACAAGATATGATTGGTCAAAGATGGAATCTAAAATGTTAACACTGTACAGTGGTATAAAAATAATTAAAATAATGACAATATGCCAACTTTGCCACTGAGAACAGCGTCGCACAGCCACAACAACAACAACAACAATGAAGATGAGACAAACTCTGTTATAATCGATTCCATTATATTCACAAAATCTATTCCCAACTTGTATTTTTTTATGTATAATAAACGTATGTGGCTTCTTGACATCGTACTCAAGATAGAGCTCGATCGTATGTGTGTATGTCTTGAATCTTTGAAATTTCGTGAGTTTCTCAATACCAAGATTGAAGGATAATACTTTCATAAAAAAAACTATTTGTGACAGAACCATAACTTGAGAAAGATAGTGAAGAAAACCCAGAAAGATTATAGATTTTTGAAATGTTTAAGAGAGTGAGAATCGTTTACCATTAATATGAGAGAACTTTGAGAAAGCTCAAGTTCTGTGGAGTCTGTGAGAGAAATGATAGACAGAGAGAGAAAATCTTATGGGAGATTATTACAAATCTTTACATCTTTTTTTAAGAAGACAAAAGATACACGGAGGAGACAGAGACAGAGACACAGACAGAGACAGAAGCAGAGCAAGTGTCCTTAAGAGATGTCTGTCTGGCTCTTCTCTCTCTCTAAAACGTTCTCTTTTAATGAGATTGAAACCTCTTTACCAGTCAGAGGCTTTAATAGGAATCTAGTGAAACAATAGTACGAAAAAACTTTTAACATTAAATTAAAATTCTTTTTTTTCTTAGCTTTTAATTAAATGAGAATTAGTCAGACATGACGAAGCGAACATTATAATTAGTGGTGGTGTTAATACCTCCAACTATTCCACTCCCTCCCTCCCATACACACTCTCTGTAGCGCGTGTCTACACTCTCCATTATTGATATTTTTAGTCTATTTGCAACTGTTTAGAAGAACTTAATAACATTATGTGTGTCATTGTGTTGGAGTCAATAATGGTAATTTACTTCACTAATCAGTCTAATTTGAACAATTGCTCGATGAATAACACAAAGAGCGCGTGAAGATGGAAACGTCTGGATCTCACGATAGTGTTTTTTGTCACTTGGCTGATTTATCGACATGGAAAACGTCATAAATAGCGCTATAGTGACAAACCTACAGAGTTCAGAAACGGTTAAAAGTAAAGGTAAATGATCCTGTATAACAGACACACATAACGACGATAAGGGAAGTTTAACGTTAACAACTTAACACTAACACTGTTTACATAAAATTATGTTTGTTTACAGTCTTTTTGGGCTTATTGTTTTTCTTGTTACACTGTAAGGCCCAATATTCAAGAAACTCGACATGTAGTAAATCTTCCACGACCTGTTGAGCTATAGTGGATGATACTTTTAAAATTAGATAATCTCAGAAATATCATGAATCGAATTGCCATTTTTAAATTGATGAATAGGATGTGGCTATATATCATTATTTTTTATTACTATATTTGCTTTCCATGGGCTTCTCCTACCACCAATACAACTTGCTGTCAATTTGTATGATTCACATTATCCCTTGATATTGTTTCACCAAACTTATGTTTTTATAGTGGTTGCTATAAACTAATGATAATGCCAAAGTCACAAAAGCTAAGAGAAGATTCCGTACACTTTCCCTTTAAGCTAATCCCCTCCCCACATTACATCTTATCGACGTCACTCTTTATTCATTTCTCCAAACTATCCAACCCCAATGGTCTAATAATTTCTTTATTTTGCTAAACTACACCCGTCATTCTTGTCTTATATATCCATGCATACATCACAAAGCACTTGCACTTATTTTCATTGTCAACCACAAACAGTACACATATAATCCAGCCAAATCTGCAATAATTCATACCATCTACCAAGAGTCTTATAACAATAAGTGATTCTTTTGAATAATACTACTCCTTAATGAGAACTATTAAAAAGTTTCTTCCCAAAGGGTTAAGATGGAAAGTTCGAGTCTCAGTAACTGTGGAGAGGGAATTAAATAACCGGCTCTTGTCCCTGTTCAAAGGAGATTATGGGTTTTGGCTCAGAACTTCTTGATTTAAAAAAAAAAATTATTAGAAAGTTTAAAGATGTGAACTAAAACTGTAACTTAGTTTCTGATATTTATAGTTTGAAAATATCTCTTTTGTTGGTTGTACTGTAACATATATTACACAGAAGAAAAACTATGGTTGAATCCATAACTCAAAGATCATTGTAAGAAGAAAGATCAAATTGTTGTACTAGAGAGATGTGAAAGATTGATTCTCCTCAATTATGGGTGGCTGATAAGCTCCATAATGCTTTATTTAGATACCTAAATTTGAATTGTTGTATCAAAAAGGATTATTGATATAAAGTAAGCCTAGAGATTTCTTGAATAGGAGAAAATTTTTAATAAAAAAGGAAACTAGCAAGAGAAAGAATTTGATGTGAATGGAGAGATATACAGAAAGGCTCAATAACGTATTCCACATTTTGTGTTCCTTGATAATTCCATTATCTCTTTCTATTTTACTTCTATCTGGTTTACATTTTACAACATCAACAAGAAAAATAAAGTTATACCAAAGTGCTTTTCCTACAAAGAACATTGCTTAGTGGAACATGTGATGGCCACAACCTCTTCCACCTTAAATGTTGAACAACAAAAGATATCTTCAAAACACTATTTTTGAAACAACCCTTGTGCTTTTACCACTTTGATCCACTCAAAAAGATTGTGTGACTCACATGATGCACTGAGACTTTAAAGTCAACATCTACTATTCTTACTTGGACAAGAAAACCAGAGGATAGTGATGTTGAGTTTTGTGTCTCAGATTAAAAATCCCTTCGACCAATGTTCTTATTCCTGGAGTTCCTGCAGGAGAACATCATAATAATTGGTGGAAAGGTCCATAAAACTATCCAATCTTTTTTGTTTTCAATCACAAATCTTTGATGGGTGGACATAAAATGACTAACAAAGCTATTCATGTTCTTCTTATTATGTTGCAAAATCAAAAGGGTGTGTCTAATTTCTTTTCCAATGACAAAAACAAAAATATGGAGATCCATACTAGCCATTAACAATAAAAACTGTTGTATGCATCTCAATAGAAAGGTGAGAACTGACCTCTGTTGCAATGGTCAGTTTTGTTTTATTGCAATTTTCCCAGTTCATTTGCAGCATTTCGTCTGACTCGAACTTGGCTTGTTGTTCTGCTTCTAGTTGGCATTATTCACACTCAAATTCAAGTAATCAACACTAAGCCCAACTAGAACCAGGACTCTTGTTTACATGCTTCTCTCTCATCAGTTTTCTTACAAGTGCCGATTTTTCCCAATCTCCAGAAGTTGCAAATATGGCGGACAACTGCACATAAGCGACTGAGTTCTCCGGTTCCAGCTCTATAATCTTCTCAGCAACTTTCTTTCCCATGGCTTTATCTCCATTTGCTACACATCCTCTTAGAACAGACGACCACATGCTCGCATCCGCATTGAATGTCATCTCTTCCACAAGATCCATGGCTTCTTCCAAATAACCAGCACGAGCCAAAAGGTCGACCATACATGCATAATGCTCCCTATCTGGAACAAAACCATTATCCAACTTCATTGCCTCAAACAGTTTCCTTCCCTCTTCCACTAAACCACAGTAATTACACGCTGTTAGAACACCCATAAAGGTGATCCGAGTGGGTCTTACACTCATTTGCTTGAACAGCTCAATCGCTTCAGAACCATAACCATTAGTAGCATAACCTGATATCATTGAGTTCCACGGTACTTCATCTGATTTCACCGTTGCGTCAAACACTCTCCTCCCATGCTCCACTGATCCGCACTTGCAGTAGAGGTCGATGAGAGAGGATGATACTATCTGATCAGAGTCAAGACCAACAATAGTCGCCCTCGCGAAAACCTGCTCACCGAGTTCGAGGGACGAAATGCTTGCACACGCACTGATGACACTTGAGAGGCTAAACTTATCCGTAGGCAAATCCAGCTTGTGCATTTGGCGGAAATACTCTAACGTATCGCCTGGACAACCATTTTGACTGAATCCTACCGTCATCGAGTTCCAAGAAATCAAACTCTTTCTTTCAATCCTCTCAAATAAACGTTTTGCATCTTCAACTCTTCCGCAGCTGAAAAATACTTTGATCATAGAGTTCAGTAAGATAGTGTCATAGGTTTTGACCTCACTGAAAAGTTTGCAAGCTTCGTCCGGGCTCCCACACGTGGAGTACATGTCAAGCAATGTGCTAGCTACAACGATGTCATCACCTAACCCAAATTTATAAGCGTGGCAGTGAAACTGTCTCCCAGTCTCTATGATACCCAAACCGCTGCAAGCATTTACAACAGCTGCCAGAGTACGTGAATCTTCCTGAGCTTCATTCCTCATCTCGTTGAAAAGAACCAAAGCTTGCATTTCCATATTATTGGCAACGTAACCCGAGATCATAGAGTTCCATACAAACACACATCTGTTCCTTTTCCTATCGAAGAGTGTTCTAGCCTCATCCACTCTCCCACAATCACCATAACCTGAGATCAAAGCAGATAAAGAGTGATCATCAGGCTCCCCAATATGATCCACCATACTGCTAGCCATTCTCAAATCACCACACTTCGCATACAAATTAACCAAAGCACTATTCAATTTCGAGTCATACTCAACACCACCGATCAAAACCCTCGCATGTATCTCCTTCCCACAGTTCAAAGCTTCCAACTTTGCACACGCCTTTAAAACCGTCGTCAACGTTTTCACATCAGCGCTCAACTCCACTTCTTTAAAAAGCCTCAGACTTTCCTCAGCGTAACCGTTCTGAACATACCCATGAAGCAGAGAGTTCGACGTCACCACATCTTTCTCAGGCATAGCGTCGAACAACCTCCTGGCAACGCTTAGCTCACCAGCCTTAGCGAACCCGGTGACAACCACGTTCCAGGAGTACGTATCCCTCTCCGGCATCGTGTAGAAGAGGTTTAGAGAAGACCCTTTATCCCCTGAGTTCATGTAGCCTTCGAGCATTGTGTTCCATGAGAAACAGTTTCTCTCAGGCATTTCGTCGAACAGGTTACGCGCGGTGTTCATTCTTCCGCAGCGCGTGTATATCTGGAGGAGGTGGTTTGCGACGATGACGAGGGAGCTGAGGAAGCCCTTCTTGAGGAGGAATCCGTGGGTTTGGCGCCATAGAGTTTCTCTGTTACTGTTGCTGCATTTCTGAAGGAGAGCGACGTAGTGACGCCGATAGTCTCTTTCCATCAGTCAAAAAACTCCAAAAGGATCAAAAGCATAAGACGATTAAACGGTGCCGTATTAAAAGGATCAATATCACAGGACGACCAAACGGTGTCGTATGATGAGGATCGAAACACTAACGCACTGACTCTCGATTATTTGAAAACTTTAATCAGGATTGAGGAGTGTGCGTTAAGTGATTCTAGAAGGAGAGCAAAAGGGTAAGAAGCATAACGTTACATGGTGTTCTATAATGAGAATAATTAAAGCCTAAAATGAACAAAATTGTTTTCTTATCAACGTTAAATGATTGTCTGTTGGGCGTATTCGTGGTAGATTAATTGGACAAGATGTCAACGATTTTGCCTTATTCATAGAAAAAATGAATTATATTGGGTATCGAGATAGTGATACGCAGCGCCGTCCCAAACTTTATTCGGGCCCTGTTCAGAAAAAAAAAAAGATTATTTTTAATAATTTGAAATCATTTCTATTTTTTATACAAAATATCAATAAAAAATACGTCAGTTTAATTATTGTACATTTAAATAACACCATTTTCTAATGCAAAATCATTAAACTTGATTATTTGTAACTTTTCGATGCAAATCATCGATCAAATTATCAAATTTGATCATTCTTCTAGCTTTTTACGTCAATTATATCTACAATCAGAAATTATAATCCATAAATATAAATACAATAGATTGAAAAAAATGTGGATAGTATTTTTTTTTTTGATGACCCAGGTCTCCGGTTCGCTAATTGGACGACCGACTATCCACCCGAAGGCGGTCCTGGACGCTGCGCCCCGCATGTTAAATTTGCGCAGTGGCCGGGATTCGAAACTGGGTGGCGGATGCCTCAGCCGAGGTTCCTTTACCACCAGGCTACGAAGCCCGGTTAAATGTGGATAGTAGTTAGACCAAAAACTATATAATCTTGACTAAGACAAGACACTTTTTTTTCTTCTCACATAAATTATATGCTGTTTTTTTTTTTTTTTTGCTATTTTTTAATTAAAAAATTGTGAAGAAAATATATTTTGTTCGGTCTATTTATAATCACTAATTGATAATTGTTTTCTAAACATAATCAAAATAGGATATTAACTTTCTACATTGTCATTGAATATTCAAACACACATCAATAACTATTTTTTACTTTTTAAAATATATACTTGTTATAAATGCTGATTACTTCCAAGTTTATTGCATTTTAGTTGATTATATAAACAAATAAAGAAATTTAATTTATATTTATTGGTTATAAATACGAAAAAATTAAATTCAAATATAGTTATTATGACTTTTTAAAAATTCATGATTTTAAATTTATAATTATTACTAAACCAAAAAAAATTATGGACCCTCAAAAATTTTGGACCCTGTTCGACCGCACCACTTACACGTTCTAAAAGACGGCCCTGTGATACGTTAGCAACAAGACATACATTGACTTTTTATATAAAAAATGGACGTGATCAAAATTGTTATCAGTGTTATGAGTTATTGCTACTATTTAATATTTATGGTTACACGTAGTTGTCGAAATTGTTATACCGATTTTAACTCACATAACTACAATCATAACGTATGGATTTTATTTTCTTTTGCTAACAGAAGGTATCGATTTTAAATTAGTTTTTCTCGTTTTCGTAAATTATTTCTTCATAGGTTAGTTTTTTTTTTGGTAAAAATCTAGTTCTTTATCGAATGAATATACAAATAAATACTATATACGTCAGAGAGGTGTTTTAAAACATCTTAACTCGTAATTACGTGCCCATCTTCTTACAACAAAACACGACTTTACTGTATTGAGTTGAAAGCAAGCAAGTAAAGAGAAATATAGAAAGTGTCTCTCACCGTAATATTCCCATGTTCTTTCTTCGTCTTGATAGATACGTTATGGAATTATGAAGGGAAAACCCATTTGACACGCTTATGCCGTTAGTGGAAAGTGGAAACATTAGAAAGACTAATGAATTATTAACGTATCCCCCAACCCATTGAACGCATACACATATTAATAGTATAAATTATGGCAGATTAAACAGTTTTCCCTAAAGTGGGAAAAAGTTTGTTTACCTAAAGAGGAAAGTGGAATTGCGTTCCGTATGATCCATGAATTCAATCTGGCACTCTTGGCGAAACAACTATGGAGGTTAGTTCAGAACCCTGACTCGCTAGTCGCCAGAGTCTTGAAGAGACGATATTACAGGTTAAGTACACCGCTGAGAGCAGATCCAGCTAATAGCCCATCTTATGTGTGGACTAGTATTTCGGTAGCTAGGAAGTTGCTACTGCTGGGGATCAGGACAAAAATTCATTCTGGATATGAAGTAAGAGCCTGGGAGGATCCATGGATTCCAACTACGCCTGCTAGACCAGCTAACCCTGTTGCGCCAGTGATGAATAGGAATATGAGAGTAAGCGATCTCATTGATCAAGCTACAAAAGAATGGGACCTGGGAGTATTAGGAAATTATGTTCACCCCGAGGATATACCATTGGTGAGGAGCCTAGCCATCAGCTCAGGCCACCGACGAGATACATACTGTTGGAGTTACACCAAGAGTGGCCAATATACAGTTAAATCTGGATATTGGGTAGCTCAAAACATCTTAAGGACAGCGGAGGAAAAGGAAGTGGTGGAACCAAGCATAGCGGAGCTCCAAGCCTTTGCATGGAGGATAAAAGCGCCCAGCAAGATTTGTCATCTTATATGGCAATTGTTGTCTGGCTATGTGGCAGTAACTAGGAACTTGGTAAGGCGTAGCATGAGATGTGATAATTACTGTCCGCGATGTGGAGAGCAAGAGGAATCTGTAACACATGCCATATTTGAGTGCCCACCAGCACTTCAAGTTTGGACCCTATCGGCAACTCCTACTAGCCCAAAATTATTCCCAAGGCCGAACATCTATGTTAATATGGACTATCTATTCTGGAGGAAGAATAACATCATTGAACCAGAACATGATAGGGATCCATATCCCTGGATAATCTGGTATATATGGAAGGCCCGAAATGATAAGCTATTCAGAGGAATAGATAGAGACCCATTGGAGTTGGTGAGATATGCAGAGAGTGAGAGTCAAGCATGGTTTAATGCAAATGCGATGATACCACCTGTGGTACAAGGAAGTACTAATGTGTGTTCCCAAGTCATACGCTTGGGTAACATATATTTAGTGGATGGATCGTGGACGGCTACTGCACAATATAGTGGATGTGGATGGGCTTGGATGGACAGTGGAGGACGAATACAACTGATGGAGACCCGGAACATAGCCAGACGTGAATCACCTCTGCATTCGGAAGTAGAAGCGCTACGATGGGCGATGGAGAGCATACTCCAACATTCACCATGCCAGAAATTTGGAACAGACTGCAAAGAGCTGATTGCGATGATAAAGGAGCCCCAAGCCTGGCCAAGCTTCGCAACAGAATTGAAAAGGTTAGAGACATTGAAGATTTGCTTCCCGGATTTCGACATCATCTATGTCCCAAGAGCTCAAAACAAGACTTCAGATTTTCTTGCTAAGACAGCTAGGTCATTTCGTAGAGAGTTGTTTTTTATTGGTTGTTCTATTCCGGTCTGGTTACCCAGACCACCTCAAGCTTGAGTAATAGAATGGTTTTTCGTCGTCAAAAAAAAAAAAAACAGTTTTCCCTAAAGAAAGTTTCGATGGTTTTTAACTTCTAGAACAAAATATTGAAACACTATTATAATTTTCACCTTAATTTCCTTCATGATTTCGTCGCACTACAGCAACCGCAATTAACATACTAATCATTATTCAGATGTTATATACAACAACCCCAAAGTATCCTTTTGTATAAGAAAATAAAAAGTAGCCTAATGCAGTTATTATATATATTTGGAATGTACCAACTAGCAAGGGTTCATATTTCCCGTTATATAAAGAACTCAAATGATTGAGGGGAAAAACATTTTCTTATGTTCAGGCCTCAGGGAGAGAGCATGAAAAGAGCTGTGAGTGGTAAACAAGTACGGACGAGTAATTTAATCCTAAAATAGATAAATACAGCAACAATGCTTTTAAATAAGTAAAAACTTCTATGATATTATCATGTAACAGATTTAAAGAATCTACTAATAAATCATATTAACAATCTGTTCATTTACAAATATTATAATCTAATGGTTTTCGATTATCTCCGGCGCACCCTTTCCTTGCTAAGATCTGCATATATCAATAAATCATTTAAAAAAACGTAAAATAATTAATTTCCTATACTCTATTAATTTCCTAAATATTCGTCTCTACTATAAATTATAGAAATAAATACATTATTACAAGGCGAAGGGCGTGTATGAACAGAACAGAGCTTTCTTTGTCAAGACTAAACTGTTTGTCCCTTCAAAGCAAGATCGGAAAGATCAACGACCACCACCATCGTCACAAAATGTTTGATCCTTCTTCAAAATCGTTCAATACCCATTTGATATTCCCAAGAACCTTCGATGATCATCAAGATTCCGGCGTCTGCTCACCTCCTCTGTGGAGAACCAGCCCACCCAAGAGCCCTGCTCACAATCACAAGCAAGCCAAACACCAGAACCTCTCTCCAGTTTCCAAGGCTCAGATCATCGCTCGTGGTCAGCGAGAGCTTATGGAGATGGTTAGCAAGATGCCCGAGTCGTGCTACGAGCTCTCCTTGAAGGATCTCGTCGAGGTGAACAGAGAGGAAGAGGCAGAGAAAGAGAAAGATACGAAAGTGTTGGATGAGATGCCTCTGAGAACAGAGAAGATGAAGAGCAAAGTCGTGAGGAAGTCAAAGAGCGATAGATGGGTGGATCCGAGGAGTCGACACAGGGGAGGAGTGAATAGCAGTGGGTTTCTTCTGAATTTAGGGTTTCCTGTTACCTTGGGCGCTAAGAAAAAGACTAAGAAGAAGGATGATTATGATGATGGTTCTGTGACAAGCAGAGGCTCTTGGGCTTCTCCCAGGCCTTCTTCCATCTCAGAGGATAAAGATTGGTGGAAGTCAGAATCCAGTAGGAGTCTGAGAGAAGTCTCGAGGATCAACAGTGGGGGATCGAAGAGCAGTGCTGGTAGTAGCAGCAGAAGCAATAGCGATCGAAGCAGAAGGAGTCTAAGGTATATCATCCATAAACTCT
This sequence comes from Hirschfeldia incana, assembly GCA_026261945.1. Taxonomy (NCBI): domain Eukaryota; kingdom Viridiplantae; phylum Streptophyta; class Magnoliopsida; order Brassicales; family Brassicaceae; genus Hirschfeldia; species Hirschfeldia incana. The sequence continues at coordinate 6,967,669 of JABCMI010000011.1, read as the reverse complement.
GTGGGAAGTTAAAGGTTTTATATTTAATATATTTTCGAGCATATAAATGCTTTGTTAGGTTAAGATGTTCAGAACTGATACAGAAAGAAAACTGAATTATGATTTGGGTCTAAGTTGATTTTTATGAAGTGCCAACTTTTGTTAAGAATCCGTATGCTTGCATCTAGTTCTTACTGATGTTGTAACTTGTAATACTCTTGTCTCTTTGTCATGTGAATCTTGTAAAGATACTGTGACATTTGGTAGTTTGTTGTGGTGGGTTTGAAGTTAATGGTCCTAGAAAGGGTCAATCAATGTAGATGTCTTGGTTGCACGAGATTTTTCTTTAAAAGTTTTGGACTTTGTTGTTCAAAAAAAAAAGGTTTTGGACTTTTTAGCTCAATGGTGATGCCTGAAGATGCTAATCATGTGCTGTGTATACATTGATTACATGAGCAACTAGATTCATGCCTAACACTCTCGCTGTTTCCTAATACAGGGATGAAAACAGAGGATGCTTGTCTTGCCTCTGGAATGTAAATCTATGAGACTGAAACGATTTGTTCTTCATTGGTTTATACACTTCTTGCTTTAACCTGAGCTGGATTTATTGCGTTCTGTAAACCCATGGACGAAGGAATCCAGGAATGATGAAGATGAAAGCAGAGGATATGAATATCTTCTTCAATGTACAACCAAATATACCTATCCCTTTGTTCTTCTTATAGTTCTATCATATACTGAATTTTCTTTATAAGCATATGTAATCTATGCATAGAGCATATGATGATGATCTTATTGTATGTAGAAATAGGTACTCTAAGCTTTTCCTATAACATAAACCGATAAAAGTGTACCAATGCTCATCAATATACATCAAAACTTTTGGTCTAAAAAGTCTAAAACTAAATCAGTGTCAATAATCTTTGCCTTCGCTTCAAGGTCAAGAGGGAATTGTCTTCTTTTTGTGTGTGTGTTTATGCTCTTGTTGCTTGATGATAGAGTTTGATGAATGGTGGGTCCTTCTTTGTGAACTTGTGTGAGATCTGTTAAGGCCTAGAAGAAAAACCAGAGATACGAACCGAACCGTAAAAATGTGTAAACGGATCCTATAGTTGGTCATGTACAATATACCTGAATCTGAATATAAACTGAATCCGAACATTTAAACAGAAAAATGCAGACATAAGGGGTGATTTGTAGTATTTAAAGTTCTCTACAACCTTATTTTATTTTTTATAGAAACTATTTTGCTGTGAGATTTTTTAGCAAAAGAAAACTTAATTGGTTAAAATATATATTTCTTAACTAGATTTTGGCTTTCTAAAGCCACAAGCCATCATCCCCATAGTGAACTATGAAAAAATTGATCCGAAGTTCAAATTAGTATCTAAAATATAATTAAATACTTAAAATTTTTAATTTATTTTTTGATATACATAAAACCTAAATTATTAGTATCCGAATTCAGAGTAAGCGAACTATTTTCACACCAAAATATCGTATAGTAACAATTGCACAAAATCTTTCAATCTCATCATAATTCTACATATTAGAAGTATTCAACCATATTTCTCAAAGATCAAAGTAGTAAAACGCTATTAGAACTCGATCCGGTATCCGAACGGTCATGGAGTCATCTTTATCTTCCGAATGCCTTTTCTTTTCTTTTTTTTTTGCTAAATTATATGAAGGGTTAAACCCGGACCACTATTGGAACCAGACCTAACCTCCAGGTGGGAGGTGCAGCCCACGGATAGACCATCTCCCGGGTATTCAAATGAGCTCTAAAGCATGGACCCATATCCGTGTGGTGAACAGATGCATCGTGAGGTAGTTTTCTCCGGCAGGGTTCGAACCTCCTACCTGGGTACATGCATGAGTCCGGTCCTTACCATTGGTGAACAGATGCATCGTGAGGTAGTTTTCTCCGGCAGGGTTCGAACCTCCTACCTGGGTACATGCATGAGTCCGGTCCTTACCATTGGGCCACGATGATCCGCTCCCGAACGCCTTTTCATTTCGTGTTATTTTATTGCAGTTAGGAAACGCGCTTATGGATTTAATATGGACTTGAAGCGTTTTGTCATCGGGTTTTACGGGTGATTTTGCCGCGTGTAGACCTATTCGACCAATTAATGATTTTCCTAATCTTGAATGATCCGAAAGAATGTTAATTGCTACCCAATGTCTTTTTTTTTAGTTTAGGAAAATGACTTTAAAATGACCAATAAAAAGTCGACGGTGACTTTGTCTTAATGTATTAGTATCCAATAGCGTGTGTTGAGATGTATCAGAACATTCATTACCTTGTCCGAAAGCCCCTTCAAATTGTTTCATTTCTTTACAAATCCTGAGACTTACAAATCTTTCCTTGTTTGCTCTTCTTGATCTGAACAAGGTAAAGAGTTCTTTGTTTGTGCAGCTTTGAATTTGAATTTGCATGTTATAGCTGTGTACTAAAGAGAACATGGTGTCTTTGATCTGTGCTTACAGAAAATTCGGAACTTTAGGATTTCATTGATCTAAGAGGTCCTAAGATGGCAAATGATGCGGCAGCATGGGCAGAAAGGGCTACAAATGATATGTTAAATGGTCCAGACTGGGATAGTAACATTGAACTGTGTGATATTATCAATATGGATCCTAGGTAAGAAAGAGTCTCCTACTAGTCATGATTGGCTCGTTAGTTTCAGTTTAATCTTAGTGGCAGAAGTGCAATAGTTTTGACTTTGTTCAATGCCTTATTAGTCAAGCAAATGAAGCAGTGAATGTGCTTAAGAAGCAGTTAGGAAGCGGAAACCCTAAAGTCCAGATTCTTTCACTTCATGTGAGTATTCTCGGGTTAGATGCTTTGGTTTGAGTTCATGTTTGTGTTGACCTCATTTTTTTTTGGATAACTGCTTGGTGCAGGCGTTGGAGTCTATAAGTAAGAATTGTGGCGAGAACGTGTACCAGCTCATCGTTAACTGTGATATTTTGATGGACATGGTCAAAATAGTGAAGGAAAAGGTTTACTTTTTTTTGTTGTTGTTGTTGTTGTTGTTTCTTGTGCTATACTTCACCTGCATTTAATATCTATGGTAACTTGGGCTGTAAGTTACGTATCATGATAATGCAGCCTGACCTAAATGTAAGGGAGAAGATACTAAGTTTGCTAGACATATGGCAAGAAACTTTTGGTGGACGTGATGGTCAATACCCACAATACTACAATGCGTATAATGAACTAAAGGTATGTTAATTTTTTATTTCATGAGTTATGAGTCTTATGACAATTTATTTTGCAATACGTTCTTTTTGACAAATTAATGGTTTAGTCTGCTGGAATTGAGTTTCCACCTCGAACGGAATGTAGTCCAACGTTGTTTACTCCACCTCAGACTCAGCCTGTTCCATCAGATGAAGATGATTTTTTTATCCTCAGGTACTCTCTTCTAGGTAGACCATGTTCTGCATCTATCGGGTTTTGTAAGGGTGAAATGTTGTTTATTTATGTTTTTTCGTTAAAAGCATGGAAGAAATTCTAAGTGCTGAGGGATTAGTTGATGTTTTGATGGACATGCTTGGAGCACTTAATCCCGGTAATCCCGAGGTAACGATTTGGTTGTTCAATTCATGCAAGGAACTGATTCTTGTCTCCCAAGTAAATGAAGATTAAATGTTTGTATCTTCTGGATGTTGTTAGGGTTTGAAAGAAGGACTCATAGTTGAGTTAGTGGAGCAGTGTCGCACTTACCAAAGACGTGTAATGACTCTTGTGGACACTACAACGTGAGTTTTTTTATTGCTTTCATCCCCTGCTGTGATGATGGGTTTTGTGGTAAATGGTATTCGTTTTATTTTCTCCAGAGACGAGGAACTACTGTGCCAGGGATTAGCGTTGAACGATAACTTGCAGCTTGTTCTTCAGCATTACTATGATATGGGCTCTGTTCCTTCAAACGGAGGCGGCATGACAACTCCTCCAGTTCAGCTAGTCAACAACAATTATGATGATGACAGTGACGAATCAGATGATTTTTTTCAGCTATCTCACAGGTAAGAGTAGTGTTCCTATTTAGAGAGAGATGATCTCTAGACATTTATTTGAAACTATCTTTTAACTTTTCGAATCTACAAGGTCTAATAGAGAGTTGACCTCGATGCTTCCTCCTTCACCACCACCTACAATGAGTCCGGTACATGATACTGATTCAAGTATGGTGGATGATGTCTATAATTCTATAAACCTCAAGCCTCCTCACAAGGAGTAAAGCCTTCTTCTCGTCCTCCTCCTGCTGCTTCATCTTCTGCTCTAGATTAAATTATTGTCTTTGTTTTGTAATCCTTTATTATACCTTATAATTCACCTTTTCACTTCTTCACATGCACGTTCTTATTTTGAGTCTCAGTTTTAACATTATTTATCATTCTAAATAGTAGCTGCTTATATTCAACATGAACATATAACATATGATAACTCATAATTCGTTAAATCATTTGTGACATTTGTTACTAATTTAGTTAATGATATATCTTAATTTATTAATACAAAAAATAAACATATTTTTTAACAAATTGCAATCGAAACGTTTTGAAATGTGTTACAGTTAGTCTGTAAAATAAAATCATCAGTAAATAGTCTCTGATTAAGATCCATATACTCGTCGTACCCTCGTTTATGGAGGTGACCACTATTGATGAAATGATAGAAATTCGACATTTCTTACGTATCAATTGGTTTCATGGGAAATATTCATTTACTTCTTGAGGATTGTTCTCTTTGGTACGAATTGAACATGCTGTGTCAATGCTCTATGTACCACCCACCACCAACTCAACTACTTCTCACCCATACGGCCATAGTTTTAATAACCACTCCCATCTCTTTAGTACGAATTGAACATGTTGTGTCAATGATCCCATCACCCAATGTTTTCACCCATTGTTTGAATAACTATCTCTAATTTCATAGTAATAAGTTTTATAGCATTTACTGTCTAAGTTTTTCATAATATTACAGTTTTCTTTTCTTTACCTTGACAATAATATATATATATATATATATATTCTTTTAAATTTATTATCACTGCGCATAGCTCTGAAACCTCCTGTTGGATAAGCTTCAAAAGGAGTTTACTTGCGGATTAAGTTATTAAAGATAAGAGTAATAACTTAATAGGATTAGGATAAGTTTAAGATTCCTAGATCACATTGTAATAGGACAAGCTAAGGAGATTCTATTACCTATAAATAGAGATGTAATGTAAGAGAGATCTCTACAACAATTGAAAGAAAGAAAGCTAAGGAAGATATATAAAACGAGGAACTGTTTTATAAGTTTTGTGTCTTTGATCCCTTTATTTGGTATCAGAGCCAGGTTTTCGTGCTACAACGAACCTAAGAACAAGTAACCATGGCGGATTCAAAAGCATTAATAGACGCAAAAGGTTTGGAACACAAAGAACGAGTTCCAAACATTGTTGTTTGTCCGATGCTCACCACAACAAATTATACAGTCTGGGCGAAGAAGATGAAAGTCCTGCTAAGGGTACACGAGGTGTGGGAGACGGTCGATGTTGGAGGAGACGACAGCAAGAAGAATAACCTCGCAACGGCTCTGCTTTATCAGTCTCTACCTGAGAGTTTGGTTTCACAAATCGGAGATGACGACTCTCCAAAGCAAATTTGGGAAGCCATTAAGTCAAGAAATCTCGGTGCTGAACGAGTTAGGATGGCACGTCTCCAGACCTTGATGAGTGAGTTTGACAGGTTAACAATGAGTGATTCAGACACCATTGATGTCTTCATTGGGAAGATGACAGAGCTCACATCAAAAGCAGCTTCATTGGGGCAAAGCATCGACGAGGAGAAAAAGGTGAAGAAATTTCTGGATAGCCTACCGGATAAATTTATTCACATGACAGCCTCATTGGAGCAACTACTTGATTTGAATCAAACAACTTTTGAAGACATTGTGGGGAGACTTAAGGCATACGAAGAAAGAATTAAAAGAAAAGCTTCACATGATCAACAAAACAATCTTTTGTTTGCAAAATCTGAAACTTCGGATGATCAGAACTCAAAAGGAAGAGGTAGAGGAAGCTGGAACCGCGGTCGTGGTAGAGGAAACAGAGGAAGAGGGCGTGGCAGAGGCAACTCAGTCGAGAGAAGTAAGGAGAAGAGAGACTACTCTCAGATTGAATGCTTTAACTGTCATAAGAAAGGCCACTTTGCCTCTGTATGTCCTGAAAAGAAAGAAGATAATCAGGAACTCAACAAGACTGAGACGGAAGTAGCGGATGCAGCTTTATACATGCATGAAGTTGTGTTTCTTAATGAAGAAAAGGTCATGCCTAAGAAGCTAGAGAGTGGTGTAAAAGAAGACGGCGTATGGTATCTAGATAACGGCGCATCCAACCATATGACAGGAGAAAGATCATACTTCTCTGAGATGAATGAGAACATCAGAGGAAAAGTGAAATTTGGAGATGGATCATATGTAGATATCAATGGAAAAGGTTCGATCCTCTTTGAGGCTAAGACAGGGGAGCAAAAGTTGCTGACTGATATCTATTATATACCTGAGTTAAAAAGCAATATCCTGAGTCTCGGACAAGCAACGGAGCAAGGATGTGATGTTCGGATGAGGGATAATTTCTTGACTCTAAAGGATCCAGAAGGGAGACTGCTTGTGAAAGTACTAAGATCTGCAAACAGGTTATACAAAATTAAGTTGCAGGTAGGAAGAGCAGCGTGTCTGTTAACCAAGATGGAAGAGGAGTCATGGAGATGGCATGCTAGACTTGGTCATGTTAGTTTTAAAACAGTCAAGGCAATGGAAACTGAAGGAATGGTTCATGGCTTGCCAAAGATAAGCGAAGAGAGACGACTGTGTGATTCGTGCCTTGTAGGAAAGCAAGCAAGACAACCTTTCCCTAAGGCAACAACATTCAGAGCATCTCATCCTCTAGAATTACTCCACGCAGACCTCTGTGGTCCAATCACGCCTGCAACTCTCTCTCAGAATCGTTACATTTTTGTGATCATAGATGATTGCTCAAGGTATATGTGGTCAATACTGATGAAAGAAAAGAGTGATGCATTCGACAGGTTTAAGGTATTCAAGAAACTTGTCGAGAAGGATTTCAACAAAGAGATAGTAACTCTACGTACAGACAGAGGAGGAGAATTTACATCACAAGAGTTCAACACCTACTGCAACAACAACGGAATAAGGAGACACCTAACAGCACCGTATACGCCACAACAGAACGGCGTAGTAGAGCGTAGAAACCGCACACTCATGGAGATGACACGAAGTTTGCTAAAAGCAATGAGTGTGCCTAACTACTTATGGGGCGAGGCAGTTCGTCACGCCACATATCTGATTAACAGGGTGCCTACAAGAGCACTAACTAATCAGACTCCGTACGAGTGCATAAGAGGAAAGAAACCAAGTGTGTCTCATCTAAGGGTCTTTGGATGCATAGCATATTCAAAGAAAGATGCAGGACAGCTAAGAAAGCTCGACGATAGATCAGAAGCAGCTGTTCATCTAGGTATTGAACCAGGAACCAAAGCTTACAGGCTTTACAACCCTACAACGAAGAGAATTATTGTTAGTAGGGATGTGATTTTTGACGAGAAGGCTCGTTGGAATTGGAAGGGAGGAAGTAAACAAGTTCAAAACGAGCAAGTCCAACCTGAGCCTGGTATGTTCCACATGTCATGGGGAACTACAGAAGATAATGGAGCAGGTCCATTCGTCGTTGGAGCTACTAGTGAAGAACCTGCTGCAGAAAATAAGGAAAAGGAAACAGAGGAGTTGAGTAAACCAGAGGACGACGGCTCTGTTTCAGCAGCCGAGCATGAAGAAGACAATGAAGTTGTTCAGGAGTTAAGACGATCATCTCGACAAGTCAATACACCAGGATATCTTAAAGACTATGTTCTGCTAGCTGACATCGAATGCGAGGTACTGTTACTTGCATTAAACGATGAGCCAATAACCATACAAGAAGCTCTCAAAGACAAGCGTTGGAGAGTCTCATGTAAAGATGAGATAGACTCTATTGATAAGAATGAAACTTGGATTCTTGTCGAGAAACCACACGGAGTAAAACTGATAGGACTCAAGTGGGTCTTCAAGATCAAGCGCAATGCAGACGGAAGCATCAATAAGTTCAAATCTAGACTTGTTGCAAAGGGGTATGTTCAAGAACAAGGGATAGATTACGACGAGGTGTTCGCTCCAGTGGCACGGTTAGAGACTATAAGATTACTTATAGGGCTTGCTGCTACAAATGGATGGGAGATCCATCACCTAGACGTAAAAACAGCTTTTCTACATGGAGAGTTGATCGAGGAAGTATATGTGATGCAACCGGAAGGGTTTGAGAAGAAGGGTGAGGAACACAAAGTCTACAAATTAAAGAAAGCTTTGTATGGACTTCGACAAGCCCCTAGAGCCTGGAATACGAAACTTGATCAGATACTGAAAGGATTAAGGTTCAAAAGGTGCAGTAAGGAAAGCTCGGTCTATCGCAAGGAAGAAGAAAAGAGATTACTCATAGTAGCTATATACGTTGATGATCTGTTTATTACAGGAAACTCTTTACAAGCAATCAAGGAGTTTAAAACATCAATGTCTGAAAAATTCGAGATGTCAGATTTAGGTTTATTAACCTATTACCTTGGCATTGAAGTGAAGCAAAGTACAGAGGGCATTACAATCAAGCAAGAAGCATATGCTCGACGAATATTAGAGGAAGCAAAGATGAATGACTGCAACGAAGTACACGTACCAATGGAGTTTGGTCTGCAACTCTCAAAGGCAAGTAATGAGACCGAGATAGATGCGAGTGAATACAGAAGAAGGATAGGATGCTTAAGATATTTAATGCATACGAGACCAGACATGGCATATAGTGTTGGTATCTTAAGCAAATTCATGCATTCACCAAGAGAGTCACATGGGAAAGCTTTGAAGCAAGTGCTGAGATATTTGAAGGGCTCATACGGCTATGGCTTAAAGTTCAAGAAAGGAGGATCTCAAGATCTTATAGGATACAGCGATAGCAGCCACAATACTGATCCAGACGATGGAAGAAGCACTACTGGACACTTGTTCTGTTTCGGAGATACACCAATCTCATGGTGCTCACAGAAACAAGAAGTCGTGGCTCTATCCTCCTGCGAAGCCGAATACATGGCAGCAACAGAAGCTACAAAACAGGCTATCTGGCTTCAAGACTTGTTGGGTGAGATCACAGGAAGAACGACTCAAAGAACTTTGATTCGTGTGGACAACAAGTCAGCTATAGCTCTTGCCAAGAACCCAGTATTTCATCGACGCAGCAAACACATACACAAACGGTTTCACTTCATCAGAGAATGCATTGAAAGGGAGCTGATTGATGTGGAACATGTGCCGGGTACGAAGCAACGTGCAGACATACTAACCAAGGCATTAGCAAGGATCAAATTTAAGGAGATGAGGGAGCTAATCAGAGTACAAGACCTAAGTGAAAATGGCTTGAAGCTTAGAAGGGAGAATGTTGGATAAGCTTCAAAAGGAGTTTACTTGCGGATTAAGTTATTAAAGATAAGAGTAATAACTTAATAGGATTAGGATAAGTTTAAGATTCCTAGATCACATTGTAATAGGACAAGCTAAGGAGATTCTATTACCTATAAATAGAGATGTAATGTAAGAGAGATCTCTACAACAATTGAAAGAAAGAAAGCTAAGGAAGATATATAAAACGAGGAACTGTTTTATAAGTTTTGTGTCTTTGATCCCTTTACCTCCAAGGTTTATTTAAAATGTAAGAAGCACAAAATCTGTAGAAAGCATACTAATATGAATTTTCAGAACTTACGATCATAAACGTATGGGTAAGAGACCATAAAGCAATACAAAAGTGATGGGTTCTAATAACTCCCCATGCATGGACACTTGTATATAATTGCATCAATACTACAACTGCTACTGGTGAATCCGAGTATTCCTGCAAATATCTAAAAGGCGTTGAAGGGAAGCTCTATCTTCAACATGGCTGCAAAGGTATACTCCCCTATAATTTCATCAAGTGACATTTTTTTTGCGTTCTAATTGCTCTGTTTTTCTCTTCTTACTAGACATCGATGAGTGCATGCAACATGAGTTTTCATCATTGTGAGAAGCATGAAACCTGTGAAAACAATCATTCTTGGTAAGTTCTTATGGCGGTTTCTGCTCATATCTATGGACCCTCTCTCATATTTAACTAATCCGGATCCAATTAATAATTGTGTAAAACAGTAAACGTCACTGGATTCTTGCTCTTCTTGATCATAATCGTCTAAACTCTACCATACCTCAAGTTCTCTGCTCCTGGCCCAATAGTACACGGTGGGGTCAAGCTTGACAACATTCTCTTTGATGAAATATTATCTGCCAAGATATCTGATTTTGGAGGGCTCTTATAATCGACTATCCCTTCAAAGGTATGCTTTCCAACATTTTCATCTAGTTGAAGTTGTGTTGCGTTCTAATTGCTCTATTTTTCTCTTCTTACTAGATGTTGATGAGTGTACAAGAGTTTCCATTCATTCTTAGTAAGTATGTTCTTATGTCGTTTTCTTCTCATGTCCATGAACGCTCTCTCATATTTAACTAATCCGAAAACAGTTATAAATTGTCTTCAAAAAGAAAAACAATTATAAATTGTGTAAACCAGTAAGCATCATTGGATTCTTGCTCTTCTTGATAGGATTCTGCTGCGTAATGCTGAAGCTCAAGCTCTGGAAACGAGCCAAAGTATAAGAGAAAGGCGGTTCGAAGAAAACGGTGGAGTCTTCTTATTACAAAGACCTCTAGACTCTGGTGCACAATCATCGAATACATCTGCCAAGATTTTCAGCGAGAAGGAGATAAATAATGCAACTAAAGGCTACAAGGAGAGACCAGTGTCCTTGGTGCAGGAGGCCAAGGAAGCGTAGACGAAGAGGTACTATCAGGCAGTGTTGAAGCTGTAAACAAGTGGTCCAGATCAACCTTCCAAACGCAGTGAGGTTTTGAGCCTGCTTTCTAGAAACACAAGTTTCCCTATTTGGTCTATGTGTTTGTGTCTGGTGGGTCTCTTCATGACATCTTGGTCGGACCGGTTGAGGATTGCTGCAGAGATCGCCCAGACTCTTAATCATACCTCCCGTGACGTCAAACTTGACAATATTCTCTTGGATGAAATTTTATATTTTGGAGCGTTTTTAACAATAAAATATTAGTATATTAATTGGTATTGTTAAATTGCACGTTTCATAATAAAATACTAAACCATTAATCAAAAGTTCACAAGTGTCAGATTTTTATTTGGTAAACAAAATTAACCATTAAAAAGTTACATGTTTCCATGGTTTTGAGAGGATTTCTTGCAGTCTCTTGTTTGGTATCTCAAAAAAGCTTCTTCTCTTAATTATACTTTTGTTTTATTTAATTAAGTTTTTTTACTGTAAATTAAATAGAAGTAAGAATGTTCTCCAACTAAAAAAGAAAACTCAAAATCTTTTTTTTTTCATGTTAAGAATAGGAATGAATAAGAAAAAAATGAATAAGAATAAAATAGAAGGAATGAAAATGAATATTTATTCCTTTTGTTTCATATCAATTTTGATAAGAAATATATTTTCTTCTATAATTTTTTAAAATTTAAAGAATGATATGGAGTCAAACTCAGCGATTTTTCTTTTTGTAAATGGTGTAATTTCTAAACAATAAATAAGAATTAACTATTTCCCTTAGTTCCATATGCGTTACCAAAGTTTAACTCAAATTCGATAGAGATATTAGTTAGGCAGTTTTTGTTTGCTTGAATATATTAGGAAACAAATCACCTCATTTCAAACAGATTCTGAAATTACAAATTATGAGATAGTGATGTTTTTGACAACGTCAACGAGAAATGGTCTTTGATAAAACAGAAAATAACAAATTGCTTCAACTAAATTTTTATATGATAAATAAATAAAACTAAAAATAATTGGAAAGACTGTCTTTTCAAAGCCTTCTTGGAATCACAAGACCGGCCAAAAGTAAATCATTCAAGAGAAAACAAAACACAGAGAAAAATTTAATGAAGTTTAACATGTATTTTCTGATACTGCTATTCTAGTAACATCTACTTACGTTTAAGATGTCTCAACTGCTATTTCCAAGAACTTATGTAAGTGATTGATAAGGATTAATTTCAATCATATGGTCAAAATTAATAGTATAAGAGATAATTCAATCCTAAGTTCTTTCAACTAATGGAAATGCAAATCATCTTATCTAAGCAATAAGAAGAGAGTTAAGTGGTAACAAAGTAGCAGTGTTCAAGATCAAGTAACAAACATGCTAATTAAGTTATCGATCAACGTTAAAGCATGAATACATGTGTCAGGACATTGTCATTAGGTAGGGATGTTATATAGGTTTACCCAACCTAACCCAGCCCTATAGAATATAAACTCTAACCCTATTCTAACCTCAACCCTATTTAACTCTAATAGTTTATGTATTAAGAGTTGGGTTAGGGTTGATCATGGGTTAACCCATTTTATAAAATCTATTAAAACAAAATCAAACAATGACTTGAGATTTACATAATAAATATAATAATTTCATTAAAAGATATATAATATAATCAAACAATGTTTTGTTATTTTGAGAATTTTAGAGGAAAATAAAATTTCGTGAAAAGTTAAATTTTTTATAACTACGGTGAAAAAAAAAGATTTTGCAAATTCAACAAAAATAAAAATTTACATTTTTGGCGGGAAACCTCAGTTTTCTGATTTTGGTGGAAAAATTCAAATTCTTAGTTTTGGTGGAAAACTTCGATTTTTCGGTTTTAGCGGGAAAACCTTGATTTTCTGATTTTGGCGGGAAAACTCAGCTTCTCGGTTTTGATGGAAGAACTTGATTTTCTGGTTTTGGCGGGAAAACAATATTTTTCTTTTAGCTGAAAAAACAAGATTTTCTGATTTTGACGGGAAAACAAGATATCCTGATTTTGCCGGAAAAACAAGATTTTCCGATTTTAGCGGGAAAACAATATTTCCCAATTTTGGCGGGAAAACTTGATTTCCCAGTTTTGGCGAAAAAAACTAATTTTTTTTGTTTTGGCGGGTAAACAAGATATTTTTATTTTGACGGGAAAAAATGATTTCTTGGTTTTGACGGGAAAACTCGATTTCCCGGTTTTTAAGGGAAAATTTGATTTTCTGGTTTTGGCGGGAAAACTCGATTTCCCAGTTTTGACAAGAATTTTTTTTTTCGTTTTGGCGGGTAAACAAGATTTTTCTTTTTTATTTTGGCGGGAAAATTCGAATTCTCGGTTTTGGCGGGAAAACTCTATTTTCGGGTTTGGCGAAAAAACTCGATTTTCTGATTTTGGCCGGAAACTCGATTTCCCGATTTTGGTAGGGAAACTCGATTTCTCAGTTGTGACGAGAAAAACACTATTTTCCAATTTCCGTCTTTCATTCATTTTTATTTTGATGGAAATTTTTATTTTTGAAATTTTGACATATTTTTTTTTAATTTAACGAAAAATAAAAAAAAATCTTTTTTGTTAAACTTTAACTCTACGCCAAAAAAGTGTAAAAAATATCTAATAGGGTTTAACCCTGTCAAAACCTTTTATTTTTTTTAACCCAACCTTAAAATAGCCCTGTAAACATTAAGAACAATTAATGTATTTGGGTTAGGGTTCTTAAATTATTGGATTGGTTGGGTGAACCCTAAATCTCAGAACCTTATATATAACATCCTTATCATTAGGTGATCAAGATTCAATCTAGAGTGTTCATCTAAAAATCAATCAAGTTCTAATGCAGTTAAGTATGCATGATTAACAAGTATATTAACTTTATAAGTTTCTCTAACATAAAATCCTTTTGGTTAAACAAGCGCAAAGAGTATTTTCATCTATCTTGGACACGGACTTTGCTTGGATGATGGCGGTCAAGGTTGGACACTACAGCCGGCCGCTGGACGTCCATTTCCTTTTAAGAATTAAGTGGTTGGCCAATGGTTGGTATGGGCGGTCACCGGTCAGGTTTGTACGCTGGGATCATCCTGGACTCACCAAGTGCTTCATTTCTGCTCCTATCTAATGCTTCGATGTAACCACTCCAAGTCCTATATCACACATACGCACACGCATAAACGATGATTAGAAACTATTAAATTGCAATACATCAGTAACCTACGGGATTGACATTTCAAATTAATATAACAAACTTGATAGCTATATATTGTAGGAAAAAAAAACAGAAAGAGAAATATAAGATGGTTTCTATGTTGCTACTATTCTAGTTACGTAACCTATAGAATTGACATTTCAAATATTTCCAAGAAAATTTAAAAATTTCATGAGACAATAATATAAATTCGATGTTCCCTTCAAATGTTTTAGTGTCGTATATAGCTGTTTAGACTGCAGTAAAAGTCGCAGTATTAAAATTTAAATGTAATTATAAACCTTCAATTGTAGTTCTAATGGTTAGTTTACATTTGTTAGTTCAATACAAATCTTGTTTTTGTTAGTTTACATTTGCATTTGTTTAATTATTAATTAGTATTTGTTTTATTTGAAATAAGTAGCTTTACGATTAGAAACACATTTAGTTTTTGTTAAAATGCAACATTTTGTTTGCCTTTCAATTAAGTTAATATTTGCACTTTTCCAAAAAAATGTAAAAAAGGTGGATTTTTTTTTCACATAAACTGGCATTTGAAACAACCAAATATGGCAAACAAAATATATTCACAAGGAGATTATAGTTGAAACGTGTTACCACTTTCAACTATTATCTTTCTCTACTCATGATTCACATTGTGTGTATAATAAAATTCTACCTTCGACCCAGATAATAAGTAGAATTCTTTTTTGGACAACTAAGTAGAAACAAAGGTCTATAAATACTGGTTGTCAAATGTTCAGGAATCATCATTTCTCAAGTTTTGTAACCAAAAGAAGAGAGAAAATGGCATCGAAGCTACTTGTGGTTAAGCTTGTTTCATTCATGATGCTATTTACAGTATCCCATGCTAGCTTCTTTCGTCTAGTTACCCGTACGTTGATTTACATAAACATAAACAATATTTAGTACAATAAATTATACCAGCGCTGTTGTACAAGTATATTATAATTACATATTTATATATCACTATTGTGTATAGCAATATTCAATAGTATTATTGTAGGTGCTCTAAAGAGATTATTGGCTACAAATCTCAGTGAGTTGTTTGTATTTGTAGGTCCGAAAGGATTTCACAGCACGCCTACTCCGATGTGGCATCCAAAGGTTTCACCGTGGAGAAAGCCTACTCCGACGTGGCATCCAAAGGTTTCACCGTGGAACAAGCCCACTCGTGAGCTGCCACCACTATCATACACTCCAACTCCTGAGCTGCCACCATCGTACAATCCTAGTCCTCAGCTCCCTCCGTCGTACACTCCAACTCCGGAGCTGCCATCTTCGTACATGCCTACACCAGAGCTTCCTGCTCCTTCGCCGGCGCCTTACTAATTATAATTATTGCGGTCCTTGAATGAGAATTCAAAGTTGGTTACACTATCGCACATGAAATATAGTAATAAATTATTTTCACAAAAAAGAAATATAGTAATAAACAAAGAATAGTGATTTTATAAATTTTTTTTGTAATTATTAAATGAAATAAGGTCTGTATATCTATATTTTGGTCACAGTTTTTTTTTGTTTAATTTTTGGTCACTATTTGTTAAAGAATAAAAAGATTGCACGATGATGTTTGCCGTGTTCTCTGATTTATGCCGTGTCTTTGAGTTTTGTGACAAATACTATGAAGTTTTCCTCCGTCTGCATAGACCAGACCCTCAAGTCAATTACATATATAACAATATAACCACACTGAATATAGAAACGAAACGTTATGAATTTTGGATTAACCATGTAAAATGCGCTTAGAGTATTTGACTGATCTAGTTTGGCGCACTAATAAATCAAAACACTTTAGAAACACGTTACCATTGTAAATTAACAAAAAGAAGGAAGAGGGTATTCCGTATTCCCCAATTTTCAAAAAAAATCAAATCTTTTTCTTTCGATGTAAAGAAAGCTCTTACCATTGGTACAAACACATCCACCCAAATTTCAACTTAATTTCGATAGAGATTTTAGTTACGCAATTTTTTTATTGTTAGAAACATTTAACTAGAGATAATTGGATACCAAATGTGTATTTTTTTACATATCAAAATTGTAAAATTTCTAAAGATCATGAAATAATAAATGAAAAGACATGAAAATCAGATAGATATTATTTTGGGATATATTTACGTTATTACTATATATTTTCAGCTGTGTTAGTCTGGGACTAGGACAATCCACATTAGGTAATTTCACAAGGTGTCAAAGCTAACTATTATTATATATATAAATATAAGTCTTATATCATACAATAGTATATTCCTATTTTATAATATTTTACACATTTCACCTCTAACAGATTTTGAATTGTAATTATGAGCAGCGCAATTGACGCTTTTTGATAACGTGTTGACGAGAAAATATTGCAGAAAGCGCGGAAAAGAAATAGTCCTTCATAAAATAGAAACTAACAAATTGCTTCAGCTGATAATTATATAATATGATAAATAAATATAAAAATAAAAGAATAGACTGTCTTCTCAAAGCCTTCTTGGCACCACAAGATTGGGCAAAGAATAAGTCAGTTCGAGAAAAAGCAAAACACAGAGAAAAATCTTAATGAGAAAATTCCATAAAAACATTCCAATATTTGTGAAAGGAAGATAAATTTCGTATATCTCATTAACAATAGAGGTGCTCCTTATATAAGGAGTTACAAAGTCATAACTCTAATGGGCCTAATACATAGTGGACCACCAATAGGCCAAAGTCTAGTAAACGAAAGCCTACTACAAACTAATAGTTGCTGGACATCCACAAAAATATAATTCATAACACTCCCCCTTGGATGCCAGAACCGTATAGAGCTCGTAGTGTGCTTAATGTTGCCTCGTTAAAACCTCTCCTGGAAAACCCAAAACCCAATGTGGTAAAAGGGAAACCAAAGATAGGAAAAAGAGTACAACACACACTAGTCCCCCTGATTTGGACCTCCGTACATGTTCTCCAAGTCTGGCGCATGGACACTCTGATGGTTTAGCTTCATGGGCGCCAAGTCTTGAACTGGTCCTCCTGTGGTCACGTCCCACACTGATAGGTAGACTCATGGGCATCTTTATGTCTCCTGGAACTCCATAAATGATGTGGTCAGGATGTACATCTTTTCTGGTGATCACTCCATGTCCTGGTTGTACGGATTACACTCGAACGGTACTCGGATGGACTTCTAATCTGCGAACAAACATTACTCGCAGGTCCTTTCAGATCCCACAGATCCTTAAGTCATATGGCTTTACCATACCATGGATACTATCATATATTGAGTCATTGGACCCAAACACATACGAAATACTTTATTTCTTACTGACATGCTTTTGTCCATTCGGACTTATATAACTTCGTATGTGTGAATGGCTTTATCCATTGTAGCCAATCTTTCTTTATCATCATTTGTCGATCCATGTTGTGTTATAGACCTTGTCTATATACGTCCATAATCATGAGTGTTCTAAAGTCATGTCATTAATAATTATTTGCTGCAATGAAACTCATCAAACTATGGATTCACAGTCAAATACACTCATGTCCTTTATACATGGTTATCGATCTTTCTTTGGCTTTTAGCAATGCCATATTCCTTAGGCCATGACCAGGTATACTTCTGATCAATATCTTATACCATTAAGGTTCCCTTTTATCCACTAGTATAATCATAAGGGCTCGTGCTTTATATTGTAGTCCCACACTGTAATCTTGTTTCTTAAAACATGATTGGACTGGAACCGGATATGGCCTTTGATTTTATGGTCTTTTGGCGTGAGCCTTAATGGTTATCTTGTGATCATCTTATATGTCACTTAGGCGTGCTGATCTTGATCATACACACACACACAGCTATGGTCTTAGCTGCAGCATTTCCATATGTAAATTTCACTCATAGCCTGTTTTAAGAATCAATCGATAACTTGTATCATTGAAACTATAGAACCATTGAACCATTCTTAGGTTGGTTCCGAACACAAGGGTTTCTTTATAAATATGTATGGACTGAATTGGATTTGTTCTTAGAGAACTCCTTTACTAAGTATCACTTAGTCTCTCATACTATATGCAGCTGCTTAATATTTCAGTCCACGAACAACTTAGGAACAAAGCTTGTTCTTTGAGAATTTCTTTCTCTTCTTTCTATGGTACCTTTATTCTCTTTATCATCAGTGATTCATATATTGCTTACTACACCATTATTTCTTTCATATATGTCCAGACAAAAACAATCTTGATTTTCTGTAGTAGCATCCACCACATAGGAGCATATCTCCTCATAAATTGTTCCTTGGCCCTTGTGAGTAACCTTGTGTAATCAAACTATACTTGAATGTTATATGAAGGAACATAGACACACTAGACCACGTGGTCATGTCCTTTAATCTCACGGATTTTATTTCTCACAAGACCATTCACTGGTTTTATCATTTGATGGCGTTTCTCTATGTATATGGCCAATACGCTCATCTTATACTTTAACCCCACGTCCCTTTTAATCTTTATCTATATGAGTACTCTCACGTGGGTTCATGATCCTCGCTTTATGTATTATATTCAAGTGCTACCTTGTATGCGCTTATCTTATATGTAAATACATCATTGGTATCGATACTTTTTCTGCGTTCCATTGTGTTCCAGACATAACATAATTGATTGCAATCTTATGACCTTTAATACTTTGGTGTTTTGGCGTCCTAAATCACCTTAAGTACCATGGAGTTTGGCGTCCCAAATTCCTGTATGGTATCTTGTATTGGTCGACCATTTTCTATGTCTGGGATGGTTTCCCTTATAACCTCGGATCTATATTCTATGCACCTTTTCTTTTCTTTCCGAGGTTCCCTTGTCTTATGGAACATATTGGTCTATCTTGTATAGACTCTGTAGCAACTTGATTGTGTCTCTCTAGGACATCAATTTCGTTTTGGTGCTAAGCTGGTATGACTTTGGTCATTTTCGGGTCTATGTGTCTGGCATCTAGTTCTGCTAGCTTTTGTATCATTTGATCACATTCTTTGGACGTCTTAAATCACATTCCTTAGTCCGAGGATCTTGCCAAGACAATGATGGTTAATACCATTTCATTTCTCTTATCATTCTTTTATTCTTTATCCAGCTTATAGCTTTCTCCTTCTAATGTTGGATAGTCGGATTCATCTTGTATGTAATCCGTGTACCTGGCCACTATCTGATCACCCATATTTGGCTCAAGGTCTCATAAATTCGTGGGAGAAAGTCATAATATCCTATCCAACATATATTCCCAATCCTCATCCTCTTTTAAGGATCCATCTTGGACGGCACATTCATTTGTGGTGGTTTTATTCAAATATCTCAAGATGGTGTCTGGTTCATGACCCGTAATCAATCTGAGATGGGAATATCTATGCTCACTTATATGGCCTGATGTATATCAACCTTAAGTACATGTAGTACACGTGATGTCCCTAAGCATTAGGCTGGATGTGGATGATGTACCACCAATGAGAGCTTTAAAGCTTTCAAGCCGTTTATATCATGGTTTTATACCATGGTACACGAATTTATAGTATGGTCATGGACTATGGATTTTGTCCTCACTCCCCCTCATGATCATATCTATAATTTCGTGATGCTTAGGATAATAAAGCCTTGATGAGTTTTCCTTGTGTACATGTTACACAACGTGAGATTTTATGGGATAACTCTTTGTGCCTTTATCAATTTCACATCATGTTTTGGACCAGGATGGCTAATCCGGTCATACCATAAGTGTTTAATTTCGTGGTCAACCACACTGGTTACCATGGATCTTTGCCTCTTTCATACTGATCCTTAGCATAGTTTATATCAGTAGAGTATGAAGGTATAGTCGTGACAATTTTATTGTAAAGCCTTAGGCGATTTTTCTTAAAATTTGTGAGGAATTTTTCTTTGTTTGCTTTGCTCACTGGTTCAAAGTGGAAACCATTAATTCTGAAATTTTATAACTCAATGAGACTTTAATTTGGGTAAATAATTTTGTGTCCCATTAGGCATTGTCTTTGGCCGTGGTCTATTAATAGACTGACTATCCTTTTATTAAGATTTCATTGTCATTTATCAATCAAGGAATTATCAAGCAAATCAAGCAAGATAATATAAGACCAAAATGAACTTTTATTATTGCTATAAAATTTATAAATGACAAGCAAATCAAATCAAAACATAAAACATGAAATCAGAATGTCGGAATCTTTGATTCTTTAATCAATGTGTAAGCCATCCTCACAATTTATATTTTCCATACGGCTTTCTCAGATTTGCTTATATATCATTTTCATCCTCACTGTTTTCAGGAGGTTTCATCTCACTGTCTCGTTTCTCAATGTATCTTTACTAAATTTTATCAAATCAGTTGATGGTATCTCGAATTTTCTGCTTTCTTTGCTCGGCTGCCAATAGGCACAGTAATAAGTCATTATAGGTCGTAAAACCTTTAGACTTATGTGATAACAACATATCCTTTGAATGGATAGTGGAATTGGTCTTATATAATAAGTCCTCTTCTGTTAGCACTTCATCACATAGTTCAAAACTATGGACGATTTACAGTAAAGCAGTGTTATGATTGTCTACGGATTCATAATCCTAGAACTGGAGAGTCTTCCACTCATCCATGGCCTTTCGCCATAATACCATAGAGGATCTGGATTTAAATTTTGACCAGAGGTCACAAGGATCCTTAGTATTTTCATACTGATCTCTCAGATCTTTAGTGAGATGATAGCACATAATTGTTATGGCTTTATTCTTTTCACTTTCAGTTACACAATCACCTTGATTGATACACTGTCCGAGTCCTCTTGACATCAAGACTACTGAAGTGTTCATTTGCCCTTTTCAATCAATTATCTCCATATAGATTTTAAGGTAGTATAATCTGAAGTTTTGAAGTTCGACATCTGAAATCACATTTATCAAATTGGTCTTAATTTATGTTAAGTAATCCTTTTAGAAATTTTTATTATTCATATCAATACTTCTTATCACACGCACCAGAGAAAAAAAAATTCTAATAAGTATTGATGCAAGCAAAATAATCGAAGTTATGATGCATTAGGTCACACGACCATTTCAGATGATTACTAGCAATTAAATCAAAACCATACTGTTAAGATGTGAATCAACATTCAATGGATTCAAACAAGTATGAAAATCAATCATACACCTTTAACCAATTTCGGATTTAAAGTTTTCAAGGCCCTCTTTAATGTTTTTCAAACAAAAGGTTTCAAGGCCTTTAGGGATTCCATTTTATGATGCAATCGTAAAAAAAGATTTCTAGATGATCAATGAATCAGAGAAGTTCTCCATAAAATTATATAAAAGAAAATTCCAGAAAAAAAATTTCTATAAAAGGAAACTTTCTAAAAATGGAAACTTTCTAAAAATGGAAACTTTCTATAAATGAAAACTTTCTAAAAAAAGAAACTTTCTTTAAATGGAAATTTTTATATTTTCAAAACTTTATATAAAAGAAAACTTTTTCTTTTTCGAAACTTTTTATAAAAGGACATTTTCTTTAAATGGAAACTTTTATATTTCTCAAATTTTCTATATTTTTCAAAAGGGAAACTTTCTATTTTATTTTAGTCAAATTATATATATAAAAAAATACTTATCCTTTTATATAAATATATTTTCTCAGATATATCTCTGATATTTCGATTTTAAATATTAAAAAAATATTTTTCAATCCTAAACAAGTTCTAGTCGACATCAAAATTTCACAGACAAAAACAGGGAGTAAAAACTCGAATTTAATTCATGAAACATCATCAGATTTTCAAAATAATTATGTAACTTGCAGTCCTAAACAGTTCTAGTCGATTCAGATCAGAGAAGAAAATAAAACAGGACAGTAAACATAAGTTTAAGCAAGCAACAGTCGGTTTCTTTCAAAGATATTAGGGTTTAAAATAATATGGTTACTTTGATACTTAGATCATTAGATCATTGGGGTTGTGAGATTCAAAACCTTATGGTTTCGATTTTAATTGATAAAATCAATCTCAATCAGACTTATAGAGCTTCTGAATTACTCAAGGGTTTTGTGATCTATTAATCTTAGGCTTTCATAAATATATACATGTTTTTAATGGTTATATCTTTAACACTCAATCAGATTTCGTTTTATGGATTTTCTTTAGAGGTATCAGATTGTTTACCTCTGTTTTCAGAAGGGTTGATCGGTCCATTGGTACGGCTGAGAGCAGTCTGATCGTCGGACCAATTCCTATCGGTTGAAAACGTTGCACCAATTCATCTCAGCTAATGAAAACAATACAAAGGGGTATTAGATAACATGAAACGACATAATCTTAAACTAGATATCATAAATAAGGTAAGGTATTATAGACTTATCTTTCAAAGAATTGAAATTCGGCTAAGGACCCATGTTGGAGTCGGACTAGGGTTTCATTGCATACTGGCGGTGCGTACTGTATCTGTGATTACGTGCGCGTCATAGATCGGATCGGCATAAGGATTGAACTGCTCAATTCGTCTCGTTAATAGCTTCGATTTGATATATGGATCGTCGTCTGGTTCCTTACGGTCTGAGAGAAAGATCGATTTGAAGTTGCGCCGGAATTAGGGTTTTAGGGCAATTGGCGGCGCGTATTGAAAGGAAGGGTGACGGCGCGTGTAAGATCGGATCAATATTAGGTTTGCGGCTCTAGATTCGTCTCGTCGAGAGCTTGAATTTGATAGGTTACTCGTCTTCTAAGTATCTACGGTTTGAGAGATACGGCCGTTTTAAGTTGCAGGTGAAATTAGGGTTTTATGGTCGCCGGTTTTTGGCTGCTAGGGTTTTAGAGGCTATCGTGCTGATAACGTGTTGTGAAAGGAAGATAAATTTCGTATATCTCATTAACAATAGAGGTGCTCCTTATATAAGGAGTTACAAAGTCATAACCCTAATGGACCTAATACATAGTGGACCACTAATGGGCCAAAGTCTAGTAAACGAAAACCTACTACAAACTAATAGTTGCTGGACATCCACAAACATATAATTCATAACACCAATTAAATTTTGTAAAGCTTTTTAATATCCAAGTATTTTTAGTATCCGATTTAACACACAAACGAATTGTTTTGATCATTTAATACACTTACTTCTAAAATTATGTTCATTCTAATACCCAAAATATAATCATTTTAATAATAAGTTGCAAACAAAACTTAGAAAATCTTTAAAAATTCCAAAATAAATACTAAAATTTAAAAAATTTATTTATTTTTAAGAAGAAAAGTAAATAACTGTTCTTTTGTGAAATTTCAAATTAATTGATCATGAGTAAAAAGAACTACATTTACAAAAGAATTAAACTATGTGGATTATAATTTAGAAAAGAATGAAAAGTTTTAAAGGCCAAACTTCTAGCTAGCTTGTGAGATGAAATCAGCGTTGCAGCAGTCCAACGTGCTGATGTTGTGGAACGTACTTCAGTGACACGATTTTGTTCCTCATCGTCTTGTCTATAGCCTTACGCTTCTTGTCCGTAGACATTCATTTGCACTGATGCCGTCTTGCATTTACTTTTTTAAATGCGATCAAACAAAACGGAATCAAGTTTAGCTAAATGCGATCAAAGTAAATAAATTTTTGAAAAGCTTAAATCTTTTATATAATTTCAATTTTAGTTTTCTGAAATTTTTAAAATAATTTATTTTGTTTTATTCAGAATTATTTTCAAATTTTTTAAATATTATCCAAAATTTAGTTTCTTTTTATTTAAAAAATACTTAAAACAAAAGTTTCAAAATTTTCATATAATTTTTAAAAATTTTAGAAGAAACTTAAGTTTCGTTTGAAAGTTATCAATATTTTTAATTAAGTTTAGCATAGTTTGTGTATAAAAATGAGCACGATTTTAAATAGGTGTATTAAATAAGAAAAATTAGTTCGGATGTTAAACTGGGTAGCAAAAAAAATTTGGGTATTAAAAATCTTTACAAAATTTTGGGTATTAAAAATCTTACAGTTGATATGGGCACCACAGATTAGCTCAATTTCAATAGAAATATCAGTTAGGCAGTCTTTTTGTTTTTGTTAGGAAACATTTCACCTTCCAACAGATTCTGAAATCATAAATTATGAGAAATTGATTTGTTTGAAAGTTTTAACGAAAAGTAGTCCTTGATAAATAGAAACTAATAAATTGGTTCAACTAATACTATTATATGTAAATAAATAAAAACTGAAAGACTTGACTTTTCAAAGCCTGCTTGGCGGCACCACAAGACGGGCCAAAAGTTAGGTAAGTCACTGGAGAGAATCCAAAAACAGAAAATTTTAGTGAAGTTTAAGATGTATTTTCAGCTGCCAGTCTTCCAGTATAACGGCACTTTCTTGTCGCTACAAGACGGTTCCAAAAGTTAGTCACCCGAGAGAAAACAAAACACAAAGAAAATTCTAATGAAGTTTATTTAAGATGGGATTTATGGTACTACTATTCCAAGAACGTAGCCCTTGGCTATGGGATTGTCATTTCAAGTATAACAGAACTTTTTTTGATAAAAGATTTTCTAAAATATAACAAACTTATAACTATTGGAGATGATTGGTTGAATTGTAACTAGTTATTTTTAGCTTTAATTTCTATCTACAACCACTTAAGTTACCAATCATGTTAACATGGTTTTTAAAATTAAATCAATAAAATAAAAAATAGTTGTAGAAATCTTATTTTCTAAAGCATAAAAATATGGATGTATGAATTAATTTCCCTTTTAAAATATTGCTGTAGAAATATATTTTCTTTTTATCATTCCTCTCGTTAAATTTTTACAGCTATACTAGACACAACTGCATCAAAAATTTTAAAGTCTAAATTCTACAGTAAATTTTTTACAGCCCAACCAATCGGCCTCATTATAGTAAGGAAATGTAATTATATTTAAGATGCATGGTTTCTCAGTTACTACTATCTTAGTAGCGTCTTCTATAAAATTGACATTACAGATACACTCAAAAGTTAAAACTGTTAAGAAGAAAATTAATCAAAATACTTAATTTGATGCACCCCCTTGGAGTATTTTAGATCGCTTGGCTGTTGAGATTGCAGTTTAAGTCGCATAACTGAAATTTAAATGTAATTCTAAACATTATTGTTTGTTAGTTTTCATTTCTTTTAATTGGTATTTTTCTTTGAATAAGCTTGCCATTAAAAAACAGTTACGTTTTGCGCTTAACGTTAATATTTATACTTTTCCAAAAACAATTTATAGTAAAAAGGTAGAATTTTTTTTTCACATTCAAACACAACGAAAGTATATAAATTGGCATTTAAAGCAATCCAATGACAGTCAAATATTTTTTACAAGAAACTAAAGTTTTTTTTGGTGCAAATGTTAAGAAGAAAACTATAGTTAAAAGGTGTTACAACTTAATTAGCACTGTTACTTGTCTACTTGTTCACATTTGGTATTTACATAGTTATCTTAAAAATCTACTTTCGACCCATATCATAAGTACAACCAAAAGTCTATAAATACTGGATTTCAAAGTTCATAAGTCATCACTTCTTAAGTCTTATAACCAAAAGAAGAGAGAAAAATGGCTTCAGCAACTCTATTAGCGATTAAGCTTTTTTCATTCATGGTGCTATTCGCAATATCCGATGCTCAATCCTTTTCTCCAGGTACGCTATTTACATTAACACAACTTAATTTAATACATAATGAAATACCAGAGCTATCTAGTGTGTAGGAGTATATTATAATCACATCAATGTATATCATATTCAACAGCAGCGGACGTTCCAACCTTCGGTTACATGCATAAAATATAAATACACACGATTTATAATTTATATGTATGCAGGTCGGAAACTATTGCAGTACATCCCTACTACGAAGTACCCTCCGGAGCTGCCTCCGGCGTACTCTCCTACTTCGGAGGTGCCACCATCGTACACTCCGACTCCGGAGTTTCCACCGTCATACAATCTTGCTCCAGAGCTCCCTCCGTCGTACTTTCCTACTTCGAAGTTCCCATCATCGTATACTCCAACGCCGGAACTTCCACCATCGTACACTCCAACTCCAGAGCTGCCACCATCATACACTCCAACTCCGAAGTTCCCACCGCCGTCGTACAATCCTGCTCCTGAGTTCCCTCCGTCCTACACTCCAACTCCGGAGCTGCCACCATCGTACATGCCTACACCAGAGCTTCCTCCGCCGCACTTTTCTGCACCTTCTCCGGCGCCTTATTAATCCAATTATGGCGGTCCATACATGAGAATTCAAAGTTGGTCACACTATCACACATGAAATAAACAAGGATATTGCTTTTACAATTATCAAATAAAATATACTGTATACTGCATTTTCATCACTATTTGCTAGCGAATAAAGAACGTTGCTCGATAATATTTACCGTTTTTTTTTGTATAAGGTTAGAGCAACTGTATTGTTGAGATAGTATTTTCAAAAATGTTAATCAATAAAATATTAAGTTAATTTAATTATCATGTTATTAAACTGAAGGACACAAACAGATAGTAATTTGGTAATTAGTAACCCTTTTTACAAAAAAACAACTATGTAAGTAGATATATGTATTTGAGCCCCCTGTAGTATATATTTCAAATGGATATTTCATGTGTATAAATGAAAAATTACTAAAATGAAGGGAGAAAAAAGCATTCATATGTGAATTAGAAAAAAAACAAATGGAAAATTCATAAAAAACATTCGTGTCTTTGTGAGTGGAGTCATTTTTAACTAAAACTTAGATATAATTAATTATATTAAAATTTTAATATTATTTAGCTTGAGAATTTTTAGAAGGTCCCAAGTATTATGTTCTGATGAGAGTTTTCAATGGAGTTTCCAATTTGTTTAAATGAGAAATTTATTTCATTTTTCTTTTCTTTTCATTTTTATATTTATTAATAATTAACTAAAAATTAATACCACCATTATTGTGGATACTTTTATCTAATTTAGTTTTTAATGTAAAATAATATAAAACCCTTTAAAAATAGGGATAATTTGCAAAATACACTATTTAGGATTTGAAATTTGAAAAATACACTGCTTTAATTTTTTTTTGAAAACTACACTTTTTTAAATATGAATTTATTTTCTTACCCCAAATTGATATTTCAATAATTAATATATAAATTCGAAACTAATAAAAATATTATAATTATCAATGTTTAAGATAAATATGTGTTTAAAGATAAATATGCTACAATAACAAATAAATTATGATTTGTGTTGACTTTATCATAAAGTTCATATAGATTTTAATTTATTTTGTTAACTTTATATAAACACAAGTCATGTTGCATATTTAAAATAATAAAAAAAAAATTGATCAAAAAAAAAATTTAAATAATAAAAACTTTAAAATATATTAAAAGGATATGAACAAGATATTTTGTAGTATATTAAAAAGATATGAAGACTATTTTTCTTTTTTTAAACAATTTTTTTGAAAAATATAATAAAAATTGAGAATATTAAGATTAGGCAGTTTAGTAAATTTATATATAAATAAATATATTTTTCCAAAATCTTAAACAAGGGTGTATATTTCAAATAATAATCTTATTGAAGTGTATTTATCCAAATTTTCCCTTAAAAATACCCCAACTAAAGTTCGTTAAACTTTTTAATAGCTGATTTTTTTTTTTCTAAACCCAGTTCAATACTTCAACTAATTTTTTGTTCATTTTAATACACTAGCTTTTAAGAATTGTGCTCATGTTAATACTGTAACTATGTTTAATTTAATCAAAATGATGATAAATTTTAAATGAACTTTAAAAATGTAGCAATTTGAAGAAATCATAAGAGATTCTAATTTAGTAGTAAATTTTAGAAATGAAAATAAACAAAATTTGGATGAGATATTTAAATTTATACAAAACTTAATTTTGAATGAAAGATAGATAAATTAATATTTTATTTCATAGAATCCCCGATGAGGTAGTTCTATAGTTACATTTTATTTTAATCTCATCGGTGCTTTATATGGTTGCGATAGCATCGTATTGGTGACGGTATTCTTGATGCCCCCTAGGCAATGATGATAGTCTCGTTTACTTGCAGTTTATAGCCTTTAGAGTTTCTTGTCTGCTCTTTGTTCTATGACTTTTTTTTTATCTTTTCTATTAAAATAGAAATCCTATTTTTATCTACCATAAAAGAGTCATAATAAGTTCATTTCCTTACGTTCAAAAAAAAAGTTCATTTCCTTAATTACATATTTGATTATTTACATTAATCTATTAAATATATTAGATTTCTAAAAATCTTAATAACTAGAAATATATCAAATTACAAATCTATGAGAAAAATCTAACAATATCTTACAAAAAAAATTTAAATATTTTTTAAATTAATAAACTAAATATTTTTTAATTAGTAATATAACAATATAATAATTAATTTAAAATAAATTTTTATTATAAAGCAAAATAAAATAAATTTATATGCTATTTTTATATATTTTATAATTACTGTCTATATTATATTAAAATAGATGTATATATGAATTAAATATGAATATGATATTAAATTGATATATTAACATATTTAAAAAAATACTTTCATAAAAATAAATAAATAAAATAGTATTCACCATTTAAAAAGATTAAAATATTATTCACCCTTTAAAAGGAATAAAATTAGTAAATTATGTAATATTCTTACATAAAATAAAATCGTTAATATATGTTAAACTTTTATATCTACAACTATATTTGTTTTAAAGTTACAACAGTATATCATCTAAAAATGATTTTCTATACACAATAAAATAGAATATAGATAACATTTACTAAGTGCTATTTACAAAATATGCAATCCGAAAACTTTAATTTTTCATTTATTTCTGATATTAAAAAGAAATCAATTTTAATTATAAATTTAATTATGACGACATATGTTTAAAAAGTTATAGAAATAATCTCATAGAAAATTTCAGCTTTTTATATAATGCATTAGTTTAGTAACAACAAAAAAATCAAATAATCATATAATTCTCTAAGCTCAAAAGTTATAAAAATGTAAAAGTTACCCGTACGCAAAATCTAGTTTATAGTTTATGTAAAAAACTAATCCTAAATGGACCGAGCCTAATATGTATGTCGATGGTTATGCAATTATTTGTACTCGCAAACTCTAGAAATTTAGAAATTCATTGCCACCAATTATGACTTACATAACTCATATTTTCTGTTTATCAATATTTACATTTGGAAAAGGTTATATTCTAACATTTTAACCCAGTGGGGTCTAAATCAATTGAAGCCTCCAAAAATCATACTGTAAGTTTTGCGCTTGGTCTAACATTCATAATTGAATTGGTACATTTATCTATATCATGCCTTCCTAGTTTATTTTACTATGCTAACCTTTGTTTTATTGCAACTTAACGATGTCTTGTACGTCTGGGTCCAGTTTAACATTTAATTTATTTTATTCAATTTTCAAGATATACTTTTCGTGGTTTTGCTTCAATAAGTCGATGTAAACAGACATCATTTTGATACTTGACAGTATGCATTTTACATAACAGACTATAGTTTACCAACTCACCTGTAATTGAAATCGTACAATTCGAGTCATATTTCCCTCAATTCCGGGGTAAAACCGCACCATATTATACTATAGATCTCACAAACATTCCATATATGTATTTATACATAGATAACCTAAACCAAATGAGAAGGAACCACAAACATCAGCAAGCTCTTAACTCTCAAGATTCATGTGGCCAAATTGGAACTTTGATGGCGAAATCTTCTGTTCCTTTTATCCGTTGGACCGCAGCCAGGTGGAATGAAGCATCTCGGAGGAACAGGAGCGTACGAAGGACCGTCGTAGGATTGGGCCGGTGAATCTTGAAAGAACTTCCCATCTGAAAACATATCCTAATCAAACATATTAAAAATAATAGTAATAATACTACTAATGCGAAATAATGAAAGACGGAGATGTAATTAATAATTCATATATTATAGTATTAAAACACCTTTTTTTTTTATTTCATAATATGAAAACGTACCTGGAGAAAATGTTTGAGCATGGGCGATTATGAAAAGGGCCATGAATGAGAGAAGCATAACCACATAAAGCTTCGATGAACTTGGCATCTTATCCATTTCTCTCTCTTATTTTTACCTTACAAGACTTGGAAAGTGATTGGTATTTATAGACTAGGAGGTTAAAACACATTTTAATATCATAATAATACCCTTCTGGCCTTTAGGCCCTTCAGTACCGTGGAGTGTCCATCATCAGGCTCAGAAAGCTCAAGCCATTGTATACCCAAGAGTCAAGAGAACCTGACAAAAAAAATGATTAGATCCGAATCTTAATTCAGTTAAAAATAAGATTTTGTTCATTAATAACTAAAGTTTCACTATTTATTTTCTCATCTGAAAACAAGGTAAATTTTCTGGTGTCAGTGTCTACTTTACAATCACGTTTTTTATTTTTGGGTAAATTTTACTCTCTGATTTTTCTTTTTAATTCTTTGACTCGTCCGACATGAAAAACGTCTAATTCCAAATTAAATCCTATACTAGAAAGACTGTAACTCGGTTCCTATTATTAACATCTATTAGTAAAACAAAGAATATCGTGCCAAAAAAAAAAGTAAAACAAAGAATAATTTGTAGTCATTTTGTGGGTTTTTTGAGCGTATACCCAATATTTTGGATTATATTTTACAAAAATATGTGTGTTTTCGAGTGGACATGATCTAGACGCGTTAATGGCTTCTCTTGAAGCTTATCTCTAATGTACACAAATTTCAAGTTTCCATATTGATTTCTTAAGGAACCTACTTTGTCTTGATCAAATTCTCTAGGACATTTGTCAATATCAGGCAAAGAAAATAATGATATAATCATCAACAAGAATCGAAGGAGGGATTAAAGACAATAGCCATAAGTTTATCTACCGCTAAAATAGTATAACCCGCTACAACTAAGGTGTTGACTGGTTTTCTCGCTGCCACCCGCAAACACAGCTTTTGTGGTTAGTAGCGGTTGTTGGCGTTTTGCAACAATCACTCAAACCGCTCTAAACCGCTCCAAATCGCTTTAAATCGCTTTAAACCTCATAAATTTAAAAGCTGGTTTCAGCTAGCGTTTGCGGTTGCGGGAGGATAAAAAAAATTTTGTTTTTTTCAAAAACAATATAAATATAAAAATAAAAATATTCAATAAAAAATTTAAATTAAAATTATTAAAATTCTAAAATATATCTATTATATTTCAATTAATACTATAAAATTTTAAAATAAAAGTATTTTTTATAATTTTTAACATTTAAAACTATAACTTTATAAATATAACTTTGATATTTATTATAATTTTATGTTTTTTGGTATTTTTATAATTATAGAAAATATAAATACTATTAATTTATTGTTCAACCGCTGGTTAACCAGTCATAAGTATCCCGCAAACGCACAAATTTCTAACAGCAGTACCAGTCGTTCAAATCGCTTAAAACCGCTAGAAACCGTAACCACCCTCATCCGCAAACTCCCGCAACCGCAACCGCTGCGGTTAAACCAATCAGACCCTATAAAGGAGTGATAATACATTTTCGTGTGATAGCTATAAATTAACTTTGTAGAAAAACACAATTATATAATATATTCAAGTTTTATCTTTAATATACTATTTGAAAAGTTATTACTATTTGAAAAGTTAATCGGTGATTAGTCACTAACAGTTTTGAAATGTGGTTTAGAATAAAATAATTCGGAATAGTTATTTGAAACTTAATTCACAAAATAATACAAATCAATAAAATGATAAGATAATAATTTTAAAAATTTCACGGAAACATATAGTTATATTAAAATTACAAATTAACTATTTATTTATAAACAGTTTATATAAATATAATATATTGCATTTTTATTTTTTTTATTCACAGAATATTTCTATTTTCCGCAAAATAATAACAAAATTCTGAACTAACGACCCCGAATCCGCATGCCTAGTTTGCATCATGAGGGTGACTAGAATTTATGGAAACTGTTTTTTTTTTTAAAAAAGAGTGAGACAACAACTACCATAAAAGGTGTTTGACTTCAAATTTAATGATTCAAAATGATAATAATGCAATGTTCTGTTTGCACACACATGCATAATTAGTTTACGGATACATATTAGTACATCATTAATAATTTACAGATAAAACTTAAATTAGACATAAAATTTATACTATTTATTTCATGAAAGTTTCTTTTTCTAAATTTTTAACTTTATTGATTGAGAAAATACTATTTTCATCATCATTTTTATTTTTAAAATGCATTGTTATTTTAGCCGGTTTGATTATATTAACTTGCAATCAATTAACTAATAAAATAAATAAATATATTATTATCAATATAGAATGATGTTATTAAATCAAGTTCTTGGAATTATCAAAACCTACAAAATCCTACAATAAATAAAAAATGCAAAATATTAAATAGAAATCAACTTTACATATTATATTAATCAAAGTAAATAAAGCTGTTGATATCTGCATAATAGTAATGTGAAATAACTCTTCTAACAACTGAATAAACATTAAATAGAACAACTATTTGGCAAACAAAACATTAAAATATGTAATGTATGAGATAAAATCATCTACAAACTATTGTTATATTCATTTCTAAATATTATAATAGAGGAAAAAAATGCTCTAGGCCATCTTTATTTCTTCTTCCAAAATAGATATTACTATTTTGTCCTCTAAGTATATAGGCAATTGTATTCCGTTATTATTTTCTCTTCAAAATTTTACTTTTATTTTTAAAATTTAAAAATTATAACTAAAAAGTTGTTTTAAAAAAAGAAATACAGTTTTTTATAGAAATAGAATCACATTTTTTACATAAGAGTCTTTCAAAGAAATTATAGTTTAAACACATTTATAGTTTTATGAAATTCTCGTAAAAATTAAAAGTGAATATGTTTAATTTTCAATTTTTATAAATATAAGGTACTTGTTAAATAAAAACGAATATTTTGAAAATATTCTTTGTTAGAGGCAAACATAAAAAAAAATAAAATAAAAGCATCAAGAGTAACATGTAAATAAACACAAAACAAATACATATCTTTTTTCTCCAAACACGTCTTCTGTTTATCTTTTGAGCTAACTTTTGTTTATTTATTTATATTCAATTAAATAATTTTATAATTATCTATTAAGTACAAAATAGATTTTTACTAGTTTAAATTTAACTTTTTTTAGTTTAAATTTAACTTGAGAGTTAAATGTAAAAAAATCACTTCGTAAGTAACTGCATGTATAGATGAACCATCCTATTTTTTATCTGAAAATCCTAGAAAAGAAAATGATATTTAATTTGAAAAACCTGATTTTTTTTAAAAAAAAAATATAAACTAAAAAATCAAATTCTTAAAATACATTTTGATTTTTAAAATACATTTTGTATTTTTAAAATACATTGTGTATTTTTAAAATACATTTTTTTGTAAACTAAAAACCTGAAAATCCTAGCAAAATATATTTTTTGTAAACTCCATGTTCCTTCGTTCTTTAATTCTTAAAATACATTTTGATTTTTTAATTTTTTAATCGAATTAACTAAAATCTGGAATCAAATAAGATAATAAAGTGATTTTGGTTATAAGCCAGTTCCCAATTCTGCTGTCCAAAGCGAACTAAAAATCAAAATTAAAATATTCGAATAGATCTTAAACTTCTAAATTCGAAGAATTAAAGAACGAAAGAACCTGAATGGCCATGACTAGTTTGAGATATTTGAAACTGGAAAACTTATTCATGAAAGCCCATTCATAATTTTCATTTTCAAGGGCTCATCATGTGTTAACTCTTGGATATGTATTAGATTCAAATATTCATTTCATTCCTATGCTAAATATTAGATCCAAATATTTAGCCTCTCAATAAGATATGAAATATCCATCAAATTTAGTCGAAATCTATCATATCATATATATCTAAAAATTCACAAACAACTCTAAATTTTACATTGAAATTTTCATACTAATTAAAAATGTTCCTGTTACAAAAACAAAACTAAAGAATATTACAAAAATAATAACAAAAATTGTTAACAAAAAGATATTTCAACTAAATTATAAAATAAACAAAATATGTAAAATAGAACACAAACAAATCAGAGTTTTAGAAATACCTGTTTTTAATGAATTGGTTTTTGTCGGATTGAATCTATTCGGGTCGATTTTATTTGGTCTAGGTCTATTCAGATCAGTTATTTTTGGTTTCAGTTCTTTCGAGTAGAAGAGTTTTGGACCCAACAAATATTTGTAAACTTTCAGCTTGGTTTTGGACCGAATATTTTCGGGTTAGTTCCGGTTCAAGTTTTTGAATCCGGCTAAAATGCTTAGACCTAAAAGAATTTTTTTTTTAAAAAAATACACAGATTAAATTACTTTTGCTGAAAAATATCCGAACTTTTTAGGCTTCCTAAAAAATACACAGACTAATTTTGATTGTCCACAAAATATATGAACTTTTGAATTGGAATTAACGTTGTCTAACAGCATCTTAATGTTCTGTTAATCAGAATCAATACCGTTAAAACGGAATGTGAAACCTTCAAAATTCAAAAATTTATGTATTTTATGGACAACGAAAATTAATTTGTATATTTTCGGGAAAACTAAAAAATTGTATATTTTTCAGCAAAAGAAATTCAGTTTGTATATTTTTATAGAATTTTCCCTAAATAAAAATAGGACTGCCTGAACCTATCCAATGATATTTATATTACTTTAGTACTACATGTATTTTCAGTTTTACATACGTCATCAGCTTTGTCGGCAAACCGAGGTCCACTTTGATCTTTATTTTTCATTTTTTCATTTCTCCTTTTGTTTAGTGAGCTCCACTATAGTAACTTTACTTGTTCTAGTTTTTGTATTTCGATGATAATATATTCCGACAATCTGAGGCAAGTAGATATATGTGTATTTAAGTGGTTTCTTTTGTCGGTGAACCAGCGTAGATCGTGGTCGCTTATATATTACCCGAGCTTTGCGTTAAAGACGAAAAGATTGAATGAACCAAGGGCAAGAACCATTAGTTGAATGGAACCATCAACTACTGTATAATCTCAATCTTAAGGTAAGGTTAAAAAACGAATAAACTATAAAACATGACTGTTTAGCTCTAATCTTCTACTACAAAAGAACATGTTTTTACAAGTAAACGCATCCTATAGAAAAAGAGATACCTACTCGATGTTCCCAAAACAAAGTTAGAAGACAGGAGCGAGGCAGTGGGACTCGCGCAGTATTTTACTATTTTTGTAAGTTGAAATTTTTAAACTTGGAATGGTCCCATATCATATATCTTTCCTGTTATAGTAGTAAATGCTTCAAAGCCTTCAATACATTTTTCCATTCTTTAAATGTTTCATTTTCTTATTTAAAAGAAAAAACTTAATTTGCATATGTCATTTAATGTCAACTGAAATCTAGTACATAATGCTAACTATATTATTCACATTTACTCTTACGAAAACTGGTCGGTAATCAGATAATGGAAGAAATCTCTATTTATATTTCGTGATAATATTAAATTAATAAAAATACAAAGAGGTGTATGTACGAGAATATTAAAATTAGTCGCTAGAGAAAATTAACCAGTAAGAAAAATATCTGTGATGTGTGATCGTTGATATCAACCATATAGGTAATCAATGACTGATTGC
Source organism: Hirschfeldia incana (assembly GCA_026261945.1). Lineage (NCBI taxonomy): Eukaryota > Viridiplantae > Streptophyta > Magnoliopsida > Brassicales > Brassicaceae > Hirschfeldia > Hirschfeldia incana. The sequence goes on along the minus strand of JABCMI010000011.1, from coordinate 6,931,770 downwards.
TAAGCTGAAGTGTATAAGGCTGATGCTAAACTGAAATTTAGTAGTTTTGACTCATTTGGTTGCAAGGATTCTTTTGGCAGAGGTTGAATTCTCTTGTTCACGAGTTGGAATTTCTCCTAAAACAAATTGTTTCCGTCTGAACATGTATCACCAAGCAGTTAATTACATATTGGGAAAGATTACAGAACAAAGGTCTTTTTCTTTTTGTTTTTTTTTTTGGGGTGGGAGACTGGGAGGGTCTTTTTCTTTTTGTTAAAAAACAAATAAAAAGCCTAATATTTTGCACACTAACATCTGCTATATGAATCCCCTAGAGACCCATTCAAAAGTATAAAACATCCTACCCACTCCCACCTCTAGACAACACAATCTTTCATGCCTTTAATCAAGCAATTCATATTTCTCAAGTACACCATTATTTGTTAGGTTTAATTTAATTAATTAATTAATTAGTAATAACTTATACTATAGAACATCAAAGTCTCCGTGTGGATGCTTATAAAGCATATATAACAAAAATCCTAATAAGCCTCCTAATAAGCCTTGGTTCATACAACTGTTTGAAAATTATGGTTGATTGGTCTTCTTGAGTTCTCGTTTTGTTGTCCTATAACTAGAGAGTTGATGATACCCGGTGATGAGAAACCCAACTTTTAGATTTTAAATCTATTTTGTATGTAATTTATCCTTATATGAGTTAAAGTAATGTTAATACCAAAAAAAATTAATAACATGGAGGCATATCAGTATAATTGAATAAATTTTAATCTATGTAAATTATGTCATAATCAACTCCCCAGTATACTAACTTTATCAATAAATAGTATTGTACAATACTTAGTAAAATTATTTTTTCTTATAATATCAACCAGTCCCCCCCCCCTCCCCTTTATATTGAATACTCTCACCTTAAAAGACAAAACACTAAGTTTTCTCTATTTGTTGAAAAAAAAAATTCTCTATTTCTTCATCTTCACTCTCACTTGTTTTCTGAAAGAAAGCTCTTACAATAATGGGCAATAAACGCATAGAAGCAGTGATGATTATAGTGGTGATTATGATGGTGTTCTCATGGAGGATTTGTGAAGCCGAGAGCTTAAGAAGACACACATCATCGTCATCATCAAGACCACAAAGATTTTTCAAGGTGAGAAGACCAAATCCACTTCATCATACTCATAACCATGGCTTCATTGATGATGATTATCCTCCAGAAAGTTTCTCAGGGCTTCTACCCAAGACAATGCCAATTCCACCTTCTGCTCCTTCCAAGAAACACAATGTCTATGGTTTACAGAGTACCAATTTCCAACGATATCCATGACCTTCGATCACCAAGATACTTACACATTATATATACATACTTATTTTTATAACATAGAAATCTAGTTATGTCGATCTTCTTTCTCCCCTTCGTGTTTCCTTTTTCTTTTACTTTGGTTTTAAATAGTTTTATAGGAAGAAATTATTGTACTCTATCGAGAATAGACAAAATAAGGTCGGGCTATTTTTGGATGCACGCCTACTTATTTGTACCCTACTTGTATTATAGTTTGGAGAATCATGTATCATATATGCATACTCATGACTGAATCATTGTAATCAATCCATACCGATGTACCTTCTTTGTTCTACTTTTTTTTAAGTCAAAGCTTTTAATGCTTGATTAGCGGCAAAAGAAAATTTCCGTTATCATTAATCACCAACAAAAATGTATCAAGATATCATAGAAAACGAAAGATGTGCTAGTATTTGACCCCAAAATAAAAACGAAATATGTTCAAGTACTGTAAAGGTTTTTATATCGTTCTAGACGAAATAAATATGTCATAATGGCCAACAACAATTATGTATAGACGTATTGGGACCTGCAGACACTAGTTTTTTTTCATAAATGAAGTCACAAATGTAATGAAGAAAATAAATTAAATGAAGTCACCATTAATGATGCTACGGTATATGCATTCTTCACATATACTAACGGAACTTATTATTTCCATCAAAAGGAGAAATATATAGTTTTTTGAAAAAAACTTAGGAGAAATATGTAGTTGCATATAGGTGACTGTACCATCATCATAAACTTTGAGCTGACGTATGCTTGTTTTGTAGTTGTGATTTGATTATCCAACAAGGACTTTGAAATTTTGTAGTGTGAGGAAGTAACACATTTATTAGCATCAACTTCCAACTATAAATCAGTTATTCTATTTCTAGCCAATCATTCGACTGAGAGTTTAAACTGACCAATGTAATTAATATATTGAGGTTTCTATTGTTTGTGTCTATTTTTGCAAGTGAAGAACGAGTTGCATTTGAAGAAATGGTGACATGTAAAGCTTTATAAAAGATAAAATCTAACGTGCAAAAAATTCTTAATTATAAGACAAAACCAACCATATACACGTATTGTAAAATTGGAACTAATTGAAAAGGTCGTTTAGGTTGTTTGATAACATAGAAGTCAAAGAGAAATACGTCGAGGAAATCTGTAATATACAAACGAATAAAAATTAAGGTCAAAAGAGTTGTTACGAAATGTTTGCAGAAGGAATTTTGAAGTATTGCTTTAAGACAATGACAAGTTGAAACGGGCATCGGTCAACGTATTAGTCATTCAGAGTTCATCTTTTTCTTTTTTCTTTTAGCACTAGAAGATATATATTGATAAGAGGTGGAGTACAACGCCGGCGGTTAAACCCCGGAAACTATGGCCGGCGGATAACAAACATATCCCCGGAAAATATGGCCGGCGGATAAACAGATCTATTGATGCAGTCCTGATATCATATGATGATATTATCATACCAATTGTCAGGAATGAGTTTGTGGTCTTTAAACCAATAGCTGAACCGGAGGTCAACCCAACACCTTACCAAACCAGCCAAGGCGCCAATCAGAACATATGCGCACCAAAAATATCATATCTTTCAATCCAGGAGTTGTTTCACCCTGAAACAAATTTTCATGGATTCTACACTCAAGAAGGAGTCCATCCCAACTGGAATTATACCAAAATCTATCCGGAAAAAAATTATTAATTTTACAAGTCAGAGGTTTTCCAGTCCATCCATCTGCAAGTACCAGGCTTCAGAAAGAAATTCAAGCCCATTCATGAAGCGGCCTTCACCAGAAATACACATGGACTTCAAGAGGGATCTATTATATTTCCAAGAAGCCCGAAATCAGAGGAATTGGTCTGAGAAATCAGGAGTTATGCTCAATTTCTCAAAACCGGTCAAACCAGCTCTCGACTTGCCTTATTTGGAACATGTCACATTCAAGGCACCCCAAATGTTTCTAGTGCTGGATGAGCTCGTGTTAGAGATTCCCTTGGTGATTAAATTGGTTCAAAAACAGCTCACTTACCTCCCCAAGTTGTCTAGATATAAGGAACCTCAACACACTTCCTTATTTGGCCAAGATCAAGCAATAATGGCCAATACCAATCAAACCTTTGATTAAGCTATAATTTATTCTGATTATTGTTTGCTTTTATGTTGATTTATTTGCATTTGACCAGCCTTGGTCGAGCTTATTAAAGCTCTTGTATTTGCTTCTGTGAAATCAGACTTGAAATAATGAATGAAAATGAAACTTTTGTTTCCCTTTGAAGTTTTCTTTGTAAAATTTTGTTTCTTTTGTCTTGTTGAGACCAGTACCTCCAAGACCTTGTGAGTTGTATCAAAGGTCTTACGCAGCCTTTGTGGTGCTCTTCGACCCATTACCATATTGACATCTATCCCCTAGCTAAAGTTCTGCTTGTTCAAAGGTTTTGTGAGCCTTTGACAGTTTTGGCTTGTATCATTTTTGGTATCAGAGCTAAAAGCTCCTATCATTTATTTTTTTTTCTTTTTTTCTGTTTCATTCAATTCTCAAAAAAAACAGAAAATAAAAATCTTTTCATCTTTCTTTCTTTTTGTTTTGTTTTTCTAAGTTTCTTTCAAAAAAAATATCTTTGTGTTTCCTTTTTTTTCCTATGTTAAAGCCTAGAGTTTTTCATGGAGGATATGGTCCTGAAAAGTACCTTTCTTGGACTGTACACATGGATAGTTGTATCTGGGAAAACCGCATGACATCAGTTGAGAGACTACCTTTGGCCATTAGGCAACTACGAGGAGAAGCAGCAACATGGTGGGAAATTGAGGAGGAAGAACGCTGGTACTACAATGAGCCATCCATCACTACTTGGGAAGGTCTTAAGATCATCATGGACAAGAGATATATACCAAGAGATTTCCCTGAAGATATCAAAGAACGTTATGGAAGAAGACCAATCCGCAAGCATGCACCACCAGTTACACCAAAACTGAAAGTTGCCATCATCTCTCTTACCAAAGAGCCAGAGCTGCCTGCTCCAGAAAATGAGTCTCCACTGCTTCCAATTTCCACTGAAACAGAAGAGACATCAGAGGAGATCCAGTCACATTCCTGTGACACCACAATGTCATATGAACAAGTTTTGAGGACAAAACTTTTTGAAGAAAGAGGAAATGATGCAGTCCTGATATCAACTGATGATATTATCATAACAACTATCAGGAATGAGTTTGTGGTCTTTAAACCAGTAGCTGAACCGGAGGTCAACCCAACACCTTACCAAACCAGCCAAGGCGCCAATCAGGACACATACGCACCAAAAGTATCATATCTTTCAATCCAGGAGGTGTTTCACCCTGAAACAAATTTTCATGGATTCTAAACTCAAGATGGAGTCCATCCCAATTGGAATTATCCCAAAATCTATCCGGAGAAAGAAGTTATTAATTTTACAAGTCAGAGGTTTTCCAGCCCATCCATTTGCAAGTACCAGACTTCAGAAGGAAATTCAAGCCCATTCATGAAGCGGCCTTCACCATAAATACACATGGACTTCAAGAGGGATCTATTATATTTTCAGGAAGCCCGAAATCAGAGGAATTGGTCTAAGAAATCAGGAGTTATGCTTAATTTCCCAAAACCGGTCAAACCAGCTCTCGACTTGCCTTATTTGGAACATGTCACATTCAAGGCACCCCAAATCTTTCTAGTGCTAGATGAGATCGTGTTAGAGATTCCCCTGGTGATTAAATTGGTTCCAAAACAGCTCACTTACCTCCCCAAGTTGTCTAGATAGAAGGAACCTCAACACACTTCCTTATTTGGCCAAGATCAAGCAATAATGGCCAATACCAATCGAACCATTGATTAAGCTATCATTTATTCTGATTATTGTTTGCTTTTATGTTGATTTATTTGCATTTGAGCAGCTTTAGTCGAGCTCATTAAAGCTTTTGTATTTGCTTCTTTGAAATCAGACTTGAAATAATGAATGAAAATTAAACTTTTGTTTCCCTTTGAAGTTTTCTTTGTAAAACTTTGTTTCTCTTGTCTTGTTGAGACCAGTACCTCTAAGACCTTAAGTATTTGAGTTGTATCAAAGGTCTTACGCAGCCTTGGTGGTGCTCTTCGACCCATTACCATATTGACATCTATCCCCTAGCTAAAGTTCTGCTTGTTCAAGAGTTTTGTGAGCCTTTGACAGCTTAGGCTTGTATCACCTATCTCTGAAAACAGAGCCCAGACATAGGAAACAAGATAAACAAATCCTAAACTTGACAATCTAAACTAGAATAAGAAAAACCCAGATCAAGAGAAACCAAGAAACAAAGCAATGTATGTTGACTACAAACGAGCTCCTTTGAACGAAGACAAGGCGAGGACTTCAATCTTGGAAGATACCTCTGGCTTGCGTCTCCTCCTATAGAAAAAGCACATGCTATAGACCAAAGCTTTACACACCAGTGAGACAGAACAATTAATTTCTCAAGTCATTCAGAGTTCATCAAATACAGCTAAATAAATATAAAGAGTGACCCAAAACAATGTAATATCTACAAAAATGGTGAGACGAAAAGAATACGAAGAATTAGAATGAAAAATGGTGTAAAGCTCATGTAGCACTGAAAATTGATGCTATTATTCACTTGTTTCACTCGAAGGTTTTCACACAGATTAAGAAATCATTTTTCTTTCCTCCGTTTTATTTTAGTTGTAACAAATTAAAAATATTATTTTTGTTTTTCAAAAGAAAAACATCATTACATATACACCTAATCATATTTCAATAAATAAGAAAATGAACATAATAAATTATCAATAAATTTTGCATTAAATTATAAAATGACACTTATTTTGAAATTCTCTACAACGACAATTAATATGAAATGTATTTTATTTCTTGTTCACATACTAAATATTTTGCTATCAAGTATCAAGTTATGTATTGAAAACACAAAACTAATAAATTTTTGAAAGAAAAATAAAATTCAAAAGTGACACTTTTTAAAAAAAAAATAAAGAAGTTGGTGCTATGTTTGACTTAGGAGCTTTTTGTTTCTCCATTTGATATATATATTCAAATGATCCATTTGTATGAACCATTCAAATAATCCATCGAGATTTTAAGGGTTGTTTGTTTTTCCATCCAGATGAACCATTTAGATGAACCATTTGAATCAAATGTTTGTTTCTCTTTTTTTATTCAAATAAGTTATATATACAAATTACAAATATACCCTTGTTTTGATTTAATAATATGTTTGATATTAATTTCAACTACATTCCTTTAATTATTTAATCTAATATATTTATATTATAATATTTCAAAATTAACGAGTTTTTCGCAAACGAGATTTTTAGGTTTTAGCAGGATTTTTTTTTGGTTTTGGCGGGAAAATGAGACTTTTTAATGGGGAATTGTCAAAAATACCATTTTCATGATACCACTTTTCAAGTTTACACTAATCAACCATGGGGTTGATTGGTAAGTGCTGTGGTTGCTTTGGACAGCCACTTTTTCTTTCTACAGTATTTTTCTAGAGCAGTCAAGCTTTAGATCTAAAAATTAAAGCTACAGCCAAAAAGTTAAAAAAAATATATATTTAAGCTTTCTAAATCAATTTTTCTACAGCTTTTATTTAGTGCTTTGAAAATAAATCTACAGCAAAACAATTAAAGCCAAAGCAATGAAACTCACAGCCTATTTTCTAAAGCATAAAATCTAAAGCTACAGCACCAACCAATCAACCCCTATACCACCAGATTTTTAATGATCAAAATACCATTATACCCCTAGCTAATAAACCTATTTTCTATTTTCACGGATCTTTCGTCAACACGTCAGATTGAAATTTCCGGCTAGATTGGACCACTCTGGTGAGAACCGTCGTCTTCTCGATCCATTAGCCAAGCTTACGTTCTTACCAGATTACTGTGAGACGGTTTTGAAGAAGGTTTGAACGATTGTTTTGAGGTTTTGTAAAAGCAAGGAGATTCGTCTCCATTGATCAAACCAATCATCAGAGCCGCCGTTCACAGAATCTGCTCCGGGCAAGTCATCCTAGACCTCTCCTCCGCCATCAAGGAGCTCGTGGAGAACAGCCTCGACACCGGCGACCATGGCGAAGACTACTTCCAAGTCATCGACAACGGCTGCGACATTTCCCCGTCCAATTTCAAGGCAAACAATCTCCGGTTCTGGCACTAAAGCACCATACTTCGAAGTTAGAAGATTTGGCAGATCTTCAGAGTTTGAACACGTTTGGTTTCAGAGAAGCTCTGAGCTCCCTATGTGCCTTGGGGAATCTCACGGTGGAGACGAGGAGAAAGGAGGAGCAAGTTTTAAAGTTTTACGCTCTTGACCTTTGATCATTCCGATTTGTTGGTTGCTGAGAAGAAGACTGCAAGCCAGATTTGTGCCACTGTCACTGTGAGGAAGTTGTTCTCTAATTTACATGTTCGAAGCAAAGAGTTTAAACGCAATATATGCAAAGAGTTTGGGAAGCTTGTATCTTTATTGAATGTGAGTTTCTATATTGATTACTTTGATATATGGGTTAACACTTTTTTTGGATTAGACTCGATATAGTCTCTCTTGGTTACATGATCAGACTTGAGTGATCACTCTCCTTAAAGTAAGCTACTTTTGATGTACTATTACTGAATTTCTTCAGTTTGATATCTACCCTCTCTGTTGGAATTGTATTGTGTTCCAAATAGATGATTACTCTATTTGAATTGCATGATTCTTTTAGTACACAAATTTTCATGATTCTGGGAAGTAGATTACACTATGTAGTATGTTTGAAGCTTAGTTTCTTAACCATAGTCAGCTGCTCTTACTTTTTCTTACTGACTCTGTTTCAGCGATAGCTAATGACTTCTTCAATAATCTTCCTTTGTGCAGGCATATGCACTTATTGCGAAAGGAGTGTGGTTTTTCTGCTCTAACACAACTGATAAAACTCAAAGTCTGTTGTGCTGAGCACACAAGGAAACGGTTCAGTTAAAGATAATATCATAACAGTATTTGGGATGAGCACCTTTACAAGTCTACAACCTGTAAGTATAAGTAGACTTGACTACGTTTGGTTTCAGAGGAGAGGATAATCTCTTAGCTCTCTATGTGCCTTGGAGAATCTCACAGTTGAGACGAGGACAGAGAAGGAGCAAGTGTATACGCTAGAAAAATCTACTTATAATCCTATATTAATCAGTTTATAAACGTTTATAAACCATTTTTGAGTTCTTTATATTCATTTTGCTTAGCATTAAGTAGACTGGATATTCAGCCTATCAATATTCATAAACATTATCAATCAGTTGACAAAAAATCTCTTAAAAATCAACTTATAAACTCTTATAAATTAGTTTTAAAGTCTTATGAATGATTTGTGAGACTTATAGAAATTTTCAAAACAGATTTATACACTTTATAATTGATTTATAATACTTTAGAATATAATTTTTAATTTTTAAACTCGTCATAGACCCGATATGATTTATGAATTTTATAATTACAAATACATTCATGATGCTTTTGGTTAGAAAATGATTTTGTAAATCTCTTTAAGTGGTTTTATAATTCATTATATATATACATATATGCCGATATAAATGGTTTCTAAACTTTATAAAACCTTTTATGAATTTTATAAATGTTTTATAAACCCGTATAAATTATTTACATACTTTAATAAACCTTACAAATTATCTTACAAGTCTTATCAATTGTTTTATAAGTCTTTCTAAATGGTTATAGACTCTTATAAATAATATAAAGATCTTCTAACTGATTTCTTCTATAAACATTTATAAACGGAACGTCTTTATAATACTTTATAAATGGTATATATACTCTTACAAATAATTTATAAACATTTACAAATGATTTATAAACCCTAATAAATATTTTATAAGTATTTATAAATGATTTATAAATCTTCATAATGATTGATAAACATTTATAAATTATTTATAATCCTTATAGAAAACAAAGTTCAAGTTTGTTATACATATCCTTATAGGCTCATTTTATAAACTCTTATAAATTAATTCATCAACTTTATGACACATGCAGACAGCAAGCAAAACTCCATCGCTTCAGAAATTTTACATACCTTTATAAATTATTGTATAATCCTTTATAATGTTTTATAAATTTTATAAAGAGATGATGATACGTGGCAGATTATGAGGCACATGCGGACAGCAAGCAAGACTCCACCGCTTCAGAAATTTTATATACTTTTATAAATGATTTTACAATCCTTTATAGTTGTTTATAAATTATTTTTATATCCTTATAAATTATTTACATACCCTTATAAACCTTTATAAATTATTATAAAACAACTATAAATTGTTTTATAAGGCTTCCTAAATTGTTATAGACTCTTTTAGTTGATTAATAAACATATACAACTCTTATAATACTCCTTATAAATTCTATTATTAGACTTTATAAATAGTTATAAACAATTTAAATAGTTGTATGAATATTTACTTCTAAAGTTTTGTAAAGATTTATAAACTCTTATAAAAGAAGAGTTTATAAACTCTTGAAAAATATTTACTAACTCTTATTTAAACTGTGCTATGAAGAATATTAAACTCTTATAATATTTTTATAAACCTGTATATGCAGATTCATAAACATTTATAAATATATTTATAAGACTTTATAAATATATTTATAAGACTTTATAAATGAATTATAAAACTTTATAACTTATTATTTATACGAAGACTTATAAAGTTAAAAGAATAAAAATGGTTTATAGACTTCATAAACGTCTTTATAAGTGGTTTATATATATTCTTACAAATAATTTATAAACATTTATAAATAATTTACAAACTTTATAAATGATTTATAAACCCTTATAAATATTTTATAAGTATTTATAAATGATTTATGAATCATCATAAATGATTGATAAACATTTATAAATTATTTATAATCCTTATAGAAAACTAGGTTCAAGTTTGTTATACATATCCTTATAGACTGATTTTATAAACTCATATAAATCAATTATACATCAACTCCATGGCACATGCGGACAATAAGCAAGATTCTATCGCTTCAGAAATTTTACATGTCTTTATAAATTATTTTCTAATCCTTTATAACGGTTTGTAAATTTTATAAAGAGATGATGATACGTGGCAGATTCTGAGGCACATGCGGACAGCAAGCAAGACTCCACCGCTTCAGAAATTTTACATACCTTTATAAATTATTTTATAATCCTTTATAATGGTCTATAAATTTTATAAAAAGATGATGATACGTGGCAGATTCTGTGGCACATGCGGACAGCAAGCAAGGCTCCACCGCTTCAGAAATTTTACATACCTTTATAAATTATTTTATAATCCTTTATAATTGTTTATAAATTTTATAAAGAGATGATGATACGTGGCAGATTCTGAGGCACATGTGGACAGCAAGCAAGGCTCCACCACTTCAAAAATTTTACATACCTTTATAAATTATTTTATAATTCTTTATAATGGTTTATAAATTTTATAAAAAGATGATGATACGTGGCAGATTCTGTGGCACATGCGGACAGAAAGCAAGGCTCCATCGCTTCAGAAATTTTACATACCTTTACAAATTATTTTATAATCCTTTATAATGGTTTATAAATTTTATAAAGAGATGATGATACGTGGCAGATTCTGAGACACATGCGGACAGCAAACAATGCTCCATCGTTTCAGAAATTTTACATACCTTTATAAATTATTTTAAAATCCTTTGTAATGGTTTATAAATTTTATAAATTATTTTTATATACTTATAAATTATTTACATACTCTTATAAACCTTTATAAATTATTATACAAACCATTATAAATTATTTTATAAGGCTTTCTAAATGGTTATAGACTATTTTAGTTGATTAATAAACCTATACAACTCTTATAATACCCCTTATAAATTATATTATTAGACTTTATAAATGGTTATAAACTATTTAACTATCTAAAAGTTTTAGAGTTATTATTTATCAGCCTTTTTCATATCTGAGTTTATATAATACTTTATAAACTCGTATATCTGAGTTTTATAAAGGTTTGTAAGGGCTTATAAGTTATATAATCTCTTCATGAAACTAATAAATCTGAGTTTTATAAAGGTTTATAAGGGGTTATAAGTTATATAATCTCTTAGTGAAACTAGTATATCTGAGTTTTATAAAGGTTTGTAAGTGATTTTTTAATAAGTTATAAGATACTTTATTAGGGGTTATAAGTTATATAATCTCTTCATGAAACTAGAATATTTAAGATACATGAGCCAGCTATAAACATTTATAAGTTATTATTTATCAGCCTTTTCATCTCTTAGTTTATATAATATATTATAAACTAGTATATATAAGTTTTATAAAGGTTTATAAAGGGTTATAAATTATATAATCTCTTCATGAAACTAGTAAATCTAAGTTTTATAAAGGTTTATAAGGGGTTATAAGCTACGTAATACTTTATAAACTACTATATCTGAGTTTCATAAAAGTTTATAAGGGGTTATAAGCTACATAATAATTTATAAACTATTATATCTGAGTTTTATAAAGGTTTATAAGTTATTTTTTAATAAGTTATAAGATACTTTATAATGGGTTATAAGTTATATAATCTCTTCACGAAACTAATATATCTGAGATACATGGGCCAGCTATAAACATTTATAAGTTATTATTTATCAGCTTTTTCATCTATGAGTTTATATAATACTTTATAAACTAGTATATCTGAGTTTTATAAAGGTTTATAAGGGGTTATAAGTTATATAATCTATTCATGAAACTTGTAAATATGAGTTTTATAAGGGTTTATAAGGGGTTATAAGTTACATAATACTTTATAAACTAGTATATCTGAGTTTTATTAAAAATTATAAGGAGTTATAAGTTATATAATCTCTTCATGAAACTAGTATATCTGAGATACATGGGTCATCTATAAACATTTATAAGTTATTATTTATCAGCATTTTCATCTATGAGTTTATATAATATTTTATAAACTAGTATATCTGAGTTTTATAAAGGTTTATAAGGGGTTATAAGTTATATAATTTCTTTATGAAACTAGTAAATCTGAGTTTTATAAGGGGTTATAAGCGGTTATAAGCTACATAATACTTTATAAACTAGTATATCTGAGTTTTATAAAAATTTATAAGGGGTTATAAGTTATATAATCTCTTCGTGAAACTAGTATATCTGAGATACATGGGTCAGCTATAAACATTTATAAGTTATTATTTATCAGTCTTTTCATCTTTGAGTTTATATAATAGTTTATAAACTAGTATATCTGAGTTTTATAAAAGTTTATAAGGCGTTATAAGTTATATAATCTCTTCACGAAACTAGTAAATCTGAGTTTTATAAGGGGTTATAAGCTACATAATACTTTATAAATTAGTATATCCGAGTTTTATAAAACTTTATAAGGAGTTATAAGTTATATAATCTCTTCGTAAATAATTTTATTAGCCTTTATAAATGATTTAGTCAACCCTTATATATAAGAGGTATAAACTTATTTATAAGAGCTAATAAATTATTTATAGATATTTATAATCAATTGGTTTTAAGCTAATAATGGGTGAATCCATTTATCACCTATTGGTTTTAAGCTGAAAATTCATCTAACTAATTTATAAGGGTTTATAAAATTATTTATAAGGTTTGTAAACGGATTTATACTGGTTTATAAGCTGATCTATTAAGGTGTTATAAACTAATTTATTAAGGTTTCTAAGTTAATGTATAAAAACCTTATCAAATATTCATAGAGTTTATAACTTAATTTTTTTCTTTTCTTTGACGAAGTTTATAACTTAATTTATAAACAGATTTATAAAGGTTTATAAACTAATTTAATGGTTTAGAAGTTGATTTATTAATGCCTATATATTCACTACAAACTAATTTAAGGGTTTAGAAGTTGCTTTATTAATGCCTATATAGCCTTATAAAAGATTGAGAGTTGTTGCAAATGATTTATAAACCCTTATAAATGATTTATAAACCATTATAAATGATTTAGAAACCATTATAAATAAATTGGTTTAAGGAAAAAGCCACCATTGCAGCAGTCTTTATTCCTCCAATCACTGTTGTTGAGCTTGCCTACCATTTCCAAAACCTCCACCATAACCAGCTTGCCCATTCCCTTGATGATTCCCATAGCCTCCAGAGCCATCTGAAGCATCAGCATATTCACCTCCATGACTGTTAGGCATACTTCCAGGCCGCCCACCAACTGCACCGTAACCAGATGGAGCCCCATAAGAAGCATCATTTCCACCATAGCCATAACCTTGACTACTGCCATAACCTGCAGACGCACCACCTCCTTGACCCATCACATCTGACATGGGACCAGAACCACCCCACAGAGCAGCAGCAGCATTTCCATATCCCACACTGCCATAACCCGATGGAGCTTGTCCTCCCCATGAACTTCTTGGACAAAACTATCCCAAAATTATCCAATATGCAAATATTAACTGGAAAAATCAAAGATTTATAGAGAGTGATAAAAGAAAATATGCACATCTGATTGGATTAAGGAACGCAGCAGTTAAATATCAAAACTTTAAGGAATCTATATATGATTAGATAAAACTAAACAAATAAGAAAGGTCGCCTAAATGTGTGTGCGTGTGTGATTGAAAGACTGAAACTCATCGTCAATTCAAAATGTGTGTGTGATTGAATATCTGATAGTTTAACACGATAGTCATGAAAAAGTGGCTCTGGATATTCTCCATCACCTGCTTGATCACATAGCAATCCATTAAGAAATCGGAAACAACACATTAAAGCTCGATGAAAATGACGACTGCGGGACTCGAGACGACGACAAGGCTTGATGAAGATGACGATGACAAGGCTGATGAAGACGACGACAGAAAGGTTTGATGAAGATGAAGACTGAAAGGCTCGATGACGACGACAACAGATTCGTTAAAAACAGACACCGTGAATAACTGAATACGGCGACGGCGGATCTCCATGAGAGAGAAGATGGATCTGAAAAAAACGTTTATGGGTTAAAAACAAGGAAAGGTTAGTTTAGTCTTTTACTATTTAATGAAGAAGGTATTTTTGAAAATGTGTCTTTAATGGTGGTAAAGATGAAAAGTGGTACTACACAAAGTGTAGTTATGAAATTTCCCCCTTTTTAATTTTGGCAAAAACCACAATTTTTTTATTTCGGTGAGAAAACAAGTTTTGTGGTATTGGCGGAAAAATGCGTTTTGAAGTTTTGGGGGAAAAACAAGATTTTTTTTGTTTTGACGAGAAAATGTGTTTTCCGGTTTTGGCGGGAAAATGATTTTTTTTTGTTTTGGCGGGAAAGCGGTATTTTTTGTTTTGGCGGGAAAACAATATTCTTCGGTTTTGGCGGAAAATGTGCTTTTTTGGTTTTGACGGGAAACAATTTTTTTTGTTTTAGCGGAAAAGTCGGAAAATACGACATTTTCGGTTTTGAGGGGATAACGGGATTATTTTATTTTGGCGGGAAAACAAGATTTTTCTGTTTTGGCGGAAAAATGCGTTTTCAGTTTTGACGGAAATGACATTTTTTTGGTTTTGGTAGAAAAACAAGATTTTTTCCAGTTTTGGCGGGAAACCCTTTTTTTTAGCGAAAAAACGAGATTTTCGATTTTGGCGAACAAAAATGTTTTGCAGTTTTGATAGGAAATGCATTTTGATGAGAAACACTTTTTTTTTCGACAGGAAAGCGGTTATGGTGGGAAAACATTTTTTTTGTAATTTTGGCGGGAAAACATGTTTTTGTGTTTTGGCAGAAAAATGTGTTTTGTAGTTTTGGCGTGAAAACGTGGTTTTGCAATTTTGGCATGAAAACATGTTTTTACGGTTTGTGGAAAAACACGCTTTTGCATTTTTTGTGAGAAAACACGTTTTGTAATTTTTGCGGGAAAATATATTTTTGGGGTTTTGGCGTGAAAAAAAATTAGTTTTTAGGTTTTCGCGGAAGAACACGTTTTTGTTGTTTTCTCAGCCTTCTTGTGTGATAAAATGATATTATGTTTAAGTTTGTAATATGTGATTTACATAAAGGACATTATATCATTTTGAATGGTATAATAGACATTATACCATTTTGAATGGTATAATAGACATTATACCATTTTGAATGAATCATCTTCATTCAAATAATTCAAATTTATTCAACTAAATGGACTTTAAAATTAAACATAAATTTCCGAAAATCATTCAAATGAATCATTTAAATGGAGACACAAACATGCCTTAGTAGTCATTATTAGGTTACTTCTATGGGTGGGCAAAATATCCGTAAATTTTGATTCGATTCGTTATTCGCTTCGATCCGATCCGAAAAATTCGGATATCCGTAAGTTTACAAATCGAAGCAAATATTAAAATTCAATATCCGTCAAAAACGAAGCAAATCACAAATATTAAAATTTTGGGAAGCGGATATCCGATCCGATCCGGCAATATATAAGTACATGTATATTTTGATTATATTTAAGGTTTTATATGTATAAAATTACATAATTATTATTCTAACATATGATTTGACAGATTTTATTTACATTATTACTTATATAAAAGTAGTACATAAAAAGAAAAAAATATTTTATGATACTTATAATTTTTTTCTTAAGTTTTCTGTTATTATAATTGTTAACTAAGTTTAAATATTTTTACAAAATATGTAGATTTACTAATTTTTTTTTAATTTTTATCTTATATATCACATAAAAAATATATTATACAAATTAAATCTGCATCGAAATTTTAAGATTATTTGTATTAATCAAAATATATGAGATATTCGTAAGTATTCGCAAATATCCGCAAATATCTAATTATTTTCCGGATATCCGTTTTTTCGAATATCTGTATTTCTCCGAAGCAAATCAAATACAAAAATTAGATATCCGTAACATACGAAGCAAATCACAAATACCTTCAAAAACCCGGATATCCGATCCGTGCCCAGGCCTAGTTACTTCGACAAACGGTTGTCATTCGTATGTTAATCATAACTCAAGATTTATCTCAACATCAAGAAGTCAAAAGCAAGAAGACCATTGGGTTAAGGCATTCAATAGTCAATACTGACTTTTTTTTGTGCAACTCAATACTTACTTCAAATGACTAATCTAAATATAATTTTGTTTTGTTGCTAATGTGATCCGATAACAGATGGTCTTTTTATATATACTGCATACATTTAAAAGGACATGGAAAAGGGGGAAAAGAAGAGTTAAAGTTGAACAATCGAAGAGTTTCCGGACAAAACTAGAGAAACTAAGAACTTAATGGGCAAAAACATACAAACATTTTTATAACTACTACTGAGTAACGTCTTCTTCTCCATCTCTGTCTGCTGGTTTCTCCGACACTCTCACATTATACTTCTCATACACTTTTTCCCTATTCTCCGACCACCATGTCTCAGCTTGATGTTCTCCGAATCTTCTTCGGCTGTAAACAAAAAAAAACAAAACCTTAAGCATCATCAATCACACTTACTAGTAAAAACATGGAACTGTGTAACTAAAGAGTACGAGCAAATGTTTAACCTGAACCGGACTCTTCTTAGATCTCTAGTTCCATCATGGAGAGCAACAAGGGTTATATACACACCGGGCTCATACTGTTCTATCCACTCTGCTTCTACCTCATTAGTATTGTTGTCAGCTCCTGTTTGGCTAGAACCATTGTTATGGAACTGGAAAGGCTCGTGTCTCTCGCTGATTACTGACCCGCTGCTGCTAAGCCGTGGGTCTGAGGGATAAGAACTGTTGTTGTTGTTGTATCTTTCGCCGGCTCTAGGTGTTTGCTTTGGTGATTGGAGATTGGACCAAGATGCATTCGCAAAGGCGAAGTCAAAAGGAGCAACTGAAGATATAGAGGAAGTCATTGACTCTGATCTTGATGAATTGAAACCGTTTTCTTCAGGGAAGTGGAACCCGTTCTGGTCTAATCCGAGTTTTATGCTCTCACCA
Organism: Hirschfeldia incana; assembly: GCA_026261945.1. Classification (NCBI taxonomy): domain Eukaryota; kingdom Viridiplantae; phylum Streptophyta; class Magnoliopsida; order Brassicales; family Brassicaceae; genus Hirschfeldia; species Hirschfeldia incana. Next base: position 6,914,408 of record JABCMI010000011.1, on the reverse strand, counting down.
GGAGGCAACTTCTCAGCTACATCCTTGAGCTGCCAAAGATAATAGCTTATTACACATCTGTTCGGTTCAAATCCGCAGGGCTACTTTACATATATAGATATCAAAACAGATTGTACCTGCGCTATGAGCGACTTTATGGCTTCTTTTGCGGCTCTTGACTTGGCAGATTCCTCCTCTGCCAATGCTAAGGCTTCTTGAGTCTTCTTGACCGAGTTCTTGAGCTCTACTTCTTGAAGTTCACACTTTTGTGTCAGACTATCAACCTAAATCCAAGGAATATAAACAAATAAGAACATGGAACCAGTGTAGGCAAGAACCAAGCATGAGTACCTTTCCTCTGAGATGAAGATGCATACCTGTGTTCTTAACTTAATGATCTCCTGATTCAACATCTCATTGGTTTTTCTCATATTATCTGCTATACCCCCAGGGAAATAGATACCAGAAGTAGAAGGCATAGGAGTGGCAGAGCGTGGAGGACTAGACCTCCTAGAGAAAGGAGACACCGACCTGGAGCTAATACCAGACGGAGCCTGAACTAGCTTTGGAGTAGACCTTCCTACATTACTCTGCACCGCATCTTTCAGCTGCATCAAAGAAGGCAGCTGAGAGTTGCGGCCAAAATTATCACTCTTCTTTCCTTGTTTAGCAGCTTTGCTATCCAACTGCTTGATCAAATCCATATTCGACGCACCAAACTTAGCTAATCTTATCTCAGACTTATCCAACCTATCCTTGTTCTCTCCCGAAAGACGAGGCACAACGCTGTTCCTCCTGTTCGTCGTCTCGCTTATCTCAGACGCTTTGCTCAGCTTAACATAACAAGAGTCGCACACGCGGTACAGTCTCCCCGCGCTTGGAGCCAACGCAGCTCTGAACGCTTTCTTGGAACTGCACGAGTGACAATGCACAAGTCCACAGTTGTAGCAGTTATGCCGTTTCCGCGTAAAACCAAAAGCTAGTCTACAGGATGAGCACTGAGACTGCTCAGCGCCAGAGACCCATTTGTGCAGACATATAGCTGCAGTGTAGTTTGATCCGCAAGCAACGTACTTAACGTGTCTGTCTCTCAAAGCTTCCACGAGAGTCGGTACTTTTCTATCCTCTAGATCACCGTGTCCTAGTCTCCCATTAGCTCCTTTCCCCCATGTGTAAACTTCGTTTCTAGACGTTAAGGCTGCAACGTGATACGCTCCGCAAGAGATCTCTTCAACGAACTCGCTCGCGAGCTTGTCCTCAACCAAACACGGTTGCTTCCCGTCTGTCTGTACATTCCCGAGCTGGCCGTAGACCGTACTCCCCATGGTAAATACCTGTCCAGACGTGGTTAAACCAACTGTTAAGCTATGTCCACACGCAATCTTGTGGAAGTTGTAATCAATTAAGGAAGGGACACACGTTGGTTTAAGCCTAGCTTCTTTATCACCGTGTCCTAGACGATTCTTATCTCCATCACCCCATGTGAAGAGCTTCCCAGATGACACAGAGCTCGAGTTTGATTGTGTGACAATGATCTCAACAACAGCAGCAGTGTGCCAAACACCGCAAGAAACTGCAATCGTTCTCAGACCTGATAAAGACTCAACTTCTCTCGGATACTGAACTGTCTCCTTGTCACCGTGTCCCAACACACCAAACGTTCCATCTCCAAACGTGAAAAGCCTCCCGTGCGATGTTATCAAAGCGGTGTGCCAAGGTCCACAAGTCACAGAAGCAACGTGGAGTCCTTCGAGAGGACCAGCGATTCTCTTCGGTATCCAGTGGCTAACATCAGATCCGTGCCCTAGAATCCCCAGTGTACCGTCACCCCAAGTATAGAGCTCTCCAGTTAGAGTAACAGCGCAAGTGTGGAACTCTCCACAAGCAACGAAGTCAACAGATGAAGTAGTAGTAGCTGCGAGAGACTCAACGAGACGTGGGTGGAAAACATCTTTACCAATCCCATGACCTAGTCTTCCTCCGGACTCTTCACCCCATGTGAAAACCTCGCCTTGCCTCGTCACAAACGCAGCGTGCCTTACACCGCACGCAATCTGATGAACGTCTAAGACAATGTTTGACTCTAATGGTTTCGGAACAAGAACATCCGTTCTAGTAGTTAGATAACTTGCGTTCTTATCAATCCCAACCTTGACGACATTGTCACATATAACCTCACCCCAAATGTACACATCCCCTAGAGCATCGGACTCATCTCCTCCAGAGCCGTGACTAGAACCGCTTTGTGCACTAGAGACGCTAACTCGGAAACCATCTGAACCAGATACCTTTGTCTGCATCATTTTGGTGTCCAATGCCACAACATGTGAAGGAACCTCTGGCTCAGGACTCTTGGGAGAAGGAACTGGATCGAAGTTAAAAGGAGTCCCAGGAGAGCTGTGACCCTGTGAAGCGCTCGCGGAACTGCTGCTTTGACTGCTAGATGTCACGTCTCTGCTGGCCTGGAGTATTATATCATATCAACATGATCAACCAAAGAGTCCACATCATAGACACACAAAGAGTGTTTGATTGAATACTTACATCAACTGAGATGTTTCCGCCGCTCCAGCCATCAATCTTTGAGCGACCGCCTTGTCCACCTGATATTAATGTTTTAAGACCTCCGATCCAAACTTCAGCCTCAACCTTGTCCTTACAGATCTATTAAGAAGTAAAACTGTTATGCCTGGAGTTATTATTACAAAGCGTTGCCGAAGTAATGTGTTCAGTTTCCAGTAATGACTAACCAAGTCAAGAGACTTCTTTTTTCCGTTGTACAAGAGAGAAAATGATAAGTAATCTTTCTCCGGGCGAAGATAGCGCTGGAAAACAGCCTATTGCAACATATTGAAGGGTCTATTAGAAATTATGCTTGGAATCCTTTTTATATAAAAAGGGTGTGAGAAAATGAAGAATGTCTTCTTACAGTTCTTTGGCCAGGTACAATTTTAGATACAGAAGCTAACTTAAGTCGCTTTTCACCACTACTTGATATCCAGATCAGAGATTTTTCATCCTGCACAAAACCAACACCAACGATGAATCAACTCTCCAATAAACGATAGCACAAAGACGAGTAGTTGGGGAGAAAGCAGCTCACGCTAGATAGTCTGAAAGGGTAAAACTTGGGCTTTCCTTTGCGACCATACTTCAAAAGTTGAGTTCCCTTCTTCAATGTATTCAATGCCTGCAAAATGGAAAAGAAGCTCGTAAGGACACAAGGAACTGGCTACAAGTAACATCCGACAGTAGATTTCTCTTGCATCACTAAGTAATCAGTTCCACTGGTCATTTTAGACAAAGATCCAAAACAGAACAACAATGTGATGTATTCAAATATAGCTTCCTGCCTCTCCATAAGCCTAAATGTTTCACTAGAGAACCAGATTCAATACACAAGTTAGGACAAGTTCCATCAATAAACCACAGGAAAAAAAAACACAAATAAACCCCTAAACTAAGCTGAGGATTAGGATCTCAAAAGAACAAAGTAACAGAGAGACATAAGATTTGCTACAACTATTACAACTTGAACAAACAAAACTCCAAATTTTTCAACTTTAAGCTTCATACGAGTACTAATCACCCTCTCCCCATCTCTAAACCTTAGTATTCACTAACATGATTTGAGCATTTCTACAGCATAGAACACAAAGTCATTCATAGTGAAGATAAGAAAGAGAAGGAGAGACGGACTTGTTCAAGGTTGTGGTCAGGAGCAGAAGCATTACTACTGTAGGACACAAGATCTGCCATTCAATGTGAAACAATCACCAGAACGCCACCACCCTCTTCTTCGATCCTCACCTCTCATCATCTATAAACAAAACCCCTAGCCGCCGTGGAAACCATCAATGTTATTACCCGTTAACCCACCCGGTTAAAGTTAAACCAGTTGCAAAACGTAAAGCTTAGAACTTTCGAGATGGGCACTGCCTTTTTCAGCTTAATTCAACCTTCCCAGATCTAACGAGACTTCTCCTAGATGGTAAAATACACGATCTTCAGAGTTTGACAAGTGCTGCTGCTTTAGTAAGCTTGTGAAAAGCTATCACCTTTTCCGGTGAAACAGAGGACGACCTAACAGGAGATGATAGTGGTGGTGAGAGAGGAGAAACCCGGCGGAGAAAAACGACGGAAAAGCAAAAGAGGAAGGAGGAGGAAGACAGGGAAGTCAGAGACAGCGATGACAAAGGAAGAGAGAGAACAGAGTCAAATACGAAAAATTATAAACATTTTTTTAATAAATAAAGGAAACTGTTTCTTTCTTGGAATATTAAATACTTTATTCTGTTTTTCTTTTATTTTTCTTTTTTTAATTTTATCAAACCTTCTTAAGATAATTTATCTTTTTTAATATTTAGAGAGGAGGAATCCCTATGAGATTTATTTCGAGGCTAATGAAGAACAAATAGAGGCGTTCCCCATGCATTAGTATTTTAGTTTTTTCGTCTAACAAGCATTAGCAATAGTATATATAGTTACCTTCGAGTAAATCAAATTATAACCTTATAAAGTATGTTTGCTTACATTTATCAAACAATTTTTGTTATTCAACTTATTCTTTGCGGCATTGGGAATAGGGTACATTGTATTGGTATCAATTTAGAGCTTACGAGACAACCCACAAGGTCAACTAACCGATTTTCTCTAATCCGTAGTGTTTTTTTTTTTTTTTTTCTTCTGATTATCTATCTGCAGCATTTGTTTATGAAAATTTGTGTTCGTTTAAAATGTGAATCACATATATACTTTGTTTTATTATTTACGTAGTATATATCTCCATTTGATGAAAAAAAGTAGTATATATCTCCATTTTCTACTTTTCTTTTTCTTCTTTAATCAAGTTAATACGTGTTTTTATCAAAAAAAAGAAGTTAATACGTAGGGCTTATTTGCCTAATAGCTATATTTTGAACATAAATTAGATCAATAGCAATGATTTTGACATAATGCAATGTCTGACATTTAGACCTCAAACTGTCCGGTTTTATCCCTGCCTTCAACAAGTTTCCAGTTGCAAGTGAAAAATAAATGAAGTTGTGTCTTTTGTGACGTACTTACTATGCGCATATCTCATACTTATTTACCACTTTAATTTTAACAATATACAGTCAAAATGGGGAAAAATAACAGATGTTCTAAGGTAAAAACAATATTCAAAATATGTAACATATATGAAGAACTGAAAGTTATAAAGTTCAAATTTCATATAACCAAAATAGTATAGGACAATCCTAGTAATGGAATAGTAATAACGAAATAGCATATTGCATTTATCCATCAATATCACTGACATATAACAATGGAAGAACGTGACTTTGTGTAACAGCCATTACGGTGTCGTATTTTTGCGCATTTTATCACCTACTGAGCTATCGTCAAAATAGTTTTCTGTTCCACAAAACTTCTCTAAGAATATATTTGGTGGCGTCAAATCTGGAGATGAGTTTATTGACTTTCCATAGTATGATATCGTGATACTATCTTTAATGGAATAGTAGAATTCATTTAGTATACTATTCCATGCCAAAACGAATAGAGATTCATGATATCATACTATGTTAACCCGCAAAGCAATTGTAAGCAATGATATTTCACAAGAATCCCAATTACTACACTAATCCTACCTCAGTCATACGACTTTCTAAATACTAAAACCCTAAATTCTAATCACTAAACCCTAAACCAAATATGAATCTTAACCCAAATTTCAAAATAAAAAAAAGTACATAATATTATGTAATATTAAATTATATAATATAGATATTAAACCTTATCTCAGTCCCACCTCAACTCTAAATACTAAACCCTAAATAATAATCAATAAACTCTCATCCAAATATATACCCTAAACTGAAATACAAACTCTAAACCCAAATAAAATGGAACAAAATAAATAACATAGTACATATTTGAAAAATTATGAAATATATATGATTGTATGGAAGAAGTTAATTCTGACCCCAACTATACCCTCTCACCTTCTAAATACTAAACCCTAAACTCTAATCATAAACTTTCACCCAAAAATATACCCTAAACCGAAATAAAAATCCTAAACCCAAATAAATAACATAATACATGTTTGTGAAATTATGCAATATATATGATTGCATGGAAACAGTTAATTCTGACCCCAACTACACCCCTCACTTTCTAAATACTAAAACCCTAAACTCTAATCACTAAACTTTAATCTAAATATGAACCCTAACCCAAATTTCAAAATCTAAAAAGTACTTAATATTATGTAATATTAAATTATACAATAAAGATAATAGTACATTTTTTACCGAATTTAAGAAAATTACAAACTATATTTCTAAATAAATAGAACATTTTTAATAACATAGAATACAATACAAAAACTCTTCATCATCTTCCACATGAGACAGAGATTTATGCCAAACATGACACGTACATGTTCTGGTATCCTCACGATTGTCACTTTTGGAATCCGAGAAGCCTCCCTTTTCCATCACTGACATATAACAATGGATGAATGTAAGTAAATTCAGAGAATTTAAGAGTAGCAAAGCAACTTACATAACAGAGAACGTGACCTTTTGTAACCGCTGTTACGGTGCCGTCTTTTTCGCGCCTTCTATCACCTACTGAGTCTTCATCAATGGTTTTATGTTCCACAAAACTTCTCCAAGAATATATTTGGTGGCGTTTTAATGGCTCAAATCTGGAGATGTGTTAATTGACTTTCCATAGCATGATATTGCGATACTATCTTTAATGGAATAGTATAATTCATTTAGTATACTACTCCATGCCAAAACGAATAGAAATTCACGATATCATACTATGTCAACCCGCAAAGCAATTGTAAGCAATGATATTTCACAAAAATCTCAATTACTACACTACGTCTTTCGTATCTCTGCTATAAACACAATTCAGATTTAAGAAAGTTTCAGAACAACTGGGGAGATTTCAATCCTAAATCAAATTGCCAAATTTCGATAACAGGGTCTTAATTCACTAACGGCAACGATGGTAGGACGATGGTGAAGAGTTAGCAACTATAATAACCTAATTCCCAGAATAGCCCCAAACATAAGGAAATAAGCAAAGACGAGAAGACAGTGAAGAGGATCGAAAGAAGAAAATCGAAAACTTACCCTACTTCCAAAGATCTGAGAAATCGACTTGGTGAAGAAAAGTCTGTTACTAATCGCCGCTGCAACTTAAACGATGACCAATGTCAGAGGATGACACAAGCAGAGAAAATTAGATGATTGGAATGAGACGACGAAGGAGAAAGGAAGCCACAAGTTATTTTTGATGGATTAATAATTAATTTGTTTAGTTTTTCTTAGCAGGTTACGCCGGTTGATGCTAGGGATATTATAGTATTAATATGTATATTTAACGGTGTGTATATATCTGTTAGGGAAAATGGCTACTTCATGTATTATGGTTTTTTTTCATGGCCACAGGGCCTAATTTCCCTAATACGTACGTGTTTATGCTATTTCTTTTATTTGTGTAATCGTTTATTATATTTTGAATGAAAAGTGTGTAATCCTTTAGAATTCATTGACAGAGTAAATAGTTTAGTGGTTATAAACGAATGCGAATCTGATTTGTTTGATAGCAATGCATAATTGCATAGGATCTAGCTAGCTCGTCTCGACATTGTAAAAGCAAATCGAAACCTTGGATTTTTATGATGCATGCCCAAGGATCAAGACACAAAGTTGTATTTCAATTTTCCATACAGAATTAATATAGACTATATAATATGCCTTTTATTATAATATCGCGACTTATGTATATTGAAATGTAAATGCATGCCATTTAGACAAAATAAAAACAGCATTGGAGTATTATATTATATAGAAAAAATCAACATCCGAATACTTTTCTCTGGTTGGGAAAATTGAGTACATTGAACAGGAGAATATATACGTATATAAATTGTCTTCTACAATCTTTGTGACTAGACCAATGACATGCATTATATACAGACGAACAATATTTTGGTTCATATAAATATGTGCAGATGTTGAAGTTAACTGGAACGTAAAATTTTCACTAAATAATCTTATTGCATATCACAAAAAGGGGGTAAATACTAATTAAGATCTTGAGGTATAATATAATCTGTATTTTAAGAGAAGTATATATTAAGAGTCAGTATAACGTTTTTGGTGGAAAATCATGGAAGCTATAATGTAAGAGGCGGGAATGCGACCACCTGATAGATCATTAGATAAATAAAAATAAAATGATGAGTAAGGCAAAAGCTTGAGAACAAATGCAAGTTTCGGTGAACAAATAAAAGAAAAGCTCCAAGAAAACATGGATAGCTCTACTTACTTTGTTGGTTGTTGTCGTGCATGGGCCCTCCTCTATTCGCCTATGATATCTCCACATTTCCTACTTTATAGTCATACACTTGTAATATGACAACATTGTTTTTATACACTTGGAGTATTTATATAAAAATATTTATTTTATTTTGTCGTTTATAAATAGGTACTTACATTGTCAACTAAATTAAGCGGCTTATTCACAGTTTATTCATGCTTTGATATTGCATTGTTATATCATCTCGATTTTTACATGGTATAAGGTAATGTATATAAAAATATTTAACAAAACTGATTTGACTAGTGCGTAAGTACATTTATCTTTTTCAACTATTTGTCTAATTTTTTTTAAAAACTAGAATCTAAAGTAGTGAAAATATAGGTGATCAGAAAGTGATTTAAAATCCAAAACACAAGAGCATATCATATAGTAATTGTAAAATTAACAAACAAGTATTTTGAGTTGAGTTTAAAAGAAAATAACGTTTCTCCAGTAGATCCATGGACCTATGGGAGTATGGGTCTTGAAAAAGCGGCATGAACATACTGAGAAAATGGACAAGAGCGCTACAAAAATCATAAATACTCAAAGAAAACATCAAAATGTCTTCTTGTTTACGCATAAACAAAGCACCTATGCACATTCAGATGCGACCATCTGTGAATCCGTGGGTTATTCACTTGAAATTACACACATTCACTCATCATATATAATATATCGTGTACTGTTTGCACCTAGAAATAAAACCTTTACTGAAATCAAGATCGTATGGGCCCACGAAAATCGAACTTTAGTAAATGGGCCGACGAATCGATAATTTATCGCCCCGTTAGACCAAGGCAAAAAGAGAGATCACTGGTACGGCTCAGGTCCAGAAAACGGGTCGGTCGTGGAGTGGAGGGCACGGATCTGTAAATTCCGGGTGAAGAATGGAATCAGAAACTGAAACCAAGGGAGGGACTGACACATCGGGAGACGATCCAGACCGACTGAGCTAAGGTTCTGTTGTGCGTTCAAACCAGACAGCATCGAACCTGTTCATTGAAACTAGGGTTTTTGTCTCTTTCGTGAACACAATAGCAGCAGCTTGATCGTCATTAACGTAAGAGGAAAGAAACACATGTGATAGTTATATATGGTCGTAGTAATGGGGGTGCCATGGATGGTTTTTTTTTTTTGTTCTGAACGGAACCTATCTACTCTTCACTTTCCCTAACCGATGTGTAGATATATTTCGACCTTTTGTAGGATATAGCCGAGTGAGAACTTGTGACCAAAGACAATGTTGTCTGCTTCAAAGCTAATCGCTTGGTCCAATTACTATATTACTTTGATAAATCCTACCAAAGGGTCATATATATTATGGCTAATGCAGGGGGATGGAGATCATATTGTTCCTTGCTTTGTTGATTTTACAAACCCTACATGAGCAGCTACTGCTATGAGAAATTTACAAGGAATATAATAAGCTTATCAAGTCTCTTATTCTTATTAAAACTATATTGTTTTCATTGTTCAATCTTCTTCTTTTTTTGTTGCAACAATCTTCTTATGTTGGTTTGTATCTAAATGAATACATAATGTGGTGGATCGATCTGGGTTCAGTTTCCAATAGCGGAACCCAGCACCGGATGCTTATAAAAATACTATGCTCTAGTAGAATGTACTTTAAATCACAACGACGTAAGAAAATTGCCCTGAACCATAACCTCTATGCAGCTATGCTTCTAAATCTCATGTTATTTAAATTCCAATACATTACACAGGCTATCGAATGGATGAAAGTGAGTTTGATTCCACGTTCTTACGTCTCCAGTTTTCAAGAAAACCAGGTTCAAGGCCGGAACAACGAGGAAGGAGGTGATAACTCGTGATAATTGCATTACGTACATCTCAACCAAATGGATATATATTTTCTCTGCGTCTGATAAATATAGGTGGGAGGAGACATCCTCCTTCAAGTAGAATTTTAACGAAACCGAACGTTACATTCACTTGTTTGTATGATTGTATCGTCGAAGCAACATAAGTCAAGAGGAACAAACATGGTGGAGAGTGTAGAATCTGAGGTGATAGAAACTTAAAAGATACTAGATTTTGACCCGCCTTCAAAAAGAGCGGGTATATTTTTTGTTGGAAAAATTATTTTACGTAATAAAAATTATGAATTTTGATAAATTATATATTATGACTTATTTTTTGTTATTTCAAATATGACTAAATTTTTGAAATATGATTTTATTTATTGAACCCGAAAATATACTTATTTTACAATGATTATTTTTTTTGATTTAAATCAAATATTTTATATCTTCAACACTCTTTATATTGAAAAATTTATTTGTGCGTTTCAAAATATTTTCTATAATTTTATTAAATTTAGTTTATGTGATTTAGTTTTTATTTTAAATGAAACTATCTTTTAAGAAGTTGAGATAATTCAGATCCGTATTATGATTTTGTTGATTTAATTATTTGTTATTTCAACTTGATTTTATTTTGATATTTCATTTAATAAATGCTTTCAAATAATTAATAACGTGAAAATTTTTTTGGAAAGATGTGACGTAAATATTGAAGAAACAAAAATTTTAAAAAGGCTAAAAACTGAATTATTAAATACTCTTTAATGTAATTGCAAAATAGTGACTTTTTATTGGTTGCAAATACTGCTGGCAAAAATGTAAATACAATATCTGTAATTGATAAAAATGAACAATAGATGTTCATGACTAAATGATTTTATAAGCTGATGAAAAGACTTTTAATTTAGTAAAATAATAATATTAAATGAAAATTAAGTGACAATAAATGTAACACATTTTTATTTAAGTTATTATTTTATTTATAAAAACATGATTTTGAATAATGTTTTTGGTTACGTTATTTACCACCGGTTGAGAATAAAATAACTTTTTTTACTAAATCAGACATTTACCATATATAAAACTTAGTTATTTACATTTTTTTATTTTATAATTGGCACAAAATATATATTGATTAACTAATAAATAAAAATTTGCACTATTATTATGGTAATATGATTAATGATGTGTATTATCGTTAAGGTAATATAATTAATAAAATTATTAAGCTAATCGAAATATGAAAATACAATTAATGTAATACTACTATTCATGTTTCCAAACAACTTTTAATTAGAATATTATACTTGTTTCCAAACATCTTCAAAATGTAGTTCAACTTTAATAATATAGATATATTTTTATAGCCTAATTTATAATAATATTACGTGAAGAGGATTTTCTAGAGCTAAATTATTCAATATTTGTTATGCATTATCCCTAAGTGTTAATTGTTTTACTCTTCTCCTTTCATTTCACATGTTGACTTGTATTGCTCACCATATTATATGGAGATGTGTTTGGGGGAGTGCTGTAGTCGGTGACGACTTTGTGATACTTGAGATAAGTTTTAGTGGATTATTTATTCCAATCATTTTGTGGTTCGAATTATGTAATGTTATCTTGTTACATTCCTTGTCTGAATGTGTAATCTTTATGTATCAAACAAAGAGACGTGATTGCTTTGGGAGTCATGTTTTGATCATAAATGTATGATTCAATGTTTCAATGCATTCAGAATCATTCATTCCTGTTAGTAAATAAATTTTAGCCAAAATAAATAAGATTTTCGGATCAAATTTACATGTATATGAAACTAAAGTTTCATGGTTATAAATTCTCTATAAAAAAAAAGTTCAACTTGCAATATGCACACTTAATTCTATAATAGTGATGCATGGACGACACTCAATCTCATAAAAAAACGCTAGCGATGAATGAATATTTTTTCAACGTGTTCATAAAATGCATGTGGTTAAAATATAGCATAAGATAAATGGAAAGTCCTTGATATACAAAAATTATTAGTTCCCTACTAAAAATAACGGTTTTAAATTATATCCGCAGCTCTACCATAATGTTCCATCACTCAACTTTTCATTTGACATCACATCACCTACAATAGCTGCATTTCTTTCACTATTTTTTTTCGGTTTAAACGACAAAAACGGTTTTATTTTGCTATTAATGAATTTCTAATAAAACAAAGAACAAGTAAGTTGAATTTTAGGCTATACGTAGAATGTTGTTTAGTTGTATAGTTCTGGAATAATTTTACGCAATTTCCAGCTATGATATCAATCTTTCGAAAACTTGGAGAAAATGGGATTTAATCAGGTAAGAACAAGTTATAAGATTAATCTATATAGTTGTATGAATAACAAAAGAAATATGTTGGGTCTTGGTCCAATATGCTCGGTAGTCAGTACCTAATAAATGTATACATGTAGTGCCTTTCAATATTTAAAGATCATGGTGTCATTTCTGAACTTAGTTAACAAATTTAAAGCTTACATAATACTAAAGGAGAAATGATATGTTTAGTAAACCGTTATGACAATATAATCATGAATGTAAAGGAGAAATCAATTAAAGCAGCACAAACTGGTTACAACATGCGCTAAATGTTAGAATTATTCACGATATCTGAATAATGTAGACTCTTTCAAGTTGCAAAAATCTTGCTACACGAAAACTAATGTCATCATGGCTAAGCCCATCCCTGCCTCCAATGCATTTTCTACTATATATTTGGTTTTGCTAGCTAATGCTTAATGTTAATTTTGTATTGCATGGTTGGCTTGGACTTTTGAATCAACCAAATGTTGGCATTTACTTAATTATTCTCGAATTGTGTTTTATGAACAAAACAGATATGAACTTAAGAAATTGCACACACGCCATTACCAATTTATATTTAATTTTGGAATGTACACAATATAATTATTGGCCTTGAGCAACTTGTGCAACTTTCTAACTGTTAAGTTTATTTTCTTAATGAATCAAATCTAGTAAAAACAAATATTTCAACAAATATTTCAACAAAGTTTATTTTGAATTAATTCATGTGTAATTTTTTAATTTGGACAGTTCCTTAGAAAGTTGTTTAAATATTTTTTTGTAGAAATATTCCATTATTTGAATTATTCTATAACAAACAAATCAAATAAATATTGCTATATTTTTCTACCCAAGGTGCATTGGGCTAGTGGTTTAGTGCTTGGAGTAGGTTCCATTGCACCCCTAGTTCGATTCCCATGGGGAGAGATGCTTTACGCCATGTTATCGGTATTAGCGCCGGCTGGTTCCGGGCCTGGGGGGATTATTTGGGCCGAAGGCCCGGACACCTCCTGGTTTACAAAAAAAAAAAAAAAAAAAAAAACAAATATTTCAACAAAAAACAGAACATTAGTGTTAGTAAGAATGACAAAATCTTTTGCATCTATGCTTTTCAAACGAACCACGTATGAATTTCAAAGGATAACTAATTTAGCTTAAACTTTGTTAAAGAGAATTTAGCTTTGACCAGCTTACGAACGACGGTGATTATATTAAAGCTTGTTTAGTGTCGATTTCTTTCATCATCAAAATTGTGAAAATTAGTTAAATAGCTTTTGAGCCTAACCAAACTAGTCGTCAACTTTTGAGACAACTATATAGAATGTTAAGTTGTTGATTTGTCTAAATCCTAATCCAGCTGGTTACTTACCCACTTGATAAAAGACCATTGTAATTTATTAACTTATTTTCAAGAAGAAAATTTGGCCTTGAGTTGGGTTATCTTCCACCTTCTATTTAACACCGGTTCGTGATAATGTTATTATACTTATTCTTATTTTGATAACATTATATATATATATATATATATATATATATATATATATAAATAATATTAAAAATAAGTCTTGAATTAATTCATGTGTGATTTTTTAATTTGGACAGTTCCTTAGAAAGTTGTTTAAATATTTTTTTGTAGAAATATTCCATTATTTGAATTATTCTATAACAAACAAATCAAATAAATATTGCTATATTTTTCTCAAATTTTATCTGAAAAAATCATACCTTCTTTACAATATAAAATATATTTCATTTTAATTAAAATAAACCTATTAAATATTTAATTAATTTTTTATTTGTTTAATATAAATGGAAATTTCATTTACTCTATTAAAATTGAGTCACTGTTTTTATCTACTATAGAGAAGTCTTAATAGGACCATTTCATTAATAATCAATGCTAGGTTCTAACAAATATTTCTTCCATTGTTTTAGGTGTTTGTTTAAACATATTTTATGAAGTTAAATACTATCTGTAAAACAAACAAATGGTATTTTTTGAAAAAAAAAAACCAATTTTCCTAAAAATATTGAAACCTGCTTATTTATTTTTTATATTATACTAAATTTCTAGATAATATCCTCCGCAACTCTCCTTATCGTGAAACCTGCTTATTTATTTTTTATATTATACTAAATTTTTAAATAACGTTTCCATAAATTGATAAAATCATAATTATAGCCAGAAAAATATATTTATTATTCTTTTTTTAACCATGCAAGAATTAAGATATTAGGGACACTGCAAATAGATATGGACTTAAATACTACCTTATTTAGAATACAACAGATACAATAGCAGCATCAACCTAAATAACCAAAAATTTAATCTTATAGTATAATTTCTATAATATTTTTTTGCCTATTTTGTAACTAAATAAAAAGGAAATATAAACCGCGTCAAAACGCGGGCGGGTTGAGCTCTAGTTTTGCTGTTAAACTAAACTTCTTAGTTAATTTCGTGTTTATTAGAAAATTAAATATATATTTAAATTTTAACTAAAATAAAATTCTTAAATATCTAATTAATTTTGTAATTATTACTAATCTCATGTATATTTTTTTACTAAATTTACGATTTTAATTTAATATAAGAATTTTCAGTTAAAATTTTGATCCTTAATCAATAAGAATTTTCAATTTAAAATTTTATATCATATGATTTAATATGTGCTATCACTGAAAATTTAAACCAAATAAATTAAGTTATTGCATGTGAACTATAAAATTGATGCGTTTTAAAATTTTATATGAACAATTTGTAATATGTTAAATATTATAGTCAACTATGTAAAACAAATAGTTAGATATATAAAATAAAAATAATCACCCGCACGGTTGTATGGATCGAGATCTACTATAAGTTAAGATACAATGTATATAAGTTATATCTCCCTCATTTAGTTGTTTACATCATTTCAAAAGTAAGTATATCAAACAAAAAAAGCAAGCATACTTCTTCAAATGCTAGTAAAATTTGATTTATTGAGTATGAATTGTTATATACAGTAGAACTTCTTAAACTAATAATGTTGGAACTTTAAAATTTATTAATTTATAAAGATATTAATTTACAATATTTTATTTTATTTTATTTTTATTTATAAAATAAGAAATTATTTTATTTTACCGCATAGAATTATTTAAAATTTTAAAATATGGCTTTATAGTGTTTTATTATCTTATTTAGTCTATATTTTTTATGTTTCGTAGAATTGTTATGTGGTTTTCGATATAATTTCACTAAATATTATCAAAATATATTGAAATATTAAGAAAAATAGAGGTATTTTCATTGTGAATATAAAACTAACGATATAATATTCAGTTTTTACTTATATAAAAAGTTATATAGATAGATTATTAACTTAAGATTTTAGTGGGACTATATATTTCATAGAAGATACTGGTTTGGAGAAATTACAAAATATGAATTTTAACCTCAAACCTATACCCAAACTTGAATAAAATGAAAAAGTAACCTAAAAGCTTTCTGAAATTATAGTCAGCCACTGTGACCAAACAAAAAAACAAAAGTTATTTTTATGAATATAACCCTAGTAAGTCTTCTGAGCTTCCTAAAGTCGTCCAACAACTTCCTTCGCGTAGTTGATCTTAAAAATAATTTATAAAAAATTGAAAAAATATATTGACAAGTGAAAAATTAAAATCATGTAATTATAAACAGTTTCAAGTGATGTAAATTAAAAATAATAAAATCGAATAGCTTTCAACAAAGATGAGTGAAAGTAGTTAATCATGATATTTTTTTTGTTTTAGGGTCTGACAACACATGTTGTAGTATTGTATGTATTGTTAGGATTATATTTTGGAAAGCTTGAATGTTTTTTTTGAAAAAGTAAAATTTTACTTATATGTGTTTATTTCAGTGTATAGTAAACATTTTTTTAAGTTTAAGTTAATTTTTTAAGTGCTTAGTTAGTTAACATGCAAAACTAACATGTTTAACTTAGAAGATTTCCACGAAAGTCGTCTTGAATAAGTCGTCTTGAATTTTATTTTTATAAAAGAAAGTCGGACGATTTACATGTAAGTCATCTAACAAAACACATTTTAAAAATCAATTGCATTTTAAAAATCAACTGTGGAGCTTTAGAGACTGAGCTCCATGTATTCTTCCTCTGCCCCTTTGCGAGGACAGTGTGGGAGGCCGTTCCCTACCTTCACAAGCCGACACTGGGAGCTATCAACTCAATCTCAGAGCTCCTGCATATGTGCCGAAAAATGATTTCTCTCCCTCCCCTGGGTCTCGGTGCTACTCCCATGTATCCTTGGATCTTATGGACCCTTTGGAATAACAGGAATAAACTGTTGTTTGACAACAAATTCTTCTCAGAAGAATCCTCTGTTTTAAAAGCAATTCAGGATGCCAAGGCATGGAAGGATGCTCAGTTTGTTGTTGAAAGGTCTATAGTACCACACTCTGTGGTCCCAAGTATCTATATACCGTCGGCTAACTCTTTTACTTGCTCGTCTTATTCGGATGCAGCTTGGGATGCCAATACAGGTAACTGCGGACTGGGATGGCAGCGTATGGACACATCAAAAGCTGTTGCAGAAACCTCCTCTTCTCACCGACGATTTGTGCCCTCAGCTCTGGTGGCTGAGGCCTTGGCAGTTAAGGCTGCACTACTGGCAGCTCTCTCCTCTCACGTCAGCAGTCTCCATGTGAACTCTGACGGTAAGAACCTCATTTTGCTCTTGAAGTCTCAGGATCAAGATGTTATTTTGAAGGGTGTTCTCCATGATATCAGAATCTTGGCGCTCTCCTTCTAATCCTCTCGTACTGTTTTATTCCGCGTTTAGCAAACAATGTAGCTGACTCCCTTGCGAAGTCAGCATTGAACTCTCTCATTTCTTCTGTATCTGCAACTTAATTTTCCAGTTTAATCAATTCCTTGTTCGGTAAAAAAAAATCAATTGCAAAACTAACATCTGCATTGACCAAACGAATTTCAGGTAAGTCGTATACAGCCATACGACTTACTTGGAAATCGTCTGGACAAACATATCCGGAAAAACTTGATTTCATAGTTTCAACCAGTGAGATAACTTGTTTAGCACACATAAGTCTTCTTCAAGCACCCAAAATCTCAAACAAAAGTAACCCACTAAAAATCGTAAGTTTCAATGGCTCTATGAACCATAAAAAAAATTGGAATCAAAATCTTGAGATTTTATGGATGAATTTGGAGACAAAGTGAAAGAGAAACTGTTTTTAGTTGAAAAGACTAGAGAAAGAATGAGTGATTCAATGATTAGGTGCATTAAAATCTTCAAATTGGTTATTCGTGGTGGTTGGTATATTAATGAGAATGACTATCTTGTAAATAAATGAAGATGGTGAGGTTGAGAGAGTAAAAATGTCATTTTCAAAAAAAATCTAGTGGTATTTTTGTGAATATTGTGAAACTTTTAGGGTAAACAGGGTAAAAACAATTTCAAAAAAAAACACGAATTTGTTTTTTGTTTGACTTTGAGTTTTGGGTCATAATTGCTAACTAGAGCTGGACTCGTCCGTCCGGACGGGTATTTATTTTCATTTTTATATAAATGAATATTATTTAAATATCTATCGATTTATATTTTTAAATATTTATCATATTTCTAAATTTTTATAAACACTACAATTGAATAGTTTATGTGCTGTAAAAATAGTGATCCATGTCCGTTTTAAAACTTTTGACAAATTAATATTGATCTATTGATAGATTTAATTGTAAAATCATGTCACTATATTAAAGTTAATTAATATTTGATAGAGTAAAGATATTTTGTTTAGGTTCTAAATTAAATGATTTGGTTTGTTGTGAAACCTTAAGAAAAATTGATTTGATTTTTTTCTTTTGAAAAAGGTTAACAACAATCGATTTGTGTAGTTGGTTGGAAGCGTAAACATAAATAAATATATATATATATATATATATATATATATATATATATATATATATATATATATATATATATATATATATATGTAGATTGGTAATATTTTACATAGATTAATGATTTACACTGATTTTTATACATATACATCTTAATGTTATATATGGGAAGAAGTTGTAAACTATACAGATAATATTAAGGTAAAAAATTTATTCATACGATAATTTTTGGGACTTATTGAGACCTAACTCTATGTAAGGTGAATGAACATTGGTTTAATAGAAAAGGGAAATTCAATTTTATTTTGAAATTATTTTAATACAGAATGGAAGTTATTTTTTTCGTAGGACAACAAATAATTTCGAAATTAATGTTCTAGATTTTTTTATGATAACAAATATACAATTTGGTTGTGCAAAAAAAAAAAATCGGAATTGATTTAATGCAGGAGAGGAGTTAAATTTTATTTTAGGAAAACACATTAACTAAACTGAAAAAGACATACATTAAAATATAAAACTTAATTAATAGTTTCAGTGGCATGTCATTTTAAATAACACTGAAAACGAATGAGCATTTTCTAAGTGTACTTCTATTTTAATAATAGAGATATCTCTAATGGTTTTAGCATATTTTCAGATAGCATGATGTCGATTCTCTAAAAATGTTTTGATAAAGTATAAGTATCACAACATTTTGATGAAAAATTGAAATAAAAGTATTTTCATTTCCTGGTAAATGGACTCATAGTTTACATTCTACCACACTAAAAATATGTTATTCTAATATTTTGATCCTCTTATCATTTTTTGAACAATCTCGGTCACTTTTTTGTGGTTCCTCTTATATCTCACGGAAATCTCTGCTATCTTTCTTCTCTCTTTTTAAGACATCGGAAATTTCTGTTATCTTTAGATTCAGTGTTCTATATATTAATTATAGTTTGATTTATTCGGAACATGTAGAACATGTCGATCAACGACTACCAAAATAATTGAAGGGGGAATAAAACAAATATAAAATTAAGCCCGACTGCGTCGTGAGAAAAAACCTCATATTTTTCTTTGTATTACATAGTCAACTACATATTATTGTTTTATTACATTGAAAATATGGCATTTACCATCAGATATAAAAGTTTTTAACAAACGAGTAATTGGAGAGCTATAAAAAGGGTGATAAGGGGAGAGATTAAGGACATCAAACACAAAGAGAAACACAACAAAATGGGATCCCCAATGGCCTCTCTGGCAGCAACTTTGCTTGTCTTAGCATTCTCTCTTGGTTTTGTATCAGAAACCACCGCAAATTACTACTACTCCTCTCCTCCGCCGGTCAAGCAGTACACTCCTCCGGTTTACAAATCACCGCCACCACCAGTATACCAGTCTCCTCCCTCTCCAGTTTACAACTCTCCACCACCAAAGAAGCATTATGGGTACAAATCACCACCACCACCGGTTTACCAATCTCCTCCTTCTCCGGTTTACCACTCTCCTCCACCACCAAAGAAGCACTACGAGTACAAGTCACCACCACCTCCGGTCTACCAATCTCCTCCTCCAGTTTACCACTCTCCTCCACCACCAAAGAAGCACTACGAGTACAAATCACCACCACCACCTGTTTACCAGTCTCCTCCTCCCCCGGTTTACCATTCTCCTCCACCACCTAAGAAGCACTATGAGTACAAATCACCACCACCTCCGGTCTACCAATCTCCTCCTCCTCCGGTTTACCACTCTCCTCCACCACCAAAGAAGCACTACGAGTACAAGTCACCACCACCTCCGGTCTACCAATCTCCTCCTCCTCCAGTTTACCACTCTCCTCCACCACCAAAGAAGCACTACGAGTACAAATCACCACCACCACCGGTCTACCAATCTCCCCCTCCTCCAGTGTACCACTCTCCACCACCACCAGTTTACAACTCTCCACCACCACCTGTCTACCAATCTCCCCCTCCTCCGGTGTACCACTCTCCACCACCACCGGTTTACCACTCTCCACCACCTCCGGTCTACCAGTCTCCCCCTCCTCCAGTGTACCACTCTCCACCACCACCGGTTTACAACTCTCCACCACCACCGGTCTACCAATCTCCCCCTCCTCCGGTGTACCACTCTCCACCACCACCGGTTTACAACTCTCCACCACCACCTGTCTACCAATCTCCCCCTCCTCCGGTGTACCACTCCCCACCACCACCGGTTTACCACTCTCCACCACCTCCGGTCTACCAATCTCCCCCTCCTCCAGTGTACCAGTCTCCACCACCACCGGTTTACAACTCTCCACCACCACCGGTTTACAACTCTCCACCACCACCTGTCTACCAATCTCCCCCTCCTCCTGTGTACCACTCCCCACCACCACCGGTTTACCACTCTCCACCACCACCGGTCTACCAATCTCCCCCTCCTCCGGTGTACCACTCTCCACCACCACCAGTTTACCAGTCTCCACCACCACCGGTCTACCAATCTCCCCCTCCTCCGGTTTACCAGTCTCCCCCACCTCCGGTTTACCACTCTCCTCCACCACCTAAGAAGCACTACGAGTACAAGTCACCACCCCCTCCAGTTTACCAGTCTCCTCCTCCTCCCGTTTACCACTCTCCTCCACCGCCAAAGAAGCACGACGAGTACAAATCACCACCACCACCGGTTCCCTACCTCTACAAATCTCCACCTCCTCCATACCACTACTAATTAATCGTCCTCATGGTAATTACCATTTCTCATACTTGCTTACAATATGGTAGACCTAAATCACATTATTCAATTGCTTATTTCATACGTTTACGTGTATTCTTGCAGGAGAAACTACACAAGGAAACAAAGAATATTTTGGTGATACAATAAAAGACACAAGATCACTAAGAGATAATTAAAAGAATATATGTTCTAAAGACAAAGTCTCCCATTTAAGTTGTTTTTCTTTTTCTTTTACCATAAATAAGTTGTTCTGATAAGCTTCGAATCTGCTTGTTAATGCATGCAAATGTCAAATGTTTGTAAGTTTCCTCTTATTTTTTTTCCCTATTCTTAAATTTTAAAGTTTGATTGTTTACTTGAATAAAATTGTAATTTTTTTTTTCATTTCCCATACTCTACTAAGTATCATTTGCTATACAAGTCTCTCCTGACCCCGTGTCTTCTTCTTGCTTCTTGAGAAATAAGTACTTTCTTTTGGTTAATACTAGACAAAACTTTAGTCTTCAGATTAACCAACACCAAATAAAATATTATCTATCTTACTATAACAGAAGTACAAATATGAAATATATTTTTCAACGTGTTCATAAAATGCATGTGGTTAAAATATAGCATAAGATAAATGGAAAAGTCCTTGATATACAAAAATTATTAGTCCTAAAAAATTCGGTTTTAAATTATCTCCACAGCTCTACTACCATAATAATGTTCAATCACTCAACTTTTCATTTGACATGCCACACATCACCTACAATAGCTGCATTTCTTTCACTATTTTTTTGGTTTCACCGGCAAAAAGAGTTTAGTTTTGCTATTAATGAATTTCAATAAAACAATGAACAAGTAAGTTAAATTTTAGGCTATACGTAGAATGTCGTTTAGTGGTAATGTTCTGGAATTAATGTTATGCAATTTCCAGCTATGATATCCATCTTTCGAAACTTGGAGACAATGGCATTTAGTCAGGCAAGAACAAGTTATAAGATTTATTATCTATGTAATTATATGAATAACAAAACTTTTTTTTGCCATAAAAAAAAAAAAAAAAAAAAAAAAAAAAAAAAAAACAAACTGTTGGGTCTTGCCGTCTTGGTCCAATATGTTCGGTAGTCTATACCTATTAAATGTATGCATGTAGTGCCTTTCAATATTAATTATCATGGAGTCATTTCTGAACTTGGTTAACAAATTTAAAGCTTACATAATACTAAAGGAGAAATGATATGTTTAGTAAACCACTATGACAATATAATCATGAATGTAAAGGAGAAATCAATTAAAGCAGCACAAACTTGTTACAACATGCGCTAAATGTTAGCATTATTCACGATATCTGAATAATGTAGACTCTTTCAAGTTGCAAAAATATTGCTACACGAGAGAGCTAATGTCATCATGGTTAATCCCATCCCTGCCTCCAATGCATTTTCTACTATATATTTGGTTTTGCTAGCTAATGCTTAATGTTAATTGTGTATTGCATGGTTGGCTTGGACTTTTGAATCAACCAAATGTTGGCATTTACTTAATTAATTTCTCGAATTGTGTTTTATGAACAAAACAAATATGAACTTAATAAATTGCACACACGCTATTAACAACTATTTATATTTAATTTTGGAATGTACACATAATATATATATTACAGCTTGTGCAACTTTCTAACTGTTAAGTTTAATTTTATAATGAATCAAATCTAGTAAAAACAAATATTTCAACAAAAACAGAAAATTAGTGTTAGTAAGAATGGCAAAATCTTTTGCATCTATGCTTTCAAACAAACCAAGTAACTTTTACATATACATTAGCTAATATTACCACGTATGAATAACAAAGGATAACTAATTTAGCTTAAACTTTGTTCAAAAGAATTTAACTTTGACCAGTTTACGAACGACGGTGATTATATTAAAGCTTGTTTAATGTCAATTTCTTTCATCATCAAATTAGTTAAATAGCTTTTGAGCCTAACCAAAGTAGTCGTCAACTTTTGAGACAAAACTATATAGAATGTAAAGTTGTTGATTGTCTAAATCCTAATCCATCTGGTTACTTATATACCCAGTTGATAAAAGATCATTATAATTTATAACTTATTTTCAAGAAGAAAATTGGCCTTGAGTTGGATTATCGTCCACCTTCTATTTAACACCGGGTCGTGATAATGTTATTATTCTTATTTTGATAACATTATATATAAGTTAAGATACAATGTATATACGTTTTATACTTATATCTCTCTCATTTAGTTGTTGACGTCATTTCAAAAGTAAGCAGATCAAACAAAAAAGCAACCATATATCTTTTTCAAATGCTAGTAAAATTTGATTTCTGAGTATGAATTGTTATATATACTGCCTTAATTTTAAACAAAACTTAGATTTCCTTATATGTTGACTAAGTATTAGTTAGAGTAAGAACCCAAGAGGTTATAAATTAATCGGAGTAATAACAAGAAACGTGTTGTGATTCGAAAAAAGAACGTGTGAAGCAAAAACCTAACCCTGAAAACAATACAGATAATAATCACCGGCACGACATGGAATCTAGTACACGACGGACCATCTTCTCAATCAATATTCTTTACCGCGTTTCTTCTTCTGCATCTTTTTTTTTTGCCTAATCGGAAATCAATGACAACCAAAACAAGAAAAAACATAAATATATTTGAACAATCTATTTATAAGTTACAGAAAACAAGAAATCTTGATTTATAAATATAAGTTTGAGACACTGACAAGATTACCACAAAAACATGTAACTGAAAAAAGAATTGCTATACTCCTTAAATATTTTAAATACAACAGTTTGGGTTCCTGATGAAATCAAAACATAGCATTACTCAATTTATTAATAAAAGATAAATAAAAGAAAGATTGAAAAACAAACAGTTGTCTGTAAAATATAGTTATTTAAGTAATTACTCCATTATAAATATTGAGAAAATGTATACCAATCTTATATTAATAATCTTTTGCTGATTAATAAATTTAGCATCACAAAGGTAAAAAATATTCCAACTAGAAGATAGTGGTTTTAGCATATTTTTCAGATAGCATGATGTCAATTCTCTAAAGATGTTTTGTTAAAGTATAAGTATCACAACATTTTGATGAAATATTGAAATAAAAGTATTTTCATTTCCTGGTAAATGGACTCATAGTTTACATTTTACCACACTCAAAATGTGTTATTTCTCATATTTTGATCTTCTTTTTATCATTTTTTGAACAATCTCTTATATATCACGGAAATCTCTGCTATCTTTTTTTTTTGAAAAAAAATCTCTGCTATCTTTCTTCTTTCTTTTCTTGACATCGGAAATTTCTGTTATCTTTAGATTCAGTGTTCTGTATATTAACTATAATTTGATTTATTCGGAACATGTAGAACATATCGATAAACGACTACCAAAATAATTGAAGGGGGAATAAAAGAAATAGTAAAAGCCCGAGTGCCCGACTGCGTCGTGAGACCAAACCTCATATTTTTCTTTGTATTTACATAGTCAACTATTATTGTTTTATAACATTTAAAAATATGGCATTTACCATCAGATATAAAAGTTTTTAACAAACGAGTAATTGGAGAGCTATAAAAAGGGTGATAAGGGGAGAGATTAAGGACATCAAACACAAAGAGAAACACAACAAAATGGGATCCCCAATGGCCTCTCTGGCAGCAACTTTGCTTGTCTTAGCATTCTCTCTTGGTTTTGTATCAGAAACCACCGCAAATTACTACTACTCCTCTCCTCCGCCGGTCAAGCAGTACACTCCTCCGGTTTACAAATCACCGCCACCACCAGTATACCAGTCTCCTCCCTCTCCAGTTTACAACTCTCCACCACCAAAGAAGCATTATGGGTACAAATCACCACCACCACCGGTTTACCAATCTCCTCCTTCTCCGGTTTACCACTCTCCTCCACCACCAAAGAAGCACTACGAGTACAAGTCACCACCACCTCCGGTCTACCAATCTCCTCCTCCAGTTTACCACTCTCCTCCACCACCAAAGAAGCACTACGAGTACAAATCACCACCACCACCTGTTTACCAGTCTCCTCCTCCCCCGGTTTACCATTCTCCTCCACCACCTAAGAAGCACTATGAGTACAAATCACCACCACCTCCGGTCTACCAATCTCCTCCTCCTCCGGTTTACCACTCTCCTCCACCACCAAAGAAGCACTACGAGTACAAGTCACCACCACCTCCGGTCTACCAATCTCCTCCTCCTCCAGTTTACCACTCTCCTCCACCACCAAAGAAGCACTACGAGTACAAATCACCACCACCACCGGTCTACCAATCTCCCCCTCCTCCAGTGTACCACTCTCCACCACCACCAGTTTACAACTCTCCACCACCACCTGTCTACCAATCTCCCCCTCCTCCGGTGTACCACTCTCCACCACCACCGGTTTACCACTCTCCACCACCTCCGGTCTACCAGTCTCCCCCTCCTCCAGTGTACCACTCTCCACCACCACCGGTTTACAACTCTCCACCACCACCGGTCTACCAATCTCCCCCTCCTCCGGTGTACCACTCTCCACCACCACCGGTTTACAACTCTCCACCACCACCTGTCTACCAATCTCCCCCTCCTCCGGTGTACCACTCCCCACCACCACCGGTTTACCACTCTCCACCACCTCCGGTCTACCAATCTCCCCCTCCTCCAGTGTACCAGTCTCCACCACCACCGGTTTACAACTCTCCACCACCACCGGTTTACAACTCTCCACCACCACCTGTCTACCAATCTCCCCCTCCTCCTGTGTACCACTCCCCACCACCACCGGTTTACCACTCTCCACCACCACCGGTCTACCAATCTCCCCCTCCTCCGGTGTACCACTCTCCACCACCACCAGTTTACCAGTCTCCACCACCACCGGTCTACCAATCTCCCCCTCCTCCGGTTTACCAGTCTCCCCCACCTCCGGTTTACCACTCTCCTCCACCACCTAAGAAGCACTACGAGTACAAGTCACCACCCCCTCCAGTTTACCAGTCTCCTCCTCCTCCCGTTTACCACTCTCCTCCACCGCCAAAGAAGCACGACGAGTACAAATCACCACCACCACCGGTTCCCTACCTCTACAAATCTCCACCTCCTCCATACCACTACTAATTAATCGTCCTCATGGTAATTACCATTTCTCATACTTGCTTACAATATGGTAGACCTAAATCACATTATTCAATTGCTTATTTCATACGTTTACGTGTATTCTTGCAGGAGAAACTACACAAGGAAACAAAGAATATTTTGGTGATACAATAAAAGACACAAGATCACTAAGAGATAATTAAAAGAATATATGTTCTAAAGACAAAGTCTCCCATTTAAGTTGTTTTTCTTTTTCTTTTACCATAAATAAGTTGTTCTGATAAGCTTCGAATCTGCTTGTTAATGCATGCAAATGTCAAATGTTTGTAAGTTTCCTCTTATTTTTTTTCCCTATTCTTAAATTTTAAAGTTTGATTGTTTACTTGAATAAAATTGTAATTTTTTTTTTCATTTCCCATACTCTACTAAGTATCATTTGCTATACAAGTCTCTCCTGACCCCGTGTCTTCTTCTTGCTTCTTGAGAAATAAGTACTTTCTTTTGGTTAATACTAGACAAAACTTTAGTCTTCAGATTAACCAACACCAAATAAAATATTATCTATCTTACTATAACAGAAGTACAAATATGAAATATATTTTTCAACGTGTTCATAAAATGCATGTGGTTAAAATATAGCATAAGATAAATGGAAAAGTCCTTGATATACAAAAATTATTAGTCCTAAAAAATTCGGTTTTAAATTATCTCCACAGCTCTACTACCATAATAATGTTCAATCACTCAACTTTTCATTTGACATGCCACACATCACCTACAATAGCTGCATTTCTTTCACTATTTTTTTGGTTTCACCGGCAAAAAGAGTTTAGTTTTGCTATTAATGAATTTCAATAAAACAATGAACAAGTAAGTTAAATTTTAGGCTATACGTAGAATGTCGTTTAGTGGTAATGTTCTGGAATTAATGTTATGCAATTTCCAGCTATGATATCCATCTTTCGAAACTTGGAGACAATGGCATTTAGTCAGGCAAGAACAAGTTATAAGATTTATTATCTATGTAATTATATGAATAACAAAACTTTTTTTTGCCATAAAAAAAAAAAAAAAAAAAAAAAAAAAAAAAAAACAAACTGTTGGGTCTTGCCGTCTTGGTCCAATATGTTCGGTAGTCTATACCTATTAAATGTATGCATGTAGTGCCTTTCAATATTAATTATCATGGAGTCATTTCTGAACTTGGTTAACAAATTTAAAGCTTACATAATACTAAAGGAGAAATGATATGTTTAGTAAACCACTATGACAATATAATCATGAATGTAAAGGAGAAATCAATTAAAGCAGCACAAACTTGTTACAACATGCGCTAAATGTTAGCATTATTCACGATATCTGAATAATGTAGACTCTTTCAAGTTGCAAAAATATTGCTACACGAGAGAGCTAATGTCATCATGGTTAATCCCATCCCTGCCTCCAATGCATTTTCTACTATATATTTGGTTTTGCTAGCTAATGCTTAATGTTAATTGTGTATTGCATGGTTGGCTTGGACTTTTGAATCAACCAAATGTTGGCATTTACTTAATTAATTTCTCGAATTGTGTTTTATGAACAAAACAAATATGAACTTAATAAATTGCACACACGCTATTAACAACTATTTATATTTAATTTTGGAATGTACACATAATATATATATTACAGCTTGTGCAACTTTCTAACTGTTAAGTTTAATTTTATAATGAATCAAATCTAGTAAAAACAAATATTTCAACAAAAACAGAAAATTAGTGTTAGTAAGAATGGCAAAATCTTTTGCATCTATGCTTTCAAACAAACCAAGTAACTTTTACATATACATTAGCTAATATTACCACGTATGAATAACAAAGGATAACTAATTTAGCTTAAACTTTGTTCAAAAGAATTTAACTTTGACCAGTTTACGAACGACGGTGATTATATTAAAGCTTGTTTAATGTCAATTTCTTTCATCATCAAATTAGTTAAATAGCTTTTGAGCCTAACCAAAGTAGTCGTCAACTTTTGAGACAAAACTATATAGAATGTAAAGTTGTTGATTGTCTAAATCCTAATCCATCTGGTTACTTATATACCCAGTTGATAAAAGATCATTATAATTTATAACTTATTTTCAAGAAGAAAATTGGCCTTGAGTTGGATTATCGTCCACCTTCTATTTAACACCGGGTCGTGATAATGTTATTATTCTTATTTTGATAACATTATATATAAGTTAAGATACAATGTATATACGTTTTATACTTATATCTCTCTCATTTAGTTGTTGACGTCATTTCAAAAGTAAGCAGATCAAACAAAAAAGCAACCATATATCTTTTTCAAATGCTAGTAAAATTTGATTTCTGAGTATGAATTGTTATATATACTGCCTTAATTTTAAACAAAACTTAGATTTCCTTATATGTTGACTAAGTATTAGTTAGAGTAAGAACCCAAGAGGTTATAAATTAATCGGAGTAATAACAAGAAACGTGTTGTGATTCGAAAAAAGAACGTGTGAAGCAAAAACCTAACCCTGAAAACAATACAGATAATAATCACCGGCACGACATGGAATCTAGTACACGACGGACCATCTTCTCAATCAATATTCTTTACCGCGTTTCTTCTTCTGCATCTTTTTTTTTTGCCTAATCGGAAATCAATGACAACCAAAACAAGAAAAAACATAAATATATTTGAACAATCTATTTATAAGTTACAGAAAACAAGAAATCTTGATTTATAAATATAAGTTTGAGACACTGACAAGATTACCACAAAAACATGTAACTGAAAAAAGAATTGCTATACTCCTTAAATATTTTAAATACAACAGTTTGGGTTCCTGATGAAATCAAAACATAGCATTACTCAATTTATTAATAAAAGATAAATAAAAGAAAGATTGAAAAACAAACAGTTGTCTGTAAAATATAGTTATTTAAGTAATTACTCCATTATAAATATTGAGAAAATGTATACCAATCTTATATTAATAATCTTTTGCTGATTAATAAATTTAGCATCACAAAGGTAAAAAATATTCCAACTAGAAGATAGTGGTTTTAGCATATTTTTCAGATAGCATGATGTCAATTCTCTAAAGATGTTTTGTTAAAGTATAAGTATCACAACATTTTGATGAAATATTGAAATAAAAGTATTTTCATTTCCTGGTAAATGGACTCATAGTTTACATTTTACCACACTCAAAATGTGTTATTTCTCATATTTTGATCTTCTTTTTATCATTTTTTGAACAATCTCTTATATATCACGGAAATCTCTGCTATCTTTTTTTTTTGAAAAAAAATCTCTGCTATCTTTCTTCTTTCTTTTCTTGACATCGGAAATTTCTGTTATCTTTAGATTCAGTGTTCTGTATATTAACTATAATTTGATTTATTCGGAACATGTAGAACATATCGATAAACGACTACCAAAATAATTGAAGGGGGAATAAAAGAAATAGTAAAAGCCCGAGTGCCCGACTGCGTCGTGAGACCAAACCTCATATTTTTCTTTGTATTTACATAGTCAACTATTATTGTTTTATAACATTTAAAAATATGGCATTTACCATCAGATATAAAAGTTTTTAACAAACGAGTAATTGGAGAGCTATAAAAAGGGTGATAAGGGGAGAGATTAAGGACATCAAACACAAAGAGAAACACAACAAAATGGGATCCCCAATGGCCTCTCTGGCAGCAACTTTGCTTGTCTTAGCATTCTCTCTTGGTTTTGTATCAGAAACCACCGCAAATTACTACTACTCCTCTCCTCCGCCGGTCAAGCAGTACACTCCTCCGGTTTACAAATCACCGCCACCACCAGTATACCAGTCTCCTCCCTCTCCAGTTTACAACTCTCCACCACCAAAGAAGCATTATGGGTACAAATCACCACCACCACCGGTTTACCAATCTCCTCCTTCTCCGGTTTACCACTCTCCTCCACCACCAAAGAAGCACTACGAGTACAAGTCACCACCACCTCCGGTCTACCAATCTCCTCCTCCAGTTTACCACTCTCCTCCACCACCAAAGAAGCACTACGAGTACAAATCACCACCACCACCTGTTTACCAGTCTCCTCCTCCCCCGGTTTACCATTCTCCTCCACCACCTAAGAAGCACTATGAGTACAAATCACCACCACCTCCGGTCTACCAATCTCCTCCTCCTCCGGTTTACCACTCTCCTCCACCACCAAAGAAGCACTACGAGTACAAGTCACCACCACCTCCGGTCTACCAATCTCCTCCTCCTCCAGTTTACCACTCTCCTCCACCACCAAAGAAGCACTACGAGTACAAATCACCACCACCACCGGTCTACCAATCTCCCCCTCCTCCAGTGTACCACTCTCCACCACCACCAGTTTACAACTCTCCACCACCACCTGTCTACCAATCTCCCCCTCCTCCGGTGTACCACTCTCCACCACCACCGGTTTACCACTCTCCACCACCTCCGGTCTACCAGTCTCCCCCTCCTCCAGTGTACCACTCTCCACCACCACCGGTTTACAACTCTCCACCACCACCGGTCTACCAATCTCCCCCTCCTCCGGTGTACCACTCTCCACCACCACCGGTTTACAACTCTCCACCACCACCTGTCTACCAATCTCCCCCTCCTCCGGTGTACCACTCCCCACCACCACCGGTTTACCACTCTCCACCACCTCCGGTCTACCAATCTCCCCCTCCTCCAGTGTACCAGTCTCCACCACCACCGGTTTACAACTCTCCACCACCACCTGTCTACCAATCTCCCCCTCCTCCTGTGTACCACTCCCCACCACCACCGGTTTACCACTCTCCACCACCACCGGTCTACCAATCTCCCCCTCCTCCGGTGTACCACTCTCCACCACCACCAGTTTACCAGTCTCCACCACCACCGGTCTACCAATCTCCCCCTCCTCCGGTTTACCAGTCTCCCCCACCTCCGGTTTACCACTCTCCTCCACCACCTAAGAAGCACTACGAGTACAAGTCACCACCCCCTCCAGTTTACCAGTCTCCTCCTCCTCCCGTTTACCACTCTCCTCCACCGCCAAAGAAGCACGACGAGTACAAATCACCACCACCACCGGTTCCCTACCTCTACAAATCTCCACCTCCTCCATACCACTACTAATTAATCGTCCTCATGGTAATTACCATTTCTCATACTTGCTTACAATATGGTAGACCTAAATCACATTATTCAATTGCTTATTTCATACGTTTACGTGTATTCTTGCAGGAGAAACTACACAAGGAAACAAAGAATATTTTGGTGATACAATAAAAGACACAAGATCACTAAGAGATAATTAAAAGAATATATGTTCTAAAGACAAAGTCTCCCATTTAAGTTGTTTTTCTTTTTCTTTTACCATAAATAAGTTGTTCTGATAAGCTTCGAATCTGCTTGTTAATGCATGCAAATGTCAAATGTTTGTAAGTTTCCTCTTATTTTTTTTCCCTATTCTTAAATTTTAAAGTTTGATTGTTTACTTGAATAAAATTGTAATTTTTTTTTTTCATTTCCCATACTCTACTAAGTATCATTTGCTATACAAGTCTCTCCTGACCCCGTGTCTTCTTCTTGCTTCTTGAGAAATAAGTACTTTCTTTTGGTTAATACTAGACAAAACTTTAGTCTTCAGATTAACCAACACCAAATAAAATATTATCTATCTTACTATAACAGAAGTACAAATATGAAATATATTTTTCAACGTGTTCATAAAATGCATGTGGTTAAAATATAGCATAAGATAAATGGAAAAGTCCTTGATATACAAAAATTATTAGTCCTAAAAAATTCGGTTTTAAATTATCTCCACAGCTCTACTACCATAATAATGTTCAATCACTCAACTTTTCATTTGACATGCCACACATCACCTACAATAGCTGCATTTCTTTCACTATTTTTTTGGTTTCACCGGCAAAAAGAGTTTAGTTTTGCTATTAATGAATTTCAATAAAACAATGAACAAGTAAGTTAAATTTTAGGCTATACGTAGAATGTCGTTTAGTGGTAATGTTCTGGAATTAATTTATGCAATTTCCAGCTATGATATCCATCTTTCGAAACTTGGAGACAATGGCATTTAGTCAGGCAAGAACAAGTTATAAGATTTATTATCTATGTAATTATATGAATAACAAAACTTTTTTTTGCCATAAAAAAAATAAAAAAAAAAAAAAAAAAAAAACAAACTGTTGGGTCTTGCCGTCTTGGTCCAATATGTTCGGTAGTCTATACCTATTAAATGTATGCATGTAGTGCCTTTCAATATTAATTATCATGGAGTCATTTCTGAACTTGGTTAACAAATTTAAAGCTTACATAATACTAAAGGAGAAATGATATGTTTAGTAAACCACTATGACAATATAATCATGAATGTAAAGGAGAAATCAATTAAAGCAGCACAAACTTGTTACAACATGCGCTAAATGTTAGCATTATTCACGATATCTGAATAATGTAGACTCTTTCAAGTTGCAAAAATATTGCTACACGAGAGAGCTAATGTCATCATGGTTAATCCCATCCCTGCCTCCAATGCATTTTCTACTATATATTTGGTTTTGCTAGCTAATGCTTAATGTTAATTGTGTATTGCATGGTTGGCTTGGACTTTTGAATCAACCAAATGTTGGCATTTACTTAATTAATTTCTCGAATTGTGTTTTATGAACAAAACAAATATGAACTTAATAAATTGCACACACGCTATTAACAACTATTTATATTTAATTTTGGAATGTACACATAATATATATATTACAGCTTGTGCAACTTTCTAACTGTTAAGTTTAATTTTATAATGAATCAAATCTAGTAAAAACAAATATTTCAACAAAAACAGAAAATTAGTGTTAGTAAGAATGGCAAAATCTTTTGCATCTATGCTTTCAAACAAACCAAGTAACTTTTACATATACATTAGCTAATATTACCACGTATGAATAACAAAGGATAACTAATTTAGCTTAAACTTTGTTCAAAAGAATTTAACTTTGACCAGTTTACGAACGACGGTGATTATATTAAAGCTTGTTTAATGTCAATTTCTTTCATCATCAAATTAGTTAAATAGCTTTTGAGCCTAACCAAAGTAGTCGTCAACTTTTGAGACAAAACTATATAGAATGTAAAGTTGTTGATTGTCTAAATCCTAATCCATCTGGTTACTTATATACCCAGTTGATAAAAGATCATTATAATTTATAACTTATTTTCAAGAAGAAAATTGGCCTTGAGTTGGATTATCGTCCACCTTCTATTTAACACCGGGTCGTGATAATGTTATTATTCTTATTTTGATAACATTATATATAAGTTAAGATACAATGTATATACGTTTTATACTTATATCTCTCTCATTTAGTTGTTGACGTCATTTCAAAAGTAAGCAGATCAAACAAAAAAGCAACCATATATCTTTTTCAAATGCTAGTAAAATTTGATTTCTGAGTATGAATTGTTATATATACTGCCTTAATTTTAAACAAAACTTAGATTTCCTTATATGTTGACTAAGTATTAGTTAGAGTAAGAACCCAAGAGGTTATAAATTAATCGGAGTAATAACAAGAAACGTGTTGTGATTCGAAAAAAGAACGTGTGAAGCAAAAACCTAACCCTGAAAACAATACAGATAATAATCACCGGCACGACATGGAATCTAGTACACGACGGACCATCTTCTCAATCAATATTCTTTACCGCGTTTCTTCTTCTGCATCTTTTTTTTTTTGCCTAATCGGAAATCAATGACAACCAAAACAAGAAAAAACATAAATATATTTGAACAATCTATTTATAAGTTACAGAAAACAAGAAATCTTGATTTATAAATATAAGTTTGAGACACTGACAAGATTACCACAAAAACATGTAACTGAAAAAAGAATTGCTATACTCCTTAAATATTTTAAATACAACAGTTTGGGTTCCTGATGAAATCAAAACATAGCATTACTCAATTTATTAATAAAAGATAAATAAAAGAAAGATTGAAAAACAAACAGTTGTCTGTAAAATATAGTTATTTAAGTAATTACTCCATTATAAATATTGAGAAAATGTATACCAATCTTATATTAATAATCTTTTGCTGATTAATAAATTTAGCATCACAAAGGTAAAAAATATTCCAACTAGAAGATAGTGGTTTTAGCATATTTTTCAGATAGCATGATGTCAATTCTCTAAAGATGTTTTGTTAAAGTATAAGTATCACAACATTTTGATGAAATATTGAAATAAAAGTATTTTCATTTCCTGGTAAATGGACTCATAGTTTACATTTTACCACACTCAAAATGTGTTATTTCTCATATTTTGATCTTCTTTTTATCATTTTTTGAACAATCTCTTATATATCACGGAAATCTCTGCTATCTTTTTTTTTTTGAAAAAAAATCTCTGCTATCTTTCTTCTTTCTTTTCTTGACATCGGAAATTTCTGTTATCTTTAGATTCAGTGTTCTGTATATTAACTATAATTTGATTTATTCGGAACATGTAGAACATATCGATAAACGACTACCAAAATAATTGAAGGGGGAATAAAAGAAATAGTAAAAGCCCGAGTGCCCGACTGCGTCGTGAGACCAAACCTCATATTTTTCTTTGTATTTACATAGTCAACTATTATTGTTTTATAACATTTAAAAATATGGCATTTACCATCAGATATAAAAGTTTTTAACAAACGAGTAATTGGAGAGCTATAAAAAGGGTGATAAGGGGAGAGATTAAGGACATCAAACACAAAGAGAAACACAACAAAATGGGATCCCCAATGGCCTCTCTGGCAGCAACTTTGCTTGTCTTAGCATTCTCTCTTGGTTTTGTATCAGAAACCACCGCAAATTACTACTACTCCTCTCCTCCGCCGGTCAAGCAGTACACTCCTCCGGTTTACAAATCACCGCCACCACCAGTATACCAGTCTCCTCCCTCTCCAGTTTACAACTCTCCACCACCAAAGAAGCATTATGGGTACAAATCACCACCACCACCGGTTTACCAATCTCCTCCTTCTCCGGTTTACCACTCTCCTCCACCACCAAAGAAGCACTACGAGTACAAGTCACCACCACCTCCGGTCTACCAATCTCCTCCTCCAGTTTACCACTCTCCTCCACCACCAAAGAAGCACTACGAGTACAAATCACCACCACCACCTGTTTACCAGTCTCCTCCTCCCCCGGTTTACCATTCTCCTCCACCACCTAAGAAGCACTATGAGTACAAATCACCACCACCTCCGGTCTACCAATCTCCTCCTCCTCCGGTTTACCACTCTCCTCCACCACCAAAGAAGCACTACGAGTACAAGTCACCACCACCTCCGGTCTACCAATCTCCTCCTCCTCCAGTTTACCACTCTCCTCCACCACCAAAGAAGCACTACGAGTACAAATCACCACCACCACCGGTCTACCAATCTCCCCCTCCTCCAGTGTACCACTCTCCACCACCACCAGTTTACAACTCTCCACCACCACCTGTCTACCAATCTCCCCCTCCTCCGGTGTACCACTCTCCACCACCACCGGTTTACCACTCTCCACCACCTCCGGTCTACCAGTCTCCCCCTCCTCCAGTGTACCACTCTCCACCACCACCGGTTTACAACTCTCCACCACCACCGGTCTACCAATCTCCCCCTCCTCCGGTGTACCACTCTCCACCACCACCGGTTTACAACTCTCCACCACCACCTGTCTACCAATCTCCCCCTCCTCCGGTGTACCACTCCCCACCACCACCGGTTTACCACTCTCCACCACCTCCGGTCTACCAATCTCCCCCTCCTCCAGTGTACCAGTCTCCACCACCACCGGTTTACAACTCTCCACCACCACCGGTTTACAACTCTCCACCACCACCTGTCTACCAATCTCCCCCTCCTCCTGTGTACCACTCCCCACCACCACCGGTTTACCACTCTCCACCACCACCGGTCTACCAATCTCCCCCTCCTCCGGTGTACCACTCTCCACCACCACCAGTTTACCAGTCTCCACCACCACCGGTCTACCAATCTCCCCCTCCTCCGGTTTACCAGTCTCCCCCACCTCCGGTTTACCACTCTCCTCCACCACCTAAGAAGCACTACGAGTACAAGTCACCACCCCCTCCAGTTTACCAGTCTCCTCCTCCTCCCGTTTACCACTCTCCTCCACCGCCAAAGAAGCACGACGAGTACAAATCACCACCACCACCGGTTCCCTACCTCTACAAATCTCCACCTCCTCCATACCACTACTAATTAATCGTCCTCATGGTAATTACCATTTCTCATACTTGCTTACAATATGGTAGACCTAAATCACATTATTCAATTGCTTATTTCATACGTTTACGTGTATTCTTGCAGGAGAAACTACACAAGGAAACAAAGAATATTTTGGTGATACAATAAAAGACACAAGATCACTAAGAGATAATTAAAAGAATATATGTTCTAAAGACAAAGTCTCCCATTTAAGTTGTTTTTCTTTTTCTTTTACCATAAATAAGTTGTTCTGATAAGCTTCGAATCTGCTTGTTAATGCATGCAAATGTCAAATGTTTGTAAGTTTCCTCTTATTTTTTTTCCCTATTCTTAAATTTTAAAGTTTGATTGTTTACTTGAATAAAATTGTAATTTTTTTTTTCATTTCCTATACTCTACTAAGTATCATTTGCTATACAAGTCTCTCCTGACCCCGTGCTTCTTCTTGCTTCTTGAGAAATAAGTACTTTCTTTTGGTTAATACTAGACAAAACTTTAGTCTTCAGATTAACCAACACCAAATAAAATATTATCTATCTTACTATAACAGAAGTACAAATATGAAATATATTTTTCAACGTGTTCATAAAATGCATGTGGTTAAAATATAGCATAAGATAAATGGAAAAGTCCTTGATATACAAAAATTATTAGTCCTAAAAAATCGGTTTTAAATTATCTCCACAGCTCTACTACCATAATAATGTTCAATCACTCAACTTTTCATTTGACATGCCACACATCACCTACAATAGCTGCATTTCTTTCACTATTTTTTTTGGTTTCAGCGGCAAAAAGGGTTTAATTTTGCTATTAATGAATTTCAATAAAACAATGAACAAGTAAGTTAAATTTTAGGCTATACGTAGAATGTCGTTTAGTGGTAGTGTTCTGGAATTAATTTTATGCAATTACCCTTATAATAATCTTTTCTATCATTTTAATGCCACCAAGTATTACATAATTTTAATTTCAGCATTTGTTTACTTTTATCAATTAAAATAACTATAAAACACAGCTAAATCGATACTCATTCTGATGTCTTATGTGATGGTTCGTTTGGGACCGGAAGACACAACGATACTCATTCCGATGAGAATCGAGGTTATGGAGCACTCAACATGCCCGTTGAAGATGAAGGACGGTGTAATCTCTTTAAGAGTTTATTCGTGTGTACTTTGAGTTTTCGTTCGACTTATTATCAGACTTGTCAAAGCTTGTGTATCTATCTTTCTATTGCATTGTATTGAATGTATCCAGTAGGATCGCATCTCCACTTTCGGATGTTTTTTTTTGGGTAAAATAAAACAAGATTAATTCCACTTTTGGATGTTGCTTTTATCTTTGTAATCGTCTAAGATTTGTGAATGAAATATGTTCTATTCAAAAAAAAGAAAAAAATATAGCTAAATTGTTTTCAAACTGATTAATAATATTAAACTATTCAAAGCCTAAACTACCATACTTAAGCAATGCCAAAAAAATATAACAAGATGCACATTATTACGGGAGTATTTATGATTATTTTGAAAAAAAAAACAAAGAGTTATTTATTACTATTACATTTCGTATTAATAAGGGATGCATGACTCAAATCTATTTATTCACACACTCGGATGCTTTTCATACATACATTTACATAGGCAACCCATATATACGATCGAAAATACTGAATTTTGTTAATACAGCCTGAGGATATTTCTACAAATATTTGGGCGTATAGTTTGCAGATTACGATTCTCTCTTTTTTTTTATAAATATACTCAATTACATTGTTCGGGGGGGGGGGGGGGGGGGGGGGTGTTGTAGTCGGAGACGACTGTAATATTTGAGATAAGTTTTAATTGATTATTTATTTCAATCATTTTGTGGTCTGAATCTGCAATGTTATCTTGCTACATTACTTGTCTGAAGAATGTGTGTAACTTTCTTTATCAAAAAAAAAAGAGACGTCATTACTTTCAGATTCACGTTGTGATCATAACTGTATGATTCAATGTATTCAGAATCATTCCTTTCTGTTTGTAAATAATTTTTAGCCACAAATAAGACTTTGAGGTATAATTTATGTATATATGAAACTAAACTTTTGTGGTTATAAAAATTTCTAAAATAAATTTCAACACATCGAATATTCAGATTTAGTAGTGACGCATGGACGACACTCTCAATATCATTTAAAAAAGTTCTAATGATGAATGAGACATTGTTTTCCTCGTCTTCTAATAACGTAGAAGTTAAAATATAGCATTAGAGTAAATGAAAGATCATTGATATACAAACATGATTGTTCATCAAAATTTCCGTTTTAAAATTATCTCTGCAGCTCTACCATAATGTTATTCCTTCATTCAACTTTTTATTTGATATCCAATACGGCGAACCCGGGTTCAAACTCCACCGGCCACACGAATATGGACTATTGCTTTCGTCTCATTTGAATGCTCAGGAAAAAGTCTATCCGTAGAATGTACCTCCATGGCTCCATCCAGAAATTAAGTATGTGTCATCATTGACCCGGGTTTAACATTTTTTATCAAAATAATGTTAAACTTTTTATTTGACATGCCCAATCATCACCTTTAAGGCATACTTTTGGTTTAACCGGCAAACCGGTTAATTTTTTCTATTATTTAATTTCTTAACGAACTTAAAATATCATTCCTTGGCTGAGACGTGTAGAATGTCATTTAGTGTGTTATGTTAATTCTGAAATTATTGTTATGCGGTTTCCAATTATGCCATCTATCTTTGTATACTTGGAGACAATGAGATTATAACGTAAGCACAAGTTATAAGATTAACGTATGTTATATTTTGAATAACAAAAATATGTTATATTTTGAATAACAAAAATTATTTTCCATAAACCAAAAGAAATCTGCTGGGTTTTGGTCCAATGTTCGGTAGTCAGTACCTACTAACTGTATACATGTAATATATTCAATATATCATTATCATTTCTAAATTTACTTAACAAATTTAAAGCTTACATAATACCAAAACGTAATTTTCTCGAAAGAAAGAGACTTCTAACTCTTACATTGTTGTTTGGGTAACGCTGCAACAACAGCTAGCGACACAAATCACAGCTGAAAATGGAAGAAAATAGTAAGGAAATTGTTGGTTTTTCAAAAGCTCAGCCAAGAGAAACAAGAGGCCGAGGAAATATCTTTGCTACTTACTTTTGCATGGGATTTTGCTAGAAGTTAATGATTTGTTTGGTAGAGTATAATAAAAACATAACCGTGAGTGTAAAGGAGAAAAAGCACCACAAATTTGCTACAACAACCTATGGTTCAGATCCGAGTAGAGTTTTTCAGGTCATCATCACTGCAGGATAAAGTCCGATGCACTTTCTATTATCTATTTGGTTTCACTAGCTAATTATAATCCTTATAGTTTCGTTTCCAACCCATGGATCCGTTTCAGAAAATCTTCTGTTGTCACATATATTTAATACATGCACATGTATTGAAGCATGATACCCATAATATTTGAAAAGATTTAAGAACTTGTTGAGCGTTTAGTATTTCTATCAAAAGATAAATTCTTATTTACATCTTAAAATAATAAATTTATAATTTATGTATTCTGAACGATCGAAAGCATAGACCGTAATTCAAGATGCATGGATCCAGAGACGAATGTTAATTTTGTATTATGTGGTTGGCTTGGACTTTTGAATCACCATATTTTTGCACTTAATTAATTTATCCAATTGTGCACCCATGCACACTACTGACAACTATTTTTGTTTAATTTTGGAATGTGTACACATAATCACATATATATATCTATATTCAGTCTGTATATATTGCAACAAATGCAACTTTCAAAATATTAAGTTTAATTTTATGCGCAAACCAATTCTACTAAAAACATTTATTTCAACAAAAATAGAGCATAAATTTCAGTCAGAACTCGAAATCAGAATAGCAAAATCTTTTGCAGCTATGGTTTCAGATGAACCAAATAATTTTTTGAGTTTTGACGTATACATTAGCTAGTACCACGTTTGAATAACAAAGCGTAACTAGTTTAGTTTAAAGCTTTAAACCTTGTTCTAAAAATATTAGCTTAACCCAATTTGCTAATGACGGTGATTATATTAAAGCTTCATCGGCTTCAATTTCTGTCATCATCAAAATTGTCAAAATTAGTTAGATATCTTTTGACGCCTAACCAAAATAGTCAACTTGTGAGAAAATACTATATTGAATGTTAAGTTGTTGATTTGAGTTGACAAAAAAAAAGTTGTTGATTTGTCTAAATCCTAATCCAGCTAGTTACTTACCCATTTGAAAAATCAAATCAATAGCCCAATTACATTCTACTATCCTAAATGTTTTATTCTCTAATGTTGACCAAGCTTCGGCTACAGTTTTTTTTTAAAACTTATTTCAAGAAGAAAATGGGTCTCGAGTTGGATTATCTCCACCCCTTTAATTTTAACACCGTTTCGTGATTTTTTTTCGTGATAATGTTATTATTCATATTTTAATAAACATTATATATATAAGCTAAGATACAATGTATATACGTTGTATTTATCTCATTGAGTGGTTTACATCATACCAAAAGGTAAGCATATATATATATATATATATATATATATATATATATATATATATTTTTTTTTTTTTCAAATGCTATTGTATTTTGATTTCTGAGAATAAACTGTTCTAATCTTGTATTACTTTAAACATAATTTAGATTTCTGAGAATAAACTGTTGACTAAGTAATAGTTAGAGTAAGAGCCTAAGTAATGACAACTGACAAGAAACGTGTTATCATAAAACAAAGAACGTGTGAAGCAAAAATTCAACCCTTCAAAGCTCCTTCTACAATCACTTGGCCACCTATCTTTTACGCGTTTCTTTTTCATCATATTTTCTTGCGCAATCAGAAATCAAAAATTAACAAAACAAGAAATACTAATGTATTTGAACAAAAAAACAAGAATATCAAAAATATGAAACCCCTTTGACATAAAAAAATGTACTATTTGAACAATTTAGGTATTAGTTACAGGAAGAGTTTTGGGCCAGAATATATAAAAAGAACAAGGTTATTAGTTACAGAAAAACAAGAAGTCTTGATTTATAATTATAAGTTTGCGATGAACATCTTACTCTATTAAAAGGCCGATATAAGCACCAGAGAAGCTATCTACGTCAGATGGGAAATTCATCCAATATTATTGCAGTAAACGACCACGTCATCGTCGAGTTCAATTGGTTTGGGCTTCTGATGTTTTCGGCCTGTCTGATCTTTATGTTTTCAGCCCACATTCTGTAGCTGATGGCCCGATGTGTTAAGCGACGTTTGTCGTAACCTTGATTTTGTTCTTCTCCCACCTTTAGACTTCCAGTTCTTCTTCAAATCCGTTTTGCCGATTAACTTCCCCACTAACTCATCTAATCAAACCTTGGTTGAACTCATTCAATCGATTCTTTTCGACTTTCTCGCTATTTTCCTATTTATGAATCTGTTTTCCTATCTTTATCTTTTAATCAAAGTTGATAATATTCTCTCAAACATTCATGGCGATGGAACACACCGGCAAATCTTCGATCTCCACCGACCGCAAGACCAGCGAGAAGACAGTCGATTCCTCTGCGTCTGCGAAACCAAAAGGGAACTCCACTGCTTCCTCCGCGATTGTGATGAAACCTAACGAGAAGGCTGCTGTTTCATCTGCCAATCCGATGAACCCAAAGGCTGTTACCGCTCTCTCCTCCGCGCATGGCGACCAAGTGATGTTGTCTCTCTCGGCCCACGCGAAGCTGAGTTGAGGTTTCGTTTTATTCACTTATAGGAGGCTCGCAACCCAAACACAAAAATCCTAATTGGACAAGAGATGCTGCTTATCGACGAAGAGGTTTGTCTGTCTTTTTTTCGAGTTTGATTCTGTTTCAAAATTTCAAAATTGTTTTTCTTTGGTCTTGCAGAGTCGTAGGAAGAAAGGGATGAATTGTGACTGTTAATTGAGATACTACAAGTTACAATTTTTTGAGTAAAATTGTTGCCTACATTGAGCTCAGGCTCAATTGAGGGAGTGAAGAGAATAGGGTAGATGACGTTACACAGGTTCATCTCAGTGTCTATGATATAACGCATGTGAACAGTTCTACCTCTGTTGGCCTGGCATAATTCCATTCTGGAATATACGATATGTTTATTCTCTTTCTCTTCATAACTCATCTCTCTCATATATAACTTTGTTATTTGATGAAAACCATTTTTATGAGTCTGTATATCATGGACCATTTTTATTTATTTAGAGTTTTAACACTATTTGTTAACTTCATAGGAGCTCTTGATCTTAAATTAAATTATTCAGGGGAGGAAGCCACTTGAAAGCCAAATTTATTTTGTTGGTCAGTCGTTGTTAGCTTGAAACGAAGAATCAAAGCCGTCAGTTGGGTAGGTCTTTGTTTCTGATATCTATGATCATTTGTATTCTGTAGCTACGTTGATAGAATGCGTGATTAGAGAATGCTTTGTTTTCTTTAGCCCTTCAAGTCTCTAAAATAGGTCGAAGCTTCCCATGCATCAAGATAAGAGATTAAATCAAAGATCAAATTTTGTTTCGTATATATTATTTTCCATCCTGTCTGAATGAAATAAAGAAAGAATAATATGTGTAA
The DNA here is from genome assembly GCA_026261945.1 of Hirschfeldia incana. Lineage (NCBI taxonomy): Eukaryota > Viridiplantae > Streptophyta > Magnoliopsida > Brassicales > Brassicaceae > Hirschfeldia > Hirschfeldia incana. The sequence goes on along the minus strand of JABCMI010000011.1, from coordinate 6,871,195 downwards.
CCTATTCTATTTCCATCTTCGTTTCTTCACAGGATCTGGTGATGCCCATTATCTGTTTCATTAGATTCTGAATTTTGGTATGTTTGAGTTGGAGAATGAAGCCAAGAAAGAAGTTTTCACTATTACTTAACCTTTTGCGACAGGTATGTTTTTTTAAAAATGATATGTTCTGAATAATAATTTGATTTATGCCAACACAGTGGTGGTCTTCAATGTAGTTATTGTTGCTTTGTATGAGCTTTATGACAAGCCTCCTCTGCTTTTAAGTTTTGGAAGAGAATTTTGTTTATAACCATAATAAATTATTTCCTGAGAGAATACTATAATGTAGTGAAATAATCTGCAAACCCAGTTTTTTTTAACCAAGTGATACATTTTCTGAACCAAATCCTAATATGAATTAGAAAGTAGTCGAGAATTTTGCTTAGGTCTTGAAATCTTGCCTTGCTACTATATATGAACCTTTGGTTTTTAGCTGTTGAAAATTTCACGTCTCGAGAATTTCGGTTAAAATCATCCTTTGGTTTTTCTTCAGATTCATTCAGCAAATGCTCGGAGGTTCTTTAGTCCCTGATTATGAGAAGCTTCAAGTGGAGAAGTTTTATTCAAATAAAGTACAATGAGTTTCTGCATAAAGCATCAGGAAACGTTAAGAAACGTTTCGCTTCCTAGCTCCCTTCATTGCTTTCGAACATATTTTTAAATTTGTTATTTGATTCCAAAGGTTGAGAGGGTCTTGCTTCCCTAGACATATTTATTCTGAATTGCATTTTGTTTCTCTCTACGTATTTAAGAATGAAAAATAAAAAAAAATGACATTCCCAGTTTAAAGGCATGACAACATTACTCATTTTCATCAATCTTAAATCGGCAATGTTTCATTTTTGAGCTTTTATGTGGTTCAGGCTACTCTGATCAATAAGAATAACATGTCTCCAGAATTTTCATTGGTGTTTTTCTATTTTTATTTCCTTCCATGTTTAGATTAGTTTTCAGTGATATATTGATTTGTACAGTACCTTTTGTTTTAGTGAGTTAGCAAATGGTTGCTTCAAAGTTGAAATAAAAGCTTATTTGCTAAACCATCATGCAAATTATATTAGACCAAAATTAACTATAATAATTAAACAATGATAAAAAACTGTGAAGAACGTTTAAACAATGATAAAAACAATAAAAACAAATAATTACTTTAAACTTAAAAATATAAGACACCACTATATAATAATATTGTATTTTCATATTTTAATCCATGCTGCTGTTATAAACAACTAAGTTTTTTTAGTTCATGTTATAAACTACTATTTTTTCAGTTCAGAAGAAAACCATTATACGTATTAGTAGATGTAGTCACGTATATAATTGGTATATAACAGTCGATTTCAAAGTGGACGTAAACCTAGAACAATACTTGAAGTTCGTTATTAGAGATTTTTTCCTCACACATTTACTTATGATAAAATTATGAACAAATATGATTTAAGCTGTATACACAAGTTATATATTAAGTTTAGAAAAAACCCTCAAACTGTCTTCTTCTTTATTGTGTTACTGTTAGACGCATTACATTTTTTATTTCATATAATTAAAATATGTATTGAAATAACATAGCTTTATATTAAAAATACGATCTCATAAATTTTAAAACTAAATCACATATTTATAAAAATATTTAGTTGAAAAGGTGAAACAGAAATGACTATTTAAAAAAACGAAACAACTGTTTGAAATACAAAATAAACTTTAGAGGTTAGAAAAATGTGAATGCAATTTTTTTAATAAAAGTATAAGAAATAGGTACATAAACAAAATTAAGAATATACAATCTGCGCCTAGCAAGGAAAGAAGACACATAAAAAATGATTTGGATCAAGAGAAGCATCTGCAGAATGCTTCGGATCAAGAGAAGCATTTCCGCAGATTACAGTTAGGTTTTCAATTTGTGATATTAGTACTAGATTTTTTTACTGGAAATGAAAAAAATAATAAGAAATAATGTTTTTGGATCATAGTTTTGGACTGAAACTATATTCAAAATTCCTCTAATTGGTATATAAATATTCATTTTTGATAACAGCGTAATAACCTTATTGTATTTTTTTAAATAGTAATTTTTAAACCATCTAATATATAATGATAATAAAATTAAATAAATTGTGGATATATTGTATATCTTATATGCCAATATATTTGTTTCAACCCGGCCGTATCCCGGGAAAATCCCCTAGTGTAACTGAAAAAAAAATAAGGGCTACGGTTGTTACATATTTTCTTTATATAAGTTTGGGTTCTTTTTTTTTTTTTTGAAAACTAAAGTTTGGGTTCTTGATGAAATCAAAACATAGCAGTACCAAATTTATTAATAAAATATATATCAAAACAGGAGAGAAAACTTGTAAAAAACAAATAGAGAAAACTTCAAACAAATAGTTGTCTACAAAATATAGTTATTTTAAGCTATTACTCCATTAGAAATATTCTGAAAAATTATATTAGTATTATTTTAATTATTTTTATTAGTTAATAAATTTAGAATCACAATATTATATATATATATATATTACAATTAAAATATAGTGGTTTTATCGTATTCATCAGATAGCATGATGTCAGTTTGCTAGAAGTGTTTTGATAAAGTACAAGTATCACAATAGCCTATTTTAATGTTATAGATGTGTCGTCATATTTAACTAGAATCAAAATCGTATTTTGCAAATTATTGAATATAAAAGTATTTGATAAAAAATAAATCGAAATAATTCTTTTCATCATTTCCTGGTAACTGGACTCGTGGTTACATTTACCACACTCATTTTATTTTGGTCTTCTTTTTATCATTTTCATTGTTCTATATATATATATATATATATATATATATATATATATATATATTACAATTAAAATATAGTGGTTTTATCGTATTCATCAGATAGCATGATGTCAGTTTGCTAGAAGTGTTTTGATAAAGTACAAGTATCACAATAGCCTATTTTAATGTTATAGATGTGTCGTCATATTTAATTAGAATCAAAATCGTATTTTGCAAATTATTGAATATAAAAGTATTTGATAAAAAATAAATCGAAATAATTCTTTTCATCATTTCCTGGTAACTGGACTCGTGGTTACATTTACCACACTCATTTTATTTTGGTCTTCTTTTTATCATTTTCTAGAACAATGTCGAGCGGACATATTTTTGTGGTTCCTCTTATATCTTATGGAAAACTCTGTTAACTTTCAGAGGTGTATATATTAATTAAAATTTGATATGTTCGGAACATGCAGAACATATCGATCAACAACTACCAAAATTATTCAAGGGGAAGAAAATCAATAATGAAAGGCCGATTCAGACCAAACCCATATTTTTCTTTGTATTACATAGTCAACTATTATTGTTTTTTACATATGATAAGAATGCCATTTACCATCAATGATAAAAATTTGTTTTTAAATGAGTAAATAAAAAGCTCTATATAAAGGGCGTTTAGGGGGAGATATCAAGAGCATCAAACACAAAGAGAAACACATAACAAAATGAGATCACCAATGGCCTCTTTGGCAGCAACTTTACTTGTCTTAGCACTATCTCTTGGTTTTGTATCTGAAACCACCGCAAATTACTATTACTCTTCTCCTCCTCCGCCGGTGAAGCACTACACTCCTCCGGATTACAAATCTCCACCACCACTTATCAAACACTATTCACCTCCTCCAGTTTACAAATCTCCCCCAGCACCCAAGAAGCAATACAAGTACAAGTCACCTCCACCACCGGTTAAGCATTACTCCCCTCCTCCTGTTTACGAGTTTCTACTGTTGGGCCCGAATATGGCCCATTAGATTGTTACGAAACCTAAATGAGTTCTGGGCTAAGATAAAACCCAGCACGTATCGGTGACCTCAGCTGGAGCTCAACACGGAGCTAAAGACAGAAAGCTGATCATGACCTCCGGAGACTACGTTAAAGAGGAGGCTCATATCATAAACAGAAAAAGCGGAGGACCCGGTCAACAGGGAGCAGTTACAAGTTCCTCAAAAAGAGGAGAGGATTACGGAGATCTGTTAAAGATAATCAAATGGAAATTCAACACTATTTAAGGAAGACTTCGAAGATTAGAAAAGAAGGCCACTACGATTAGTAATAGACAAATTCTACAATATTTCTTACTTCATTTTTGTAATCTTGGATCGATCTTCTTGTAACATTTAAACTCAAATCATCAATAGAAATATTCATTCATTCTCAAAGCTCCTAACGGGATTCAGCCCACAATTCTTCTTGTACCTCCTTTTACCTTACCTAGAATCCTAGGGTGAAACCTTGTCTCTCACAATTGGCGCCGTCTGTGGGGACAAATAATCGAATCCCTTTCTCCAAAGCTTAAGAATGAATCCAGTCGATGGAACAAACCCATCTAACCCCGATCAATCGAACCAGAGCAATAGCTCACCGAATCGCACCGCTCCGGGGGCAAATAACCCGAGAACCTCCGGAGGAGCCAACTCTGGGTCCTCAGCTCTCAATAACCCATCGCATCAATCCGCTCCGAATAAAACGGAAGCTCAGCTCTCTGAGATCCGTCGGATGATGCTCTAACTAGTGGACAAAGCTCAAGAAACCGAGCGAACGGTGCAACAGCTAGCCGAACGGCAGCAACAATTCGAAGAGATAACCAGATCTCAATCTGCAACGACCCAACCATCCGTTCATCAGGGAAGAGGAGTCACATTCCATGAACAGTTAGCTGACCCCTCCTTCCCTCGAGAACGCCTGGATTTTTCCACCGATAGCCCTGGGGCGGATAGGCAGGAACCCGCTTTCCGAACGCCTCGCGCTAGGACAGCTCATACGTTTACCCCACCTATCACCAGCGCCATGGGGAGCAATGTAGCTACAACAAGCTCCATGCCTAATCGAAACACTGGTGAGAGCACCCGTTTGCCTCCGCCGCCACCTCCTTCCGAGTCTGGAGCAGGAACAACCATACCGTCCGGGGGCAGAACATTAGCCTCGGTGTTTCAAACTAGGGTTTCAACCCCAAGTACCGACGAATACCAAAGGATGGATGCTGATCCTGCAAACCCCCGCACTAATCTCGCTCGGAACCTTAGGACCGGCGAGCGACCTGTTTCGCCAGCTAACTGGGAAAACGATCGAGCTAGGTTCCGTCAAGAACCTGTTCCTCGAGTATATGACAACGACCAAAATGTCCTTCCATTCGAAGGACCCGATGCAATCCGTAGGTACATGGAGCGAACCCACGCTGCTCTCCAAAAATTGGGAGCTCAAGTCCACAAAGCGACGAGTTCAGCTCCCGAAATCGAGAGCCTAATTGAGGAAACTCGTGGAACTCCCTTCACCGATAGAATTGCCAACTCTTACATAAGAGATACTCAAAAAATTAAGATTCCCGAGTACGATGGGAACGCAGACCCAAAGACCTATCTAAGAGCCTTCATACTAGCCATCGTTAAAGCTCATTTCACAAAGGAAGAATGTGATGCAGGATACTGCAGAACATTTGCTGAAAACCTGATCGGAACAGCTCTCGAATGGTTCTCCGGCCTTGAGCCAAACTCCATAGACAGTTTCGACCAATTGGCTAACGCCTTTATGAAACAATATTCAACCCACATCCTAAAGCAAGCTTCCGAGGCTGACCTCTGGAAGATCAGACAAGGATTGGAAGACTCACTGCGAGTCTACATCGAGAAATTTAGAGCAGTAAGAACTAAGCTCTCGAATCCTAATGATCTGGTAGCTATTGAGGCCCTTAGAAGAGGTCTCTGGTATAAATCAGGCTTTTTCTCGGAGTTAACGCTAAATCCTCCCTCAACTATCGATGACGCCCTCCATAAGGCCTCTAGATACATTACTTTGGAAGAGGAAACATCGGCATTAGATAAGCTCCACAGAAAATCCCAGAGTCACCCAAAAGTCGAAGCCTCCGATGGAAAGGGACCTCATAAAAAGGGAAACTCCCGAAACAATCAGACTCAGGGAGAGCACTCTTATGTAATCGAGGACGACAAGGACGAAAAACCTGTCACCGCGACAGCCAAAGCCTCCTGGTCCAAAGGCTATGATGAGAGCAAACACTGCTCCTACCACGATCGAAAAGGACATTCAACCGAAGAATGCTGGGATTTCCAACGGCAGCTGGCCGCTAAATTTGCACCCGGAGAAATAAAAGACGTGGACCTCAAAAAGCCGCCTCCTTACCAAAAGAGAGCTCCCCGAGATAACTCTCCGAAACGCGAGAGGTCACCTGAAAAGGAAACCGACTCACCACCTCCAGCTCCCAAAAAGAGAGTCGACATGGTCCATGGAAAATTTCCCCAAGGAAAAAGTCTCCAAATCGAAGCTCTCCTGAGCAAAACTCCTCCCCAGTCAAACCCTGGCTCAAGGGTTGATTACATCTTCGGAGGGTCGGACGTGTGTCAAGACTCCGTTAACTCCATTAAAAGTCACGTACGGAAAGCTGTGTCCAATACTCAGTCCAAACCGACCAAACCCGAGTCTAACACTAAAATCTCTTTCTGGGAGAGTGAAACATCAAACCTCGACAGACCTCACGATGATGCCCTTGTCGTAACATTAAACATAGCAGGGTACGAGGTACCTAAGCTCATGATCGACACCGGAAGCTCCGTCGATCTCATTTTTTACAATGCATTAAAAGGAATGGAAATAGACGACTATGAGATCATCGACCAGAAATCCAACCTCGTTGGCTTCTCAGGCGAAACCGCTACCTCGTTGGGAACAATTAAGCTCCCAATTATAGCCGGCGTAGTCATGAAAATGACCAACTTCATAGTTGTCGACAAACCATCTCCTTTCCACGCAATCCTCGGAAGACCTTTGGATTCACAAGATGAAAGCAGTAGCTTCGACTTATCACCAATGCGTGAAATTCCCAACAAACGATGGAATAGCTACTATACACGGCAGCCAAAAGATTTCGAGGATCTTCTACCTGGGCGGATTCGAGATCATAAAAGAATCCCCCCAATAGCAATTACAGGTCCAGGAGAGTCGCGAAATGCAACAAAATATCTGAGGTCCCCCTAGGAACCTCACCGAAAAAGTTTGCATCGATGACTCAAATCCTGAAAAACAGGTAAGCATCGGATCCGAGCTACCTCTCGAAACCAAAAAGGAGCTCATCGAATTCCTAAAACAGAATGTCAAAACCTTTGCATGGACCACCAGTGACATGAAAGGCATAGACGCTAATGTCACCACCCATAAACTTAACGTAGACCCCACGTTCAAACCGATCAAACAAAAGCGTCGTAAGCTAGGTCTCGAAAAAGCCCAAGCTGTCAACGACGAGGTCGATCGACTAACAAAAGCCGGGTCAATCCGAGAAGTTCAATACCCCGATTGGCTAGCTAACCCAGTAGTAGTAAAAAAGAAGAACGGGAAATGGAGAATCTGCGTAGATTTTACCGACCTAAACAAAGCCTGTCCTAAGGACAGCTTCCCGTTACCTCACATCGATCGCTTGGTCGAAGCAACGGCTGGTCACCAGCTCCTGTCCTTTATGGATGTCTTTTCAGGATATAACCAAATTATGATGGATCCTGAGGATCAAGAAAAAACCGCATTCATAACCGAACGAGGAACCTATTGTTATAAGGTCATGCCGTTCGGTTTGAAAAACGCCGGAGCTACCTATCAAAGGCTAGTAAATAAAATGTTCGCTGGACAACTCGGGAAAACCATGGAGGTCTATATTGACGACATGTTAGTCACGTCCTCGGTTGGAGAAGACCACATCTCCCACCTAAGGGAATGCTTCGATATCCTCAACAAGTATGACATGAAGCTAAACCCAGCTAAATGTACATTCGGAGTACCCTCCGGCGAGTTCCTAGGTTATCTCGTGACCGAAAGAGGTATCGAAGCCAACCCAAAACAAATAGCGACATTCCTGGAAATGCTGTCACCTAAAACGACCAGAGAGGTACAAAGATTAACCGGACGAATCGCAGCACTAAATCGATTCATATCCAGGTCCACCGATAAGTGCCTTCCATTTTACAAACTCCTTAAAAACAATAAGAAATTCTTATGGGACGAGAGGTGCGAAGAAGCTTTCCAACAGCTAAAAGCCTACCTCTCGGAGCCTCCGATACTATCAAAACCAGTAGTCGGGGAACCGCTATACTTATACCTCGCCGTATCAACAGCCGCAATTAGCGGGGTACTAGTACGAGAAGAACAAAAAGAACAAAGACCGGTCTACTATACCAGTAAAAGTCTACTAGACGCCGAAACAAGGTACCCTACCATGGAAAAGCTAGCTCTGGCAGTAGTGACAGCTGCAAGGAAGCTGCGACCTTATTTCCAGTCGCACTCGATCGTCGTAATGACTTCACAACCGTTACGAACAATTTTACATAGCCCCAGTCAATCCGGACAATTGGCTAAATGGGCCATAGAGCTCAGCGAGTACGACATCGAATATAGACCCCGAGCAGCAGCAAAAGCTCAGGTCCTCGCCGACTTCATCATCGAGTTAGCATCCGAACATCTAGACCAAGAAACAGAGGTTCCGAAATGGAGTCTATACGTGGACGGAGCCTCGTCAAGACAGGGCTCCGGCGTTGGTCTAAGATTAACTTCCTCAGCTGGAGAGACCATTGAACAGTCTTATAGACTTGGTTTCAACGCTTCCAACAACGAGGCCGAGTATGAAGCACTAATTGCTGGCCTAAAGCTCGCCCTGAGCCTCGGAATCCGAGAACTGAACGCTTACAGCGACTCCCAACTGGTAGCTAGCCAATTCCATGGGGAATACAAAACAAGGGACGAAAGAATGGGGGCATACCTCGAAGTCGTCCTAAAACTCACAAAGCAATTCGATAAATTCGAACTAACTAGGATCCCACGAGGGGAGAACTCCTCAGCAGACGCGCTCGCCGCGTTAGCTTCTACATCCGACCCTCTCGTGAAACGAATTATACCCGTGGAAGAGATCGAAAAACCGAGTATTGACATAGCTACCAAAGCTGAAATAAATAGCAAACCAAAGGAAGAAGCCGAAAATAACAATCCTACGGCAATAACCCAAGTTTTCACAACATTCTGGTTCCCTAGAACTAGAATACGCAGCTTCAGAAAACACGCTTCTGATGCAACCCAAAACTTACAAAGCAAAGGTCAAAGTGAAGGCATTCACCAAAGTGTGGACTCTACGAAGCCTCACTCAACGAATACCTCTGGGAGCACCATCCAAACCTCGCAATCACTTATCCTTAAAGTTCAAACAAGAAGCCGCGCAGCTCTTAAAAACGCATCTAAGAGCGCTACCCAAACCACAGGGGATAACGAGGAAATTGGAGATATTCCTCAAGACCTAGACTCCCTGGAACCTGCTCCCACGAATATCTCCGGGGGCACCACAACACCAGGTCCCGAATCGGAACCTCCTACCTCTCTTCACAATAAAGTAACAGGGAGAGAAGATTGGAGAATACCGATCATGGATTACATCCTCGAAGGAAAAATCCCACCCAACAAATGGGAGGCTCGAAAACTCAAAGCCTTAGCAGCAAGATACTGCATGATCGAGTCAGCTCTCCACAAACGAAGTGTCTCAGGACCTTACCTAAAATGCGTGCATGGCATTGTAGCCATGAAACTCATGAAGGAAATGCACGACGGTTCCTGTGGAAACCACTCCGGAGGCAGAGCTTTAGCCATTCGAATCAAAAGACAAGGCTACTTCTGGCCTACCATCATCGCAGATTGTGAGGCCTACTCCTCATCATGTGACAAATGCCAAAAGCACGCACCGATCATACATCAACCAGCGGAAAAGCTATCTAACATATCAGCCCTCTATCCATTCATGAGGTGGTCCATGGATATTGTAGGTCCATTAGTACCATCAGGCAAAGGAAAGAAATTATTAAACCTCCTGGTCCTAACCGATTACTTCACGAAATGGATCGAAGCTGAAGCCTTTCAACAAATTAACAGATTCAACGTTGAAGGATTTGTATGGAAAAATATCGTATGCAGACACGGCGTCCCATACGAAATAGTAACCGACAACGGAGGACAATTCATATCCCACGACTTCAAAAGTTTCTGCGATAAATGGAACATCCGCCTCACCTTTTCATCACCTCGACGACCTCAAGGTAACGGCCAGGCGGAGGCTGCTAATAAGTCGATTTTAGCAAACCTCAAGAAACGCCTAGGAGCCCAGAAGGAGCTCTGGTCAGAAAAACTACCCGAAGTACTATGGGCCTGCCGAACTACCCCACGCAAAGCTACAGATGAAACTCCTTTCTCTTTAGCTTACGGGATGGAAGCAGTCGTTCCAGCGGAAACTACCACAGGTAGCCTCCGTCGGGAGCTTTGCACCTCGAACCCCGCAGCTAATAACCAGCTCCTAATGGATAGCCTCGACTTGATCGAGGAAAGACGAGACCAAGCCTTGCTCTGCATTCAGAATTATCAGCAAGCAATGGCGCGACACTATAATTCTAAAGTAAGGCTCCGGCAATTCGTTGTAGGGGATCTAGTGCTTAGGAAGGTATTCGAAGGAACAAAGGAACCAGGAGCTGGAAAGCTAGGAACCAACTGGGAAGGACCCTATCGAATTATCCACGTAGTACGACCCAGAGTCTACAAACTCCAGAAGGTACGAACCGGGATACCTGAGATCCGATCGTGGAATGCCACGAATCTCAAGAGATATTATCATTAGGTATCCAAATCCCTTGAACTACGTTTGGCTTGATCCCTTGACTGGGTACGTAGGCAACTCCGTCATGAGTGCAGTCCCAACCTCTTCTTACCAATCTCATCATCCAAGCAAAGGGGGCACGTGTTACCAAAAACGCACGGCCCGAGACCAATTGCTAAATGATCAGTTCGAGTCATGTATCATTCATAATCTATCATTAATAATACAATCAAGTTTATACTTCTACATTAAAGATCGTAAAATCTCCTAAGAGAATTCAGGTCTCCCTAAAACGGAACCTCGCTACAAGCATTTTCGCGTCTCTAAAGTAATGAGCTAAAAAGTCTCAAAAACTTTAACCTACATCAAGATCTTAAGATCTTCCAAAGAAACGTAGATTCCCCTCAAACGGGATCTGAAACTCCTCGAACAATTACGAACACACCCAGATCTCTAGAAATCCTGGTCTAAGACCTTATAAACCCTAACGAAAACTAAGGTCTTAAAATCCTTCAAAAAGAGCACAGGTCACCCTGAAAGGGGACCTAAGCTCGTCAAACAACTCAAGAAATCCAGGTCGCTAAAATCCTGGGCCAAAGGTCTTAAAACCCTTAACGAAATCTGAAAGGTCTTAAAATCCTTAGCAACATTCAAAGGTCTTAAAATCCTTAACAAAATTTAAAAGGTCTTAAAATCCTTAGCAACATCCAAAGGTCTTAAAATCCTTAACAAAATATAAAAGGTCTTAAAATCCTCAGCAAAATTCAAAGGTCTTAAAATCCTTAACCAAATCTCAAAGGTCTTAAAACCCTTTGCAAAATCCAAAGGTCTCGAAATCCTTTACAAGGCCTAAAGGCCCTGAAGAGAAGAGGAAAAGAAATATTGAACAGATCCCATCATCGTTCAAAACGAAACAGGTTTACGAATACCTAAAGTTAAAACAAAACTCGACAGTCAGAACAAAGGATAAAATATCCGAAACGACTAAGTTTGAAATTAAAGCAAAGGTTTAAAAGTCTCCTCAGGCTATAAGTCTTAATGCATAAAAGGTTTAGAAGCCCCCCCCCCCCCCCCGGGCAATAGATCCTAAGAACAGGTAAAGGTTTAAAGGCCTCCTCAGGCTAATAAGTCTTGAAAATTAAACAAAAGCCCCTTGGGCAAAACAGTCTTCAAACCAAAAGAGCATCAGCTCTTAACCTTCTTCGGTTCCAGGACCAGCGTTGGCTCCAGGACCCGCATCAACCTCCTTATCTTCCCCGACCGAACCTCCATCCTTAGCTGGAACCTCCACATCAGCCTCCTGATTAACATCCTTTGGATTCGCTTCGACTGGAGCTAGTTCAGGAAATACCGAGTCCAAATTAGAACCATATTCGCCGGAAAACGTCGGGTTAAACATATTGATCTCAAAAGTACCTGAGCTCTCGGAGAGTTGAGGAATGGGAAGCTTGCTAACTGAGAAGTCGGAGACCTGAGCCCTATCGCAAGCGGCAGCTGCATCCGGAATCAAAGCCATAAGGCGATTATACTCCTCCTCAGCATCCTTTACCTCCTTTGTCAGCAAGGCCTTCAGAAGCTCGGTGTTTGCCTGAAGCTCCTGAGCGTAGATCAGGGCATCGGTCTCATCATTCTTCTTGGCAAACTTTTCCTTCACCGAAGTCAAGATCTTGTTGTAAGCATCAGCGACCTCTCTCTTACCTCTCCTCACAGCGAGCTTGACCTCAGCTTCCTTGTTCCTCTGGTTATCTTGGGATAGGGCTATCATCTCCTGGACCTGATGCTCAGCAATCTTACGAGCAGCCTCCAAGTCGTTGATCTTCCTACCTTTCACCTGGATATCAATAGCTTGACTCTCGATTTTCCCCTGCTGAGTATCAGCCTTCAGACCGAGCCTCCTAACCTCGGCCTGAAGCTCAGAAACCTGAGTACGAGTCTGATCAAGTTCCATCTTGGTAGCCTTGAACATATCAGCAGCTTGAGCTAACTCTGCAGTAGTAGGAGCACCACGCACGGTCTCCTCAAACTTCAGCTGAGCTCTGTTGATGGCTCCGGCTAGCTACATAAACAAAGTACAAAAATCTTAGGTCATAAAAGACCTGAACCTAAAAGAAAACCGGGAAAATATGAAGCTGCATACCTGACCCAAGTGATGAGCTATCTCAATGTACTCTTCCCTGTTGGTTAAGCTGCTGACCGAAGGCATAGAACATCCAACCATTTTGAGATGCCTCAGAATGGTCGCCAATCCCCAGGAATCATCCAGGATCGATCCCGGCTTAGAATGAGTGAAGTTCCAACCAACGGTTCCACCTCGTGAAGATGAGGAGGTAGACCTGGTGGGCATGTCTCCCATTTCAGTCCGAGACCTCTTGGGTCTTGGAGGTTCAGCTTCGAGGGGATCTCCAGCAGCACGAGGATTGTCCAATACTGGCGGAACCTCGGGGTGGGGAGCAACATCCCGAACTCCAGTTTCAACAGGACCCACGTCCATAACAGGGGCTGAGGTCCCATCATCAAGGACGTCCTTCAGCGTGTTGATAAAAACACCACCTTGAGACTTATCGCTGCCTCGCGAAGCGCCGGCAGCTGTTGCAGATTTGTTTCGGTTACGGAAAGAGGGTCTCATCTTAGGAACTAAAGCCCTCTCGTTTTCAGAAGTGCTAGCTCCGGTTGAAATTTCCACCACGTTGGGACCTTCAGAAACTGAACAAAATAACAAAATCTCTTTAGCTACCTCTCAAAACGAGGCTGAATATAAAAAGATAAGAGGTTACCTTCTAAGTCTTCAACAGGAATCGGGTCAGGAAGCTGGACGTTATATCGTTCCGGGAACCTGGCTGATCCAATGCGAGAAGTAGTAAACGATGACCAAGCGTTGGAACTTTGATGTAGCCTCCTAAAGAGAGCCCTGGACTGCTTATCAGTGAGCTTAGGGGGATCGTCGATACCTAAATACAGAACCGATATGTCAGCAAGTAGTAACAATCAGATATGAGCAAAACAGGATCCCAAATATCCTAACCAGATATATCGGACCAAACAACCGAGAGAGCACGACCCGTCGGAACAGTCGAAGGGTCGATCTTAACAAAAAAATACTTTTTCCTCCAGTCATCGTCACTACCAGAGGATTTAAAAAGACTGAACCCAGGACGACAAGGGAGATAGTAGGTACTGCTACCACCGTCTTTAGTAGAGCTCTCTTTGATCGCATAGAGGCTCATCAACTCAGTTAGACCAACGACAATTCCCTCCTCTTTGGCCCTAGTAATGAATCCGTTTACTACCCGGATAACCGAGGGACAAAGCTGAGAGAGAGCTAACTGATAATGATCAAGAAGATCTAGCAAGAGGTCTGGGAGTGGGAACCTAAGGTGGCACTTCGAGATATACTTCTCGTGGATGCAGAACCAACCCTCGGGGGCATATTCCGGAGTATCATCGGCGGAGCAGGCCTTGGCTAACTCCTTTCGGCCGTGAGCCTGAACCATGAGATTAACAACCTCTTGGCTCTTCAACAAAGATGGCGAGTGGGACCCCAAAGAGGAACTCCCACCAGAGCCATCTTTCTTCTTCATTCGTTTAGAGGCTCTCGTCGCGACCAAGTCTTTAGCCTTCTTCGTCTCTCGTTTGGCCTTCTCACCTATCTCCTGCTTGACCTTCATTAAGCGTTTGCTAGAAGGGGGAATTCCGGTCTCACCGGAGCCTTCTTTCGGAGGATCCATTAAAACAGAGGGTTAAGAACGAGAGGATTGAAAGGGGAAAGGAGGAGAAGCGAACTAGTTCTAAAAACTTTGGGAGTTTCTAAAGAATTAGCAGAAGATCAATGGCGAAACAGAGAGATGAAAGTAAAAAAAAAAAATAATAATAACGCAGTAAGATAAAGGAGTGGAGGAGGAGTTACCTTGGAAACCGAACGGAGGCGTGGAGATTGTGGAGCGTGGCAGTTAATGCTCTCCACTTTATATCACATCCATCCTCGGGTATCGTAACAAGCAATTCAAAACTTCTCTCCTCCAGACCGTTGATTTAACCAAGAGAGATCTCAACCGTTGGATCGAACGAATAATATCTGAGAAACAGATATCCCGTAATCATTATCTCAACAGTAAAATCAAGGTTTCGGCGGCTAGGTTAAGCTTCCGAGATAGCGAAATCTTATCTCGAAAGCTTGGGGGCAACTGTTGGGCCCGAATATGGCCCATTAGATTGTTACGGAACCTAAATGAGTTCTGGGCTAAGATAAAGCCCAACACGTATCGGTGACCTCAGCTGGAGCTCAACACGGAGCTAAAGACAGGAAGCTGATCATGACCTCCGGAGACTACGTTGAAGAGGAGGCTCATATCATAAACAGAAAGAGCGGAGGACCCGGTCAACAGGGAGCAGTTACAAGTTCCTCAAAAAGAGGAGAGGATTACGGAGATCTGTTAAAGATAATCAAAGGGAAATTCAACACTATTTAAGGAAGACTTCGAAGATTAGAAAAGGAGGCCACTACGATTAGTAATAGACAAATTCTACAATATTTCTTACTTCATTTTTGTAATCTTGGATCGATCTTCTTGTAACATTTATACTCAAATCATCAATAGAAATATTCATTCATTCTCAAAGCTCCTAACGAGATTCAGCCCACAATTCTTCTTGTACCTCCTTTTACCTTACCTAGAATTCTAGGGTGAAACCTTGTCTCTCACATCCACCACCACCAAAGAAGCATTACGAATACAAATCACCACCACCACCTGTCTACCAGTCTCCCCCTCCTCCGGGGTACCATTCTCCTCCTCCACCAAAGAAGCACTACAAGTACAAATCACCACCACCACCTGTCTACCAGTCTCCCCCTCCTCCGGTTTACCACTCTCCTCCACCACCAAAGAAGCACTACGAGTACAAATCACCACCACCACCTGTCTACCAGTCTCCCCCTCCTCCGGTGTACCATTCTCCTCCACCACCAAAGAAGCACTACGAGTACAAATCACCACCACCACCTGTCTACCAGTCTCCCCCTCCTCCGGTGTACCATTCTCCTCCACCACCAAAGAAGCACTACGAGTACAAATCACCACCACCACCGGTCTACCAGTCTCCTCCTCCTCCGGTTTACCACTCTCCTCCACCACCTAAGAAACATTATGAGTACAAATCTCCTCCTCCTCCGGTTTACCACTCTCCCCCACCCCCAAAGCACTACGAATACAAATCTCCTCCTCCTCCCGTCCATTCTCCTCCTCCACCGGTTCACCATTCACCTCCACAAGAACCCTACCTCTACAAATCTCCACCTCCTCCACACCACTACTAACTAATCGTCCTCATGGTAATTACCATTTCTCATACTTTCTTACAATATGGTAGGACCTAAATCACATTACAGTTTCTTATTTCATACGTGTATTCTTGCAGGATAAAGTACACAAGAAAACAAAGAATCATTTGCTGATACAATAAAAGACACAAGATCACTAAGAGATAATCAAAAGGATTATATGTTCTGAAGAGAAAGTCTCCCATTTAAGCTGTTTTTTTTTCCTTTTTCCCCATAAATAAGTTGTTCTTATAAGCTTCAGACATGTTGATGCATGCAAATGTCATATGTTTGTAAGTTCAAGACCTGTTTTTCCAAATTCTTAAATTTTAAAGTTTAATTGTCTACTTAAATAAAATTGTAATTTTTTTCAGTTTCAGATGGTCTCTACGAAGTACCATTTCTAATTATTTGGCTGATATACGAATCCCTCCTGGCCCATGTCTTCCTCTAGCTTCTTGAGAATAAGGACTTTCTTTTGGTTATTCATTTCCTAGACAACATTTGAGTCTTCAGATTAACAAACACCAAATAAAATGAATATTTAAAATTACGCAATGAGATGTATGCAGTGATCAAGTAAGTTTATGTTTTGCTTTTGTTGGTTTCGACCAAGATATACTCGATTTTCTTTTAAAAAATGATTATTTCCTTCTGTAATTTCATATATGGAGTAGTCACTACAAGAAAACAGGACATTTACTAGGACGGGTTCTCCTCGTTATTTCCTAGTAAAAGGGCATTTACTAGGAATTTACGAGGAAACCCGTTTCGTCGAAATGCGTTCATCGTAAAGCCTATTTTCCTCGTAAAGTCCTAGCTTACTTACGAGGAAACATTTCCTCGTAAACGCGTGGATAAGTTTTCCTCGTAAAGTCCACGTAAGATTTCCTCGTAAGCTCATAGTAAAATCTTTCCTCGTAATTTCGTAGTAAGTCTATTACGAGGACCTTTCTAGGATTTTACTTCGAAAGATTTACGAGGAAATTGCTTGGAAATGTTTTTTTCTTTTAAAAAAATATTTATAAATTAAAAATTATATATATATTAAAAAAATTAGAAAAACCAAATTAAAAATAACAATTTAAATAATTAAATAATTATAAATTTAAAATTAAAAATTCATAATTTAAAATTAAAAATTCATAATTTAAAATTTAAAATTCATAATATACAAATTTAAAACTAAAACTGATGCTGCTCATGAAATTGTTGGACGAAGTCGTCGTCTCCAGTGTTGGATGCCGGCTGCGACTGAGATGGTGGAAGGGCTCCGCTTTCCCGTCTCTGACGCAACAACTCCGCCACTTGCGGGTTCCCGACCGCCACAGCGTCGAGGATCTCGGTGAGCGAACTCACATGACCTTGCGTCGCCTGCAGCTCCGACCGCAGCTGATCGTTGGCCTCGACTTGTTGGTGAACATGAGATGATGTCGCTGCGGGGACATCGTTCACCGAGCCAATCCCGATAATACGGCCCTTTTTACTAGGGACGACCTGCAAAAAAAAATATTAATAAAGTAAGGAAAATTTAAATAAATAATAAAAATTAATATATTAAAACAAATTATTTACCTCCTCGTAAATCTTATCCACTTCAAGAGTGGATAATACGACCGGAGCCCCAGTCTGCTGAGTCAGCTGGGTCTGGCGTTCCTCAACCCGGGCAGCAACCTCCTGGAAGATCCGCTCGGAAGCAGGATCTACAAACTGCCCACTCTTTTTCCGGTGGGTCCGCTCGTAAAGGTCTTTAAGAGATGGAAGAATTCCAGTCTCTTTAGCCTAATTTTTTTTTTTAAAATTAAACATTAATTAATGTAGAATATTAGAATATTCAAATAAAGTAACAAGTTACAAAAATACCATGTCGAGACGAACTCCCCCGTGAGGTTTTCGGCCCGTGGTGTGAAGAATCTTCGTGTTGCCATGCTCGTCTAAGGTCATGCGGTTCTCGGAGTTTTTGTTGGAGGTTCTGATCGACTCCGGCAACGCCCAATAGGCGATGAGGCCATCCCACACTGTGGTTGTGAGGCAATCGGGTTTCCCGCGCTCGTAACCGTCCACCTGATTTAAAAATAATTACAATTAAAGTAGTCAATAATATATATATTTTTAAAAGTATACATATATTATAATTTATAAATTTATACCTGATAGTCGCCCTTCCAGTTGTAGACCGTGTCGCACAATCGGGCTTTTGCCTTGGCCTCGAACTCTGACTTCACCAGCTGGTGAATCCCAATAGACCAACGATATTTTTGCTGCAACCAGAAAAAATAAAAGACGGATTACTTCAATATATTTCAAAATTTAAATGATTAAAAATATATAAATTAAGTGGATTTACTAAACTTACAGCGAACGATTTGAACCACGTCTTTTTGGTGTGGCTCGGCGTCATCTTCCAGTTTGGGGCTGGATCGGGAAAGTATCCCTTGATACAGTCCGTGACGCTAGCTGCGACACAATTGTCAAGACCAAACCTGGAAAGACAGAAAAATAAATCATTAATTAGAGCATACCATAATAAAAAAAGTTTTAAATTTAAAACGTACCATAAGATGTTTTGGCCGTTCCGTCGGATCGGATCTAACTCTGGCAGTCCTTCTCTGCCTGGAAGGGCCAAAATGTCCTCCACCGTGTACACCGCGAATGGTGCGGTCGACGGCACCTGCAAATCAGGATGAATCCCGACCGGTGGAGGAGGAGGTGGAGGAGGATGAGATGGCTGCTGAGTCTCGGCAACTCCTGCAGATGAACTCCCAGGAGCTGACGAAGACGAGCCGGACCCGAATAGATCCGCATAATGTATCCCACGCTCTTGATCATCAAGAGACCTCCTGAACTGAGCAGCAGCAACTTTGTTCTTTCTAACCATCTACATTTAAAAAAAAACAGAAAACATTAATTCATTCTCGTATAATGTTTTAAAACAGTTAAACTAAGCTAATCTAAATTTCCTAAACAAACGACATAATTTAAATTCCCTAATCTAACCACCTAATCTAACCACCTAATCTAAATTCCCTAATCTAATCACCTAACTAGAGACTAGAGACTACCTTAAGAGAAAATAGAGAGGAAGTTACTATGAGTGACAATCCGGATCTGTCGCGTTTATATAAGGAAAAGGTTTCCTCGTAAGTTCGTAGAACAGTACTACGAACTTACGAGGAAATTGCTATGCCCGTGTTTCTAGTTACGAGGAAATTACGAGGAAAGTGTCCGTTTTTTCCTCGTAAGGTCCTCGTAAAAGCTGTACTAGGAAATTGCTATGCCCGTGTTTTCGATTACTAGGGCTTTACGAGGAAATTGCTTTACGAGGAAATTGCTATGCCCGTGTTTTCGATTACTAGGGCTTTACGAGGAAAGTGTTTGTAAATCCCTAAACCCCAAACCCCAAACCCCAAACCACAACTTCCATAACTTATAGCCTCTTCTACAACTAAAATCCTAACCTCTTCTACACCTAAATCTCAAATTCATTTTTTGTGATTAAACAAACTTATAAAACATACATAATTGAAATTGGTTTTTGTGATTAAACAAACTTATAAAACATACATAATTCATTCGGATACATTCTCATAATCCGTAGAAACATCATCATTTTCGACAAACTCGTATTCACGATTATGCGGATCAATGAGTAGGATGTCATCAATTTCTTCTAGGACCTTACGAAGAAACTGCTAGTAATAATTTTCAAAACTAAATTTTCCCTAAACTAACCATCTATAATCTAAATTCCCTAAACTCTAACCTTAAACCTAAACCCTAAACCCTAAACCTAAACCAACAACCATAACTTATACCTATACATCTTCCTAAATCCCAAATCACAAATTTTTAAAAAAAAACTAATAGAAGTATACAGTCATCAGAACGGTTTTTATCAACCCCACATAGCTTTCCTCGAACTATCTACTTCAAGAAAAGTTGAGGAAAAGCTACGCTGAGTTGATAACAAACTATTCTGTTGACGGTGAACTCCTTTCAGTTACGAATTGAGTATTTTCTATTTGTTTGGTGTGTTTCAAATGAATTACATGTGGTGGTATTTATAGAGATTTGAGAATTTACTAGGAAATTGCTAGGAAAAATAGGTACAAAATTTAAATTGGATATTTACTATCAAGTTCCTCTTAATTTGGTAGTAAGAAAACAGTTCCTCCTAATTTCCTAGTAAGCTTGTACTAGGATTTTACGAGGAAATATTTTACTACGGCTTTACGAGGAAAGTGACTATTTCCTCGTAATGGCCACGTTAATGTATTACGACCTTACGAGGAAACGTATTTCTCGTAACTTTACGAGGAAACGTATTTCTCGTAACTTTACGAGGAACCTACGAGGAAATCTGGTTTCCTCGTAAACTGGAAGTGAACTCGTAGTAATTTTACGAGGAATAATTTTCCTAGTAAAGTTTCCTAGTAAATGCTTAGTTTTCTTGTAGTGAGTCAACCTGTTGTTAACATTTAACTAAATTCTTATGTGTCTGGATGATTTTTTATCAGTTGTGTCACATATAACTTTCATTCAATTATCCGTATGCTTTTTGTCTAATAATTTTTTTAGTTATTAGAGAGGAGTAACAAAAATTGAGTACTTGGCTTGGCTATTGCAAATTAATATTTAAGAGAAAAAACATATTCTATACACAAACTGACATGTTTCATATATGATAATCTATATCCCTCTAGGGTGGTGAAATATGCACGTTACCTACATACAAACTAGAGACGAACTAATTGCGAGAAAGTTTTGTACGAGGAAAAAAAAAGAATGGATGATTGGTCAACACAAGAAATATCTATAGCCATCGTGGATGCTATCATGCTTGGAACTAAGAAACAGTGATTCTACAAGAATCTAAAGTTAAACCTGAACTAAGACAAACTTACATCTTTCTCAATATGATTGATGCATCGGTGATGATTTTGTTCGATCATCAATAGACCGAACATAATGGTTCCTGACACATGCATAGAAGATGGTCACATATTAAACCTTACGTGTGTAGCAAGGTATGATTAGTTAACAGCAAATCTGCATCATCAAGCACGTTCCTTCACTTTCAAGAATGATATCATCATCAGATGCCATATTTGCTCTGTTTTTAGTATATGATTGGTGTTCTAGTTAACAAACAAGGAAGTTCAGTTCTAGTGGAGAATACATTGCTTAGTTACATTAAATAGATATGGTCGGGAACACCATTTACTCCACTGATTTTTTTTGAATCTACACAAAAAAAAATTCATAGATTCCTTACTCCCTCCAGAGATAAAGTACATGAGTACAATCTTCTTTATCAATCGCAATAAAAAAACAGAGCAAATATGAGAAAACTTGAAGCTTTAATGCAACTGAATGTTCAATTTAAGAACAACAGAAAGCACCATGACAAGACATACAGCACCTCAAGGACACCAACAACAACACACAAAAAAAAGCACAAACAACTATAGAACTCAGCAAAAAAAAAAAAACAAGATTCATGGCATCAACGTAAGCTTAGCTTCAAACACAAACCCACGACACAACCCATCACCATAACCAGAAACACCATCAACCCATCTCCACCCATCCCAACAATCCCACATCGCAAGCTTCCCAATCCTCTTAGCCGAGAAGTAAACCCTATCCCCACCACCAAACACCTTAAACTTACTCGACTCCTGAAACTCTCTGTACATCTCAAGCGGCATCCTCCCGGCTTCCTCCCACTCCAAGCTCTCCAAACAAAGCCTAAGTATCAGAATCGTCGAACACGCCGGGTTCAACGAGAACGTCGACTTCAACCCCCCGATCATCAACAACTTAGTCTCCCCTTCCCCGCCGCCACGCAGCAAACGCGGTCGTTTTATGATATCGAATATATCACCCCACTCGTGCCTCTCCAAGCAAGTCCAGCTCGTGCGAGCCGTCACCGCGAGGCTCGCGAGCCTGCACGAGAAGAGCTTCCACTGGCTCCTCCACGGCGAACCGACGTCGCATAGCGCGAAAACTGAAGTCGACGTCAACACAGGGCTTCTCGGTTTCGACGGTAAGTTCGAAGAGAACTTGAGCCACACGGTACCTGAGTAATACAGAGCGGCTAGCTCGGTTAAGACCATGACTCTGTTAACCGAGTCTACGAGTACCGTCCCGTGACGCGACCAAGCCGAGCCGAGCTGAGGCAAGACCTTGAACTGGCGAGTCAGAGGGTTGCAGGCCACGAGGGACTTGCTCGACGAGTCGACCGATTCGCCCCAGAGGTAGATGAGTCCGTCGGAGGAAGCCACGGGCTGAGGGGAGCGGAAAGGGAGGAAGTCGAGGTTGAATCTGAGCCATCGGTTCTCGTCTGGATCGTAGACGTTGATGTGAGGGTGGGGGTTTGACACGTGGCGGTGGTGTCTGTGGTGGTGATGCGGGGGGCGGAGAGCGAGGAGGTTGAGAGGAGGGCGATGTGAGATGATCTCCGTGAAGGGCTGAGAGGTCAGGAGGTGGTTGAAGAACTTGCAGACGGATCTGCAGATGATGATTTGGCGGAGAGGGAGGGAGGAGAAGATCTGGTGGAGGGAGTCAGGTGGGAGGCGGTTGATTGGGGATGACTCCATGGTGTGTCTCCGCGGCGGAGGGTGGAGGAGTTGTGAAAGGATTGTGAGGGTAAAATGGTAATTATCGGGGAAGTTGTGTTCTCTGCGTTGTCGTTGGTTGGGAGTTTCGGTAATGGAATGGGAGATGTGAAGTGAAGCAAAGAGAATGAATTTTCTTTTGTAGTTCCGGTTTTGTCCCTGTCCGTAATGGGCTGACTCAGCTACTTGTCTGGATATCATTGAATAATTTTTCATAGACTTGTAGAGAGAATAATTATCACGAAGACTCGATATAGGAATTTTTTGAAAATATTATTGGGATATTGTGATAAAGTTGTATACAAATAATTCTAGCATATACATTATACAATATTGAAATTCTGGATTGAAAGCTGCATTATTTTAAGTGTAGGAATAAAACCTTTTCGAAAATAATCAAGTTGATTTTGTCGGCCTTGTTGGTTGATTGGGTCTGTCCAAAACGAACGTCCGCTTCTTTAACACAGATCAGATTATTTACGTCGACCAGGTGGTCATTTTCCAAATTGGATTTTGTATTAATCAAAAACAGTCTACTTGCGGAAATTCGAAAGCTGTTTGACAATAATTGATTTATGAAAATTATCTATGTACGCGCTTGTTTTAATCAAAAACAGTATATAAATAAATCTCAACATTAGTTATCTAAGTGTTTGGTTTATTCAAATTTAAACGTGTGTCGTATAGAAAAAAGGACAGATTTCTCGTTCGCCTTCGCTTAACGTAGGGTTGTAATCCACGTAGAAGCAATTTGGAGATAGTTTTAAACCTTGTTGCTCAATTTTTGTTGGGCTACGGCCATTCAAAACTTTTGAGATAAAAATTGTTGAAAACCAATACCTCGTTTCATAATTAAGTAAACAAAGTTATACACATGAAACAAATAAAGAGTTTTATTAAAACTACTTTTTATTGGCCGCTAAGTCCATTTGTTTTTAGTTTCATATGTATTAATGTGTATCACAATGCAGATTTTGTCTTTAGTAACAAATAAGTAACGCGAACAAGACCGTAGCTCCTTTTGCTAATAACAGCCCAAATCATTTAGTTCAACAAGCTGCAAAATATAAGAAACAAAAAACATAAAAGAACACAGCCCTCAGGTGCTTCGGAGCAATTTATAAGTCACTGATGGCACAACGCATTGGTTATCGTTCCACCATGCCACATCATCACCACCACTGCAACAATCAAGTATGTGTGTGCATATATAGATAGATAGAGAGAGAGAGAGAGAGAGATGCAGCAACGGAGATGATGAGGCTCAGCAAGAAACAATCAAGCGGCACAACTCGAATACATTTCGATCAACATCACAGGGCTAAAACAATCACATCAAAATCTTGCCCTATATCAAAAGATAACCAAACAATATATTTTTTGATTATAACATAAATCCCTCAGTAATTAGATAAATCAGTCATTAGAGGCGCATCAAAATCCGGTTTTTCAAAAACGTCCCATAGCTATCATTGCAGTCAACCAGTAGTAGTAGTAGCAGCAGTAGTAAAACAATCAGACAAAGGAGAAGAAGAAGAAGAAGAAGGTGTTGATGATGATGGTGATGATGATAAAGAGTTGCAATGATAACTACGAGAACAAAAACATTGAAAAACCAGGGCACCACTCCGAAACTATCAAGTTTTTACATCAACGGGAAAAAATAAAAATTAAAAAAAATAAAGAAAAGCCCTCAGATCTCATAGCTATAATCTGATCATTCAAGGCCTGCAAAATTTGCAAGTAAATGGATAAAACTCCGGCAAATCCCTAAAAGACCCCTGAACACCGCTAATTCGCAACCGACGCACGTGTGAGTGAATGAATGGTAAGATGATGGTGAGATGTGCGCGTGTGAATGTAATCGGCGACGAATTAACGATGCTCAAAAGACTTAAAAAGGAAAACACAACAGGCCGGAGAGTTATCCAAATACAAACCGCTCTATGTAATAATTTATCCATCATTGGGCATTCAACAAAACAAAACAAAACAAACCATAAATCACAAAAAAAAACGAGTAGATGAAAAACGCTAATCGACATATAGACTGAACTCAGATCTGAGTTTTTACGGCTTGAAGTTGGTTTATGAAGTGATGAAATATTAGGGCTTCAGCATAAATGACTATCATACCCTTACGCTTTGAAGCCTGTGTAATTACTAGGTTCGTGGGCTCTGACGACTAATGGGTATTTTTTGTCTTTAACTTGATAAGCCTCTAAGGCCCCCAGTTATTCTCAATTACTATAGTTGACAATGACCTGACTCGCAACTATCGACGGTAACGAACTTGGCATTGACAAATGAGGGCTGCCCAAAATATAAAAAATATGATACATTTTTAAAATACAAACTTAATAGCTTGAATACTCAAAAGTTACAATTTGCATTTTCTTACCAATCAAGTGTGATTGGTTTTGTTAGAGTAAAATGGGAAAAAAAAGAGAGAGAGATGAAAAAGATAGAGAAGTAAAAGAAAAAACAAGAAATGGAGTAAATAGTGTTATTGTAGCACAACTTAGGCTCTGAATAGTAAGTGCAATGCGGTGCTTTTTTTTTTTTTTTGTTTCACAACAACAGCATAAAGCATAAAGTTCGACTTGTTTAATGTTGATCACTATTTGTTTTTTCAAACTTGTTTGCTCAACAAATACCATCGGATGAGCTTTATGCTGTTGTTGTGAAACCATCCTCCACCATGATGGTTACTCTTGCCTTAGCTGTGGCCGTTTGCAGTGCAAGAGCTGCTACTCTGAATCTGACACAGAGGATAGGCAAGAAGATTTCAAGAAGCTTTGAAGAGAATATGATGGTGAGGTTTATGAGTTGAGAGTAAACTACTTTGCGTATGATGATGTTCGGGACTCTGTTACTGAGTTTTCATTGAGTAATAGTTTCTCTAGATGGAAGCTTGGATAGAACAGTAATGATGATGACAGTGTTGGGAACTGGCTTGATATTAAAAATAATGATGATTCTTTGTTACACACGTCTTCTTTTGTGTTTCTGAAAGAGTTTTGACACAATATTTGTAATTTGAAGTGTTTTGAGAACCGCGTGATGTTTTGATGTTTTAATGTAGGTAATCTGCGGGTCAACCCGCAAAGAAAGTAAGCTAGGCTGGCTGGAGTTGGAAAATACATTTCTGGCCGCAGTCCGCCATGGCCCGACCCGCACGATCTGATGACCTGACTGAACCGCTGTTGGTCCGTTCACATAGTTAAAAAAAACAAATAGTTAAAAAGAAACAAATCTGCTAAATAATATTACATACTATGAAAATTAAATACATAATAATTAAATTAATTAATTCTTTGGTCAAATAAAATAAAAAATCTTTGAAAAGGTAAAACTTATAATCTGTTATTATTAAGTAGATCCGGTCAACGAAAAATTAAATTAGTGATAAGCTAGTCAAATCTAAATATGTTAAAAGTTAAAAATAATTGTTGAAGAAGAATTTTTTATTCATAAGAAATAATCAATATTCCATATTTATATGGTATTATCATAATTACAGTCAACTTTTCAAAAATGTAATATGAATTATTATTATTAAATGTATTATAATGGTCGCCTCATCATCCTATAAATCTCCCTTTAGTGCCTCCCAAAATTTAGAATATTTCAATATTCAGTAAACAAGTAACCAAATCTAGAATATAAACAAATATGACTAAATCAAAATTTTCAGCTGTTCTCCCCATCATCTTCCTTGTAATGTTTGCTTTAGGTATGCGTTTATCTTACCTTTCCTCAAAAAGTGTATTCAACGTCGCAATATCTTAGTATCAGTCTTGTTTGTTTTTTTTTTTTTTTTTTTTTTTTTTTTTCAGTCTTGTTTGTTGGAACAGGCCTTGAATATTATTGTAAATTTTTAGTTCATTGTGATGTTATTTCTAAAGATGATGTTAGTTTTTTGATATACATGATCCCTAAAGAAAAAAAAGATATACATATTCCTTTATAGTTCCTTTTTAGAAAGATCAATTATTCAAAGATGCTCGCCTTATTCTACTTAATTTTTTTTCTGGGTTTATTCATTGGTATATAATTGTGTTGATGATATCTCTTAAATCTTAGTTTTTAGTTACTTAAACATAAAATATTGTTTTATTTGTTGTAGTTCAGGATAGTTTGGGATGTGAGGCGAGTCTTGGTGATTGCCGTATATGCGGAATAAAATGTAGTTCTTATGGAAAAGGTGCAGAGGCTCACTGTTACGGTGGTATTTGTGTTTGCGACTATCCTTGTAAACATAAAACATCCACCAAAATTTTAAAATGAAAAATTATTGAAATTAATTAAAAAAATAGTATGTTGAATCTTACAATCATAGTTGCTGCTTTCATAATATTTTAAATAATAGTTCCGAGAATATTTGGTATCAATAAAATTTACAGAACACAAAACTAGTTGCAGTCTTGCAGACTTGCAGTTAAATTTTTAAATTAAAATTAGAATCCGTGTCCCAGCCCGCAGTATCTCCCACAGCACCCACGACCACAAAACAATTGTTTCATCCGTTGTACGGTTGTACCAGAACTGGCTGTGATCATCAAGTTAATGTGAAATCCACCTTGACAAACCCTACCTTCTTCGCCAAGCATCCGTCTGCAACAACACCTTTCCCTTTTTATAACAACAACCATACAACTAAGGTTGATACTGGATTAAAACCAACTTCGAGTGACTTGTTAAACAATGTTCCGTCGCTGAATCATTTTTCGAGATCAACTTCTTCATCTACTGCAGCATCTGACGAGGAAGAAGATCATGAAGAAAAGAGATCTAGAAAGAAGAGGAAATATTGGAAATGATTGTTCACGGAGTTGACAAAAGAGTTGATAGAGAAACAAGAAAAGATGCAAAAAAAAAGGTTCTTGAAAACGAAACACTGATCCATGAGAGGTCTAATGTTTCGGCTAATGACGCTGCAATCATATCATTCTTACACAAAATATGTATCACGACACAACCACATCAGAATCTTAAAGTATCACTAAGGAAACAATATCAAAGTGAACAACTTTTAATAAAATTTGAGCGTGAAGAGCCAAGTGATCTGGTTCTACTAGACATCAACCATTCGATATCTCCTTCAAGATGGCCTAAACCGAGGTGTAGGCCTTAATAAGGATAAGGAAGAATCTTGAAGCTAACTATCTAGAAAACAGTATTGAGAGGTCATTATGGGAAGATATCTCTGCAGAGACGGGAAAAATAGGATACAATCGAAGCGCGAACGATGCAAAGAGAAGTGGGAAAACATCAACAAGTACTTCAGGAAAGTCATAGAAAGCAACAAGAAATGACCCCTTGATTCCAAGACTTGCACTTATTTTCACAAGCTAGAAGCTTTGTTTAAAGAGAGAAGAACTGGCCCACTGCCAATATTGCCTCTATTGGTTACTCAACAGAGACAGTCGCTTCTTTCACAAGAAACGCAGGCTGAGTTTGAGACTAATCAGAGGGACAAAGTTGGTAATAAAGAAGGTGAAGAAGAAGGAGAGAGTGAAGAGGATGATTACGAAGATGAAGAAAAAGAGGGCACATGAGACGATGAGATAAGTGAGCTTGAGATTGTGCTGAACAAAACATCTTCACCTATGGACACATTAACAATAATCTTTTCACCTAAGTGGTTTTGTATAATATTTTCTTTTATATACACATCTGTTAAACTCCACAATGGGGTATACAAAAACAACATATAAAACAAATGTCAGTAAATAATTTGATTTTCTAGTTATAGTACTCCTTAATTTTCGTGGTATTTAATTTAATAAAGTAATTAAATTCGTTGAAAAATATTACCAAGTCTATCTAATAATAGAACCACAAGATTCAATGGTATAAAATTTGAATAAAAATTGGCTCAATTGGTTGGGAGAAGCCAAGGGTAATCAAGCATTCATCTTTATCCATAGGTACCCGACATATCTAATAAAATCTTGGACCTACGGATTAAATTGGGTCGTCGTTTTCATCATTTTCTTTCTTTGGAGTTTAGAGTATATTACAATATAAATTGAACTTTGCATTTCTTGTAAAAATTTCAAAATAAATTCACCTTAAATCATCTAATCAAAGTATCATCCGTGTGGTAGATGGAGTCGATGCGGTTCTTTCTGTGATATGTGCCTACGTACCACGAGGTAGACCCAACAAACACACATTATATTCGAATTCGTATAGTAAAATAAATAAATGAAAAGACTGCAATATGATATCTTTGTAACGTTTCATGTTCATGTTAAACAGGGGAATGAGAATATAGTAGAGAAGTTCGCCCTAGCCCTTTCTCTCCCGGGTCCAGACATCGAGGCGCTGTTGGCTTCTCCAGATCTCGATGTCGGTGGTGGCTTAACCCACCGGCGTCGCCGCTATCCCATCTCTTCTTTACCTTGCATCATGTCTTGCCTTGCCGCCGGTTCTGTTCTATTCACCAGGAATTCTTGGAAGCTTCAATCAAGCCACAGCTCCTCAATCAGCATCTTCCTCCAGATTTCACCTCACCCTCCACCACAAATTTATCCCATCTTCTTAGATCCCGTGGTCTCGACGACAATTGGCTGTGGGATTCCACTTTTGTCCCGTCGTTCAGGCTCGGAACCTCAGGGTATCGGAGGTACAAGCTCTTCTCGTATCAAATCAATCACTCTCAGCCCGTCAAGACGTTGTCTTGAAGGTTTCATTTGTGTATCTGGATGTCCATCACCAGACGCTCTGTGCGTTTCATCCAACGGTCTAGCTCTGAGCCAGCCGTGTGTTAACCTGGCGTCCGATGCTAGTGGGAATCCACTCCGGTCTCCAGCTCTAACATCCACCTTCCTCAATCATCTAGGAAACCTCCTCCGACATCCGCTGTCCATACCGCCGCAAGTCAAACTTCAAATATCAGCTTCCAAAGCTTTCAAATCAAAGGTTCGTGGGGCTCTACAATATCTATCCCGAGGTTTAGAATTGGAAACTGGTTTTTTGCTTTGTTTGTGCTCGCATATTGTCTCTTCCATCTCCACCATCGTTGGCTCCCCAATACCATTGGCTCCTCCATCATCGCCCCCTTCACTGTGTCGTCTGAACGGTGGTTCCGCTTTGCTCAGCCGTCAGAGAAGTTTTTCGTTCCATTTATCGGTAGATTCACCGAGACCATCACTATCGCCCCCAGCCTCCTTGTTAAGGAGTGCTCTCCCTCCGTTATCGCGGAGGTGTTCTTCCATATCTATTACCGTCTTGCTATCTTGTGGAGCGGTCCGTTCGGGGCCTGAAGATGCAGCGGGATTCGTTTCGACGAGTGCCCGAGGTGTGGATTTGATGTTAATGTCACAATATAAGGTGACTATTTCCCTGCTGTCCGACCATGTCGTGAAGGCTACTTTTACCATGACGCATTCGAGTTGTTCTCTGAATTCGCTGTCTATTTATCCTAGAGGTTTCTCTAAATCTATCAGTTATGTTGTATTGCTCTACTTTAATTGCTTTGTATCTAGTACTAGGATTGTCTCTTCTTCAAAGTGTAGTCCTAAGGTTTAAGTTTTAATGGAAGTTGTGTTTCAAAAAAAAAAAACAGGGGAATGGGAAAAATATGGATAAAATACGTAAAAGTTGTTTTCTAATGGTCCATATATTTATTTAAGAGTAAATTAACCCAAAACACTAAAAGAAGACATAAAGTAAAGATATGCCTAAACAGTAAAAAAGGTAGACTCATTAGTGAATAGTTCATAATAATGAGAAAATGATATTTACCTAAATATACTATAAGTTGAGTGTATGGAGTGCAAATTTTTTTTTTAAGCAAACGTTATTTTATTAAACTTTGACAAAAGTACTTGCCATAACCGAAGTTATGCAGTCAACAGAAAATACAAACAAAGGGAACATCAAGAACCAGAAAAAATCGAGGCATCAACTTCGATTTACTTTTCTAAGTGGATAGAGAATACAATTAGCCACTTCTACCTCTGTTTCCACGACCCGACCACGATTTCCTCGACCGCGTCCCGGGAACTGGAAGTACATCTCCTTAGCTTTTGCAGACGGTTTAACTGGTCTTTCCTTAAGGATTCTTTTCCCAGAGGGTGTCATATGATCCATCAAATTCTCAGAGCTTAATTGGTCCTCCTCTTCTTCATCAAAAGACCCCAATGCAGCAAACTTGTTTGTACTTAAAGCTTGCTCAGTTTCATCATGTTGTACGTCTTCCATAATAGGTGCTTGTGCAGCATCACAATTTGGTATAGACTGAGATGACTCTGTCTCCATGTCATCATACTCTGTCTCTTCATTAATACAAATAAATGAAGGCAGAACATACATGTTCTCAAGTTCTGTAATGGTTGCTAATGAAATGAGTTCCTCCACATTAGCATCCGTACCTAGTTCGAGTACATTGGATTCCGAATTTGCTGATGTCGATAGAATAATACATGTAGCTGGAGCTGAAGGAGAGTTGTGTTGGACAGCTATGTGAGGTGTGTTACTCACCTCAAGTGGAGATTCACCAGCAACCAAAGATGGAGGGGTCACTTGGACTTCTGAAGTCTTCGTATGGGGCATGATAGGAGATTTTGGAAAGCCAACAATTGGAGAACCATTAGCTTCCACCAAACTGTTTTTTCCATTAGCATTGACTGAAGCCTTTTGCTGTGTCAAGGATAAACATCTTTTGGCCTTGTGACCAAGCTGACCACAGTTTTCACACTTCTTGGGAAGCCAAGAGTATTCAACATCGACCATTGAGAAGTTTCCTTGCTTGTCCCATGCGGCAACTTTCTGTGGGAAAGGCTTATCAAGCTCAACTTCCACCATAAGTTTTGCTTCACCCAACATAGTAGGATCTAACCACGGTTTGTGAGACAACATTGGTTCTCCTACACCTGAAGCAATCCATTCAATTGCAGGAATATAATATAACTGAGTAGGGATGTTTTTGAGTGTGACTCAAAGTGAAATCGTATTGATCTCCGGCAGTGATAACGATTCAGATGAATTCCAAGGAGCTACAAACATTAAGCATTCATCCAAATGCCACAATCCACGCTCAAGAACCCATTTCCGAGTGCTTTCATCAGGAATGTGAAATATATAAGAAGATTCACTTATCTTCTTGACAAAAATACTGCATCTTCTTCCCCAAATCTTATTGAGAATAGCATGAACTAACCCGCCAGATGGAACTAAACAACGGCAAAACTGACCGATGATGAATTCTTTCTGATTTTGCAGTCCGTTGCGGAGAACATGGTCAGGTATAGTTACCTTAGGTGTGCCGTCCTCCATATACTCCGGCATAGTGACTCGGTGAAGATTCCTGGACTTTGGGTTCAGTCTAGCAGTCTAAGGAAAGCGTGTCTTATCAGTTGGATATGTTGGGTTGAGAAGAGATTGATCGACTTCATTGCCTCTTGACATCCCTTCAACCTCTTTGCGATGTCTTTTGCCTCCCATGGGATTGCCTGATAGAGCTGGCCAGTTCACCGTTTCTAGAGGCAGCAGTGATGGAGCCGAAGGTTCTCCTAACCACGCCAATGGTTTGGCCCAAGCTCCCAGTGAAGCTTGCGGAATTGAACCTGTAGGCATATGGTGAGAAGGTTCCGTCGAGAGATTTGTCTGCTTCGGTACGACTTGTACATCTTGCCCGTCATCTTGAGAGGAGGATGGAGCTGAAATAGTCAAGCCATCTCTCACAATCAGGTCCTGAGTCAGACCTTCAGTCGGATTTTGATTCAAACTAGCAGCCTCGATTTCAGAACTGGACATCTGAATCGACAAGACGAAGAGGAAAGATGAAAAAGAGTCACCAAAAGGAGATTAATGGCGACGGTGGAGCCGCCGAGGGAAGACGCGACTGTGAACTAGGTGTCGCAGGAAAAAGGGGCGCGTGAGTTTTGTATTGGACTTAAGTGGTTGGTAATTCTCTCGAAACAAATCTCGAAAAATATTCTGTATGGAGTGCAAATTCCCTTTATTTAATCAGAAGGAGACTATGCAAATTTTGATTAGTGGAATGGCATTCTTCAGTCGATCTTTCTATAGACAAACAAGTTACCATCTGAATCACCTGAAGCTAAACACTTGAGATATTCAGTAAAACAAGAATGATTTGTTTTTGTTTTGTTTTAAGAAGTAGATTGATATTACAAAGTGTATATTATTGAATATGAGCGACATGTATAAATTTTACAACTGCGAATAACATAGGTTAGAGATGTTCCGTTGGATTAATTAGTCTTAGACAACAGACTTTTGCTCCTCAACGCCATGAGATATCATCTGCCTAAAACTTCTTTATGTCCCTCTCACGAAATGTTGACCTTTTTCGTGTCAAAAACAAAAGTAAAAGCTAACTTTGGTATTGTGCTACGCACAAACTCTTTTTTTCGAAAAAAAAAACCATATATAGCAAAAAAGAATCAATTTCTTTTTTAGATGTCACTTCTTTTAGGTTAATTAAAGGAAACTTTTCAATAATGTCATTAACAACCTACAAGATAAATATATTTCTTTAATACTCAAGAGCTCATCAATTCAAAGGATTCAAGAAATTATGGTCAAATATATCTACTCTATAAATTCTTGTTTTCCCACAAATGATCGTCAAAGCTTATATGATTTTTTCTTTAAATAAACTTTTTCATGTTTGAATATACATATTTAATGTTGGGTCGTCATCATTTTTAGCCGCTCAAAAAAAAAAAGATTCAAATATAAATTATAAAACATTTATGTAAAAGAAAAAGAAGAAGATTACGTTTCTAACAATCACCCACCATTCTTTCTCACATATCATTTTTGCCCACTTCATATTTTCAAGTTGCATTTTCATTTTTTGGTATATAGTTGTTCAGATTTAATCTTCTGCAGCTCTAATATAAATTTATAATTAGACCGTCAAACGATATAACTTGATTATATGTTTTAAGTATTTTATTGTTCTCATGCCAAAGCATTTTATTGGGTTTTTTTCTGGGGTGCAAATCATCATATTGACTAAATTAATTATATAAATAAATAAATAAAATTTTATGGGATTGGAGAAGAAATAATATGGCAAATAGAGTGGGAAAAAATGATTGGAGAACATTGTTTTGAGATACAGTGATCAAATGCTGCCCACTTGTTGATTTCTTTTCATGAAGGTACTTACTCGGTGCCACAAATTGTTCGAATCCATTAAAAATCTATGGTTTGAATATTACAAAATTTCCTGGTATATTCTTGCAATAATAATGACTCATCACGGTACGAATGATCTTAACATTTGTATATTTAACTATATGGTGGTACGATTGACATTACAAAAAACGCCATATACTACAATTATACATGGCTTCATCCAATGTATCTACAAGTGCAATGATCTTCCAGAGAAAACAGACCTTCAAGATCACAAGTTTATCTGTTGATGATAGGAAAGAAACTAAATCAAGTAATATATTTTGGAACCTTATAACAAGATACTATGAGTACTCAAGACTCGAACTTCTTGGTTGACAGCAAAAAAAAAAGTTGCTATATGGGTTGAGATCACCATTCCTTCTTGGAGAAAGTTCTCCAGGATATAAATTGATCTAATTGTATCCATTATTAAAAAAAGTGATTATAACTTCATAAAATGTGTAAGTCAGCGAGCTTAGGATAATAATACTTATATCAAATGCGTTTGGCACATTCCATTTTCTAGCACTTAAAATCTACATTGTTTGATCTTAACGTTGGAATAAAAAAATTAAATCCAAAAATGTTAAAAAATATTTTTTTCAAGTTCTAAACATATTGGATGATTTGGTTAGCTCAAAATATAATTATTTAAAAAGATTGAACTTATTTTCTTTTTCCATGAACTACCAGTTAAATCTGAATTAATCGAATCAATCCAACAACTGTACCCGGTCAAAATTTCAAACTGAATCGGGCTAGTGAGTAGGTCTCTTGGTTGAGAAATTATTACTCTCCCAATGAAATTGAAAATCTATCTAAAATATCTTCTACACTTTCAAAATAACATCCAATAACTTGTGGACGTACAAAATATTTCATGCATCAACTTTATATACCCATGGACTAGTGGCGATTTTAATTTTAACTTAAACAAGGATACCTATATTTTCGAAACGTCCTTTTCTTGTACTTTAAAGTCTACTTATTGCCTTTAATCATTTTCATAACTCGCAATTTCGAATGATTAAGCTTTAGTGAGATAACTTAATTCAACGGTACAAACTGAGACTTGCTTTTGCGCTGAGAGCTTGAGAAGATACTTTCGTAGAAAAAGAAAACGTATGCAAAAAATAGCGGTTGTTAATTATCCGATCAATATAAACAATAGCACACACCAAACATATTAAAGTGAGCTCAAATTAGTCACGTATTATAGTGTAAGAGACGAGCAAAAGTTATAATTGCAGTGACGTGGGCGTGTTCCTTTCTTCTAAGGTTGGCAAAGAGCCTGTAGATTAGCGTCTAGGTTTTAATGATTCATAAATAAATAGTAAACTTGATATTTCCATTTCACATTAAGTGTTCTTTTATCATTATATTTCAGTTTCAAAATGATTATCATTCTTATTTTTAATATAAATTCTGTGGTAGAATACCTAGTTTAGTCTAGAATACTATACATTTTCTTATTAATTTTTATCATAGTAAATAACATATTATTGTATAATATGGAAGATATAATAACTGATTTTTCTTTGCAATACACTCGATGATCTAGTGGAAAGCCTCTTTGTCTATTTGTTTGACCAGTTATTTTATTGATATTTTTACACCAAGAAACATAGGTTTTGATTTTAGAGAAGACATAATTATACAAATTAATGGAAAAATAGCTGATAATATATGGGCAGTATGACACAAAAAATATCGTCAAAATAGATGCGATAGAGTAGCTCATGTAGTACAATCAAATATAAATTCTCATGCTCCATAAAACACATAGAATTATCGATTGTAGAGTTGTCTATAATATTTTGATTGTTGTAATAGCATAATATATCAATCGTTAAAATAAAAAGACTCGGTGACCTAATGCCCGAGATTCTTCATCCCACTTCTAGGTTTCTAGAATCGAACTCCCGTATTTAGAGGTAGAATACGGGTGGCCCTGTTACCACTTGTCTAGATGACAAAGAACAGAATAAAACATGCAGAACAAAAGGAAATAACTAACTCATGGTAATCGAAATATCTGATGGTTGTTCATTTTCAACAAGTAATGAGTAATAAGGTTATTTTGTTAGTCAATGATTATGGTTTTGAATTTTCTCTGTGTAATTCTAACCATAATTAGCCACTCTAACAAACATGTCATATATTTTAGTACGTTATCTCAACTTTTGTTCGGATGATTACCTGAACTACTACATGAAACAACTATTAAAAAAAAACTAGCAGTATGTTGTTTGCAAACATACAAAATAAACCCCATTCATATACAGCTGCATATATTTTGACTAAATTTGATATGTTCTATCGGTTAATCTGATCTCAAAAATGCACTTAATACTAAATACTACAGAGTGGACTAGAGACTATACCACTTGATTAAAATTTAGAATGCATTCTGATTAATATTTAAAGATAGCCGTATTGTATGTTATTGAACTACTATGTAAAGTAAATAGACCGAACGTTGTTCTCAATACGAATCAAACTCGAACTCAGAACAGATTTACACCATGCCTCAAATATTTTACCAATAAGCTATCACTATTTGGTTTGACTAACCTATTATGCACGATTAATTAACGGCATGTTATATTAGTATAATCTACAAGTATGTACATAAAAAAATACAAGTATATACATCAGGGGCGAAGCCAGTGCATGGACAATGGGGGCACGTGCACCCGTAGTATTGTGGATATTATGTGTTTAGTATGTAAAAGTACAAAAACTGTAGCTAGGATTAGGAAAGATGGTTAGATTGATGTTGTGCACCCATAGATGTCTCAAGTTCAAGTCTCCTATTGGTATTTATTTTATTTTATATCAAATGTGCACCCACAGGAAAATTCTTCTAGCTTCGCCCTTGATATACATATACATTACTTAGTGTACAAACCAGGTTTCGGATTTCATTGTGTTAACATGTGCAGAAACCATATGACATGTTGAAGATTCATGAACGAACCAAATTTCAACAATTGGTAACAAATAAATCACATATTGCTTATGCTGTGTTAATTAATCTTTTAAGACATTCTTCAATGGTTTACACTATTTTTCACTCTAAAATTGAGTAACTCTAAAATTGAGTAACTCTAATAGAGTTGTGATATATTCCAATGATATTCTATTAGTGAAAATAGAGTCATAAACAAAAAAAAAAACAACTTACTCTATATATAGAATAAACCTATTTTTCACACTATAATAGAATCAGAAATAGAATACTATTGAAATATCTTTACTCTAAATTCTATTTTAGAGTGGAAAATAGAGCGGGGATAGAGATGCCCTAAGATCAAGTCCATGAGTGAGTGTGTGTACATGTATGCATAAGTAAACATACATTAAACGTTAGAGGTCACCATCATCGGTAGATACATCAATCTTTGGTTAATACAGATCTGGAAATGCGACGGAACATGTGGAAATTAATCATGACACAACGAATCATCATCGTCTTAAATAAGAGTTTTGTATACATCGTCGGATCTGCCACATGGGAAGTTACGAAAAAACCCTTACAATCGAGAGTTGCGTTTTTTAGGGCAACGAAGAGAAGACAGAGAATGAGATGAAGATTCCTTTTTCCACATGGACCCCCAAAACCCACGCTCTCTCTCATTGTGTGCATGTGAACTTGGCATCTTCTTTTAAAATTATACTCCCTCCGTTCTTTAAAGATGATTGTTCTAGGAAAAAAATTTGTTTTAAAAAGATAATAGTTTTACTTTTTCAATGTATGCTTTTATGAAAAATTGTAAGTTTCAAAAATATTAATGGTGTTTATTGAATTTCTATTGGCTAAAAGTTATTGAAAATTGTTATTTGCAAAAAACAATGCATTTACAATCAAAATTAATAAATTTTCTTAATATATGTGAAAATTCTAGAACTACTGTCTTTTAAAAACAGAGGGAGTAATATAAAGTTTTTATTTTATTTATTTTACCAAGGAAACTGTTACTGAAAAAGGAAAAGGATGTTCAACTCTCGTCTCTCAGTCCCACCTCCTCATTAATTATTTATTTTATTTATTTATAATGTAAACAAAACAGCAACAATAATACTCCCTCTGTTCCTAAATATATGATGTTTTAGAAAAATTGGATGTTTTAATATATAAGATGTTTTCATTTTTCTAGGCAACTTTATACTTTATTAAAAACTGTGTAACCAATAATATTTATTCATCTATTTTGTAATTGGTTAAACAATATTAATTTTTTAATTTTAATGATATTTTCTAAACAAAAAGTAGTTTTCTTAATATGCGTGTTTTTTGTCTAAAATCTTATATTTAGAAACAGAGGGAGTATGTAAAAGACCAAATACAGACAACAACAAAAGCCATTCATTTAAAAGGATTTTAAAACATTACAAATTACAGTTTCAATTATTTGGTTTTAAAACCCCACATCGTCCCCATCTCTTAAGTCTTAAATTACTTATTTATAATATAACCCAAAAAAATAACTAAATCACATTTATTAAATATATTGTTTCAACATATTATAATTTTCTCAGTATAACTTAAAAATCAAAAAAAAAGAAACCACCCCTTCCAATATTTAAATTCTCTTCTGCTGTATCAAAAATTTAAAAATATTACTACTTTTCACCACAAACCCCCACTTGAACTCGAATCCTCATCAACCTCATCACATATTATTCGTCGGCTTGTTGTTGTTGTTATTGCTCGGCACAAGCTCAAACTCATCTCCTTCCTCTTCTTGATTCTCTTCGTCCTCTTCCTCATCGTCGTATTCTTCTCCATCTGTGCCTTCTTCATCATCAAAGTTCTCATCCAACGGCTGAGGAGGAGGAGGATGTTGAGCCGATGCAGAAACTGTACTCGTCATCGTAGTAGTTGCCATCGCCGGAGGCCATTGTTGCTCCGGTTGGACCATCAAAGGAACCGAATTATCCGGTTTAACTAAACCGGAAATCGAGGAAGAAGATGCGACAGCATTAATGTTATTGGTGTGGAACTTGTTCCTCTCCCTGTATAAAGCATCAAGCTGGTGAAAGTAAGGACAAGTCTTGGAGTCTTCAGGGCGTTTCTTGTTGCTCTCTTTGACTTTCTTGAAATATTTGTTTATATTTTCCCACTTTTCTTTGCATCTTTTTGAGTTCCTGTTGAACCCTAAACGTTTCATTCCCGCTGATATCTCTTCCCACAACGGTCCTTTTGGTCCGTTCTCTTGATACTTCGAATCAAGATTCGTCCTCAGCTTTATCAATGCCTCTATCTCCACCTTCGGCCACCGCGATGAGCTCACCGCTCCTGCTCCCACGGAGGCTGAGACTGGAGTCATATTCTGATCACCATTGTCTGCTTTGGAAGTGTCTATGGTCGGTGTCACTGACTGTGTCGGCTGACTAATGGGAGGAGGAAGTGGTGGTTGAGGCTTTTGAGGCGTTTGCTGGTTGTTGTTGCTATTACTAACCTGCATTTGCGATGGAGGCGGTTGCGGTTGCGATTGTGGTTGTGGAACTGGTTGACCATGAGGGTTTGGTTGGTCAGATAATTTCTGAAGAAACGCCATGACCGCTGCGTCTTTTGCGGCGGTCATGGAGCGTTCTTGAGCTAAGATTTCGCGTTCGCGGTTGATACGTGCAATCTCTTGCACTCGCCAAGACTCTTCTCTAACCATCCTCTCGTGCTCTCGCTTCTCTACAGCTTCCAAGAACTTGCGTTGAAGCTCCTCTTGCTTATCAACGACCTGTCTCGTTAACCTCTCGAAAAACTCCTTCCATTTCCTCTTCCTCTTCTTCTTCCTCGTTGTGGTTGTTCCGTCGCCGATCTCAACGTCAGAAGACGTCGAATGAGAAGAAGATGTCGAATTGTCCGACAGAAAGTCTCCGGAGTTGTTTGGGAACAAAGGTACGTTCACAGGCTGGGTATAAGGAGGAAGAGTTGTGTTTGCTATCTGTGGCGTAATGGTTGTTACCGGAGGAGGAGTTGAGAACATGGAGCTGTTGTGGTTGTTGTGCGGTCGTAGAGGTGGCTGCGGTTGAAGCGGTTGCGTCTGTAGTGGTGGTTGTTCTTGTTGTTGATGATGGAGGGAGGAGGAGGAGGTTGGTCGAGTCTCGAGAGCTTCTAATTGATCAAAGAAACGATAAGTTTTGCCTTCGGATTTTCCGGTACGGCCTTCTTTGGTTCGTTTGTGGTATTTGTAAACGTTTTCGAATTTCTCTTTGCATTTTTTTGCATTTCTTGTGTAACCAAGCTCCGCCATTTTCCTGAGAAAAGAAACATAAATAATTAAAAAAAAGATCTCACATATTAAAAAATCATATGAATTGCTCATGAAAGAAGACATAATTGTTTGTTTAAATAAGAAAAAGAAGTAAAATGAGGATATATATGATACTTATGTATACATATATATGAATATAGTTGAGAAGTGGATCAATCAGCATGAGTTTGAGTTTGTGAAAGACTTCGCCTTCTCAATGTCATGAATAAAACATGACTCAACTTACTTTATCTAGTTTAACAGTTAATCAATTAAAGTAAAACCGAATCTGAGACAATTAACACTACAAAAAAATAGATCAAAAATAATAAACTCCTTCAGTTAAAAAAAAGACAAGATTATGTAATAATGATTTCAAAAATTAGATCAAAATCACCATTGTAATTTTTTTTTTAAATAAAGTTTTTTCCCAACAAAAGGAAAATCAATAAAGGGAGACGCACCTGGAAACCTCTTCCCATAAGGGTCCTTTAACGCTAGCGTCTCGAAACGCTATTCCCATGTCAGATCGTATTTTCAGCAGCGCAAGCGTTTCCTGCCGTGGCCACCGGTTTCCTCCAAAACCGCGGTCGTTCATCTCTTCCGACACCTCAAAAGCTCCAACCGCTGCTGCAGCTGCGGCAGCTTCTGTAGCGGCCGATTCGTTCGGTGGTGGCGGTGCAGCTGCCGTTGCAGCTGTGGTTGTACTACCACCAAGCTGCATCATCGTTAACAGTTTTGATCTATGTCCTTTTTAAAAAAAAATTCCCCCTCTCTCTCTCTGTCTTGGATGAAGAAGTTACAGAAATGAAAAATAAAAATAAAAAGGGAAAAATAAATGTTTATAGAAGAAAGAGAAAAAATGAGAGAGATAAAGAGAGAGAGGGAGAGAGTTTACATGAGGAAGAAGAGTGAAATCTCCAGGCGCAGGGTTTTATGGAGTCAGAGTTTGTAAATACCTAAAGTTAATTTATTTCTTTTTAGATTTTTTTTCCTTTGATGGATCTGCTTGGTAATCTCTAGGAGCCATTCTGAAAACATTTATACTATACTCTCTATGTTTTATCATAAATCACATATATTAAGATTTTGTTTTAAAACAATATCGCTAATAATATAAAACTAATTTAGTTAATTATGGATAAAATAATACATAATAATTGATTACTCCCTTACAAAATTTTGATGTTTGAATGATTTCACACATATTAAGAAATAATAAATAAATTATTTTGCTTAACACTTTCTATTTTACCAATAAATTTTCATCCCTCATATTTTATTATTTATTTAATCTTTCAATTTAAAAGCAAGTGCATTAATCCTATTATAAAAATAAATATTTCAAATATAATAATAAAATTTAAAACATCAACTATTCGTATATGGAATTAGTGTGTATTTTTAATAAAATTAAAGCGTAGATTGATATGTGGAAACATTTATATATTAAAATTAGGTTCTTAAAATTAAGGAATATATTTATCTATAGCTATTTATTTCTATTTGAAATTTATTGATATATTTTTATTTGTTTAAGAAATCATAATTTTATTTTTCATATTCTAAATATTGAGTTAATATTTTTTAATTTACAATGTATTTTCCGTAACAAACTTTGTATATTGCGATTTACATTGGTAAGTTAACTTGAAATGGTTTTATTTCAATATTTCTTACTTTTATTTTAGTTTTATAAAAAAATAATTTGACTTCTACATATATTAAAATTATAATAAAAGTTATTATTTATTTAATTTGTTTATTTTAAGAGAATTTTGCTTTATGTAATATATTTTATAAATGCATGTTTAGAAAGTATAATATTGAAACAATGAATAACATAATTAAATTTACAATTTGTAGTAAGGCGACTTATATTATAATTAAAATGTCATAATTTACATTGAATAAACCGAACATAGATTAACATATATAAATACTGATTTAATCTTGGATTTTAATGACTAAGAAGTGAAAATGATAAGTCGACAAAGAAAATTGAAGTGAAAATGTATATGTTTCGTATAAGAAGAGTTAAATAAAATAGAGCGAATGGGAAAACGGTATAATGTTAAAAACAAGAGTTTATACGGACGAGACCGACGGATTGGCTTTAATTAAGCCTATTTTGTTTTCAAGAAAGTCATTTGTTACGGAGATCTATTGACAGCTGCGCACAAAGACGGTGGTGATTAGTTGTTTTTTGTCCGTCCAGCAAAGTTGTCTTAGAAAGCGGCTTTTAATCTCAAGCATTTAATTCAATTTATTTTAGTTTCAGATTTATAACTTTCACAAGAACCTCCTTTTTTTCACAAGAACCTGCTACGGTGTTACCTATAGATAAATGGGATTTGGATGCCAGTTTTCAAAGAAAAAAAAAAATTGTGTACTCTAATTTTCAATCAAAACGTTTTTTTTTTTAAAACAGATTGTACATAATGGAAGTTTTGAGTAAAATATGATAAAAGACAATTATTTATGATGATTTTATCATTTTTTTCTTGTGTA
Source organism: Hirschfeldia incana (assembly GCA_026261945.1). Lineage (NCBI taxonomy): Eukaryota > Viridiplantae > Streptophyta > Magnoliopsida > Brassicales > Brassicaceae > Hirschfeldia > Hirschfeldia incana. Next base: position 6,828,609 of record JABCMI010000011.1, on the reverse strand, counting down.
AGAATAAGAGGTTAATTACTTAATTATACGAAAAAAAGAATAAGAGGTTAATCGTAAAAAAATTAGGTGGAGATGAGGATCAACTTTGCTTTTTGGAACGTATTGTTCGAAATTACTATATAGACCCTAACGTGGATCCCATTGACCTTTAATCATTGAGGGTTACCTAGCTATTATTTTCTTATTTGAACATTCAAAATTCATAATTAATAAACTAATTCATCCTGATTACTGATCTGGATTTGTCCCCCTCACATTCACATATACAAATTATTCTAATCACCAGAAGTACTGATCGCCCACACTCTCTATACACGGGCTTGATTTCAAATCAATCCTGATATATGATTTTTTCGACAATTTATTATTATAACAAAACTGAAGCAATAAAATAATAAATATAAGGGGCGATGGGATGTTAGAAGTGAAGTGGTTAGATGTGAGTCGTTTTCTGGATTGAAGTAAATGGTCACCATTTCCCGTTCAGGCCATACATAGACTGTTTATTGATTTCTGTATCATATTGAACCGATTTGACAGCCGTTATCCAACGTAATTAACCAAATCAATTAATTTAAACACTTCAAAAGACGACCGAAGGTCCAAAACAATCAATTTCAAGAGTAAGTTAATTTCTAACGTTCCGTCCTGATTTATGAATCGTTTTCTTGGGCAGTCCGAACAAATCCGTCTCCTTTTAGATATGCAAACTTGTGACGCACATACATAAGATAATTTTCAATGGTCTTTCACTTCGAGGGAAAACATAAACATGATTCAAGCAGTTTAAAAAAACATAAAAATGATAAAAACCATCTTCAATAGTATTATCATTTCGAAGAAAAAAATAGATTTATGAATAGTGTTTCCTGAAATTTAAATAAACATTATTTACAAACTTATTTTAATCTTAAATATTTTTTTACTTATAGATAAATCTTTTTTACTTATAGATTACCTTTAAACTTTTATATCTAAAAGTCAATAGTATTTTTTATACTATGAAGAAATTATTAATATTTTCATAATATAATTATAAGTGTATATAAATCCTGGTACCTTTTTTAGAAACCACGTTTATGTACATAATCAAGATTTAGTTAGACTACAATCATATTTGGGTAAAATTGGTATGTTTTATAAAATAATAAGTATAATTAGAATTAATGATAAGTAGCAAAATTATAATATAATATATTTTAAATTATTCTTTTTGAAAGATAAATGAAAAAAACCATCGGGTAAAATATTTTGAGTTTACTTCATTTTGAAAGGAAAAATACGAAGACAATCATTAGAGATATCTTAACAAGTTTTAACCTTTTTTTTTGGTCAACACCATAACATGTTTAGTTGCATTCTTTCATATCAACAGACAAAGGATTGCCAAGCCGGTATACTATTTTTTGTTGAAAATAATTTATATCAATAAATCCCCCATCATATCTTTTTGGTGGAAATTTTATATTAAGAGACGTACAATGCGTAAAAGTATATTAGAAATTATGTTAACTAGATCATGACCGCGGGCGGGTTTTCATTCTTTTGCAAACGCATGTTATGTCTTTTTATTGTAAAGAATTTTGGTATAAAACTTGTGTTTTGATTTTTTTCTTTGTACATTATGAAATTAATTTAAAAAAAGAATTATTACATAATTGTTCCTAATGGTTGTAATATTTCAACAATAATTTAGTAATATTTATTGTAAGTCTTCTGTATTTTAAAAAAATCATTAAATAAAAAATACAACCTAATTGTAAGTATTCTACATTTGCAACTCTTATGTATTTGCTTTCTTAACTTACACTAATATTATGGTTTATACAGGTACGAATAGCCCTGGGCATATTATCCGAAACCCGAAAACCGAACCGGAATCTAACCGAAAAAATCAGAACCGAAACCGGACCGGCAAATATGAAAACTCGAATGGTTCCTATATTTCTAAACCCGAAAACCGAATTGGGACCGAACCAAAATCCGAATGGGTACCCGAATATTTTGAATATATTAAAAAATTAATTATTTTTAATTTTAATATATATAAAATATAATTTATAAATAAAAGATGTCTAAAAAATCCGAACTATCCGAATAACCCGAATATTTTTCGGTCTTTTTCGGTCTTTTTCGGGTTTTCTCGGGTTTTTGTTATTTTTTTTGGTTTTTTGACCTTTAAATTAGAACCAAATCCGAATTATTTGTAGTAAGGTTCCACTTTGGGTTTTATAAAAAATAGAAACCCAACCCGAACCTGATATTATCCGAACCGATCCAAAAACTATCCGGTTCCTAAATGGTTCCTAAACAATTCCTAAACATCTCAATCCGAATAACCCAAAAACTGAATAAACCAAACCGATCCGAACCAAAAATCCGAGTGCCCTGGGCTAGGTACAAAAGTGTACAGTTTGTGGTACAATGAATATAGATGGTAGTGTAGATTTTGTCAATTCTATAGTATTGAAAACGCATTGGTTAACAATATTGATAGTATCGAATTATTAATTTGATAGAAGTCTTGATGTAGGTTAACAAAATTGTCTGCAACTAATTGAAATAAATGAAGAATATACAATATAGTTTGTTTGGTAATGTAAGTATAGTCAATTTTTATAGATTGGTATATCGGTGATGTCAAAAAGTAAAGATACAATTGGTATACTAAATTATGTCCAAATCTAGATTTTGACCCGGGTTTATTTTCCGGCTTAAAGATATATAAATGGACATATATATTAGGTAGTATATAAGTTGGAGAAAATTTATCTGCAATGAACTAACTAAACTGAGAAAAATGAAAAAAAAAATTGAATCAAATTTCATCAATAACAGAGCAGATCTTATTATTTGGAACCAAAAATTGAAACGAAACTGAGAATCAAATGAGTATCTAAAATTTTAGAATACAAACTATTTACCCACAAATATCAATTTTATTTAATTTTAAATAACCAAATATCCTAAAAATACTATTTATAAACCAAATCACCAAAAAAAATCAAATTATCTAAATTATTTTTATTCGAAATATAAGTACTATTTTGATATTCGATCCAGATTTACGATCGAGTCATTAACCCCGGTGGCTCTATATAATTCAGACATGTTTATGTTCTTCATTTAGCTTTCTATTAGAGGTTAAACCTATTGATATATATATATATATATATTCACAGAATACATATTTAATTAAAATTTATTAATTAAAATTATGATAAAATAAACCCGTGAATGACACTGGTTGGGCAAGTCAAAATCCAGAAAAATCTTATAATATTTTTTCGATTTTTTTTAACTTCTCATATATTTTACAATAGTACATAAAACTGGATATACTATTTGATTTGTCATATTAGGTAAATGCACTTTATTCATGTTATGCATTTTAATTTTTAGGTTTTTAGTGATTTGTTGGACAAAAAGGGTTTTTAGTGATTATTCTACGCATTTGAACAAATGTGTTAATCCAAGTATGAGAATACAAAATTTATTATCCTGAACATGGTTTTTTTACAAAGTTATTAAATTTTTAGATTTTAGATAAGGGTTTAGGGTATAAAGATTTATTGAATATGAATGACAGGACACATTAATTTTATTATATGATATATGTCAGTATTAGTTATATGGATTTATGTTTTTTTAACATGATAATGTGACATTGTATGTTAGTGGGGCAAGATAGAAGAACGTTTGGTAATGGTATGAAGAACATGTTGGTATAGATATAATTTAAATTTTGAAATTAATTATATCAAACCGAGCACAAATCAAAACTAACTGACATCAATTAATTTGCTTGATATTAGATATGGTATCCATGAAGAATCGGTGTATTAAAAGGTAAAAAATTAAAAGACAAATAAGATCATTTATTATGATTTAGTTAGAGAAATATAAGGTTAGAAAATTATTTAGTTAGTATAAGTAGATTAATAAAAGAGTGCAACAACCTTATTTAAGTAAATATTTAAGGAAATATTTTACCAAATGTTAGATTAATATAGGCAAAATTATAGGAGGTCCAACTTTAAAATCCACCTAGAAGAAGTTGTAATGTTTCTGTTTTAATAAGATAGATAGTAGAGTTTTGATAGGAGATGAAGGTTTAGCAATGCTGATCATTATTTAACAAAGATGGGGTTAACACGAACACATCACACGATATACAAACATTAAACAACCCAAAAAATTTCAAACATAATTTGATGATGATCAAATTCTTCGTAGTATTCATAGCTCGAAAATTATGCAGTTAACATAGTCTTAATGCAACCATCATATATTCTCTAATATGCGAATTTATAAACACGACGTTGTTTTGACTTTTGAGATTATAGTAGGAAAGGAAACTGTCAAAGGAAGTACGATTTGTATCTAAGGCTAATTATCAGTCTATGACTCTATTCAGCATATCGTACATGATAAAAGGATTATAAATTTAATCGAAGGAAAAGTAAAAGGATTAGAAATTTACAGCATCATAAGGACTAACAATATTAATGTCTGTTTAGATATCTAATGAATTATAACGAAATGTATTGAAAGGTGGATTATCCGGGACCATCCTTTTGGAAGTTCCTAAAAGCATTGAATATGAATTTTCTACGAAATTATATAATAGCCACTCGATTCTCGCATGGCTCGACCTTAGGCCTTAACGTTACAAATTTTATCTTATTCTACATAATTTAAAAGTAAGTTTATCTGTCGCGAGCCTTTTTCAGAGGTGCACTTCATAGTTGAAAACAACCATTATGATAACGGCTCTCGAGAATAATATTCTACATATGATTTGCGTCTTGTTGGTAACTATATTAAAATGACAGTTTAAGAGTTTGGCATAAAATTAATTAATAAATATTTAAATATCAGAGACATTATTAGTGTACAAAAAGAATTATAAAAGTTATCCATTAAGTAATTCAATTATTGATGGGCCAGGGTAAATTTTCCGTCAATTTAAGGTGGAAAAAGAAAAAGAATTAAGAAGTACTGTAATATGAAAGTGGATTGAGATAGGAGATTTTACTGCAGTAAACAGCCAAAAAGTGAAAAACGTTTGTAAATTGATCTTTTTGTAAGTATATCCTTTCACTTTTATTTTACTTTAACTTTTCTTTGATCAAAAAAAAAACCCATTAACTTTTTACATAGGGTAATTGAGAAGAAAAAGGTCAAGTATGCCACTACGATTGATAGAGAGGTTTTCCTTTTTTAACCTAGTAGATAATTTTAATTTTATAATCAGCCTTAGTTACCATCATTACTCGCACGGAAAATCACACACATACACCCACACACACCGATTTGTGTGTGCACGGAAAATCACACTCACACATGCAGTATATATTACTAGTACACACGAATATGTGTATCAGTGTGCTCCGAACTAATTAATTTAACTCTACTAAGCATCTGTCTCATTTTCCAACGTGACACTATAATATTTGGTGCTATTTTTGTCAATGACTTCAGAGACATAGTCCTAAAATATTTTGGACCGGAAGCCCAAACAATTACTATAAAAAATAAAAAAACTAATAAGAAAAAAGGTTTAAGCATCGAAAACGTTCTTTTTTTAATACTCCAGCCGTTTCATTTTATTTGTCGTCCTAGATTTCGGCATGCAAATTAATAAAACATTTAATTTTGTATATTTACTAGATAAAAACATCATTACCAATATACCTAATCAGATTTCGACCAATAAAAAAATAGATTAGAATAAAAAGTTAATAAATATTGCATTGAAATCATAAAACAACACTTATTTTGAAACAAAATTTTACTCCAAATGACATCTAATTCAAAACGGAAGAAATATGTTTTAGTTATTAGCCAACTAAGTTACAAGAGATTTTGTGAAACAAAAGGTCAAAATTTTAGTTATTATAAAAAACCGGAAGCACATGCTTTCACAACTTCCCCTTAGTTGGAACCGGGACAGAGTTGTGAATTGTGAAATGTACATGTAAACCCAATACGAATCAAATATATAAACATATATTTGAGTAGTGAGTTATAGTGACTTATATTTCTTCATGCTAACATGTTATATAATACAGTTTTTTTAAAATTCTTCACGTATATCAGTATGTGCCAGGGAAAACTGATTGACCTAGCTAACACCATTTATTTTTATTTAATAAATTTTCTGATCTTAATAATATATATTCCTAAGATAACATAAATCTGTATATATATATGCACGACTGGATAAAAGTTATTTAACCTAAAAATCTGAGACTAAGAATAATTTCTACAAAAATATATATAGAGAATCAGCAGAATATGGTCAGATGATGAGACTAAGAATAATAGATCATTTTCTCTACTTCAACCATTGAACCAACATAATTTGGTGTAAGTGTACATACATATAATTTTCAATATATATATGTATACATACAAGAAAAACTACGTGTCTGTGGTTGAGTGGTAACATGGCGTTACTTGGATTTTAAGGAACCTGAGTTTGAATCTGCCTATACTTAATTTATCACATCGTGTGGTCATCAAAGCTTTCGCATTCTCTTTTGGGTAAATGGTTTATTATTTATATATATATATATATATATATATATATATATATATATATATATATATATATATATATATATATGCATACGTAGATGTGTATAACACTAATATATTCCATTACGAGTTAATTAAAAAATAATTCCACATAGCACGATATATATTTAACGGCGGATTTTGGACTCATGTGAAGTTGCTTTGATGTCGTAAATTGTAATTGTCCGTTTTATATACATCCATTTTTAGATGGGTCTTCAACCAAATATGCTTATGCATGATACGGTCTAGGTGTGGTTCTTTTCGACATATAACCGACGGATATCTAAGTTGAATTAGAACCGGCTGAACTTATATGGTTCGACTTGCATAACTAATAATTACGAGTAAACCTAGATACAATGTGAAATGGAATGCTTGAAGACTCAGGAGATGATTGAAATGTCTGCATCAGTCTATATAATTATTATATGTTCTACCTAAATATCATGGAAAAAAATGTATATAATAATCTCTACATCAAAGACAAAACTAATATAAAAATGGAGACATTGCTTAAGGATCCATAAACCACCCGGAGAACAAAAATATATTTGTATAATTTAAAGAATAAAATAAATAGATTCTGCTGCCAAGAAGATTAAAAATAAAACAGTTTAAAAAAATAAGATTAAAAGTAAAATGAGTGTAAGGCATTTAACTATGCAGAACATAGTTTGCCTAAATATTTTTAAAAATTACAAACAAAAAGAGTTAACATAAGCGTGGGTGGTCCACATATAGGGCTCATTCATTAAGAACTAGAAAGTGTAAATCTTGGGATTATTATTTAAAAAGTTGGTAGATCAATATAAAAAGTAAGAGGCATGTATATTATAAAGTAAAATTCAAATTGACGATGAACATTGAGTTGGTGAATTGGTGAATAAAAAAGGCGAGTAGGGGGTGTAAAAGAATAAGGGTAAAAGGAAATAATGGAAAGTACAAGGGTATAAAAGGAAATACGGAAAATAACATGGCATGTGAGTGGTGAGTTATCCGGGATAACGCCATCTTAATCTTCCCATGTGGTTTTACCTCTCAGTTTATCTGTCTCCAGCTCACCCTTGTGTGTTTCTCTAATTAACTTCATATTTGTTTTCTTCTTCCTATTTATCTTTTGTTTGTCGACCAAAAAAAATTATCTTTTGTTTTGTGTACCTTTATTAATTATTGTCAATAGGCTATTAGCCATTGATTTATCTAGCGCAACGATAAAGGAAATATACTGTTGTCATTTATTTTATGGAAGCTTATCTTTTAAAAACCTTAATCAGGTGAACATGAAATTTAAAGGGTTTAGCGCCAAGTAAAAGATGTTCATAACGATATACCTCTCTCATTATAACCATTTTTTATTTTTGAAGCACGTTAAGACCATTTCTATTATCTTGTTTGTTAACTCTTTTTTTTGAACAACACTTGTTTGTTAACTAAGAACTCTTTTTGAAACAAAAAGATTATGGGAAAAGGAAATGAAAAGATAAATACCAGAGGAGAGGCTCTTGTGAATAAAGAAAGGTCAAAAGAGGTGAAAGAGGGAAACAAACAAAGGCCACCTTCACATTCTTCTTTTGCCTTTCTTTTTGTGAATTTCGAACACACATTTCATCTTTCTTACTTTTTTACTTTTCCCTTCAATTTTGTACATATTTTGAAAAGGCTTGATAAAATTGTCATATGGAATTTGCTTTTATCATTCAAGTGGGTCCAAAATCAGAAAGAATAATGTTTGGGCCGAGCTTGTAGTTTTTTATTTGTATTTTCTCTTTTATTCATCTATAGAAAATGAGTGTGCATACATTGAGATTTATTTGGAACATCTATTACATTGAAAATTTCCAAAGCCAAAAACATTCTACATTTTATTTGATTTATTTTCTTTCAGCAACTCTGTAAGGCAGATTCAAAAAAATAATAATGAATCACCTAAAGAGCTCATCAGAGAGAATGAATTCCTCAAAGGAAGAAAGCTTAGTTGGAGCAGTCATTTGAGAACTTACTCTATGTTCTTGTCCCTTTCACAAAGTTACTCTTTCTTCTTGTCCCTTTCACTGACTCACTGATACTTACATGACATAACTAAAAGCATATAGAACCACTTCCCATATATGGAAAAAGATAAGCCAAGAATATTACATGAGCAAATATGATAACAATCATAACTCAAATTTTTTAACTCTTAGCTTTATTACAACAACAATGGTTGTGACTGAACTCACAGCCACATTTATTTATACAACACCAGATTTAGAACAATCAAACTTTATTTTTTTCTTAAAAACTACAGCTCTTGAAATAACCCATAACTGTATAAGTGTTCTGCAGAATCAAATATCCAAAGCAATTTTTTATGCTTTTTATAAAATTCTACAGCAAAAAAATCTAAAGCCACATCAAAAAATCTACAGATTTTTTTCTACAACAATAATTTTAAAGCTACAACCATTACCAATGGAGCCCAATTACAATAGCTGGGACAAAAAAAAAAGCTTAATTACAACAACTAATGCCTGATGGTAAGTTAAGATAACATTTAGATACTGCTATATAATATTACCACTTCTTGACGCAACCACATAGGTCTCAATCAGTTTCTTTTGATCAAATAGTTATCCTTATTGCTGAAGCAATATAATAAGATCACGAAAGTTTAGTAAGTGCCCAACTTCTTCAGAATTTAGCACTCATTTCAGCTCTTTTTAATTCCAATGTCATCCTTTCATTCTCAAGTTTCATCATCTCATTTTCCATCCTCATTCTTTCGAGCTTTTGGTCCCTTTTCTGACTAAAACTCTCCCACTTGAGCCTTTGTCTCTCCAGTTCCATCAACTCAGATTGAATCTGAAGCTTGCGTTCTTCTAGCTCCAAATACGTAGAGTCAATACACTGCTTCTGTAAGCTAGGAGCCTTAGCACTGTCTAGTGACATTGGTTGATTCACCTCAGGTACATAGCCTTTCTTAGCATGAATAGGATGACCAAAATCTGCATGGCTCTGGCTTTGTCTTAATCTCTTTAATGGACCACCTAAGGCTCCATGATGGCCTCCCACAAAATCCTTATGAGACATATGGTGTTCCTCACAAGCGCCACCATCATCAAGATCTTCATTTTCGTGTTTCCCACGTTCATCATTATCACGGCATCTGAGCATCAAGTGAAGAGATCGTTGTAACGCAGGGTCATGAGGCAAGTGCAACCTGTTCCCGTTATGGTACGAGCACATCTTTTCATAGAAAAGATGTTTTGAGCTCATGAGTCTTCCTAACTTCATCTTTCTCTTTCTCATCCAAATAACCAATCTTATCCAAGAGCGCAGGATTCTCAACGACATCACAACAAGTTCCTCTACCAAGCATCTCATTAAGCTTCTTGTAACGTTTATTAAGATCATTGAACTTATCCTCGCATTGCTGCGGCGACACATGGTAACCCCTTTCGCCCATAGCTTCAGAAACTGTTCTCCACTTACCTTTCCTTGCATGTTTGTGATCTTCCTCATCGAGGTAAGAAAGAGCAGTTATCATCAGCTTCACCATCTTGTCCATCCAATTTACACGTCCCCAAAGTGAGCTTTTCTTGGATCTGCTCGACTCGTTATGACCATAACCATCGTCTTCTTGGCACGTCCATCGTTGGCCAGTCTTGTACTCGGTTACTGGCAAGTTGTGATGAACACTACGACTCATAGTAAACGGAAGGCTCAAGTCCTGTGGAGAAATGGGATGGTGTGGACGAAGATTCATAACATTTGGACCAAGATCTCTCATGGAAGAGCCTTGAAAATCTTGATTAGGTTTCTCAAAATCTAAAGCAAGAGAATAATCCGAGAAACTCTACTATAATCTAAGCTTAAACCATACGCACTTGAAGTGTAGGATCCATGAAAAATGTCAAGCACAAAAGAACTGGTAAACAATACTCATGTTTAGAGAAATAGCATTCCAAGCTGAGAATCTAGGGTTTTGAGATGAATAAGTGAGATAATGCGTGTGGCCAGCACAAATCTTTTGAGGATCTGGAAAGATCGAGTGTTGAATGTTTTGGGCGTGATTGTTTTGGTTTTGGACAAATGTTAATGTTCAATGTATCAGAAGATATCTGGGACCCATCTATCTAAACTTTTTTTTTTCAAAATGATAAATTTATTAACAAAATATTTAACAGTGTAGTACAAATTTGAGAGGTGTGCGTTTTAGAATAAAATTTTAGTTACATATAAAATAAATAAAATTCCATTATTTCAATACTGACAACTGTCAAATTTCTTTCTTTATGAGATAAATTTATTTCCAAATTAAAATTTTATATTTCTTAATTTATATTTACTTAATTTGAGTATAAAGATTTGAATTTTTTCTTATCGTTTCATATAAAGTAGACATTTTTAAACGTTAAGCGCAGAAACAATAATTTTTAAAAATATTTAATTTTAGTTTAAATTGTTTATTTTTCTAAAATTTATGTTATTTTGAGTAATCACTTGTAGTTTAGATTTTATTTAGTTTAAGAAATATTCAATCTATATTTACATATAGTTTCACTAAATAAAATTAATTTTTCATTTTCTGAAACAATATTTTTACACTACATTTTACTAAATCATACAATTTTTTTTTATATATAGTGCTATATAAATAATTATAATGTTTTAGAAATGTTTGTCAAAATGTGAATATCTATAATCGAAATATTTCATGTTACATTAATATTGATATTACAGAAAAGTTGTAAATTTTTTTTGTATATTTTAAGATGAATGTGACATATTAAAAATTAATTATTTAAAATTGTCATATGGAATTTACTTTTATAATTCATGCGGGTCTAAAATGCAGTAAAATAGAGTTTGGGCCGAGCTTATAGTTTTCTATTTGAAGTTCTTTTATTCATCTGTAAAATGAGAGTCTGCATAAATTGAGATTTTTTTGGAACATTTTTAAATCGAAATTTTCCAAAGCCAAAAACATTCACAAATTCATCTGATTTGTTTTCTTTCAGTAAAAAGTAAGGCCGATTGAAAAAAAAAACAGAGAAATCATCAGTCGCCTAAAAAATATCATCGCCTTAGAGAGAATCAAATTCCTGAAAGAAAGAAAGAAAGCCAAGTTAGAGCAGTCATTTGAGAAGTTACTCTATGTTCTTGTCCCTTTCACAAAGTTACTCTCAGTTCTTGTCCCTTTCACTGACTCACTGATACTTACATTACATAGCTAAAAGCATATAGAATCAATTTCTATATAGGGAAACAGATAAACCAAGAATATTACATGAGCAAATATGAAAGTACATCTCTACCTCAACTTTTCAACTCTTAGTTTTCTTACAATAAATAATGCCTAATGGTAGTTAAGCAAACAATTAGATACTGATATACGTATAATTGTTACCACTTCTTGATGTAACCACATTGGTCATAAGTAGTTTTTTTTTTATCAAAGTTAAAGCAACATAATTAAATCAAGATAGTCTAATCTCCAGGGCTCTTTAGAATCTAGCACCCCATTCAACTGATCCTCTCAATGCCAATTTCATCTTTTCATTCTCAAGTTTCATATTTTCATTTTCCATCCTCATTCTTTGGAGCTTTTGGTCTCTTTTCTGACTAAACCTCTCCCACTTGATTCTTTGTCTCTCTAGTTCCATCAACTCAGCTTGAATCAGGAGCTTGCGTTCTTCTAACTCCAGAGACATAGAGTCAGTCCACTGCTCATGTAAGTGAGGAACATAGCCCTTGTTTGCATGATTAGTATAACCAAGATCTTCATGGTTCTGGCTTCGTCTTAATCTCTTCAGTGCACCACCTAAGGAGGCTCCACGATAGCCTTCCCCACAATCCTTTTGAGACATGTTGTATTCCTCACAGTCATCACCAGCATCAAGATATTCATTTTGGTGTTTCCCATGTTCATCACCCTCACGGCATCTGAGCCTCAAGAGAAGAGATCGCTGTAACGCAGGGTCAGGAGGCAAATGCAACTTATTTCCATTATGGTATGAGCACATCTCTTCGTAGAAAAGATGTTTTGAGCTCATGATCTTCCTAACTTCATCTTTCTCTTTCTCATCTAAGTAACCAATCTTATCCAAGAGCGCAGGATTCTCAACGACATCACAACAAGTTCCTCTACCAAGCATCTCATTAAGCTTCTTGTAACGTTTATTAAGATCATTGAACTTATCCTCACATTGCTGCGGCGACACATGGTAACCCCTTTCGCCCATAGCTTCAGAAACTGACCTCCATTTACCTTTCCTTGCATGTTTGTGATCTTCCTCATCGAGGTAAGAAAGAGCAGTTATCATCAGCTTCACCATCTTGTCCATCCATTTTACACGTCCCCAGGGAGAGCTTTTCTTGGACTTGTTATGACCATCACCATCATCTTCTTGGCTCGTTCTTCTTTGGCCATTCATGTACTCGGGTACACTAGGAATCATCATAGTAAACGGAAGGCTCACGCCCTGGTGTGGACGACGATCCGTAACATTTGGACCAAGATCTCTCATGTAAGAGCCTTGAAAGTCTTGATTAGGTCTCTCAAAATCTAGAGCAAGAGAATATTCCGAGAAACTCTACTATATATCAAGCCTAAACCATACGAACTTGGAGTGTAGGATCCATGAATATCAGATCATACGAATAGTAAAATCAAGAGCATAAGAGATGATTCTAATTGTTAAAAATAAAAGATTGTCAAGCACAAAAAATTGGTAAATAATACTCATCTTTAGAGAAATAACATTCCAAGCCGAGAATCTAGGGGTTTGAGATGAACAAGTGAGATAGTGCGTGTGGCCAGCACATATCCTTTGAGGATCTAGAAAGAGATAGAGTGTTGAATGTTTTGGCCGTTATTGTTTTGGTTTTGGACTTTATATTTGTGAGAAATGCCAAAAGGTATTCATGTCCAATGTATCAGAAGATATCTGGGACCCATCTATCTAATTTTTTTGTTTATTTTCAATTTTTTAAAAATTTATTTCCAATTTGTTAATATATATATATATATATATATATATATATATATATATATATATATATATATATATATATAGTACAAATATGAAAAATGTACTACGAATTTCTTTCCATATTAGATAATTTTTTTTCCAAATTCCAATTTTATTTTTCCTAATTTATATTTATTAGTGTTTAGTATATGAGTACAAATTTGACTTTTTCTTTTGTATTTCCATATTAATGTTATTTAAGTAGTTCGACAGTAAAAAGATATATTTTAGCTTTATTTTTTATTTAGAGCCAGAAAATCATCAATTGTTCTTTATTTTTTTTGTAAGTTAAAACAAATATAAAAAAGAGTTGAACCTTATTTTCTAAAAACATTAATTACTATACGGTAGAAAAAAAATTGTTATAAGAACATAATTCCATTTTTATTCTCTTTCTCGTTTAACTAATAAAACTACATCATATACAACTCATTTTTAATATATCTTTATAATAGCATTTAAAGTCAAATCTACTTTGTATCACCTCTATTTTTTTCTTTATAATAGAAATTGTTATATTTTCCTTTATAAATAAAGGTAGAAAGGTAGCAATCTTTTATTTTTTCACTATAATTTGAGATTGCTATTATAGAGAAATACATTAGATTAAATCTCATATTAATTATATAGTTCCTCTACTTTAGAGACAAAAGTAATAAAATACATTGAAGATAATGTTAGAGCACAATTATCGCAAATTTTAATGGGTGGGGGGAGGAGGGGGTTTAATGGTGAGAGTCCCACAAAAGTGGCAAAAAATTAGTAACAAAAGATATGAAATAAAGATTGATATTGGAGGAATTATTGCACTGTTCACAGACTTACCGACACGTGACAGTCCGCAATTAGTTCATTCTCTAATGTTTTTTTCCAGACAAAAAAAATTCTGAAATCGGTTGTAGTGTTAATGATAGTCTTGAAGCAAATCCAACACATAGTTCTTAATAAATGTGCTTTAAGAAGAAGAAAAAACATGAAAAATAAGAAAGAGAACAAAGAAAAGTCCTTGATTTAAGACTCTTAAAAAACCTATAGAAACTTTTTCTTTCACTTGTCAAGATATAGTTCAGACATTTAATTTATATTTAAATTTAATTAGTTAAACAAAATCAATTAAAATAATAATCTTTTGTTATTTAGAACATTTTTTTGAACCCAATCGTTAAGGTCCCTTAGGCCATTATTATCGCTTGAACGATTTTGTATCCTTCAAATGAGAAAAGCAAAAGACGAGCAAAGGACGAAGGACAAAATAAAGGAGGAAACAGCGAGGACCAGCACGGACGTTGCTTATGTAGTGACTTTTCCCCTCGGTTTTGGTATTTTTGTAGGTCCTCTCTCCTCAAAGACGACGCTGCAGAAAGCCGATAATAATGACCATAGTTTCCAATTTGTTGAGTATAGACTAAGGTTTAATTTTAATCCGTGGGATTAAACTGGGCCTTAGCCCATATATACTTTCCAGGAAGAAAAAATTTCTTAAAATAGCTACCGGAGTTTATGTCCGGTCACGATTCGTCAGTAATCGAAACCCTCGGAGAAGGTTTTTTTAGTTCAGCTGTTAGCTTTTTACACAATGTCCGGCGAAGAAGATGCCACCGTGAGAGAGCCACTAGATCTGATTCGTCTGAGTCTCGACGAGAGGATCTATGTCAAGCTCCGCTCAGACCGCGAACTTCGCGGCAAGCTTCATGTACGTTTTTCTCATTCCCCATTCTTTTAGAGTTTTCCTTTCGATTTTTAAGTAAACTGTTTCTCGAGTTATGGTAATTAGCTGTACTGTTTTGATGGCAGGCATTTGATCAGCATTTGAATATGATTCTGGGTGATGTTGAAGAAGTTATTACCACAGTGGAAATCGATGACGAGACATACGAAGAGATTGTCCGGGTACGCACTTTATTCCTTTATCTCAGTAGTAGGCTGTTACATGCTTTTTGATGGGTTAAGTATCTCGGATTAAGGATCAATAAGTCTGTGTACCTAGTAGCTGTGTCATAGTGGAGACGCTTTGCAATAATATGAAGTCTCTCTAAGATTCTTAAGTTGTGCTAGTTTCTGATCTGACTAGGTATAAGTGGGCTTTGTCTTCTGCTGTATATATGATTTGGTTTGTTGCTATATGTGGCTGCAGACGACAAAGCGCAATATTGAGTTTCTATTTGTGAGAGGAGATGGAGTGATATTGGTGTCTCCACCACTGAGGACAGCTTGAGTTAGACTCGAAGGCTAAATCTCTTAGTGACTATTGGTGTATTTTAGTCACACTTATTGTTGTCCAGTAACTCAAAAATTCGGATACTTCTACCAACTCAACTCCTTTTGTTTAGCAACTTTTCACCGTGTGACCATTCTCAATTACAACTCAAACCATCTGAGTTTTACAAGTAAAAAATAAATTCTGAAGAAGCGCAACAAACATACCAAACAAACAAAGAATATTTTATCATTTTAAGTAGATTCAATAAAAAAAAAGCAAAGATGGTGGTGTCTTTTTTATCTTCGTCTGGGCCGGGCATGAACTGGAGAACCTGATGATTGTGAGCCTCTGTAGTTTCTGCTTGGGGAATCCATCGAGACTCTGTATCCAGTTTTAAGTAATGGAGGCGTTGGCTCGACAGGGACCGACTCTGCAAAGCATGCTGTGTTCAAACGAGTTCTCTCCATTTCTGTTTGTAGCAATTCGCTTGAGAACTGTTTCGTTAGAGCCTGTTCACAAAAAACAAACAAGAGTTTAAGATGCAACTTTTGTATTAAAAAACTGATGGAAAGAGTACTAAGGGGGGAACAAAAGATGTTTACGAGGAGGTCATCTGCTGAAACTGATGATCCTTGTCTGTCATCTGAAACTGTGTCTTCGCTGCCACGAGTTGGTCTGCGGTTATGCCCTGGAGTGGTCTCAACTGCTTCACTGATGCTCTCTATAGCAATCTCCAACACGGTTCCTTGTAGAGTTTTAAGAGACGCGGTTGCATCGCTTGTAAAATATAGATTCAGTACTGTCTCAAAGTATTCAAGCTGCAGCAGTTGTTGTGCAAAAAAAAAAACACAATTAACAATCATAATTCTGCAAAGCTTTTATGCTTCTACGAAGTTCTCTTATGGTGAAAAGAAGTACAAGTTACCTCAAACATTAGTTGGCAGAAACCATTTGCATCAATTGAACTCAGGTCATTTGTTCTATTTTCTTCCACAAGACTGAGAAAAGTGTCGACTAGACCTTCGATCAGAACGCCAAGAATCTTGTCCAGTAGTGGTTTTGCGCCCGCAAAGACCTGAAGTTTTACAAAATTATTAGGGCTCACACTACAAACACTATCACTCAAGAGGAAACACATTAAAATATTAAACGTCTGAAAAACCACATAACATTTCTGAATATGAAAAGTAATACCTCTGCATGGACAGCTACAAGGGTGTGCAAGAGCTCAACAGCCGCATCTCGTATGCCCTGATAGAAGGGAGAACATATTTAAGTAATTATTTTCTTTAGAGACATAAAAAGATGACTGGAGATTTCTTACTTTCACTTGAGGAGCTGATCCCCACTGAATACCAGAGTCCAGTAAATAATTGGTGGCAGCTGTTCTTATCAAATTTGCCTGAGTACACAAAAAAATTCAGTTCCAGTTGCAAACACGTTGCAAAACCATTCTTAAGACAAAAAAGAAACAATACCTTAGCAAAAGTGTAATGCTCGAGGACCTTCTCACCGAGACCAGAGAAAGACATAATTAGATCTTGAAGATCGCTGCTGTCTTCATCATTGTCCCTGAAAAAAATGAAATAAATTAAAGCCTTACTCTAGTGAACGATAACACCCATACATGATCCAAGAGTGGCAAGTTTCTTATTATAACTTAGTTTAAATAATTAAACCATAAACGAGTACGCACAAATTGTCTAACAGTTAGAGAAGAGGTAGATAACTATTGATCTTTAGAAAAGCACTAACGACGTCAAGTAAGAAAGGACCAACCTAGACTGCAACCAGGTGTATTTGAACTTGTTGTAAAGCTCTGAAGCAAGTTCGTCTTTGCAATAACCTATATTACTCAAGACCATTAACAACCTCCTATGAGGATCGACAACACTTCCGTAGGTGTTGGCTGATGGTACTTCCTGTTGATCATCAGAGTATCCGTTCTTCCAATCCTCTCGTGTTGAAGTGCTTTGGGAAAGATCAGCAGCAATTTGCTCCAGGTGCGCTGATACATGGGGAAAACAAATTAGTACACCAACTTAATAAATTTACAATGTGTGCATTTTCCAGCATCCATGCGTATCTGGGGCATTTGCACGCGGATATTATCAAGGAATTGTGGGAAAAGTCGTACCAGCAAAATCCAGAAAGCAGTTCAGAAAAGCCATTCTAACAGATATCAGGATCTCCTCAATCTGGGCAAACATATCTTCTGATCTGGCAGCTTCACCTTTGACAGATAAAATCATTCTGAAAAAAATATACAGAAATCAACATCCAAATGAAGTAAACACTGAATTAACAAGAAGAAAATTAAAGCATATAAGACACATCTACTATCATATCACATCGCACACAACACAAACACTAGTCACTGGTTATCATGGACAAGCTAGAGCAACAAATAGTGACTGTTGGAGTTCTATTTTATCTAATGTACAGGGAGAAGACTAAAAACCCTTAAGGTATTATACTGGAAATATAGATGTCTGGAACCACTAACACAATAAAATAGCAAAGACTCAACTTCCATTAAAATACATAAACAGCAATAGTGCCCTCTATATTTGTAGTACACCAGACAATGCAACTGTTTTATATACGTTTAACAAAATACACTTGAAACTTACAAATTGATTTGTTCCATCCCAGAGACAATAACTGAACGGAATGCAAGAGGCAAGTATGAGATGGCATATGGAGATCTATTTCTTTCAAGAATAGAAACGGGGATCCACGTCTCCTCTTTCGATATTCCTTCCGTGGATGCCCTCATCCAAGAGCAAAGCCTTTGGATATAAATCTTAGTGATTTCCGCCTGGACTTTTCTTAGTGCGACAACTGGCATAACCAAAAAGCATACACAGCATCTTAGTATACTCTAAATAAACTACCATCAAGCTCAAGCTTCAGAAGAATATCAAATACCAGCACTGTGGGGAGCTGAATCTTTGGTTTCAAAAGATTGACATGCTTTTGATACTTCGTTAATAGCATCACTCATAAATGGGCGGAGAATGCATGATTCATCAAAATCACAAAATGTGCTGTGAACCTACAACAGCCGTAATCATGAAAAGAGAATATTTAGAACCAAGTTAGGGTACATGTACCGCGGGGTTTCCCGTCCAATATGAAGAGGAGCTTCACTGGAAAGGTCAATGAATAGGAAAAAAAAACAAAAAAAAAATCACCACCTTTGCTTCATAGACAGATATAGTCTTGCGTATCATGGCAGCAACTTCTTCCAAAGAATGAGTTGAATACCTTGCCTCTGTGACTTTCTCCTCAGCTTTATTCGCTGAATTATCAGTAACTTGGGAGGACTGGACAAACAAGAATTTATAGTCAAATTCAAATTCAAATGAAGGCATCACCCTCAGCATATGGGATAATAACTACAGAATTAATCTACTCTTGGGGCAGCATAGGTATGTAAGCAGAAAGGACAGCTGATACCTTGGCAAATTTTCCACTGAAAACTGATATAGCTGTTTTCCAAAACAAAGGGATATGATGCACAAGCACAGCAGTCAACCTTTTGATGTACCTCCCCTTCAACGCATCAATCTCTTCGCTGGGAAACTCCACTGATTGTAGATCAACTTGGACTTCATTATTTTCATTAGAAGAGGCAGCATCTGACTAAACGATTTAAAAACGCATGTTATCACCTATAGAACTGAATCTCAAATAGTCTTCTAATAATATATAGCTATTCTTAATGTTGGACTCACATATGGAACGACATTTTGTTGAATCTGTTGCCACTTCGCATCCGAGATGGCTCTCTCATGAGTCTCATTCCGCAAAATTTCCACCCTTGCTTCATGATCATATGTGCACTTCTCAAGCAAGCCGTGTATTCTATGATTCTGGTAAATTAAAGACCCAGTAAGATGGCATTATGGAGATAATGATTGTAACAAAAAGTTTGGGAGACACACATACGCACAATTTTAATAAGTGAATTTCCCAATTCTATAGGGGTACTATGCTAATAGTGAAAATAGCAATCATAAAAGAAACACATAAATGATGTTACGAGCTAAGCGCCACTCAGATACTCAAAGTAGATCTATTAGGAAACCGGATACTACGCAAAAAACATATTAAGATGAAGTAAAACTAATCTTCGAATATACCAACCTCAACATTCAGATAATGCCACACAGGATCTGATTCGGGTTCCAGCTCCAGCAAAAGCCTCACAGTGTTTTCCAGCTAGAATGAAACAAAATACAGTTAACTTGAATGTGTCGAGCCTGGTTTCTAAAGTTATCAAGATGAAGTATGCAGAAATCAAGTAAATGGATCTATAACTAAGGAAACAAACTAGTCATTTTGATGTACAAACCTGGAAAAAATGAAAAAGGGAAATATTTTAATGCAAGTTAAAACTGGTGACAGCAGGTAAGATGAACACGAGACTGAAATATTGACTAGATAGCAGTATTATGCATTTGGTTAATATTTGGATGAAGAATTGTTCAGTTCAATTACTAATTGACATTAGAATTAAATGGATAATAACTGACATACACTTGTAAAGTCTATCTTTGGATCTTCCATAGACTTGTAAAGAGTGCCTTTAAATTCCAGCATAATTTTCTCAACCTCCTCCAGTACACGCTTGAGTATATTTACCTGAAAAGAGCATGTTTTTCTATGTTATCAAGAGCTTTGTTATGAGATAAACAACATCGTAATAAGGGAAAAAGTTCAGCGCTGATAGGAAAATGAATAGCATTTGTATCAAGAGTGTAATAGAGAATTTAGGCATACATGAGAAGGGAGAGCAATAGATTTCGCTTTCTTGTATTCTCGAACAGCCAAATCATATTCACCCTTGCTAATACTGTTACGAATGATACTTGGTAAGTTGAAGAGTGTCCGGAACCTCTGAAGCATTCCTTGTACAGACCTAATTTTCTCTGCTTGAGCCTAAAAATGATTGTGAAAAAGAATTTAAAACAAGTTGAAAGAGAGTGACACCAAAAATCCAGAATCAGACCACACCAACCTGTCTCTCAAAAAGAGGTTCAAATGCACGAGTGGCCCTTGATGTCACACTTTTCATACAATTGAACAGATGAGTTGTTCCTGACCCTTCTGGATCTGATTCAATCCGCTTCAGTTTTGCCTCAATATCTATTAAGAAAATAAATAGTCTAGGCATCAGCATGATAGAGGAAGACAAATCATCCAGTTAGTGCAATAATACATACATACATACCATCAATTGTTGTTTTACATGAGACGAAGCAGTCAAAATTGTCTTTCACCAATTGTTTCTTCTGCAAATTTCGACCCTTTAAGTCACTTTTCAGGCCAAGGGCACCAGCCTCCAAATCTGCTGCACTTGTGTGTTGGTGGATGCGAGAAAGAAACAGCTTCGGATCGAAATTATCAGAGAAGTAAATCAATTTCTCTGCAAACAATCCAAATAAGTTAAATAGCGTATAGAAAACTGGAAAATAGTGCCCTCCAAAAAATCAAAGTTACTTGTAAGAGCTGAGTTATTGAGAGACATACCGCGAAGTGTGTTATCCACTTTCTCAGATTTTGACGGGCTGCCTGACCTCTCAGTGATTAATCTCAGTGTCTTGTTGTCTATGATCCTATATAACACACAAACTCATCCTCAGACACGTCCTCACATATCTATCTATGTCTAGTTTCCAACCTAAGCAAAACAAAATAATTAGCAATTACCCTAGTTTCAGCGGGTCAATACATTCCATCCCACGAGGGAGTGACTGCAAACTAGTCAAAACCACTTTCTTCCCCTCCGCAGGTGCCTTATCCTCTAGTTTCTGAACCACAGGTGCTGTTCTTGATTCCCGCATATCACGAACTCTCCTCGCAAGCTGCCAGAAGAAAATAATAACAAATCTCACTGGAATTAAAGCGAATGCACATCTTCCCAACTGAATTTCCACATAACTTCTACCATCACTAACAACCTTAAGAGTTTAGACTCTCTAACATTCACACATATGTACCTCAGCTTCATTGACGCGTTTCCAACAATCAGGCTCCTCACCATCCCAAGCCCCATCATCCTCCTTCTTCGCTCTCCCTCCTCCTCTCTCCCTCACATCGCTGCCTCTCCCTTTCCTCGCCGTCTCCCGATCCCTCTCCAAGTCATCGTCCCCGCTCGAAATGCTGAGCAATTCCACCTCCGACTCGTCGTCGTCGTCCATGGAAGGCTTCCTAACGGCCGCGGCGGAAGATTTCTTCGGAGGAGGGGGCTTCTGCTGACGTGGCTGCTGGACTAGATTGGCGACGGGCTTGCGGGAGGAAGAGGAAGGAGGCTTCTGGTAATTGAGATCTCTCTGAGATTGCTCTTTCAGCGCCATTTGGAGAAGCTCGTCTTCGTCGTCGCTCGACATGATTTCGCTCTGATCAGATGATGATGATGATCGATTGATTGAGCTAATCGTTTGAGATCTGATGAGAGTTTTCGATTAGTTTCGGAGACTCTCAGTTTTTTGTGATGATTTTGTGTGACTTTTCTTTTTTTTTTCCTTTTTTTGTTTTGTTTCCGGGAATATATTTGCAAAAAGAAAAGGGATACTACTAGAAATAAAGTTTCAAATATCTTGTTCGAACTTGTGAACTTGATGGTTCGTTCTCAAATAAACCAAATTATTACTTTGTTTTCGTATTTAAGTAAACCAAAATATTTTTATTTTTCAATTCATTTATTAAGTTTTACTTATGTAATTATTAAACATTAATCCTATAAAATATTTTGTTTAAGTGTCAACGACAGAGGACCAAAGCTCTTCATTCAAAAATCAAAACTTACACTCGGTAACAAAATAAAATATGTTAAAATTTCGTCAAAAAATAAAATAAAATAAAATATGTAAAAACTATTTTGTTTCATAGCTAATGATGTTTTTTTTCTGTGCATATATATTACGAAAATAAAATCTTCTAAAACATATCATTCAGTATATAATTTAATATATTTGATTATAACTAAAACAGTAAAAATATAATTGGTTACATAATTTTTTTAAATTACTTTGATATGTAAAAACATTTAAGATAAAAAAGTCACTCTATGAAAGGAGGGATTTTTTATTTATAATAGAAAATTGAAAGGTAAATTTTTATCTACTAATAATAGGAATCCAAAACAATGTTGAAAAGTTGTTTGTTTTTATAAGAATTTTTTTTGTTAAAAGTTGTGTTTTTTCATTATATATTAAGATGTGTCTTTTCATTATTTGTTTTAAGAGTTAGTTAATATTTACATTGAAAAGATGTAACTATTTAAATGAAAAGTTGTGACCATTCATATATATTCATATATATATATATATATATATATATATATATCATTTCAAAAAAATTACATTTAGATTAAAAATATTTGATATTTAAACTGAAAAATTGCGACTATTCATATAATTATCATTTCAAAATAACTACCTTTAAATTAAAAAGATGTGACTATTCATATATATGGAAAGTTGCATCTCTTTATTTCTATACAAATATTTGTGTATTTTTCGTGTCCCCAGCTCCATAAATCTATGCCCGACTACATCTCTGTTGACGTTGCAAGCATGGCCTTTCACATTTTCCTTCAAATGCCATAGACAATGACCATGGTGCGCCTGTGGATACACGTTTCGAATAGAGAAGATCAGGCTTTGATTTCTGTCAGTCATGAAAACCAGTTCCGAAGAATCTGGTATACAACATTTTAGGTTCTCGAAAAACCAACTCCAGCTATCATGATTCTCTCCGTCTAGCACTGCAAACGCAAGTGGATAATGGTGACGATTAGGATCTTGAGCTTTTGCGAAAACAAGAACACCCCCATATCCGTTCTTCAGCCATGTCGCGTCAACGATTATAACTTTCCTCATTGCTACGAACCCTTCAATGCAAGCTCCTAGGGCTATGAAGAGATACTTGAATTTACCTGCCCCATCCAGTTTCAAACTGGTTTTTGTTCCCGGATTCACTTGCTCTACCATGTACAAATAGCAATTCATCATCTTGTAGCTATCTTCCGGAGTACCACGTCGTTCACAGGCTGCTAGATTCTTCCCGCGCAACGCTGTCGAATATGATACCATAACACCAAAATGGAACTGAACGAGCTCTTTTATCACTTTTGGAGATGGAGTTTCCATGCCTCCTGGATACTGCTCAGCCAACCATGCTGCCACTAGTTCTGCAGACCCTCGTCTCTTATCGTTGCTGTTACTCTGGTTACTCCGTAAGCATGTATGCATCTTCGTGTAGCTTCTAATCGAGAAAATTTCAGTCCCACTAATCTTCGCAGCTCGTAATCCCCATTTGCATTTAGGCTGCTGCGAACATTTTACCACCAATCGTCTACGATCAGACTTAGGAGTGATATAATGATAGCATTCAGCAAATGCAGCTCTATCAACCACCTCCTGAACTGCCTTCTTACTTGGAAATTCGTCATGCTTACTCAGACTCAACCCATCACCCCACTCCTTTATATATTCTGTCGATTTTACACCAGGTTGCTGTTCAACAAATTTTTCAGCAGTTGGAACCACTGTATCCGTCTCCGTAATTGGAACAGTCGTACCAGTCTCCGCAGCGCTACCAGTCTCCGCAGTCTCGGCAGCGGCACCAGTCTCCGCAGTCTCCGCAGCAGTATCAGTCTCCATTCCGGTATCACTCTCAATTCCGGTATCACTCTCAATTCCAGTATCAGTCTCCATACCAGTATCCGTCTCCATACAGTCATCTTGTGTTGTAGCATCGTCTTTCTCACCCTCTGAAGCCTCGTTATTTCCCTGCTTCCCTTCAACGTACAACGTTATGGCATTAGGTCCAATTTCATCCTCCAAGTCCAATGGCTGCAACTCTTCGTAGTTCATACCAACAGAACTTTTTTCCACAATCGAGAGTTTATCTACCGGTCCCGATCTCCCACTAGTCTCTACAAACAAAATACTCCTTCGCTTCTCTTTATCCATGCATGTTAGGTAAATATAAAGATCCTCATCATCAATAATATTGGAACGTATCTCACATCCTATCACCATTGGAATGTAGCTCAGTTCCAGATTTTCCTTTGTTTCATCCAATCCAAGCTTCTTATACATCCTCTCTTTTATCATTGACAAAGTAATTTCCTCCACTGATGTCTTCACATTTATACCGAACATCTGGTCTTTGAATTGAAAATGTATGATGACATTATTTTTCATTCTATCCTGCAAAATAATTTTTTTTTCCAAAGTTATACACAGTTATCCACAGTACTACCAATTGCTAATAGTTTTCCAAAAGTTATACACAGTTGTATCAGTTGTCCTAGTTATACAGTTTTACTTGATTAGCTAACAGTTTCCAGTTCCGTCCGACGAGTGGAGCGATCTATGCTCTCCTATTCAATTCTACTGCCAATTCAATCCCATTTTATACCAATTAAATATACTGATAGACCCACCCACGAAACAGACGCCTATTACTCCATTTGAACGGTAATACGATGAATTGGCGGAGACCACAACTTACCGGGTTCAAAGAATGCTAGAAGGGAGTCTATAAAGGGGGAGACGGCGGAGCTCCACAATCTTTGAGATACGAGCTAGAGCAGAGGAGGAGGATCCGTTTCGAAGGGGATCGATGAAATCGAGAGAGAACGGAAGAAGAAGAACAGGAACGCTCCCTCCAATAATTAATTGCGATGAACCAGAACCGATTTTGATTTTAAATCTGTTAAAAACCGAAACCGAAAATCATCAAACCAAATCGATTCCATTTTCCCAACCAACCCAATCGAATCAAATTTTTGTTTGGATTGGAATAAGGGCCAATTTTGTAAAATCACTCCCTTTAAATGAATTAAGGGCATAAGAGATTTATCAGACCCATAAGAGATTTGTCTTTGACAAATAGGGGCATAGGAGCCATTGTTCCTTTTTTGTGATGATTTTGTGTGACTTTTCATTTTTTTTTCCTTTTTTTGTTTTGTTTCCGGGAATATATTTGCAAAAAGAAAAGGGATACTACTAGAAATAAAGTTTCAAATATCTTGTTCGAACTTGTGAACTTGATGGTTCGTTCTCAAATAAACCAAATTATTACTTTGTTTTCGTATTTAAGTAAACCAAAATATTTTTATTTTTCAATTCATTTATTAAGTTTTACTTATGTAATTATTAAACATTAATCCTATAAAATATTTTGTTTAAGTGTCAACGACAGAGGACCAAAGCTCTTCATTCAAAAATCAAAACTTACACTCGGTAACAAAATAAAATATGTTAAAATTTCGTCAAAAAATAAAATAAAATAAAATATGTAAAAACTATTTTGTTTCATAGCTAATGATGTTTTTTTTCTGTGCATATATATTACGAAAATAAAATCTTCTAAAACATATCATTCAGTATATAATTTAATATATTTGATTATAACTAAAACAGTAAAAATATAATTGGTTACATAATTTTTTTAAATTACTTTGATATGTAAAAACATTTAAGATAAAAAAGTCACTCTATGAAAGGAGGGATTTTTTATTTATAATAGAAAATTGAAAGGTAAATTTTTATCTACTAATAATAGGAATCCAAAACAATGTTGAAAAGTTGTTTGTTTTTATAAGAATTTTTTTTGTTAAAAGTTGTGTTTTTTCATTATATATTAAGATGTGTCTTTTCATTATTTGTTTTAAGAGTTAGTTAATATTTACATTGAAAAGATGTAACTATTTAAATGAAAAGTTGTGACCATTCATATATATTCATATATATATATATATATATATCATTTCAAAAAAATTACATTTAGATTAAAAATATTTGATATTTAAACTGAAAAATTGCGACTATTCATATAATTATCATTTCAAAATAACTACCTTTAAATTAAAAAGATGTGACTATTCATATATATGGAAAGTTGCATCTCTTTATTTCTATACAAATATTTGTGTATTTTTCGTTTTTATTATGCTTATATCTATTTATTAATATTTCATAAATATTTGTAACTGTTATATATCTAAATGTCAGTGTTTAATATGAAAATCTGAATCTCTTAAGTTTTATACATGAAAATTGCACCTCACAAATTTTTTACATGAAAAAAAAACCAAACAATGTTGAAAATTTGTGTATTTTTATAGGAATTTTATTTCTTATTAAAAGTTATATCTTTTCATTATATATTAAGATGTATCTTTTTATTTTTTGTTTAAAGAGTTGTGTATTAGTTATTATTTAAATTGAAAAGATGTAACTATTTAAATGAAATTTTGTGACTATTCATATATATCTCATTTCAAAAGAAACTATCTTTAAATTGAAAAGATGTGACTATTTAAATTGAAAATTGCGACTATTTATTTAATTATCATTTTAAAATAACTACCTTTAAATTAAAAAGATGTGACTATTATATATATGGAAAGTTGCATCTCTTCATTTTTATACAAATAGTTATGTACTTTTCCTTTTTATTATGCTTTATCTATTTATTAATATTTAACAAATATTTGAAGTTGTTTTATATCTAAAAATAAGTTTATTAATATGAAAAATTAATTTTCTTAAGTTTTATACATGAAAGTGCATAGAAAAAAAACCCAAAAAAATGTTGAAAAGTTGTATATTTTTGTAGGAATTTTATTTCTTGTTAAAAGTTATGTCTTTTCATCATATATTAAGATGTGTATTTTTATTGTTTGTTTCATTTTTTTGTCATCTATTATTTGTTTTAAGAGTTGTGTATTAGTTAGCATTTAAAATTTATACAAATATGTCTGTCTTTATTTTTGCATATTACACATATATAATAAATTTGTAATACTAACTAAATTAAACTGGGTTACGAGGCATTCATAAATGACATAATAAACGATATATTTTGATTTAAGAAGAATTTAATGTTTAAAAAAAATATTTTATTATAAAGTGATATAATTTAAAATTTTAGAGTAACTTAACTAAATTAATAAAAGAGGTAGATTTTTTATATATTCTAAAGTATATAATTTAAAATCTTAGAGTAACTTACCTAAACTAATAAAAGATGTATAATTTTATTGGTACTGATGTATTTGTATTTTAGTTGTAATTTAAAACTATAAAATATACATTTTTAATTTTATATATAAATAAATATAAAAACATACGTTCTATGTTTTGACATAAAAATTTATTCCAAACAAGTTTAATATTTTATATAAAATTAAATTATAAAATAATGTATTTATTTATAAAAATGAGTTTCCACGCGATATCGCGTGGATTCCTTACCTAGTTAAAATAAGAAAGAAATAATTTATATAAACTTATATAATATTATTAAAATTTTAATTATAATTTTCATAACACTTATTTATATAATGTAATACTGTATCATTTTTTAAAAAATATTGCTAATGATTGCTTCTTCTTTAAAATGAAGTTGCGATTTTGGTGGTTGACATTGTGCATGGGTTTAAGGAGATGAGTTTTTGGTAGTTTTTTTTACTGAATCTCTCTTATTTTAAAATAATACAAAAAATAAAATAAAAAATAAGAAAAATGAGGGGAGAAGAGAGAATATTTTTCGTCTGAAAGATTCAACTTAGTTTTTTTTTTGAACTATTTTGAAGATTCAACTTAGTTTTCATAAAAATGGTTTACAAAAAAAATAATAGTTTCATACTGTCATACATATGACACTGCTTTAGTGGTCTGTATTTATAATATGTAGCGTATTTTTTTTGACCTTTTATTACCTTTGTGTAAATATAATATTTAAAAAAAAAATCTGAACCTTAAACTATTGAAAAATGAGGGACACGAGATACGGCCTAGAGACGGTCTCACCGCTTCTCCCCCACTTAAGCCGGTACTGCTTCTTTGCTAAATAATTAAAAGCTTGCAGGGAACTACTGAATCATGTGGAGCTCTTTGATTATATGGGCGCATATGAGAGACTAAACAAACTCTTTAACCGGACCGGATTCAGCGTTGGGTTGGAGAAGTTTATAAAGGTTTCGAAGGAGTTAATGTGTTTGTTGATGTAGGAGGAGTAGTTGGAAACACACTAGGTTCTGTTACTTCAAAGTATCCAAACATTAAGGGTATCAACTTTGATCTAATTGTGCTTTGACACAAGCACCTCCTTATCCAAGAGGAGATGCCATCATATTGAAAGTAAGACCAAACAACAAGTTCCAACTCTTGTCTAATATGTTAACACTTCTCACCTCTGTGTTTTGCTTTCTTGATATGTTTTATAGCGTATGCTTCATGATTGGAGTGATGAAGACTGTGCAAAGATTCTCAAGAACTGCTGGAAAGTGATAACCATGGAGTTAGTTATTCCAGATGAGGCAGAGAATGCTGATATGCAGTCCAACATTGCATTTGACATGGATTTGTTGATACTCACACAATGCTCTGAAAAGAGATATTAAGGGCTGAGTATGAAGCTATGACTGCAGACTCTGGTTTTGCCAGTTGCAAGTTTGTATGCCAAGCTTATCAATTGTGGGTTATTGAGTTCTCTGAATAGACTTAAAGTTGTAAGCTGCTCTTATGTTCTAGAAAGGGCTGAACTGTCTCTGGTTATAAAAGTTGTATAACTCAAAACTCGAATAAGTAAAATATAATATGTTTCTCTTTCTCTCTGTAAGAATGTATTCTGACTTTTCCACAAATGGCTGTTTCTTGGAAGTGAAGCAATTGTTATTGACCATGAACTCTTTTACTTATGTTTTTCTACCGTCCCTTGCCTAACCAGGTCTTACGGCTAGCAACATTTTCGTCGATTATTCATTTATATAAGCATGGAGAATTGTATGTATGGATTTGAGAAGAAAACAAGATCATGTTTACAAGATATGCAAAATTTTGTTGTAGGTAAACTCTCTTTTATTAACGAGTAAAAACAGAGAAGCTATATTTTTCAATAGCCTTCTCCAGTTACATTAGATAATCATTTCTCTTATAAAGAAACAAAACATAGACTGTAAATCTAGCGTTCAAGGGTTAGAAGATCTAGCACCCGTAGCATGCTTGAATCCCACGGAAGGAGGAGGTGGTGAGAGGGCAAGAGCGTGTTCTTCATGTTCATCATCACAGTAACCTTGGAGCATGTCACCTTCTTGAGCAGTGAAACCAAGAACACCAATCATAGTAGGCCAACACTTGCGTCCCACGGTTCTTATAGCACTGCAACACCCAGGACCAATGTAAGTCTCACCATTGAGGAAGAACAAGATCAGCTCTCCTGAACAGTGTTGGAGCTGCATCAACGAGTCCCAGCAGTAACCTGTTTCTTCATCAAGCCTAAGACGGTAGACAAGGCTTGTGGAAGGAGAAGGTGCACCCATGGTTGGTTTCATTAGAGGTCGTGCAGTCACTGTGGAAGAAGCCACCATTATCATGAGCATCACAGTGAAGCTAACCACAAAAGTTGGTTTGGTAGCCATTGATAGGTAGAGAGAAGAAAGATTAAAGAGTGAGTGTTGTTTGATTTGTTTGTGTTTGTGATGAGAAGTGAGAGTTAACCTTAGAAAGTTTATATAGATACACTTGAGCCTTGACTGTTACAAGTAAATGGTAGAGTGAAAAGGCCAAAGTAATTAACGAGGGAAGTCACTGGACACCTCTGTGAGATAATTAGTGCTTAGTGGCGTAATGGGTGTAATTAATGTAAATTTAATCTGCGTTACAAATGTGATGAACATTTCCCACCGTTTAACAAGCTCATTAGATGATTAATGGGCCGGATCAGGACCATTCAATCTGGTTTATCACAGTACAGAATGATTGCATCTGGTAAAACTTAACATTAGTTTCACATTTATTCATTTTTTATACATTAGAATAATTATTACAACCAAAAACTTTACAACTGACTATTTAACTTGGCTTATAAAAATTTACGTCTAACATTATATTTGTACTGCAGTAAAACTATTTATTGAAATTTATCTTTCTCAAAAAAAACTATTTATTGAAATTTATGCATGAAATATTCTAGAACATTTTTCAAAGGCTTTTCTATGTAGATCATGTTACAATTATTTTATTATTTTTTCATAAATATACATAATCGATATAGTTTTTTTATATATAGTTTGTATTCTCTAGGACCCAAGTCTCGGTTTTTTTTTTGTATAGAATCATTAATCGCACTTTAAGAACTCGTTTTATTCAATTCAATTAAGAGCAGTTATCCTAACTAGTACTGAAATCAGAAAACTGCAACATCTTTAATGCTTTAGAGGAGGGATGTCCAAGACGGCTATGCCAGACATCGATCGAGCTCGAACCAGATCGCTGTACTGCTGCTGCCATTTCCAATCCTCTAAAAAAATAAAGTCCATCCTCCAATCAGCATCCTCGTGATGCGGTCCTGGAGAATACAAAGCTTGTCAGTAACTTGAGCAACACAACCACTGTCTCGAGTCAACTGAGAAACAGATATTAGATGGCAATGAAGTCCATCTACAAAAAATACTTCCTGCAGACTCAAAGAAGAACCCAAACGAACTCTTCCTTGCTTAGTCGAAGTTGTGAAACGACCATCCGGAAGTTTAATTAAAACCGGAGCCATATCACCAATATCATCCAAATACTCATACGATCCAGTCATATGATTTGTCGCACCGGAATCAAAAATCCATGATTCAAGAAATTGCTTACCAGAATGATGCTCCATAGGTGTTGTTTTTCTTTCCTCGAGCATGTGAACAAGTGTCTTCCATTGCGAGTCACTCAATCCACTTATGCCCATTCGATCAGCAGAGGTGAGAGAAGAGGACGAAGCACCACCAGCAAAGACATGATTCGCCTGAGCAGAGCCCCGACCAGCACCATTTCCTCTCCCTTGTGAAACACCACCTTGTATATTTGAAGCACGACCAGCACCAGAATTCGAGTTTCCCCGAGCGGTAACCAGCTTGTTCTTGTGTCTCTCTTCGTACCACTCTGGATATCCTATCAAGCGAAAACAATTCTCCGATGTGTGTCCTTTACGACCACAATTTGAACACACTCTGTTTTCAGAAAATCCTCTGTTCTCATTAGGGGGACGCGATCGTGAGCCTGCTTGAACTGCAAAACTCAAAGTATCAGTACGTTCTTCATTCAGCCGTCCCAACGACTTTGATTCTTCGTCCTGAATCAGAGTATTATAAGCTTCCTCAAGCGTTGGCAAAGGCACACGAGACAACAGTGATGATTTCACTGCTCCATACAACGTTTCATCGAGCCCCATAAGGTAGCCCTTAAGATCTATGCTAGTTAGGGGTTTAAATAATGATTAATTCTGTTTATACATATCCTACTATCCAAGTATGCATGTGTGAACATAACAAGTATGTCTAATAGAAAAAAAAATATGTCTAATAGTAAATTTTTGACGCACAAGAAATCAAAAGCCAAAAGGTCTTTTAACTATTTGAAAAACACAGGCAATAACATAAGCTTGAAAAGCTTATTAAACTTAGAAGTCTAGAAAACAAATCATAAGCAGAGAAGGGAGATCTGAGACTAGTCATAAGCCTAAGTGCTCATCCTCCGTGACCCACCTGAAGAGTCCAACCATACTGTCGTCCTTCACAATAACTTCGGCAGAAGAATCAAGATGGCTTGAGCCGGAAGTAATGTTAGCAGGTCTATCTTGTGTAGACTCTCCCAGAAGTAAACAAGTCTCAAACCTAGTGAAGAATGCAGACTTGTCCTTGAACTCCACTTCCTCTCGTTCTTGCTTTTTATTAGCAGTGACTGGCTCAAAGTTTTCCATTAAAAACTGGCTCTTAGAAGCAGCGAGAACATCACACATATCATGAGGCTTAGCAATTATATTGGCGCCAGTGATATTGTCACAGTCAACTTGCTTTTCAACCTCTTCTCTCCCATAATCACCCATCAATAAGACTTGTTCAGGAGTTGTAAAAAACAATAGCACGAGACTCTACTGCTTCATCACTTTGATGGGTCACTGACTCAGCTCCAAGCGTCTTTCCATTTTGGCTGAGTTGCTCCATCATCAATAAGTTCCTCTCTGGGGTAGTGAACACAGCTGACTCGCCAAGGACGCTGCTAGAAAGAAATTAGATTAGAGAAAATCTAAGTTAACAATAAAACCAAAAGAAATAACTCAGAACAAATGAAGAAGAGTATCTTCTCTTAACTCCAATTCTGAGACATCTGATAATGGTTTATATTTCCACTTATGTTTCACTTGAAATATCGCATCACCATGCACAATCTGTAAGCCTCCTTTCAAGATATGTGGCAACACGCTTAGAGCCTGCGCAAGCTCCCTTGACAAATCCAATTGAACTCGGAAGGCATCTCTTCCCTGTCATGGTGTGTCTTGCGCAACATTTGTATTTTTGTTGCCAGCTACATACTCCTGAAACATAAGTCCGGTTCGAGGTTCGATGCTCCAGCACAACAGCTCTAACAACAACGCTTTAAACCGCATCTCTGCTTTCTCAGACTAACATTAGACCATGTTATTTTGTTTTTGTTTTCTTTTGGGATGGTAGAAGAGATAATGGTTCTTCTTGTTTTTTTTCTCTATGATATGTAGAATCTATAGTTTTATCCAATACAACTTTCGTTAAACCTCTAAGGAGAAAAGTACAAAAAAACTTTGATGAATGAAGAAATCATGCACTAATTAAGGTTAGAGAGATTGATCTCTAATATCTGCTAAGTTATTTCTTAGAACGTGTTTTATACTCTTCTTGAAGTGTACAACCTTTCTCTTGAACTGAATTCAAAGAGAAATGGAGAGAAAGCAGTCATACTCAGATAATATGGTGATAATCAGTTGGTAACTGACCTTCGAGAGGAAAATAAAAACATGATGCCAACATTATTATTTTTAATTGATTTTAAATCTTATGATAGGTAATGACAAATATATCGATTTAGAATATACGTTTTCCTAAACACAAACAGTCACCATCATATGTGGAACCTGCCTTAGCCAAAATGCACAATCTAAAAGTTGGATCTTTTGAAGAATGTTGGCACAAGTCCTGGCAGTCGTCATTTGTGTTACAAGGGCCCGTCTGTGGGTAGCCAGTATAGAAATCATCACATTTAGCTGAAAATTTTATTTTAAAATAAACAATCTGAATCAGTTCATTTTATTATGCCATTCACTTACGAAGAAATAGAGTACGAAATTATATAGTACCAGCTGACTGAGAAAAAAGAAGAAAAAAAGCTAAGATCAAAGAAGTAAGTTGAATCTTCATTGCTGACATTGTTTCTGTATCCCTTTTCTTTTGTGGTGATATTTTTCTTTTGGGTTTAAAGCAAATAATCATTGCCCTTTAAATACTTGCCGAAATTGGTATATACATTACTAACTAATTGAGTAATTTCTAACAAAGAAATAATATATTTACATATCTAAAGAAGCCAATTGTAATAATATGTGTAAATCTTGCATTGAATTCCTTAAAATTCTCTGCAAAAAAAATTCCAAACTTAAAGTCCTGGTCAAACAAAAAGAAATGACTTTGAACGATGACTGGTGACAAAGGAACGAAGATCAAAATTAAATTCCTTAAAATTCCTTTAAAAAATCACCATTTACAAATGATAACCTTTTTTTCATTCCTTTTTTTGGTAGAAAAATATAGAACATAATTATTCCTTGTTAATTTTAAGAAGTAACAAACATTATTTTTCTTTCTTAATATTGTATTCCTATGCGTTTCTTTTCTATATGTTCCTCTTGTTATCAAGTGTAAGTCATGTGATGTGATAACGTGAATAATTGTCCTTCTTACATTATTATATATGTATTTGTGTTCCTCTTTGATATATTTATTTTTTTTCGAATATATTGGACAGGATGATAAGATACATGTAATTAACTGTAAAACAAAATATAAGAATAAAATTCAACAGGCCCAATTTGTAGATGTATGAATTTTATTGTTTATTTATACAATTTAATTATCGTTATATAAAAATATATTTTGTAATGACTAAGCCTATTTTGTTTTTAGTTAGTTTTATTTAAGAATTTTATCTGTTATATTGAACAAACACTTCTTTCAATATAAATTAGTGGTATCTTTATATATTTATGAAAATCTTTTTAAAAATTTTATATACACATACATATATGCACTTTGAGGTGAGTACCTATATAACAAAATATTCATCGCAAGTAAGGATTCTAATTCATACACAATATAATATTTTTGTTAAAAAAACTTAGTTATGCCATTCCGTTAAATTGTAATGAAATGATTTGTCTTTATACTTTTCTTTGTTTTCTTCAACAATTATGTAGATTTTATTTATTATGAATTCGTTTTTGAATTATAATATGAAACGCTCGGTTAACATTAGAATTGTCTACTAATCATATAAATAATCTTTGGTTTATCACCAAAAAAACAAAAATGTCAACCATTTTAACCGAACAAATAAAAATAAATATGGATTTATAATGTAGTTGTATATAAGAGGATATTAAAAGGTGCAAAAAAATCCAAAATCGAACTGATATACAAAATAAACATAACTAATGTGTTAATATCTTAAAAATAATTTAATAACGAAATTAATAATCTCATTTCTGCGAAAGATACGGATTACTACCTAGTAAACTATTACAAGATAAACTATTAAAAACATCAACCATATGTAGTGTCACTACGAGAAAGTTTGTCAGAAAGGTCAATAAAAGTCTAATAGAGAACTAGATTTTGGCTTATGCTCGTATATAAGATGGTAACAAAAAGAAAACACTACATGAAGTCACCTAATGTCACTATGGTTGACCGTTACGTAAGTTGACAACTGGGAAGTTGTTATTCCTCAACTAGTTCTATTCATTTTGTAAGAAACTAGGATAGTAAAAATTTACGTGCATCAGTAGATGATTCTATTTTCAGTAGGACTATATGAAATTACCGCTGGTACACGTTATACAGTAGAAGAAAACAGAGAGTAAAAAAAGGTATTGAATGATTTTGTGATTAGAAAATCGTGGAAGTGACTCTGAATCTGTTCATTTTTTTTTTCTTGTTTTCAGAACGAGTTTGTCTTATCTTCAGGACTTATATAAGCATGTAGCAACTAGCACCATCCAAAGGGAGCATTTGCATCCAAGATGTGGGAACCTTAATGGGTCCTACAAAAGGCCTGGTAAATGGGAACAAGGTCTGGGCACGGATCGGATATCCGAATTTTTGAAGGTATTTGTGATTTGCTTCATATGTTACGGATATTTAATTTTTGTAATTGTTTTGCTTCGGAGAAATATGGATATTCGGAAAATAATTAGATATTTGCAAATACTTACGGATATCTCATATGTTTTGATTAATACAAATAAAATTTCGATGCAGATTTGTTTTGTATAATATATTTTTACGTGATATATAAGATAAAAATTAAGAGAATTAGTAAATCTACATATTTTGTAAAAAATTTAAACTTAGTTAACAATTATAATAACACAAGACTTAAGAAAAAAATATAATTATCATAAAATATTATTTTTCCTTTTATCTACTACTTTTATATAAGTAATAATGTAAATAAAATTTGTCAAATCATATGTCAGAATAATAATTATATAATTTTATACATATAAAACTTTAAATATAATCAAGATATACATGTACTTATATATTGCCGGATCGGATCGGATATTCGCTTCCCAAAATTTTAATATTTGTGGTTTGCTTCGTTTTTGACGGATATTAAATTTTATTATTTGCTTCGATTTGTAAAGTTAAGGATATCTATATTTTTCGGATCGAATCGAAGCGAATAACGAATCGAATCAAGATTTACGGATATTTTGTCCATCCCTAAGAACAGCAATGAAACATTGAAAGACGGTACTGACCAATAAGGAAATTTCCTTAAGGAAGTAAGCAAATTATTTATTTATTTATTAATAGCTCTTTAGTATTTAAAGAAAAACTTAAAAATGCAAATAAGTAATTTGCAAAAGAAAAGAAAATACTCTACTCATCTGCGATTTTTTATTTCATTTCTATCAGTTCGTCTTTGGAATATGTGAATCGCGCCCCTCCTATACGGTTCGATTCGAATACTTGGAAGGTACAGAAAATAATCTCAGTTTCTAAGCTTTTCTTGGTCTTTAAAGACTCTCTATATACTCTGTCGATCGTCTTCTTTACTCTTCTTCACAGCTTCCCATTTCAAGCTCATGCTGCTGGTAAATTTACCAACTTAATTTTGATTGATCTACTCAACTCACTCACTCACTCACTCTCCTATTCAGTTTAATTCTGTTAGCAATCAATTCGATAGTTTCTAATTCTGTTCGTTGATTAAGCACATGTCATGGGCTCTCAAGTGGACTACAGGTTCATCCTCTAAAACATCCTCCTCCCAATTCAGGTGTAATTATTGCTCAGTTTTGTATTGACTTTTTCTTTAGAGAGATTCATTTTTTTTTTCAGCTTGATTTGGATTTATTATTTGCTTCTTTGTGCAGATACTAGTAATGTTAGTTCAGTTTAAGAAGGGCTACTTGGTCGAAACCGTTGTTGAAGGAAACGAAATCGGTACCCTTCCTTACAAAACTCGTCAAGCTTTATTATGCTGTCTGATGAGGTTAATAGCAGCAACATCATCAAAATCACTCCTCCCTTGTCTCACTGTTAGAGTTAATTTAACTAACATTTCCTCCATCTCTCATTTTAGTTCTTTATGTGTGTCTTTAAGTGTTCGCAGTTCATCTGACATCCATTCATGCTTTCTAATGTGACTTTTGCTTTCTAATTTGTGGGCAAGACAGCAGGGGAAGAATTGTGGCTGGATCGTTTCAAGGTAAAACAGGACATTCTGATGGGAAAGTAACCAAACGTAAGATTGGTGATTCTGGTACGGTAATTTTCTCTTTTTAAATATGAGTTTAACTCTAAATCTAGCTGAGGTTCTGGAACGTTTTCTTTTAACAAGAATAGCTGGAGGGAAATCGAATGTAGCTGCTGGGTTTAGAGATGGACCAAGCAAGCGAGGATGCCAAGTTCTCCAACGATTTCTATCTTGTTTATGTTCGTCCTTCGCTGCTCTGCGAGTATCACTCTCTACCTCTGCCTCTTCGACTGGTAAGAAGTTCATTTTTGAACACTTTGTTTTAGACTTGGATCGAAAGTGTTAAACCGACCGAAGATTGTGAAGATATCATGTGATGCTAGAAAATTTAATAGCAACTTTTATAATCTTCTCGTAAAGAGACTAAACTTTGAAAAGATAAATAAATAAAGTGTAAAATAGTTCAAAAATAACTTTACGAAGAGAGTCATAACTACTACTATGATCCATAATTTAACTTTTGTTTTGTTACGGAAACAACTTATCATATTCTAGAGTTCCAATAATCGGAATCAAGAAGTTTTAACATCCGTCATCTCCTAGCCACCTATCTATCATCGCCCTCACGCTCTCTTCGTCATTCTCATTTCCCCTACTGAACGAAGTTTCAAAAAGCTCCTCAACGTCCACCGTGGAGTGTTGTCCTTCGAGCATGCTCACCACCGTCGACATCGACGGTCTGTCCGAAGGAACTTCACTGGTGCAGAGGATACCAATCTGGATCATCTTCATTGCTTCTTCTCTGTCATAATCTGTTCCAAGCCTCGGGTCTACTACTTCCATCAGCTTGTTTTGATCCCTCAGATCACGGACCTGCGGAATAAATCAAGATTCAGGTTCTTTACTTAGGTTTTAAGGTTACATAGAGGTGAAGAAGACATAACTTACCCAGTCAAGAAGGTAGTAGGTCGCATTTTCAGGACGTCCGCTCGCGTTGCTTCTTCCATTAACGATTTCAAGAGCCACGATACCGAAGCTGTAGACGTCTGCTTTATCTGTCAAATGACCTCTCATTGCATACTCTGGAGACATGTATCCGCTGCACAACAAAAGATTGTTTTGGTTACAAGAAATCTATAAAAAAAAAACTGAAATTTCATCTTTGTGATTGATTGGCTAAACGACTCACTATGTTCCTGCGATTCGTGTGGTCATGTGTGTGCTTCCCTCGTCATAAAGCTTAGCAAGACCAAAATCCGAAATCTTCGGGTTTAGTTCCTCGTCCAGCAAGACATTAGTGGCTTTGATGTCTCTGTGTACGATCTTGAGTCTTGATTCCTCGTGAAGATAAGCCATTCCTTTTGCTATTCCAACGCAAATCTTCTGCCTTATCGGCCAGTCTAGTCGTATTTGCGTCTCTAGAGGACCGAAAAGTGCTCTTGCGAGACTATTGTTAACTAAGTACTCGTAGATCAGCAAGAGCTTGCCACCTTCCACGCAACATCCATACAGTTTGACCAAATTCGGATGCTGCAGAGCAGATATCATACCAATCTCGTTCAAGAACTCTCTGTTCCCTTGTTTTGATGTTGACGATAACTGCTTCACTGCGATCATGGTTCCATTCGTTAACTTGCCCTGTATTCATACAATGGACAAAAAAGCTTTACTTCTTTTCTCTTATCTCATTAAAAAAAAATCAACGAATTACGATGCCAACCTTATGGACGGGACCAAATCCCCCTTCTCCTAGCTTGTTTGTGTGATCAAAGTTGTTTGTAGCTTCTTTGATTTGATTCAAAGAGAAGGAACTGGTCGCCAATTCCAAATTCTTGAAATCTGAAGTGAAGCAACAACACCTTAAGAATTTGGAAGACGCATAGACTTTCAACTCTAAAAAAAAAGGATTGTTAAAAGGTATAAATCGTTACTAAAATACCTTTCTCCATCTGACTCTTGGGTGTCAAGCAACCTCTCCACCATAAAATAGCAACGATTAAAAGCATAAGAAACACCGCCGTAGCGACTGCGGCACCAACAATTATCCCGATGCGGCCACCACCAGTGAAATCTATAGGAATATCATGGGAGATAAAGTCAAGAGGCAACAACGCCAACAAAAAGGTTAGCTTTGGGTTTAGTAAAGCTTACTTAGATTTACTGATACAGCTGATATGAGAACGCCATATGAACCTCTTGAAGGAATAGCTTGAGTTCCTTTACCACCCCAAAACAATCTTATCTCCAGCCTTCCATTTGTAACCATGGCCTGAAAACTCTTAACCACAGCTCTTCCAACACCTTTTGCCTCACTCACAATATCAAAATCCTTCACCTCAAGTTTACCCTGCACATTACCACACACCCCAATATCTATAAGCATTACAAACTTTTCAAATGTTATAGACTTTGTCTACATAATAGTTCTTTTAAGTTAAAAGAAAAAAAAAACATTACCTGCACATATATGTCAAAAAATCGTCTCCCCAAACTGCTATAGGTTTCATTGTCACCGAACATTATTTCCGCGAAATGAAGATTAACCGTATAGCTTCCATCTCCGAGACAAAACGCATAGTAAGTGAGGGAAATGGCCGAGAGACGGGCATCTGTGTAAACACTAGGGTCTTGTATCTTAAGCTCTGATGAATTTTTCAATATTGTTGGTACTCTGAGATGCCGTTGATCATCTAAGAAGCTCCCGGTGTTGCTAGAAACCCAACCGGTTCGACTTTGAAAGAAGAGCCTATCCGAATTATCGGCTTCATACTTAGTCCCGTTGATTGTTATTTCGTCGCCACCGCAGTTTATATGAAGGCTATACAATGCTGACAAGATAAACAAAAGACAAATCAGTGTTTAGTGATCTGGTTTATGTAATTATATTGATTCAAAACTTACTCTTCGGACACATATCCGTACTCAGACAATAAACGTTTGAGCTGTATCAAAATATTAGAAAAATTAGAGTCATAATCAAAGTCTTTATAAGTTATGAGAAGAAGAAAAAACCCTACTAGTTATTTGCCACTAAAGGGCATGTGCTTGAAAACAAGTTCCTGTCATAGAAAGAGCAAAAATGTAAGATATATAGTGAATTTGAAGGCACAAGAGTTTTTTTAATATATTTCTTCTTACACTTCTGTGATCAGACATTCTCTAGTTGTTGGATTTTTGGACAAGTTATTGTAAGTAAGATCACTGCAATATTAAGAACAAAACAAAATATCATCAGGATTATTGTTGTAAACACTAGTTAATGAACCGTGCAATGTCGCACATGAATTCATTTAATAAAATATTTTTTTACAAACTATAATAGAAAACTTTATAAAATGTATCAAAATTATTCAACTTATTTGAGTCTTTAAAGTATTTACATTTATTTATTTCCAAATTATTTGTATCTAATAATTAATAATTAATGTAAATATATATATATATATATATATATATATATATATATATATATATAATGATTGTTAAAACACAATTTCATCATCTTTCCATTTTATATGTTATTATCAATGAGCTAAAAACATATTTCAATGTATTTAATCAAAAGGCAAAGATACACCCATATAAGCAGATTAATTTTTATAACTTAAACTCAAAAATATTAACTTTTAAAAAGGATACATATTTACAACATTTTTAGTATTTTTATAGGATGCATCTATTCAACAGAAAAATCCTTGAATGTATAAATTCATCTTTTTCTTGTAAAATAAAATTTGATCAAATAGAGATAAAGTTGAGAACTATAAAAATAAATACTGATAAACTATTCAACTGTTTCATGAAAAATACACTGTAAATAAAAGAGTATATCTATTGGTAAATGCACATACATTGAAATTTGTATACATGTTTTAAGTTATTATCGACTTTGTATAATTTATAATTTTATATAAAGTATCTTATTTTTGTTTTCAATGAAGTTTATGTGTCACAAAAGAGAGATCACATATCCATAAGTTTTTCATAGATTTTAAAAATATATAATACAAGTGAAAGTGAGAAAATAACCAAACATATCAATGAAAATATTTTAAATGCAAAAGACCGATAAAAATATATCAAGATTTTTGATGATCTTTTGACTATGAATCTCTCATTTCCTAATCTACTTGTGATTTTTATGATTTGTCAATGTCCATAACTCCTTATATAGAGGAATAAGAGTTGGAATAGTTGGTTAACACCAAAAGTTGCAATGATTTAGCACCAAAATATTTCAATTACCAACAATTGCAATGGTTCATCACTAAAAATTACATCCACCAACAATTGCAATTTTTCATTTAAGAAGATAGAACTGTTCTACGAAACACTTGTGATTCACTTAAGTTGCTACTTATCCTCCCGTTGACATGTAATATTGATTCACTATATAAACAGCACATACAACAAACTGATGCATAAATATAATTGTTTAAACCATATATAATTATCAAGATGAAAAGGCACTGATAACTTATTTTAAGCTCATGTAATTTTAAGATGAAAAAACACATTCTTACGATAAAAAGACATTTTTAAAGATGCAATTCTTAGGATGAGAAGACATGTTTTAAGATGATAAAATTTATGCATATATAAAACATAAAATATTTTGCCAACCACTTGAATACCAAAGCAATTTTTATAATGAATATACATCATTAAATATATATATTCACACACATATATATAGACATTTTATAACCTATTTATTTTCAAGGATTAAAAGATACATCATTAAAATCTCATGAAAATATTTTTTTTTTTTTTATGAAAATACAAATTTTAAATAGTTTACTGGGACTTTCTAGTAACCAAACTTAAGCATTGCGTTGGTCATATTGCATTAATTTATTAATCATTTTTAAATGGACGTCTTTTTCTGATAGTATAATGAATTATGTCTCTAAAGTTTACTTTACATCAAAAAAGTGTTTGGTATATTTGATATTTGGCATGAAGTGTAAAACAAGATTATTGGTCTTAAGTTCCCGTATCAAATATGCATAACCAAATATAGAATTATACATACTTTTTCAGTTATTTATCAATTAAGTACGCTATCCTTATATGCTACTAAATTCTTTTGTCATGTACCTGTTTGATATACCATGACAAGTAATTAAGTACAGTATACTGTATGTCGTTGGTGGCTACTATTTAATTTAGTAATACATACATGTTAATTTTAGTCTATAAATAAACCTATGGTTAGTGAGTAATAAACAAATTTTCATTTACTTGTTTTCAAATGATATTGGACAGCAAAAGAGATAATGGAAAATTTTTTTTTTTTTTTAAAAGCAATAGAAGAAAGTCGTTTTCATAAAAAAACTCCATCTGAAGTTTCGTTTCCAGTTTAATTAATTAATATATAGTAAATAAAAGTGGAAAATACAATGTACTGTTTAAGAAATAGAAAATCAGTGGAGT
Organism: Hirschfeldia incana; assembly: GCA_026261945.1. Classification (NCBI taxonomy): domain Eukaryota; kingdom Viridiplantae; phylum Streptophyta; class Magnoliopsida; order Brassicales; family Brassicaceae; genus Hirschfeldia; species Hirschfeldia incana. Next base: position 6,785,572 of record JABCMI010000011.1, on the reverse strand, counting down.
TTTAAATTTAGGAAAATTTTCTACAACACACTATATATAGATATTCGTAACTATTAGATGCACATTTTCACGCTGAAAATAATTATAATAAATATAAAAATTCTAATTGAAAATTAAGAAATGCATCTTTTCACAATTCAGTTAAAAACAGTTATTTAAAATTTTAGAAACTTGTAATCGTTTACAAACAGAATGATGCATTTTTGTGACATTTTTCACAACTCTTAAATTAAAAAAAAAACACAAATCTTCACATTAATTTGGATTGCTATTATATATAGATAGATTATATCAATGAATAAAAAACTCAAATCGGGCTTGTATTCGGATCTGAATTCCCGTAAGCGGGTTGAAATTAATATATTATTTAAAAAAAAAAAAAAAAAAACTCACATCATGTATGCATTGTCTAGCATCCATTTTGGCACTTCCCCACTTAACATGTTACTTGTAATATATCTGCAAGATCAGAAAACAAAACTTAAGCTTCCATACAAACCATGAAAGAAATATTGGAGAAAGAAGAGCATCATACACTTCTACATCCAAAAAATCCTTATATGTTGCTGGGATTGGTCCACTTAGTTTGTTAAAGCTAAGATCTCTGCCCAACAAGTCTCACAATGTCAGCTTGAATTCTTTTTTTTCATATTTTATTTGATTGCAGAATAAGAAAAGTGTTTACTAACAAGAGCTTTAACGTTGTGATTGATCCAAGATAATCCGGCAATTCTCCAGTGAGATTGGAGTTCCTAAGAATCCTGTAAAGAAAATGTAAGTTACGCTCAAGAAAGACACCATTACTGAATTTGTTTAGTCTAAGTGTCAAACTCACAATGTCTTCATCGATGTCATGTTTCGTAGAGGTGGAAATGGAGAACTCGGTCCGTTCATGTCACTGATTCTCCTGCAAAAAAAATCAAATTTGGAAAAAAGGAAAGAGTTCAACTGACAGTAACAATGAATCCCACATGCAAACTTTAGTGTACTTACAAGTCTGTTAACTTCACAAGAGTACCAATGGCACTAGGAATCGGTCCAACTAAACCACTTGCTTGAATAGCCCTATAACAACAAATATTAATATTCCTCAGTCAAAAAAAAACAATATTAATATTCCACAGCTTAATAACTAACCAATACCAATACGCAAAACGAAAGAAACTGATTTCTTGCTTACAGTTTTTGAATTCCTGTCCAGTTCTGGACGAAATCTGGTATAGGTCCGGTAAACTGGTTATCACTTATACGGCTATAAAGCAATGTAATAAAAATGTCAGAAATCAGCAAACATTCATTATCTATGATCTAAGCAAAGCAGAGGAGTACTTACAAATCGGTCAACGTAGTAAGTTTGGAAAATGTACTTGGGATGTCTCCAGTCAAGTTGTTCGAGCTAAGAAAGCTACAAACAGAAAACAGAACAGAGTCTCATCTCATCATTAGTAAATGAACCTATTTTGGAGATAGGACAAATATTATTACATTCTTTCAATGTTCTTTAGATTGCCGAGCTCTGGAGGTAAGTTCCCTGAGATCTGATTAGATTCCAAGATACTAGAAAACAAAAGAAAAAAAAAAAACGAATCATATATTTTTACTTCCAAGTATATATTGTCTGAAACACTGTTGAAGACATAAATATCAAAGAAGTGTACTCACAGGTTCTTAAGGGTTATAATATTTCCAATCTCCTTTGGAATTGGACCACTTATCCGGTTGGCAAGCAGTGAGCTGCATTTTATCATCCAACAAAGTTACTTAAATTCATACACACATCTGTCTATGTAAAGTCTATATGAAAAGAGATAGCATACATGTTTAAAAGTGGCAAGGTTCCCCATTCGGGAGGAATGGAACCGCTGAGATAGTTTCTAGACAGATCACTGCAAAAGAAAGAAAAAAAATGTGACAATTAAATTAGTTAATGAAAGTTACTGGTCGTGGTATTCTTACATCTCTCGCAGATAAGTTAGTCCTGCAAAAGCTTGAGGAAGGGATCCTTGAAGGCTTTGTGCCTTGAGAACTCTGTTTCAACAAAAAGAAGAAAATATTAGCTTCTACAAAACGGTTCCATGTTTAATCTTTTATGCTGCTTTTCATTGCAACATGTGTCATTCAATTTTCTTTTGCTTTTTTTTTTTATTATTTCTCAAAAACACATATCTATATTATTAAAAAGAAGTATAAATATGATTATACTATTTAAGCTACAATTTATTTACACATATATGCCACTGAAGTAATAACTAAGCCTAACTTTAAGCATTTATTGTTTTTTACTATTCTAACAAATAATTTCCTGTGACAAAAAAAAACAAATAATTTCCTAAATTTAATGCTATACAAATATAGTTTAATTAATTGACTAAAATATAGCATTAACCATTAAATTTTAAATTTTTATGTCCACAGATAGAACATTAATTTGTTTCAAAAGCTAGACGTACATAATCTCAAAACACCTTAGTTTTATTTATCTCGGCCATTGCAATTTCACAATACCCCAATTCATAACACAACAAATGTAAACCTCTCTTACTAAAACAGACACATTCCCATGGAACTAACTCTCTTTTTTTTTGTAGAATTTTAAACTAAATACAACTCTATATTATAAAGTTATATCCACATGAATTCATTATTAGAACCTTCCTAATTTATAGCAAACAATTAACGCAAGTATATCACAATGAATCTTAATTAAGGATATTAGTCCATTTGACATTTGTTACCAAATATTAACGAGAATATCATAATCAAAATGGTGGGAACCTTGAACCTTTCATAACCCTATTTCACACTAATAAAAATCTAAACCTAGACAATATCGTAAGCATTTCCACATCATTATACTACTCTCGCCTCTCGGGCATATTTGTTTATTTGCGTGCGCATCATGTAATAATTTAACATTTCAAGACTGGTTGGCCCATCCATCTCCACCAAATTGTTACTCTTAAAACCAAGTGTATGCTACTGGTGTAAAAACACTAAAGATGGTTCTTGGATGAATCCGTAAGTGTATACGTAACTTTTTAATCTACATACATTATTATTTTTCACTATATTAAGAACTGACATTTCTAATGAACTTATGTAGGGATTCAAAATCATGCATATTTAAAAGATTATGGAATTTTTAAAATAATAAATAACATGCAAATTTTAAATTTAAATATATATTTTAATAACAAATTTTTATCTACAATTACAATAAACATTATTTAAAAAATATTTAAAACTGTTCAGTATATATTTTGACAATTTGCGTATGTCAAAAATTTAGCAAGATTATGACCAAAAAAATACAAATTAAACTATTTTATTTTAATAATCATATCACTAAAATACTAATGTCTATTTATCTCAGTTTCAATTAGAAATAAATACTCATCCCGTCTGACGGGTCCATATCTAGTTTTACCATGTCCGGTTAAACGGGTCCATATTACTTCCGTCTGACCCGGTCATACGGGTCCATATCTAGTTTTACTTAAATATTGACATTGTAAATGATTTTTCGTTTTCATTTTTCTAACTGCATCTTTATTTAGCTGTCTCAGCAGTTTTCAAACTACATCAGTAACTGTAATATAACGATTCAAACGTAAACTTTATAAAGGGAGAGAGAGGAACGAACATGCTGATGATGTGGCAAACCGTGGAGGTGCAACTACAAGTAACTCCGGCGTAAGCGTTTCTCCGACCACTATCAGATGAAGCAGAGACGTTGCATGGATCTAAACTAAAATCCCAGCTACTCTTTTTCAAAGCCGTCGCTACGGCTCTTAAAGCATCAACTACGAAAAAGTTCAAATCACATGAGATAACTACCAATCATACACTCATTCGAACATTTACGGAACCAGATTATATACAGATGATACCTTCGTCTTTTGGCACCGTTTGAGACGACGCGTTGTTCGAGAGGAAGAGAGAGACGACGATGAAGTAATGGAAGAGAAGTGTCAACGACATTGTCACCACTTTAATTATGAAATAAACAGAAAAGTAAGAAAAGGAGGAGGGAGTTCAGAAGCGATTGTTCTTCAGGAGACGTAAAAAGTTAGATCAGAGACTCTTCTCTTACATGTAATCTTTCTGTTGGTCTAAAAGAGAAACTGAGAAAAGGAGGAGGAAGTTCAGAAGCGATTGTTCTTCAAGAGACGTAAAAAGTTAGATCAGAGACTCTTCTCTTACATGTAATCTTTCTGTTGGTCTAATGATGTTCATAAAAACTAATTATAATGATATGATATATGTAAGGTACTCTTGGTGAGAGATTGTGTAATTGGTTAAATATCTTAATCCCTCCTAGAGGGTTTCGTCAAGATAAGTTCTGTTGGTTTACCTTAGAGGGTTTGTCGATAAAATTATTATCATTGTTAAAAATTTGCTTATTTGAAGAAGAAAACATTTTACTGTCTGTCGATAACAAACACTTTAGGCCTTTAAGGCATTACTTAATCCCTCCTAGAGGGGTTCGTCAAATTTATTAAAACTAAATCAATACTAATTTGAAGGGGCCAATTTTTTTTTATCCTAGAACGGATTAAATTATTGAGCGGCCCCCTGTACATACACAATATAGTATAAATTATAGCTTATCAATTCAATCATGCATTTCCATAACATCGTGTTATCACGCTGATTGCATAAATTGTTGTTAATTTTCATCAAAATCATAGTGTCATCAAATAACAAAACAAATTATTCTCTTTAGTTATGTAAGACAATACGAGGTTGTTAGAGGATATTTTACGGATTTTTTTATATAGTAGAGAAACAAAGAGATCACACACAAACACAAGGAATTTTTTTTTTCAAAGGGAAAACCCAAGGAAAAAATTCAAAATCTATGAAAGAACACTAATTAAAAAATAGGGTTGGCCTAAGATAGCCATCACACCTTAACTAAAGAAGTAGAAAAGAATAACAATTTACCAAATGCAACTCAACATAACGGATTAACAAACCCAAAGTATAAGATTTCACTACAAGAAAGCACTGAAATAGCTAAAGGTTATTTAGAAAGGTAATGGATGGCAACGGATTAAATCCTTTTCCTCAGCTCCAATGCTAGTTGTTGTAGCCAATAGTGAGAGATTAGCTATAACTTGATTTGTGACTCATTGAGTTATTGTGACGATTTTAGCAACCCTTTTTATTGTATTATATCAAATGTAGCCACGGATTTGGCTACGTATTATTTTTGGTTAGTTCTAGCTTTTGATTTGAGTTATCTGTAGCTAATGCAATTTTAAATTTATAACTTTCTGAAAAACAATTTGTTGTCCAATACTTTTTAATTAGTGAGCAGAACTAAATATATTGACTAATAAATAAATAAAATTATTTACAATTGTGTTAACAAACATTAATAATGTTATGTAGATCATAACAAGAAAATCAAAAACTGTTAAACATCACAGAGATCATTAAGCATGATACAGGTACAAAAAAAGTTAACCTAGAAAGAGAACAAAAAACAGAACCTAATGTTATCCAAATGCATATGATCCTGTGTTAGGATTTGTGGATGGGGATGTTACAACATGCCTTCCGATTCTGCAATAAGAGAAGAGAGACAGAACCACAATTGGATACGGTAGGTTTAAAATAGAATTATAGGCTGTCAAACAGAATAGACTGAGAGAGTACCGGTGAAGTCAAGGATGCGTTTTATGAGTAGCTTGACTGTGACTTATGGATGCCACTGTATAGCTGTGGATCAGCTTATTGCTTAGGAAAACATGACTCCTTCCCTTGCTTTGAACTCGAGCAAAGCCCCCTAGAACCTGACTTCTTTATTCAGTCGACAGAGTCTTCTATAGAGATTACTTGGCTCAGGTTCACGATCTGCAAAGAAAGGGCACAATATCAATAACTGCCTAAGAAAATGGTTAAAATAAGATAGAAAATAAGGGGCAGATAAACAACCAATAATATCTAGGTCAAAATTTAAGCCATTTGAATCACTAACACCACAAGGGCAAGCACATACAAGCATAATACTTGGAACTATGGTACCTGTAAGACAACCACAAAGGAAACTAATTTCTTATAGATCCGAAAAGGTTGAGACTTTAGGATTTAATTTTATTAAAAAATGTTTACAACTTACCAAGTGATGTAACTACAATAGAGAAGATACTTATTGAGCTACTTCAGTACATCATAAGATGTCAAGCTGTGGCAAGAAGACATCAAAATCGTTTGTTTGTTTGTGAGTTGGAATTAAGTATTTACAATTGAGGATTTTTTACTTTTGAAATTGTCGATGTATCAGCAGTAACTAATTTTGTTTCTACATATCCAAGTATTCATGTGTGAACATAACAAGTCATGTCTTACGATAAATTTTGACGCACAGGAAATCAAAAGCCAAAAGGGGTCTTTTAACTATCTGAAAACACACAGGCAATAAACATGAGTTTGAAAAGCTTATTAAATTTAGAAGTCTAGAAAACAAATCATAAGCAAATAAGGGAGATTTGAGACTAATCATAGACGTTCATGATCATAAACCTAGCTAAGTGCTCATCCTCCCTGCGCCACCTGAAGAGTCCAACATGAGATCTCCCTTGTCGTCTCCTTGAGTTGCTACCTTTGTTTCTGTGAGCTCACCTGCTTCAATAATATATACAAATGATTAGAAATAACATAACTTAACTATCTAGCAATTATGTAAGCATCTAAGAACAAAGTGCCAGTTACTGAAAAATAAATGTTAATGTCCTAATCACCTGTTATTGCCAATTCCTCCAGTGCATCGTTTATCTGATCATGAGTGTATGTCAAAGGGCTGGATTCTTCTGCATTTCAAAGATGAAGAAAGATATGTAATCATAATAACTTCCGACAAAACAATAACTTGACGATTACGCCATATGGTTTTGATGAAAAATTTAAAGAAAAGTTGCTCACCAGGCAGCAAGGAACTGGTTCCAGCAGGAACATAGGAACTGAAGGAAACGTTTCTTTCTGCATCCATGGTTGTGTCTGCCCCCTCAACCCCAAGGTCAAAAAGATTTGCTGAGTCAACATGTGGAGAGTTCCTTTTGCTTTGCTCTGTTGTCCCTTTTGTGGCATCTAGACACGCACCTGCAGTCTCTTCCCCAGCATTAAACTCAGCAGTGGTGTTGTCTCCTAAATCAAGATCTGGTACGTGACTTCCAAGAACCAGATTGTCATCTTTCAAAACAACTACTTTGGCAGAAGAATCATGATGGCTTGAGCCAGACATATTGTTACCATGTGCAGACTCCCCCAGAAGTAAACAAGTCTCAAATTTAGTGAAGAAGGCAGACTCGTCCTTGAACTCTACTTCCTCTCGTTCTTGCTTTTTAGCAGTGAATGGCTCAAAATCTCCCATAATAGACTGGCTCTTAAAAGCAGCGAGAAGGTCAGACATATCATGAGACTTAGCAGTTACATTGGCGCCAGTGACATTGTCACAGTCAACTTGCTTTCCCACCTCGTCTACCCCAGTATCACCGAGCAATAAGACTTGTTCAGGAGTTGTGAAAACAACAGCATGAGACTCTACTGCTTCATCACTGTGGTGGTTCAGTGAATCACCTGCAAGATATTTTCCATTGTGGCTGAGTTGTTCCGTCATCAATAAGTTCCTCTCTGGGGTAGTGAACACAGCTGACTCGCCAAGGACACTACTAGCACCTTTGTTTATTGATAGTCTCAGATGCACAGCTGAATTCTCTACGACCGCTGTTATAAGAAGTTAGAGAGAAATCAGATTAAGAGAAAACTAACTTAACAATACAACCAAAAGAAATAAACTCAAAAACAAATGAAGAAGAGTACATACCTTCTGCTTCTGCTAGCTCAGCTACAAATCTATTCTCCTTCAGCACAGTTTCCTCATTGTTTTTAGCATCTTCCTCGGCAATAAGTGTTGAAACAGTCTCCTTAACAAGGATAGGGCCAGTAGGCGAGCTCACTGCTAATTGTACCAACGAAGGAGGTGGAGTGGTTTCCAGAAATATCTCAGATTCATGTTTGCACTCCATGATTGTGTCTGCACCCTCAATGTCAGTTACTGAGTCAACATGTGGAGAGTAGTTAACTATGATTTTCTTTGATGACCCTTGAGTGGCATTTAGAACTGCAACATTCTCTGCTTGAGAACCTTTAGACATAAAGTCTGCACACGCAGTTTCTTCCACGGCATTAGACTCATCATGGCTGTAAGATGTGATACTACTACCACTTGAGTCAGCATTTTCTCCTAAATCCAGAGCTGGTACGTGACTTCCCCAAACCATAGTGTCATCAAACCTAGTGAGAAAGGCAGACTCGTCCTTGAACTCCACTTCCTCTCGTTCTTTCTTTCCAGCAGTGTGTTGCTCAGAAGCAGTGACAGCATCAGACATTTCATGACACTTAACAGTTATATTGGCACCAGAGAAATCGCTTTCTTCACTTTTTGCAGCTTCTTCCAGTAACTCTAGAGGCGCTTCTTCTGCAGTCCTAACTGCTTCCTTGCCTCCAGAGTCGTCATGCAGCAATTGACTATGCAGGCTAGCTGACTTTCCAGCACTGTTGAGTCCTAGCCATCCTGATTCGCCTAGTCTCTCCTCCATACCAGTGAAAACAACAGACTCTTCATGAAACTCCATAGCTTTGTTTCCTCCACTGTTCTCAGCTACAGCATTTCCAAAGACTGCAAGTCTACTTGAGCTAGTAGTGATAGTCCCATATTCACAGTGGAGCTCAACAGTCTTGTTTTCTTCATTCCTCTCGAGTCCGTCTCCCAAAAAAGATTCTCTCGGTGAGCATGCGGCAACGTTAGACTCATCATGCAGATCGACTACTACTACACTTACTCCTTCGTTTTGGCTGGTATTGAGAACATCAGGAGATTCTGTGGCTGTACGTTCCTCTTGCTTTCCCACCTCATCACGACTTGTCTGATCCTGGAACAGAGCAGTGAGTCTGTTAGCCATCTCTGTGTTCTTTATATTTGCAGGGATACCATGCTTCATGCATAGCTTTTGTAGCTTCCTCCTCTTCATTCCATGAAAATCCATCTCCTGTCGTTTTTTGAAAAATTGAACTTTGGTTCTGTTCTGTGAGAGAGCGTACTCGCTATGTTGCTGTCATTGTTATAGAAATGGAGAGACTTTCATGGATAACGAAAAGACTCGGTGAAGTTAATGATTGATTCTTCTACCGAAATTTTAAAATAATACAGTTTTCCATAACTATCAACCAATAGTCGTTCAATAGGAGTGTCAACACAATAATTAATCAAACTGCATCGAAAACTAAAACAAAAAATCAATAGGAGTACATATTTCCAAAGAAAAAAAAAAAGATCAAGGGTTTAAATTTGATACGGTCAAAGTTGAGAGAATTTTCTCATTGAACTTTTCGAACAAAGCCTTTTCTTCTTTAAATTATTCAATAAATTCAAATTCACAAACAATATTTTTTGAAGTTCATAAATTTTCAACAGTAATTAATCTCACTTAAAACCCTTTCAGAAAACAGTCCGAAAAAACTATACAGAACTAGAAGAACAAAAACTAATGATTTAAATTTGGATACGTTAACACTGAGTGTTTTTCACTTAAAATTTTGAAGCAAAATTAACACTCCGTGCCAAATTTTATAAATGTTAATTATATATAAGGTTAATAAAAGGTACTTATATTGAATAGCTAAACATCTAGACGAAGGAGAAGGTTCATGGAGCAATTTTCAGCGGGAACTAAAACATAAGCTTAAGCCATTTCTTTCTTATCTTTAACAACCAACCACACTGACAAAGCTAACACCTTTCGGAAATGATGATGATGATACGATTATCATCATCTGGAATCGCCGCTAATGCTCGTTTACAACTCAACCCTTTCTTCAACCCCCAGAAACACATTCCTCTCCACCCCCAGTTCGATCCACGGAGGAGGAGGAACTTCTCCAAAATCGGCGACAGCGACGCTTTCGACGCCGCAGCTTACGAGTCAGAGCGTCTGAGCCTCGACGCGGCCGCGATGGAAAACATGGCCGAGACTGCAAAGAAGGAGATCGAATCAGATCAAGATAACGACGACGACCCGAAAGCGTGGAAATGGATCATAAGAAAGAAGATGTGGGATCTGATGGAAGCTCGGAACTACGCTATGAACCCTAGACCCGTTCATCACCGTATCCCTAACTTCGTCGGCGCGCCCGCTGCAGCCGCGAAGGTTTCGCGAGTTCAATTCACTTTCTGGGTTTTGTTTGGAAGATGTTAAAGTTGCAAACTTTACGTTTCTTTTTGTGTGCAGTTGGCTGAGCTTGACGCCTTTCGTATGGCTAGTGTCGTGAAGGTTAATCCTGATTCGCCCCAGAAGCAAATCAGGTTTCTAACACTCTCTGGTTAGTCTTAATCTCATGTTCAGTGTTTCACTGTCAGAAAGTTAACTCCTTTTAGACATTGTGTTATATATATATATTAAGTGTTTCATTGTCGGAGATTTATAAAAGTTAACTCCTTTAAGACAATGTGTTCTTTATCTAAGTGTTTCATTGTCGGAAATATATGAAAGTCAACTCCTTTAAGACGATGTGTTCTGTAACTAAGTTTTTCATTGTGGGAGATTTATGAAAGTTAACTCCTTTTAGACACTGTGTTCATGTAATGTGTAGGTGAGAAGAAGCTGTTGACTCCTCAACCTAGGCTAAGAACAGGGTTCTTCTCTGTACTAGAATCTGATTTTTTGAAGCCTGAGACGATCAGAGAGGCTTGCACCTCTGTAGGAGTAGCTAAGTACGGAAGAGCGATTGGTCTCGATGAGAAAATCAAAGTGGATCTCATTGTCCTTGGCTCTGTTGCTGTTAACCCTCAAACCGGTGCTCGTTTAGGGAAGGGAGAGGTGAATGTTACAACTTACAACTCTTAAATTCTAGGAATGTTCAATTTAATCAACCATATGGTATGTGTTTCAGGGTTTCGCGGAACTTGAGTATGGAATGTTGCGTTACATGGGAGCTATTGATGATTCCACACCCGTTGTTACAACCAGTATGTATAGAAACTACTATGTGAAACTTTATATTGTTTTTATCTTTGGGGTGGCTCATGAAGCTTTTTACTTTCTCTTTTTGGCAGTACATGACTGTCAGCTCGTGGACGATATACCCCTAGAGAAACTGGCGATTCACGACGTTCCTGTTGATATCATATGCACTCCTACTCGAGTCATTTTCACAAATACTCCAATACCGAAGCCACAAGGTCTGTTTTTCTTTATTCAGAGTATGCCTTATATCCCATTGATTCTTTGCCTGACTTAGTGATTGTCCATTGTTCATGACTGTTTTATTGTTTATTTCTGCAGGAATCTATTGGGACAAACTGTCGCCGGAGAAGCTGCAACAGATTAAGATACTGAGAGAGCTAAAGAGGCGGTTGGAAAAGGAGACGGGCTGTAAACTTCCGACCGGACCATCTGAGAAACTACCTCCCACGGCTGACCGCAAACGCCGATAGCTAACGTCTGGTTTCTACCGGTTGCTTTTGGTAACTGTTGTATACTTTATCCAGTTATTTTGAGTAGTAGAAATGTATGTAATATAAACTACAAAAAAAGAAAACTATATTTACCACGTTATGCTACTTGTCTTCTTTCCACCATTTTATAGAACATTTTGAGCCTTTGTAAAATCCATCCCCATCATGTAGAAATGTCAGTTGAAGCAAGCATGTGGTTTTAATCATTTTATAAGATGATAGTATAACACAAAAGAGATATTTTGCTTAGTTTATTGGCGTCAGCAAAACACTCTAACAACGACCATTTTTTCAAATGTTTCATTTTCGTAGAAACGACCGTAACTCAAGACATGTGATGTGTGTTATTAGAAAAGAAGAAAGTACATGTGATGTGGTTTAAATCTTATGAGTAATGATTGCAATTTTTCAACTAAAGCATAACTTGCATACACTAAAGTTGTAAATAATTTTTTGTCGATGGTTAAAAGTTTTAAAAAGAGAGCAATGTACTAGATTTTTTAAAAAAGTTTTTACTGAGCTTAGTTTGGAATAAGAGGTAAGAATGAGATGTGGATAGGTCCCACTCCGGAACCCAAAAAAGATCGAAATCGAACAACTGGGTACCATGCTATTACTAGGCCCTCTTCTTTTTCCTTTGCTTTATTGGAACCCTCAAAACATTAAGACAATTCATGGAGAGCAATACAAAAAACTTATTGAGAAAAAGTCATTTTTTTATCACTCGATTGACAATATAATATAACCAATAGAACTTGCAATATATACTGTATATATAAGTAGAACCGCATGTAAATTATTTTAAACATATTTCAATGTATATACTTATGTTTGTGCCTAATCTTGCTGATTTATTTTTCATTATAGTCCAAAGATATTTCCTTTTGTTAAATATTTCTAAATCTAAGCCCTTTTTCCAACTACAAAATAATCAAAAAATTGTTCAAAAGAAAAAAACAAAGCCAAAATAATCACAGCAAACTTGTTCTTGATAAGTATTTGCATTTATTAACTTCAATAGTGATCTTGACTTAGAAATTACACTGATTCTAGACGTGTTCCTAGAAAAAAAAGTTACTTGTTTTTTGACTTTTACATGTTCTCCTTAACCTCTCATTAGTAAAGTCCTTCACGTGCTCATGAAATCAACTTTTTAAAGGGGTTTAGAAGTCTAATTAAACCACATAATAACATACTTATATATACATTGACTAAACCTTAAAACCTTTTTTTTTTGTTTTTCTTCTAAGAAAAATGAAAATTAATTAAATTTCGAGAACTCATTCACTTTTTCATGTTTTTGCTATTTTCTCGATACACTGAAGACACAAGTGAGAGAGAGCTTAACATTAACATAAGATTTTTTCCTTTTCCTTTCACTTTATTTCTTCTGTGTATTTTCTGAGCTTTGTGTGTGTGTTTTGTCTTTCTCGTCACATTTCTGATTAAAATAGTAATATGCTTTTTCATTGCATCAGTGCAGATTTTCCATTTTCTACTATTCTCTTCTAAAAAATCTCAGATCATTCTGCATCCACTCTCCTAATGCAAACATCTAAAGACCTCTTGGCCGAGCTTTCATCAGAATCTCAGTGGCCTTCATTGTCGACTGCAACTCACACTAACCAGCGTCGACGTCAAAATGTAACTTCAAGAACTAATGTGCAAGCTTCATCTTTCAAAAGCAATGATGCTTCTGATCAAACTTGTTTCCAAAACTCTTTGGAACAAGTAAGGGAGTATCCTTGGGCAGCTAAGATGGATAAAACCAAGAGGAATCTACATCAAGTAACCACTCCAGAGTTTCTTGAGGATGGAACTCCCAAGGTTCGTATCCCACGCCATGTACTCTTAGAGGGTTTGGAGAATCAGAAAGAATTTGTTTTAGGACAATTCTATAGGTGCTCAGCCCCTCCTGGTGGATTAGTTCAGTCGGTGGTGAATAGGATTTGGGGAACTAAATGTCCTATCTACACGCGTCAATTATCTGATTCATCTTTTCTCTTCCACATTCCTCATGAGCCTACTCGCAAATGGGTAACGCAGAGAGGAATTTGGCATGTTGATGACTGCATTTTATTTGTCTCTGCTTGGAATCCTGCTGGAACACTAGCACTACCTGAGATTACTACTATCCCGGTTTGGCTTACACTGAAGGATATTCCCCATCAGCTTTACTCTAAAAAGGGAATAAGCTGGATAGCTTCGGGTATAGGTGCTCCAATGCTTACAAGTAGGCCTTGGCTTGATCCCATTCTTATGGGTGAGGCAAAAATACTTGTAGAGGTTAAGCTGGATAGACCCTTTCCACAGCGAGTTGCTCTTGAAGATGAGGATGGGTCAGTATCTATGGTCACTGTTATCTACTCATGGCTCCCATCCAAGTGTCCAAAATGTGGACAGTTAGGACACAAGGCTGCAAGATGTCTAGGTCTTCCTCCTATCCCTGTTTTTAAAGATAGTCTCTTCGTTGAGCCGCCACAAACTCGTCCACCCCTTAGTCCTCCTGTCACTGATCCGATACATCATGAATCAACTCTGGTAACTGAAGCACAAAAGACTTCACATGCTCTTTCAATTGATGCCCAAGGATGCATTTTACTAGATCAAGAAAGGAATGACGAGAACCCGTCAAACGTGCCATCTGAAGCTACTGCATACAACACTGATGCAAATGTCTCAACCCTCCAAATAACTCATTCTACCTCAATGGAAACTGAGGCTGTCTCCCCTATAAGTTCACCAGCAGATAACTCCACAGCCATTAACGCTTCACCATCTGATATAGCATGTGTTCCTGGATCTACACAATTGAACACTGATTCTGGTTTCAATGGAAGCATCACTACATCAACTTCTGTTCCACCTTCTTCTCCTGCTCCTTTAGACTTTGCTACTGCAGGTACACTGTCACTTTCTACCCCTGTGGTGGACTTCCGAGATAATTGCTTGCAGTTAAGTGATGCCAAAGGATCAAACAGGTTTGCTAATCTAGCCATGTTAGAAGAAGACGTACAGCTGGATGTTGTGACCTCCCCCTCTCAGCCTCTCTCCCCATCCGTCAAAACCAGTGCTCAATTTGTTTTTAACTCTTCCCAGCCTTCAACGCCACCTTCATTCTCAGACCCTTTTGTTGACAATGTCGTGGCTTCAAGTTCGGATAGTTTCGATATGGTGCAAAGATCTCGTGGAGGTCGTTGCTTAAAACCATCTCAGAAGCTAAATGATATGGAATGGTGCACTATCAGTGAGAAAGGAAGGCGTGGAAGAGGTACTACTCCTTATAGTCGCCGATCTCACTAAAACTTTTTATTCAAAAAGTACTTCATCTTCCAATGTCCTCTTTTATGTTTTGCTTTTAAGCAAATGTGTTGCTTTGATTTAACGTATGTTTAACTTCTTATCATGGACTCTATGGCCGAGCCATTCTCTTGTAACTTTTCTAGTATTTTAATAGCAAAATTTCGTCAAAAAAAAAAAAAAATCTCCCCTCCTTCAATTTCTTTTGTTCTTAATCAGTGAAAACTAAAGCTTTCATCAACTTTATCCCTTCCCAAACCTTTTTTCTAGTAGTGGATCATATCAGTAAGGTGAAAAGAATGGAGTAAACCCAGATGATTACCTACCTTTGATCTAATAAAAAAAAACAGTGATTTCTAATGGGCTCAGAACAACATAGGTTTCCTCAGCACCAACAGGTCTCTCTCTTCATTTCCTTTTCTTTTTCTTACTTCTCTTTCAGTTCTCTGTTCTCTCTTGCTCACTAGATCTGACTACTTCACACTAATCTACTTGATGAAGCATTGTTGGTTTAGGGTTTATGTTAAAGTCTTCCCCTTTTTGATCACTCTGTTGTTGTAAAGCTAAAAGGGTTAATTGTCATCACTGTTGCAACAAGTGATGATTGAGAATTGAACAAAAAAGTTTACATCTTTCCTTTGAAATTGAGAAAAAGATCAAAACTTTAACGGTTTGTGATCTTAAGATT
Source organism: Hirschfeldia incana (assembly GCA_026261945.1). Taxonomy (NCBI): domain Eukaryota; kingdom Viridiplantae; phylum Streptophyta; class Magnoliopsida; order Brassicales; family Brassicaceae; genus Hirschfeldia; species Hirschfeldia incana. The sequence goes on along the minus strand of JABCMI010000011.1, from coordinate 6,770,063 downwards.
CGATGCGTGTAAGCTTATAAAGATTACCCCTTTATAGATCCATAAGCATTACATTGTTCTGTAGTAACAGTTGATTTCACTATCAGATCTCTAATGGGTTTTGTTCATTAAGAGAGTGTGTGTGTTGTTGTTGTGCAGAGGAAAAGGTGGGAAGGCTGTTTTGAAGTGTTCTCTTGTTTCAAGTCACAGAAAGGTGGAAAAAGAATAGTACCCGCTTCTCGCATTCCTGATGGTGGCAATGTCTCAGCCTCACAACCTAATGGTGTGTTGAATAACCAAGGAACAGGAGGAGTTAACTTATCTCTTTTGGCTCCACCTTCCTCTCCTGCTTCCTTCACCAACTCTGCTCTTCCTTCAACAGCTCAGTCACCAAACAACTGCTACTTATCCCTTGCTGCAAACTCACCAGGAGGTCCTTCTTCTAGTATGTACGCCACTGGACCGTATGCTCATGAAACCCAATTAGTCTCACCACCTCCTGTGTTCTCAACGTTCACCACTGAGCCTTCCACTGCTCCTTTCACTCCACCTCCAGAGCTTGCACACCTCACTACACCTTCTTCACCTGATGTCCCTTACGCTCGTTTCTTGACTTCCTCCATTGATTCCAAGAACTCTAGCAAAGGTCATTACAATGATCTTCACTCTACCTACTCGCTTTATCCTGGTAGTCCAGCTAGCTCTCTTAGATCACCGATCTCTCGAGCCTCTGGAGACGGGTTACTGTCGCCTCAGACTGGTGTCTCCACACCTCTGCAGGAGTCCAACTTCTTTTGTCCTGAGACATTCGCCAAGTTTTACTTGGATCATGACCCTTCTGTTCCTCAGAATGGTGGAAGGTTAAGCGTGTCCAAGGATTCAGATGTGCACACTAGTAGCCAGAATAGGCAGACGAGAAGTCCCAAACGAGATATGGAGGAGTTGGAAGCTTACAGAGCTTCCTTTGGGTTTAGTGCTGATGAAGTCATCACAACTAGTCAGTATGTTGAGATCACTGATGTGATGGATGATTCTTTGCTCACTTCTACTTACTCTCCAAGCGATGGACAGAAGCTACTTAGAAGGGAAGCGAACTTGCTTAGTCAGACGAGTCCTAAATCTGAAGGTGATCTTGATCCACCAAAGTCATCATCAAATGGTTACAAAGGTGGTGAGTAAACACATTGTGAGCCGTTCCTTTTATCATTAGTTGTTGCATTGTGTGCCTGATTGTTTCGTGTTGTTTGTTTAGATCATCACAAACCAAGAAATGGTATTCATGCTGATGAAGAGGCTTTGTTATCGAGAGTGGGGTCTGTGAAAGGAAGCAGAAGCTATCCCACTGGTTTCTCAAGCTCTGATGCAGAGATTGAATACAGGAGAGGAAGAAGCTTAAGAGAAGGCAGAGAGAACAGGCGCAGGAGATAGCCTGATCAAGAACAACAAGAAAGGCAGCTAACTATGTTCTTAAGGTGGTCTTCTAAGTTGCAAAGTATTTGATATGATCTGGTGCTGCTAACTCTTGAGATAAGAATCTAGTAGTTTAATATATATAGATAATATATAAATACAGATGGTTTGTAGTAGAATGATGTGATATATTAGCAAGCAAGTGTAAGGAAAGTGGATGGTTGTTTTAGTTTGTCATGACTTTTTTGTATGACCCCATCTTTCTTCTAATTGCAGCAATCTGTTTAAGGTCTTTAGTGTCATCTTCTCTTTTTGATGCAGTTTGTTAAGATGTTAAATTGGAACTTGTGTGGATGTTTCTTTCTTTGTCGACGAACTTGTGAATGGTTAATACGCACTCTCAATCTCTATGTTCCTAAGAGATAAATATTAGTTGAATTGTAAACTTAAAAAGGTTAATTGTGCCTTTTAAAATACTTTGGTTCAGAATTATTAGAAATGGGTAAATACAGGGAATAATATACTAAGTATCAAAATCTATATATATAAAATAGATTTTTTTCTCTTCTTTGGATATATGGAAAGGGTTTTGTTGACATGTGTCCACTTTTTATATCTTTTTACATTTTGGTGGAAAGGGTTTTGTTGACATGTGTCCACTTTTTATATCCTTTTACATTTTGGATCTTTATTCTTTTAGATTATTATAATTTGGCTCATCACTTTCTAATTGTGCAATATTTAATTATTTTCACAATAATCATCATCTTTTTAAGTTTGATAATCCATTTTATTAATAACATATCATAAAATAAATAAAATAATAAAATAAATTTTTGATTTTTAAATTGTTCACAACTAAAAATAGCACAAACTTCATTATTTTATTAGTCATTACTATTTTCTATTATTTTATTTACAAATTATATATTTATTTTAATATTGACCAAGCTAAGAAAAATAAACTAGAAACATAAAATCTCTATAATCATAAAGAAAGAAAAATGCCTAAGACACACTAACTAAGTAAATGTTTAGAACTGAAACGACATCAAGAACAAAAATTAACTTAGTTCACTTTATCATAGAATGTTTTAGTTATAACAAAGAGATGTCGGAAAAGAGTAGAAAGATAAACTCAGAGACAAAACATCTTTCGAATACAAAGAAACACGAACAAAGACCAATACAAAGAACCAAGAAAGCGTGTAAGAGCAAGAATATTCAACAGAAGAAAAAAATCGCCATGAAACAAAAAAACAAATATTTAACACACCATAAGCGCAACCACCAGCTAAGATGTACGAAGCACCTCACAAACTAAACAAGCACATAAAAAACGTTCATACCAGTGGAAAACCACAAAACTCTAGATAAAAAAGACCAAAATTTTGAGAATCTAACTTCACACACTTATACTAAGAAAAGCAGAGCAAGTAAACATAGAGCCTGAAAGAGGGAGAATGAAAGTTAACCACCAAAAAACCAAAACCTAAACTTGAGTCCAGACACAACATTATAAATCTACAAAGCATACACGGAAAAAAACAATATCTAAACCTGAAATCGCAAATTTGGCAAAATAGAGAGCCACTAGAGACGCGAACAGTGATGAAATCAGCAAATCGTGGAGCCAGCCTCAAACTATGAAAGAGAGCATAAAAGTCTGATGATCAAAACTAGATCTTGAAAACAAACCAAACATGAATAATCGACGGTAAGCTAACGAAGAAGAAATCAACATCAAAGACGACTAGACTCTGATCCAACCTAGGAGATGCACTTCCTAACATCAACAAAAATCTAAGTAATAAAAAGAGCAGCCAATATTGACCGAAACAACCTATAACACTGTCAGTAACAACCACACAACATGAAACTTATAAACTCAATCTATAACAAATAACAAACAATCTGAAGAATAACAAACACACAGAGGTGAGTATTTTTGGTGAGGGTGAGAAGCAAAGCACACGAAAAAGGTAAACGAAATACATAGATAGTGACGGTTTAATGTCAAAACATGGAGAAAGAACACAAAACATCTCAAAGAATAATGCTCAAATAATTCAAATAAGAAATAAAATACAAGTTATGAAGTTAAACTGTTAATCTTAAAACAACAAATGCAAAGTTATTGAAATTTAAAATGCTTTACATCAGAGGCTTACTATTATATACAAAACATATAATTGAAAAACACAAACACAAAATATATAAACCTATCACTTATTACGATATAACACAATAAACCATTAAATAATGTTAACAAATAGAGATGACCACATAATTACATCAAAAAAATTACTCAACAACAATAAATATCAAAAATTTCAAATTTTTAATACTAAGATTTAGGATTAAAAATAAATTGTACCAACTTCGAATGTATCTTTACGATCAATATATATCTGATTGTTTAAATTGATATAGTCACAACTTCTTAATTTTGATAAATCCAGAGCGAGAAGAAACTAGTGATTAATATAACACCAATTATTATTTGAAATTATCATCATAAGCACCGCTCACAAAATATAATTAATTGAAATAAACCTAGAAAAATCTAAAGCATCAAGCTATTATAACAGCTCCCCATCACCCCAATATACAAAACTAGATCTGGGCATCAATCTCCAACTTGAACCCGATCCAAAGTAAGAATATCAGTTCAGTTACGGATCAAGCCAAAAAAAAATCGATTTCATTTAATTTGGGTTTTCGGTTCGGTTCCATTTTAGCCGATAACTGAAAGTAACTTGAGTTGAACCGAACAAATACAAAGCTGATAATATAAAACGTGACAAAAAAATCATATTGTTCCAAATGAGATGACGCAAAATAAAAGATAAATAAAAAATGCAGTTTATATAACTAGCATGGATTTATCAGTTTAAGTTTTAGGCATCTTTACCATCATATCTAATTATTGATATATATATATATATATATATATATATATATATATATATATATATATATATATATATATATATATATATATATATATATATATATATAATGTGAAAAGTAATATTTTCACAACATAATATATATATACATATAAATATATGTATAAACTCTAATTTAATAAAATTATTGTAAGATGAAGTCCACATTTATAAATTATCTAAATTATAATTTAAATTAAAAAGTTTTAATCAAATAATAAGCAATTAAGCTATTACACTTCAAATTGTCATGCATATATTTAAACTTAAATTTCTTTCATAGTAACTTTGCAAAGACTACAATCAAATTAATAAATTCTATAAGATCATATACATGTTTTGTTTTCCAAAATACTGTTGAGAAATGTTCTAGATTATAAAACCATAGCCAAATCATAACAATATTTGCAAAACCGGCGCGTAGCGCCGGCAAACCCCTAGTTTATTATATTTTTATGTGTAAATACGCATCAACATACATATTTTAGGAACATAGAGTGTCTGAGACAAAAAAAAGGAACATAGAGTGTATTATCTATTTTTGTATTATACACTAACATTAAGAAATATTATCTCCGTTTCATAAAGGATGTTACTCTAACATTTTTCATACCGATTAAGAAAATATTTGAAATATTTCAAATTCTTATTAGTTCCACAGATTCAACTAATCATATTTGAGATAAATGAAACTAATTATAAAAACAATGCATTTGTCATTAATTTTCAGCTGAACTTTGTGTTGAAATTATAAAACGATATTTTTTATGTAACAAGAAAAAAATATCAGAATGACACTTATTGTATAACGGACGGAGTATATATGTTTTTCTCCATTTGTTTTTGCATAGACATTGAGTCATTGGCGTATAAACCGAATTTTAAAGTTAGTATTTACATATTTGTAAATGTCATTTTCTCTACTTTATCTTCTTTTGCAAATTAAGTTTAAACATATTTTAGAGCAATCAGAAAATCAAAACAATCACTTGTAAGTAGAAATTTGAGTTGAATGCAGTATTTTTTTAAATTACATTCATTTTTTTTTGACATCAAACGGCCGATCTATTATTCTAAATTACATTCATTAAAATGTCATAAACTTTAGAATTAACATTTTTATAAATTAAAGAAGCTGAATAAAGGGGGGCAAATTAACGAATGCAATCTGACTCAAATATATTAAACACTCTAGAAAAAAACATGATCAAAAAGACCAAGTACGTTTACTTCTAAAAACATTCCAAAGATCTATGAATTTCTAATGAGTTTCTTGTTTCTAGAATGTTGCCGGACCAGGTCACTAGTATTGTACTATTGTGCCAATTTAAGACATTATAATTTCGACGCTGCGTTGCGTTACGTTTTGTCGTTATTAAATGTTTCTGGTCGGCAACCGTTTTCTTGACCGTTAACAAAAAAACTTGTTAACCGAAACTACACGTTGACGGCATCTGTTTCCAACTTTCCATTAAGCGGATACGGATCGGATATCCGGGTTTTTGAAGGTATTTGTGATTTGTTTCGAATGTTACGGATATTTAATTTTTCGATTTGCTTTTCTTCGAAAAAATACGGATATTCGGAAAAACAGATATCTGGAAAATAAATAGATATTTGCGGATACTTACGGATATCTCATTTTTTATTAATATAAATAATCTTAAAAATTTGATACAAATTTGTTTTGTAAAATATTTTTTTGCATGATATAAAAGATAAAAATTAAAAGAAATAGTGAATCTACATATTTTTGTATCTTTTTTAAATTATTTAACAATTATAATAACAGAAAACTTAAGAAAAATAATATAATTGTTATAAATGTTTTCTTTTTGTTTTATATAATACTTTTATGTAAGTAATAATATGAATAAAATCTGTCAAATCATATGTTAGAATAATAATTATATAACTTTATACATTTAAAACTTTAAATATAATCAAAATATGTATTTATATATTGACGGATCAGATCGGATATTCGCTTCCCAAAATTTTAATATTTGTGATTTGCTTCGATTTTAACGGACATCAAAAATTTTAGTATTTGCTTTGCTTCATTCGCTTACGGATATCCGGAATTTTCTGATCGAATAGCAACGGATAACGAATTGAATCAAATTTTATGATAAAATGCACAGCCCTACTTTCCATGTCCATATGACTGCCTCGGTCAGTCGGTCTACACGATATAATTTTTCTTTCAACCATTTAGATCCATACACGTAGTTAAACATACGCTTATCTTTGTTATCAATTATCATTGTGAAAAAGATTAACAATATAATAATAAGCCGACAAAAGAAGTGAAGTTCCCTAGCGCCCACCGGTTCATCTCGTGGTGCTGCAAGTGTCAAAAACAAGTGGCCGGTCTTCATTATTTATTACACTTTAATCCGATTTAAATGGAAGAAAAAAACGTGTGTTTTGACCTAGTAAATCCAGTTTAAAAACGAGGTCAAAATTTCGAAAAACACTATTTTTCCACGTCTAATACACTTTCTTCTTAATTTATCACAACTTGACACACGCCTATATATAAACATATAATCTTTTCTCCTCACAGTTCTCATTCAATTTCCAATTCAAACAACAAAATATATATTTTTTTTAAAACTTATTTTTCTGAATCATGAAGAATGCTCAACCTCAATCATCTTTCATGAAACTCTGCAGGAAACTCTCACCGGAGAGGAAAGAATCAGCCGCAGAGAAACAACATAACAAGAATGGTGATCACGACAAGAACAGAGACGACATAGAGGCTGTCTTTGCTTACATGGACGCAAACAAAGACGGTAGAATCTCACCAGACGAGCTTCGAAAGAGTTTCATGACACTAGGAGAGCAACTATCAGACCAAGAAGCCGAGGCTGCCGTTAGGTTGTCTGATACAGACGGAGATGGGATGTTGGATTTTGATGAGTTTTCTCAGTTGATCAAAGGAGATGATAAATGTTCAGAGGAAGAGAAGAGGATGGAGCTTAAGGAAGCGTTCAAAATGTATATAGCTGAAGGTGAAGAGTGTATTACTCCTAGAAGCTTGAAGATGATGCTAAAGAAGTTAGGAGAATCAAGAACGACTGATGATTGTAGGGTTATGATTCGTGCTTTTGATCTCAATGAAGATGGTGTCTTAAGCTTCGATGAGTTTGCTCTTATGATGCGCTAAGAGTTGTCTTCTCTATTTTCTTGTAGCTTCTCCTGTTTATATTATTATGTTTGATTGGTGTATATAATTAATAGCTTGTTGGACAATAAACACGATTTGTTATACGATTAATGTTAAACTTGGTTATATTATTCAAAATGAGAGGAAATTTAGCAGGAACATTTCGAGTCCGTTGAGATTTGACCATGTCATGTTCTTTAGTAAAGCACACATTCCAAGGCAGAAAGCTGAGCATGTGACTATCAATAATTGGACAACTAGATTCAAGATGAGTTTTAGTTGGATCTCTCACATAACGGTAACAATGGAGGAATCTAATAAGATCCCATTTCTATTAAATTTCCACATATTGCCTCTGAATAATGGGGTTTTATTAGTCCATTTCAAACCGAATCTATCTTTTGTGTCTACACCGTGCGGTAACGCACATTTTCCCCTTAACACCTCTTCTGATTGAGAGGTGGAAGCAAAATAAAAAGAACACACGAGATACCAAGGATTTGTGACTTTGTGTGCTTTGAAAACTCGTTAGAGGTTGAGAATACTCTTTTTGTGGTATGAAAGTTCATTTCGGCTACAAAAGCTTGATGTACATTCAAAAACAAAGTTGTATTTACAATATCGTAAACAACATATTTATACCATCATAGCTTATTCTCTAATTCTAATCTATTAAGATTCATAAATATCTTTAAAAGAAAGTGTAATGTAAATTACAATTAATTATAAACCAACGTAAAGCATGTAAAGTTTTTTTTTTGTAACAAGAAGCATGTAAAGTTTGCTTGTTGTAAAAGTCCATAACGACACAATTAGTGCGCTGCATTAGTCTCTTCGCTCCTGTTTTGAAGTTGGTAGAGCGATTTTTATTTGGCTCAATGGAACAATATATTCAACATGTAACGAATTGGTATGGAGCTTTATGATGGATCTCAAAGACTTAAACTACAAGAAACTACAATAACAACAATTTTCTCTTCATATCCATTCACTAAGACAAGTGTTTCTTAAATAATCAGATACATTCTCGAAATAACTCCCTGCTAAAACATAATGTGAGACTTCCCACTAATGTAGGAGAAACACTATGCCACATCACTATCCCATTCTTGGCCATGATCTTATCAATACTCCACCCTTCAAAGAACCTTGTCCTCAAGGTTCAACACAACATGGAAAGCTTTTAGGAACATGTTATGTTTCTTCTCCATAGCAACACCGGACTTCTCAAACTTCTTATCACGTAGTGGTGGTGGTCTACCAAGGACTGGTTCATCTTTGACGAGACATGCCTTGACGTCACCGTTACGTCCACGATCGAATGGGTGTTTTACATTTGTGCCAATCCTGTTAGATTGATGATGCCTCGTTAGTTTCCCAGTCCGAGAAGTGTGACGCTTGTGTCTCAAGGGAGAAGTTGGTGCTTGTAGACATTTTGATGGTGAAGTCGAAGAAGGCTTGTGTGATGACGTCACCAACGGCTGGAACTCCATCGGAACCTTCAGACCGCATGTCATCTCCACCGGGCAACTCATGACTGGCCGCAGACGTTTGAATTCATTCATCATAGCATGCTTCAATTTCTGCAACTCATCGTGCACCATAAGGAGGAGGTTGATCTTCACATCTTCCATGCTTCGAATGTTGTGGTCAAGCTGTTCGTACGTAACAAGATTTTTTTTTTTTGGATAAGAGTTTTCGATACCACAAAGTGGTCCGGATCAAAAACAAAAAATTGTTGATGCCCGTGAAGGCCCCTCTTTAAAGCTAAGAGAATTTGCTCTGATACCAAAATGATGGATCTCAAAGACTTAAACTATAAGAAACTACAATAACAACAATTTTCTCTTCATATCCATTCACTAAGACAAGTGTTTCTTAAATAATCAGATACATTCTCGAAATAACTCCCCACTAAAACATAACGTGAGACTTCCCACTAATGTAGGAGAAACACTATGCCACATCACTATCCCATTCTTGGCCATGATCTTATCACTTTAGTTATAGGAACTGATAAAGAAAGGCACTGATTAGATGAAGCTTCTAAACTCTAAAGAGTTGATTTCCCATAGATGAAGCTTTAAAAGAAAATGGATACAGAGAGATCAATAAAACACAAAATGAAGTAGAGTGACATGCCAGCCAAGGTAAAAAAAAAAGACATTAGGCTTTTTGTTGTTACACTTGAAAAAACAAGTGGCACGGCAAATGTTATATTTACCTAAATTAATTACCTGTGGCACGGCAAATGTTATATTTACCTAATTACCTTTTGTTGATCATTTGTCTTCCTGTATAAAATAAGAAAAGCGTGTTTTAAACATGAGGATGGGATTACTCATTTATATAGTACGTTTCCTTCTAGATCTAATGACTAAGAGCACATACAATCGCGTTTTCCACCGGCTCGATTTCCAATTTTAGTTTTAAGTTATTTTATTATTTTTTTTTTCATTTTCGTTTCATTAAAAAAAAGAAAGTTAAAAACTAACTAATCGTGGGCCACCACATGTCGTGGGGCCCACAACACAGTAATGTAACTCACCTCAGATCAATCCTTACCTTAGGATTATTTGGCTTTCAGAACGTCACGTTACGTTACCGATGTCAATATTTTAATTTTTTTTTTTAAGGATCAGACCCTACGTTCCCCGCGTTGCATGTGGTCTAATAATAATGTTTTCTTTTAGATCTAAAGACTAATCTTGAACCTTCCACGTTTGACACATTTTAATTTATGTTATTAACATGTTCCATTTTATTTATGGCCACCATAAATAATATTATACTAAATTTTGATCCGCTCTTAAAAAAAGCGGATATATTTTTTGTTATAAAACTTCTTTTACGTAATAAAATTGCAATTTTTGATAAACTGTATATTTCAACTTTTTCTTAAATTTATTTTGAATTTACTTATATGGATTATTTTTGTTATTTAAGTATAACTAAAATTTTGAAGACTATAAATAATTCTAACCCGTAATATGATTTTATTTATTTAACCAGAAGTTAAACTTATTTTACACTTATTTTTTAAATTAAATAAAATATTTTATATCGTCAACATTTTATGTATTGAAAATATTCATTTGTGCGTTTCGAAAAAAATTCTACAATTTTATTAAAATTAGTTTATGTGATTTAGTTTTTATTTTAAATGGAATAATTTTTAAAGAGTTGATATAATTTACACTCGTAATATGATTTTGTTGATTTAATCATTTCTTATTTCAACTTTTTTATTTTGAGTTTTAATCTAATAAATCCTTTCAAATAATTAATAATGTGAATGATTCTTTGGAAAGATATGGTGCAAATATTTAGGAAAATAAATTGTATATTTTAATTTTTTATTAAAATTATCTTAAATTTACTTATTTGACTTATTTTTGTCATTTTAAATATGACTAAATTTTGAAGACTCTAAATAATTATAATCCGTAGTATGATTTTATTTATTTAACCGGAGGTTAAACTTATTTTACACTGATTTTTTTAATGATGGTATTGGGAAATATTTTAGTAAAAATAAATGTTTGAATATATGCATATTTTAAATCAATTTTGATATAGATCAACTTTAAATTATTATTTTGATTTAAAATATGTATACAAATTTAAATTTTATTTTATGATTATTTTAGACAAAAAAAGTTTTAGGTAATTAGGTTAGTCCATTTTGTATATTTTAAAACTGACTCAGATAGATAGTTTTTATAATATAATGGATTACCAATTTTTATTAATAACATAACCAATATTTTTTTCTCCTTGACGTACTTTTATCCATGTTTAAAAATTTTAATTTTTTGCATTAGTTTTCTATGAATTATTAGTAATTTTATGATATATTTTTTTAAAAATTAAATTCTTGAAATTTTTATATTTGACTAAACTAAATAAGGTAATAATATTGTTTTTAATTTTTTTTATATAATATAGTATTTATATCTTAGTTTGTGTTTACCATAAATAATTGTAAATAAAAATAATTGTAAATGTAGCGACATAATTATAATTAAAAAGAAATATATAAAGGAGGTCGTTTAATTTATTATAAAATAATGGCTAAATATGTAAATAAAAAAGTATTAAATATGTTATTCATATTTCTAAACAATTCTCATTTGTTATTAATTTACTAAAAATATAGTGGCTAAATGTGTAAATAAAAAAAGTACACATCTCTACCATCCATGTTTCCAAACATATCTCATTTATTTTACTATTCTTGTTTCCAAACAATCCACTTCAACTTTAATTTATTCAAAATACAGTGATTAAATTTTTAAATAAAAGAAAGTACACATCTCTACTATCAATGTTTCCAAACATATCTCATTTATTTTAGTATCATTGTTTCCAAACATCTTCAAAATATACTTCAACTTTAATAATATAGATAATATAGATATATATATATATATATATATAAGAAACCCTTTACACTATTTTCTCTTCTCGAGTCAAAAAGTAAGGGAGACACATTTGTAATTTTGTCCTCAGGAAGAAGACTACTCAACGTCAGCTATCTTCATCTATCATGAACTCTGCCAGTAACTGTCATCAGACAGGACACAAATTTTAGCAAAAAAAAAAAACTGTCATCAGACAGGAGCTGTGAGGACAAAAATAGAGACTTATAAGCTGTGTTTTCTTACATGGGTGCAACACAGAGACGATAGAATCTCAGCGAAAGAGCTTAATAAGAGTTTCAAGACATTGGGAGAGCAATTGTCTCACGAAGAAACCGAAGCTGCTGTTAAACTGTCTGACCTAGACGGAGATGGAATGTTGCATTTTCAGGAGTTTACTCAGTTAATCAAAGGAGATGATGGACTTACAGAGGAAGAGAAGAAGAACAAGATATTGGAAGCGTTTAGACTTTAGAATGTACATTGCTAGAGGGGGAGATGGCATTACCCCGAGAAGAAGAACAAGATATTGGAAGCGAAGAAGAACGTACAGAGGAAGAGAAGAAGAACAAGATATTGGAAGCGTTTAGACTTTAGAATGTACTTTGCTAGAGGGGGAGATGGCATTACCCCGAGAAGCTTGAAGACGATGCTGATGAAGCTTGGTGAGTCAAGAACGACTGATGATTGTGTGCTCACGATCAAAGCTTTTAATCTTTGAACTGATGGAGTTTTAATCTTTGATGAGTTTGCTCTTGTGATGCATTAAGCACCAAAGCATGCAGGTCTAGCTTTTAGTTTTTCATTGGAAAAGAAAAAATGAACAACTGCATGCAGTTTCCACGTACACGATTCATATTCCATTGTTTTTCTCATTGACAAAAACTGCATGTCAAAAAGCATCATACATATGAAAGGGGAGAATAAAAGCTTTGGCATAACTTTCCAATATCTAATACAATAATCAAGAGTTGGTTTGAATCGCTCTAAGCACCCATTTCTCAGGTGTTTAACAGCTTTCAATTCTTGAAGCGGTTCTCTGCTTGTCTATAATATTAACTAAAACCTAATAGTGTAGACAACCGAGAAAGCAAAAAGGGTATTTGGTTTGCAGTTTAGATTTTTTTTTTCGATTTTTGATTCAAAAATATAGAAATCGTTTCCGGTTCGGTTTCGGTTTTGGAGTTAGTTATTTTAGTTTTCCATTCAATTCGGGTAACATGGTTATAAACCAGCTGATATCTGATAAAATTTGGATCCAATTCGACTATGGTTCAGTTTTGGATGTTGGATATTTTTAAATAATTCAGGTTAAAATCAGATTTTAGAAAAAAAAATGTTGGAATAAAATTAATTTACAATGTTTGGCTGCATTTAGCCCAAGTTTTGTTTTCTCATTAGTTTTAGTTTACACGTGATTCATTAAATTTTGTTAAATTTTATTTGTTTATGATATTGTTTTACATTATATGAACACTCATGTTAAAGATAAAAATGTTTAAACTGATTTTATATCTGAAGATAAAAAGTTGAGAATAACTTTAATGAAAATTTAGATGTTTTAAAATGGTGAAAATATCAGATATAACATTATAATTTATTATTCTGAATAACTTGAAAAGCCCTGTAAGTATAACCTTCTCAAAACTGAATTTTAAAGTATAGGTCCGTGTTTAAAAAAAAAAATATAGGTCCAAATTTTTTGCGGACTAATCTAAATTTAAATATCAATAGGATTTGTGGGGTTTAAGGTCATGCAGGGCTGGACAAACTCTAGTGTGCGTACTGTCTTACTGACACAATGACACCCCAAGATAACAGGCTGTGTGTGAACAGCCGACAAAGCAAAAACATCGATATAAAACGGGAACACAAAATGGGCTCAACTGTTTTAATCCTACTAAACATCCGTTTATCTAATTTGGGCTTTTATCAACCAGTCTGTCTTTCTCTGACAGCATACTTGCAATTAGCAAACGATTTATTTCTTGTAGTAAAGTTAGACTAGTAATTTGGAGATTTGTAAGTACCACTAAATCTTGAAAAGTTGACAAAAAAAAGTAAGTACCACTAAATCTCAACCAATTTTTTAAGGTCAATTATTTTAATCTAACCTTATTTTTTAAAAAAAATATATACAACTAAAATACTAAGAGCATCTACAATCAACCTTTATATTTATCTCTATAACAGTATGCAAACTACTTCAACTCAACTTTATTTAAAACTAAAGCAAAACAGATGATATTATAATTCCATTATAAATAACTAAAAACACTATTCTATATTTTTATTCAATAACTAAAGATTGCTATTTAAAAAAATACATTGAAGGAAATTTGAACTCTATTAGAGCATATTCAAAAGAAAATTATAATTTCAAATATGAAGTTTTTTCCTCTCCAGAAAAAAATTGAAAACTTCAAATTTGAAATTTGCGGAGTGAAACTCTATATTTGAAGTTCTACTGCCCAAAATTTCATATTTGAAATTTCATTATTTTTACATTTCGGTCCAACAATTACATGTCATATTTATGATTCTTAAATATTTCTTGTTTATCATTTAAAATATTTATATATCATGAACATTTCAATTTTTATATAAATTTAAGTTTTACACATAAAATTAAATAAAACTTTAAAATAAGATTAGAATATTTAAAAGTAGACTTAGACTACAACAATATACAAAAGACACTAATCAAAAAAAATAAAGAATTATATGAAGACAAAACTATTACAAAAAAAAATATTATTACAACAACACTAATAGTCAGCTAAATTTGATCGGGGACCTCCAAAATATTGTCCAAATAATTTTTTTTGTGATCGAAGATGGTTGTTGTGGTTATTTTGATGTTTTTTCGTATGTTTTTTTTGTTCAAATAGAATGTATTCACAAGTATGAATATCATAAATAGAATCTAATTTTTTGCCTCTTTTACTGTCTTTTTTTAGATCTAATGCATTTACAAGTATTAATATCACCCAATTTCAACAATTTTAAAGAGTAATCTACAAATTAAAAAAAAAGTCATTTTTACTTCAAAATGAACTAACTTATCATATATGTATTACAAAAATAATTTTATGGAATAATATGGATTTTTTTCTTTAATTTTAATATTAACTATGTATTTCTATTTAAAATCTGATATTTATACGTAACATTTTATTAATTAATATTACTGCAATATTTATATATATGTACTAGTTATTCAAAATGTGAATTTAAATTATGACAAATATAAGAAATATAATATAAAATACAAATATTTTTTAAATTAATTTTGAAGTTTTACTTTTGGAAAAAAACATCTTTAAATTTCAAATATAGAGTTTTGGAAACTTCAAAATATAATGTCTTTTTGAAATGCTTTTATAGTGTTTTCTATTTTATAGACAAAAATAGCAAAATGCATTGGAGATAATCTAATAAGTGATGAAGATCAGATATAATTATATGTTCTCAACCAGAACATCAACTTTCCATTCTAAAATTAGGTAAACCCTGATAGTTTTGAATACTATATATGCATATATAGTTTTAGCGGATTATTTGGTCTGTTAATTGATTTTTAATTTGCTAACATTATCATGAGTATTATTTTTACTATGAACAATATAAATTTTGGTCTGATATCTTTTTGGATTGATCTCAAAGAACCACGAGCAAAATTATTTTTAAAATACAAAAAAAAAAAAGAGGGAAACGTGGGGTTGAGAGTGCACGTGAAACCATACTAAGAGGGAATGGCGGTGGAGCCATTATGTCAATGATTTAGAGGTAAAACTTAACCTCGTGTGCATATCTCCATAATATCTTCTCATTATTTTTGTGTCGTCTATTTCTCTTGTTTTCAATTGCTATAAATTTATATTCGTAAGATTTATATGATCTACAATTGAGAAGGAGAGGATGAAAAATCACGAGAGAACCAAAGGGGGCAAAAAAACATCAATCAGAGCCTCAGAACCTTTGCTGGATTTCACGATTTCTGCATGCATCTGTCATTTTACGTGACATGGGTGTATATATTAGCTACATCATGATGGTCTAGTGGGCGGATGACAAGTTTTAGGATTCCAAAACCTAAAGCATAATTTTTGCACTGACACGTCAAATATAGTTATCCATCGTAAATATCTTAACTAAATAAATATTTATACGAGTTTTTGTAAGCGAATTATATGTTTATCTTGATACACATATCAATCAATAGTTTTATCCTGTACACATGTATATAGATTTATTAATGATACCACACGAATGGATCCTCGTGACATAAAACCACGAAATATCCATTAGTTTAGGCTCCATACTGCACACTGTATCATATAATTTTTTCTTTTGATAAAAATATGATTTATATATTGGTTATCCACTTATCGGTAGAGGAAAAAATTTACAAAGTAATTAATATCAACAGATCTTGTTTATTTTTTAATGAAATTATTTAAAGAATGTATAGTTAAAGAATTAAATGATTTTTTTAACATTCATTCAAAAAAATGAATTATTTAATTCTCTAACTATATTCTACTTATTTGTGGAGTACTGTATTTTGAGATTTTTAAGTAAAACATCGTGCATCGCTCACTGTTAGTTTTGTTTAAATGTAGGATTTTCTTCGGTTTACTAAATCTCTCCTTCACAAACGAACAATAATGACCGCAAAGCAATTGCAACTATTTAAAACTATATTAAAGAGTGGTCAAAACTTGGTTTATGGACTTTTAAAACAAATAATTTCATAACCAGGACACCATATACGCATTTTAAAATATAATATGGAGGTCAAATAATAATACGGTTAAAGAGAAATAAACGAAAAATGAATGAACTTCTGAGGCAAAATCCCTATTATTATGAAAAACTAGAGGTGATGAAGGGACGGTGTTCTTTGAAAAAAAAAGAAGGAACGGTACTGGGTCGGTAACGAAGTAGACACCGAAGCTAAGCCAGATTCTTCTGTCATGTGGTTGTTGTTTGGTCGGGCATTGCTTTCAGTATTCGCATCGATCAGCTTATCTTCAACGCACCTGCATGTGCGTGCTTCCCACGCTCCGGTGGCCCCTAAACGATTCTCAGCTTTCAAAGAGATTACAAAAGCAAGATGGCAGGAAAGGAGTCAAAAGCAATGAATGACACACTAAACCCAATTTCAACATTTCTTAGTAACAAGTCGTAAGCAATATTCCATAATTATTGAGCGATGATTTCGATTGCTGATCAGTCTCTTTATCAGAAATGATATTATGGTTGAATTATTAGGTGATACCAAATATTTAACCTGTTATACTATATTGATTGGTAAACCCCTAACAGATATTTCACCAATAAATGAAAACATAAAATAAAAAATAAAAGAGAGGACTAAAAGATATTCATGGTAAAATTTGTCACATATGTCAATAATGTTGTTCAGTATTAAAAAAAAATATTTATTAAAATATATTAATTTTATTTACTCTGGATATGCTATCAATTTGTAGAATACACGGATATAGCTTTTGATAATTTAGAGGTGTCTGATTCAACCGACTAATTCTCTAATTCTCTAAGAGTCTATCTGATAGCGCCATACAGATATGGTAGTTCGTAACAAAAAGTAGTTTATTCATAACTCCAAATCAAACAAACGATATATATAAATTGTAAGATGCCAAAAAAATATATATATAAATTGTAAATTCGGAATCTAGATCTTTTTAAGCACACCTTACCGCTCGACAACACTTGTTTGGCTGATAGATAACTTATTCCACCAGTACCATAAATTATTTGAATATATCCGATTACTATATCGTTGTGGTTTTATAATAGGTTTTCTCCCTGATCCAATATACCACCGAAATATATAAACAATAGTAACATTCGTAAACACTAGCAATATTTGTAAACACAAGTTTTAATATATATATACACAAACAGTAAAATGAAATCATAAGAACTAGATTTTTCATACAAGTTCACAAGCATATCAGGATCTCAAAAGAAAAATGCTAAGCTCCTGTCCATAGCTACCCTCTGGATTTACCATATGAAACGCTTCCGTGTCACTCGACCCAGTGACTCTCTCAAACTTCGCCCTCAAATACAACGTCTCGTCGTTTGGAACCACCCCTGCGCCAACGGAAACAGACTTCATCATCCTAAGAAACACGACGTCGTTTTCAGTCATCTCTCTCTTCACGGCGAACCCAACTTTCTTTCCGTTGCAGTACATAGACCAAACCGGCACGTCTAATATATTAGCCCTTCGGTTGCTTTTGCTCCTTAGAGCGATTCGGAGAAATCCCTCCTCCATCTCACGAGCTAGAGCCGCCGTGGGAACGGCTAGCTCCAGGAGGAGAAGAGGCGGCCGAGACAACGGACGAGTGTCGTCTTGGAGGCAGAAGCTGACGTGACCATGACGGTGGCCGAAGAAAGTTCCGGTAACAACGGAACCGGTTTTGTCGGGTGAAGAGGAAGAGACGGTGTCGTTTTGGTCAGAGGGAGGAGATTGGTAAGTGCAACAGTATGGGATTAAGCACTCTATGAGTGAACGTAGGGTTCGTCGGAGACGGACTTCACGGGCACAGTCAACGTTCGTCGGAGAGTCAATGATACGTAGATGGCTGCTTCTTTGCCTTCCCAAGTCTACCATCGTTCTCATATTGTTGATACTTAATGGGTGTAAGAAGAGAATGAGTTTTGTAGAGAGATGCCTTAAGCTACGGGTTCTTTTGCATATGAGGATCAGGGTGTAAAGTATAAGAAGAGAATGAGTTTTGTTGAGAGAACGAGAGGAAGTTTGATGATATATGTATATGTGGAGACGTAAGGGATGGGGTTTTGTAAGTGATTATATATTTAAAATTATTATTTTATTAGTACAATAATGGATAGAATACATATTACACGCGTGTGCGTTCATCGATTCTGTTTTCGAGTAACTGACTGATTGCTCCTCCTTAGTTTGTTCACCAAACGGGTGTTAACTTAGCTGAATTAAGTGTCACGTTTTATGTAATTGGGAAACTAGATATCCTAAAATCTGGAAACTATAAATGATGTTGATAAGAAGGGAATAGAGGGAAGTCATGTAATTGGTTGGACTAACAAGATATGGGCTCACTTGTAATGTAATGTAGGACCAGGTCGATGCGTTTGTGATTTTCTTGAACTGTTTTGTTTGTTGTATCTACCTCTGTGATTTTCTGTCTCTTCTTTAATAATGCTAATTTTTTTACATATAGAAACATGCATGATATAAGTTTTTACACTAATTTTATGATGAATTTTAATTATGTTTTTGAAGTGGATGTATGGTATACATACGCTGTTAGATATACCGTAGTTGTGACTTTGAAGTTATGTAATAAGGGCAGCAAAGACTGTATTTTATCGCCAGGTTATGCGTACTTGTAAATTAGTTGAGCTATATCAATATGTACCATTTACTCCTACCTTTCAAACAGAATATAATATAAATGAATTTCCCAAAGATCAAGGTTTGCTTTATTAAGGTTATTTTTGGAGTTGAGAAAAAGATGGTCTACTAATGGTGAGGGTACACATATAAAGTAACATGGCAATGATGGTATTGAGCGTGAGAAGACCAAAGAAGAGTGAGAAGAGCATAAATATTCCAAAGATCGTATCTTGAGTTGTTATTCTCTTAAGTTCTAGCAGCTACTCTTTATATTTAATGCTTTGTTGTTATACGATAAGTGTTTTCTAAGACCATCTCCAACTCATATCTATTTATTTTTCTATAATTCATACCAAAATAGAGTGACTCTATTATAGTGTAAGTTTTGCTCCATTAGTTTACACTAAAATAAAGTTACTATATTATAAAGTAGAAAGTAGAAGAATTTCACTTTTTTCACTATATTTAGAGTGAAAAAGTGAAATCTCTATACTTTCTAATATATAATAGAGTAATTATATTTTAGTGTCGACCAATAGAATAAAATTTACATTATAATATAGTCACTACATTAGTGTGAATTATAAAAATAGGTATGAATTGGAGATGTTTTAAGTATGTGCACATATTACTCCCATTTGTTTACGAAGAATATGAATCATAAATGATGCATTTAACAAGTACATGAAATCTTTATAACAATCATATAAATGATAAAAGAACAAATATATTCATCTCAAAGCAAGGAGATTTTATATTCTAGGTTCATAGACTAATGGTGCTATGTCATAAATTGATTCAAATACGTGTATGAGCTGTAGATAATTAATTATATTTGGCGTGTAATGAAATGAACCTTTTTGTTTCCTGTGGAAGTTGTTTTACTTCACCCGTACTTTTAGTCTACGTAAGATCATTTCCAAATATATTATATTTCTAAAACAAAAAAAATATATTTTCATATAAAATAGAGTAACTCTCACAGTCTTTTATATTTCTTTTATTCTAATTTTATTGTAAAATAATGTAGAACTAAAGTGAAATTTAACTACATTATGAAATTATTTTCTTTATCAAAAAATGAAATTATTTTAATTTGGAAGAGAAAATGGAGTAGTATTTAACAATTAGCGCTCCTCGAAAGTGAAACTAAAAATGGGTTAAGATTCTCTTTTAATGGGCTGATAGAGAGCCCACTTTGTGACATGCAACGCAAGAGCCGAAAGTGCAGAGATAAGCTTACTAATTAAACGATTCCAAGTCCCATTCACGCTAATCTACGGAGTATGAACAAAAAGCTAAAAGTGAAATTCGCGTTTATTTGGTGTCAATGTTTAGTTTAGTTTCATTTTTGGTTGTTGCATCTGTGTGTCTTAAATCTTTGTGCACCAATAAAAGCCCAGCACTCGTTGTAGGCGCAAGGAAGATAAACTCACTATCAAAGTTGACATTTGGGGGGTGCGGGGAGCCTTCGACCCCCGCGGTACGGTATACTTTTTCGGTTTAGGAAATCTACTTTTTCTGTTGTATTTTTCTTATTGGGAAAAGGAAATCGGGTTTTTTGAGGCTTGTATAAATATGGGTCTAAGGGTTTGTAAATTATTCATTCACACAATAATAAGAAACCCTAAACGGGCTTTTGCCTCAATTCGTTTTGTTCTCTGTTGTTCTCTTATAATTCGCAGCCGTTCACAACAACTGGTATCAGAGCCAGCTTACGATAATCCTAAAGGATGACCGGAGGAAGTTCTCTGAAGTTCGATATCCCTAGATTCGATGGGAAGGGAAACTTTGGTCATTGGCAAAGGCGAGTTAAGGATTTGCTTACGCAGCAAGAGATGAAGAAGTCTATGTTGGAGTCAAAACCGGAAACCATGGATCAGGATGATTGAGAAGAGATGCAGGATAAGGCCGTTTCAACGATTCGACTTTGCTTGTCGGATGACATAACACATCAGGTGATGGATCTCACAACTTGTAAGGAGATGTGGGATAAATTGGAGAAGATGTATATGTCAAAATCGTTATCTAGCAAACTATATCTCAAGCAGAGGTTGTTTGGTTTGAAGATGTCTGAGAGCGGAGACCTGGTTGCACACGTCAATAACTTCAATCAAATCATTGGGGATCTGGTGCGTGTGGATGTGATAATTGAGGACGAAAATCAAGCCATGATCTTGTTGTGTTCTCTGCCTCCTCAATATGAGACGTTGCTGACAGCTTTAACAGTCGATAAAACGACCATAAAGCTGGAGACAGTTACTGCCGCGTTGCTCTCACATCATGAGAGGAGGCAGAATACTGGAAAGAAGATAGTCTGCTATAAGTGTGGCAAGTAAGGTCACTATAGAAAACACACAGATGCAACATTGGTCAACAGTTTAGTTTATCAACAGTTTAGTTTATCCTATAGTAGGCTAAGGTTTAGTTTCTTGGAAAGATTGCTAGGCAGTTCTTAGATGATCTCGTACTTAATTATTAAGAACACGATATAGAATATCTGTTTCAAATAAGATAATGTATTTAATATTGCTGCCGCCAGATGCAAACCTGTCAGTGTCGGAGACTTGTCGGCCATACATAAAAGAATCGGAACATTCTCATTTCTTAGTCCAATAGAACAAATCGAATCTTAGGGTTCACACAGTTTCCAGTTTTTATATATAGACTTCGTTTTGTATTTATTAAATATACAACTAGACTTTTAGCTCTATTGTGGATGTGGTATGAGATCGAGACCAATGAGTCACAGGAAAAGGAGATGAGTTTTGGTTGCAGATTACTTGGCTGAGTGAAAACAATTTATAGGGAATATTAGCATTGTTTAAGCAAAATATTGTGAAGATATGCGCTTGAGTGATTTATCTCAGAATTGGAAGAACATGGCTTCATAGTTTATGTGGTGTTTAGCATGACATCGATACTATTAAAACAGAAGGCCTTTCTTTTAGGTGTCCTTCTGTTTTAACAGTAATTACTATTCTCTGTCATTGAATTGTTTTTAAACTATGATTTTATCTACATGTTCTTATTTCTTTAAAAAATCATAGATAACAATCTCCTAATTTCATGCAATCTTTTTCTACCTCTTTAGTTAATTAACCATGTGTAAATATATTTTAAATATTTGTTTTCTATCTGTGGCTATGTGAATTGATAAATAGAACGTTGATATATGTTTCTGTTTCTTAAAATACGACAAGTACATATGTTGATACTTAGACAATTATAAGACTATGTAATATAAATCGATTAACATAGTGGAACCACAAAACCCCGTGCTGATCTACTATGTTTCTGATAATAGTATAAACTTCACATTATATTCTAACGTAATGTCTATGTATAATTTATAAATAGTTTGGTTAGTTCTCAATTTTCGTATAAAATATTAATTTGATTTATGAATTTCGTATAATACACACATGAATTTTTTTCTTTATTGCTTAATATAAAAATAGAAATTATTTGTTAGTATTTGGAATATTTATATATGTCTTAAGTATCTTTTAGTATTAATAATTTAAGATACTTAACAACTTTAGTGAATATAATCCATATAAATAGTTTTACAGAATATTAAAAATATATAGAGATATTCAGGATTGTCTATAAGTATTATTTTATTCTACGGGTTTTGGTTTAACGGGTTTTAAATAGGTTATTCGAATTATAAATATTTATGAAATGTGATTATACTTAAAGCTAGGGAAAACTATATTAACCCATATATATATATATATATATATATATAATATAATATATATATATATATAACATAATATATTAAGAATTATTTTTTAAACTTTAAAAAAAATTGTTCGGTTTTCGGGTGGGGGTTAGATTTAATATTGGTTCTCGGACATAACACTTAAGAACACTTCAAGTATATAGGCCGTGTTTAATAGAGTATGAAAATTTGATTTTCAGGTCAATTCTCAGTCAAGGCTTTTCGGTACGAATATTCTTAACTAATTATGTTTGATAACTATTGAAAAAATGTAATATGTTGCAAATTTATAGAGTAAAGCTTTAAAATAATTTCTAAAATGTATATGACACAAGTATGTAATTTTGCAACTTGACATATTTTATATAGTTACCAAAAATTACATTAAACTAAATTAATATTAAACATAAATATGATTACAAAAGATAACACAAATATTAAATTTTCTAAAGAAACAAAAACAAAAACAAATATACCCGCCCTTTGATATATGCAGCATAATTATAACCTGCAGCTTCCATTCTGTTTGATATATGCAGCATAATTGCATGCATAAAAGTAGGTGATGATAAATTTTCAACCTGATTGGTTTAATATTAGCTGAAATAAAAATAAATCTGTTTTCCATAAAAAAAATATAGCCACATGTGATATTCAGTCGAATCCTACGTTTTACTCTCATGGAAAAGAGAATCATTTTGTATGTACTTTTTACTCTATCTAAATAGTAATCAAAGGAAAGATTTATATAAATTTTTCTACTTGATTGATAAATTTGTAGAGTAAATAGAAGTAAAAAAAATCACCTTACTTTTTTAGTCTAAAAATACTTTACAGTCAGAACAAATGTTAACAATTCTAAAGTTTAGCAAAAAAAAAAAAAAAACAAATGTTAACAATTCAAATTGACTATAATCAAACCAAAAAATATATATTTTCAATTTTTTTTCTAAAACTAAACAAAAAATATCCGAAAACCAGTGTGTAGAGTAATATCCTTAAACAAACTTTACACGAGTTCATATCATTTTATATGAACAATAAAATTAATTAACTCAAATTATGTCTATACATATGCATGTTGTTTATATCTTCATGAAAGTCGCACAGTGATACGTACTTGAATTATAGCATATAAGCTCGCATATAGTATACATGACATAACAAAACGGGAAAGTTAATACAGTAAAACTTCTATAAATTAATAATATTGGAACTATACCAAAATTATATTTTTTATTAATTTATAAAGATATTAACTTATCGAAAAAAAAATTGAACCAAAAACTTAATTTGGAACTATGCAATTATATTAATTTATAGAAATTTTTAGTATATATTAATTTATCGATTATTAATTTATAGATGTTTTACTGTATCATATCACATCACAGAAACAAAGTAAACACTGTAATTATTATTTTTTGATTTAATCACACTGCAATTTACATACAGAGAATTTTTTTCATTTCAAACAGTAATGTTACCAGCAACACAAAAAAAAAGAAAAAAATGTATTCTTATAAATCTAAAAATTGTTTTCTTCGTGGATTGTTGAGAGTACTCTTTTAATCGATCGATCAGCAAGCTTCCTAGCCTTCCCAGACGCATATCTTTTCAATTGCCGTACCGAACCGGACCGGGAATAACTGATAGTATTAGTACTCTTAAACTGCGTCGTTTTATTCGGTAGGTTTCCCTTAATTTGCATCATCGTCGAACTACTTCTATTGACGGCGACAATCCGTTCGTTAGGCTGATTCAGCGTCATCACCGGAGAGATCCTCCCGCTCTTACGACGGCGGTTTTTATTCTTGGCAGCTTTCTCCATCGCCACGCTGGCTTTCACCGCGAGAGCCGCCATGTCGGACGCCGTGAGACGGTACTGACGTTTGGAGAGAGGGAGAACGAAGTAGATTTGATCCGCCTGAAGAATCTCCTCCGATTCGATCGCCGGGATGAAGTCGTCGTAATAGAGAGAATCAGAATCACATAGGAAATAAGAAGAAGACCGAGAGGAGGAAGAAGAAGAAGCCATTGATTCTGCTTCGAGAACCTGTGAAGCTAACACCGGGACGTTGTATTCCCGGAGATCGCCGTTAACCGTCACGATTTTAGCCGTCGGAGAAGAATCGCAGTCGCTACGACCAACAGATACGCAAAGACCCATTTGAGTTTTTGTTTCGAATCTTTAGGTTTAAAACTTCGGAAAACAAAACGTGAATTCTGATGGCTTCGAGAGAGAGTAATTGACAACTAAGAGAGAGAGGTATAAGAGAGGACGCGTAGAGACAGAGTAGGTTCCAGAAGGGATATAAATAGAGACCAAGATGGTGACGTAACTCGAAAGCTATTGCCGAACCGGCCGAATAAAAAGGAAGAGACAAAAACTAGTTGCGGTTTTGTCTTTCCTCAAACCGGTTGCTGACGCGTATGCCTTAGCTTGTTAGTTGACTCTTGTCTTACAAGTATTTAGGATACGCATGCACCTTCTGTTAAAAACAAAAAAACATTTTGAATAAATAACCTAATCAATTTAATTTAGACGATATTGCTTATTCTTTTGAGAGCAAGAGAATAATGTAAAAAGTGACCAAACTGATGTATGTATGGTAGGTTATATTGAGTTAGTGGAATTTACGTTGATAAGTTTTCTTCTATGTTTGTTACTGTTGAGAAAAAAATATTACACAATCAGATTTTTTATTTTCTTTGTAGTCAACGAGTGAATACGATTGATATGGTTACTTTAGATGATTGCATTGTATAGCTGTGTGTATTATACGTAGATGTACGTTTGTATAAATGGTCTTTCTTCTTATCCATCTACTCTGTATAATTGACCTAAAAAGTCTATTAAACTGTCAATTTGCCCCAGCTCGAAGATACGCAACATAAAGATTCAAAATAAAATCTTAGCATTCATTTTATGTAATAAATATTTTTATAACATCAGTTCAAAGAAAAACCATATTTGGAAAACATATACACGTTAGACTGACCGATTGTACGCGGAGATCGTGTAGGGACATTATTTTTGAAATAGAAAATGAAGTTTGAATTCAATATTTGGTGAACTGGTTAACGACTAATCAATTAATTCGCGGTTTAGATAACAGATTATATGTACGGATGGATTGGAGAGAAGTCAGCAATGAGGTGGCTCTTAGCCGTAACACGTGACCAAATATTTTATAAGCAGATAAGGAGACCAGCACAATAAATAAATAAGCGTGGGGAATACTTTTTATTTTCTTTCTCTTCATGTGAAAGACCAGAGCAATTTGTAGTATTTGACTCTCACCAATACCATGTGATATTTTGATAAAATAAAGAAAAACAAGTTGATACCCCAGAGTGGTACAAGAAACAACACAAATGATCAATTTGCGTATTGACAAATGCTAATATTCTGCAAGCCGTGTGTTTCAAGTGACTTTCGTAGTGATAATTGATAAATAAATGTTCTATAACTATCTGCTTTAAAAAAAAAAATTTGCTTTAAAACCTTTTTCACAAAATATCATTTTATAGTCGTAAAATGCGCTTCCGCAAACTCCTGTGACGTACGAGATTTAGATATACTTTTCTATATAAGGATTTAAATATACATATACTTAAAGTATATTTAATACAGAGATTATAGGCCCAATATACCAATATGGATCGAAAATTTGCAATCTACCCAAATCATAAAAAAAACCAACAATACTGTTGATATTTGTGTGCCGTATGACGTTTTTGCCCCTACAGCGAGTACATACACGCAAGAAAAAGGAGAGCAGTTGGCTTTCACGATATCGCCGAAGTACAGAATGAATCGGCGTGATATCTTCAAGTACAATCATAGGTTCCTGTTGAGAGGTAGATCTCCAGCTTTCACGTCCCCAGCCACTCGTTCGGTTCCTGTTGCGTGTATGCTACAAATCGATATCTTCATAAAATCGGTGAAAAGATCTGTTGGATTATGTATTCAGTCTTCTGCTATGTTGTTTGTTACGTATTGGGTTGTGATATTATTCAGTCTTACGAGATACTAAACGTGTTAGTGGTTACTAATAATATTTTCTGTTATTTGTAGATGTATCCAAAGGCAAAGCACTGTGCTTGTATTCTTCATCTCTTGTCGAAAACAAACAACAAGGCAAGTTGCATAACACACAATAAGAGAATATGATCATCAAATGTTTTGGTTTCGAACATACATATTAAAAAGAGACATGAGCAACTGGTGCAATAAAGTGATAGGTCCAAGCTTCTCAAAAGTTGGTGTCATAAAAAGCGATCTTCGGTTTGGAAAAGGGTGCCCTCTTACTTGAACGATCCAGCGATATATAGTGCATCAGAACATCCATGACCTGCGTGTGGCTGATCGTTAAAGCTTAATAATATATTGAAAGCCAGACAAAATAGATAACTCCAACAATAATAGCATAGCAGCCACAGTTGTTTTTAGCAAGGTACGGTTATTGGAAAACTGCAACAACAATGTCTTAGCGGCTATATATTTTTTTAGCAAGGTAAGATTAATGAGTAATTGCTACCACTATCGATAGACGGATACAAATGATTATTTAACAGTTACACACATGGTCTTTCTATTCATTTATCCTCCACTCTTAAGGCTTTGATCTTTGGATTACACTGGTAGTCATTGAAAATGGTCGGGGGAATTCTTTTCCTTTTGCTTTTCCTAGTCTCGCCAATGTCAGCTTCATGTATAAGCGGCAGAATGTTGGCTAAACGTTCACCATCGTCCTGCGAGAGGCCGAGTGAGAATGTCGGTATTTCGATAAGAGATAAAAGCAAATCAATCTGACACATGATTATTCAAACATCATAGCTTAATTATGATAGGTAAGATATGTGTAATTATTAATGATCAACCTGTAAAATAAATACAGACAAATTAATCATCAGTATCCGTAACAGTTAACTTAGCAGGTACGTGTAAGAGTAGCAGGCAGCATGGAACTTAGCATTTAATTGTAAAAGTTTGGGACAAGATCAGACTTAGCAGCTACATGTTAATGTTCTATAAAGACAATGACTACGTAACTGGTATCTGTAATGAGTATACGCTACTATATGAAATTGCATGTCACTGATACAGAGTTCCAACTACTAGTACTAAGTGCGTGTTATTTGTATAGACTATCCGATAGTATATGATATTTCAGGTCAACTTCCAAAGCTACAGCTACCTGTACTGATAACATGTCCTGCTTTCGCCTACATACTGACTACAAAACCATCAATCTCATGTACTAACCTTTGCTTCATCGTCTAGAGCCTTAACGTGTGCAGAATTAACACAATATCTAACTGCCGGCTGAGCTGTAGGTGATTCGGTAGCTTCTACATCTTCTTCCTCATCGGCCTGAGATTCATTGCATCCTGATTCTAAATCTGATTCCGAGTCAATGACTACGACTGTCTCATTCTGTGGCACCATCTCTTTAAACCGACCGCCACCATAAATACCATCTGGATCACGTCCTTGACCGCCCTTTTCTTCAACATCTCAGTTGCTAGATCTACGAAGGAAAATTTGAGGGATCCAAATAGTTCTCCCCAGTATAACTTCTCGTTGATGGGATTCTTCTTTCTCTTTTTGTTGTTTTTGATCAGAATCTTCTTGCCATTGAGCCTAGTGACATGAGCAAACTCGTGCAAGGACATCCTGATAGGTCTTCCGGCGAAAAGGAACCAAATCTCATATTTTTCCTTCACTTTAAGCATTCGGACAATAACAAACTGCCCAAAACTACCAGAGAATGATGGATTCTCGGCTTGTGATATGATTTTCCCAAACGTGGTGCTCCGCAGGAACTATACTTCGTCGGGGTCAAGAGCCTCGATTATAGACTCGATTCTTTTGGGTTTGTGCCTTTGTGGTAAGTGTTGACTCTTTCACTGTTGGGTTCTTCTCCGGCAGCAAACATCACTCATCGCGTCTTAAAGTGTAGAGAATGAGATGAAAGAGATGACTGAATTGAAGAATTATCTCAATACCGCAAAAATATAGAAAAAACAGGGTAATTATTGTCTTCTCGGGTCTTTCAATATAAAATTAGAGTACAACCGGTAGCGTGTAGAATAAAGCCTACAGATCTACGCTCTGACATCAAATCTCCAAGTACCGTATAGATGTCCTCTACGTATTTAGGGGTATTTGTGTATTTAAAAAAAATATACAGTGCAGCGGGTATATTTCCAATTACCACGGTTCTCGTGTATATAGAGCCTAAATTCTCTTTAATATATATATATATATTATAATCTAGTTATCCGGACATTTCATTTACTCCGACTATCCCACTGCATCTAACCGGAACTAGCGAGTAAAGTTTTGGAGAACAAACGGAAATCATGTTAAATCTGTTGTGGTCGGGATTCAAACTCGTGATGGCGGACACCTCAGCCGATGTTCCTTAACCACCAGACTACGAGATCCGATTGATTTAATTATACTTCTCGTCAATGTTTTCAAAATTAAAAAACAAATTTGAATTTTGTTAAGAACTTCATCATTGCATTTTAACGGAAATTAACATATTATATTATGCTTATAAGTTCTTGCACTTGCAGAAACCCGTGTAAGTGGACTAGTGGTATGACGATGTCCGGCTGAGGGCTAGTGTGATGCTATGATGCCCAATACTCCGGCTTCGAATCTCTGCGACTGCAAACAATTATACGGACCACCGGAATTTTCACATTCTCTTTCCAGAGTTGGTAGTGGACTTGCCCACTCGAACTACCATTTTTTTTTCTTGCACTTGCAGATTTAACATTCGTTAACCTAAAAGCTAAAAAGCACAAAGGAGACACCGTACTTATTTAATTATGCCATCGAACTGAGTAAACTCGAAAAGGTCACAGGCCATGCAAAAGGCACAAAGGATTCACGTGTTCACTCGTTGACTTTATTACCAATGTACTGACTACATATAATACAGTATCGCAAAACTGAATTCAAACTTGGTTAAACCTAGTGAAACAAAACAAGATTTTCAGTGTCATATCTTTTCTTATGTACTGACTACATATAATACAGTATCGCTAGTTTTGTGAAATTACCCCAACAATCAGTAAAAAAAAACCCCCAACAACACTTATCTTGAAGTGGATGGACTATTACGCCATGCGCATCAACGATTCGATGATGGAGGTCTTGAGATGATTTTTTTATTTTTATTTTTTACTTTTTCTGTTTGTTTTAAAAAAAAAAATGATAAATCGCGGGCCATCACGTGTCGTGGAGTCTGCGCTACAGTGGCTGAACCAGTTCATGGGGAAGATGCTCAACGACACGGGATCACTACTTTATCATTATTATATTAATTTTTTTTGGACCTCCCTTTCTTAAACTTCCGAATGCGCATGACCTTAGTCTAATTAATGGGCTGAGACTTCTGAGGTATAATTATTGTTCCCAACAGTCGTATGATATCAAGTTGATTACAACTACATTAGATTCATTTGTCATTAACTTCAAGATATCTTTACAACTTAGTAATGACAGCTTTTGTCAAAAAGCTTAGTAATGACAGCTTGCAGGACGCGTAATTATCATTTAATTACAACAAAAATGATTTATAATCAAGAGACTTTCGTAAGAACACGCTCGTTGCAGATTTTTCGATTTGGCAACTGGCAGAAGTCTACTAGTAAATGAACAAACAATTTGTAGATATCTTCAAGCAAATGACAAAAAACATCTAATGTAAATTAGTCTATTAGATATATCTACCGAAATAGAACCTAAGCCGTTTTGTTTAGATGTAAGTATAACCTCCTTGCACGTCTACCATGTTCCTTGTCCCGCCAAAAATATTCCTAATTTCTGGTTTATCTTATAACGTGGTTGTGCCCACAACGACTTACTCTAGTTATGTATCTGTTAAAAGTCTTAATTTAACATATAACAGAGATAATTTGGCGATCCTAAAGAGGCCTAAAGTGGGAGGTAAAATAGGTGTTTGTTTAACTTTGTTATCAGTATTGGGCTCAAAA
Source organism: Hirschfeldia incana (assembly GCA_026261945.1). NCBI lineage: Eukaryota > Viridiplantae > Streptophyta > Magnoliopsida > Brassicales > Brassicaceae > Hirschfeldia > Hirschfeldia incana. The sequence goes on along the minus strand of JABCMI010000011.1, from coordinate 6,738,958 downwards.
CGTTGTGTTCCATTTAAATACCCTGTGGGCTTGTAATTACTTAAAAATTTTGAAAGTTGCACTTTTGTTTTGTTTAGCGACTTTTGCCTACCTTGGTCAACATGACGAGAAGCTGATGAAACAAACACGTGCGAACTAATTGTGTTGAAGAGAGCCTTTGTAAGCAAATAGAGAGGGTTTGTTGTTAGGAAGTAATTAGACATATAAATAAGACTCAAGTCTGCTGTTCTTCATTCTCAGGCGACATGAGCTTGAAGATGATTGAGACGATCCAATCGAAGCGAGATTCTGATCTTATAATTGTAACCTACATTTCAGTCAGTATATACAGTTTTTATAATAAACTCTTTCACAACACTTCATATATGCAAATAGTAAAATCAGACACGTCACACGTAAGGTTTTTTTTTTTTGTAAGTTGTTAGAGCATGTTCATTGCTAGCAACCTTAATTGTTGCTTAAGTAGGGTATAGTTAATTTTTAACTATTAAAATTAACCTAAACAACTTTGGTAAGAAAAAATTAATTATAGATGTTTATTGGTAGTTGCTTAATTAAGATGCTTGTGAATATAATTTTATTACAAGATATTATTTATCAACACAGCCACAAAAATAAAAAAATTGGAGAACACAAGTGAATACAAGAGTAACAACAGACACAAAATTAAGATCATCGAAACACACACCTTTCCCGAGCCATTCTTGACGTTCTTTGAAGAGAGAGTGATCCTGATATACGAATACAAGACCTGATTTCTTTGTCGTGAATATACGACCTGCATTACAAGATAATTTTAAACATTTTAGCATTAACAAGATCAACATGAATATTTGAAACAATGACCAAAACAAAACAAGATCAACACCAGGAACATTTGAAACAATGAGAAAACAGAACAAGATCAACACCAGGAGCATTTGACCATAACCAAGAACTCTTTGTGACACACAAGCATACAAAACTCTCGTGACAACACAACCATACAAAACTCTATGTGACACACAACCATAAAGACTACACGTTTGTGATGCATGTCTTGTATTCAATTCAGACAACACACAACAATAAACCATTTTTAAGGCACGATCCAATTCAGAAAAGATACAAAAACAATTCATTTCAGACATACAAATAAAGGCAATTCTTATTTACCAAACTTTCAATCAGTTTAAAAGATCACATATGTATCATTTACCTGTGTTGCTTGTGGAGTGATTCTATGCCAAGGAGAGCTACCGAGAGACTGAATCTCCTTGCATATGTTTTAATCAATTGACGAACCTCCATGTCTCTTCAACGATCCATCCAACTCGCAAAGACAGAAAAAATCACAAAAAATCAGAGGTCGTATATATATTAATCAATAATCACGAAGAATAATCAAACACAAGATGCATAATCAACAGACACAAACCAACACAACAAGACAGGAGGAGGAGTCGAGGAGAGACGACAAATGAGAGGTGGAGTCGTTGAGGAGAGATGACGAACGAGAGAGAGAGTCGGAGTCGTCGAGACCGGGAGAGACGCCGATTGTGTCATCGTCGAAGAGAAATCAAAAAGGAGAGGCGGAATTGGCGACTGATTCATCCGTCGAGCCAAGATCAATCACGAGGTTTTGAAATCGACTGCTTTCATCCCTCGACAGGGAGAGAGAGAGAGATGAGAGAGAGATAGAGAGACTTCTTCGTCTGACGCGTGTCTCATTAGCAACGTCGTTTGTATAGCTTAATTAAGCTACGTTGATGGCATTAACAAGTATTTTTCTTTTTCTTTTAATCTAAAATACGCTAAGCAACCGCTCTAAACAACTGCGATAAACATGCTCTTAATTGCACATCTTAAAACTAAAAAAGTTATAAAAAAAAACAAAAAAAAAACTACAAAAGTTCACAACAGTTTTCTTTTGAAGCTCTTCCGTATTTGATCTTTTGAACTTGGCAGGTGGACAAGGAAAGAGCCAGCGAGAGAGCTACTATGAGTCTATAACTCTGACCGGATCTTCATTTGGTCAACTGGCCACATGTTTTTTTGTCAACAAGACAACAATGTACAAAACTACACAACAATATCATAATACAAACAACTATTTCATTGTGACAATATTATACATCATAAAAACAACATACAACCATCCTTTCAAGCGGATGTTTACAACAAAATCTATTTAAAAACATATTTCAATCCTTTGACTACTACTATAAACGTATTCCTACATTATAGACAAACTAAATATTTATGCTGTTTTCATGTATTATCTATTAATATTCGTAACTTCAAACAATACTAACCATTTTCAGTGTAATGACCACATCTTGTAATATGTATGGACATATTCTATATAGTTAGTTACTTTTTGGTTAATTTCAGAACGGAGCACGGTGAGGTACACCCTTCCGTCTGCTTGACTTCCGGTGATTATACATCGGCGGTGTTCCCAGAGAAAGATTAAAACCGCTTTCATCACCGGAGTTCGTAGACCGCTGTTCTCCTGAAAAGTAATCCGACTTGACAGTAGAGATGAAGAGACCGTTCATCAGACGGTTAAAAGCACACGTCTTACGCATCTTAGTTGGTGTGGTCGTCTCATCAGATTCGGACCCACCTTGATACTCCCTCCCATGCTTCACTTTTACAGAGAAGGTTAGACTTTGATTCCCTCTCTTCATCCCTCCAAGCTACATCACCAAACAAGGGCAACATGGTCAATTTAGTAAAATAATAATCTGAAACTTGTAGAAAATAGAGAAAATATATTCTATGTACTTTGCAACCAAGAGAGCAGAAACGAAAAGAATCAAGAAGGCTTCTGCAGCATATTTCACAAGTATTGGTAACGCCTTTGCCGATTCTTGGCTGAGGACGTTCGTTCAAGAACACGATCCTTGCGCTGTTGATTATATACGTCTGAACACAAGAGATGTCTATGTACTTTTGAATCTCGTTCACCCTCACAACGTTATGGTACGATGATCTACGTATCTGACAATAAATTCGTTTTAATATGTTTTTGTGGAATATTAGATAGATTTTAAAGAACGAACCTGAAGGACACGATGGTTTCTGTGATTGACCAAACAGTAAGAGCAAAAGGCATTGGAAGTGCAGTCAAGACAGAACATGTTGCATTCGCTTTTGTTGGACCCGGCGTGAATCGAACAAGGGACGAAGTAGTGTCCTCTTAGCATTGGGATTAGCCATGGTGGACTCAGATAATAGTCTTCTTCCTCTACTCTCATCATTGGTCCCTGGAGGATTTAAAGACCAATTCAAGAGTGGTAATTAATATCAGAATCTGTAGAGAGAATTTTTCAAAAAGAGTAAGAAAGGAGAGAATCAGTCACCATGATTTTCTTGTGGCTGAACTTATTGGACCCAAAGTTCTTGTGATTTTCGATAGCAAGCTTGGATAGTGAAGAAAGAAACATAATTGATTGAGAAGACAAAGGCGAGATGATTTAAGTTAGTGGAGGAGGCGGCTGCTATAGCTGAAAATGAGAGATTCTTGGTGTGTTTTTGAAGTTGATCACAATAATTTGAGGTTTATAAGTATAACGCACATGAAAATCATTTAATATCCGCTTTTACTCGTGTCTTTGTAGTTATCATTGATTACTTTTTGGCCATTCTATCTGCTTATTTGACAAATCAGTGTCTATAATTTTCCGAAGTCCATTAGTGGAACACGTATATGCTTAGTGGACTAATAAAATTTTGAACATTGCTAGCAGATAAAATAAACGTTTTTAAGCAAAAGAAGAGTTTAATTATTTGGCATAAACATTTTTTTGTCGTCTGTGCCTTTAAAATATCAAGCCGGCCATATTACAATCTAAAATGAGTGTTTTTACGAAGTACAATCTGAACTGTGGATTCTACATTCAAAGTCAGACTATGAGTTGTCCAGAAGCTAATAATAGGCGGACGTATGGCTCAGTGCGTGGAACACCATGATTTTTGATAATAGCTAAGTGTTTAACAGTATATATTTTAAGTAGCTTTTTAATTCAGATATTGTCAATGAAGTAATTCAATTTTGTTTTTATAAGAAGCTTTAAGTCGAAAATCAATATTTTTAAGTTCAAAATCACATTTTATAATATTAGTTTTGTTCTATATATATATATTTGAAAAAATTAACGGTTCTATTAATTTTGACTAGGCTAGTATCGACTGGTTTTTATCTTGAATATTTTTTCCTATTGACTTAAAATCTTACTTTTATTTTCTAGTTTCTACTTACACCTTCTCATTTGAATACGTGATAGCTTTGTTTAGAGTTGATGAATATTACGGATAGATAAAGACAACTATGGACATAGCAATATAGCATGCCGATCAATTGAGTTTGCGTGAAATATCGACACTCTTAACATGAATATAACTATCTAGTCCCTACACTAGAAAACTATGCAGTATGTTGTTTTTTCCCTCTAGTTTCGCTACCTAGTACCTTCTACACATACTATCTCTCTCTATATTAGACTATTGAGATTGAAAGTAAAAAGCTTTCTGAATGACGTCACATAAAATAGCATGTTGAGTTAATTATCTAAAATGTTCTGTTTCCGCTTCATATGTTTATGTATATCGTACTGACTGTTGAAATAGTGCCTTTGAATCTGAGAGTTGGCATAGATCGGGCGATCCAGGTGTCATGGATCAGACGATTGCTAGCACGGAGCGGAAGCATCGATCGATGGACATATTCTTGCATCAATCGATGGGCTGGAGAATGGATCGATATACTTGTTGTAGTATCGATCGATATGCAAGCTCAATCCGAGAAATATGGAAAGTTTCATTAAACCTTTTCATATATATACCTTTAAGATTTCATCATATTTTGTAAGCAAAGGGTAGCACGAAGTGTATTCTGAAAAACTCGTTTCCATCAATAAAATACTCTATTTACCTGTGGACGTAACCGTTAGTGGTAAACCACGTTAAATCTTTGTGTCTTTTTTTATTGTTCATTCATCTGTTAATCTATATCTTCTCATATCGTCACAATACTGACAACAACAGAAAGACACAAATGGACAAACACCTAACATATGTTTAAGTTTATTTTACTGACAACAACAGAAAGATACAAATCGACAAACACCTAAAAACAAGTACAATATTTATTTTGTTATATAGATAGATGACAGTGAGCAAATCTCTACAAATGTAATGTACTACTTTCGCGAAAGAGACCGAATCAATGAACTATATACATGGAATATCAAAAAGAGATAACAATAATAATAATTAATAAGAAGAGAAGTGTGATCCACTTAATCAGATTGTAGCTATCAATGGAAAATTAAACATAATGCTCAAATATCTTGGGAGAAAAGTTGACGAATCGTCGATCTTATCTCTATCCAACTCCACAAAAAAAAGGAAATTAGTTTTTCTTTTCTTCTGGTTTTGTTTGTATTCAAAAAGTGAAAAAAAAAAAAGAAACTTTGGGACATTTGTGGGAAGATGGTGAACAAAAGGGGCAACGCACTGTTGACTGACCTGAGCAATAGTCAATAGCACCTGACTCACGTGACCGTCGTGGTTCACTCACGTCGAAAGAAACAGGTAGAAAGTAAATGCCTATATGCCATAAGTACGAACAGAACCGAATCAAATCGCGAACGGACTTTTAATTATTTGCGTTGCTGCATTGACTGTAAGGTTATTACATTATACAACAATCTTCAACGTAACTACTACTAAAGATACAGTAGCCACAGCTTCTGTGTTGTTAAGAGATGGAAAGTAAAACATCAAGTGTAACTAAGCAGAAGGAACTTAAGGATAAAACATAATTAGCCAAACTATATAACGATGGTCTTCAATAATACATATGATTCAATTGTCTAGAAGTTCAAATCTTAAATAAATGGAAATAAAGTAATACATTTATGAGGATCAAGTGTGGGGCTTTTTAAGCCACAAGCCACATGAAAAATGTGGGCCAAGCAGTGAGTGAAACCGAACCCAACCCGTAAGCCCATAGCATTATTACTGAGCATTCACTTTCCCCAGTTCCAAATAACTGAGTTATCGTACCTGCCAAGTAAGCTCTTAAGCCAGTCAATATAATCAAGTTATATAAGAGTCGAGTTTGCAGCAACGAACCTAGACTCATTGCTGGCGGTACAGCATACTGAATAAGCAGAACGAATTGATACAACGGCTCTGAGGTAATCAGATCCAACCTGTATGCTCCTCTTACGATTAAAACACCGCTTATAGGCAGGAGAATGTAACGTGCAACCAAAACACCGGCAATGCTTGATTTTTTCATTCCTGAGCTCCTCATACCTTTGAGTAGGTTACTTCCAATGATCAGGGTCGTAGCAGGGATGGCTCCATCTCTTCAGCCAAAAGAAAGAAGAAGCTAAATTACAGCTTTAGAATGAGTGAGTTTTTCTACGATAACGTGTCTATTATGCTACTTCAATTACCCCACTAGAGTTACTGAGTCTTGAAGCACTCCAAGAGGAGCTACGCTGCCTATTATTAGCTCCCTTAAAGGAGTAATGAGACCGATCAAAAGCGCGATTATCTTTAAATAAAACCCAAAACGTAAGAAAGATTAGTTAAAGTAGTATGAATGTTGGAAAGAGACAGCGAAACACAAACCGCAGCAATAGTTGTTGGAGCAAATATTGTACTTAAGTTGACTTTCTCCGACAGTGAAACCATTCTTCTCTTGAATCTATCCCACCTCCCAACCTGTCACACACTCTTACACAGTCATTGCTCATTACCAAATGAATAGTTATTGATCAAGTGATGAGACCTTATGGTTATCTTCTCCTTCTTCTTCTTCTTTGGAAGAAATCAGTGGGACTTTGCAGCTGTTATACTTATAGCTGGATTCAGTAGAAGGTTGTACTTCAATGGGAGAGTTTGATAGCACACGCATAAGATTGTACACGTAAGTCCATATGTAAACTGCTCCTATCTGATAACATTACAAGTATATATATATATATATATATATATATATATATCAAAATCATAATGATATATAGCTATATACACTGCTAAAACTTGGAGAAGAAGAAAACTTACGGACATGGAGAACGCAACATAACCCATTCCATACTTGTGGCAGTTCTCAGGATCTCCAAATGGACCTTCTTTGTCTTTACAAACAGCTGGGATTATGATTAATGGCATGTTTCCCAAGTTACCTGTTTAGGGTTTAGTTAATATATATCATACCATTAAGCAAGAAAAAAGAGAGATTCTTAAGGTTTTTATTACCAGCAGCACAACAACCAACAATGAGACCACGGAGATGCGGAGGAGGCTTAGTGATGAGAATAACAATCCAGCCCAATAACGAACCAATGATGAATGTGAGCAGAAGATTAACCGGCATGAACCACCTGACCACAAATATCATTATTCATTAGGATAAACCAGATCTAAACTCCTGATGAAAAACCTCAGGTAACTTACATTTTCACCAAGCTTTCATATGTAACACTATCAGCTAAACGGCTTCCAACAAGCGAAGGATTAAACACATAAAAGACAATCTATAAAAAAAAGAAAAACAAAACACAGTTTAAAGTAGAGTTTTTAGTAAAGAGAGCAAAAATTTAATTATAACGAACGTCGTTCAAATATTTGCGAGCATCTGGACCAAGAAGATTGACTCCATCCAGAGCCATATAAAATCCAACGGATGTTATCATCAGAATCTCCACAACTGGTTTCGATGAAGTTATGAACAGATGCAAAAGCTTCATCATCTCTACTTCCACTTTTTATTTCCCCAAAGCTAATACCTGCAAACATAATCCATATACACATAACTTCGGCTGTTGCATATGAATTAGTGGAGCTTCAAGAAAATAGGAAACGAAAACAGAGCTTGACAAATACTCAAGTTAACCTGTAAAATATTTCTTTGGTAGCAAATAATGGTGGATGGATAAAGAGATAGATAGACAATCCAGAAAAACCCAATCCAAACCTGCACACTCTATCTCTTTATAAAAGAGAATATGCGTCCTAGAGAATTCACACTTGATGGCCAGTGGCCTCCTCTTTACTACATATTCTGTTTCTTTGTTTTACTCTCCAAGGAAAAAAAAAACGAATTGTTCCATGGTTATGGGATGAGACTTTCATATTTTTAGTCTATAAAATATTAGTTTGATTTTAACGTTGTAAATATTGCACAAGTTGGTATCCACATGTCTCGGGTCAGATTTGTACCCTTTCTCTTGTGTTTGTTCCGTATGAAATAGTGCAAGCTGTATCATAGATTCGTAGTTCTATAGCTCTTTGTTTGATTAAAGCGTATGATAACTCATAAGTTTCCGAACTCTTACTTTTACCAGAACCAACAAGAAAAAAGGTTTCAAATCATAAGGACTTATCCATACAGTATTATGTGCGAAATAGATTCTAATTACATGTATATATCACGCTTTCTGTAGATCAATTTAATGCATTTCATGAAATAAATATAAAATATCCATAAGATATATACACCAACATGTGAAGTAAGAAAGATTAATAATTCTACAAAATATAAGAAGAGAAAAATAATTTCCACAAAAATTGGAAAACTCATTAGAGTAATTTTTGTTTGTTTCCCTAGTTTGTCGTAGGTACATACATGAATACAAAATATGGATCAGCTTTTGTTTGAGACCAGTTATATCGGACGCTCGTCATGCCTTTCGTCACATAGACTACGATATGTGAAATGTCACCATATTATTGTGATTCTTACAGGATATAGAGTTAGTTATGTAGATAGACAGATACTACAAAGATGTTTTTGTTGTTATTAGTTAGTTAGTATTATTTTGTATAGAATTTTGCCTCTTATGAAAATTTGAATTTGTAAATGTATTACTAATCTTTTATAGTTTTTCCCCGGATAAAAACTATTTCTAGATCCGCCACTGTTGTGATCATTCGTGAGTTGTTTGTCACACCAAGAAGCATCCAAAGCTCCCAAACACAGTATAACCGAGTTTTACCCTGCCATAGATGAGCTTCAGAAAAAAATTCATCTTGATCTATTCGTGATATAATCTACTGCTCTACGCTCGGACTTCATGAAACGATCAAGACCATAGATCCCATTGTACATCAAGATACCAGTCGTACGATCGTTATAGATACCTGAGTGCTTGCCCTAGAGAAGAGACTAGATATGAGAGCACCAGAGTCTGAGGTGTAAACAACCACTATAGATAGGTGTCTACTGTCTTCTGACCGCCCACTGAAAGAAGACATATATTAACCAACTAAATGATGACAAATGCTGGCAAGAAAATGATTACAAACACCTAGAAGAAAAATAAACTTTCTGTCTTTAGAGAAAAATTCTGATGAAGAGCCAGATAAAAGTAGAGTGGACATTGATGTTCCATTAAAGTTAGTAGAAAATCTACTCATGATACTGCAGGGATGCAATCCAATTCAAATGAAAAAAACTGTGTGGTTGTGATTTAGGAATGCTATGATTCAGCCTGTATTTCTGTGGGCCGCATTTGTGCATTAAACTCGGCCCATTATATTTTCTGTATCGTATTCTAACGTATCAATTCAATCATTGGCCTTAGGCATACAATTTGCATTTATGTTCACTTTTTATTCAGAACTGGTCCTGGACATAATCAAGTGAAACACTGATATAAAATTCCTAAAGTTTTTTGAGTTAATACAACATAAACCCCAAATTATTTTAAAAGTAAATGGATTAATATATTTATTAAATCGTTTGAAGTTCCTACAATTGCAGAGCCGGTTTGTTTATCAGTGTATAGAAAAACAAATACTGAAACTGAACAATGATTCCTATAAGAGTTCAATAATATACGAAATAAGTTAAAAGTGCAATTGTCGACAAAAAAAAGGTTAAAAGTGCAATTTACTGTTCTCAGTATTGTATCGCTCAATTGCATGTAAGGCACATGACACGATCACATGAAAATCTTCAAAAGATTAAGTCTTCTGTTGCACGTACCTAAAATGTCCCCAACGTAGAATGCCCCCTTGAATTCTCAATACTTCAAGCCCTAAAACGCCAACTATTTATATATGATATCATTGAGAGGAAAGGTTGAATTCAACTCTCATTCTCGTCTTACAATATGTAAAGTTGAAATTGACCAATATACGTTGCCAATTTCTCTCTGCCAGTCATCGATGTATTCAGGGCCATAGACAGATGAGGAATATCATTTCCTCAAGGAGATCGAACAAACTTTTTAGCTCACTTATGGTGCTTCGGTTGCAATAAGTGCTTATGTTATCTTTGTGTTGGATGTTGTTGATTCATCTTTTTTTTTTTTTGTCAAGATGTGTCAAAATTAAGATCTTGCCTTTTTAAAATATTTCTTTCATTTACATGATATTTACGCTTTAGCAAAAAAAAAAACGTTGACAAGTAGTTTATATTAGTACTGCTAATGTCACTATCCATGTTACAATCCGTATATGCTGTGACGCATGTCATTGCCAAAAAACAAAGTAAAAGTTATTCATATTGTTACACAGATAAAAAATCATCTCCATCTTATTGGAGATATATATTTCACCACATTTGGACATTGCATTGGTTATGCAAACTCTTTCCTCCATGTAAATACTACTCCCTCTGTATATAGTAGTTGCCCTTTTAGTTTTTTTTTCCACTACAAGTGATTTTTATATATTTTCAATGTACTTATCTGATAGTTTTCCAGTTTTACCTTCTCTTACTTCATTAGTTTAGACAATTTTTAAAAAAATATCAATTAGAGGTAAAACCATTAATCTATGTGAAAAAACTTACTATGACATATAAAAGAAAATGGAGGAAGTATACTTATACTGTATGATCCTTAAGCAAAATGACATGTTTCAAATTGTCACTAAATATCTTCCCTAGGTACTTGATGTACTCCTCATTTTCACACATCTTGGTACTCAAAACCCATTGGCTGATGTTGCAGAGTTTCCTACTCATCTAAAAGGAAACTGATGAAACTCAAAGCCAAATCAATGTTTTTCTTGTTTTGGTTTTTGGCAGGTCATGTTATGTTCTTGTGGTTCTACCATTAATCGAGTCGTTGTAACCGTCGAAACTATCTCTTATGGTATGTTTATATTGTTGTAACGGATGAATATTTTTTGTAATTATATGTTTATTGGTATAACTGATATTTAAATTTTTTAGTAAGTTTCAAGCGTTATTTTTGTAAGATTTTGAAGCGTTTTTTTCATGATTGACCGATAAGATCGAAGAAAGATTGATATTGATTCCATCTTAAAACACCAGTTGGTTAAATCATATATCATCAAACCAGGTTCCTAAGAACAAACTTGAATTGAATTTTTGAAGGCATTCAGCATGCTCAAGGTGGAGTTTTGAACAAGATAATCATAAGATTTCCAAATTACATATTGAGGATTTTATAATATGTGGTCACTAAATGATTGAAAATGAACAAGAACAAGATGGTTGATCTTTTAGTTGACTTGACATACATGTATACAGTTTGTGATTAAGTTTCATATGTACCCCAAATAAGGGATTGCGGATACTAATATGAGATAAATATATACGTGTGATGAGTGAACTGATTATATTCGTTAAAGTGGCTTCTCAAATCATTTTTTGTGTGGATTCAAGCACATAACAAATAATATGTTGGGTTCATCACAGAACCCTGGTGATTAAGATTAAAAGAAGATGCAAATTGTCGATGGAGAAGTACGCCTAAAGACGAATCCAAATGTTTATATAGATGTACATATTATGATAAACTAAATTAAAATCCAACAGAACCCAAAATGGAACTGTCATTATCATGAAATGATCTGTTATTTTCAATTGAAATTTTTGTTTCAGCTGTTTTACGGACATAATTTTCAAACTTAAAATGATGGTCTTGAAGCGGCTCCGGCTCCCCAACCGGAAAACTGATCATAACCAATCATATTAGCTCTTAGCTCTCCCTGAGGGACTCCAGACGGAGGTGTTTCTGAAGTGGCTGGCGGTGGACCTCCTCCTCCGACGTCTCCCCCACCTTCACCTCCTTCATCTTCAAGTGGAAGACTTTCGAAAGTTGCGTTGGAGAACGATGCAGCCATCAGTATCACTGGACCAGAAGCCACAAGCGGACCCACCACGCTTCCTCCTATCATCCGACCTTGTTCACCAGCAACAAAGATAGATAAACCACCGCATCCCGGCGGCGCGGGCGGCGGAAGCACCGTACCAGTGATGGAAAGAATCTCAAACCTTCCACGTAAAGTCATAACCCCTCCGGCTCCGACTTCAGTTCCACCATTGTTCCCATGAGTCGGCACCGGCTGCCGGAGAGTGAGGTTAGCCACCGTGCCGTTACCACTGAGAATGGAGACACCTCTCCCTCTCCGGCGAGCGTAAGTGTTAACGCTCTCAACTATGTCGGCTCCAGATGAGACCTCAAGAACATGAGATCTAAGCACGTTGGGGCTATCTCTTGTCACAATCACCGGTGGCTTCGGCTTGTTCTTGGATCCTGGAGGGCGTCCACGTGGACGCTTCCCGGAAGTTGAGCCCGAGGTAACCTGGTCGGAATCAGGTTGAACAGGATACTTGTTGTTGGAGTCAGATTCATCATCAGACTGTGGCTGTGGCTGAAGTTGAGGTTGAGGCTGAGGCTGAGGCTGTGGCTGAAGCTGGTTTTGAAGTTCAGGCCTAAAGAGGTTATGGAAATATCTAGAAGCTTGACCGGATTGATCATAACCACCGTCCATCACCACCGCATATATTGGTTCTTGTTCTTGTGGTTCATTTATAATGATATTGTGAGGGTGAAGATATCTTCATATATAGAGAAACTTTGGTGAGATCCAATAGAGAAGTCAAATTTCAGTGAGCGAGGAGCCAATAGCTTGAGTTGATCGGTTACATAAATCGACAAAAACTGAGCAAAGAGACATAAATCAAAAGTGTGCTACTTGTGTATTAAGCCCTAACTCGCTTTAGGGCAAGAGATGAGCAGATTCTCCACTCTGGACGGTGTCGTATTAAGTGATGTGAAAATAATTGAACCTTCAAAATCTTCACGTGCTGAGAGTGATTGATTCTGCAATACTTTTGTTGAACGATGAGAGCCAAGAAAAACAATTAACATATCAAAAATAAACTTATAAGAATCCATATCTAATTCCCAAAGTGTGGCATATAATTATATAAGATAATATACCCATCATATTAAGAGTATATCTAAATAAATACTTTTATGAAGTTTTCTTTGAGAGACATATATGCAAATCAGTTCACAAATAATGTTTAGGAGATTTGAACTAATGTAAATAGCTAATCTCAGATACCAATGAATGATTACAAAAATCATTTTATAATTGTTGTGAAAGTAAGGGAATTTCGTCTGCTATTATTGATAACAAGAGGGCTCCTTATATAGGGAGTTACAAGGTTGAAACCCTAACGGGCCTATTACATGGTGGGCCATAAATGGGCCAAGACTCTAGACTATATTCTAATGGATTTGGGCTTGGTTGCTGGACATCCACAACATGATATTCATAACACTCCCCCTTGGATGCCAGAACCGTCTAGAGCTCGTAGTGTGCTTAATGTTGCCTCATTAAAATCTCTCCTGGAAAACCCAAAACCCAATATGGTAAAAGGGAAACCAAAGACAGGAAAAAGAGTACAACACACACTACTCCCCCTGATCTGGACCTCAGTGTAGGTTCTTAAGCATGCACGTCCCAATCTGGTGCATAAGCCTCTCGAACGTCGCGGTCGGTGGTGCCTTGGTGAGGATGATCAGCTGGATTCTCCTTGAATGAACTTGTGAGTACTTGGACGTCTGGGTGTCTTGTGGAACTCCATAAAGGTGTGGTCAGGATGTACACCTTTGCTGCTGATCACTCCATGTCTTGGTCGGACTGATGGTCTTGACTTGTACGTGGATGTGATTGATCATGGCTCGGACCAAACGACCTCGCGACTGCTTCATGAAAGGCAATGATCTTGGCATGTGTAAAACATATCCTGCATTAGCAAAATCAACCAAACTTCTCTTTCTTTGATTAGTATCAATAAACCAAGATCTTTAGTTCATTACATAAATATGGTCGGATATGTTTTATGATACTTGACCAGAACATATGGACTTTATATACACGGGAGTGTCTCAGTTATTTTCATCCATCTACCTTGGATGGATATCGACCATAAATGCTTTCTTATATCCATGATCCATTCTGATCATGCTATTGTCCAATGTATGTCTCATTCATAACTTTTGACCAAAACTTCTTCATGAACCTTCTTTAGTATAAGCCCATAATCTGTTCATGAATGGCTACTATGTTATAGTTTGATGTTAATCAAAACTAAGCCACTTTTGAGTCAAATAGGACGTTCCTCTCACTTAGATGAGTTTAGGTCGGATTAAGACCTAGAGGAACTGGTCGGAACGAGCTGGACGAGACGGACTGGTCGGGACGAACTGGTCGGGACCAAATGATGATTAATGTCGAGCTAGGTCGGGCATGATCCTAGTTGATATGAATTCTTTGGTTATGAATCTGATGGATTCTCTCTGACCATATCACATTCTTATTCTTGGTACGTTGAATCATAGATCCCAACATTCATACACGGCTAATGGTCTCTATTATAGAGCATCGTAGTCTCTCTATAGCCTTTCCAAGAATCAATCATCTTAATCATCCCTTCTTTAAGTATAACCACAAGGAATTTCTTTCATGACTACTATATGGACTGCTCTGAAATAGTCTTAAAGAACTTTCTACTAAGCATCACTTAGTCTTATTATATGCACGCAACTGCCTTATATTTCAGTCCTATGAACAGCTCAGGAACGACACTGTTCTATGAGAATTTCTCTAATCTTTCTGGTACCTTTCTATTCTCATTATCATCAGTGATTCATATATAGCTTACTACACCATTATTTCTTTCATATGTGTCCAGACAATATCAATCTCGATTTTCTGTAGTAGCATCCACCACATAGGAGCATATCTCCTTATAAACTGTTCCTTAGTCCTTGTGAGTATCCTTGTGTGATCAAGCCATTCCTTTGAATGCTTTGTGTAGGAACATGGACGACCTCTTGTCTATATACTCATGTTCCACATCTCACGATTTTCTACTTCTCACAAGACTCATTTGTTCACTGGTTAGATGGCGTCTCATCTATGTATATGGCCTATACGCCTATCTCATACTTTCTTTTCTTTAACCCCACGTCCCTTTCTTTCTTTATGAGTACTCTTACGTGGGTTAGTGATCCTCGCATATTTCTCATGCTCAAGTGCTTTCTCTTATTACTTTATCACTTATGAGTGTGTGTATGTGTCGACACCTTATATATTGTTCCCTCGCGTTCTATCGCGTTCTAGACATGATACAATCGATTGAGATTTTATTCTTATCAGGATCATTGAATACTTTGTAGCTTGCAAGACTACATCGTATGATACCTGTACATTAGGGTCGGCCGACCTTTATCTCATTGTCTAGTATGGTTTCTCTTATGAACCCGGATTTATCATTATGAGCACCTTATCTCTTTCTATCCGAGGTTCCTTATCTATGGAACATACTGGTCTATCTTGTATAGACTTCTACAGCAACTTGATTATGTCTCTACTAGGACATTTATATAGTGGTGCTAAGCTGGTATGACTTTAGTCATTCATTCGGGTCTGTCTGGCTATCTTTCTTGCTTTGGTTATGGACGTCCAGTACATATATCTGGTCCGAGGATCTTTGCCAAGACAAGGAAGGTTAAAACCATTCGATTTTTATATTTACCATTTACTTTTACTATTCACCAGCTTATAGCTTTCTCCATGATGTTGGATAGCCGGATTCATCTTGTATGTAATCCGTATACCTTGGCCACGATATGATCACCTACGTTTGGCTCATGGTCTTATTGAATTTGTGGGAGAAAGATCATGTTCTCTTATCCAACATATATTCCCGATTTTCATCTCATCCTTATATGAGGTATTCCATTCTAGATGGCACATAGGTATGTGGTGGTTTTTATTCATAAAACTCTTAGGATGGTCAATGTCTGGATTATGACCCTTTATCATCTTTAGACGGGAATATCTATGCTCACTTTATATGGCCTGATGTATCTTATCTTTTATACATGTATACTTGTGATGTTCCCAAGCTTATAGACTTTTGAAGTCTGAACCTTAAAGGTTTTATTGCTTTTACGGCCAAGCTATAATGCCTTATGGCCTTCGGCCAAGCTTATCATGTTCGGGTTTTTATAGTATGGTCATGGACCACACGGAGTGACTATTCTCCCCCTTATGAACATGCTATAAAAACGTTTGTTTGTCCTCACTTAAACGTAATGCTTGGACGGCCAGCATGGTCATATACCATGGTACACGATTTTGTAGTCTGGTCATGATCACGGGTTTTGTCCTCGCTTCCCTCATGATCAGATTATATTTCGTGTTTGCTTGGGACAATGAAGCCTACTGAGTTTCCCTTGTGTACATGTTTCACAACGTGAGATTTTTGGGATAACTCTTTGTGCCTTAATAATTTTAAACCTTTGCATCAAGTTTTGGACCAGGATGGCTAATCCGGTCATGCCATAAAGTGTTTAACTCTTTGGTGAACCATTCTGGTTACCTAGGCCTTTATGCCTTATTATACCGATCCTTAGCATAGTATTAGATCAGTAGGGAGAATGTAGTCTCGACCTCTTTTATATATATGCCTTTGGCTATTTTATAAGCTAAAAGAACATTTCCTTTTGCTTTGCCCATTGGTTCACTATTGAAACCATTTTGAAGTGGCTTGGAAATGCCACTACGACCTATACACACTCCTCGGCCATGGCTGGACTCACGACCACGGTTATTGTGGTATCCACGGCCAGTGGAGTTGTTTGGATCGTTCTCATAACACAATAGGTCTTAGGTGATAAATTTCGTGCCTCCTCAAGGCCATGCCTTAGGCGTGATGGTCTAGACATACTTTTCTCGAATTCTCATTTGTCAATCAGAAAATATTTTTCAAGCAAATCAATCAATGAAAATAAAAGAAAACTTTTATTAATGCTATGAAAATTTAAAACACCAAATCATAAGTATGAAATCAGAATGTCTAAAGGCTTTAGACAATGGTCAAGCCGACCACTCCATATGTCACTTTGGACGTGGCTCCCATGGATTCTTCATCATCACTGTCTGCCTCATAGCCGCTCATATTATCTTTCATCAGATTCATCTGTTCATTTTGAGATAAATATAAGAACAGATCGTTGTATGTGGTGAAACCTTTATCTCGATAGGTTAGTTGTATGAATAGATCTTTTGGATCTGCTGTGGAGAAAACTTCTCAAGTAATTTCTCCTCTGTCAACTTTTCACCACAAAACATCAGTGTATGAGCTACTTTGGATAGAGCATAATTATATTTTTCCACGAACCCAAAGTCATGGAACCTGAGGCTCATCCACTCATGCCTTGCCTTTGGTAATATCACCTTAGTGTATGTGGACTTTAACTCTGTCCAAAGGCATTGAGGGCTTTGTATATTTTGGTACTGATTTCTCAGTTCCACATTGAGATGATGACGCATTACTCTTGATGCCATATATTTCTCATTCTCGGTTCCATGATCATCCTTGATGATACATTCACTAAGACCTTCTATCTTTAGTATAACCGAGATATTGATTGCCCATCTTTGATAGTTCTCTCCAGAGACATCTAGGGTATCATAGTCCATGGGTTGGAATCTCAACATCTGAAATCATATCAAGATGATTTGTGTTAGTACATACAATTTCTGATGCCATTGGCTATCCAAGAAATAAAAGGCACTCGGCCAGTATGTGAACAATAAGCCATACGGCTTGTCTGTGTGATCAATGCCCTTCGGCCACTCATGATCACACGGCCATCTTTGCGTGATCAATGCCTTACGGCTATTATTCAATCAGGATCACACGGCCAGCAAACACATAAGGGGGCCACACGGCCAGTTTGCAATCAAGGCCACTCAGCTGAACAAGGCTCTTCGGCCAATTAATCAAACAAGAAGCCATACGGCTACTTATGTTCAGCAAATCACACTTACGTCAATGTATAAAGCCATACGGCTAATACAAACAAACTATACGATTTGGGGAGTTAAAAACAATTATGAAACTTAGTTCATATTCATATAATTCTTATGTATTTTTCAAAACAGAAATTTCCTTTTATAAAATATTTCATTTTATAGTAAGTTTCTATAAATAGAAAGTTTCCTTATTAAGAAAGGTTCTTAAAATATAAAGTTTCAGAAAATATAACATTTCTAAAAATAGAAAGTTTCTAAAAATAGTAAGTTTCCAAATATGGAAATATTTCTGAAAATATAAATTTGCTAAAACTAGAAAGTTTCCTTTTTAGGAAAGTTTTAGAAAATGGAAATTTTCTTTATTTATAAAATTTCTAGAAATGGAAAATTTCTTAATTTGGAAAGTTTTAGAAAATGAAAAATTTCTTTATTTACTAAATTTCTATAAATGGAAAGTTTCCTTATTTAAGATTTTGAAAATGAAAACTTTCCTTTATAATGTTTCCTTTTATAGAAATATACTGAAAATATAAAGTTTCCTTTTATAGAAAGTTTCTGAAAATAGATAATTTCTTTTTATAGAAATAAGAAATCGATCATAATTAGGTTTTAGGGAATGATCAACTTCGAGGCTAAAGGATTTGATTTGATCATTCAGATCAATATAGTTTTTCGAGATTCAACAAGCCAATGAGACTGTGATTTTAATTGATCAACAATCTCAAGATCAAACTTTTGGTTTAAGAGCTTTGATTTACTCATGGAAAGGTTTGAACTTATTGATCTAGGGTTTTAGGGGTTTTGCATATTTTAAATGTCATATCCTTTAATATTAAGTCCATGTTCGATCTGTGTTTCTCTTTTAGGGTTCTAGAATAGTTTACCTTAGTTTTGAAGAGATCTGAACCGGACCACCAAGAGAGAAAGAGTTGCTGGTTGATTGGTGTTTCTGACGGCGCTTCGTAAAACTGTGATTGCGGACGCGTCTGAGCTCCGATCGATGAACGGCTTTCGGCGTCGGCTTCTACTCGTCAAGGGCTACAGATCGATATGTGGCTCATCATCTGGTTCGTCGTGGTTTGTGAGTTACAGTGGTTTGAAGTCGGCGCCAAAGATTAGAGTTTTGAAGTAATTGACGGCGCTTAGTAAAACTGCGATTACAGACGCGTCTGAGCTCCGATCGATGACGGGCTTTCGGAGTTGGCTTCTACTCGTCAAGAGCTACAGATCGATAGGTGGCTCGTCGTCTGGTTCGTTGTGGTTGGTGAGTTACAGCGGTTTGAAGTCGGCGCCAAGGATTAGGGTTTTGAGGTAATTGACGGCGCGTACTAAAACAGAGCTTGACGGCGCGTCTGAGATCCGATCGGCGAGTGGTTTGCGGCTCTGGCTTCGTCTCGTCGAGATCTACAGATTGATAGGTGGCTCGCCTTCTAGGTCGTCACGGTTAGTGAGATACGGCGGTTTGAAGTCGGCGGCCGGAATTAGGGTTTTTAGTCTCGGGTTTGTTTTTAGTTTTTCAGGGTGGAGACTATCGTGCTGGTAACGTGTTGTGAAAGTAAGGGAATTTCGTCTGCTATTATTGATAACAAGATGGCTCCTTATATAGGGAGTTACAAGGTTGAAACCCTAACGGACCTATTACATGGTGGGCCATAAATGGGCCAAGACTCTAGACTATATTCTAATGGATTTGGGTTTGGTTGCTGGACATCCACAACATGATATTCATAACAATAATATATAAATGCTTCAAAATTACATGCATTTTACAAACTACAATAAAGTGGTCATTTTAGATGGGACGACCGCAAATCACTAAAGTGGATGGAAGTTAAGGCCCAAATAACAACGATGGCCTTTTGTGGTTATTGTTAAAAAATTGAGCCCATCTATGTTACATGTCCTGGATTCATGAGTCTTCTTGAGTGCTGATGGCCGTGTAGAAACAAAAACATCTTCTTGTTCAAAAATTCAAGCCCTCCTCCTAAGTTTATCAATCTGAATCCCAATCAACACACCAGTTAAGTGACAACGTGTCAAGCCTTCTGAACCTGATTAAACACTATCGGAGACTCACCAGAGATCGCTACGGTACCTTCAAACACCTCTCCCTTTCTTTATATTTCCCTAATTCATCGCCGCTTATTCTAGGGTTTAGTCAGACGATCCCAAATTGAATTGAGCTTTAGATTTTCAATTAACTCATCCCTATAGCTTATCGTCATCATACGAGCAATGGGTTCATCGAAAGTTTTAATCTTTTTTCTCTCTTCTAATGAATGGTATAAAAAAAGATTGAGACTTTGCTTACTGCTTGTATAGGTAGATCTTATCGACTTCTTTGCTTACGTTTTCAAACATGACATGTGTCTTGATTTGATTGTTTGTTTTATCCTCCTTAATAGGTTGGGGTTTGGGTACAAATAACAACACCATGAAGAACTCTGAGAATCATCATCAGACCACTACTCACTCGAAAGTGATCTCACATGTCTTTTCCACCGGTACCGCCAAGCAAGGCTGTCCTGGGCCACCCCTTGGTCTTGTCGATATTGGTGTCAGCGACATTGCTTACATCTTCCGAGTCTCTCTCCCTGGCATTGCCAAATATCAAGGTAACCGAAATGGATATATGTCATTGTTTTGGCTTTCATGGTGAACAGTGTGACCCCAAATGCTAATCTTCTTCTAATTTGTTAACTAGATAAGATCAAATGTGAGATTCAGAGAGAGGGAAGAGTATGCATACAAGGAGTAGTACCTGAGATTGCCATTCCAAGCGATTCAGGGTGCTTATACAGAATGCAAGTGCAGCAGCTCAGCCCGCCGGGTTCATTTTCCATCACGTTCAATCTCCCGGGACAAGTGGATCCTCGCTTGTTTTCTCCAAAGTTCAGACCTGATGGGATCTTCGAAGTTGTTGTCGTCAAGCTCGGTGTACGCATCCCAACGTCTTAGTTAAGGTTCCTTTTTCCCATTAACTAAGTTATGTTCAATTGTGTTGTGTAGAAACATGTACACAGTGTTTCCCAATTTCTGAAAGGTGCTCTTGCACTGAAAGTAGTTAGATGTGAATCTGGTACTGTTTTGAGCAAATTGAATACTCTCTTCGTTTTTAATAGTTGCCATTTAAGTTTGTGCTTATAAATTAAGAAAATATTCAGTTATAACACATTTTGAAACAGAAACTTTATTGATAATATACTTAATCTATTTTACTCAATATAAAATAGACTACATAATATAAAGAGTGATAGCTAGTATGAAAAATAATAATTTTCACATCAAAATTTAAGACGTCATGAAACAACTTTTTTCTAGTCATTTATATAAAAACGACGAGTATGTTAACTTTATAATAAAAAGAAGTAACATAACGTTTGGGTCAACATCATTTATATTAATAATAACAAGAGTCAGATAATTAAATAACAATTGCATTATCTAAATATTTTTACTGAATTTTATTTATTAACTCTAAATTATTTAGAATTCATCTATAAACTTATTTTAAAGTTCTTCAAAGCAAAAAAAAAGCATTCTTCTGTTGTGCCCATCATGAGAAGTTGAGAACAGACGTGAAAAAGGAAACTTTGTACGACTTAGTAATCAGAATTTATAAAAGAAAAGTCAACTAAGGCAAGTGGAGTCGATCCAGGGGAGGTGTTGTGTTCCTCCTCGCAGTCAAAACCTCTAGAAGTAGAAAACTCTTGAGACATACCCTATTTATAACAAAGACACAGAGACAGAGACTTCGATAGTTCTCAGTTTGTCTATATCCACGAACTCTTCCAAATAATTTTTGAAACAAAAAAGCCAAAAACATTATTTAGGACAACTCGACGGAAAATGCCGGAGTTAAGAGTGTTATCGGCGTTAGATGCGGCGAAGCTACAATGGTACCATTTCAAGGCGATAATGATCGCCGGATTGGGCCTCTTCACGGACGCTTACGATCTCTTCTGCATAGCTCCGATAATGAAAATGATCAGCCAAATTTATTACCATAAAGATACCATGGGAACCGCTGTTCTCTCCATCTCTTACGTCATCGCCCTCTTTGGCACCGCCTTGGGACAGCTCATCTTTGGCTACCTAGGAGACCGCGTCGGACGCCGGAAAGTCTACGGTCTCTGTCTCTTGATCATGGTGTTCAGCTCCTTCGGCTGCGGTTTCTCCGTCTGCACCACTCGCCGTTCTTGCGTCATGGCGAGTTTAGCATTCTTTAGGTTCGTCCTCGGGCTAGGGATCGGTGGAGATTACCCTCTCTCCGCAACGATCATGTCGGAGTTCGCTAATAAGAGGACGCGTGGGGCTTTTATCGCGGCAGTCTTCTCGATGCAGGGTTTAGGGATCTTGATGAGCTCAGCCGTTACGATGGCTGTGTGCGAGGCGTTTAAGATGGCCGGAGAGGGGAGTTTAGAGAAAATGGAAGCGGCTGGGGTGGAGACTTTGGCTCCGGCGGAGTCGGATATTGCGTGGAGGTTGATTCTGATGATCGGTGCTATTCCCGCCGCGTTAACGTACTACTGGCGAATGCTCATGCCTGAAACAGCCAGGTTCTTGTCTTTTCCTCAAATTTTAAATTATTTTTTCAGTCTTAAAAACATATATATTCGCTTTATGATAAATATAGTAAGGTTTATAGGCATCATCTATATACTATTAATATTTTTCTTTTTGTCTTGGTCGCTGTCCTTTTATTATTTTATTTTGTCTTTATATCTATATTAATATCACCATAATATATAATATATTCATTTGCACTTCTTGTCTGACTTTGCTTCATATCTATCCCTATTACCACAACACAACTCGTACGTTTAAAGTCTTATCTTTTTTTTTTATAACACTTTATTAACTTCATATAGAACTTACATAGTCATTATGTATTTCAGAACTTATGAAAATAGGAACATAAAAATGATACTGGAAAATACATGCTCCTTTAAACGATGTTTCACTAGCTTATCAACCACCATATTGCCTTCTCTTGCCACCCATCGAAATTTCACTTCATCAAACAAAGATTGCCACAATCTTATCTCCCGTTTCCAATTATATGCATCGAAATGAAGGATGATATCATTTAATATGTCCACTGCCTTTTTACTATCAGATTCCACTATGACCTTCTTAAATCCTCTGCTCCATGCATGCTGGATAGACATCAAGATAGCTTGCATTTCACTCTGTAAAGGATTATTAGTTATGTTTAAAGTCTTATCTATTGTAAGATAACCGCGAGAAAGAAATTATATTTAAATACAAGTCTTTTAAACTGTAACTGTATGGACTACTTCGATTATAAACTAAAGCGTTTGGTGAAAAAAAAACTAAAGCGTTGGACTTTTAGTAGGAAAGTTAAATTAAAATTCTGTATGTGAAAATAATAATATTTTAATAGTTTCAAAAATATTTTTGTTAAAAAATAGCTTTTAAAATACTTTTATATTTTTTAAAATATTTTAATAGTTATGGAAAGCAGTATCTTTTTTTTTTGACAAAGGGAAGCAATATCTTGTTTGACTTTTGTTTGCAATTGTCCACAAACTTTAGAAACTTTCAATTTTTTCTTGATAAAATCTCAATGCAAAATTGTAAACTAAATCATTAAAAGTATGTTTAATTGTGTGTTAAACATAAGTTCTACCCACGTTTACATACGAAATAAACTGAATCTTATGGAAGTGAAGAATTCATGAATTTAGGATTTAACCTAAATTCGATATATATGAATTTGTTTTTTTTTTTGAGAAATATATATATGAATTTGTTCCGATTATAGATATAAAATTAAATTGCAAAATGTGTAATAAAAGAGTGGAAACGTCGTGGTTTGTTTTTGGAAGTAAGTTGACCTCTGAGGGAATATACCGAACAGAGTGGTATATATACCTTTTTAGGCTACATCATGGATTCATGATAACGTATTTGGATAGTATTCGCATTAAAATATGTCTAGTATGTGGTTTTAGTATGCCTTGTATTGATTAATTCGTCTTCCCAGGTATAAGCTCCAGCTAAGAAACAGAGTTTTAGTATATTATAACTATATCTAATTTCTCCAAATAATATGCAATATCTTCCTTTCAAGTTCTTCGACTTTTGATTATCTTTGCTTTTTATTAAAATTTTGAATATATACATATGTATATATAAATATATGACAAATTTTAGTTTTAACTGCTAAAATCTATCTCTAGTAATAAACCTAGCTAATCTGTTTCGACTGAGTAAAGTTTTCGTAAATTTTGCTAAGGGTAGAGAAAAAGTGATTGACAATCAATTAAAGATTTATCTAATTAATTTAGTTATTTAATCTATGTATAAGAAATGTCACAAATACTATAACTGAGACATAATGATGTACAATAAATAAAAGGCATGCATTTATTCATTGTCAGCATTGGTTCTTTATTGAGCTTTGATATAATATTGTCTCTCTTTTTGTTGTAAATTTAGTTGAAATAAGAAGATACTAATTAATTTACATATGTTAATGTCAGAAAATGCTATATTTTGCTACAAAACTTTTGAAATTGTTGAATATATCTTTATAACCTTCTCCACAAATAAGAATTATAACTTCTTAAGCTATAGATGATTTTACAATAAATTACGAGTAATAAGTATTTACTTTTGATTTTACCTATTTCAGTATTTTCAACTAAATAATCAAATAAATCTGTTGGAATACTAAACATTTAAAAATGCATGCAGATACACAGCACTAGTTGAGAACAACGCAAGACAAGCAGCAAAAGACATGCAAAAAGTCATGACAGTATCCATGTCTCAAATAGCCGAAGATACATTATCGGAGACACTAGAACTACCACAATCTTCTTCTGCCTCCTACAAACTCTTCTCCCGCCGTTTCTTCAGCCTCCACGGCCGTGATCTCTTCGCAGCCTCAGCCAATTGGTTCCTAGTGGACGTGGTCTTCTACACAAGCAATCTCCTCCTCTCTCAAATCTTCAGTTTCACCAACAAACCTCTCAACTCCACAGACGTCTACGACTCTGCCTTCGAGGTGGCTAAGCTAGCAGCCATCGTAGCCGCTTGCTCCACCATCCCCGGCTACTGGTTCACAGTCTATTTCATCGATAGAGTTGGTCGTGTCAAGATTCAGTTAATAGGGTTTTTCTGTATGGCCGTTGTTTACCTAGTCGCCGGGATACCGTACAGTGTGTATTGGTCTAAGCATGAGAAGACTAATAAAGGCTTTATGATTCTTTACGGATTGATCTTCTTCTTTAGCAATTTTGGGCCGAACACGACGACGTTTATCATCCCGGCGGAGCTTTTCCCGGCTAGGTTTAGGTCTACGTGTCACGGAATATCCGGAGCTGCCGGGAAGTTTGGGGCGATTGTTGGGACGGTTGGTTTCTTGTGGGCCACGCAACACAAAGAAGAGGACAAAGGAGAAGTTTTTCCAGAGGTGGGACGCATGAGGATAGCGTTTTTAGTCCTCGGTGCAGTTTGTATCGCTGGAGTGTTGGTGACATACTTCTTCACACGAGAAACTATGGGAAGGTCGTTAGAAGAGAACGAAGAGGACGAAATTGATTCCACTTGTGCATCCTCTGGTAATGGGTTATTCCCAATAGAATAGTGATTTTGATATCACAATACAATCAATCCTCTTTTGATTGTCCTCTCTAATTTAATTGAATTTTACTTGGTTTTGATGTTTGGTATGTTTAATTTTTTTTTTGGTCACGTTTTTACTTGACTTCTTTTTTATTTATTTTCTACTTTTTAAAACCGGGCATTTAAAACGGTATATGACTGTCAAGCTTGATCAGCTTGACACTAAACATGATTGAATGCCACTCACTTTTGGTTGGTACACAAGCAACCTGGTTGCTTCCACATAAATCTTATAATGGTGTAGCCGGTTTGCAGGCACAACCCTAACCATCTTCAATTATGGTCTTATAATGGTGTAGCCGGTTTGCAGTGTCAATGGATCAGTTTTGAACTTTTCTTCATGAACATGCAACAAGAGATTGTTATTATAATGGTTTAGCCGGTTTGCAGTGTCACTGGTTCAGGTTTTCAACTTTATCCATAAACATGCAACAAGAGAGTATTCATTATTACCATCTCCCTCTCCGATGATTTTCCCCAAGAGAGTCAAATTCGCTTTGTTCCGTTTACTCTAGTTTCGACTTTCGAAGCCCAATAAATACAACGAGGCATAGCAATCGATAGTAACTATTAGTCCTCCTAGTTCTATATATTGCTCCTTCCCAACTCTATATATTTCATGTTTTCATAAGCTGACGCTGATAAAAATTAAAACATTTCAACAATCTACCAAAACAATGCAATTTAGTTAAACTGGGAATAGATCATATTCTCTCTGTTTCTGAATAAGTGTTATTCTGACATTTTTCACACAGATTAAGAAATCATTTAATTTTGTACAAAAACACTACTACTCATACACTTACTCATATTTCAACTAATAGAAAAATAATCTGCAGAATAAAATCAATAAATTCTGCATCGAAAACATAAAACGACACTTATTTTGCAACAAAAAATTTTCTCTACAATGACACTTATTAAGAAACGGAGGGAGTAGGTAAATATATAATCTGGAAAAGCCAAAATTTCCAGATCAAAAATTTTAAATCCTCAAAATCAATAAAGCATGCGCTGATGCGCATGTATATTCCATAAAAACATATCAAATCGTGCATTAGAGATTTAGTCTTATTCAAGTGTAAAATTTATAATGCGCGAACGAGATATTGCTTTATGTCTATCAAATCAGAATGTAGTGAACATTACGTTAATGCGTCCAAAAAAATGTACAATTTAAACAATCATACATATATATATTCAACCAATGATGATTTTGTTTAAGTACACCACTAGCTAGGGAATCAAGCATTCAAGGTGATTTACATAAATAAATGAAAGTTGCTAACAAAGAAAAAAGAGAAAAAACACGAATGTGGGAATCTCCGGCCAGATTTGGAATGTTGGTATCATCATTTTTCTAGGAGAATTTATAGTTCCTACTTTCGACAAACAAAAAGGCAGCTGTTCACTTTCTACTTAATAATCTTTATTTGTGATTCAGCAGAAATAAATCATCACTAAAAAAATTGATATGAAAAAGTACTATTTAGCTAAAGCTTAATAATACGGTTAGAGAGGAAGGCAAAAAATGCTATCATCTAAAAGAAAATGCTATCATCTATCCATAGAGATAAAGCCAAAGAATAAGGTAACAGATCATGCACATGCTGCACGTACAATAATACAATAACAACAAAATAATCGAACTGTATTATTTTTTTGTTTTTTTAATTAATAACAACAGAATAATCGAACTTGGAGACTAAATACCACGTTAAGTATATTTCAAGTAGCATATTGCACACTATGAATGGGGGACTGTCAGTTAGAAAAGATAAATATTTAGTATGAAAAATGAACTCATTTTAAGTTTAAAAAAAAAGAACTCATTTGTGCAAGAAATCTGAAAACTTATAAGATTGAATTGTATTAATTGTTGTTGTCTATAGGTATAGATTAATCAAACATCTGGGATGATTAATTACTGGTTATAGCTTGCTTTCAGCTCAAAAATGTGGATGATTGTGCATTAATCACCATTATGGACTAGGATATCGTTGTAGTTATCGATATATATATTTTGTGAATTATGATAGCACATGGACGCACTGCACTTTCCATAGTGGAAAATCTCGTGATGAATTATGATAGCTCGCGACGGAGGACCATCATTATTCGTACGTGTTTTATTTGATAATTTTACCCAAAAAATGTCTACAGAGAGAAATTTATAATCCTATCATACACTACAAAAAAATACGGGGATACTGACGGACGAATTCGTCAGAATGTCGTCGGAATACGCATATTTTGACGAATTTCTGACAAAACAGGCCGTCGGTATGATTTCGTCGAAAAAAAAAATTCGTCGGAATTTCGTCAGAATTTCCGACGAACTTCCGACGAAAATCCGACAACCATTTCTGAAAACATATTTCATCGGAAACACTAAATTCTGACGGACACTTAGTCGTCAGTATATTCTGACGAACCAGGATCGTCAATACTTTCCGACGACTTTAGTTCGTCAGAATATACCGACGAACTATGGTTCGTCAGAATAGTGCATTTTCCAAATATATTAAAAAAATTTATTTTTTTAATATTAATAAATAAATAAAATCCAAACTTTTGAAACTAATAATATTATAGAATTCAAGAATTCATACAAACTGAAATAGAAAAAAAAAACATTCAGAAAGTTTTAAAATTCAAAAAAAAACTAGAGACCGAAAGTAAACAAACGATCTAACTTCTCCATTATCTCGGCGTTGGTCTTCCTTAAATCCGCTAACTTAGCAAGAATTATGGCATTTTGCTCCTCCAATGCCACAATCTGTCCATCTCTGATGTGTAACTGCTCCAGAATCATGGAATTGGCATATGGAACTTGCGAAGAAGAAGTCCGAATACGAAGAAGCACGACGGGCCAACCCAACTAAATAGCCTCCTTTATTTCTAGCGCATACAAAAATATTTAAAGTTATTAAACACTATTATAAAAGAAATATATTAATTTAAAAAATTATCTTTTCGACCACCTCGTTTATTTGCAGTCGGGACGACCTCGGCCGCCACGGGGTGCGAAACGACGGGCTTCAGAACTGCGTGCATCCTCAGATGTAAAAAAATAAAATTTTAATACATCAGAAACCTTTTCAAAAAAATTATATCCAAAATGTTTTCTTTTATATATTTAAATCTAAAAATTATTTTTATATATATGTATGTATAAAAAAAATATAATTGTTTAAAAAAACTATAAATATTGAAAAGGTTGTTAAATATATTAAAAGTGATTTATATATATATATGTATAAAAAATTATAAATATTTTTAAAAATATTTATAAATATAGAACAGGTTGTTATATATATATATATATATATTAAAAATATAAAAAAAAATTCTAACAGAAAAATATTTACAAAATGCTTATAAATATAGAAAATGGTTTTTAAATATATTTAAAAAAATTTAAAAACGTTTTATTATATATAATATATTACTGGAAACCCCAAAAACATTTTTACAAATCAAAAAACGTTTTAAAATTCCAAAAACGTTTTAAAAATACACAAATACACAATAAAATACCAAAAAAATTAAAAAAACAATCCAAACAACAATAGATCCTAAACTATCCATTCAATCCTAAAATTTTCAATCAAACAACCTCAAATCCTAAGATCTAACTTCCTAAACTCTAAAAAATTGAATTATACAAAGGTTTATAAAATCTTACATGATTTGTGGTGTGGGGGAAGAGATCTGAGGCTGGGAAGAGGACTCGCCAGAGATGGGAGCTCGGATGTGGCCGGAGTTGCCATTAAAAAAGGAGAAACCGGAGAAAATTTAGAGAGAGAGGTGGAAATGACAAAGAAGGAAGAAGAAGTGCTTTTATCTTTAATAACTCTGACGGACCCGTGTCCGTCGGAATTCCGTCGGAAATATTAAATACATACCAAATGGCGGTTCGCGAAAATTTTCAAGCGATTTGTTTTTCCCGGGTAATTTGATATTCTGACGGATTTCCGACGGAATTATTAAAGTCGTCGGAATTTCGTCGGAATAAGAGTCCGTCAGAAATTCGTCAGAATTTTCTGACGGATTACTGAAAAATTATTCCTACGGATTTTCGACGACTTAGTTTTTAGGGGTTCAACACAAGTTTCTAGATGCAAAATCCAAATCTTTGATAGTATATATAGTATTTGAAAAAGATTTCAATATAAAAATGTTTTCATAACAAGATTTTACACAAAAATATTTTTTTAGTATAAGATTAGATGAATATGATTGTATAAGTATATGAGTGTTAAGATGGGATATTATGAAAACAATAATATACAAAGATAAATATTTTAATAAGTTGTTAAATATGAACTGTTGCGATCTAATATTATACTAAACACATAATATGTGTTATTTTCATAGTTTCGGTTTCCAAATTTATATATTTTTGATATGAAATTTTGTAAAAACTACATTTCGTCGGAAATCCTTCAGAAATTTGTGATGACATTCCGACGAACTTGCGGAGTTCGTCAAAATGTCATCACTATTTTCTGACGGATTTCTGACAAAATGTAGTTTCATTCAATGTGGACAGGTTCCTCGGAAATCTATCGGAAAATTGTGATGACATTCTGACGAACTCCGCAAGATTGTCAGAATGTCATCACTATTTTCCGACGGATTTCCGAGGAATCTGTCCACACTGAATGAAACCACATTTCGTCGCTAGTTCGTCGGTATATTCTAACGAAATTCCGACGACCAACAACGAATATATATTTTATCAAAAAGTCGTCAAAAGTTCCGACGAACCTTTTTTGTCAGAAAGTCGTCGGAATATTCCGACGAAATTCCGACGACCTTGTATTTTTTGTTTTCATCGGTATGTCGTCGAAAAAGCGTCAATAACTTTCGACGACTTTAACGTCCGTCAGAACGTCCATCGGGATTTAACGTGTTTTTTTGTAGTGATAGTTGTTTATCGTGACTGTAATTATCTACATCTTGACTAATCATTATCAAATTACTTTCTCATTGTCTTAACTCACACAGTCACACTTTAGGTGTACTCGGAAGATTTTGGCGATCTTATGTTAGGTCAGTGTTCGACGACAAAATAAGTCCATCTTCATGGATCATGCCTCATGGTCATTTTCGAAGTCCTAATCATTTAAAGTCGCGTTTGATAATTTAGTGGGATGCAGGCTTGTGTTCCCAGTATTATAAAGTACTGCTTTTTAACCAAAAAAAACATGAATATATTAAATATTTAGAACTCGACTTTACTAGTTTGCTGCTTTATTAATGCAAAAAGGAAAAGAGAAAACTCAGACAACACACATCACACCATCTGTTCCATGCACACTGGTCCATCTGTCTAGCTACCTTCCCATGGAATATTCCATTAGTTAATCGAATCGTAGCAATAAACAACCAACATTCAATTAGATTGGTTAAGTTTTTTGATGTTTCTATACATGAAACTAGACGTTAACAATGCATACATACGACAAGGCGAAATGCCTGTATTTGACTTCTTACATGATATTATATACAGAACTGACATTTTCTACCGGATGAAGCAAATCATTTTTTATGATGAGAAATGTTGGTTAATAGACTTTGATAATTAAAGAAGCGTTTGGGGTTAAAATAGATATGACTAGACCTTGACCCGACCGAGCGGGTATTTATTTTATGTTTTATTTTTTTTTGTTTATATTAAATGATGATTAATAATATTTAAACATAAAATCTATTGAAAATGAATCTTTGTAGTTATAATAAAAATTGAAATTAAAAGTTTAATTTAATATTCTGATATAAAATCTGAATTTCCTAATTAAAATAATATATAGATGAGTCATAATTCCAATTCCAAAATATTATCATCCCTTAAAAAAAATATATAAACATATTTGGAACTATATTTCTGTTAAAATAATTTTGTTAAAGAAAAATAATATTACGCTGTTGTTATTTATTTCTAGAGTTTGACCCGTGACTGTATAAATATTTGATTTTACTTTGATTTTTTTTCTTTGTACTAATGGTATAATATATTCCATAATATATATATATATATATATATATATATATATATATATATATATATATATATATATATATTTGTAAATTAAAATATATTGCATTACTGTTAATATAACATATTTAAAACATAACAATTTTATTTATTACATTGAATAATTATATTTTGTGATTTTAATCATTTATTATATCACAGTGTATCATATAAACAAATCCAATATTTAAAACTAAAATATATGAATAATTATTATATTTTCTTTATATGTTTTTTTTCATTCTAAATTATTTTTTATCTCTGAGGAAAAAAAAATCTTTATATATTATATAAATTGATTATGATGTGTGATTTTAATATTTAATATGTTGATACGAAATATATTGAGAAATCTATTTTGGTTAGGAATTGATTAAGGAAATATATAATTTAAATTAAGAAAAGATATCAAATATTTAAATCGATTATTTATATTAGGAAAAGACAAGTATACTTAAATATAGATTTCTATTGTTTAAATTCGAATTAGGAAAATGCATTTCGAATTAAGAAAATGCATTTATAGATCGGAAAAGACAACTATAATTAAGGAAGCTAAATTTATTACTTCAATGGCATTCTAATGTAAATAACTTCAAAATCTTAGGCGTATTTTCAAAGTGTACTTCTATTTTAATAATATAGATTAGTAGTTAGATACTTATGTTTGTATTATACTAAAGTAGGTTTTGATTTGGCAGGACATTGAACAATCTAAAACATATAAAATGTATACCATTAATAAATACATCGTTACCACCGCATATTCACATACCATAAGCAAATGGATACAGAAAACAGCATAATGGAATCGAGCATCTGGTAGTTTTGTTTGACACTAAATCTTTAATATGTTGTGGTCCAACGTCTCAGTTTCAAGTTCTTGAAACTGTATCATATCTCTAGGCAGTTCACAACTCGTGTCGATATATCTATAAATAATGTATTGAAGATTTTTTTCTCATTCAATTCATTTGCAATTAAAACAGAAATAAAGTGTTCCATGACATTAACTTTCCACTACATAACATATTTACAAGAAATAAATTTATACATTAATACATATGATAGATTAACATTATCCATTAAAATGATGACAATGAACATTTGTAATTATTACATATATAGTGTGTAAAATGGGGAAAGATCTATAATAATCAAGGTAAGTAGTTATCAGGAGCATCTTCACGTTGCTTAATACCGGTATCGGGTTCGGATCCTGAGCTTGAGCTACCGGGTAACCCGCCGCACTTTTGACACCTGGCAACCACCAAGATTTGACGGCAGGAAGGGCACGAAGAATGGGACCCAAGCCATGTGTCAATACATGATACGTGGAAACCATGACCGCACTGCGGCAACACTCTGAGCTCGTCGCCGGCCGCGAATTCCGTCAGACATATCACACACTCGGCGAGTTTCTCCGCCGGTGGAGAATCCGGTGAGTAGGTGAGCTTCGGGAGAGATCGGAGGACTTTATTCTTTATTCCTTTGTTAGCCGCAGCTACCGGCGGCTGATGAGCATGGCCCGAGTTCGAGGTGACCATGCCTCGGAGCCAGGTGCATCGAGAGACGTACGGCGACTAAGCCAAGGACGCAAATAAGTGCACAGAGAAGAGCAGCTATGATGACTATGAGATCGGAGTTTAATGTCGGGGAAACGTCCGGCGGAGATGGAGAGGTGGCTTCTTGAAGAAGACGAAAGAGAAGACGTGCCATTACAGAGACCAGAGAAGAGAGCTCGGTTTTAATAGTTGAGGAAAGTAAGAATGTGAGCGTTTTTGTAAGGGAGCCAAGGAGTATATATAGTGAGAGAGACCAGTGCTTATACGGTTGTTTTCGTAACTTTTGTATATCAACGGTCTCAAGTTTTTACGTAAATAAGATGAGTTAAAAAAAAAACAAATTCCTTCAGCCCATTTCCTAATCCAAAAAGAACATGGTAAACCATTTTTGAGAGAGAGAATGTGTGGCCACGTGTTTTAGAAATATGATTCGAATTCGGGTTTCTTAAGGATTCACAGAACGTCTTGACCATCCGGCCACATACACTATACTTCAGAATATTTACATGTACACATACTCACTGATCTCACGAAATTTACTTGGTTATCTAATTACTAACTAAAATACATACCCTCTAAAATTTATGTTTATTTAATGCTTTAAATATATATATATATATATATATATATATATATATATTTTAAAAAAATTTAGGCTGTAATATTTTGTTTATTTTTTGATGAAAACAAAAGTATATACCTACATAAAAATATTTGGACCCCTTTCTAATTTTATTTATAAGTTTTTTTAAAAAAATAAATTGCATGTAAAAATATGTATTTCTAAAAAAATTGGAACCCTTAACTGTTAATAAACGGGGGACTCGGACTTGGATCCGGGGCGGTCACACCGCTTGTCCCTCTAATTAGCCGGTACTGAATGCATTTAAGTTTTTTGAGTTACATATTTTTAGTATTTGAAATAAATATTTTTTTTTGTAAAATCAATGTATTTGTAATTAATATTAAACTAAAATTATACTGCATGAGGATTTTAAAATGACATTTTTTATGACAAAAATGTTAAAATTATACTACTTAATATGAACTAGAGAAAGTATAATTCATAGCTTGTGGCTCCAAATTTACGGGATATTAGCAGTTTACCAAACATCTTTAGAGCTAAATATTAAACGTTCTTTATTAGAAATATATGCATATTAATTGGACGATTCATTGATGATATATTGGTAAAAATTTATACCGTTTGCGTCTATCGGATTATACATTAATTAAATAAAACAAGTGACCTTACGAAGTGATTAATAGATTTGGTAGACTGAAAATATTTTAAATTTAACCATTCGTCAGTAGTCAGGGTGGCGAATGGCGTAAGGAATACGGGTTCGAAAATCAATACTATTAAAAAAAGATCATTCATATATTATTCACTTAATGAAATGTTAAAATTTTCCAAAAATTATCTTTAATGATATGTCTAACTAAAAAAATTTATTAATGGCATTATTATCTTTCGATTTTGCGGGCCTATATTACATTTAAATGAGTTCTATTTATATATAATCAATTTCATAGCACATAAACGTTTTTGATAATAACAATAAATTAAATCTGTAATAATTTAAAACAGTAATATTACATATTGATTTTGTAACTTAATGATTTTACGATTTTATCATAAAACTAAAAAAAGTTTGTGCACTTTATATGTTTTGAAATATTTCATGGAAAATATAACTGTTAGATATAAAATATTAGTCAAGTACAAATTTCAGGTACAACCATTGTTTAATTTATTTAGAAACATAAAACGGCTGTATAGCACATTGTAAAATAAAAATTTCTTCATACCGTAAAGACTATAAAATTTCTTATTATATAATCAAATCATATGACTTAATTTTAATTTATAGAAATAATCAACAATTCATATATCCGTACTTTTTAAGCAAAACAAAAAACTTATGATCCAGTTGTAGATAAGATAATAAAAATAATATTCGCGCTTTTTAAAATTTTCCCTTAATGAAATGTTAAAATTTTCCAAAAACGTCATTAATAATATGACTAACTAATTTTTTTTATTAATAGCATTATTGTCTTTCGATTTTGTGGACTTATTTCACCATTTAGATGGACTTGATTTCGAACACTAATTTACTAAAATGATGATGTCTACTTTATGATTTTAATTAATGGGTCTTTCAGTTTTTTTAGGTTAAATAATAAGTTTGTTGTAGGCATGATTATATAAACTGTAACATGATCAAATTT
This sequence comes from Hirschfeldia incana, assembly GCA_026261945.1. Taxonomy (NCBI): domain Eukaryota; kingdom Viridiplantae; phylum Streptophyta; class Magnoliopsida; order Brassicales; family Brassicaceae; genus Hirschfeldia; species Hirschfeldia incana. Next base: position 6,703,357 of record JABCMI010000011.1, on the reverse strand, counting down.
CAAACTTATTTACAAACATAAATCGATTGCGTGATGTATTTTAAATTTCGTCATACTACACACACTATAACAAACTCGCATAATTGAAACTTGATCATATCACAGTTTATATAATTAAAATAAAAAATTATCAATTTTTATATTGAAAAAACAACAAAAAAATACTCATCCTTTCAAGAACGGATCAGATTCAAATCCTCGTTAAGGTAGGTTTACTCAGTCATGTAGTCAGACGACAGAAATAATCAACTTCTCTCGCGAGTAACCAGATATATATGGTGTCGGTGGACGGCTGGGTCACATATCCAGGTCACCAAAAAAAAACATTTAAATTTGGTAAGTATATACTCCCTCTGTTCCTAAATTTAAGATGTTTTAAAAAAATTGGATGTTCCAATATATAAGATGTTCTCATTTTTCTAGGCAACTTTTTACTTTATTAAAAACTGTGTAACCAATCATATTTAATCATCTATTTTGTAATTGGTTAAACATTATTAATTTTTTTAATTTTAATAATATTTTCTAGACAAAAAGTTGTTTTCTTAATATGTGTGTTTTTTGTCTAAAATCCTATATTTAGGTTATGAATGGAAGGGCAGGAGAAAGACAGGAGGTACACTTATGTGGGTGAACTGATTTTTTACCGCCATTCATCGTATCTCGTAAACAAAAAGCAGTACATTTACAAAAATAATAAAATATGTGTGATCTGCCTAGCAGTACAAAAATACAAGTAATAATTCTTGTTCATACCATCACCACAGATTTGAGGTGTTTCAAGCGGACGTCCTGTCTTTTATTATTTTAAAACTATTTTCGATATAATAATTAGTAATTTGTGTCTGTTAAAGTTGGTGTGACATTTTAAGATATCAAAACTATTAAAACTAGTTTGCTATCAAATAATGATGTTTTTCATTTTAATATACGTATTATATAAATTAGGTATCAAATTATTGTATTTTTTCTTTTGTTTCTATTTTCATATACTTTAACCAAAATAAATAAAGTATACTTAACAAAAAGACATATATATATATATATATACAGTGTTTAAGAGTAATCTAACTTTTTTATCTAATGCATTTTTATTAATTATAAAATATTTTAATAGATATAATAACTAATTTCTAGAACTATTAAGTCTAGTTATGAAATAATAAGTAGCTTTAAAATCCTCATAAATAATTTTAAATTAAACATAACCATTTTTACCAATGAATAAACTTATAAATAATTAATTTTAAAATAAATTTAATTTCTTCTACAAATACTATTTTCGTTTATTTTACTTAAATTCAATAATGCAAAATTTTCATTTCTGCTTCTATATTCATGTAGTTTTTAGATATAATATGTGTATGTAAGCATATAATATGATAAATAATTTAAAATTTGTAATCTATTCATGTATTGTATTTATATTTTAATGTTTTGAATTTTTATTATAATTTTTATTATTTAAATATTTAATTTATTTTATTTTAACTGTTTTATTATTTAAAATTATATATTTTCTGCATGATCTGTATCTCTCATGCAAGATCTGCTTTACCTGCACTTATTCTACTTGATCTGCATGATCTGCTTGATCTGCACCGTTTGAACTGTCTTTACCATTCGAACCCTTAGGAACATAGGGAGTATGAGATTGTGGTGTGTGTGGGAAAGGAAACACGCATGGTGAAAATGGCAGAATGTGTGTGTGTGCGCGATGCGATGCCTTGCTTGGACCGCGTGCACACCAAATCACGAGATAGATTGACAAGGTGTAAATCACCTATCCTAACATTCTTTCTTTGATCATGTTCTAAACAGACTATTAATCCTCAGTTTGTCATCCACATCAACTAACACACATACTTATATGTGGTGACTTATATCTCTATTTTGTTAGATTATTGGAATATGGACTTGAGATTTGGTAAAAGATCGTTTAAAAACAAATTATTGTAGTGGCGAGTGTTTGTATATGATGATAATAAGATCAGATACAATTTAATTAAAATGCAAAAAATGAATGTAACTACTAGCCTACAGGTTAAGTCATGTATTTGTGGGAAGTTAGGCAAATTTAAGAAAATCAGAGTCTTAGCCAAGAAAAATGCCTTGGTAAACAAAAGACTACATATGCACATATGTCCAGTCTTGAAATTTTATGGGCTGAAAGATTAAAAAGAATCATAAATAAAGAAATAAATAAGAAGATAATACGAAGTAATATATTTATTAATTAGTAAATATTCTCTCAGTTTCAAGTTAAGTTTCATTTTAATATTATTTTTGTTACAAAAAGAATGTCGTTTTTGAATTTCAGTTTAATATTAACTAGAAATGCATTAATTTTTAAAATAATTTTATTTATCTACAATACTATTGGTTGAATATATATTTTTAATAAAAAACTTAATGCATTTTTAATCATTTCTCCAATTTGTGTGAAAAAATGTCAAAGTGACATTCTTTATAAAATGGAGAGAATATATTTTTAAAGTAAGGGAGTTTCAAAAATATTCTCTTTTTAATTCTTATAACAAGTAGTACAGTTTTATTTAGTTGCTATTCTAATATTGAGTTAACTTACTAGAGTATTTTAAATCATTTGCCTCAATATTGATTATACATATATGACGAATAACTGAATGGCATTTTAACCTAGTGGAGAAATGTGGTTCTCTATGTACAAGAATGACCTTTGGAATCACGCAAGGAATATTTTGTTTTTGATTAGTGGGAGCTAAACAACCTAGAAAACCGTAAACCTAGATCGTTTGTTTAACTTATAGTGAAAAAAACTACAATAACAACTTTTTTTTTCAAATTACACTAGATGATTTACGTTTTATGAAGTCGTTTTACAGGCAAGTACATAAAAAAAGATTTGATATTTGTATTAAAATGTTCAAAATTTCTTTGTTTTTAACACACCATTTTCCAAACCTCCCAGTTAACTAGTTCTTCCCCAATAAAATGACTTTTAATGTTTGTGCGTTTTCTTTGCTGGTCAGGACTAGCAACCAATCAAAGCAGATATGGCATTTAGAATTGGGATAAAGACTCATTCACTAGGGATGACTTTTTAAAATATATTTTTCTTTTTGGGGTTTCACCTTTTAAATGTTTAGATAAGGTCAATCTTAAATCTTAAACATCCAATAAATATGATCTTTTTCCTCTATAAGAGATACAATAATCGTGAGTATAATCCTATGTATATAGACAACTTATTAAAGCTGTTCAAGAAAATAAAAGACATAATTATTTAAAATTGACCGTGGAAATGCACATCACACTACTAGCTAAAACCAATAAATCCTAGGAAAGAAACAAAATTATCTCTTTACCTTTTTATACTTGATAAGTTCTATATCACCTTATATACCAAGGAAATATATATATATATATACATATATACATATATATATATAATATACCTGATCTGTTGAGCAGAGAAACCAGGTAATGATGTATCACCAACCTTAATCTCTTTATACTTTCATGCAACACAAAAGAAGGATAATGAATGAATTACCGATCAGGTCTTTGTCAAAAAAGAAAACTCTAATTTTTGTACTATCCAATTATTTTTCATAGAAATAATTTTAAATACATGAAAAAATTATAGGTAATAAGTTACTAGTGGAGGCCATACGCAACTCTGAATATTTTTTAAGAAAATTAATTCACATGCATCTTCAGACGTACGTTCAACTAGAAAAGAATGCTGACCAAGTTTTGCCAAAAGAGAAATGCCGACCAAAAAACTGGAAAAGGATTATCAGCATCTCGCACTATACTAGTTGAGCACTTAAGGAACGGTTTTTCTTTCAAGTCTCAGCCATGAGATCCATGCCACGTACACAAAGAACTAACAAAACTGAGCTAACCTTAGATTTACAATTTACCTATAACGATTTCATCTACTGTTTTTTTTTTTCTAACATTTGGACGATTTCATCTACTGTTTTGCCAAATTCTTAGACGATTTGATGTTGTTACTAGAGTTACTACGAACTGCATATATGAATGTATATAGATTCGTGTAAGCGTGTTAATTTAGCTCATGCATTTTCGGGCCAGAGAAGACAATGTGTGTACTTATCATTTACTATTCGACAGGGAAATACGTGAATCTGTAAAAGTGGTGATAGAAGACCAGACCTTTTAAAAATTTAAATTAAATTATAAACAGCAGTACTAATCACAATATTCCTGGATACACGACAAGCACATTTCTTACCCTTTTAAAATCATGAAATCTTATTTTTCATTACTAAAAACATCTTCAATTTCATTTCATAATTTATTGCAAAATGAAATGGAAAATTGAGTGATGAAAAAAACAAAAATCTCATTACTCTGTTTATATAGTCATCATATTTATTTTCATTCTTCTATTTCTTATTATATTTTATAGTAAAATATGATGTGATGTTGGAGATACTATAAATAATATGGGAAATAGTAATATTTTACAGTAAAATATACGTATAGAACATTCAGCTAATCGCCCTAATATGTTAAGAACAAAACTAAAGTTATTGTGAAACCTTTACTTCCATGGTACACCATATAGAAAATAGTCCGTGTGAAAGATGACAATAACAACTAATTGAAAGGAAAAAAACAAACCCCCTTCACTCTAGAAAGTTATTCTCTGTTCTGAATTATTATTACTTTATTTTTCATTTTGAAAATACTGTTATATTTGATAGAAGATGGACAGATTAAAATACCCTATATTAGTAATCAAATTTTTCCATACTGTAACAACAAAGTAGATCTGGCTTTCTAAGAAACGGATGTAGTGTTTATTTAATAACTAGCTATTCGTTTCAATACATAGATGTCATGTGATATGCTTGCGAACATTTTAAATTAAAACTACTGTTAATAATCTTGATGAAGATGGCAACTAATTTTATGTATCTTACATAGAAACTAGATGGCTTACATTTTAGCCAAAAAAATTAGATGGATTACATGATTTACATGAAATTAAAACGAAAAAAAATAATAAAATAAAAACACATAAAACAATGTATGGTAAATAAAGAGAAGAGGCAAGCGTATGAAATTCTTATTTTCCAAATCGAGTTAGATGACAAAATTATAAATCTATTATTTTATAAAAAAAGAATATAAATGTGTTTTAAAAGACCATTTTTGTTGCCTCTTTGTCTTCGAGTGCACTCCCCCACTTTTGGATTTCCCACCGCCCATTTTTTTCTTTCCGTCACATGTCTCCATCTTTTAATAAAAATGGATTATTGTTAGCAACTATACTTCCAAATTTACATAAACTCTTTACTATATATGTTTTCTGAAAACACGTTTCAATATCTATATATTATTTTTTAACATTTATTCAGAAAATATCTATATATTTAGTTTAAAGTCATACATATAACATTTAAAGATCCTGATTATAAATATGCAGAAAATATCTAAAAAATAGTCAAATTCATAAATTAACGACCATTAACAACATAATTTTTATTCGATCTTAATGTTGTGGGAACATATATTCATAAATTATCATGATTTTAAAAATAAATTTAAGTTATTAAAAAAGATTTCGAGCATATGTAAGAATGACAAATTTTATTTAAACAAGGTAAGATTGGTCTTAGACCTTTGAAGCGATTAATGTTCTTATGCTTTATTAATATAATTACAGTGTGAAAAAAGAATAATAATCGTATAGAGTCGAAACAAAAATCGTCAAAACCAGTTAGTTTATTATTGTTAAAAAAAATAGTTTATTGTTGGAGTATAGATTGAAGGGGAATCACATTGTTTTTTTTTCTTTTGCAGAATGGGAATAACATTGTTGTGAGATGTAGTTGTAATATATAGCAGATGGTATCAAGTGTTAGAGAACAAGATATACACTCTATTTAATAATCCTACGTAGAATATTTGACATTGAGTTTACATGCTAAAACGGTTTGTTACCTAATACCATTTACATAGAAAGATAGTGTCTACATAACTAAAAGACAGAAAAAGATGAATCACATACATGAATAATCTCAATTACTTTCCAATAGTACTTTACAGGTTAGGGAATTAAAAAGTATATAACAAAGATTTAGGATAAAACTTGTCACATCTAGTGCAATTTTCTTTATTAACCAACAAAAGTACTTCATCACACAAAGCATTTAAATACAGCCGCCATATAATGAGAACATTATTGAGATTTGAGATATAGTTTAAATATGCATAGAGATCACGTTGATTTTTAGTTAAAGCCACTACCAAATCCAACCATGAAGTGGGTGACTTGTCCATGTCTGCTTGAAAACGATCGTTGATCCTTTTTCTCTTTCTGAGTGATGATGATCAGTAAGCAAATCTTGACAGCAAACATATATTAATACTTTTTGATAACTTTTAAACTCATTCTGGTTATGAAGTTGATGTTCTAAGCAGCACCACTATCTAAAGTCCAAATAAACCACAACACAAAACAGACCAATTAACCCATTCGAGATGTTCTCTGATGATCGCGGTTTGGAATTGGTTAACAAAATTATGATGTATTTCCGGTTTATGGTTTGCAAGTTAAAAACATTTTATTTGGTCTAGTTTGCTCTGGTTCAGCCATTGCTTCTCTATAGGTCAAACCGTCAGAACAGTCACATATAAGCTTGGCAACATTCATCTTAAGTTCACAGACACTTTCAATAGTAATGGATAACGATTTGTAAGATCAGTGAATTTGATTAATTGGAAGAATCAAAGTATTACTAATACATTTCTCGGAAGAATCAAAGTGCAGAGTCACAGGTCAAACCTCAAGTTCCATTTCCCCTTCATGTTGGCGTTAAGAGTCCAATTGTTTTCTCTGATCTGCATATAAGGAACCTGAAAGAAAGAGGCAACACCACAACACATTGTTTCAACAAATAACTACAAGAGTGAACCTTGGAAGAGCAAACAACATACTTAAGCTATACGAGAGAGAGATACCCTATTAAACAGTTCGTAGCCAACTTTGAACCGTACATCCTGATCTTCCTTAAAATCCATTATGTTCCAGGCAAATTCTGCAGCTCCTACAGGGTTCTTCTGCTAGCACAAAACGAGCACGTTTTGGTACATAATACTCGAGCAAGAACCATAACTTGAAAGAAAGTTCTTGAGACCAAAAATGAAAGAAAGACAAGTGAAAAACCTGATTGAAGTCTTGATCAAAATCACACCTCCCTTTGACGTTGAAGGTCACAAGGCTATCAGTTCTCAAAGGAAATTCTTGTTTCCCTCGGACATGACAACGAAGCTTATGGCGCTTATCATAATGAAATCCTACTCCTAACCCTGTTAAAGCCTAACAGAAGTTTGTGACACTATTGAGTATTATTAGCTCTACGGTGGAGCATGTTTAAGGAGATAGTGGGAACAAAAGAAAGTGAGATCAAACCTCCGGGAAAAGGTGTCTAATCATCGCAGAGAAGTAACTAGGGGATCCAGTGCCTGTATCTAGCTCTCCATGAAGCTATCACCAGACAAAAACCACCCTAGAAAAATAAGAAACAGAACTGTATGCAGAACAAGCCTCTGAATGTTCTATCTTCATAATAATAACCATAGAAAATGAAGTTAACCAGTCAGTCAGACATATCCTTATTCCTAACACAATCTCAAAGAAAAAAAAACTCAAAACCCCCATGCATAGGAAACCTAAACTTGGCTCCTACAGCAACAACTCAAGTTTTTAAAATATCCAAAAACATCTCATGTCAGAATCATTAGTCACAAGAATTGCTTTGCTTCCAACAAGATATATCTAAGACACGAAACTAGTCAAAACACGCGATACCAACCAACCAAAAACAAACAAAAAAAAGAAGAAGATGGGAGCTACGAAGAGTTTCTCACCTGCAAATGGGTTTTGGAGTTGAATGGGAGCGTCTCCTTCGCATGGATTCTCAAAGACTTCGAATACCTCAGAGAAGTCTCCATTTTCTCGAGAAAATCGCCCCCCCAAGTAAATCAAAAACCAAAACCTCACCTAGTTTCAAACCGTACTCTCCCTCTGCACCTAGCTTCAACCAATAACCCACAGCCACATGTCACAAATATTCTTTAGCGGATCGAACCTCATATTAAGGCTCAATAAATGGGCTTCTATCTTTAAAATTAGCCTTCTCCACAAAACTTCAACCAAAGATTCTAGTGTAGAGTTCGGCCCATACTGACTAGATGAGGCCCAATATATTGGTTTATATCCGTAAATTACACGTTTGTACGGGCAAACCCGACCCGGGTCCGTCTGGTTCTCTGAGTGAGTAAAGCCAGTCTCGAGACTCATCAGAATCATCTATTAGCGATGAAGAAATCGAGTATCTGAGAGGTTTGTAATTGTTATGTTTTAAAGGGTTTTTAACATCAAAACCTCTCAGCTAAGTTTGTTTTGGGTAAAAATCCTCAAACTAAGTATTTAATGAAATAACTTCTAAACTAAATTTATTAGTGAATTAAATCATAACCGGTCATAATTCTTTGTAATACCGATAAATTATTGGTTTAGGGGTTTTTACATTAACTAAACATAGTTGAGGGGTTTTATCATTAATTTTTTTTAAAATAAAATCCAAAATGTAATAACATTGTCTAATAATTAGTAACTTTAATTTTCAAAATAAATTAGCATTTTTTTTTTTTTTTTTTTTTTTTTTTTTTTTTTTTTAAAAAACTTCTGTAAATATATGAGTCTGATTTGTTTAAAAAAAATTGTATATGTATAAATTAAAAATTCGACAAAAAAATGTATAAATTAAAAATATAAAATCTCAAAAAATATAACAAAAATTGTCTAAAGCTTTAAAATAAGAACACAAAATCTAAAATATAGTAACATTGTCTAAGAATTTAGTAAGTTTAATTTTCAAAACTAACATTTTTAAAATTTCAGTAAATAAATGAGTTTGATTTGTTTTTAACATCAAAATTATATATGTATAAATTAAAAATGTAAAAACCCAAAAAATATTTAAAAAAATTATCTAAAGATTTATTATTACATTTTTATTAGATAAGATATAATTTTTATTATATTTTCTTGTCTTATAGATTTTTAATTTTAAGATAATATTTATTACAGGTAAAGCTTTAGACAATTTTTGTTATATTTTTGGGTTTTCACATTTTTAATTTATACCTATAAAAATTTTATTTGTGTTTGCTGACAAAAAAAACATATAAAATATTTATTTTAAACAGATCATACTCATATATTTACAGAAGTTTTTAGAAATGCTAATTTTGAAAATTTAAGTTACTAACTTTTAGACAATGTTATTATAGTTTAGATTTTTTGTTTTTTAAAAAAAAAATTAATGCTAAAACCCTTCAACTATATTTAGTTAATGTAGAAACCCCTAAACTAATGATTTACCGGTAGTAAATGTAATTATGATCGGCTGGGGTTTAATTCACTAAATAAAATTAGTTTGAATGTTATTTCATTAAATACTTAGTTTGAGGGTTTTTACCCAAAACAAACTTAGTTGGGGGGGGGTTTAATGTTAAAAATCATGTTTTAAACTATGGTAATAGTTTAAACATTCCTTAAGTGCTATAGTATCATATCTTATTAGTTCTATTGATATCAAAATAATATCTAAAATCAAGCTTTAATTTTTTTTTTTATGTTATGCAAAGTTAATTATTCTTCTGAAATTTTGTTTCTGTTGATTCTATAATCTACTTGTTTCTTTTTCCAAATCATCCTTTTAATGTGTAAATCTATTAATTTAATTTTAAAATCAATGGGTTGTATATATGCTAATATGCATTGATGTGAAAACATAATTTTAAATCCATGAATCAACTAAGGTTGGTATTTTTTTATTGGAGGATTAAAAGAGAAAGTATTCTAGAAAAAAAACAGAAAATTCCATTTCAAAAACAAAATTAAACTGCTCAATTTAGTTCCAACTGAAAAAAAAAAGAATGTTGAATAAAAACAGAAGGAAGAAAATAATAAGAAGGACGCGCAGTTCCAAAATTAGGTCTCACGGATCCTTTATTTTCTCTTCCGTTGCCTTCAAAATATGTCAGTTTTAACTTCTCATCACTTTTATAAAAGTTCACAAGTATATAAAAATCTGTTCATCATTAAACTTTTATATTTTTTCCAATCAAGATTTTTTCTTCCTTCTTTAGGAATCACTAATCGATCAAATCTTTCCGTTTGTGCTTCGTAATTTCCTTTTTTCCTGGAATTAAATAGATAAAAAAAAAAGTTAAAAGGAGCTGGTTACAATGTTGGACTTGATCTCAAACAAGCTCTTTCTCTGAATCCATTTCTTCGGCTCTTGTTTTTTCATTACCTAAATTTTATAAGCAAGATGAGGTGTTTCTCTTGTCTCGACACACGAACCCATGACATGAGAATCAACATTGATACCGTTCCTTATCTAACCGATGATTCCTCAGGTTTTGAAAATTTCACCATCTCTCTTTTTGTTTATTTAAAAATGAAATCTCTATATAAACTTTTTTGGTTTCCCTCTTTTTAGACAAATTTTAATGTTTTATCATGTTTGTTTGCAGTTGACACAAGCGGCGATTCAATAGGAGCGAGGTCCAAATCTGGCATTTTAGGTTAGGCATTTTCAAATGATTATTTATTTTTGAGAATGTTTATGAAGAAAAATAAAATAAAATGTTTTGACTTTTGGTGTTTTGGGCAGCTGATGGGAAAGTGAATAGCCCTAAACCCGGCGGTGGCGCACGAAGTTTCACGTTCAAGGAGTTAGCCGCCGCAACCAAGAACTTCCAGGAGGTGAACATGATCGGTAGAGGAGGGTTCGGTAGTGTCTTCAAGGGACGTTTATATTCAGGACAGGTGAGTGATCAAGCTCTCAATCTATAGTTCTAAAACTTCTGAAACGTTGTCAGAAATTTTATGGGAACTGAATTAAACGTTACAGGAGGTGGCTATCAAGCAACTAAACCCAGATGGGCATCAAGGAAACCAAGAGTTCATGGTCGAGGTTCACATGCTTAGTGTCTTAAATCATCCAAACCTAGTAACTTTAATTGGTTCCTGTACTTCTGGTGCTCAAAGACTTCTTGTTTATGAATACATGCCAATGGGTAGCTTAGAAGATCATCTTTTTGGTTAGTCAGTGTGTTACAAAATATATACATTTTCAACGTGTTTAATTTCTTACTGCTTTAACCTAACTTCTTGTAATTCTTGTTGTTGCTAACCTCAGATCTTGAGCCTGATCAGAAACCTCTAAGCTGGAACACTCGAATGAAAATAGCGGTTGGTGCAGCTCGTGGCATCGAGTATCTTCATTGTAAAATAAGCCCATCCGTGATATACCGTGACTTGAAATCTTCAAACATTTTGTTAGACAGAGACTTTAGCCCTAAACTCTCTGACTTTGGACTTGCTAAATTCGGTCCTGTCGGCAACCGGACGCATGTGTCGACTCGGGTCATGGGTACTTACGGATACTGTGCTCCAGAGTACGCAATGAGCGGGAAGTTAACCATTAAGTCAGATATCTATTGCTTTGGTGTTGTGTTGCTTGAGCTGGTTACTGGTAGGGAGGCTATTGATTTGAGTAAACCAAATGGAGAACAATATCTTGTTTCTTGGGTAAGTAAACCAAATATTTTAAAACCGGATCTAACTGGAACTCAGTTATCATGTTTAACTGTGTGTTTACTCTTGGTGTTTATGCAGGCTCGACGGTATCTCAACGACCCTAAGAAATTTGTACATCTAGTGGACCCGTTGCTGCGTGGAAAGTACCCAAAGAAGTGTCTTAACTACGTGATTGCCATTACAGAGATGTGTCTGAAGGAAGATGCTAATCAACGACCGACAATAGGAGATGTTGTGGTGGCATTTGAGTATGTAGCTTCTCAGAGCAAATCTTATGAAGCTAGAAGAGTGGCTCGCAAGTCTACGGACTCTGACCGGTTAAGAGGGGAACCAAAATAGGGTTTATAAGTTTAAATCAAAAATGAAACCTCTGGTACAAGCAGAAGACCGCATAAAATATTTATCTTTTGTTTTCTTGTTTTATTCCCCGGAGGGTTTCGTTTAGTCAGTTTAATAATGGGATTTTCGCACCTTATATGATACTTAATCATTAAAATAGCAACATATTTTTGTATAATAAAAATGTTTTTATAAAGTTATAGTGATTATAGCTGAAGTTATAGTTCAGTAGGATAAATGTAATTAAGATACATGTAAATTATGTTTAAAAGATGTGTACACATATATAGTTTAGTGATTATATGCCTCACAATTGGATATATAACATGTTGGTTATGAAGTTTGATTATATTTTCCATATTTCATTTTTCTAGTATAGTTTTGTCTATCTATTTATTTTTGAACATGGTATATATCCAATGTGAGGCATTGATATCAAACTAACTGTAAGAATGTGCATACATTTTACCAAAAAAAATGTGCATACATGCTACAAATAACGTAGTCAACTTCTGAAATTATTTGAGTTTTTTTCTTCTCACAAGAAAATGAATTGAATGCAATTAATGTAAGTAGGTGACGAACGGACTTACGCGGACGTTTTAATATTTTATATTTTGAACACGCTGCTTAACCCGATCTACACATCATTTCCCCTGGAGTAGATCATACAATCTGCATATTTACAATTTATAATACAAGAAGAATAACTAACACTAGGATATGATCCGCGCCTTGCGCGGGGTGATCATACTCGAAAAGAAAATTAGAAAACATTATTTAATATATACAAACTTCAAAAAGTTAAAACTTTACGGTTCCAGTTTTACGACTTTGGTTCATTGTTTAAACTATGTATTTCATTACTATGTTGTGTAATTAGAGTTGGGTTGTAGGTAAAACACGCCTCACGGGTTTAAAAAAATATCTTGGTCAAAAAATCTGATCCGCACAACCCGCAAGCAAGTAATTTTGTATCTGCACCCGCCCCGCTTTATTTTCCGGGTTTATACTTTTTAATAATTATTTAATTTACTTATTTTACGTAATATTAAAATTATTTTTTATTAAATTCCTGTATTTTTTTTAAAAAAAAATATTTACTTACTTTTTCTACCCAAAAAATCATCTTTAAAAAAACAATATATATATATATATATATATATATATATATATATATATATATATATATATATATATATATATATATATATATATATATATATATATATATATATATATATATATATGCGTGTCGGCGGATATCCGCGATCTAAAATAGAAAGTAACAATACTAAATATATATTATATAGATTATATTTTGTTCTTTATTTATTAAAAATCCTTAAACTGAAACTATAAATAATGTTGTATAGCATTACATGAAATATAATTTGTTCTATAAAGGACGATTTAACTTGAAATTGTTTCAATTAAAAACATGAATTTCATATTTAAACTATTTTTTATATAAGTAAATTATAACTTCATAATGGACTTTGATCAAGTTCAATATTAAGTAGTTAAAAAAAGTCTAAATAAATTGTAAGAACATTAGGAATGAGCTACTTTTAAGGTAAAATTTAATTAGAAAATAATTGCATTCAATTCTCAAATAAGAGTCAAAGATTTGAATTGTACATCACAAATTAGACAATAAATTAAATGGTTTTATAAGGTCAAGATGTATTTATAATTATGGAAACTTAAATTTGCATAGCGCTAATTTTGGTACAGTTTTGTTGTATATTACAAAACTTAAATTTACAGAGTACTATCCATATCATTTTCATTGCACTATAATTTTAACCATTTTTCATAACACTGTCTTATTAAAGTATAAGATATGTACAGATAAGTAGGTAAATGTAAAAAAAAACTATTCAGGTAAATAATTAAATATGACATATATGTGTATTCTTTTTTGGGCAACTCACATATATATATATATATATATATATATATATATATATATATATATGCAGAATTTGTCCGTTTAAATTTAGTTCTTATAAAACATCAGAAACATATCATGTAACTTGATGGTATAGTGACACATCATAGGAAACATGTCCTTCTGATTTCCACGTTGAGCATTGTTTAATTGTTTTTTTCTCAAATTTTTTTAGCAATTTTATATTTATTATAGATCAGTTTTTCATAATTTTTGAAATTCATAAATAGCCATAGTCGCATACAATTTATTATAATACGAATTAGTAGGGTAAGTAATGGTTAAGAATAATGGGTATTTACTTCTATAAATTGCATGTTGCCATAATACATATATTAAATTTTTCAAATCAGTCTTTCTAAATTACGGACTTATTGACGAAATTATAATATCAATCAACGCGAAATCACTAATAAATTTGCTATGCTTCCCATATTCTCATAATAAATTTGGTTCCTAATTTTATTATATGTGGTTTTAATATTCGAAATGTTGAAAAAAAAGTATATGTTAAACTTAGGTTCATGTTAATATTAATTTACTATGTTTTTTAAATATTGCATAGTGCAAGTAAGCAGACATTTAAAAAATGTATAAGTTATGTACACATATATGCTATCTTTTGGTATGTTTTGAAGACTATAAATATAATTATTGAAAAAAAGAATATAATACGTAAGCACACATATTTTGAAAGAAAGAATATCATTATTGACTAACACAATATTGTGGTTTATATTCATTTACTAACATATTGCAAGTAAGCAGTGCTAAAGTATAAATGGCATGTTGCCATAATAGAGGGAGTACATTTTCCAAATCATCCTCTCTAAATTTCGGAGTGATTGACTTCATGAATAAAAACGGTCAACACGAAATCACTAACAAATTGTTCCCATTTATATATGCTTCCCATATATAAAACATCCAAATTGCATATGACATTTTCCACTCTTTAAATACACGTTAGAGAAATCAGGTGATTAGTGAGTCAAGAGGGTGTTTATATAACGCCTTGAACCTAACGTGTACTAATTTATTTTTTAAGATGAACCTAACTCTATCGTTTACTTTTTAAGATTTATGAGTAATATCAAAAAGTATTTATAAGAGGACTTAGGGTACAAATGTATTAAGAAAAGTTTGGTAAACAAATGTATAAGTAATGTATACATATATGCTATCTTTTGTTATATATGTATTGAAAACTACACATATAATTGTTGAAAAGAAAGAATATAATACATGCTAGAGAAGATAAAAACATGCACGTAAAGATATATACAAGATATGGGTGTATATAATATCAGTGGGCGTATGAACCAAACCGGTCTTTTGCGAAGGTCACATGTTGTCTAACGTTTAATAATTTTTTGTAACAATGTAAGAAAAATCATGTAACAATAATTATAGGACCAATGGCATTTGGATGTAATAATCCTAGTAAATTAAGGATAATTAACTAAGATGGCTGAGGAAGAATGTGGAGGTGACACATAGTCATAATGGCAACATTGTGATTAATTTACACTTTCAAGGTTGTTTTTTCAAATTGTTCCCTTTTTAATAATAAGGGGATCTGCCCACATTTCCATGATAATCTTAAATAAAAAATAATTAAAAGCAAATCTAAACCATCTCATACATCGGTCTTGGTGTCTTATTACTATCTTATGCTTATTTTTAAAAGCTTTATTTGGACCGTCAGCGACCGCGTTTGTGAAAGAAAACCATAGAACTGGGAAATATAACGTTAGAATATGCATTCTTCACTAACCATTAATTACCTTTTTTTTTTGAACAAACACTAACCATTAATTACATTTATCAAATATCATGCTCATCGTTTCAACTAGGTCTGGGTATCCGGGTCCTCGGTTCGGATTCGGGCCGGGTTCTACCGGGTCTAGATCCTTCGCGTCTTGGATGTTTAGATCCATACATATACTTATAATTTTTTGGATCAGTTCTAGGTCGGATCTTGTCGGGTCCGGATCAATTCGGGTTTATAATTTTAAAACCTGTAAAATATCCATAACTTTTCGGGTCTATATCGGATCCGGATCGGGTTCAGGTATTTAAGCTCTAAAAAATACATATCATACTCTAACTCACTCAAATACATATGTATCTATATATTTACAAAATAACTTTAATTAAACTATTAATAATTAAAATAAAACATTTTAAAACTCCAAATTTTCTATTTTACAACTTCATATTACACAAAAATGTTATAAAATAATAATAAATTTTGTTAACAAAATATATTTCAACTGAAAAGAAATTATATATATATATAACAGAACACACAAAAATCATAGTTTTGAATATACGTGTTTTTAAGTCGGGTACAAATCGGATCTTATCGGGTCGGGTCTATCAAGTCAGTTTTTTGGGATCCGAGTCTATTCGAGTCGGTTCTCTTCGGGTTGGTGTCTATTCAGGTATAAGAAATTTAGACCCAAAAAGTACTTGTAAATTTTCGGATCGGATTCGAGTCGGATATTTTTAGATCGGTTTCGGGTCGGATTTTCGGATCGAGGTTAAAATGCCCAGACCTAGTTTCAACATATTAGCGTTGGTAACAAACATCCGGAGGTATATGGTTCTGACTCAGCGTTGGTAACAAACATCCGGAGGTATATGGTTCTGACTCTCGTTTTCATGTGTTTCAAGTTTCAACACTGTTACATGTATACTCGGACCCGCCACTAATAAACATTTTTCTTCTGGTTCAACCTTTTCCTATTGATATTTTCTAAGGTTTTTCCTAAGAGCCATGATACCTACACTGATTATATGACAAATTAGCACCAAAGTGTCTTTTAGATTTATTGCATACTATTTCAGTGGAAAATCACATAAAAACATTTAAAATGACATCCATTGATACTTTAAATCTTGAAGTTATCTTATTACTATATTAAACATTCAATTTGGTTAAAAATATTTAACATAGCTTCCTTGTTCATTAATTTAACATGACAAATTAGCACCAAAGTGTCTTTTAGATTTATTGCATACTATTTCAGTGGAAAAATCACATAAAAACATTTAAAATGACATCCATTGATACTTTAAATTTTGAAGTTATTTTATTACTATATTAAACATTCAATTTGGTTTTTGCATCATAATAAATATTTAACATGGCTTCCTTGTTCATTAGGTCGAAAATATAACATATTAATTCTTCGATTTTTCCACATTAAAAAACAATGCTTTTTGTTTTTAAACAGATTCTTTTTTCAAAAAAAAAAATCTCGAATTTGTTTGCTTTTTATGACCACTCAATGTCTGATTATTATTTGCTTTTTACTCTACTTGTTATTACGTCATTAAAGTGACGTGTATGATTGGCCGGAGTCAAAGATAATGTACTTTGGTAATAAAAAGTACGAAGTACAAAGTGTAAACTAATTTATGATATTTAACGGAATATTCATTGTTAAATAAGTTAACATGTGATATCAATACTATTAAAACTGAAGGGTCTTTTTCGAAGAACCCTTGGAGTTTTGAAGTATTTACCTTCAAATGCCACTGTATTATTTTTATGCTATATTTTTAATTAAAATCAGTATTTTGTATTTTTTTATTGAAACAGAAACACCTACGTGACAGCTATGTAATTCTTTTTATTTTCGTAATACATTAAAAACAATCGAATATACCCTAAATCCCTAATAATACTAAACTACATCTTACCCAAGATCCCTAATAATACTAAACGACATCTATTTAGTTTGATTTTGTACAACTTTTGTCGAAGATTATATACAGTTGAAGCTTGATATAAATGCTTTGTGACTTCCAATTCCTACGATTGGCAACAATATGCTTGATGATTTTTCTATTCTATCATCCTCTGATATTCCCCGAACAACATACTGTATGTGAATTTTATTTCTTTGATGAGATTCTTTTGTGTTCATCTGCTAAGCAGTATGTGTTGTTGATTTTAGTTTTTGTTTGGGTTTCAATTTGATGAGTTTAGTAAGAAGCTGTACAGATGGTGAAGACGGCGGAAGGAACAACCACACTCGCTTTTTTCTTCTAAGGTGTCATGGTCGCTGCTGATTTTTGGGCTAGGAGAGGAGGCGAATCAATCGAGATGAAGGAGAAGATTGATGTCATCAAGAAGCCAATGACTAGGTATATACTTCTTTTCCCGAATTGAGTTTTATTTTGGAAACCCTAACACTTGATTTTGCTAAGATCCCGATTTCTTTCATTGTATGGTTTTGTTCTTGCTTCCAGTTTCTGGGTTTCTTCTTGCGTATTGGGTTCGTTCGTATCATACTTATTCCGATGTAGTTTCAATTACTCTGTTTTATCCTCAGTGAACTGTTATCTTCACCCATCTTTAAAGAGCTCAAACTTTAAGCTTTTATGTTTATTCAGTGTCTTTATAGACAATAGTTTCGTTGTCTTCCCAAATTGATATGCTGATGGATAACTTATTTGTCTCAGATATTTAATGAATCTAATCATTAACCCTGTTGTTTGTATTTGTGGATTTGGCTCAATTTAATCGTATTTGAGTCTTGATAACCTGAAAAGGCTGCCATCACATTGGTGCTTCTGCCTGTTTATTTGACCCTGGGGAAAAGACTTTTGTGGAGGGTCCTGTCGCACCATTTATTCTCCATAATTCTCTTTCCTGCTTCTGTATTTCCAGCTTAGAAATATAAGTGTTCTTGCTTTGAAACTTGGACTTTATTGTATGTACTGAAGCTTTTTGATTAGTTTAAAGTTTCTCAACAAAGCTGTGATTATACAATGTCCACACTCATTTTCCCCAATATTCTTTTTATGAATTGGTCCTTTTGTTTTCTTCTCTGGTGGCTGTGTCAGCAAGTGGCTAATTCATCGCTTATACATTGTGGGAGACAGAATGGGACAAAGCAGAGCCAACGTAATCGTTTTGACCACTTCCGAAAAGCTTCTCTGTTTTTCCATCTTCTACAATGCTAATGTTGTATTTGTTCTTGCAATGTTGAGATGATTCAATATTATTTTATGTATTGCCATCTTCGAGACTCACTCCTAATATTGTTACATTGTTTTGGTAGCTGAATATCTCGATCAAATATCAAGTAGCTTTATATGTGCTACTAACAGCTGCATTAATTTCAGACTTGGAGATTTGGTAGAGGCATAATTGAAGTATATTTACGAGTATGGGTTGTGGGTTGTTGTTTTAGAATGGAACATATACTGTATGTATTCTAGCTGCTCAGAATAATATAGTTCTGGAGTGGTTTATGTATAGGGAAGCTCAGTATGTAAGTTATTGGAGTTCTTGCGTTAAGATCTGCTCTAGGTCATGGTCTTTTGCCCTTTATTTATCAAACTATGAAGTTGGTCTTTTTGAGTGCTCATATATGGTTCTGGATGGGTTTATAAAGCTTTCAGTTCCATTCATTCTGTCAAGTTAAATACACTCTAAGAAGGTGCTTAAACCAAAACAATCACAGAAAAGAAGAAGTTCATTGAGATGGGAAATGAGTCGGTTGTTCTTTGGTTTGTACTTTTAAAATTTTCAAGTAATATTGGTAACTGGTGGTTGCAGAGTACTATGATATCTATCTGATTCTATCGCTCAATCCGATTTTTTTTTTGGTTAAAAAATCCGATCTAATCTTATTGTTCATTGTATTCAAGTAGTTATTTTTTCGTTGGAGTCAAGTGGCGTTTTCAATAATGAAATTATTCAATTTGAGTCTGTTATAATCTCAGTTGGTTTTGAGATTAAAAAAAAACTAAAACCACTCTACACATAAATATTATTATTAATTTTTATACTAAGATAAACATTAATTTTCATAGTCATATTCAGCCAGCCCATATATTAATGCCAAGAGATTTTATCGTACTAAGCAATATTTAACTGTTTATTAAAAACAATCAGTTTTTAGAAATATTAACACAATAATGAAAACTTAGTAAGACTTTGCCTTTTATCATATTAGTTAACCATGACATTTTTAATATTTTATTTGCAAAATCTATGATTAAAATTAAGTGTAAATCAGTTATGTATCAAGTACAATGGGAGTATATAAATGGATATTTGCAATGATTTTAATTGTTTTGAAAATTAAGTTTAAATCAACTATTTATCAAAATATATGATAAATTATACAAACAGATTTAAGTCTTCCATATAAACTAAGAACTGAAAACCAGACTGAAACAACATTAAGAAAATCAAATCAAAAACCAAATCAATGTTCACAAATATCTTAACAGTTTCAATATGCTGGAAAAGAAAAATTAAAACCAAACCAAAAATCGGATGGATGCTCAAATATCTAAAAAACATTTTATATAACTTAACATAATAACTATATTTAGTTTAATATTATCAAATATTCTACAAATACTATTTATTACCGAAAACCTAAAAATTGATACTTTTATCTGAGATATTTAAAATTGTTGTAATTCCCCTATATAACTGAATTTCCCAAAAAAAAAATTATTCGAGATATTTAAGTTTATCCAAATTATTTGGTATTGTATCCAACAAAATCTCAAATGTAACTTTTACTCGAATTATTCAAAACTATCCAAAAATGGTAACGGAAAATATAATTGAACTCAAATTTTAGCAGGTTCTTAATGTTGTTAACCAAACCAAAAAACAAAATAACAAACCAAATCTAAATCCAAGTTCATAAATAACTAAATGATTTTTAAATTTTTGAACCGAATAAATGATATCACAATGGAATTGGCATAAATAAAAAATATAAAAAAATAACCAAAATGAACCAAAAATCAAACACCAATAGCTAAAAATATTAGTGAATTGACACGTTTATATTATTATCAGAGCTTTGCAAAACTTATTCAGCTCAGTGATTGGCCCATATTAATCATTTTATTCAACATTATGTAGCTATAATACTGTTGCATATTTTAATACTCCTTATAGTTAAAAACTTATAAGAAACATCAGATGTAAACATTGTAAAGTGTTGATATTCATTATAACTTAGAATCATTAGATATGAAAATTATTATTATAATATTGATATAAATTTTATCATTATATTGTAAATAAATACTTATACATTTTGCTTGATAATATAAATTGTAATGATATTGATATAGAAAATTGTCTCAGTTATATTACTAGAAATATTATTACTGATCGAAATAATCTTACATATCTCAATATTATTTTACTATAAAGTATAAATGAAGTATACAGTAAAAATAATTTTGAAAATCGAGAAATAAATCCCGTCCTTGCAAAGGACGGATCAAAATCTAGTTTATATTTATAATATCCCAGAGAATTATATGGTATTCGGATCTGCGCCCTTATTCCACATACCCATAATTTTAATATTTTATCCAGATCTAAGGTTTTCAGATATCCGAACCAGGAGTTCTCAGATATCTAAAGTTCAGATATTATTCTACATTTTGTAATATATGGTTGATATTTGAATCTTGATTTGGATACTTAAAATAAATAAATAATAATCATAAAATATTTTAAATATCAATAATTTTTTAAAAAATATATATATAATGTTTTTAGTTATTGATATGTATACTATTATAAAAATGTAAATATAATGAATATAATTAGTGTTTACATAATTACTATTTCTGAAATAATTATCAATAAAAATTACAGATTTGGATATCCGGATTTAAAAAATCAAGATATTCAGATTCGGTTTGATTTTTACGAATTCAAAATTTTACTATTCACACAATTCAACTTTTAAATATCCTATTTTCGAAACGGATTCGGATCGAATTTTTCATCGAAGGATCTTGGATAATACTCCTTATGTTTCAAACTGTTGATAATTTTCGTTAAAAGTACTAATATTTAAAAAATATTATGTGTTAAAAATACTATTTAATGTATAACTTCCACTAAATATAAAATAACCAATATAACTTAATTGATCACATTATTCAATGAATAAAATTTTCATTGAAATGTTCAAACTACTTTTATTGTGGAACAATTTTTTTATTGATAAACTGTTTCCAATATAAAACGGAGGAAGCAAGTCTCAAGCCTACTGGCAATAATGTTTATGGTTTTTTTTGTCTTTGGCCTAGTAAACATGAAAACTTATACTTCCTCTGTTTTTAATAACTGTCATTTTAGTTTTTTTTGTTTCATAAAGAGTGTCATTTTACAATTCCAATGTATTTTTTACTTACTTTTAAATTACATTGATTTTATAAATAAATATTTTTATCTGAAAATACTATTGGTCAATGAAGCGTAATTAATAACAACTTACATATATTTTAACGATTTTCTTAATCTGTGTGAAAAATGTCAGAGTAATACTACCTCCGTTCCTGAAAGTAAGATTTTCTAGAGTTTTCACGTTTATTAAGAACACAATAAATATCTATTTTTTAATTTACTATTTATTTTTCTATGCATTTTCCAATAAGTGTCTACCAATGAAATTTAATCAATTCAAACATCCACATTTAGTGTTTCTTAAAAGTATACAAAAGTACCTTAAAAATATAGAAAATTCATCTTTGTGAAACAAGAATAAAATCTAGAAAATCTTACTTTCGGGAACGGAGGTAGTACTTATTTAGAAACAGATGGAATTGAGTAAATTAATTGCAAAACAGAAATTCATGGTCATTTAGTGCCAGACCTTAATTAAAGTACGTAATTTATACATTTATATTCTATTTCATTATAAGTGTCACTTTAAATTCATGCACACGAATTAAGAAATCATTTAATTTTGTATATTTCCTATATAAAAACATCATTACTCATAAATTTCTACCAATAGAAAAATAAAATAAAGAATAAAAATAATAAATTCTACATTGAACAGCAAAAATGACATTTATTTTGCAACGAAAAAATTTCTTTACAACGACACTTAATATAAATCGAAGGAATATCTTTTAGACTTTATCCAATTACTTTAGTAGAGTACAACCAAACTTAGTACACTAAACAACTCACTCCATATTTTACATTAAAATAAAGCGAAAAATTGAATAATAAACAAAAAGAAATAAGAATTTACTCTATTTAGAAAACATTATTTTTATTTTTTTATTATTGTGTTTCTCATTTTATTTTATTTTTGTTATTATTCTGTTGCAGCCTGCAATTGTTTCCGGATCTGCGACCCAGCCTTGGACTTGTAATTTATATTTACAAATTGACGAATATTAATCTCTATCTTTTCGGAATCAACAAATATGAATATTGACTAACTATGTTGAAAATATTGGTAATTAAAAAAATAACAACAATCAGCCAAGAAACCGATGGGGGTGGGCTTATATAACCACGACGAAATCAAATAAATCCACAACCTTTTATCAAACTAATAATATATACACATATATTTCCACAAAGAGCCTTTCCTCTCTATTTCTCACCTCCTTCCTCCCTCTCAGCTAAAATCCCCAGAAAAAAGAAGGAAGAGAGGGGACACTTGGAGAAAGGATTCTCTCTAAGCTTATGATCCTAAAGCTTGAAGCCAAGATAACCCAAGAAAGAGCAAAGTCAAATCTTGTGCTGTGTCTTGATGGGGAACTGTTGTCCTGGCGGATCTTCTAGTGTTAGACACGAACAGAGCCCTGTCTCCACCGAGCCCTTCTCAGGTTCCTACACACATCTCTCGGTCTTTTCTTCTTTTAAACCGAACTGATGTAGTTAAGTTTCAATCTAATAAGATCTTGTGTTTGATCTTACAGCGGTGAAAAATATTCAAGATCCAGTAAAGAAAAAGCTTCCGCCGCCGTTGGTCGCCATGCCGCCGGCTAGGGGTTTGAAACCAAAGTTTCCGCCGGGACGGACAATGAGACCCGTCGATACCCCGCCGCGTGAAAAGCATCAGAAGAAGACAAGAACCGTAGATAGTCCACCGATAAAGCCGGTGGAGAAACTAGGTGTTGGAAGAAAGGCAGTGCCGCCGAGCGGGAAAATAGAGACGCCAAGTCTAAAGATGTTTTCACTAGTGGATCTTAAGACGGCGACGAAGAATTTCCGACCGGAGTCGATGATCGGAGAAGGTGGATTTGGACAGGTGTTCAAAGGATGGTTGGAAGAGAAGACGTTAGCTCCGTCGAGGGCCGGCGTCGGAATACCAGTAGCGGTAAAGAAATCAAACCCTGATAGTGCTCAAGGCTTACATGAATGGCAGGCAAGTACATATTTTCTTTCCTTTTTCATTTATTTTTATTCAATTTGCATTGATATCGTTATAAGTTTCTAATTTAGGAAATGTAGATTAAAAACGGCTTTTTTACGTATGTATAGGCGCAAATTATGGGGGAAAAACTTTCAGATTAGGATTTATGACATAAATAACAAAAAAGTAATATGGTCATATCATTTTTTATGACTGTTATACTTCTACTTACGAATATGTATTAAGCACATATATAGCAGTGTTATTTCTCGATATAATGCAATAACATCATTAGTTAACTAACAGCTAACCACATTTCGTTCACTAATAAAACAAAACACATAATACAACAAAAGTACAAAACATATAACAGAAAATAATAAATTTATTATAATTAAAAATACAGCTTAATTTGATGTAAAAATCCTCAACAGCGCAAAATATTAACAACGGAAATATTTTCTTAAAAAAAAGAGAGATTTTATTTTAATAAAACTGGTTGGTCAAACAAATCATATGCTATTAATTTTTCATTAATTTAGGGTGTTTATCTTACAGAATTCATCAATTTATCAAAAAAAAAAAAGGGTTAATTGTGGAAAAACAAAACAAATTTAGACGTATCCGGTATAAAAGTTTGAGCGAGTTGTCACAATTTAAAAATGATTTATTTGATAATAACAAAACTATTGATGTATTTTCAAAACATAAAATATAAAAAGTGCATAAAAGAAATAATAGTTTAATCATTTAAAAGAAGAAGTCAATATAACATCAAGCCAAAAAGTAGAGGAAGAAGAAGTCAAGGAATCCTCATGTAACTGCATAAGTCAATCACGAAAAATACGTATATCATGGTCAATGAGACGTATAATTAATGGTGTAGTTGGATGTCTTCCTCTTGTATCGATGCGTGGAAATTGTTTTCTTCTCTTATGTGTAGTGCCTCCAGCTGGAAATTCCGTTGTAAAATTTGTGAAAGAACATTCACGACCACAAATATTATATGAAGAAGTATATAAATTTATTAAATATGGAAACAATAAACAAAAAGAAGTAAATCTTGACCTGATTTTCGACAAGCAATGAGGATGAGTAATATACTATGAAGATGTACGAGCTTGACCATTGACCTTTCAAATGTGTAAAATATGGAACAAATATTTCATCAGTTTTCTAATAACTATCTATATATACACACACATATATATATATGTAGACTATGACTATTTGTTTTTGAATGCAGTCACATGGGATGTAATTGTTAATGTGTGGATGTACTGTAAAATTGCAGTGTGAAGTGAGATTCTTAGGGAAGTTTCATCATCCAAATCTGGTCAAGCTCTTGGGTTATTGCTGGGAAGAGAACCAGTTCCTCTTAGTCTACGAGTATTTGCCTAAAGGAAGCCTTGAAAACCACCTCTTCTCAAGTACAGTTTTACTCAACTATTAATCACCTTATCTCACACATCATCTTCTCTCTTTTTTTTTCTTTATATTTAAGGTGTGAATGTAATGCTAATGCAGAAGGAGAGGCGTTAACATGGGATACACGTTTGAAAATTGCCATTGAAGCAGCTCAAGGACTTACTTTCTTACATAACTCCGAAAAGAGTGTCATTTACAGAGACTTCAAGGCTTCAAACATTCTTCTTGATTCTGTACGTTGTCGTTTCTTGTCATCTCTATGATCTCCCACGTTTTCTGCACGCATGTCTTTTAGTTAACAGTTGTTGCCGTTTCTTACAGAACTTCCACGCCAAGCTTTCTGACTTCGGTCTAGCCAAAAATGGTCCGATTAATGGATTCTCCCACGTGACCACACGTGTCATGGGCACACAAGGGTACGCAGCTCCCGAATACATGGCCACAGGTAAATAAAAAACGTTCAATTTTGTCTGAAATACACATGTTACAACTCTTCTTCTCAATCTTGTATAACAATGTTTTCTTTAATGTTGTTATAGGTCATTTATACGTGAGGAGTGATGTTTACGGGTTTGGAGTCGTCCTCCTGGAGCTATTAACTGGTCTAAGAGCATTAGACCCAACCCGACCATCTGCGCAACAGAACCTTGTCGAATGGGCTAAACCGGTTCTGACCCAGAAAAAGAAAATCCAGAAAATGATGGACCCACGGCTCGAGCACAAGTATCCAATTATGGCAGTGACCAGAACCGCTGCACTAATTCTACGGTGTCTCGAAGCTGACCCCAAGAACCGACCGCCCATGGACGATGTACTTAGAGAGTTAGAAATCGTGAGGACTATCAGAGAGGAACGAAAAGAAGAGAGGCGTAAACGTAACGGTGGTGGTTTAGATCATAATAACCGTGTTAATGGTTATGGTTCACCGCACGTCCGTAGAACCGGTCGAACCGAATAGTCTAGTCATATCACATTCATACGTAAACCCCTTTATTATTTTTTTTAAAATAAAACGTATTCCTTTTTGTAGTTTTTGTTTTTACATTATGGGAATTAGTTAAATATACTATACATCATCCTGAACCGGATCTTCTCCTCCCCATAGCTTACCTTTTATCCTTAGAAAACACCAGTCAATCCGTCATAAATCAAGATGCTCTGAATCTTGTGGGGGTGATAGTGATAACTCTCGTTGTTTTAAGCGTTTCCAAGATTTCAATCCAGCTAGTTTAGTTACCTTCTCGTGCATGTGCATGATGATTTGTATGTTTAGTGGAGTTAATTAATGAATGCATCAGCTAGAGACATCAGATGAAAAGCAAGGACCATTTGTTAAATAAACAGCGACTATATGATAATGATAAAAAGACCAGTAGTCAATCAAGCATAAATCAAGATGCTCTGAATCTTGTGGGGGTGATATACGTGACTTTCGTTGTTTTAAGTGTTGCCAAGATTTCAACCCAGCTAGTTAGGTTACCTCCTCGTCCATGTGCATGATGATTAATTTGTATTTTGGTGGAGTTCAGGCTGGCATCAGCAGTCTGTTATCAAGAAACCAAATGATGCCACAAGAAGAGCAAGACGTGGAACAAGTGCTGGAGATTCAGGAAAACAAGAAAAAAGAAGGACAAGTCGTCAACAGCAGGGTTCGAACCTGCGCGGGCGAAGCCCAACAGATTTCAAGTCTGTCTCCTTAACCACTCGGACATATTGACTTTGTTGTTAACGATCTAGATAAGGTTATATAACACAGCTACAACTATATATTTCTTTGTTTGGGGATTAGTTGAAGCTAATTATATAATTAAATTAATTATATAATGAACCCAACAAAATAAACTAAAAAGACATATAAATGAATTAGATAGTAATAACCTCTTATCATAAGTTATGTTTAAGATTGTCAGTTCTAAGCTATGATGATATTATTTTGGTGCTCAAACAAAACAAAAATAATTTTATTTAAACATAAAATTAGCTGAAAATAAAACTAAATAAACGAGGATATTTAATACTAATTTAATTACAAGGCGATTGGTGGTCGGTGGTAAATTTTTTTTTTCTCTTTTTTTGAAACTCGTCGGTGGTAATATAACGAAGAAAATAATACTAATACTAGGGAGAATTTGAAATGGTATAAAAAAAACAAAAATAGCCGTTGGGTTCTCCAGGTTACTAAAAGAAGGGGATCATCAGGGTTTTGATTGCATCCAACGGCTGAGATTAACTAGCCGTTCATTTCAGAAAAAGAAAAAAGAAACAAGTTCGTGAAAAACACAAAACATCCTTTTGTGTTGCGGACATACATCCCCGCTCTTCGCGTCTTTCAAATCTTTGACTTAACTCCAAAAATCTTTTGATAAAGAGAGAGAGAGAGAGGTGGGGGAGTCTTGGGAGAGAAACGACAGAGTTGTCGAATCTGTTTGGCTGTTATGTGATTTTGCTTCTGACAGAGACAGAGACAGAGAGAGAGCGATCGATTAAGTAAGTGGGAGGGGATCGTCGAAAGCCAACAAAAGGTGAAGAATTTAATGTTGATTATCATCTGGGTTTTAAGAGATCGATTAGTTCTTGTTTAGGGTTTCTTCTATTGCATTCAAAGCCACAATCTTTAATTCGAAAAATTGTTTTAGATTTTTACTAACAAATGATTCTGTGATCATCCCTCCAGATACTTAGGGAATAAAGATGGTTGGATCATCAGACGAGAACAACAAACACGGAGTTGTTGGACCCGTGAATCAGAGGAATGGGCAGACACGAAGAGCACTCAGTAACATAAACAAGAACATCATCCGAGCTCCGGTTTACCCCTGCGCTGTCAACAAGAGACCATTGTTACCCCAGTAATTTTTTTTTGTTCCAATTAGTATAAATAAACCCTTTAGAAAGTTTTGTATTCATAAGAGTCTTAAAGAACCAATCTTTTTTTTTTGTCTGACTCAGGAAAAATGGGATATGCCACAAGAAGATTCCACCTGTTCCTGTGCATCGACCCATCACAAGGTCAGTCCTTTTCTGCTTCCTTGTCACAATTTTGTTATGATGAGCTTCTTTTTTAGATTCTTGATTTGGTTTCAGGAAGTTTGCTGCTCAATTAGCTGAGAACAACCCCCAGATACGGAATGAGGTACCTTTTATTATCACACAACGGTTGAGTTTAGTAATCTTATTATAGGACATAGTTTTACATATGTCTTTATGGTTAGGAAACCAAGCAATCAGACTCGATCGACAGAATCATAACAGATGTGGAAAAAGAAGAAGAAGATGGAGACTTTAACGAGAAGCCAATGTTTGTTCAACACACTGAATCCATGCTTGACGAAATTGACAGAATGGTAACTAACAGTAACAGCTATGTCTAAAACCCTTCTTGATTATGACTCGGGTGATGAGAAACATACTGTCTTCCTTTTTTATTTGGTACAGGAGGGTATTGAAATGGATGATGAACAAGCAGAAGGGACTGTGATGGATATAGACAGCTCTGAAAAGAACAATCCTCTAGCTGTAGTCGAGTACATCAATGACATATATGACTTCTACAAGAACAATGAGGTATAAACCTTTTGTCTTCTGTTTCCCCTATCAAGATCAATGATTGAAACCATTTAATTAATTTTTGCAGTGTCGTAGCTGTGTGCCGCCTAATTACATGGAGATTCAACCTGACATTAACGAGAGGATGAGAGGCATCCTTGTTGATTGGTTGATTGAGGTTAGTTACTACATAGACTGCTCTGGTTTGGTCTCTTGGAGATAGTTTAGAAACTGACCATTGCTGTGTGCAGGTGCATTACAAGTTTGAGCTCATGGAAGAAACCCTTTACCTCACGATCAACCTCATAGACAGGTTTCTTGCGGTTACTCACCCTGTCCCAAGGAAAAAGCTCCAGCTTGTCGGTGTGACAGCATTATTGCTCGCTTGCAAATATGAAGAAGTATCGGTCCCTGTTGTTGATGATCTCATCGTGATCTCTGACAAGGCTTACACTAGGAGAGAAGTTCTTGACATGGTAAAAACATATCTTCTTACACTAGAGATATCATAAACCATGGATGCTCTCTCTGATGGGGTTTGTTTTACTTGCAGGAGAAGTTAATGGCGAATACATTGCAGTTCAACTTCTGTTTGCCAACTCCGTATGTGTTCATGAGGAGGTTTCTCAAAGCTGCACAATCTGACAAGAAGGTTTTTATTATTACTTCTTTGATTCATATCTTCTCACTTGGTTAGGTATATAGAGGAGAATCAAATGTGAGTTTTGTGTGTTTGTTTCAGGTCGAAATGCTATCGTTCTTCATCATTGAGCTTTGTTTAGTTGAGTACGAGATGCTTCAGTACGTTCCTTCTCAGTTAGCTGCTTCAGCGATCTACACTGCTCAGTCCACGCTTAAAGGATTTGAGGAGTGGAGCAAGACCTGCGAGTTCTACACTGGCTACACCGAAGAAAAGCTTATGTAAGAAGTCACCATATTAACAGAGTTTGAAAATCACATTATAGGTTCTGAGATTGTTTCGGTTTTTGATGAACACATACAGGGACTGTTCGAGAAAGATGGTTGGTTTGCATCACAAGGCAGGGACAGGGAAGCTAACAGGCGTTTACAGGAAATACAACACATCCAAGTTTGGTTACGCTGCAAGAACTGAGCCAGCTGGGTTTCTTCTCCTGTAAACCGAGGGTTTATTAGGTCATACTATATAATGACTTGACCAGTTAGTTGCATAAGCTTGATGATTAGCATATGTTGTAGCATTATGACAGAGTTTCAGCTTACTGGTGATTAATCGATCAGAATATTTTCTCTATATTAAGCAAGTCTCATTCAAGCTATGAAACCTACTCAATTAACATCTTCAAATTCTTTAGATATTTAAAAAAAATTGAGAAACTTATTTTTTTATGTAAGAGATCTTATAATATAATTATCAAGCTTTAAAAAGATTAATTAATTGGATATTAACATAATTTGTGTTTACATTTTTAAGAGATTCTAGTTTAAAAGATTAATTAAATATTAACATAATTTGTGTTTACATTTTTAAGAGATTCTAGTTTACAATGCATATATCTAAGTGAATGGTAATCTGTCCAAATTTTAAAAGTATCCATGGGATGATGTGGAAGACTATCTTTTGTAGATGTAGTAGGGCTAGGAAAAGTAAAATTATAGAAAATAAGGAAATAAATCTTATTGGTTTCTATAAAATGGAAACATATATATTTTTTTGATCAAAAAAAGGAAACATGTATATTCAGAGCAAATTTGGATCTTATTGGTTTGTTGATAAAAAAAAGGATCTTATTGGTTTCTATAAAAAGGAAACTGAGCACATTTGGATCTTATTGGTTTCTATAAAAAGGAAACATGTATATTCAGAGCATATTTGGAACCATATTTGATGTAATTCAAAGACATTATCCTCTACGTAGTTGTATTAATATCTGTGGACATTTAAAATAATTTAATGCTCTCAAATATGGTGGTGAACAATAGAATATGCAATTATGCATACGGCAGGTATAAGTATAACTATGAACTACGACACGGAAAAAATACTTTTCTTTTCCCTCTTGCTAAATTAAAAATAATACTTTTCTTGCCACACAAACAACCCAATTATCTACCCCACACATCCTTCAAGAGTCATCTATAACATCATCTATTAAGACTAATCCTTCATTGCTATTGCAACATACCCTATAACGGTCACACATTCTCTAAAAACGCCTATAAAGAGATGAGCTTTGCTTGAAGACATTGTAATAACTTAAATTAAGACATTCATTAACATGTACTTTCTTTTGTAACGTAATCAATACGTGTAGATTTATATGAGTAGAGATACTCATATATACAACTTTAGAGAATATAAATAAATATAAAATAGGAAAAGGAAAAGGAAAGAAAAAAACAACAAATCCCACGCTGAAAGTTTATTTCACCTTCCACCATAACAAACTATAACTCCTCTCTCAGAAGCAGTTCCAAGTTTTGAATCGCGTGTTGCGATCACCTTACGCCGCCGCTAAGATCCGTCGTCATGTACGTCGCCAAAAGAGTCTCCGACGTAGATCACCGTCTCCTCCTTGTCCTCCTAATCCCTTCTATATCCCTCCTCTTCTTACTCTCTCTATCTACCCTCACCCTTGATCCTCTTCCCACTCTTGTCCCTCTTCGTAACCTACTCCACACTCATACCCTAACCGCCACCACCGAAACCTCCGATCCACGGCGGGGGAAGAAAGATGAGTTGGTGAGTTCGAAGATGGCGGTGTGTTTGGTTGGAGGAGCGAGGCGGTTCGAGTTAACCGGACCGTCGATCATTGAGAAGATCCTTAGGGTTTATCCTAACGCTGATTTGTTTCTGAACATTCCTCTTGATCACAACTCTTTCAAACTGAGTTTGCTTAAGGACTCGCCGAGGCTCGCGTGGGTTCGTATCTTTGAGCCTAAGCCGATCACTGAGACTGAGGCGATGGTTCGAGTACTCACGCCCATGCATTCTCCCAATGGGATTAAGGTAAATTATCAAGTCTATTAACTTTCTTATTTTTGCAAAATGGATTGATTCTTGATTAAATTTCGGGAAAAAGGATAAGAAAGTGGTCATGAGGAGTCCGCTTAGTTGTTTAGTTTTAGGGTTGGTGTAACGGTTTCTTGATCTACACGTTACTCATGTGGTGGAATTTTCTGCATTGTGAATGTACTTGGATTGTTATTTGGTGTTCTCAAAATTTTCAAGAAATATATTATTTTCTGATTCTTTTGTAATAAAATACTTCTTTCGCTTTCAAAAGATATATTTTAAACTATGCTTCAAAAATAAGTTGTTTATGCATTTTATTAGTTAATATATTGTAAATTTCACAAAAATAATTTATAAAACTAATACTGGCTTATAATTAATATTCAAAAGAATATTTTATAGAAAATATATAAATAATCATAATTTAGTATGTTTGTTTGCGTGAAAACTGGTTAAATCTATTATCTGGAAATAGAATGTAGCATTTCTTAAAATGTTATAATTACTTATTGGTAGAATTAGTTACTTATTGACAAAATAATTGTTGATAAGAAACAAACTTTTATGGATTAAATGCCTCTTTCTTGACTCGGTAACTATATAATGTGAGGTTGCAATTAAGTTTATGATTTCTTGGTGATTGTCATCGACACGCAACTCGCAAGGTTTGTAGACTTATTAGTCCTATTCCGAAACTGAAATTGATTCATTACCTTTTCAAGACCCACTTTCCCCATAAAGAAGATCTTGATTAGTTTGACAGCTTGTTATTTACATATACTATACATAAAGGGTATTCTATTTTTAATTTATGGTAATAATTATTTATGAAATGGTTAATGCTTGGCATGATGATGTTTATGCGTCGTGAACTGGCGTGATGGTGTTTGGTCCCAAGCATGCATTAAGCATATGTTTACATTGGTTTGCATCTAGTTTCAGTTAACACTATTGAATTTTGTTATTCCTTGCATCATTTATTTTTCTTATCGATTCACATTTACTTGACTTTGTTAATTTCTTATCTATTCCCCTTGCTTGATTTTGTGATTTTACATATTGAAAGGTGTTTCTAGTGTAAATACGTGATACACGTGTTTTAAAATTTATATAAATGAGAAGTATTGAATCTACACTAATTAGCATTTACCACTCCTAATCTTCCCAAGTGTGTTGATTTTATTATTCCGTTATAGACTTATTTAACACTAATGCTTTGTTTTTTCTTCTGATAATATTTTCTCATCTGTGTGTTTCTTTCTTGGTCGCAATGACAGGGCTTGTTACAGTACTTCAGTCTCGTTGAAGGCTGCATCACCATGATAAAGGCATACCAAACCGAGAATAACTTCACGTACGACTGGATAGTCCGAACCCGTGTTGACGGATACTGGTCCGACTCTCTCGACCCTGAATACTTCAAACCGGGTCAATACCTAGTCCCACCTGGATCCTCTTACGGTGGCCTCAACGACCGCTTCGGCGTAGGCGACCTCAACACCTCCACGGTGGCTCTCTCTCGCCTCTCTCTCATCCCCGATCTTGACTCGGCCGGTAGAACTAATCTCAACTCCGAGTCCGCCTTCAAGGCTCAGCTCACAACTAGCCGTGTGCCTTACGTAACCAAACCTCTCCCTTTTTGCATCATGTCCGACCGAACCTACGAGTTCCCTCCGTCTAAATACGGAGTTCCCGTCGCTGGGATCTCGAGCCGCGGGGCGTTGAACGGTGCCAAGTGCCGTCCGTGCACGGTGGCGTGCAAGGGCTCGTGCGTGGCGGAGGTGATGAGAAAGCTGAGGAAAGGGTGGAGCTGGACGGAGTGGAAGCAAGGTATGATGGAGCTGTGCGACGCTAGTAGGGAGTGGGAGAAAGGTTGGGAGGAGGTGTTTGATGGAGTTGCCGGCGAGAAACTCGCACGTGCGAGGAAAAGAGTAGGAGGTTTGGATATAAGGAGATGTGTGGAAGAGTTTGATGAGATGAGAGGGTTGGCTGTTAAATGGGAAGCTCCCGCCTCTGAACACATTTGTACGTTGGGCTTAAGACCTAATTAGAACATATCAATTTTAGGTCCCAACTTAACTGGCTAACAAATTTCCAATTTGTTTGTTTTAGTTGTTTTTTTCTTGTTGGATTCTTTGATGGTAAAAATATTATTACAGGTTAATTTTGATATTTGAAAAATAAATCATGTGTATTATTAGTATAGATACAATATATACTGTAGTAAAAATCAAGGTCAAAAATCGTTGTTGGCGTCTTTAACATGTAACATTTTTATCATGACTTGTACAAAATATTTGTGGCATCTTAAATCACGTCATTCTTGGTGATAATTTTGAACAAGCCAGCTGAGTTGTGTGCTAAGGGCTGAATTCTAAACTTAGTAACTAAACTATCTCCTAAAAATTAATGTATAAAAAGATATTGAAAAGTAAAGCGGTATAGATTCTTTGTTCAATAAACTAGTTATTGAACACAACAACCAATTCAGTTAAAATATGTTTGAGCATTACATTTACGAGATAGGAACCAAACACAAGTTATATAAAACAAAGTATGAGGTTTAGAGAAGAAGAGCAACACAGATATGGCATATTAATGGAATCGGTAGCACCAGTAGTTTTAGCACAATAAATTCATTACTTTGTGGATGAAAACATCAACGGTGTAGAACCAGAATTTCCTCCAAGGAGAGTCAAAAGAGAGAGATGAAAATATCCAAGAAGTATGGTCACATAAGCTGCAAGAAAACTCCAATAGAAAGAAAGCATGTCGAGTTGGCTCTCATCATCCTTAAGTCCATTGTCTGGCTCCTCTTGAAAGGCATTTCCATGGCAGCTTCTGTTGGTTGGTTTTCCACAAAGAAGAGGATTACCTACGAAGCTTTGTGTATCAAAGGTGTTAAACTGTGATCCTTTTGGAATGACTCCAGAGAAATGTTGAAGACCACGAGGCTGCTCAGCTCTGTTAGTCCTTGTGGGGTCTGGCCTTGTAACTGTTGAAGGAGAGATCAAGTCTTTCCACATTCTTGAGACCTTAAAAGCTTTCTGGTATTACTCCTGATAAGTTGTTGTGAGAGAGATTGAAAGATTGTAGTTCCAAAAAGACCTCCAAGCTTTGCTGGGATGACCAGTAAGCTCATTTTCTGATAGATCCATTCCATACAATAAATTGAGTTTCTACCTACATAAGCATCGTAGCGGTGTTGTCTGCTCCTTGACCAAACTCTACTCTAATGGTTTCAGATAAGAGAAGAGAAAAGAGATATAAGCAGTTTTGCATCTTTCAAATCGCGTTGGGGAGCAGTTAGTTGTTTGCGCTCAAACTCGACAGTCAATAAACCCAACAGAGTGGGTTCTAGGGCCAAGAGACATCTTCTGGGACAATCTTTCATTGCCTTATTACTATCTTCCTTCTGAAACCTCATTCTTGTTTCTTATTTTACATTCTTCTGTATTTCATTATAAGGTGTGAGAAACATATACATTCTCCAATTCATATGTATCAGATAAGCAGGCAGGAAAATTTGCTTGCTGAACTTCCAGTAATAGAGGAAAATCCAAACAGCAGAACCAGTGAGTTCGAGCTACGGTATCTAACCTATTACGTAAAGCAGAGGAGAAAAGAGCTGGAACTTTCATGGATACATGCCAAGCATTACACGTTAATGAGCACACTTGATTGCTACATGCTGCAGACTCTGAAAGATATGATATGAGAACCCAAATATCCCAGAAAAAAACATATGCATATATACTATTTAGTCTCAGACACAGATTTAGCTTCAACGATATAAATAAATAAATATTCAGTTAGTTTCACATTGCAACACCATAAGCGAAAAAGCCAATTAGGAAAGAAAAGTTCAGAAAAACTGGATGTTGCACTTTGATGAAACTCTGTGGAGAGCCAGCAGATTAGATTTATCGTTGGTGTTGTTGTTATGCTTATCGTCAAAACCAACCTTGACAGTGTCAAGACACCTCAACTTGCCCAAGAAATGTTTCATCTGTTTCAGCTCTTGAAAAGAACCTCGGTACTCTGAAACCTCTAGCACCTTCACTTGGCATGTCCATAAACAACACATTTCCTCCATTGCAATCTTCCTCTTCTTCCTCTTCTGAGGGATGCAAGCACATGCATCTCCGCACCAACTTGTTCCTCTGTGCACTAGACCCTGAAACCAGAGACCAATTGGGGCTTGTATGTAATGTGCAATAACGAACAAGCAAAAGGAATCTCAGTAAGTAAAAGAGAGTACTAAAAAAAAACTCAATGGTGGTAAAATACCTTGATGACTAAAGTGTGTAGATTCGGACAGCTCTTGAGCAAAAGTGCCATTGCTTGCCAACATGTTTCCTTGTTACTCTCAATAGATAAACTAAGGAGGTTGTTGAATATGGGCATGGAATTACAGCATAAATGAAACGCCTGACCCAAAAAAAAACAATATAACAACATTGTTAAGGTTTTAGCTATGTATTGATTCTAATCCTCCTTCAGAAAAAAAAAATGAACAGAACTGACCTCAAGGGAATCAAGAGACAAGTGAAGGGTGGTAACGTTGGTAATACCCGCAACTATGTTGGTAATATCGCCAAATATACCATTCTCTGGCTCAGGAATGGTGTCATCATAACGATCATCGACGTAATAATAACCATCTCGGTAATAATCATATTTGTGAGTGGAGTCCCATAACTTAAGACTCAACCTGGCTTAGTCACGGGTGGGTGCATGAGACAGGGAGAGTTTCTTTATGATGTTGGTAGGATCAGTGAGAAGAAGAGCAAATGTCTTGTCCACGAAGTCATAGAAGCCATCTGAACCACTTTCTTTTTTGTTGGACTCATCAAAGCAGAGGGTGTCTACAAGTCTCAACAGATTCCTCCACCTCTTGCACAGAATCGATGTGGAAGCAGCCACTTCTGTCGGAACTAGAGACAGGATCTTGCCGAGAATCTCATCTGGCAAACCACTTATGAAATCCATCCCCAATCGATTACTGCTTCGAAATTAGATAGTTAGGGTTTCGGAACTATCTTCAATGCTACGCTACCATAGGGTTTACTTCTTTTGGCCCATGAATCTAAATCAGACCATGTGTTTTGCTTATAGTTTGGGCTTTGGTTAGATAATTACGGTTTTAAATTTTTACGGCTCATTCTTTTTTTTTCATGGTTTCGTTTGTTTCTAACTGTGTTTTTTTTCGGTTTCTTTCGATCCAACAGGAGTTTTGAGGACATTTATATGAGATTATTGGATAGTATTTGAGTTATTGGATTTTGATAAGTTTCTAATTCTTTTACTGAAAACTTATCATCTCCCACAACTTGCTTTGCAGGTTGGTTGGTTCATCATGTTTGTTATGTGTTTATAAGTTTCCGTGTGGTAACACTAACAGTTACGTTTATAATAATCACAAAATCATTTTCTAACAGGCTCCAAATCTCTCAAACAATATTTCTTGTCTACAAGACTACGATTTGCAGGTAGATTTCAAAACCACCTTATACATGAAAAAAATAACTATCTGTTCAACCACTTTAGTTCCGAGTTATGCAGACTCTAAGCTACACCCTGGAACTGAACCTAATCCACCTGCTGGTTTCATATATATGCCAGGTCCATTCTTCAAATGAGACATCAACTTGTCGTCTTCACCTATGCATATGGGTGCAGTGTTCTCGTACTTGCTGCTCCTTGGTTTGGTCCTTTTTACATAGAGAGAGGAAGAAGCATCCTCCGCTTCTTGTTCCTCGCCAGTCTCGCTTGCTTTACAATTTTCATACAGAAGAGCAAAAGCAAGCTGACACAAACCATGATAAATGCTAGTTGCAACCGCTTGAAGAACAAGGATAGTGCTGAACACATCAGGAGTAGTAAGATCGCAAGCTCCCAAATGACAAAGACTACCACATGGACTCTGTATCAAAAAGCCAAATGACATATAAGTACCACAAGTAAAATTGTCACAAACGCCTATAACAACCCACGGCAACGAAATGAATATGAACTTTTTATTCATTACCAAACAGAAATAAGAAAGACATTGATTACATGAAACATCTTATGAATCACAAAAAAATGACTAGTTCATGTAATGAAACCGTTTAACATCGTGTTATGTTGGATAAACCTAATACAGATTTCAATTCGTGGATTGTATAGTTTCTCTAACCTTGAAGAAGAGAAATTAGAGGTGGAAGAGAAGAAAGAGACGGAGGCCCAATCATGCTTTGATCGAATCTGATATTCCCTCAGCTGCTCCGCTAGTTTCGATCTCGTTATCATCGCCCTTCCTCGAAAAAACCCTAAGAAGCTTCGTAGAGAACACACGAGATTGCAACAAAGAGTATCTGTCAAAACAAACTCTCTTCCGTTGCCTTCCGCCGAGTGTCTCTCGTGCTACGTGTCAACAATCATCGGGTCGGGTTATTGATTGGATCCTTACTGACAGGCCCATGTCGTGTATATTGGGCCTTTTGAAGGGAGTCGTTAAGGTATCTCTACTTATTAGCTCTTTAGCATTAAGATATCCACTTTAGTCATTGGACTGCCTTAGCGTGAAAGCTTTTTTCATCTCAGGGTTGATTTATTTTAAATAAACGTTTTGAAATATTAGCAATGTATTGATCGAGTCTCGTATTCCATCCATATAAAATGAGTGATAAATATCGTTGAATATGCAGAAGCAGAACAACCAGAGGTCATTATCCTAATTAGAAATGATTTTGGTCACTGTGTCAGAGATCCTTAGTTCGAATGTAAATGACCGCTGGAACGAAGTATTACATGCTCTGCAGTTTCGGGCTTGAAAAAAAAAAACAATAGACCAAGCAATTGATGCAATTAATCAATCACTTGTTCTTTTTTTTTTTTGCTAATTTGGAAGTTCATAAATCGTTCGACTATTTTAAAATCTACACCGGTTTCTTTTAAATATATTTCCAGGTAAGTTTGTATTATCACGAGAATGTCGGCTACAAGATACCGTCTTCCTAGTTGCTATCACCAAAAACATAGTATAACTAAAGAAAAGGACAATGAGAAAGACGACATAATAACGATTGAAAAATATGGTTTTGTTTGATATTTTTGCTGGTATGTCACGGTTCTCAAAACGTCTAAGCTTAAAATTAAAGAGAGATACGAATGATATGGCACATTGTGTTCATCCTTTAATGGAACACTGCAATGTTATGTTAGCCGAATTTTAGAAGATGATTCCTGATTAACATCT
Organism: Hirschfeldia incana; assembly: GCA_026261945.1. Taxonomy (NCBI): domain Eukaryota; kingdom Viridiplantae; phylum Streptophyta; class Magnoliopsida; order Brassicales; family Brassicaceae; genus Hirschfeldia; species Hirschfeldia incana. The sequence goes on along the minus strand of JABCMI010000011.1, from coordinate 6,664,045 downwards.
GTCCTTTTTTTCTTAATTTCGTTTCTCAAATATGTTGAAGATGACATCCTAATCATTAATAGACCTCATTATCTGTAGAAATCAAAATAACCGTATGCTCTTTGTCTCCTCCTGATTTCATTATCTACGCACGTTAATATATCTCTCTCTGCTAATGCAATAAAATATCATATACGTGTACGCGGAAGAAATAGGAGCGTTCTCAAAATATTTCATTGTTTTTTTTTTTTTTGAAACAGGAATATTTCATTGTTCTCTTCAACAAGAAGGTTCATGCATTGCGGCACCACTTAATAGATCATGTGGACCGACATCACCGACACTCAGGCTTTTACGCCAATCAGTACACGTTTTGAGTCCTATGCAAGGACGAAATCCCATGTTATATTGACACGTGGTTATATTTCATTGCTTAGTATCACTTTTCTCTCTGCCTTCTATGTTATGTTGACACGTGGTGACATTTCATTGCTGAGTATCACTTTTCTCTCTGCGTTCCATGTCTTTTTATTTTTTATCTACTTTCGTATTACCAACGTCCATCGTTCTATTCCTGGGGTTTGCAGTTTCATCCTTGTGCTTTTGATTCTGTATCGAGAATACCCGAATTTTAAGATTTTTTTTTTTTTGAAAAACGGGCATTCAATTTTAAGAAATTTGATATTAGATATCTTTTCTTTTAAATCTCTTTTGCTAGGTCCAAGGTTTTTTAGATTCTTTAAGCAGTCTGAATTTGATAACTATTAGCAAAAAAAATTACAAAAAAACTGGTAATTCAAAAGTCCAGATTAACCTGTTAGTTTTCAATTATTTTTGGTCAAGTTAGTTTTCAGTTGAATTTTGATTTTTTTTTGCAACTCTATCCAATCACCTATCTTATCCTATATTTATTTGTTGGTTCTAGTTATTTATCATAGAATGGCCACCCACAACATACTGATACATTGAATTCTTCATAATACTAAATTTAAAACCTTATCTATTTTTTAGATGTTTTTAATGTAATGACGAGTACGTAGAAGAGGCCATAAAATGAAAAACAAAAGAGATGGGACAACTTTTTAATTTATCTATGATAATATTTTAAAATTTATCATAGAGCGTGAACTCCGTGTCGGTCCTCGCACTATAAAACGCACTTTCACTCCTCTCATTTCTCATCAGCTCTTCTATCATTATCTCGAGTCTCGTCAGCTTTTGAGTTTGAAACATACTTTGATCCGTGTTTCGGTTTTCTTTACTCCCATAAACCGACCAAATCTTGTTCTAAACAACTATGGCAGAGGAAACCAAGAACGTGCATGAGCATGAGGTGCCAAAGGTAGTAACGGAGGAGTCATCTGCGGCGACGAAAGAGGTTACAGATCGTGGTCTGTTCGACTTCTTGGGGAAGAAGAAAGAGGAAACAAAACCAGGAGAGACGGTCCACTCAGAGTTTGAGCAGAACGTTCAGGTTTCTGAGCCAGTCTCGGAGGTTAAACACGAGGCAGAGGAGAAGAAACCTAGTCTCCTTGAGAAGCTTCACCGAAGCGACAGCTCCTCTAGCTCCGTAAGTTCTATATAACTCGGTGTTACGTCTGAATGTGTTGATGACAAATATGACATGACCTAACTATATGGATTCTAACCTGGCAGTCAAGCGAGGAAGAAGGTGAAAATGGTGAGAAGAGAAAGAAGAAGAAGGATAAGAAGAAGATTGCGACTGAAGGAGAGGTGCAAACAGAGGAAGAGAAGAAAGGGTTTATGGACAAGTTGAAGGAGAAGCTTCCAGGACATGGAAAGAAGCCTGGAGATGCCTCGGCTACCCCGGCTGCACCGGTTGCTACTCCTCCGGTGGAGGAAACGCATCCGGCTGAAAAGAAAGGGATCATGGAGAAGATTAAGGAGAAGCTTCCAGGATACCACTCAAAGACAGTAGAGGAGGAGAAGAAAGATGATCACTAAAAACATGAATGTTAATGATGATGAGAGACATGCTGTGTTTTTTGTGATGGATCATGATCATCTTTTTCTTTTGTGCTGTTGAAGTTTGTTGGCTTCTTTGTTGTTGGTTTTAACGTTTCCCTGTTCTTTTCGTTGTTATGTTTTGTAGTTTATGATTTCAAAGGTAATAATATTTTCATTCCCTTTAGCTGGGTCCTACTTATTGCTCTGTGGATCCATTTGAGTTTGCTGGAGAATAGGATAATAACGATATAATTTCTTTGTTTACATTCTTCAACTATGTTGCTAGACATAACATGACCCAGCCTAACTACCGAGTTTTCTATAATAATAAGACTTATTCTTGGGTTCGCCCCTTAGGTAACCTCTAGATTCACCAACCAATAGGATTACATCATTTAATATTCAATATCTTTTAAAAAAGGAAACAAAATATTATCAAATTAAATTATACTTTCAAAATGAAAATTAATAAAAATGATACTAATCACAAAAACAAGCCTTTTAAATCTAAAAAAATAATTTATTTCAAAATATATTTTAAATTTTATACTAATCACAAAAAACAAAATTTTTAATCTAAAAAAAGAATTTATTTAAAAAAAAGAATTTAAGACTTTTGATAAATCCTAAATTTTAAAGTTTAAGATTTATCCAAGGGTTTCAGATTTACCCAAGGGTTTTGGATTTACCCAAGGGTTTAGGGTTTAGGATTAGAATTTAGGGTATAGTTTTTTGTTGAATGTGTTATAAATAGATTTTTTTTAATCAAAATTTTAGAATTTATTCAAAGGTTTACTAACTCTAATAATAATAAGAGAAATTCTTAGGTTCACCCCCTAGGGTGAACCTCTAGGTTCACCAAACCAATAATATATTGACAAGTCATATTTAATTTTATAAAAAAGGAAAATCTTAAATTAACATCGTCTTCTTCTTCTTCTTCCAAACTTGTACATTAACAGCTACGACACAATCCTCTTCTCCAACCATCTGAGTTTAACAGTTTAATAATATCTGAAATTCTAAACCATTGGAAGAATCATAAACCCTAAATCAAAAATATTAATTTAATCTCAAAAACACTAAACCCTAAATCCATAATCCTAAATCCTGAACCCTTGGGTAAATACTAAACCCAAGGGTTCAGGATTTAGGATTAGGGATTTAGGGTTTAGTATTCATGATTTTGTTTAAGGTTAAAACTCAAAATTTTTTAGTTGGTTTTCTCTAATTGCTAGATGAAGAAGAACGTCGATGGCTTTTTTTTTATAGATAGTTATTATATTTATTTTTTTTTAAATTAAATATGAATTGTCAAAAAGTTATTGGTTAGGTGAATCTAGAGGTTCACCTAGGGGGTGAACCTAAGAATTTCTCTAATAATAATACTTAAAAGTTCATATTTATGAACACGTAAACAACATGGTTCGTCACTATACTGATCGATTCCGTCAATACCGGTTAGCCGCTTCATCAATCTGTTCAATACTCAAAATCATCAAGCCATGGAAAAATGTATGTTAACATTCCCTCCGTCCCACTTTAAGTGGTGTTTAAGGTTTTTGCACATATATTAAGAAAATATTAACTTTTATGTAATTTATCTTGGTAACATAAAAATGTCATTAAATGAAATTAATTCAACCAATAAGAAAAAAACTTAGCATTTTATAATTGGTCAAAAAGTTCAAAGGATATTAAGTTCTATTTAAAATAGTGAAAACATCACATAAAATGAAACAAAAACAAAAACCTAAAACACCGCTTAAAGTGAGACGGAGAGAGTATAATTTTAAAAACCTAAGCAACTAGAAACTTTTGTCATTACCATATTTTGGGTTGGGAAACCAACTATAACTTCTATACAACCGATTATGGTGGTTGTCTGTGGACTATTATTATCTAAGCTTGTGAACAGAACGTGCTGCAAGTGTATACAGGTTTTACAATATGCATAGCAGACTCTTTAAGAAAAGAGGTAAAATTATTTTTTTAATGGAGTATGAAAACGGATAGCAAGTAACATGGTCGGTGGGTACTGGACTAAACTACTGTTTGTTGCCCCCATGGCCTCTTCACATTGTGCAGAGGCGAGAACCTTTCACATTCACACACAAATTGTAAATTGTATCTTCATTACGAAACAAATTACATTCTTGGGGAGAGGCTGTTATGGGTTTATGCAAATGGTGTGCATATTCATAGCCTTTGGGTCTATAAGGCCCAATTATACAGACTCTTTCTGATATACTTGAGTTCATTTTATAGAAGCCATATCAACTCTACGGAGTAGGGCGTAGAAAACAACTGGAAACTGGAGTCACGCGCGAATAAATACGGTACATCGCGTAGATAAAATAAAGCTGGAGATTGCCTTGAAAGGATAATTTAAAGGGAACTGACAGGACTCCAATGATGAGGCTACTAGGGAACGTACAGTTAAATTGTAAATATTTTCCACTTTTCAAATCCTTATTTATTTAATGTATAAAGCTATACCCTAATTAACCCGTAGAACCATAGGCACGTCAAAGACGTCGAGCATTATGCAGCATTACTCTGTCACGGAAGGTCATATCACCTCACGTTAACATAAAATTAAAAAATATTAACAAAATAAAATACAACATAAGTACGTGCCATATAACAAAAGCTAGCTTATTGGTTAATACTACAACGCAAGAAAATTTGCAAAACAGCTCGAACTATCTAAAACCTAAATAATGAAAAATCGACATAAGGAAGATAAATTTGTAGGAAATTGTCTACAACCCTGTTTCATTCTTCGTTTTATATCTAGAAACGTAGTCGAACAAAAAGTGCAATATTTTAAAACGAAATGATGCCCTTTTTCAGAAAAAAAAAGAAATAAATTAAAGTTTATTTTCAAGTAATAATAATTTAAAGCAGAAAAATACAATATCCCAGCATACATCATAGGTGTTAATATAGGAACCTATGAGTGCTTAAAGTATACATCACAAATTCAACAAAAGAAACATAACTAACTATTTTAAGACTGAACTTGAATTTTCTACGATCCGGTTATCAGATTGAACATTATCATCAGACAATAAAGAAAGAAACATTGCCATTTTACACATAAACACAACCACTTTCTGTTTACATAGATCCAACTTCAAGAAAAACAAAACATCATGATAACATATTGTGGGCTTCAAAAACATTAAAAGGTAGAGTAAATTCTCCTTTTTCCATTACCACATTCCCCTATGATTTCAATCTACATGTACCTTTTTGAGTAATGGGTCCTCATTTTCCATGAATATAGTTTACCTTTCCTAGATGATGTAAGCGTCTCAAACGCCACCACTACTCCCAAATTAACCTCACACTGGTCAACGCCATTGAGTTCATTAAACAACCAAATGTAATGAACGTATCGAGTCTTAGAAACACACCAACAGATAAACAGTCTCAGCCAGTAAAGTAAAAAAAAATTCGTAGAGATTAAACAAATGTGAAGTGAAACTAACTTGATAAAAGAAAAGAATTAACAATCACATATAATAAGGTGAGTAGATCAGAGATAATACCATTTATTTTCAAACTTAGACTTAGTGTCCATCAAGCCTTATTTGATCACCATGAGCCAATGTCTTGCCTTGAATACAACAAATCATGAGGGATTTCACAAAGAAACCCTAACAGATCTCTGTTGGCAGTATGCCCACCTCCCCCTCAAAAAAACAAAGAAGATAGTAAACATATATAGAGAGAGGGGAGGTGGACAGAATGCCAAAGATCTCTGTAAGAAACTCTTTTGTCAAACCCACATGATCAAAAAGGTTACAGAACACAAAAGGTTGCAAAGCTACTTTCCGCCGAATGTACTGAGAGGTACGCAATTAAGGAACAAGAAGGGTGTTCATATTAATGAAGAGAGCAGAGAGAAGTTCAAACCTACAGAAGGAACAACAAATGAGAGATGCGAGATGAGGACTGGCTGGAATATTTATGAGGTTTTGAAAAGAGGCAGATGGGTTTCTCTTAATGATGCGATGTACAGTAATTGTCGTATAGCAGGAAATTTATGAACAAAGTATTTAATAACATTTAAACGTATGAACAAAGAAATATTTTTAATAAGAAAAAGACTGAAACCCTAGATTTTGTTGGTCACAAAGCTACGGAGAAGATTGAACAACGTTTGTCTCGAAAACTGGAAACTTATAGGGTTTAATCAAGTGAGAAACTTAAAGATTCGGATTTGATAAGACATAAAAGATCTAACAACTATGAACAGAAAGAACAGTAAAGGAGAGAGATGGGTTAAATGACCATTATAATGAAAATAGAAGAAACTCAAGGGGGTTTTCTCGGGGAAATAAGTAAACACAGGGAGGAATAAAATCTAATTAGGGAAATCACTTTGATTGTTTTCGAAAGATGAAATTCCAAGCGAGAAAACCAAGAAAACCAATAAACTTCTAGGGATTTTGTTTGAGTTTTTTTTCTTTTACTTTATTCTGATTGTTTCTCTTTGGCAAATTCAACGGGTTGTCTTTGATGCCTACGGCCTACCATCCCGTTTCCATTTTTCTATACTTTTTGAGTTTTTGTCCGGACCACAAGTTAGTACACTTATATGGTTAATATTAGTCTTAATGTATATATTTATTTGTGTTTCAAAAAAAAAATGTATATATTTATTTATTCCTATTGAAATGAATAAAACAATTAAGGAGTGTAAAACTGAATGACAAAATTATTAATTTGTTTTCTTAATTTTTATACGGAACTTGACAGTTGAAAAAAATGTAATTTGGTAGAGCTCGATGTATGATTATTACTCTACTTACTAGTAGAAGTTGCGTTTAGAAAAAAATATTCACCGTAAAATACCAAAATCAAGAATTTAAACAAATACGGATGATTAATAACAAAATCAAACATAAAAGGGGGTAATTTAACTGGATTTACTATCGGTACAAAATTCTGCTTAGCAGTAGAAATGCTAGGTTTGAATTTCAACAGCTGTGGACAATGAATATAACAACCAGTTCTTATATCTGGTCCAAAGAAAGTTTTAGGATTCGACCCAAAACTTTTTGCAAAAAAAAGGGATAGTATAGTTTTCTGTCTTCTCATAAAAATGCTCAAATGTTGCAATCAGATTTTCGGTCACGACATCGTAGAACTCTGTACGTAGAATATTTTGTTACAAAACATTGATTTCTCGATTAGAACCCACGCTTAATAGCTAACATAATTAATGGTAGTATAATCCATAACAAGTTAATAGTCACTGATATATTTTGATCACACGTTCGACGGTATAAATTGTTTGATGCGATAAATGGTCGGACGTACAAGCTTGGCATTTTACTTCCCAGCTCAAAACTTTTTCATGTCTTGGCCATATTACGACACTTACCAGAATAATTGGACGGTAGTAGAAATTAATAGAGAGATAAAAATAATGAGAGCTTGTTTGCTTGTGATTTTCGAAACATTTTGAAATATATTCAGATCGCTCTGTTCGATAACATTTATATATAGAAACTTATAAATCAAGAAATACAAAAGGATTAGTCACAAAAAACACAATAATATAAATATCTGTATGAGATTATTGGAAGTGTGCTAGTATTATTCAATTGAGAACTTGTAAAATTAAAAACAATTCTGACTTATGTTCGTGCGAGGCAACGTCCAACCGATGGGTCCATTTACTACTCCACCATGGAGTGGATTGCAGAATCCTAGGCTCGTATAATGGAGTATAAGTTTTAGAATAACACAGAAGCTCAACCTTTTGACCTAGTAATTAACCACGATACGCAAAGAGTTTCACGATATATTTAAATAATAAGAGTTCATCTCTTTTTTTTTTGTTACTTTGAATTACGAAAATAGAGTTAAATGACTCGATTTAATATTTATCACATTTCCTTTCAGTATATTTATATACTAGTATATACGATAGCAAATCATACTCTTATTTCCCTTCTGTCGATTGATATGTCGCACTCATCACTCCCACAACCTGCAAAGCCTCATTTATTCCTTTATGACAATTTGTTTTCAAATCACTTTTTGTTTTTCTGTTTTTACTCACTGGTAGAATTGCCTTTACAAATGGAACAAACTCCAACATAAAATGGACTTATTGTTAGCAATGTGGATGAGAAAACAAATGCATGCCTTGCGTATATTAACTGCAACAAGTCATAATTCCACCCACTATTTATTGCCATAAAATCTACCACTCCCATTCAACTTTCTCTCCATTAAATTCTCACATTTTCAAACTTTCGGGTTTCGTTATAATTCAAACGAACCATCATACATGTATATTCACTGTTAAATCATTATAATAATATAAATTGTTTTGCTGATTTTAGATGCAAATTTTGTTCAAAAACACTTTTAGAAATTTAAATTATGAACATTAAAATATTTTTAACTATTTTAAACAGTATATATACACAAAAGTCGGTATGATCGTTCTTTTTGATAAAAAAACAGTCTGATTCTAAAATGTCATTTTACTCTGTTAATAGATACTCCTTCTGTTCCTAAATATAGGATTTTAGACAAAAAACACACATATTAAGAAAACTACTTTTTATCTAGAAAATATCATTAAAATTAAAAAATTAATAATGTTTAATCAATTACAAAATAGATGATTAAATATGATTGGTTACACAGTTTTTAATAAAGTAAAAAGTTACCTAGAAGAATGAAAACATCTTATATATTGGAACATCCAATTTTTCTAAAACATCATATATTTAGGAACAGAGGGAGTAGCTCCTTTTTATTTATATTTTGATTTTTTTTTTTGAAAAATGTAGAAGTGAGTTGAATATGGTTTTGGAAAGACAGGCTGGCAAATAGATTTGTATTTATTTTTTCTCTTAATTTGTATTTATTGATTAAATGAACAAATTTACTAGTATGATTTTCCATTATGCAAAGGAACAAATTTGTATTTATTGATAGACTTCTATGATTTATTGACAGTCTATTGTTTTATTTTGTCGACTATCCATTTAAGCTATATCAAGTGGTGAGCACACGATCCGATATTTTGGGAAGCACTTCCATCTGTCCGGATCTGATCTATATGAAAAAAACAATAACATATGCTTCTTGCATTTTTTACTAAATTATATAATAATTGGCAGGATGAAAAATCATCTAAGTCTATTGTTATTCTACAAATGTGTAAAGGAACAAATTTGTATTTATTGATTAAAGGAACAAATTTACTATTATTTTTTTAGATGATTTTCCTTGATCTATCGTCTAAGTCTATTGTTATTCGACTACAAAAGAAACGGCAGGTTTTGCAGAATAGTGAAAATATCAGTAATATGATTGATATTATATAATAATTGACTTAAAATTTTACTTTCCAGATCATTTATAATTTCACGTGCTATCGGTTTACACAATACTTCATCCATCCCACAAAAATGGTAATATTGAGGTTTTATTTATTTTACAAAGATAATAATTTTGTGTTTTCTTTATAATTTTATACATTATTTACCTATTTTGTTAGTATTAATAAAAACAATGACTATATGTAATTATTTTTATTTAATAATATATAATACAATAAGATTATTTCTGACACTGTAAACTTTATTTTCAAAGTGCGTAATTTTGTTTTTTCAACAATTCTAAAACTACAATTTTTGTAGAAAGAAAGTAGAATGTGTTGTGGTGTTCAAAATTTTATAAAACAAGACGGAATTACGACCAAGTATTTCAGATATTTTCTTAGGATAAGTCAAATATTACGGTTTTTTTAGTATGTATAATAATGTCAAATGCTATTTTACCGAACAGTCGAAAAAATGTTGTTATGTTTTCAGATATATGTTTTATAAGGGCATGAAAATATGAAATCGACTGCAAAAAGGTCAAAACTTTTGTTTCGCTTTTAGAAAGGCTTTTTGTTTTGCACTCCATCTTCGGGATATTCTCTTTATTCATTTTTCTTACATACTTTTTATTTTCTTACATACTTTTGTTTTTGAGAAATATTTTCTTACATCCTTCTCTTTGTACTTTGTTTCTCAGGCTAGCTACTTTCTTTATAGTTGACTAATTAAGTATCAAAAATAATTTTAAACGACATAAAACTTTAATACTCCATTTAAACCGAGTTTATTGTCTAAGTGGGTCACTTTCAAGTTTATAATTCGGACTTTGGGCCGCAGGTAGTTTTTATTCAACAAATGGGTCGCTTGATTTCGTGACCCGGGGTAAGTTGCGAGTAAAAGACCAGACCATCCTTGCTCGAGCTGCGGAATTACAGAACCTGCCACTCCCGTCTCGCACGTGAGTGTTTCGACGAGTTACCCGGTTCCCGAAAACGCGGGTCATTAACTTCGTCTCCTTACCTACATTAGGCGGTAAACGACCTTCTAGTAAAAACCTTTTACTGTGAAGTCTGTTCGACTGTAGACCTAGATCCAGCTCTATTGTCTAGCCGGTCACAGCCCCACCTGTATTCTCTACCCCGTCGCTGAAGTCGGAGAAGCTAAACCGGCGATAGTTAGACCCCAGACAACGACTGCAGTGATGTCGAAGTCGAAGGAAAGGGAAACAACCGTTCGTCGGCGCACCAGATCGAATTGCGAGGAACCACGGGAGTTCCCTCCTGCGAAACAGCAGCGCTATGCGGGTAAGCTTTTCGTCCACCGATGTGGTTTGTTGATTCCGTCTTTGCATGTCATCGGACAGATTATTTAAGCCGTAGCTCCGATCAGCTATTGCTTTCTTTTTAGTCGATTCCGTTTTTTTTGTTTAAACCCATTGATTTTGACAATATTTTTTTCGATTAGTATCTTCTGGATCTGAGGACGGCGACGGTGGTGGTGATAACTCGGGGGGACAATTTTCGGATGGAGTGCCAGCATCGCTGTTGCCCCGGAGGCTGTTCGCATATGGGGCGTACCCGAGAAAGTTGCGAGTAAACATCTACTCAAAATCACACGTCATCGGTTCTGTCGCCGCTGCTTTAGAGGGAAAGGATGCGATGCAGACTTTGATGGATTCCCAGTTTCGGAGGCTGTTTGAGCTTCCGGTTGTACGCTGCCAGAACTCAACGAAGCTGATCGGATGCCTCCTTAGCCGCCAGCTTGTTACGACTCGTAGGAACGAGTTCTGGTTCACTTTCGGACCCCATCCACTCCGTTTCTCTCTTGATGAATTCCGAGACGTAACAGGTTTGAACTGCGGAGCTTTCGACGTTCAGGATTCGGAAGCACCGGAATGTGTTCCTCCGACGATGTGGAACAAGCTATTTGACACGGCTGTCGGTAAGATAACAGTTCAAAGTGTGCTCCGGATGTTAGAAAATGAATATCTAGCTCCGGAGAAACGGCTACCATTGGCTCTGATCGCGTTGGTTGATGGTGTTCTGTGCCCAAGTAGCAAAGATCTAAAACTAACGCCCAGGTACGTGGAGATGCTCGCAGACGTTGATAGCTTTCTGGCGTTTCCGTGGGGGCGAGAGTCGTACTTGAAGACCGTCCCACGTTTCCTACCTCCCCTTGTTGTAGAACCAGGTCAGAGCCCAGTCCAAGTGATGCGCGAGCGGCTAGCGCAACAGACGACGGTTTGTTATGGGTTTCCACTAGCTCTGCAGTTGTTCCTATTTGATGTTGTGCCTCTGCTAGCGGAGAAAATCCCAGGCGCAGGGAACACCGACACTTTCATTGATTCCCCCCGAGCGCTCTCATCGCCTTCAGTTATCCTCACCGGAAACGAAATAGTTGCTGTAGAGGAAGACCCAGACGTAAGTTTGTTTTCCCTCTGTTTTTAATACAGTAGATGAAAATGTTTTCACCGGGGAGTAAAACGGTTACGGCCATTGGTATATAACGTGTTTTACCTTGCTTATTGCCTGTGTACAGCTCTATGTAAACTACACCGTGATTCCTGATCAAGAGCGGCTGATGTTGGTGGACCAGAATGAAGATATCCAAGTAACTGCTCTGGTGCAGAAGTTACTCTGTGGGGAAACATTCAAACCTGAGGATTTCCCTGGTGGTGACGAGTCATTTTCCCCCAAGTCAAAGGTTCCTGACGCAGCGGAGGAGGCGGAAGCTTGTCCTACTCCCGTACACCAGAGAAATTTGCGACCGCGAAATCCAGCTCCCATTGAGGTAGAAGAAAGTTCTTCTTCTGGAGACAGCGGAGAAGGGAATCGTGAATGCTCGGAGAGGTGTACGCATGAACAATTAAAACAGTGGATATCCCGGGGGTTTGAGAGGGTGGAGAACAATATTGAAGAGCTGCGGACACTGATTTGCAAGAGTTTTGGTATGGCGGAGGGGAGGAAAGGCAACCCTAGGAAGAGGAAAACGATAGCTGATCCAGCTACTGCGTCTCGTGATAGTATTGGGAGTGAAAGCGCGGGGAAAAACCTGAAGGCGAAAAAAAGGAAAACCGTTCCACCTCGTCCGGTTGTGAAAAAAACGTTGCCTAGGCGTCGATCTTTAGGTGGAAAGGAGTTGGCAAAGGTTGAACGCCCTAGTTATTTTTCACGAATATTTAACTAAAGTGTGGTAATTATCGCTGTCCTGACACAATTTCCGTTTTCCAGGAAGCGAATAGAAACAACCCACCCTCACCAGATCTAGATTGTGATGATCATGGAGAAGAAAATGAGTTTGACAATGCACCTCTTCCACAATCCGGCGGAAACCAAGGCGATCAGGTAATGTGATAGATTTTTTTATTGTCCTGTAATTGCTTAGACTTCTAACCCATCGCTGAGGGGGGATGGTCAGCAGCTTGAAAGACAATCGGATGCCCTCGTCGTGTTTAAAGGTGTATTAAAAGTTGTGCCTGAGTCCTATGTGTTACCAGCAAAGGTTCGTTTGCATATAATTTAGTTGTGTGGTGTTTTGCTAAGTAGTGGTTATAACATTAGTTGTGAATATTTGCGGGTTCCGTCTACCTTCCAGCATGCGTTTACAGTTGACCAAAGAAACCCAACGTACCTGTCTGAGCAAGGGTCCCCAGTCGCATGGGAGAAAACAAAGCCGAACTGTTACAGTTCGGTTGGTAGTGTACGCTCCTTTCATCCGTCATGGGATGGAAACACCTCATGGAAATCTAAGGTTGCATCCACCGGGATTGAAACATGTCCGCTCGAGTTTATATCATAGACAGTACTAATATCTGTCACATAAAGTTAGGGCTGTTATTGTTGTACAGTTGTTGAAGTTCGTTAGTAACGGATTTGATGCAGGGAAGAAGTGCTCGAAAAGTTGGGGAGGGGCTTAAAGTTTGGGAAGGTGCTCAACCTATGGAGTTTGTGGAGTCGCTTGTGAAGGACATCAACTCTGAAAGCCATGAAACCGAAGAGGTTGTTATACCGTACTTTGTTCCACATATTTTAGAGCGCGTGATCAACCGAATTGAAATTACAGGAAAGAAGGAAACGGATGGATGGTGACGGTGAACAGGGGAAACGAAAGGAGCTGGTGGGGACCCCCACGCCACCACATGTCGGGATTGGGTCGGCGCAGGTGATGTGCAATTAATTTATTTTTGAGGCATACGTCCACATTTTCTTTGGTGTACACCAGGTGACATAGGTTACTGACTTTTTATAGCAAACGGGTCCGGAGGACGGTGGTGTGTTCGTTGAGGAGAATCGAGAAGGTTGTGAAGAAGCGAGGACGGCAGACACACAGCCCCAATCTGTGGACTCGGTTGAAACACAAAATATTGAGAACCCTGTGCAGGGGGTGGGAAAAGTTGTTCGGCCGAACGTGGTTGCTGAGGAAACGGTTAAGGAGCTCAACGTTGAATTACAGGGTACGGAGGACGAAGAGAGATATGACAGTTGTCAAGATGACATGTCCACTGATAGCCAGAAACAAGATAACCGAGTAGATCTGTGTGCGCAGACGGAAGCGGACTCTGAAGATGTGGGAAGTGGTGGTAAACGGCATCGCATTAGATCCAGCAAGATATCCGGAGTGTACACCCCTGATCCAAGGGTGAAAAAGTTGTTTAAGAGCGAGGAGAAGGTGGAGTATAAGCCCATTGCGAAAACGAATCGAGCACAGTTTAAGAAGTTTGCGGAAATTTTGAAGGAGAACCCCACCCAGTAAGTTCTCACTCTTTTTAAGGCTTCATTGCTTACTGTTGCATAAGGTCCTGACTGTTGGTTAAATTTTCAGGATGTGGGATATCGCAACCGGTCACTCTGTTTGTAATGACTTCTTCCTTGAAATTGCTGAACCGAAGAAATGGTTGTCTGACGAGGTACTATTAAGCTATGCATTGTCAGCACATTATACGTTTCACAGTCAACTAATGCTCAAATTATTTGTACCATTTTTTTTTGGTACAGCACATGCATGTGATAATGAATATGTTGTGGAGGCGCCGCGGGATATATCTACAGAAGGAGAGGATGGTGTTCTTCGATCAGTACTTTATAAAAACCATTCAGTCAAACTGGAGTGCCTTTAGCGCAGAGACTGATAAGCTGCAGTTCGAATGGGGGAAAAACGTAGCACAGTATGTGACAGGAAAGAGCAAGGGGCAGAAAATGAAGTTGGGACTTGGTCGCGATGTTGACACCGTGTACACCCCGATGAATTGGGGTGGAGATCACTGGGTTGGTCTTTGCATAAAGCTCAACGAAGGCCATGTAACGGTGTTAGATTCTTATGTTCCGCATACTGAGATCGAGGATGCTGAAGGACAAATGTGCTCGGTTGTACAGTCGTTGCCTTATATATTAGAAAAATATGCAGGGCATAAATGCTATAAGGTGAAGGAAGGTCTTAGAATCTACTCTTGGGACCGCGCCGAAGGCATTTATCATAACGAAAGGGGAGGCGACTGTGGGCCATGTGCTGCGAAGTTCATAGAGATGCATGCTGCCGGATCGACGGAGCAAATGAGTAGGATTACCGATAAAGAAGTTGACAGGTTTCGAGAGCAGTATGCAATGGACTGCTATGAAGAATTCGTGGGAGATGCTAAAGTAAACAATGAGTAAAGATGTGACCGTTGTTTATCTTTCTCAGAAACTTGTTGATACCCAATGGTACTTATGTTTGTGTGACCCTCATGGAACATGTTTACTTATTGTGTGTTTGTGTTAATTTGGTTTTATAAATCGCCGGAACTGAACAAAATAACGATATGTACATCGCGGTTAGAAAGATGCACAGCAAACAATGTGCACACCAACAAAATAACGATATGTACACCGCTGTTAGAAAGATGCACACGAACGAAAATACCGATATGTACACCGGTGTTAGAAAGATACACACCAACAATATAACGTTATGTACACCGGTGTTAGAAAGATGCACACCAACATGATAACGATATGTACACCGATGTTAGAAAGATGCACACGAACAAAATAACGATAAGTACACCGCTGTTAGTAGACCCTGTGAAAGACTGTGTTTGCTGTTGGTACCGCGTACACCGTTGTCGTAAAGTTGCAGCCGAAGTCTTAGATTTGCAGGAATGAGTTTATCATTTAAAGTGGATCAATGAACGTTCATAAAAGAAAATACATTTATGTTTGGTGCTCGATCTTGTGACCTTGGGTATACAATATAAAGCGAAACGTTATGTTTAGACTTCCATCTTAGTGGGTGACTATGGTCATAGAGATGCACACCATGTCTTATGTTTAACGACAACCATAATCACTGATTTTCGTAGATATTTTGAAGTTTAAAGTGTTACACTACTTTACTATCTACTGGAACGTATGTCATAAAGATGTACACCATGTTGATAAAGATGCACACCATGCCTTATGTGTAACGCGAACCATAATAAGTGGATACTGAGGAATTATAACGACGCTTTAACTAAGGAAGAGTGCTGTATTACAACAGTAAATTATTATTCCCAAGTGTGGAAGGGCGGAAAAGTCGTGGCGCAACGAAAATCCCGGAGGAAAAGACCAACCTCTTTAATCCAGAAGCATCTGTCACACATGGCTTTAGGCTTGATAAACTCCATATGCCAGAGATCCCAATCGATATCCACCGTAGGTACACAGGGGCAATTATAAAATAAGGGTCGATCTATTGACATGAACATGAATTTCTTTGATTCGAAGTCCTGGTTCTCCACCCCGACCCACGGCACATCGTCCTCTCTTACAAGCGATCCAATTTCACTGACAGCTTCTCTCGTAAAACGAGCGAAGCATCTCTCATCACCCCAGTAGAGTTTGCGAGTCATTGCATAGGTATACAACGCTCGTGGGTATCCTGCATCCGCTGCTTGCTTCAGCAAAGCAATACCTTCCTCGTGGCGTTGTAGGCGGTAGAAATACTCAACACCCTTGATGTAAAGCGTACTCGGGTTGCCGACATCGTAGCATCTGCGCAACAGCGTATTGCGCAAGCCTGTCCACCAAGGGTATTCATAGAGATCGAACGAATTGTAGACGGCAGGCGTGTCTGCCAACGCACGCATTGACTTACAAGTAGATCTGAGTCTGTATAGATCTTTAAAGGATTTTTTTGCGACGCAGCAGACAATCAATAGTTGGATTTCTGAAGGCAAATCTTGAAAAGTTGTCTCTTCCATTAAATCCCGATTTTTTTTAAAGCGTTGTGTTAATGATGTCTTAAGATTCAGTTTATATAATGAGTGGACCGAGGCAAACGAAGGGTTGTCTTTGTTTCACTGGTCAAACCGTTGGCTATCCGGAGCAGCGAGGGGTCGCATTTACCCAGAAACGAGTAAAAATAAAAATCTAGATTTTTTAACGTTTGGTAAATGTACATAATGGCCCCTTTTAAACATGATTTGACAGTGTTAGGTTGCAAATGTGGTTGGGACAATAACTTCTGGTATCAACTTCACACGTTTTCTCTACAAACCTGTTTATTAAATTTCCATAATCCCTCTCCTACCTACCAAAACAAACCACCATAAATCTCCAACAAGCGATACCAAAGTGATGGAAGCTCACGTACTCCCAAATCTACCCGACGAGGTTATGATCAAAATCATTGAGATTCTCGGATATGAATCATTTTACAATCTTGGCCCTTTTTTGCGGGCTGGAAAACGGGGGTACGCCCTCGCACACGAGCCCTCAGTCTTGAAGAAGTGCGATGTTAGTGAAATGGAGGCAAGGTTCTGGACATGTCAAATACGCGAAGGCTGTCAGTTTAGGGAGTTTCATCTAAAGTGTGTCGCTGCTGGCAACATCAAAGCAATATACTCCGAAGGTCTCCTTACAGCACCGAGCATTGGACTTGAGGAGAGTATTAAAATATTGAAACCAAATGTCCCAATGCATGAATTCTCATGTCTAGCTGTGGCCATATTCAATGTTTGTCTTGGGGAGGACAAAGAAGCGAGCAAGGTCTTTCAGCAGTTCGCAGTTTATCACCATGATCTTCAATCGGATGAAACTTCAGAAATCGCAGAATCCATAGAGAACAATTTGATGTTATTTGGAGCGGAAAACCTGAACCAGTACAAATATGAGGAAACTTTCAAGTACCCGGATGATGTCATAGTTAAGACACCCAGGTGCGTGTATGGCGATGATCACGAAGATGTTGTAGAAGGGGTTTGCAAAAAATGCCGTCTCTTTTGGATTTGCGTCGACATTTCTCACATCCTTTAAATGTTACCAACCGGTAAATCTCCCTGTTTGTCTTCTATGTCTTTTATGTATGACTTTCTGCCAATTCCTCGTAAATGTTGTTCATCGTTCTGCATCTAATTAGTGTTGGAATAATGACTTTGCAAATCGAAATAACATACAAGCTTTTAGTTCAAAACGTTTGCTAGAGATTTACTGATACATCAATACAAGGTTGCAGTTCTAATCAAACATCTCTTCACATTTTTAGA
This sequence comes from Hirschfeldia incana, assembly GCA_026261945.1. Taxonomy (NCBI): domain Eukaryota; kingdom Viridiplantae; phylum Streptophyta; class Magnoliopsida; order Brassicales; family Brassicaceae; genus Hirschfeldia; species Hirschfeldia incana. Next base: position 6,646,231 of record JABCMI010000011.1, on the reverse strand, counting down.
AACCCGTTAATGATGTCTTCTTCCATTTCTTTACTTTTCGCTACATCACTCTGGATGTTAGAAATGGTCTTCTTCAACTCCAAGATTGTCCGCTTCTTTTGGGCAATTTCGTCTCTAGCTTCAATCAGAGCCTGCTTTTGCCATCCGAACGGTTCTTCGACATCGATCCATTTGAAAAACCCACAATCTAGTGGAGTCTACAAAAAAAGTAAATCATAACCCATTCGAGAAATTACAAGACTATATTACGACATATACCTTCCAGCGTTCACACCCGTAGAACCTCCGAGCAGGATTTTTGTCTGTCCAAGATTTGCATTTCTTCGCCGGCAACGCACAGAAACATTGCACATCGGTTTCAGGGAGCTTCCCCTTTCCCTGACACTTTGCCTTTCCCTTATTGATAGATCTGCCACCGAACTCCATATCTGTGCCCAGTCCTATCAAATTTGTGAACACCAAAAAAGTACTTAAATCGAGATGACACAAACAAAGAAGTACACCTTTCATACCTTAGTCGGGTTAAGGGTTTAGTATGGGCCGGGTTATTTTGTAAACCCGAACCAGTATTTCAAATAACTTTAATTTGAAATTTGAAATAAAGTGCACAGTGATGGGGCGTTGAGAATAATTGAATGGCTACGATGGTGACACCTATTCTTTCCAAATAAATATTACTTGCCCTCTCTTCTTTCTCCAACTTCGACCTAACCTAATAACACCTAAAAACATCCCTCTCTAAACTTAAGCAAAAATAATCCGCCGATGTCGACTTCCAGCAGCTCAGATGGTAACGAGTTTGGTAACTGGTTACATTATGTGGCCGACTCTAACTTTGGAATCCCGGAAGAGTGTCCTTGCGGAAGCGCTATAATCGTTCAGATCTGTACAGAAACCGCATCCATTCCGAAGAAATTCTTTGTATGCAAAGATTTCAAGGTGAGTTGTAATCTCGCATACAATTGTCCTTGTTCTTTCCCAAGATTTAAATGTCCGTTCAAATCCTATTTCCAGGATGACGGGTTGCACAGAAAGCAAGAATGGACCACCGCAATCGAAGATGAAACCAGACGTTTGAAGAAAACTGTTGAGGAGCACGACTCCAGCTTGCGTAGCTTAGGTGCTCATGACTATCGCGTTCAGAGAATTGCCCAAGATGTCGAGAGAAACGATGCAAACATTGCATACCGTGGTTTTGAGATCCACGAGATCGAGAAAGTCTTGAAGCAACACGCTGAGGAGATTGCATATCTGAAGGGAATTATTGAGAAGCTTTGAATTATCTTGTTGCTTGAGAAGCAACACGCTGAGGAGATTGATATATTATCTTGTTGTGCTTCTTTTGTAATCACTATTCAGGGAGACATATGAATCCAATTAAAAATTATGTATGGTGTGCAAGTACTTTATCCTCGTAATAGAATCCCGTCTTTTAATCTACGATAATTGTTTCACCACTTTCAACTGACATACTCAAATTTTGCAAACGATGCAAACGCATTGGTTATTGGTATGCAACAATATAACCACGGTGTACGGAGATAAAGAACTGTTCACGAACAGTAAACCGAGTTATGGAAGTATTATATTATCTAAACCGAGTTGAATCCAATTAAACTTGGTACACCTTTCCTTTTATGTGGTACACCGGTTATTCGTGATGTCAGTAACCAAGGGGTATCATAAGAAACGCAAAGGTTATGAAAAGATGCGTTCCAAACGATGCGAATCATCTGTTTGTCGAAAAGATGCGTTCCAAACGATATCATATTTTATCTATAAATACAAAGCGCACAATACCCCACGTTAACGTCGGTTTTTTTCTATCAAACAGAGCCCACTGATCGAGTTAGAAATGGAGAACATGAACTTGGATTCCCTCCCTCTTTCAATTCTGACTAAGATTCTCGTCAAGGTTGCAGCAAACAGTATGCGGGACTTTGGCGCTGCAAGAATTGCTTTTCGCGGGTTCAACATTGTAGGAAGAGATGATTACTTCTACAGATCGGCCAATCTCATGTACCTGCTCGATTCGTCCTACTTCATAAACGAGGTCATGGCTGTTCGAACGTTCAAGCTTAACTGCTACCGTCTAGGTAATCCAGAGGCCATCTACTTGAGAGGAATGTATGAGTTCTTCATCCTCCATTTAGTTGATGTAGGAAGAGAAAAAATACACCTCGCTGGTGAGAGAGGCTGTTTGTTGGCCCAGTTTGTAGACGGTATGATGAACTTGGCCTTTAGCGTGGATGACAGAGGAATGGTTCACAACTACCCGGAATTTACCCGTCAACATGTGGATCGGATGTTTCAAATCATCTGTGATTGGGAGCTTTCAGGCAATTGGGGTTACGAAAAACCTGCCATCTTTCTCTCTGTTGCTGAAAGGATAAACCCTGAAACGGCATTCTATTGCTGGTGCTCCAGATTAATAGAACCAGTCTTGGTGGTCAAGCTAAATGGATCAAGATCACCTTACCAATGCGATCGTTGTTTCTGGAATACTGCTGCTTGGGACTTCTGCGATAACATACACCTGACTGCTCGTTTTTGGCCAATTGAAGATTAGTTTCGTCAACTATTACTCAATTTCTGTTACTGAATCTTCACATTTAGACAAAACTCTTTTTATATCTACTGATTACTTTATTTATTTTTGATGTATGAAAAATATTGTCTGAAGTTTATGAATGGTTAACAACTTAACCGTTATATTATTAAAAGTGTACAACCTATTATTAAGGGTGTACCGAAATTTGGGTCTTCGTCGGGGTTTCGAACTGTATTTGTTATTTTAAGTATAAGCAATCGTCCACTATAGTTAATAAAATCAAAGCCTAAAATTTATTTACAAAACGCGTCCCGTAAGAAACTTATATTTACAGAGCATCCAATATCTGTACAATAAAAGGGGCACGCTGAAACCCTAGGCCGCCGTTCTCATATCATCTCGAGCTGTAAAAAAATCAAATCAGCCGATCCCAGTCGACCTTCCGCCTCTTCATTCTCTCTTTTAGGAATGGCCGATTCAGGAATGGCCGAATCGTCTCTTCAATCTCCTATCAAACCACATTTCTTTAAGCCCCTCCTCCCCGGCTTCGAGAATCAACTCGTACTCAACAGAAACAATTAATTCCGGTTGTATTAATGTTAGATCCTTTGCTAACCTGGAATCCATGTTTGTGCAGAGCGTTCCTCAAGCTTTCTTCGCAAAGCATCTCCAAGGACGCAACGAGCACATCACAACTGCTACACTGATAACAGATGCGTCCGATAAAGCCTGGGTTGTGAAGGTTGACGGTTTGAAACTCGTTGATGGGTGGACAGACTTTGCAGCAGCTCATAGTCTGCGGATTGGTGACATCGTAATTTTTAGACATCAAGGAGATATGGTGTTTCATGTCACACCTTTCGGGCCAAGTTGCTGTGACATTCAGTATACTTCAGCATCATCTGACAACAACAATATTAGTAAACTTTAGTTATATGGAATGTTATAACATCGATGCAGAGCAAATATTTTTGTGATATAACTGTTCTGGTCTCCTGCTCTAACTTTCAGAAGTAACAGGGGCGCAGTCTTCTTTCGCATCTCCTTGCTCTGCCGATTTCAAGAACAACTGTTTCTTGGCTGAAGTCAGTAATAAAAATCTAGAAGAAGACAAACTGGTAAGTCTATTTCGTCCATCTATTATATGGTTTAGTTATATATAATTTTGCGCTGATTACATTTTCTTCAATGCAGTATCTCCCTCACGGAGCAACGACTTCTCATGCTCTGAAGAAACACTTCCAACACACGCTACTGATTAACAAAAAAGGAGACTCATGGAAAGTACGTTTGCATTTTTCCGACGCAGCGGGTAAGTACTACATCGGAAGTGGGTGGAGAAACTTCTGTCGGGATAACAGGTCCTCTATTGGGGACCTTTTTGTCTTTAATGTCGTTGGAGATGGGATAACAGAGCCATTGATGTGTGCGTGTCCGAAAAACGCACAGGTCGCAGAATTACTGAGCAAACACACAAGCAGAAAGAAGGGCAAACCATGTCTTTAGAATTCGCTCTATCTATCTTTCCTTCGTTTAAGTATTTGTCATGTTTCTATTTCGTCTGTTTAAGTATTTGTCATGTTTCTATTTGTCATGTTACTATTTCGTCTGTTTAAATATTTTGTCATGTTTCTATTTCGCCTTTTCCAGCTATTTGATTATATAACAGCAACCATAAAATATGTAATATCTATCGTCTACATAAAATTCTTATCGGTGTACAATATACATAACATGCATAATTATTATACATCAATTAAGTTCTAGACTTCTCCTGCTATTTTATTTTATAAAAGCAACCATAAAATATGTAATATCGAAGGTGTACATAAAATTCGTATCGGTGTACAATATATAATACATGCATGATTATAATACATGCATGATTATAATACATCAATTAGGTACTCGACGTTTCCTGCAATTTTATTATATAAAAGCAACCATAAAATACGTTATATGAATGGTGTACATAAAATTCATATGGGTGTACAATATATAATACATGCATGATTATAATACATCAATTAAGTACTCGACCTTTCCTGCAATTTGATTATATAAAAGCAACCATGAAATATGTAATATGAAAGGTGTACATATAATTCATATCGGTGTACAATATATAATACATGCATGATTATAATACATGCATGATTATAATACATCAATTAGGTACTCGACGTTTCCTGCAATTTGATTATATAAAAGCAACCATAAAATACGTTATATGAATGGTGTACATAAAATTCATATCGGTGTACAATATATAATACATGCATGATTATAATACATCAATTAAGTACTCGACCTTTCCTGCAATTTGATTATATAAAAGCAACCATGAAATATGTAATATGAAAGGTGTACATATAATTCATATCGGTGTACAATATATAATACATGCATGATTATAATACATGCATGATTATAATACATCAATTAGGTACTCGACGTTTCCTGCAATTTGATTATATAAAAGCAACCATAAAATACGTTATATGAATGGTGTACATAAAATTCATATCGGTGTACAATATATAATACATGCATGATTATAATACATCAATTAAGTACTCGACCTTTCCTGCAATTTGATTATATAAAAGCAACCATGAAATATGTAATATGAAAGGTGTACATATAATTCATATCGGTGTACAATATACAATACATGCATAATTATAATACATCAATAAAGTACATATTAATCTATTGCCAATTGTTCTGCTCACTTTGATTCTCGACTTGACTCGGACTCGCTCCGGTGGTGTTCGTCAAGGTACTCCTTGTAGTCTTCAAGATCAACCTTACAATCGGATTCCTCATCGCTCCCACCTACCCCCTCCGGAGTAGACCCCTCGCTGTCGTAAAAAGCATCATTGTAACAAGGAAAATCATTTTTGTCACCACCCTGATCGGTATCTTCTGGATCCCCGCACAAGTTGCTGGTGGAATCTTCTCCGGTTCGGACTTTCTTCTTCTGGCGGTTCCCCGATTCGTCAGATTCGGTTGTCGAGCCATCGGTATCACCCAACGTCTCACACTTTCCGCTTCGGGATCTCTTCTTTCGCTGGTTGCCGGTTTCATCCGTTTCATCACCCTCTTCAACATGTAAAGCTGCCTGCATTATGTCGTCAATGTTTAAGAACACGTTATCCCCAAGCTCTGCCCGTATCTCCTCGCGTAATCCATCTCGATACATCCTTACCAGGGTCTCCTGTTGCAAGGTTTCAAGGAGTCCATCTTTAAGGAACAATGTATTGTATTCTCTAACTGTAGAACTTCCTTGCTTCATTTTAAGGTTGTCTGTGCAAAAACAACCCCACCATTCGTTCTATTTATAGGTTTAAACATCGCAACGCACCCTTTCTCTGTTATACAACCGTTGTTTAGTGGGATCATGTAACCGTTCAACCGTCCCTAAGTTACTTAACATCATCCATACGTAAAACAATTGGTCCTATAAAAGACCCAACATACATAACAAAAGATATTAAATAACATTACACAGAACAGGGTGAAATTTGAATACATTAAACATAACATTCGATCAGGCATAAGATTCCAATAGATCAGACATTAGATCACATCAACGACCCCTCATCAATACACGCTTAAGCTCTTCGATGTCCTTACGCATTGCCTCCAGCTCATACTGCAGCTTACGGTGGAGCGAGACCTCCTCGCGGAATTCGCTTTTCATGACATCAAACTCTTCCTCGATTGCGTGAAGGCAGGCATGTCGGATGTGCAAACCATCGTCCTAGAAGGGAAAGAATATTGATGTGATTGACGGTTGTTAACATAATTTCGATGAACTAATTAAGTAATTACCACAACAACCATTCTTACCTCAAAAACCTTGCATACATAGTAGTCCGTTCCTGTGTCGTCGGTTTCGACCGTTATAGCGCCGCCGCACGTACATTTCTTAGGAATGCAGTAGTTGGCATACAAGCAAGCAAAGCGCCAGTCAGCGTCTCGTTTGTGCTCCTTCATCTCCGCATAGTAAGGATCCGCCATATCCGCCATATACGAATCAGTTGATTTGTTTTTGGATTACAAACAATTTTGGATGTGTTGCGAGAAGAGTTCGAGATAGACACAGCTGCTTAAATAGGAATTAGTACTTACAGCAATCCATACACAACGGCTATATTCGTTTAAAATCCCTCACAACGGCTATGTTGACTTTTAAAATCACTCACAACGGCTATGTTGACTTTTACAATATTCTTTGTAGCCGTTATATTCTTAGTTCTAGTTATCATTGTACACCGGTTCTTAGATCAGCCCCCCGTTGCTGTTCTCAGTGTTGGGCCTGACGTTCGATACGAATATACAGAGTTAAAGCCCAAATATTATGTTTTTGGTGGTTACTTCATCAAACTTTTTAATTAATGACTTATACAGTTGGATTTGACGGTTGCGCTTCTCCAGATCCTCTATATCCTCTCGGAAACTGTAATTGTTTCGTCTTTCTCCTCATCGTGTAGATCTAATTGCAAAAAACAAATTTTCGAAACCCTAAAAATGTCGTCTTCCTCATCTGACTCCAACGATCGCCGCCGTCTTGAATACAGCACCACAAGTTCCGACGAACGTTCAAGTTCCTCCCCTGAGCCTGTGGTGGAACAACGGCGGTTTATGACATTTCAAGCGCGGCGACAAGCCAGCCGGGGGTTCTTTATCGCCGGCCCACTGGTCCCAAACACATGGTCTAATCGTCATCTAAGCGAAGAAAGTTACCGTAAGTATCAACAACTTTGCATACGAGGGTTTCAAGTTCAGGGGTTGTTAGTTTTAGATGATCCGGGTTTTGCTGAGGCTCGCTCAATCGTTGAAAATGTGGGGTGGATGTACACTGTCTTGCATGTGCGGCCTTTCTGTCCTAGGGTTGTTAGGGAATGCATCTCCAACCTATACGGTGCGGACGCGGGCGTTTTTATAAGGGGTAGCCGTTTCGATTTCGACCCTGTCGTGATTAATCAACTATTCATGACTCCGATTGTGGAACAAGTTCACCCATGGGAGGATGATGATCTCTCGCGTGCAATAACCTTCCTCACCGGTGGTCGCTCTACTCACTGGGAGCCATTCTCCCTAACCCACCTCCTCCCCCACTACCTTTGCCTCTACAGACTCTGTGAGTTAAACTGGCTACCTGGATTCCATGTAGATGCAATGCTAAAGAAGCGGCTTCGTTTCCTCTACGCGTTTGTAAGAAACAAGCCGATAGACTTTGGTCGATTGGCTTATGACCAGGTTATCGAGATGTCTCGTCAGAGTGATGCAGACAGGAAAATTGTTCTCCCCAGCTTGATCTATCAGACTCTCATTCTTCAGAGGGACGTTCCGCACATTCCAGGTGATGAACGCCTAATTGGTCAGCCTCAATTGGTTAGCGGAGTCGAGGCGGATCTTGCACAACGTAGGGGGAGAAGGGGTCGTATCCATTCCGATGAATGATATGAAAGGTTTATAAGTTAACGCATCGGTTTCTAACTGCATTTTGTTGTGTTGTTTTGTTGTCCAAACTCTATGTTACTCTAAGTTCTGTTATCGGCTTGTAAACTAAGTACCTTATTCGGATGTAATATCGACTCCTGTTATTAGTATTATGCATGCTTTGTTTAACTAATTGGTGTACAACAAATTTCCACTACAACCATAATATATTGAGTACTAAATTAACTGTACTTAGGAAATATCACGTACACCGCAACAATTATCCCGTACACCACAATACGCTGTGGACTTACGCAGCATCTATATCCAAAAAAATACATTCCGCAACAAATAGCACGTACACCGCAACAATTATCCCGTACACCACATTATTCTGTGGCCTTGCGCATCGGCTAGATCTAAAATAATACATTAGCGAGCCAGTGTTCACGTTATTTATCAAAACCAAACATTTCTTCAACCTCTATTCAGGGCTTCTCTTGCTTGCAAGTGGTCTTCTTGTGACCTTCCTTAAAACAATTTGAGCACTTGTTGGGCTTATGCTTTTTGCTCCCCCCCTGATATAAACAATAGAGTTGTTATAGTTACAAATTTAGCAGTACGTAACTTAATTGTTTTTCACAGAACAGTCTTACAGGTATCTCTCCTGGGGACAGTTTACGTTTGACTCCAGGTCTTCCCTTCGTTCGTTTGGTCGTTGGTGGATAAAGATGTACAGTTAGTATTTCGGGCGGCACTGCAACATCCTTTGGATCCTGAACAGGAAGTATGACACCCTTAACTGTTTCAGCCCATGTCTCTTTCTGATGTTCTTTGCAAACAAACGCGGTGTACTGCATATTACGGTAAGACGCACATGCAATGGCGTGCCGACATGGCAACCCAAGCTTTTGGAATTCGAGGCAAGTGCAAGTTCGTTTATCCAAATCAACCGTGAAACCAAAACCAGTTGGCTTGTGCGTGACTTCGAATTGCCAAGTTGAACATTCCAGTACTAGAAGGCCCGCTGACAGTACCAGCTGTTCGACGAGTATCTTTTGGATATTATCTGGAACATTCCCCTTCATCTTACTGATCTCCGTTTGTCTGCTAATACACCATGTACACAGCTTCCGGCGTATAAACTCGAACAATGCCATTATAGGACTATCACGCGCGGGCAACAGAGCATTATTCAACGATTCAGCAACGTTAGAGGTCAACACGTTAAATCTGTCCCCTTCGAAATGTGAACGTGTCCATAGCTTCTTGTCGATCTTCTCCAAATAATCCCAGCACCTCCAATCCGTCAGTTTTAGAAGCTCCATTATCTCATTAAACTCGGATATCCTGAAGGCTTCACCTGCCCGACCAACCATTGCTTTCTGCTGCAAACCCTTGTACTTCTCCTGAACATTTCGCTGGAGGTGTACAAGGCAAATACCGTGGTGTGCACGGGGATACCATTTATCTATCGCAGCGAAAATTGATGCGCATCTGTCTGATATTATACTTAAATCTGCACCATCCTTTACTATAGTGGATAATCTCTCGAAAAACCATGACCAAGCTTCTGTGTTCTCGCTTTCCACAACTGCGAATGCAATCGGGAATACCCGGCTGTTAGCATCTTGTCCGCTCGCACTTAATAAAACACCTTTGTACTTTCCAAACATGTGCGTGCCGTCCACCACTAGCACCTTACGCAAATGTTGCCAACCATCGATGCATGCTTTCAGAGACATAAACGCATACTTAAACCTTGTTTTTCCTTCTTTGTCTCTTTCGGTTTTGATATCGGTGATAGTTCCAGGATTTGCCAGCTTCAGTACATGGAAGTACTGTGGTAGCATCTTGTATGATTCCTCCTCTGTACCTTGCGCCGATGCAATCGCTAGTTCTTTCGCTTTCCAGGCTTTCCAGTACGAGCATGTATAGTTGAATTCCGTTCGCAATATTTCTGGTAGTTCCATAGCACGAGGCCCGGCGTAGAGCCTCTCGTATTTCGAACGCAAGAGAGCTGCAAGCACTTTGGATGTACCATGTTTTTTATACTTCCCTCTAACATCGGCTACGCAAACATGATCCAAAATGGCCTTTTTTACCAGATAAGTTGGAGATTCACCGAGTTGAACAGCCACTACTCTCCAGTTGCAATCTTTTTCGTGACATTTCGCCGTTAGTCGACGTTTGCAATGCCGGAGCTTAAACGAGCACACCTTCGCGATTGCGTAGATAGCCAACGTCAACTTGCACTCCGCTTTGTCTTTGAACCTCCTCCCCACGAATATATTAGAGTCCTCTTTGCTGAAGTCAATATCAAGCGGGTTGCAGCTGCTACCCTCCATTTCATTATACACACCCTCTACATCATTAAATCCATACATTTCTGGTACTTGTATGCCTTTCATAAATGCTTCTCCACCCTGAATTTGTGTAATACCGCTGACAGCAGGCTCCGCATCGTCCTCATCTACTAGCTCGGGGATGTGCGTGTTAAATTTCTTTGGGGGAGTTTCGCGACATATTTCACCACTTTTAACGGCCTCAGGTGCTTCCTTGGAGGCACATTCAGCGTCTGTGGGGTTACCATTCACATTATCTCCAGCTTTGGTCATTACTTCAGAAACAACATCATCATCATTATCTTCAGTCACTCTCGTGTGTTTGTTTTTATTTTGAGGGGGCGTCACAAGAACAACATCAACATCTACCTCGGTCTCCGTTACTTCTGTGTTTAATTTGGAGGGCGATCCAAGGTCGCTTGCTAGATCGGTGATTTCCACAGATGAATCGTTTTTTTTTGGATATATATCCACCTCCACGTGCTACTTGCTTCTTCCCACACCCCGCTTTTGCAGACCCACCGCGACCAGTACCACCAGGACGCCGAATACGCTGTCCACCACTTCTTCCTTTGCCCGGACCTTCTACAAAATCGTCGTCGTCGTCCGTCACGCAATCGTTTCTGCAATAATCATGCCAGCCATTGTAGTCGTATTCCCCATCATCTCCATCATCTTCGGGAGCAAAATCTTCGGCAGCTCCTCCATTATTTCCATTCCCCATTGAAAGAGGTTCAACACTTGCCGTTCTTGTCTCTTCTATAAGACTTGTTTGCTGTTGCCGATCATCTGAATTCCTTTTGACTGCGTCTCCTTCTTCGACTTTGCCTTCCTCATTCTCTACATTATCCACTGCCAAGTCACCTCCGCAAACGTTCCCATTTTTCTCTCCATTAGCCACTCCCACTTCATCTCCACAATCGTCACCCTTTTCTTCCTCGCAATTCTCTCCAACTACCCCACTCGCATCGTCACGAGTTTCTCCGCTTTTCTGATGTTCCTTTTCACTCCCTTCCACTCTTCCAGACTGCGAGTTGCGTTTCTGACGATCTTCAAATTGCTGAACTTCCATCAAAAAGGCAACATCTTCATCAGGGGGTGGAACGGGTGCATTCGTTTGGTTTCGTATTGCATATTCCGACCTTAGAAATATCGTCACTCCTCCAACACTTTCCCTGAATGTTACGAAGAGATTAACGGATTTGTCTGCCCGGTGAAGCGCCTTGAAAATCCTGAAATCTTTGTCTGTTGCTATCTCAACGGGAGCAGCCTGTAGGCCCACCATTTCACCCTCTCCATCATTCAGCCAATACGACACCTCCGCTAACACTTCCCTTCCAAATAGCCCATACGCAGTTAAAATAGCCCCTTGCAAGTCCTCAGTCCCTCTAATTCTGGACGAATCGACTGCTCTACCCAATCTATCGTTGTCTATCTTGAAATCCCAAACTCCGGTGTCAAACATTATCCACCTCCCAGCCATAACAACAAAGCAAGAATTACACACACCTACAGTCCAAGCATGAACACCCGTTAGGGTTGTTTACCAAACATAGGAACCAAACAATTTTTTTTAAAAAAATTTAAACTTATAGCTCAAAGTCTGTACCTTCGCCTCTGTTGGTCCTGATTTCCTTACTCACCGTTCCACCGCTTCCTGACCCGACATTCCGACCACCGCTAAGTGTTTCCATCCTTTTCGGTTGAGGTGGATGAGCTTCCACGGCCTCAGATGATTGGATTAAGTTCTACGCCTAGGGCTGCTTCTTTTAGTTGTACACCAGTTTTTATCACCTTCTCACCATTACCGAGTTAAAGATTTCTTACACATTAATTTAATTAATATTACCACAAATATCAGAAAACAGTAAACGGCGGGAAAGGTTAATATTACCTTCCACCTTTGTGACCGGTCACCCTTAAAAAAAAAAAATTAGACCCTTACACGTGCGAAACCCTCTGGGCCGATAGGTCACCGCAAGTCTTAGGGTCGTTACTTTGGGACGATCTCGGAAGTTTCGTGGGTCACGGCCCAGAGTTTCAGGGGTCATAAGGCCAAAATCGTCACCGATTTGTTTCTCTCCCCATAGCGGCCCGGTTCGACAATTAAAACTTGAAGCGACCCGAAGCCCAATTTAAAAACTTGCCGCGACCCACAACACTAAGCCACCCCATTTAAACCATCTTAAATTAAGGGTTTAAATATTTTATACGTCGCATGCATGACATATATGATATATCAAGACGTGTGTTAAATTCATGTCTAGAAGCGCATTTGTTTTTAAGCATTTATTTCGCTATAGAGATTAATTTGTTTTATCATCTTGAATACTACTACTTCTCTTCCTTAAAATATGATTTTTTAGAGTTTTCACGTTTATTAAGAACGTAATAAATGTTTAATTTTTAATTTACTATTTATTTTTTCTATACATTTTCCAATAACAATCGACCAACGAAATTTAAACAATTCAAATATTCATAATTAATGTTTCTTAAAAGTATACAAAAATACATTAAAAATATAGAAAATCTATCTTTGTGAAACAAAAACAAAATCTAGAAAATCCTACTTTTAGGAACAAAGGTAGTATATGCGAGTGTGTAGGGTTTAGACCATCTCCAATGATTAGTAATTTACTTTTATTTTTATTTTAAAATAGAATAATTATATTACAGAGTTAAATTTGTCCAACAATTTATTTTATAATATAGTTACTCTATATTTTACCACTCTATTATAGAGTAATTTTATTGTCTAATGAATCACTAGAACAAATTTAATTCTGTTTTATAGCGAAATATATAGTAAATTATTGCATACCAGAGACGCCTTAGAAAATAAATAAACTATATGATCTTTATAACTTACATCATTCGTTTAACACAGAGCTCGATGCATGGACATATGCTTTTCACCTCACCCGAATGATTTCCTAAACCGATCTCGTATTTCGTTAATATGCTGTAATAACCAATTTTCGCAGCAAAATAAATGTATTTTTTGTTCTTTTTTTCTTTAATTAAATTATGCATAGGCTACTAAAAAGCAACAAAAGTAAACAAAAATGCAGAGATAGTTGGCAAACTATAATTGCGAGTAGTGACTTTATATTGAAAGAGTAGCAACCTTCTATATATATTTGCTACTTTTATATATTTTACCATGTTGTATATATACTATATATATATATATATATATATATATATATATATATATATATATATATATATATATGCTTTGTTTGAGTCTTATATCAGTAATTTTCAGAAATGATCAATATTCCTCCCCTCTGTAACCTTTTTGATCGGTTTTGTGTTCTTTTTTATCGTAAACGTATTTTTGTTTACTTTTGGTAAATATATTTTTCTTATTTTTTTTGTCAATGCGTTCAATTTGTTATAGATTACCAATAGATTCAAAGTTTCAAACATATAGGTTACAAAAGATGACTCAAACTTAGAACATTGTTTTCAACTTCATTCTTTTTTTTTCATTATAAATAGAAGTCTGGGCAAAAATATTTCTATTTTCATTATATATTTGAATAAAATTGTAGGTCTATTTTAAAAATAAATAATTACTTTTTATCATTTTCTTATTATAAAATAGAATGCTATTAGAGAAGAACCCAATATCACTATAAAATGACTCTATTTAAAAAGATATAGAATATGAAAGATGAAAAATAAATATTTCAAATAGCACATTTTAAGAACTTTCCAGGAAATCCTAGCGCACATGTTTTTCTTTTTTTTTTTGTAAAAAAACACATGATTTTCTTTAACTAGTCCATAATGGTTTTAGGAGTTATTCCTCGATGTGGCTCTTTCTGACCTTCTTCATCAACTTTTAACGTTTGGTGTTTCATTGACAAGTGAAAATGCACGGTTCATGAGATTACTGAAAGCTAGCTGCAACAGGCGACGTCATGTAGAATCCGGCAACTGAAGAAACAATGTTAAACCCAGCGTTCTTGTGGTTAATGTTAATTGTTGAGGATGACAACCATGTCGTAACACTATCTCCAATGATTTACTCTATTTTTTACTATAAAATAGAGTAATTTTATAATAGAATTGAAGTTTATTTTAATGATATTCTATTTTAGTGTAGAAAATAGAGTGATGAGCAATTAAAAACAATTTGATATATATTTAGTGTAAACTTATTTTTCACTCTATTATAGAGTAAGAAATATAATATCATTAAAACATTTTTGTTTTAAACTCTGTTTTAGAATGAAAAATATAACGAAGTCGGATATACCTTAATAAGAGCCGAGCTTTTTTGCGAAATGTGTAAGTTCGACAGGTGAAAGACTTGAGTTTACATCATTTTATTTGATTCTTTTTCAAAAAAAAAGTTTGATTCAAGTTTACATTTAACATTTGATATCTTTCTCGAGCTTAATTTATATAATTAATTACTAAAAACATACTAAAATTTAATTAATAGTTATATTAACTATTAAAATCCTAATATTATTTTAATAAAAATCTTATTTGAGATATTTTGCCAATGACGTCGTTCTTATGATTCTATTTATATTAAAGTACAAAATTAAAAGACTATTTTGTAAATAAAAATATATATTTTTATTATTGAATAATTCTGTTTCTTCCTCTAAATGTAGAGGAAAATAACAACATATAATATAAGAGAATAAATAGAATTGAGTTGGAATTAAATTAATTTTATTGTAGCATTTATAATAGAAAATAGCGAGATCAAAAATCTGAAGTAAAATATTGTGATAGAAAACGAGAATAACATAAAAAGTTATAAGATAATTATTTATATTTTTCTGTCTTTTTCAATTTATTTCATTTCTAATGATTTAACATTACTTTTCGAATAATACTTTTAACATTTTACCATCCTATATATTTGGATTTTTGTTTTTTTCTTTGCGAAGTGGGAGGAGTTTGGACCAAAGTTTTAATCTCTTTTATGTGTCCAGGATAATAACAATAATATAACGTAAATAATTTTTTTTCCAACGAGAATTGGATTAGGAACATAAGAAAATCAGTTCCTTTTTTTTTTAACACCAATAAAACTAATTCCATACACTAAATTATAGCCCAATACACCGTTGGTTGTTCTCTCCATGGGTTTGTCTTGGAAGCACGTAAAAAATCATGTACAGAAATCAAAGTAGCAATGCGGTATTCTAGATTTAATTCATGAGTTAAACAAACAATAGTATAATGTAAAAAAACTGGAAAAATCTAGGAGAGCTTCTATGAACGGAAGATCTTTTAACACCGCGTGTCACGTGAAGCCAGAAGGTGTTCATCATTGATTCGATTTAGTTCTTTATACAGTTCCCAAATTTTATATTTAAAAGATTGAAACAGCATATAAGAAACTAGCAAATATATATAAGAAAATACTCAGTTATTTCACCTAAAAATAAAATAATACTCCGTTAGAAAAGACAGCGGTGTTGGGTCGGACCTCAGGCGATTAGATACGAAGCTGTTGGGTATTGGCCCTTTGTTGTCAAGATTTCAAAACAAGAATCATGAAGTCCTATGACTATATAATATACACATCAATCAACTGCTTTATAAGATCTCTCTGCCCCTTTAGTCCTAGTCTAGTGGCCACCAATAACTCGACCACGTATTAATTTTAAAAATATCTCTTTATTCCTTTGGAACGAATATGTACAATATGGTTTGACCATGGAATATAATATACATAGCATGAAATCAAAGACCGTGCTTAAACAAAAATGATTTACTTTTACGGTAATTATTTATCCTAACAACATGCCCTTGCAATTCCCATCATCATATGATACTTAGCTTTTGAAAAAAACACAAGTCAACTTACTACTTCTCATGGAAAAGCCCAAACTTTCTTTATACTCTTTCTCACTAGTCGTCCCATTTTTTCTATAATGTCAAAAAAAGATCAACCCGCACCTAATATTTTCATTATAAATCAAACATATGTTTATAAAATATTACGTCATGGGTACGTAGGCGGTGAACATTATTTATTGTTAAACCCAGGATAGAAAGTGAATAGTATTTTAGCCCGAACCTTGGAGACCAAACGGCTAGAAGTTTACTTGTGTCAGAGACGGCATACCGATGGCCACAGGCCACTTGTTGCCAGAGTTCACTCTCCACCAGAAGAGCACTAAGAGACGTCTCCGAGCTTCATACGCAGTTTCTTACCAACAAAGGCTGCGTATGAGTTAGACTTTGCTTCCAAAACGCGAACCAACCGTGAATATCTTGTCACCTCATAATGTCAATCCATTCATAATGTCAATCCATCTAATAAATTCGATATTAAATAGAGAGACTGAAGTGAATAAAAGACCTGTTTGGAAGTTTATCTACGTGTAAAGTTTAGGAGCTAGAAACTATTGAATATTTGGTCAAGTCCATCGGACTTGTTCATCGGTTGGGCCGAGTTGTACAAGTCACGCGCGTACAACATATGGGCCTAATCGAAGAAGCCCATTAGGTTAAGTGCTGACATACAAAAGAAGGAGAGATCACGAGAGGGATCTCTAAGCTCAAACTGAGCCTCTAGGAGGCAGGAGCTTCCATGGCGTCTCTGAGAGAGATTGAGTAAGCTAAAGATAGATTGTAATCCTAGGCTTAGCTCTTAGCCATGTACTTCTCGTGTAATCTCTTTTATACTCTCTAGGGTTTGCATACCCAAAAACCGAGAGAGAGTCTATGATCTTGTAAACCACATCGAAGGTGTTTTCCGATACTTCATAGTGGATGTTGTGGATCCTGGATCCACCCCAGATGTAGCGTGCTGCGGCCGTGAACTGGGTGAAAAATTCTTGAGTCATGAACAAGGATTTAATCAATGGGAAAGATCAAAGGGACAACAAATAGTATCGGCAAGTATGAATACCGAACAAGTGGTATTAGGGCTGATGAATTCCGCAATAAGTGGTGTTAAGGAAGATGGATTTTCCAACAAGTGGTATCAGAGCACAAGCTCATTGATTCACGGATTCCACGTCTCGAGGAGGAGAGACATATGAAGAAACTTCCAAGCGAAACAGACGAAACTCGCAAGGTTTAATGGTAGGTGGTGGTCACGTGGTCTTACCCTAATGAGAGTAATACACCGAGATCAGATCAGGTTAAAGAGATTTTCGGTTTACAAGAGAAGAAGGAAACTAGTTGGACGTTCTTCGCTGCAGTTGCACAAGTTACGGAGGAAGAATTCAGAAGTTAGTTGAATCAGTTGAGATGGTTTCTAAGTTTTGAAATCAGGGTTTCTCTACAGTTCTCCAAGGGTGCACAAATCTGCTACTATGTTAGAAGGGTTTCAGGTTACTCACAAGTCGCGATGGTGGCAGGCTGCTAGCACAAGAAACAGACGTTTTCAGAGTTGTCTTGGATCTGCAGTCACAAGGAGTGTGTGACAGTCACAAAGTATGTGTGACTATATGCATTGGAGTCGTGGGTTTCTTCATGTTCTGCAAGTTATTGGAACTAAAAGCATAGTGGAACACATGAGATTTTGCACTGGTTTTGTATGGGATTGTCTGAAGATTCAGTGAGGGTTTTCACGGTGTTCTTGGATTGAATATACATGGTATATCAGTGGCAAGTGGTGTTAAATCTATGTGGGTATTTCAGCTCGGTATCTCATGGAATTCTTGGAACTAGCAGACGTCTTAGGAACTTGAATTATGAATGTTTCATGGCTGTTTCAGATGGTATTCTTTAGCCAGCGTGAAGGGCGTTGCAGAAGCATTGAAGAGATAGACTCATGGGGGTTTTGTTTATTTGTGATTATGAGAGTCTACAGTTGGGTAGAGGTTCAGAGAATAGGATACTACAAGGCTGCTATTTTCAGAGGGAATGCAGTGTGGTTTTCTTGGCATATATGTGTTTGGTGTAACACATAGTTTTCTGCTAAGATGGATCTGCGAGAACGGGAGTTACTTGTTCAAGGCAGAGTTCGGCTGAACAGGTGGCGGTATCAAATCAAGATTGATTCAGGATTGAAACATGCATGTTTCGGGTTTTCTGCATGGGATTCAGTAGTAGTTTGTTTTGGCTTCTCATGCATATGAAGGGAAAACAAATGGGTCTACAGGGTATCACAGTTGCAGAGGTGATGATATGTTTGAGCAGAGGTTGAGCAGATATTCTTTGCATCGAAAGTCTTCTTAGCAAGTTGTGTTAAGCGGCATGATCTGTTGGCAACAGCAGCGGTTCAGAGTGATGTTCAAGATAAGGTGTTCATTCAGGTTGTTACAAAGGAAATTCTCAGGATGAGGAGTTTGGTGTCTACATGCTGTTGAGGTTAGTTGGGAATGAGTCAGAGAGCTTCTGGTTTGAGGCAGTGGTGATTCAGGTTCTGCAAGAACTTCAAGTTAGCATCGACATCAGCTAAAAATTCTGGAGTTGGAGAATCGGTAGATTTGTAGTCACGACCATATCACTACTTTCACGGTGACAAACCAGGTTTGATGTTGAAGGATAATCAGCGTCAGAGAAGGAAGCAGATGGTGTTACTTTATTGTAGACAAAGAGACGCCAGAGACAGAGGAAGAAACGTTCACAGTGGAATATCTCAATGCACGTAATGGTTTCAGGTTGGTGAAATCTTGATGAGAGACTTGTAAGGGATGCAGCGGTTGTTTGCAAGAAAAGGAAGACTCGCACAAGCTGCAACAGACAGCTGCACATGTGGGCATGTTCGTGATCAGGAGTGTTGGAGATTGATTTGAGTCGTTTGGGATGGAGGATATCTCAAGGGAAGACATGCTCATATTAAGTCAAAGCTAGGCTTAAGGAGACAAAATCAAAGGTCTTAATCTCACATGGACTGATGGTTTTTCCAGAGATCGCAAAGAATGCATGTCATATTCGCGAAAGATGACCAACGGATCTTGCAGTTGCACAGGTTGGTTGTCGTGTGACAACAGTATGACAAAACTGAGGTGATTCTGTTTGGGGTCAGTTCAAGTCAAGCTCGTAGGTGCATGAGAGAAAAGGTTTCTGCCTGTATGAGGAAAGCCAGAGGAGTCACCAAGTTAGTGTGACTGAAACAGGTTGTACCTCTACGAAGAGAGACTAGAGCAAAGAAAAGTGTGTAAAAGTCTAGACGAGTATATGCTGGAGCAAATGACTATTTGTGGTAACAAAATGTAGCAACTTTAGTGAGGTCGTGTGAGTGACATGAAAAGCTTCTGGCTATAAGTTGAAAGCCAGAAGAGTCACCAAGTTAGTGTGGCAGGAATAGGTTGTACCTACACGAAGAAGCAACTAAAGCGAAGGCACATAGTGTGTAAAGCCTACAGGAGAATGTTGGAGCAAATGGCTATTTGTGGTAACAACATGTAGACACTCTAGTGAATTCGTGTGAGTGACAGGAAGAAACCTAAAGAAAGAGACGATCAAAGGTTAGACTTAGCTTGAAGATTCTGGTCAAAGGCAGAGGAAAATGCACATGCGGAATCGGGTTGAATAGGTTGTTACGACTGATTGTAATCCTGAGGATATACGGTATGACACAACAGTCTTCAACACTTGTTCAAGAAGCAGGAAATCGCTACCACAGCTAGTAGAAGCGTGTGTGAGTTATACCTTAGAGGAATTGTCAAAGATGTCTGAGTCGGTAATTCTAGATGAATAGACTCAGAGGAGAAGTTAAGGATGCCGGTTTTGGTGTCACGACCACAGTGGTCAAGGTGGAGCTCTCAGACGAGAACTGAAGCTCAAAGGCAAAAGGAAAATTTACGGACTTGACCAGGTCGAAACTTCATGCTTGAACAAGTCACGGTTCGAGTAAAGTTACAGCTAGAGAAGCTCACCATGGGTTCGAGTTTAGGTGAGGAAGCTGTAAGGGAGTATCTTAGGAGCATCACAGACGTTGATGGTGAGAGATATTGTTCAAAGGACACATATACCACAAACAGTTGCAGAAACTTTGCAGAGACATGGTACTTCTACAAGGTTATTTGATTCAGGTGGAGCCACTGAGATTATATGTGGATTGATGCATCAAGGATATATAATCTGATTCCAGGTGGAGTGAATCACATGTTTTTGTTAGAAGATGTCTTGATTGGTTCAGCTGAAGGGTAAAAGTTTTGGTTAGCAACTTGTTCAGCTCAATGGAGTTAGAGCTGAAAAGAAACAATATTCCATGATAAACGGGTCGTGGATATGTTCAGTGTGTCAAGGCCAGACGTGCCTAGCTCAGTTAACAAGTACAAGGCACATCATAAAGAGATTTGTAAGAGGAGTCTTACATAAGGTTACTTGTAGGCGAGACAAGTAATTCAGCATATTATCAGGAATACACTGCAGTGAAGTTGATACAGGGGAGCCGAGTATGATGCAAGGTAAAACGTGGTGGGGTACTTGGTTAAACTGAAGTATTGAGCAGTGAAGATGAAGAATGGTGAGATGAAGCAAAGTAAGGAACTGGTAGAAGACATTGCAGGGAATTGTTTAACAGTTTGTTCATCTCAAGAAGGGTAAGACTTGTTCTCCACAAGCAGGTTCATCTTAAACTTAGGTCATGGAACTGAAAGAAGCTTCATGAAGGTTTAAATACAAAGAAAAGCCGATTGCATTTAAGAGATCAGAACAAGTGTAGTTCCGAATATGGAAGCGTCACAGGGAGTACTGAGGAAGGTTCCTCAAGGAAGTCCATTGGCTAATGGCAGGTTCAATGACTTATAGACGTGTTCAAGTCATTTATGGTGATGCACATGTTTCGGTATTCGAGACATCTCAATACAAGAAGAGTATTGAGGAAAGAAATTTACAGCTGAGTAAAGGATGGATATCAGGGATTCTAGACAAGATATCATATGCAGCTCATGAGGAGAGCTAAGGCGTACCAGAGATTATATGGTATGAGGCTCAGTTCATTTAACTAGCAGTGGGGTCTACACCTGTTAGTGGGGTTCTGTTATTGCAGAACATGTTGATCAGATGGTGGAGCAAAGAAATTTGTGTCGAAAGTCTTCCTAATCAGGTGGTGTTAGGCGGCGTGTTCTGCTTGTGCAGCGGTACAAAGTGATGCTCAAGTGTAGTCTGTTCAAGAACATCAAGGGTAAGTCAAAGACTGTTTCAGAGATTTGAAGCATGAGTGACTTCAAGGTTTGCGGTTGATCCAAAAGAGAATTATGTGGTAGCAGCTCTGTTAACAACATGAAAAGTGAACTAAGGGTGTGTCGAAAGTCTGTCCAGCAGTGATGGTTGGATGGCGGGTTCTGTTCAGAGTAATAGCGGTACAAAACGTGTTCAGGCTGGAATTTGTTAAACAAGTAGAGAATCAAAGGTTGTTTCAGGTCCGAAGCATATGTGGTTCAAAGGTAGCTACACAGAATTCAAGAAATTTGATTCAAGGTTCAGTGCACATGGGTGGAATCGAAAAGGCCAAAGGGGAAAATCAACTTGCAGAAAGATGTTCAGGTCTGTTCAAGCACTTGAACATGTTCGTGATTTTGACAGCAAGATTGTGTTGTTGATAAGTTCGTGAGGAGTAAGATATGAAGTAACACGACGTCAATGAAGAGTTTAGCTTGACACTAGGAGTGTAGCGGCTGAGATCGCAACTTAAGACACTAGATGAAGGTGATGGAAATTCAGAATGACAATGGGATTGT
Source organism: Hirschfeldia incana (assembly GCA_026261945.1). NCBI lineage: Eukaryota > Viridiplantae > Streptophyta > Magnoliopsida > Brassicales > Brassicaceae > Hirschfeldia > Hirschfeldia incana. Next base: position 6,624,257 of record JABCMI010000011.1, on the reverse strand, counting down.
CACATACCTTTCATCAAGAGTGGTGTCTATTTTCATTGATGAGACTAAGTGGATTTAAGTGTTTAATCTACTTATGCGGTTGTGGTGTGTAAGTGTAAGCTTATGCAGGTTTCAAGAAGATCATGAAGAGACTTCAAGCTTAGCTCAAGGTGGAACTAAGAGAAGTGAAAAGAGATAATAGAAGACAAGGAGATGCAGAAGAAGAGCATGACAGCTCAAGCATCAGGAGGTGTCGAGCACAAAGGAAGGGTTATGGACTTGGACCAAATAGGTGGAGTTTATTGAATATTTGGTCAAGTCCATCGGACTTGTTCATCGGCTGGGCTGAGTTGCACAAGTCACGCGCGTACAACATATGGACCTAATCGAAGAAGCCCATTAGGTTAAGTGCTGACATACAAAAGAATGAGAGATCACGAGAGGGATCTCTAAGCTCAAGCTGAGCCTCTAGGAGGTAGGAGCTTCCATGGCGTCTCTGAGAGAGAGATTGTGTAAGCTAGAGATAGATTGTAATCCTAGGCTTAGCTCTTAGCCATGTACTTCTCGTGTAATCTCTTTTATACTCTCTAGGGTTTGCATACCCAAAAACAGAGAGAGTCTATGATCTTGTAAACCACATCGGAGGTGTTTTCCGATACTTCATAGTGGATGTTGTGGATCCTGGATCCACCCCAGGTGTAGCGTGTTGCGGTCGTGAACTGAGTGAAAAATTCTGGAGTCATGAACAAAGATTGAATCAATGGGAAAGATCAAAAGAACAACAAGTAGTATCGGCAAGTATGAATACCGAACAAGTGATATTAGGGCTGATGAATTCTGCAATAAGTGGTGTTAAGGAAGATGAATTTTCCAACATAAACAAATATTTCATTCGGCTTTGCTTATAGCAAAGTAATCTGGGTTAAATGGTAACGTTATTTGTATAAAGCCCAATCGTACTGCGAGTAAAGGTCTGAGGGTCCGATCTTTTAGAGGCCTATCGCAGCCTATTTTGATCTTGGCAATTGTACTTTGTTATATGAAAAACATCATAATTTTGTTGTGGAAATATAAAAACCAATCAACATAAATATACTTTTGTCTTTTCTTTATTATTTTATTTACTGGTAGCACCGATTATCCAGAAAAGTTTCTATTTATAACGCATAGATTTGGTAATCTTCAAACAAAACTATTTAGTATCCTTTTATGGATAAGCCATTTAGACTTTTCCTTCGCATTTTGCGGAACTGGATAATCTAATTGAAGATATAATTACAAGAATACAGCTCAACCAAACCGAGAAAAACTGATATGAACCGAAGCTAAAAACAATTCCGGTTCGAACCCTAAATACCGGATCTGAATTAACAAGTAACGAGTGTGTTATTCTATTTCTAGTTTAATAACCGGTTAGGCTTGAGTTATCATGGCTTGGTTCGGTTCGGTTGTGTTTAGCAAATCGAGAACCGAAACCGGTTAGGGAAGTGCAACGTGTGTGTGTGGAAGTGATGCGGCGACATATTTGAGAGAGACGCTTGAATCAGATTTAGCTCTTAGGGCGTAAAAAGGAAAGAAGACGAAGCCGTACAAAGAGGGCTTTTCTACCATCTCCGTACTTTTTGAATCTCCCACTCTGTCTCGAAGGTTAGTACCGGAGCAATTATTGCTGTTGTGTGTTTGGTTTGCTTACCAAAAAAAAGTCAAAATCCCTAGCTTTTTTCGTTGACTTTCTATTTTTGGGGGATTCACAGATGGAGAAGTATGACCGTGTGGTGAAGAAGAAGGAGGAGAGGACGATTGATGCGAACGAGATTCGTATCACTAGCATGGGCAGAGCAAGGAATTACATCACCTATGCCATGACTCTTCTTCAAGTATTGTCTCTCTACCCTTTGACCTTGTTATGGTGTGTTTGATGAGAGAACGAAGTTTCGGTCTAGGGTTTATGAACAGTTTGGTAACTTAAACGTCGACGTTTTGAGTCCACTGTTAACTCTATATGCTGTTTTAGATAAGCTCTTTAGAGTATAAGCAAGAGCTTACCTTCTGATAAGCTCTTTATAGTATACTACTCATCGTTTCATTATCAATTAGGAATTTAATTAAGACGCGCTGACTCACGGCTTCTTATAATGTGGCTGATAGATTTAAGTGTCGTTGAGTAATTTAAAATGTTATATGTTGTCTGGTTAGTTAGAGAGATGATTCTAAGTTTTTTTTTTTGTTGGGGATTAGTTGAACAGTTGTATATAGATTTTTTTTTCTGTATATATAGGAAAAGGGTTCGACTGAAGTTGTGTTTAAGGCAATGGGAAGAGCTATTAACAAGACTGTGAACATTGCGGAGCTGGTTAAGGTAATTTTGAAGTGTTTGTCATGTCTAGTTCACAACACGTTGTTCAGATGATGGGTTATCTGAAAAGTGTTTTTTTTAACTATGTAACGCAGAGAAGGATCCCTGGTCTTCATCAGAATACATCTATTGGATCCACTGATATAACAGACACATGGGAACCTAAAGAGGAAGGCCTTCTACCGTAAGTAGCCACAAGAATTTGGGAGCTAATTTCGAACATGTATTTTTGGTTCTACTTAATTCGTTACCATCACAAATTGTTTCTAATTTTCCCCCTTTTTGTTTTTATCTAAAAGTATTGAGACCACGAGGCACGTGTCCATGATAACCATTATCCTATCCACGAAAGAGCTTAACACATCCTCTGTTGGGTGAGTTTCTTGTTTTGATCTTTTTGATTTGTGTTTTTTTTGGAGGACCTTGTCCATAATTAGTTACATGTGTTCTTGGCAGAGATTGTCTCTGTCTGACATATATATGCATATTCGTTTTGACTGGCTTCTTTAGTGAGTCCCTAATTTTGTAAGCGGCTTAGTAACTTCTCAAGACTAATATTTTTTTATTAAATGATGTTGCAGATATCAGTGCCCGATTCCTATTGAGATGGTGAAGCCATTAGGCGATATCGACTACGAAGGAGGAGGTATGTTTTCGGTCACTCTCAGTGATCCTTTTAATTCCCCTAGCTCAGCCGTCTTAGAAGTTTTCTTTTTTTTATATTTCCCGCAGAGGGCTCACCTGGTGGCAGAGGTAGGGGAAGGGGAAGAGGAAGAGGAAGGGGACGAGGTGGCAGAGGTAAAATTGCCTTGGGAGTATTCTGTAAATCACCATACTACTGATTTCTCAACGTTCAGTTGATATTTTAAATATATGATTCATGGATCTTTTGTAACGCATTGTTATTTTTGTTTCTCCTTTTGCGCAGGAAATGCATATGTAAACGTTGAGTATGAAGATGGAGGTTGGGAACGTGACCAGTTCGATGGTAGAGGAAGAGGGCGTGGCAGAGGACGCAGCAGTCGTGGTCGAGGACGAGGAGGATACAGTGGTCCTCAAAATGAGTATGATGCACCAGAAGATAGAGGTTACGGTTATGATGCTCCTCATGAACACCGTGGATATGATGATCATGGTGGTTATGATGGTCCTCATCAGGGTCGTGGTGGTTACAATGGTCGTCGTGGCCGCGGCGGTTATGATGGTCCTCGTCAAGGCCGTGGTGGATACGATGATCATGGTGGTTATGATGGTCCTCGTCAGGGACGCGGCCGTGGTGGATATGATGATCATGGTGGTTATGATGGTCCTCGTCAAGGACGCGGTGGTTACAATGGTCGTCAGGGCCGTGGTGGTTATGATGGTCCTCATCAGAGCCGTGGTGGTTATGATGGTCCTCAACAGGGCAGAGGTGGTTATGATGGTCCTCAGGGTAGTGGTGGTTACGATGCTCCTCCTCAGGGCCGTGGTAACAATAGTCATAACACTGGTGTTATTTTTAACTTCGCTTTTACATCGTATTTGGATGAATGAGTTTTGAATTGGTTTAATACAGGGCGTGGAGGTGGAAGAGGAGGTCGTGGAAGGGGACGAGGTGGTCGTGGTGCTGGTGGTGGATTCAACAACAGATCAGATGGACCAACAAACCAGACAGACGCTTGAGACATATGAGTGAGGTTTCTGTTACACAAACATAAAAAGAAAAAAAGCCAAGTCGTTGGATGTTTTTTCTTCTATGTCCTTGCTCTCTCTCTATATGTTTGTTTATGACGACATGCTTGCCATAAGTGTATCTTTCCTTTATCAATTGATTCGGACCTTTTTTTTTAGTTTTTAGTTTGTGGCTGTTTTCCTTTAGAGTCAGCTTTAGAGGACTACCGAGGCATTTTTGTGTAACCTCTTCCGTTTTACTGTTTTGTAGTGGTGAGAGTGAGTCAGTGAGACTTAAGTTTTGATAAAAGTAACACTTTGGTCTTTGCTTATCACTTCTAATGTGATGGAACAGTTTATCCTTTTTAGTACTAAGCACTTATTCTTCTATTTTGGAATATAATATGAGTTTAAAAAAGTGAGGAGATATGTAAGTATGTAACAAATTGAGAGCAATGTCTTTCATAACAAGAGATGCAGAAGCGATTCATTTCTAGAAAGACTTGCATGCATTTTGTGATGCATAACCACTGATTAACACTCAAAAGCAACTCAGTTTTGGAAATGACTTGGCTTCGAGTTTGTTTTTTTTGTTGGGTCTTATCTTGATATACTGGTCTCTGATAGAGACGAATATTCTGAGTGCCTGGCCGATAGCGATATACCATGGAGCAAAACGTCACCGTAACAAAAAGAATGCGCCGTTGCCGGGGATCGAACCCGGGTCACCCGCGTGACAGGCGGGAATACTTACCACTATACTACAACGACTTGGTTGATCTATCATGAATAAAGAACCTGAATAACATCAAAGAGTTTTAACTAATCATGAAGCAAATCCCCTCTCTTCATTCTGTCTTTTGGTGAATCCAAATCCCTTTCTTGAGATTTGTGGAGAATGACTCAAGACATGGAAATGCAAGACAAAAAAAACCTCCAGCTCAATCCGCGGTGTCTCTGCTACTACAAAGTACCTAGACGTTGGAGAAGGCTCTTAGGCCGTACTTCGAGCTAAGTCCTGAGTCCTGACCAAGTTTTAAAATGTGATAACTGATAGTTTACAGAGCATTGTACAAAACCTTTGTGGAATCTAAATGGGCCTTACCTTTCTTAGAACCTTAACGAAAGAAAAGGCCCATTAGTTATCTACTCTACGGTCGGCAAAAGTCAAGTCCGATTATTTTCCGCCGTCGCAAGGTTACAAACTCGAAACCACTCTGAAACCGATTTGTTCTTTGTTCTGAGTGTTTAAACCATCACAGAATAATGGAGATTCAGAAGACTGAGGTAGCAAAGAATCCAGAAACCGAGGAAGATACAATCGAATTAACCAAACAAAATCAACCCGATGATGAAGTAGAACATTGCGACGAGCAGAAGCAAGGGCAAGAAGAAGAAGAAGAAGAAGAAGAAGACGAACTGAGAAGCCTGCTGCTTTCGAATATAGGAGACCTCCCTCTTACTCCTCCATCAGCTACACAAGTCAACTTCGTTTCTTACTTCATCACAGGTTCTTCTCACATTCATTCACCCTAACTCTTACTCTCCTTATTGATAATGTGAATAAACAAACCCTTTGAGTGGTGGTTGCAGATTTCACGAAACCTGGTCATGATCAGTATATCTACCGTCACGCTAATGGGTATCTCAAAAGTCTCTTCCTTTACGGCTTCTCAACCACTCATTTTGAGATTGAGTTTCTTATTGCTTGTGGGTGTTGTTCAGTTTGTGTGTGATTGGATTAGCTCCTACCCATATAGCTTTCAAGGACCAAGGTGGGATCACTAACATTGATTTCAATGTTGGCAAGTCTGATCGTAGCGTCTTGAAAGTCTCCGGCAAGCGTAAAAAGGTTTGTCTTTGCCTCACTCTTTAAGAGTTTTACTAGTGATTGTTATAGCTTAAGCTAGAGTGTTGCTCAGATGGTATTGTTGTGCAGAATGCTATGCGCTCTGAGTCGAATACAGCATTGTGCAAAGTTTCCACTGCTAATGATTCTTACATTGTCAGGTGCAATGCCTTCTTCCTTTGTCTTTATATCCCTTCTCTCATATGTTAAACTAATTATTTTTTTTTTTGTTAGGTGTTGCGTTAAAGGTTCTCTCTTGGAGGTGAATGAGAGGTTAATCAACCAACCACAGCTTCTCAATTCATCGGTAAGAGATATATATTTTGAGTTATCATACTTTTTTATGCCATGAAGCTCTTATCAATGTTAAGTATTTGCTTAATGCTTATGGTATCAACCGCCAGGCGCCAGAGAATAATAACTCAAATGATACTTTTTTTTTCTTTTATATACGACTGATGATGTGTTCTGTATTTTGATTACAAAAATCTGAATGATGATGTGTTCTGTATTTTGATTACAAAAATCTGATTCTTAGGCTGATCGAGAAGGATATATTGCGATAATCATGCCAACGAGACCTGCTGACTGGACCAAAAACAAGGAATCTCTAATAACCTTGGAGGAATATAAAGCAAAGAAAGAAGTGTCTCTATGATACCGTGTAGTGAAACCACCGTTGATTTCTTTGGTTGCTATGAAGCTGATGGGTGATTAGGCTAAAGTCTGGTTTGGTAAAAAAAACTTGGTTTATCTTAATAAAGCTGTTGTGTTGTGTTTTAAAAAAAACTAGATTCTGATCTGTCTTTGAAATGATGGATATTTTTTATATTGTTTTTTCAATAAAAAAATTATAATTCTTCATTTTAATTATATAAACTGTGACATGATCAAGTTTCAATTATGCGAGTTTGTTATAGTGTGTACAATATGAAGAAATTTAAAAAGCGTCACACAACCGTTTTATGTTTGTAAATAAGTTTGATACTTGATCATGTTACAGTTTATATAATCATACATACAACAAACCTACTATTTAGCCAAAAAAAAACCCGAAAGACTCATCAACTAAAACCATAAAGTCGGCATCATCATTTTAGTAAATTAGTGTACGAAAACAAGCTCATCTAAATGTTGAAATATGCTCACAAAACTGAAAGACAATAATATCATTAATGCAAATTTTTAGTTAGTCATATCATTAAGAACATTTTTGGAAATTTTAACATTTCATTAAGGAAAAATTTTAAAAAGTGCAGGTAATATTTTTATCGTTTTATCTACAACTAGATCATAAGTCTTTTGTTTTGCTTGAAAAATGCAGATATATGAATTATTGATTATTTTTATAAATTAAATATAAGTCATATGATTTGATTATATATAATAAAAAAATTTAGAGTGTGTGCAGTATGATTTTATTTTTTATTTTACAATGTCCTACACAACCATTTTATGTTTCTAAATAAGTTAAACAATGGTTATATCGGAAATTTGTAATTGAGTAAGATTTTATATTTAACAATTATATTTTCCATAAATATTTCAAAACATATAAAGTGGCATAATTTTTTTTAGTTTTGTGATAAAGTCGTAAAATCATTTAGTTACAAAATCAATATGTAATATTAACTTTTTAAATTATAACAGATTTTAATTTATTGTTATTTTCAAAATATTTATGGTTATGAAATATATTATATATAAATAGAATCCATTTAAATATAATATTGATCCAAAAACCAAAAGACAATAATGTGATTAATGAATTTTGTAGTTAGTCATATCATTAATGATATTTTTTGAAAATTTTAACATGTCATTAATCTGTTAAAAACTTGAATGACATACGTTTCTCTTCCTTTAATCGATACATTATTTAACTAAAACAGTTAAATTAAATACACAGACACAACACATTAAATATTAACTCTTTTTTTCGTTAAAAATCTCAAAGCACCCTTTTTTAACCATGAAATTTGAAAGTTTTGGACCTAAATGTGGTCATTACTCATTAGTGGTCATATAGTCATTCGAATATTCCTTAAAGCCACATGGACGGTAATGTTTACTTGTACTTTGGGACCATCTCTTCTTGATTTTGGCCTATATGAAAAATATCTTCTTTGGTTAACTTACGTCCAAAATGTAAATAACCCCAGAAACAAAAAAGGGTGATACGTCGTTATATAACTACGTCACTCCACTGAACCAAGTCAGGTCACCTTTTATGAGTCTCATACCTTTTTGGTCAATTTAAGGGATTTATACAGTCTTATGATCGATTGAAAGGAAAACATGTTATTTCCCTATAAGAAGTATTGCATCTTCTCATATATCACTCAGACTATGACTTCATCCTATATATTCATGAGATAAAAATTCGAAATCTATTTCTTTATGAAACTTTAGAAAACCTCTTACATCTCCCCATAAAATCAAATTTATCTGGTTAAACATATAAATCAAAACCGCTTTAGTTAATTAAACCCGTAAAACCTGATTTAGATCCGATTGCAGTAATTAAACAAAAAAGAAAGATAAAAACCCGATTTGGATCTGATTTAATTACTGTAATTAGATCTAAATCATGTTTTAATCGAGTTTAATTAAGTAAAATAGTTTTAGTTTATAGGTTTAACCAGATAAATTTGATTTTACGGGGTTAAGGATTTTCAACTTATATGTCGGCGAAATATAAGAAGTTTTATAAATTTTCATGGAAAAATAAATTTCGAAATTTATCTCGTGGACATATAAGATGAGTTCATAGTTTGAGAGACATCTGAAAGAAATCTGGAAGGATCCAATATTTTTCTCGGAAAAATATCACGTTTTCCCAATGATACTGTGTCTAAAAGTAGCGTAGATATTGGGAAATATTGAGATATCCGTAATTATTTATCTTATTCTTTTGAATTTTATCCACCTTCTTCTGTCTTCTATTTAAGCGTATCTCTCTTAAAAAAAAGAGATACCTTTGACAAAAGAAAAGATACCATTTTTATAAGGATGGAACTAGAATCTTCTCCTTTACATCCTCATGTAATGCTTGTATCTTTCCCGGGACAAGGCCACGTTAATCCACTTCTTCGTCTCGGGAAGCTCTTAGCTTCAAAGGGTTTACTCGTCACGTTCGTCACCACAGAATCATGGGGCAAAAAGATGCGAACCGCCAACAAAATCCTAAACCGCATCCTCAAACCGATTGGTAAAGGTTATCTCCGGTTCGATTTCTTCGACGACGGTCTCCCCGAAAACGACGACGTGAGCAGAAACGATTTCACCATCTACCGACCACACCTCGAGCTGGTCGGACAACGAGAGATCAAAAACCTCGTAAGACGTTACGAGGATGTGACGAAACAGCCCGTGACGTGTCTCATCAGCAACCCTTTCGTCTCATGGGTCTGTGACGTAGCTGAAGATCTTCATATCCCTTGTGCTGTTCTCTGGGTCCAGTCTTGTGCTTGCTTAGCGTCATATTACTATTACCATCACAAGCTTGTTGACTTCCCGACCGAAACTGATCCCGAGATCGATGTCCAAATCCCTTGTATGCCTCTCTTGAAGCACGACGAGATACCTTCTTTCATTCATCCTTTAACACCTTTTTCCGCCGTGCGAGAAGTGATTATCGATCAGATCAAACGTCTTCACAAGCCATTCGCTGTTCTCGTCGACACTTTCTACTCCTTGGAGCAAGATATCATCGACCACATGTCCAGCCTCTCTCTCTCCGGCGCTATCAAACCGCTCGGCCCGCTTTACAAAATGGCAAAAACGTTAATTTGTGATGACATCGAAGGAGATATGTCCGAGACAACGGACCATTGCATGCAGTGGTTAGACTCACAGCCTGTTTCCTCCGTTGTTTACATCTCATTCGGAACCGTCGCTTACATAAAACAAGAGCAGATCGACGAGATTGCGTTCGGTTTGTTAAACGCTGGCGTCTCGTTCTTGTGGGTGATTAGACAACAAGCGTTAGGCCTAAACAAAGCGCGACATGTTTTGCCTGAAGAAGTCAAGAAACAAGGGAAGGTCGTGGAATGGTGTCAGCAAGAGAAGGTCTTAGCTCATCCTTCCGTCCTTTGTTTTGTGACTCATTGTGGATGGAACTCAACGATGGAAGCTTTATCTAGTGGAGTCCCGACGGTTTGTTTTCCTCAGTGGGGAGATCAAGTCACTGACGCCGTTTACATGATCGATGTTACAAAGACGGGAGTGAGACTCGGCCGTGGAGAGACGGAGGGGAGGGTGGTGCCTAGGGAGGAAGTGGCCGAGAGGCTTAGAGAAATTACTAAAGGAGAGAAAGCGACGGAGCTGAAGAAGAATGCTTTGAAATGGAAGGAGGAGGCGGAAGCGGCGGTGGCTCGCGGTGGTTCGTCGGATCGGAATCTTGAAGAGTTCGTGGAAAAGTTGGGTACGAAACCAGTGGCTAAACAAAACGGAAGTCCTCAAGAATTGGAAAAGTCATGAATGTGTTTTGTTTTCTATTTGTGTTTGCTTCTGTCAATCCTCAAGTGTGTTTGTATGTATGTGGTCCACTGGTCCTTACCGTTCCCTGTGTTTTGTTTTCTTGCATGGGTCTAGGGAGAATTATCATCCTTCTGAAATAATGTTTTGTTCACGTGTTATGTTATATTATCATTAATTATCTTGTTTTGTTGCTAAATCAGAAAAAAAGAGAGTTTGTATTCGGCACTAGTTAATAGGTAAAGTAAAGAAAATTAATGTATGATGATGTTATATAATACTATTAATATACGCCTATCAATAATCAGATTGTAGATTACAAAACAAAAAGAATCAAATATGGGTCTTGCATGTATATTTTTATTAATTATTTTTTTTTCAGCAACTCACAACTATTAACCTCGGAATCTCAGGTAAAATCAGAGAAATATCGGTATGTATCATGAAAATAGGTGTTAAATTTAATTTATTTACGTTGTTATTATTTATGATTTTCGTTCGTATAAGGTTTTATGAAGTTTTCGTTTGTCATGAATTCTGATATGTTATTGTTGTTACATATGGTTCAAGGACGAATCTTGTTTGGTTGATAGTCGATTTTTTTAAAAATATTTTTAAGGAGAATAATATGGTTTTAGGAAACCGTATACACAGACTGATTGAAAATATTTGAAATATATTAAGTTTAATTGTCTATAAAATAATGAATAAAACTTGGTTTCACCCCTATGGTGAACTCTCAAATTCACCTCAATTCTTAACACCAATCAAAGTGCCATGTAGTATTGATAAAAAAGGAAACAAAAAAAAAAAGGAAAGAGGTGAAAAGACGTCAATTATTTTTTTAAAAGCATTCATGGCTTCTTCCTCATCACCCACAAAGAACATTGAAAGCTTTGTTTATCAAACTACTAAATTCAAAACATTAAACCTTAAATCATTAAATCATAAACACTAAACATTAAATCCTAAACTTTCAGAATATCTCTTTATCCAAGGGTTCATAATTTACCCAAGGGTTCATGATTTACCCAAGGGTTTAGGGTTTAGTGTTTTTGGATTTAGGGTTTAGTGTTTTGGGTTTAGATTTATGATATGAGGACAGATGATTGTAAACACTAATTTGACAAAAAAAAACTTTCAATAATATGTGTAGATGATGAAGAAGAAGCCATAGATGGTGTTAAAAAAACTAGTCGTAGTCTTTCACCTTTTTTCTTTTTTTTAATTCAATTTTGTTTCTTTTTTTACTAATCCTACATGGTGTTTTGATTGGTGGTAACAATAGGGGTGAATTTAAGAATTCACCATAGGGGTGAACCCAAGTCTCTCTCTAAAATAATATTTTTGAAACCGATAACCCGGTAAATATCTAAAACAGGAACCATTTGAGATTTAGCCGGATTTTGAACATATAACTAAACCAAAACCCGAATCGAATCTGCTTATATCTAAACCAAAATCCGAACTGAACTTTATAAATGTCTAAATAGGACTGAATTTCATATACCCAAAGATCTAAAATCTGAATGAACCCGAATCGAAATCTGATTGGGATCTCAATTGCCCAACCCTATCTAGAATACTAGTACACTCTTGGTGGTAAGTAAGATGTGTGGCAACAAAGATGTGGTGGGTTATGTCACAATGAATTTATTAGAGTACACGCACGTGCTCCTACCAGCAACGTCACTTTAATACTGGTAACTGAATTTGTACAGATTTAAAAAGAATGAAGACATTTAAAAAAAATGTGGTCTATTTTAGAATCCTCTATATATTAATTCTCGAACATTACAACATGTTTTGTTTTGTAGCTATTTATCATCACTAAAATGATTCTTAGAAATCATTAAAAATCTTTAGAAAAATAAGTGGGTTCATACAAATATATAATATATTTTTAATTAAATTAATTATCACATTGATTAGTAATCTTAAATTATTTTCTTAAATAAAAACTATGTAAGTTTTTTTCTTTAAATAAAAGCTACGAAATTACCTAATATGATTAATGTATATATGACAATTAATGATTATAAATCATACATATTTGATAAAAAAATTGTATCCTTTACATTTTTTTAATTTATATTATTAAAAAAAAAATAAAAATCACATTAAACATATTTAAAAAAAATAGATTCTTCATATATGTTATATTTTAATATTTTAATTTATATTTACAACAATTTTGAAAGCAAAGATCATTTTGGTCTATGTGCTATGATGTTGTTCATAAACTCTTTCGATGTACTAAAAACACAAATTATAGTTTTTGAAAAGCTCTTTCCAAGTTTCAGTGAACTCGAGTAATTAAATTATGTATTGCATAGTTGTCCAAAAAAATAATTATGTTTTGCATAGTTAATTGAATGTAATCTACATGTAAAGCTATGTAATCGAAATAGTATTAATACACAATGGTAAACGTGAATCCGTTATCGTCCAGCGGTTAGGATATCTGGCTTTCACCCAGGAGACCCGGGTTCGATTCCCGGTAACGGAGCTTTTTTTGCTATGCGACAACAATCCTTTTTTTCTATTTTAAGCAGTGAAACTTGAATTGAAAGTGGTTTCACTTTAAAAAAACCTCCTTTTAATTGAAAGGTATATCTATGTTTGTTTCCTAAGGGAGCTTTTGTTCTAGAGATGTTCTGGAGAGTGGAGAGTCTAGCTTTAGTGTTTCTTGAACTGTCAGGTTTGCATTAGTTTTTATCTATCTGACTCATGGAAATCTATGCGTACTATATTTGCCATTAACTGACAGTGTCGATTCATTCATGTTCACTTGCTTTGTAGTTGTTATCAGAGAAGTCTCAGCAAAAGGATGCATGTGATTCTCTACTCTCTAATGTTATGCAGTGTTTCTGTGTATGTATTTGGATTAATGAATGGGCAAGCGCCCGCAGGGTAGACTCTACTTTGCCATTCATGTTCTTGGTACTTTTGCCTATCATTAATCACTGTCAACTTAACTCGTAGATAATCATTATACGACCTCATTGGGCTAAGCAAGGTTTATTATCTTCTGGTGAATTAAGCCTTTGAAAAGAGATGAACAGGTCAATAGCTACAGAATGAGGAGAAGAAAAGCAACAAGATCAAGATATTTGCAAGGCAAACCAAACATCACTCTTTAAGACATTAAAAGCAAACAGCCAACATTGGTTCTTGATCGTCAAATAAAAAGCACTTGGAGGACGAACATAGTCATGAATTACCAAAGGGAAAATAGCAAAGTCAATCATCCACAGAAAAGAAAAGCAACAACATAAAAGCGAGAAACTGGTTGGTTTGCATTCAACGACCTCTCTCCCACACAAAGAGCTCTCTCACACATTTATTCAAAAGCCCATTGGTTCTCCCTGCGCACCTCCTCTTCTTCCTCTGGCGTAAAGTCGTTCTTGATGTTAAAGGTCGTGCGAATCTCTTCCGGAGTCTTACCCTTGATCATGTCAGCCACTGTCTGGCATGTAAGGTCAAGCAGGTTCTTGATGTTCAAATAATTAGCAGCCTGCAATATCCACAAAAACAAAAATCTTAGATTCCACAAGAACCCTAACTACTTCAATCTCTTAAAAATACAATCTTTAAAAGAAACCCCTAAATATCTGAATCGAAACCCTAATTTTCAAAATCGGTAACCCTAATATATCCCAATCTCACGAAAGATCCAATCTTTACTAGAAACCCCTAAAATTTCAGATACGAGAGAACGAAACCCTGATTTTCAAAATCGATTGCATACTCTCCCTAACAATCTCAATCTCAATAAAGTTCCAATCTTTAAATCAAACCCCCAAATTTCGAAACCCTAAATCAATCAATCAAGAAAGCAAAACAAACAAACCAGGATGAGTTCGAAGAGGGTAGCTTGATCGATCTTCATAAACTCAGCATCCCAAGCCTTGAGGTCATCGTCGGATGAGCCACCGCCATCGACGGCCTCGCTCTTGGAAGCAGCAGCGTCGACGTGCTTCTTGCAGTACTCAATCACCTTGGCGAGGATCTTGCTCGTGACGTTTGGAAGAGGGACTCCGTTGTCGACGCAGTCGTCTTCGACCATGTGGGCGATGGTCTGAGACTCGAGGGCAACGGCCTCGTCGACCTCGAAAGACTCGCCATCGGAGCTCTTCAACACGATCTTCTTCGTCGACATGGTTGTTGAGAAAACGCGAGAGAAGATTTGAGAGGAACGATGAAGGGGGCAGATGGATGAGGAGATCCTTAGTTTTTTTTTTTTTATAAGTAGGTGGATTGTTAGAAAGTCATCGCAAGATTAGGGATAAAAGGAAATCTTTTATTTTATTTTTCCAAATAAAAAAAGGAAATATATAGAATGTAATCCTTATTCATATCCGATTAATTCGTTTAGTTGGACTTTCGAGTTTTTGAAGAACGAAGAGAAATGCATTATACTATTGAAAAAAATAAGTTCTTTTAAAATTTAACCACCACTTAGTCAGATGCCAGATTAATAGTACTTCATTAAAAAAGATATAGGACCACATATGGATATTTCTTTCAAATGGTTTCATATATTTATAAATAAAGATGACAAAATATTTGTTTCGATTCGCTATGACAATTATATTATTTTTTATTAAGTTTTATATTATTATAATTGTTACCCAAGTTTAAAAATTTACAAAATATGTAAATTCAATATTTCTTTTGATTTTTAGTCTATATATCATGCAAAAGTTTGTTTTACAAAAAAAAATTGTATCTAATTTTTAAAATTATTTGTGTTAATAAAAACATATGAAATATTCGTAAATATCCGTAAATATCTATTTATTTTCTGGATATTCGTCTTTCTCGGATATCCGTATTTTTCTAAGCAAATCAAATCAAAAAAATAGATATTTTTGATATGCGAAACAAATCACAAATACTTCCAAAAACCTGAATATTTGATCCGTATCCAGACCTGATAGCTATCACAGTATGAGTATGACCCATAGCAAGGGCGGATCTAGAACTCAATTTGATCGGAGGCACATAACATTTTTCACTATATTTTATAATTCAATTGAGGCACTGTTATTAATTAAGCTAATTACTCCAAAAATTTTAAAAAATTAATTACGGCTCTTACTACGTTCGTCACTGACCCATAGTTCAATAACACGAAACGAGATGTCCAAACATGGTATTGGAGATGTCGACATACGATATCCATCGTTAGTCACTGCAAACAACACAACCTATATATTTTCTTGTTCCCAATATCAATAGACTTCTTTCTGCCACTAACTAAATAACTCATAGTCTTGCGTCTGTAAAACAATTTCTTCTTATTGCATTTATCTTAAAGTATAGCTTTATTTAATTTGGTATATTCTTAATTATTTGTTACTCCACTCACAAGTTTACTTCATTTCGTAGAATAAATACGGAAAAATCATTTGAGGCCACAGGAGTTATGCATATACTATCAGATTTGAATTCAGGTTAAGATACATAAAGATCGTTAGCAGCTTTGCGCGGTCGATAAGAAATAAATGAGAAATATGCTAACACCAATACTTTTCTCTACATGTTCTAACATTAAGTTCAATTTTTGGATCGAGGTACCAACTGATGGTGCTTGTAAACTCATATCAATAGTATGAAACATGTTGCTTTATAACCACACTACGTTGTCTTTGTTTGTTAGATGGAAGCTAAAAATAGTAGTGAGTACACACAGTACAGATATAATGAATGTCAGCATGTTTTACGAAGATAACAGTTCCATAATGCTTCCATAATTCTGATGAAAAGTACAAAAGGAATAATGCTTTTAATACAATTAATATTGAAATTTAAGAAAGTGTAAGTTACTTTACACCAGAGAAAAAAAAATAAGGTCTTTAAAATTGGATATATGATGATTTATCTCACAACGATTGGAGCGAATGGATATACTAGATTAGTAATATGTATAGTACAGTTTAAATTGACAATTCCAAACAAAACAGATGAAACAGCAAGAACATATTATTTTGTTTAGCGGGAATACAATTTTCAAATAGTACAAACAAAATATGATGAAATATAATCAATCATTACGAATTGAAAATAGTTTTAAATTCAGAGAAACTGATTAACAAATTTGTTAATCAACAGTGAGACTAAAACTTTGTAAGTTTTTTCTGTGGGATGATAACTGTCCCAAAATACATGGCTAGACACGTCAGGACATACTGAAGATGTGATTTTATTGCAAAGGACAGCAACTTCTATGGCTCCGGTTCCGCAGCACCCTTTGTTAGACACTCCAAATCCTACAATAACCCAAATCATAGCTTTAAGGTTCATACATTTTTCATACGTACTAAAGTAAATTTAAATATAAACTTTAGGGTATTACCGTATTTTGTAGGATTCTGGATGATATCATAAAGAGGGTCATAGATATTAATGTAGACCGGTTTAATACCAGGTAGAGTTTTACGCAGGGAATCCAATTTTGTGGAGATCTTTGAATTAAAAAGCTTTGCTGCATCATTGTAATACTCAGCACACTCTCTCAAAAGACCTCCTCCTAAGGTTCTCTGTGATGGTATACAACCAAGTGGCGGTGCACCAAATACAGCTATTCTTCTCACTCCATATCCGTATAGTTTCTGTCATCGTGAGTAATGAATATGTGATATTTAATTTAGAAACGTTAGAAAACTCAACACACACATAGTTAACGTATTCTATCGTCAGAGATGAGAAGGATAAAAGATGTGACACATCAACGATCAATACATGGTACTCATTAATGCCTTAAAGTGATGTATCACGGAAAAGGTAAAATATTTAGTCGGTATTTTATTTTTGATATATGATTGTCCACTGAGAATAAAAATGTATGAGCCTCTTAAGAGTAAATCAAAAGTGTTATGAAAGGTGATAATCTGGTAGGTGGCCATAAATTTGATAGTATCTAAAAATATTTTATTACAGTAATTTTCAAAAAGCTCATAGTTACAAGATTACATGTAAAAGATACTACGTTATAAATATACTCAGCCCTCGTCATAAAAATTACATGTCACTGGATGATAACTTTCTGGTAGATTTTTACTACTTTTAGCATATTTGTACGCTATTTTTGGCTCATCCAGTAAACTGCAAATGCTTATTTTTTTTACTCTTTGAATCATACTTACCTAGAGAGATAAAAGTATACTACCATTGTGGAATATAATATATGTATATATATATATATACATATTTTTCTAAATTACGAGGGATGCTTACTTTCACAAAATCGGAGGCAGAGTTGGCCATAAGAGTAGTGTACGAATCGACGTCATAGTGAGGTCTTGCATGAAGATCATAGTAAGTATTGGCTATGTCGTCGCTTCCTGCCACCAATAAGAACAAGCTGTTGGCTAATATGAAGTCTTTTCTTTCTCCCCCAGCTAAATTCTTCACTTTTTCTATGTACTCCTCAAAATATTCCAACTGCTTTTGTAATGATATTGCTGCCTAATATCATCAACAACCACAAGTGAGACCAAGTTAGATAGGTAAATACCAGATCAAATAGATCCATATATTATAGGATTTTACCGTTAATTAAGAACTTCTGATGGAAAGACAACATATATATTTATTATTACCACGAGCTTGGGTGTTATAGGATCATAACCAGAACCTCCCGACGCAAATGATACACCGGTTAAAAGATCTTTAGACGATAAATTTGGATCGAGATATGCAGGTACAACTGATTTTATCCCCACTTCCTCGGCTGCCACAATAAGAAGAGAAAACATTAAAGACATATATAGCGTTATCAACGTTTTAAAATCAGTATTATCGTGGAACACTAACTTTCCTGACAAGTGTTACGCATATCGAGTCAGTGTTACTAGCCCTGTCTTTAACTACCATCCAAAAATGGAACAAAAAAAAAAAACAAATGATTGCTCAAATAATTTGCCGTCGTCACTAACTTCACTTGTGTCCTAATAACTAAAGGTCAACCTGAGAGTAACGAAATAGAGCTGAAAAGGGTATAGTCATATAGAACAAAGGGAATTGACCTAGCAAATCGGCAGGATTTCGTCCGTCGCAGAATCTCCCGGTAGGAACTCCGCCTTGGAAATTGATACCGTAAGGTTGAAAATTGCACTTAACAACGGTTTTGACATCGTTGTTATTTCCAGTATCAACAATGGAGTCTCCGAAAGCTATTAGCGCTGGAATCTTCAAGTTTGGCGGCAGCTTGATTGCGACGACTGTCTTAGTGAGAAAGAGAATGGACAACAAACATAGTTTCAATGAAGAACAAGAACAAGACCAGCTTGTTTTGTCTTTCATGTTTGCTTTCTTGTAATGTAAAAATAAAATAAGAGTTTGTAAAAGATAAATTTTCTTGGAAGCTTTACAATAACCAGGGCAAACAGGGAACCATGTTGCTCTATTGTTAGCTATCGCGCTTATTTATATACAAACACATGTATATATGTATATTGCATTGCGTGGTGAAGATGTCGTGGACTTGTGGTAGACTTCGGACAAGATATACTTAACCATTGGCTGAAACATTTATAGATATAGACAAAGGTATTACAACAAGATTAAGCGGAGAAAACAACTGAGACAGTGTACTAATCTCAACTCTCAACCACACCAGTTTTAATTTTAATAACTCATAAAATTTTAAAAGTGCGTGTGTCGAAACACGTATTGCCAGCAGAGTGTGACAACAAGCATGTATAATACTATATTAGTGCGTATGTCTGTCAACTCTAATTAGTCGGGGATTATTCAGTCTTTCATCTGATATCCTCATTAGAGATTTAAATACTCTTTGTTTTGTGTCAAAGCAAAACCCTTCAAATGAAAATTCAAACTATGTATAAATCGTCTATAGTGATCATTATGGTGTGGATAGCACAATCGATTGTGGAATATTTTCTAAAAATCGTTCATTGTATCATACCACCAGAAGAAGAAAAATAATAGTTGAAGACCAACTGTAACGGGTGATCACAAAAGTAATAATAGGAAAAACGGAGAAAGAAATGAAGAGGAACAAAGTAATAGGAATATTTACTTCTTATTGTTTCTTGCTAGATTTGATTAGAAATAGTTTTACACCTTTATTCCTTAAATTAAAAGGAATGAGAAAAAAATTTTTGGAAAAAAATACTCCTTATAAATGGTGTCAAATTTGAAGAATAAAGAGAGATTACTTGTGTTTCAAAAAAAAAAAAAAGAGAGATTACTTATTCTCATTCATTCATTCATTCATTTGGTCACCATTTAGAACTTAAATTTACAACAAAGGGAAAGACATTTGGGTTGCTTCCTTTTTTTCAATTTATTTGGTTTATACAAACACTAAATTTGTCCTTCAAACTATAAATTATGTCGTTCAAACAACATAAATTTGATTTAGTTTTTTTTTTCTTTTTGTAAAACTAATAGCAATATAATATTTGATTTTTTTCAAAAAAAAAATATAATATTTGATTGATCTTATGTTAATAAAATAATACAAATATCATCAATATATTATTTTGGATAAATATTATTCATATAATTAAAATCTTAAATGGATTTGATTATTCTTTTCGATCAGGGCTTGATTAATTTTTTATAGGACTATTTCAAAGATATATGTATATGTGTGTAGAAAAGTTTTCTTATAAAATTTTTATTTTGGTTGACTGAATTTGGTTAAGTTTTATTTAGTTTTCCAAATCTAATTGCTTTAAATGCAATATTAAAAGTATGGTCAAGGTAGGATATGTAAACAATACTTTTAATATTCATGTAAAAAATATGTAATATATATTCATGTTTATATGTAGACAAAATTTATTATTTTGTGATAATAATAATACTTTTAATATTTATATAGAAATTTTATTATTAAATATATTGAAAATTTATTGTTAGATAATATTAATTAGTTTAATGTAATTTTCTGTGATAGTAAATGATTTAATAAAATTATTATCGACAATAGTTAAATGTTTATATTGAGGTATACCTCTATAAAATTAAAATCATGAAGCTTGCCTTTACCAGTCAGTAGTGAATTTGAATTAGTTTATAAAAGTCTAATATGATTTGTATTGTAAATAGGTGCAGTAAAAAACTAATAATATATGTTAGCAAACATTTGCTTAGGACATCTAAAATTTTTAGACCGTTGATGATTCCAACTTAATTTTTATGACTAATGTATTAAATCAACAAATTGTACCGTTATAACGATCAACGTAAATATTAAAATTTCTCAATCCAAATATAATTATATATTCTCATACGTCAACTAGGATACGTTGAAAATTGCTAAGAACTTATTAACTAAAGAATCTCATAATTAAAATCTTTGAGCATGTGATCTAATTAAATTGTTACCAAACTACAACTTTGTAGGTCATCATAATTAATGCATCAAGACTTCTAGAGCCCATCAAGCTAAATAATATATAAGATATTGTTGGTATCATTTTAGGTCACTTCTGTAACATATTCTACTTTTTAGAGTTCTTTTAAAATCGACTCAACAGCTCAACATTCATAAATACAAATAACTCAAAAATGGAACAAAGGCGTAGGGTAGATATGTTGATCACACCCAACAGGTGATACTACCACAAAATTGGGTGTGAAGAAGGTAGCTTTCTCTATATATACACACGTGATATAAAAGGTCCAAAGAGACATTAAGAAGAAAAATTAGTGAAAATATATTAATGGGAAATGTGTATCGTGAAAAACTTGCTGTCCAAATGAAATAGTAATAGTTATAGATTATACTAGTAAATAGCAAGCCAGAGATCAAGTACTATCCGAAAAATCAAGCTAATTAAGAGTAGGATACAATGACAAGGCTACTTAATTTAATGATTTACACAACGAGAATATCGCCCAACCACTATCCGACATAATTGTGGCTATCATAAATTATATGCGTAGAAAAAGAAAGAAAAAATTGTATATATGTGTACATATTACATAAGGGTTTACCGTTTAATTATGAGTAATGTCATTTACAGTTTTTTTTTTGCTGAAAACGAATATCATTATAAGATTCGAAGATAATTTAGTTTATGTATCTATATTATTAAAATAGAAGTACAAAATCGGAGTGTTTGGAAACTTGAATATGAGATTAAAAAAAGAGTTTGCAATTTATGTTTGTTTGGAAGCATATATAAGTATTGATTGCAACTTCACGTTTTTGTCTAGCCTAATCGACACCCATTTCGTGTCAAGCCCAACGAGACCCGTATATACTATAGCCCATCGACGAATTTGTAAATCAGTTAGCAAAAATTACTCAAATATCGTACATCCATATAACAAAGCTAATTAAAAATTTGAAACGTACAAAATATATTATCCCATCTAACAAATGGAATATTACCTTTTCTTCGACTCTAGCTTTCTCTCCACGTAAATGGCACAGATTGTTGACAAAAAAAATGGCACAGATTAAATAAATATACCTTCCCTCCATCCGGTTTTTGCACAAGGAAATATAAAAATATATAATTACGTGATACAAAGTAGTTTTAGACACAAAGAAATCCTTCTCTAATATTGCATAGCAACATATTCTACAAATACACAATAGATTAAATATAAATTCCTAAGTTAGTTACCATTTATTGAGCAACCAATTTTAACAGTATCTAAGATTGAATAAGATATATTACGGTATATACGATTTGGTTTAAAAACTGAAAGGAGGTAATATCGGTGCTATAGCTACCCTAGCCATAAATACAACTTAACCTAGATCTTTCACCCACATATATATATATATATATACTGAGTGTACAATTATGGACTGCCCATCAAGCTCTCAGAGCAAACATGTCAAACGATAAGAAAATGGTGCCTTATTAAGGACCTCAAACCTTACAAAGATGAATGGCGAGTAACTCCCAATCGTTTCATGCCTGGAAACAGAGCACCAGTCCTGGAGGAGATTCTCTTGAGTGTGTCTTGGTCGACCAAACTGTAAGAAATGTTTCCTTTCATTATACAGTTTCATATATAAGATAATTTAATATAACATTGTTTAAAGCTTATGTTTCTATTTATTTGATAAGTTATTTTGTTGCTTCATGCAGGTTTCAGATTTCGGCGCAAGTTGTTTCATGTGTAGGTTCAGGAAAAGAGTAGGCGTTGTTGTTTTCCTATTTCATCTATTTACAAAACACTTAATTCATATTAGTTTGTATCTTCTTATGTTTTTAATCTATTTTTATTCGGCTATTTTCAAAAAAAAAATCATTAGTTCATCTACAATTGATTACACAATCATTCACATAAACAAATATATTCTTCTCTGAATCAAGATAAAAACTACCAACAATAGTTTTACCAACAGAATTACTTTCATAGAAATCCTAGATGCCCCTAAATTGCTTTCATCTAAAGAAAAAGCTAAATGATAATTCATTGACCTAATAGCTAAAATAAAAAATGTAATTTACTAACCGTTTTTCGTTTCAGTTGGTTGACTAATGTGTTGACATGTCTGATCTGGAGTCTGGTCTTCATTCTCCAAAATGTGCTATTCCATTCATCCTCTCGGATCGATCACCCTCTGCTTTGATTGTTGGTTGAATGTTTCAGCGCGAAAGCCAAAAAAAAAACATAAGCATTATTTACAAAATTTATATGGAACGACCATAACAATATAATTGATGAGAAGGATAATACATGAGTCTATGTTTCTTACCTCCTATACGTACAAACCATAACATAAATTCAGAACTTTATCACTTCAGTATCATCTGCTTAATCAAAATATTTTATCTTTGCTCCTTTGATCGCTGCAAGATTATAAATCGGCACATTTAGTGGAATTTCGGCCAGAGATATAAACATAACACACAAATATGACCAGTGATATCAAACAAAACTGTGAATAAAATAACTTCTGACCAAGAGAAACAGATTCATCAATGCGACTTCCGTATCTGAATTAGCAAACACACAAATTAAAATTTGTCAAAAAACATCATCACGAGTATACAGCTACCAAATTATTTAAGTAATTGAACAATTAAGAAAAAATACCTTTGCATGTGATTGTGATTCCGACTAGATCAAATCCTCTTGGATGTTCTGAGTTCAGTGTTTCCTCTGAATCAGGTTTGTAATCAGAGCTTATACCGTTAGTTTGTTTACTTGATCGGTGTTTCCGTTTAAATTATTTAGATCAAGAACTATTAGTATCTAATACTAAAAAAATCCTAAAGAGCACCAAAAACATAAATCAATTGAAAAAATAAAATTGTTCAAACCTTTAGATGCTACCGTTTTTCACCACGATCTGCATACATCTTCTCAGTTGTGATCTTTGCAAAACCAAGTCTTTATGCTTGAAGATGCTGCATCATCTATTTCTTTGCGGAGTCGAAAGGTTTTTTTTTGTTTTCGTCGGTGACAACACGGTTCTGTTGTTCCCGGACAAAATAGTAACTGAATCCTAATGGCCCAAATCAAATTTATAACAAACCAAGCCCAATTCATATTATAAGTGATTTTTAAATTTTCATTGAGATGGTGATTAATTTTCTTTATCAAAATTTATTAACCAAATTGGATACATAATTTTTTTAAAAAATTATTATTTTCATAAAAACATAAATAATTTATAATTTATAAATATAAATTCGTTATAAGTTTCCATATTATTATTCGCTAAATAATATACATTTTAAAGAAAAAAAATTGTTTGGAAACTTGGATAGCATTTATAAAAAAGAAGTTTGTTTGGAAAATTGAATTGCAGTTAAAAAAATTGGAAACTTGGATTGTATTTTTATTAAAAAAATATCTCTATCCAAATAAAATCAGCAAACCCATTTAAACTTCATACATTTTAGGAAACCACTAATTGATCATATATATTTTCATGATACACAATCTTTTCCCCCTATATTTTAAAATTAAATAAATACCATTCGAATATTATAGATGTCGTAGGAGGTTCGAGTTGGATCATTTTCGGTTCGGTTGGTTCGTAGCAACCTAAAAATTTATCAATAAACTTTCATTTTAAATATAACAGTAATAAATAATTTATATACAAAAAACACAAATCCGCGTGGGCGCACGGGTCAAAATGTAAATAGAATTAATATATAAATATGTCACATTTTTAATTAAATAATTGTTTATAGATTCTTTACTTAACTAATTTTTTATATAGTTTATATTTAGCTATATTTATTTAAAAAAAAATTATGAAAAGAAAAAAAAACAATATAAAAGTATTGTATATTTGGATTGTATATTTGGATTCAAAATCATTTCTTTTAACAAAAAGGTAGACAAATATGTTGATTTGTATACAAATTTAAATTACAATGTAAATATTTAATTAATACAGAAATATGTCACATTGTTTAAAAAAAATCAATGTAAAAGTATTGTACAGTTGTGTTCTAAAATTATTTATTTTAACAACAAGCCAAATGAATATGTTGATTGGAGAGATAATAAAATAAAGCCAGAGAAACACATAGTTTACTAGAGACACTCTAATATGTCGAATTTAATATAAAGAAACTTTTACTAAGATAAATACATTTAATAATTACAAACAAATAATATTTTTCATAAAAGTAAAAATAATACCCGCGCTTTCGAAGCGCGGGTCAAAATCTAGTTAGTATTATTTTTAACGGAAACCTAACAGACTGCGAACTGAAGTGATCGTAGCTGAACTGGGAGAAGTTATTTTGATATTGAAAAATTATTAATTCCACCAGAAAAGCTTACAAACCAACGCCTTTAATTTATTATATAGATGGTCCTATAGCTATACGTTATGGATTCATCTTATACAAGTCTACGGTATCCGTATATTGTAGAAGATAGGCCCCGTAATGTATCGCAGCTGCAACAATATTATGTAATAACTCGACATCGACAAACCTGAAGTGATGTAGTATATAGCTAGTTCCACGTACTTGTCCAAAAAAAAGCTAGTTCAACGTACAGAAAAGACAAAAAAAAATGAAGCCATTGATTGAAAATTTTAAAATTCGGTCTGATAAGCATCCATTAATTGTTTGAAATTAAATTGATCATTTATTAGTAGGTCCATTATGTTAAAAATATTAAATCACTCGTATAATAATTAGTCCAAATTTTGATCCAAGTCAATGTAAAATAATTTACTAGACTCAGAGGTAGAAAGTGTTCAATCCAATTTCTGTTTAGTTTTGTTAGCTTTTTAGTTTTTATTGACTAGGATTCAGTTTTGGTTCGGATTAGACTTAAAGAAAAGTCCTTAATTTTCAAAAGTTTTAATTCGGATTATTTTATTTTTAGATTAGCTTTTTTTTTTTTAGTTTAGCTTTGATTTCCAATTTTCAGTTAGAGCAAAATAAATTTATATAAAGCATAATAAAATAAAAAAGATTTGGCTTTTGGATTGGTTGGAACATCCTTAATACGGCTTACTCCTTTATTTGTAAAGTTTATACCATCTGAGGCCAAAACGTGTGACATGATTTTCTCTTAGATATCCTCCAATCATGGAATCTTTAGATTCCTTCTTGTAATTTTCTAGTAGAGCTAGCCTTACCATGTCACCAATTGCCTATCTACGTTACATCCAATTGTTACATAATTAAAAATAAATAATATAAAAATTATGTCTTTTTGCTCAGACCGTTCAAAGAAACATAGCTCCAACTAGTCGAGGCAAGTGACGCATGGGCTATGATATCTTCGAGTTTTAACGAGTTTGAGTGATTCTCTGGAGTCCACTTTGCGTCTTTTTTTTTGGAGCCAGCTATGAGTACTATTTTTTTATGGCATTCTGTTATGTGGTATACTGGTATGTATAGGAACTTCACTTAAAATGCTTACATTTTTCTTCGTGCGATTTTTAATTTAATGCAAGTTTGATATCGTTTTCTAAATTTATCTTTAGAAGAAAATTAATTTTATTGATATTTTAAAGCTGTGATAAAAATATTAAACTAATCTCATAAGATATTTATAAATATTTAAAAATAATTTGTAAAAGATTTATAAAAGTTTATAAACAGAACCCTATATATTTCCTAAATATTAAACCTTAAACAATAATCAATAAATATTAAACCTAAATGTTATAATATTTTTTATTGAGTGTATTTTTGAAAAGTGGTAGTCAGTCTATGATTTTTAACAAAAAAAATTTCACAACCTTTTTATTTGAATTTTTGGATACTTTTTTTTTATTTGAACGTGACCAGAGTATATAATTTCCATCTTTTCTTCTTTTGAAACGCATCTCTTATTTAAAAATGCATATATATATATATATCCGTATAAGGGTCTAAGCTTTTAGTTTTTTTTTTGTCATCTTACTGTTTTCTTGCATAACAAATTATTTTAATTCAATATTTCCTATAATATGTGAAATAAACATATCCGAACATAGTGATTACTGATTGGTAATATATGTCTTCTCAAATCAATAACTTGTTTCACCAAGACGTATAATGTAATGGTTTCGTGGTTCAACCCACGTGCATTTTGTTCAGAGCCGGATCTGAGATTTTGGGGGTATGTAACCATGTCTTATGTAAAAAAAAAAATTTATCGATTTGAGGATTTAAAATATATTTTTGAGGGCTTTTGTCTATGTAATTTTTTTCAAATATTTTGGGGACCTGTTGCAAATGTTTCATGAGGCATTGCCCAGATCCGGCCCTGATTTTGTTTGACTAAAAAAATCAAGGATTAAGTTTTGTGAATTATATTACTATTATCAATAATATAGCAGACCATCTAATAGTTGTAGACGTAAGCACGATCATGAATCGCTATGTGAAGTTGTGTGCGATCGATCTACTTTACATGTTTGTCATGTTTTTGTTTTCCGAGGAAGAAAAAACGTTGGACATATTTGGGTCTGTGTTTAAAATTTTTTTTTGGGCCTTCTGCTAAATTGGTTTCTCACTTTCGCTTCATTGTCATGTTTAGCTTTCCCACGAAGAAAATCGTTGGACTTTGGAGTGCTTCTTCCTAGGCCTGCGTTGAACATATTCTGATTACTTTTTGTTAAATTTTTTTTTTTTTTTTTACTTTTTATTAATTTAGTGCCCTTACTTCATTTCCAGGCGCATTCTAGTTTTTTTTAAAGAGTACAAAATAAATTTTACTCCAATCTTATTTTATTTTCACTTTACAATGTAAGATTACTCCAAAATAAATAAATAATTACATTTTAGTTATTTTTATTTTTTACTCCAAAACATAGTGATAGCCTGGTAGGTTAAAGTGAAACTCCACTATAGAATTACTTCATTTTAAAAAATGGAATAATACATTTGATATTCTTATAATTATGATTGGTTCTGAAATTTAGAAAGCTAAGAAAATAATATAATTTTAAAAGTTTTTAACAATATATAACTTATATTTCTATATACATTAGCTCTCTAAAATTTAAAGATGAAGCCTAATGTTTCAGCATAATATGTCAATAACCAATCCTACTAAATTTTTAAGTTTCTTAAAAAAGACAAAGGTTTTAAGCACTTTTAGTTAGAGCATGTACATCAAAGAACCCCTCATGGGGTTCATTGATATTTTTTATGTATTTAATGGTGGGTCCGTGAACAGTGTTGAACCCGGATCAATTGCACTCCTCCATTAGTGAACCTCAAATCGAGGTTCATAAGAATAAATATTTTTTTTTAAAAAAAAAATTATTTTTTTAAAACTTAGGAAAGATTTAACATTATTTATTAAAAGTTTTTATTCAATAGATTTAAAAATCATTAGCATACAATGACATTAATCAAGATGACCAAATTTTTCCCAAACATTTTCAACTAAATCAGATTTCAAACGCTCATGTACGCCTGGATCTCGTATTTGATTGCGAATGTTAAGCATTTCGACATTCACACTATCTCTCGTTGTCACCTTCGCACTTCGGCTAGTTTCTCCTGACTCGAACTCTTCCGTATCAGCTAGAATGTATCCCTGTCGTTCGTCTTCTACTATCATATTGTGCAATATGACACATGCTCTCATTATATTTCCTAACTTTGCTTTGTCCCATTTTAGATCCGGGTTTTTAACAATTGCAAACCTCGATTGCAAGACGCCAAATGCCCGTTCGACATCTTTTCTGACGGATTCTTGCGTTTCTGCAAATTTCTGGGCTTTAGGACCTTGAGGAAGCGGAATGGATTGGATAAAGGTTGCCCAGTTAGGATAAATTCCGTCGGTAAGATAGTAGGCCTTACGATAAGTGTGGTTGTTGACCTTGAACTTCACTTTAGGTGCTCGGCCTTGTAAAATTTCATCAAAAACTGGTGAACGATAAAGCACATTGATATCGTTGAGGGTACCTGGTAAGCCGAAAAATGCGTGCCATATCCAAAGATCTTGTGATGCCACGGCTTCTAAGACAATTGTCGGCTTTCTTGAACCACGTGTGAACTGACCTCTCCAAGCCGTGGGACCGTTTTTCCATTCCCAATGCATACAGTCGATGCTGCCTATCATTCCCGGAAACCTGCGTGCCTGTCCAGAGTCAAGTAGTCTTTCAAGATCTTCTGCTGTAGGTCTTCTTAGATACTCTTCTCCAAACAATTGTATTATCGCCTCCGCAAAATTATCCAAACATAAAATTGCAGTACTTGCCCCAAGTCGGAGATATTCGTCATTGACATCTGCCGCTTGTCCGTATGCCAACGATCGTATGGCTGAAGTGCATTTTTGAAGTGTAGAGAGGCCGTTCCTTCCATGACCATTTTTTCGTTGTTGAAAGTAGGTTACTTCATTACCAACGCGCTCGACTATACGAAGGAACAAAGACATGTTCATTCGAAAACGCCGCCTAAACAGGTCGTGTGTGTATGTAGGATTTTCAATGAAGTAATTCTGGCATAGTCTGATGTGTCCTTGTTCCCGATCTCTTTCGATATATCTTCTTTTTTTTGGTATGTTGGCTTCAGCAGCAAGTATGGAGTCGACGATATTATCAAACTCTTCGTCAAACCAATCTTCAACAGCTTCCTCAACGCCATCTTCTGAAGATGTCGACATTGTCTGGCTACATTTGATTTACATATAAAAAGAAGAGTTAGAAGAAATAACATTATTATTTTACCATTATATTTTTTTTAAACTCCATAACATAATTAATCCACTTATACCATTATTTTAAAAATTATAAGGAATTTTAAAAAATTAAGAAAATATACAAAAACGTTGAGTTATAAGAAATAACACTATTATTTACCATTATATTTTTTTAAACTCCATAACATAATTAATCCACTTATACCATTATTATTTTAAAAATTATAAGGAATTTTAAAAAATTAAGAAAATATATAAAAAAGAAGAGTTAGAAGAAATAACATTATTATTTTACCATTATATTTTTTTTCTAAACTCCATAACATAATTAATCCACTTATACCATTATTATTTTAAGGAATTTTAAAAAATTAAGAAAATATACAAAAAAGTTGAGTTATAAGAAATAACACTATTATTTACCATTATATTTTTTTAAACTCCATAAAATAATTAATCCACTTATACCATTATTATTTTTAAAATTATAAGGAATTTTAAAAAATTAAGAAAATATACAAAAAAGTTGAGTTACAAGAAATAACATACTTAATTAAGAAAATATACAAACAAACTAAGAAAATCACAAAGTGAGTGATGATAGAAGTAACCAAGTGAGTGGTGTTCGGTTGTGGTGTGACTCTTGCTCGGTTGTGGTGTGTGTTGCTCGGTTCTGGTTTGAGTGTTGGTCGTGTGATGATAGAAGTAACTTGATTGCTTTGCTTGTTGATTAATAGAAGTAGAAGAATGATAGATTTGTTTAAAACAAGAGAGGAAGTGATGAGAGAATTGTGAAGAGTAGAGAAAACTGAAACATAGATTATATATAGATGTTTAACCAGTCTTGTGAAGTGTAGTGACAAACAAAATACTACACTTCACACCTGTGACACCTATTACAAGTACTACAATAAGTTGTGCCTATTACACCATCCGTGACACCTATTACAAGTGCCAATTACAATCCGTGACCTGCATACAGGCCACTACTACACTACAATACAGAACAAGTACAACCCGTGACCAATCAACCTCCGAATAAAGCTTCCTGCAAACATAACCCGTGACCCATCAACCTTCTGAATACAACTTCCTGCACCCTAAACCCGTGACCCATCCACCCGAGAACTTGTGAAACCTGCAAAAAGATAAAAACATATTAGTTGTCTATTAATCAACAAGCAAAGCAGTAAAAGCAATCAAGTTATCACCTAGTAAAACACATACATTAAGAAAAAAACAATCAAGTTATCACCTAAAGCATCTGAGAAACCAGTTTTTCCTTCAAAGCAATCTCACTTTCAGTTAGAGTAGCTATGTTTCGAGAGAGGAGACGAGATAGTAATTTTTGTTTCGATATGTTTTCTTTCTTCTCTACAATGATCTCTAGGCGTTCAAATGCAGCTTCATTCCCATGCTTCTTGCGTTTCGCGGCTTTTGCTGCCTTAACACCAGGCGGTCTCGCCTCATCGGACTCAGGGACCGTCTCCGCAAGTTCCTTCCGTTTCTCCTTCGCACCATCTTTCGGCATATAGGAAGATCTCCACTTCTGATCAAACCTCAGCTCCCTCCACGCGTGTTCAAGTGGAAACTTCCCCCCGTAGTCGTTAGTGAAGATTTCATGGGCTGACTTCATTACATCGTTCTCATTTTGGCCACTTGCTTGTCCCTTCAGTGCGGCCCCGTAGCTTCCCACGAATTTACACACCAGCTCATTAATCCTTCCCCACCTCTGCTTACACTGGCTCCACTCTCTAGGCGCAGAGCCACTGAGCAGAGGGCTTGCGTTAACGTAGTCCTGTATTCGTTTCCAAAAGGACCGTAACTTCTGCTGGTTACTAACTATAGGGTCTTTGCTGGTGTTTAACCACGCACTGATAAGGACTATGTCTTCTTGTGTTGTCCACTTTCTCCTCTCCAAGGATTTAGGGACAACAGAAGACCCTACACCTACGGGTTGGCTACACTGGAAAGACCCTACACCTACGGATTCGCTACACTGGGAAGACCCCTCGTCTATGGGTTGGCTACACTGGGAAGACCCCTCGTCTATGGGTTGGCTAAACTGGGAAGACCCCAGGTCTATGGGTTGGCTACACTGGAAAGATAAAAGGTTTACAAAACCGTGAGGATTAAAGGGATCCATGTTTCAGATGCTGTGTTTTAGATGCTGTGTTTTAGAGTTGGTTTGTGTTTTGCGAAGTTGTTTGAGTTAAGGGAACGTGTATGTACTATGTTTTTTAACTAAATTTTGGTTTCAATGTCTAACTACCAAACATTTAATATTCTTAATTGCTAAACAACTATCACAGAAATAGCATTCAATACACATCTAATCACATTTTTTAAACTCTCTAGCCTATTACACAAATAGCATTCATCGCACCAACCAACCACCCTACTTCAGTTCGTACTCTACAGACCATCACATCAATTTATACAAATCGGAAACCAATTCTACTTCAGTTCAGTTTAGAAAACTAGATTTATTCAGTTCTACACTAACCAGCAACCTAAAAGGAAACTACTTCTAGTTCGAGTTCAGTTCGGTTAAGAGTTTTTACCTGAAGAAATTCATTCGAAGCAGACCTTCTCCAGATTACCCACCTGGACAGTGAGGTTATAAACGTCACCGGTCAGGTGATCAATCAGCAAACTCAGCCTTTTAACCTGTGCCTGTAAATGGAAACAGAGAAACATGATTAGTGAATTTTTTTTAAACATATACTAACCCAATGTATAACCAAAATCCCAACGAGTTAACCAAAATCCCGACTAACCTCTAAACTCTCTATCTGTTTATTGAGAACAGGCACCGACTTGATCACCGCATCACCCTCCTCCACCCGCTTACGCAGGTGTTCAATCTCTTCCTGGACACCTACTACCCAAGGCTGACGATAATGTAATCCATCAGCCTTGGTGACACAAAAAAAAATTCATCAGACAATTAAAATACAAAAATTATATCAAGTTATGTTGAATCAAAACAATGAATCTTTACCTCGTAGTTTACACAGGTCCAGAAGCGCTTCCCAGGATTAGTGTCGTGAGCCTCCGTAACCCGAACCTCGTCAATCATCCTACCACCACAGGGACATTCTCTCGGCAGCCCATATTCAGAAAAAGCCACGTTATGCACCATGTCAATGTACTCCTTATGCCTCTTCATATCTCTCCTCTCCTCCGCGGGGTCCATCTGAAGCAGATAACCAAACGGATTAAACCAAATCAACAAATATACCGAAGACAATTTGAAACTCTGGAATCAAAAACCCTAAACCCGAAGACGATTTGGAACCCTAGAATCAAAATCCCCAAAATCTATGTTTTCAACCCTAATGTAAGATCCAATCACTAATCGAGAAGAAATCGGTTCGATTTAACCCAAAAAGAAACCCAGTGGACGATTTTGAACCCTAGGATTGAAACCCCCAAAATCAATTATGAACCCTAACTCCAAAACTACCACAAATCGACAACAAATAGCTTCGATTTAACCCAAAAAGATACCCTTTTGACGATTTGGAACCCTATATTGGAAATCCCCAAAATCGATTTGAAACCCTAATCTCAAAATCCCCCAAATCGACACCAAACCGCTTCAATCAATTGGAGGATTCACTCGATACTCACCTATTCTAGTAGAGGAGACACTACGTGGTCGATTGTATGGATGAAAATCGGATTAAAGGGTTGAGAGATCGAAATCGTCGATATCGCATTCGATATCGCCGCTCGGGGAGAGAGAGTTTGTGTTTTAGGTCAAGACGCACAAATGAATCGAGGAACGCTTTCCTCCTCGTGACGTCGACAACACGGGACGAATAGGCGAGTGACGCGTGGCGTGAACCCGTCTCATACGGGGTCACTCATAAGGAGCGGGTCGTGAAATTAAACCCATTTTCCATTTATTTTTTGGTTACGGGTCTGTCCACCTCAGCCCAAGACTCCCTTTAAAACCCTCAATGTGGGTGCTCTTAATAATGCCTGCCTTGTTTTTCCAACTTGGCCTTTGGCCAATTTTTCTCAACCACTTGTAGAAAGATGTAGCCGAAATCCCGTGCTTGTTGTAGATATTATGTGTATAAGGACATATTAGTCATTAGCTAAACCCTATGTAATCACTATAAATAGTGTAGTTATCGATTCTAATAAGATCATCAAGTTATACAAACACACATGGTATCAGAGCTTACCTAGGGATCTCAATTATTTAAAAAAAAAAAAAAATCAAAGCCGCCACCCCTTAAACATCTTCTTCTTCCCTCGCCATGGCTTTCCCTGCACGATCCCATGAAACCATTGTTGTCTCAGACACACAAACTCTTGTGAACGTTAATATGGCCAACATTACCAAACTCACTGCAACGAACTTCCTGATGTGGAGTCGCCAGGTTCGTGCGCTACTCGATGGCTACGACTTAGCCGGTTATCTCGATGGTTCAAGCCCACAACCATCACCTACCACCACTACCGCAGACGTTATCTCTGCGAATCCTGCTTACACTCTGTGGAAAAGACAGGATCAACTGCTCTACAGCTCCATATTGGGAGCCATCACAGTCACCATTCAGCCCATTCTCTCAACGGCTACCACGACGGCTCAGATCTGGAAGACCCTTACTGACACCTACGCGAAGCCAACTCGAGGCCACATCCAACAGCTTCGACAACAAGTTAAGCACTTGACGAAGGGAACTCAGACGATTGATGCTTACTTTCAGAGTTTCACCACTCGGTATGATCAATTGGCAATTCTAGGCAAGCCATACGATCTCGAAGATCAAATCGAGTTCATCATGGAAGGGTTGCCAGAGGAGTATAAACAAGTTGTTGATCAGATTGAAGGTCGTGAGACAACTCCATCGCTTACTGAAGTCCATGAGAAGCTTCTCAACTATGAAGCTAAACTCCAAAGCAAATCGGTTCCGTCTATTCCAGCACCTATTACTGTGAACGTTGCTAACCACCGTGGTTCCACCAGCACCAACAACAACCGTGGCAACTACAACAACAACTACTCCGGACAACAAAGGAGCAACCGTCCTCAACAAACATGGCAGCAGAATCAGATTCACTCCTCTCGTCCGGAACAGCAGACGCGCGGATATCAGGGCCGTTGTCAACTTTGCGGCATCTACGGACACAGTGCTCGAAGATGCTCTCAACTCTCGTCCTCCAACAACAACCGCCCTGCGCCAAACACCAACTGGCAGCCCCGTGCTAATATGGTGACAGCACAAACCTACAATCCAAATAATTGGATTCTTGATAGTGGCGCGACGCATCATCTCACCACTGATTTGAGCAACCTTTCACTCCATCAACCATACACTGGTGGTGAGGAAGTTACCATTGCTGATGGCTCTGGCCTCTCGATCTCGCATACTGGTTCCAATTCTCTTCAAACTCCCTCTCGTCTTTTAACCTTAAACAATATTCTTTGTGTTCCAAACCTTCAGAAAAACCTAATCTCTGTTTATCGTCTTTGTAATGCTAATAATGTGTCTGTTGAATTTTTCCCTGCTCACTTTCAGGTGAAGGATCTCAGCACGGGGGTCCGATTGCTCCAAGGCAAGACTAAAGACGAGTTGTACGAGTGGCCGGTTACACCCAAAAACACCATCAGCCTCTTTGCATCTCCTACACCAAAAGCTTCTATTTCTTTTTGGCATTCCCGCTTGGGTCATCCTTCATTTCCTGTTTTGCAAACAATTGTTTCTCAGTTTTCATTACCCATTTCAGATTCTTTCAATAAACAAACTCCTTGTTCTCATTGCTTTATCAATAAAAGTCACAAACTTCCCTTTCACACAAACACTATCACTTCTAAAAAGCCTCTCGAATATATTTATACCGATGTTTGGACTTCACCAATTATGTCCATCGATCAGTATAAATACTACCTTGTCTTTGTAGACCACTTCACTCGATATACCTGGTTCTATCCATTGAAACTTAAATCCCAAGTCAAAGAGGTGTTTGTTCTCTTCAAATCCCTGGTGGAGAATCACTTTGCGTCAAAGATCAGAAATCTGTATTCAGATAATGGTGGAGAATTTGTGGCTCTAAGATCATTTCTCAGCACTCATGGCATCTCTCATTTTACCTCACCTCCACATACACCAGAACACAATGGCATTGCAGAGAGAAAACATCGCCATATTGTGGAGACCGGTCTCACACTCCTTCATCAAGCTTCGATCCCTTTGGAGTACTGGACATATTCCTTTGCCGCTGCTGTATACCTGATAAATCGTCTTCCTTCGCCGGTTGTTGACAAACAGTCTCCATACTCGAAGCTATTCTCCAAACAACCTAACTACTTGAAGCTGAAAGTGTTTGGTTGCTTGTGTTTTCCTTGGCTAAAACCCTATACGAAACATAAGTTGGAGAGTAAATCTTTGCCGTGCGTCTTCATGGGATACTCACTTACACAGAGTGCATATATATGTCTCCATGTCCCTACTGGTCGCTACTACGTCTCCAGACATGTTCAGTTTGTTGAATCTCAGTTCCCTTTTCCCACCGAATCATCACCTCCACCAGCACAAGCTCCACCAGAACAAGCTCCTACCTCGTCCCCACCATTCTCTCCTCATACTCATGTTCCACTTCCGCAACCAGTACTCGTACACTCGTCTTCGTCTTCGTCTTCGGATGCATCTTCATCATCATCAGCACCCTCGGGCCAGGATCCTCACCAAGGTCAGTTGTCCCAGACCTCATCGTCTTCTACTTCTGCTCTTCCTGAGCCTGAAGGAGAAGCGAGCATTGGGAATCATTCCGCAAACACATCGTTACCAGCTTCTCCTCGGGCTGATACAAACGAAAACGGAGATCACCCTTCTCCTCCTAGCTTGTCCCATAACACCCCACCAACAAATCTGTCCCCACCAACACCTACAAACCCCACCAGTCTCGTTCTCGAAAACCCACCACCACCCATTACAAATATACACCCGATGCAAACCCGAGCCAAAAACCAAATAGTAAAACCATCCACAAAGTTCTCCCTCACTGTTACCAAAAACCCAGTAAAATCCATTCCTAATACCTATATCCAGGCCATGCGAGATCCAATGTGGCGCGGAGCCATCAGTAATGAGTATGATGCTCAAGTCCGCAATCGTACTTTTGATTTGGTTCCTCCTGCTCCGAATCAGAATGTCATTGCCACTAAGTGGATTTATACTGAAAAATATTTGGCTGATGGTTCTTTTGACAGGCCTAAGGCACGATGGGTTGCTCGTGGAGACAAACAGGAACATGGCATCGATTACGCTGAGACGTTTAGCCCAGTGGTGAAGTCTATCACAATTCGTCTTGTCCTTCACCTTGCTGTGTCGCAATCTTGGCCCATCAAGCAGCTCGACGTCAACAACGCCTTCTTACAAGGTACTCTTACGGATGAGGTCTATGTGTCACAGCCTCCCGGATTTGTTGATCCAGACAGACCACATCATGTTTGTCGCCTCAACAAAGCACTCTACGGACTGAAGCAGGCACCACGCGCTTGGTACCAAGAGCTTAAAAACTTTCTCACCGACATGGGATGCACCAATTCGCTGGCTGACACCTCGGTGTTTATCTATCTTCAAAACACCAACATTGTATACATATTGGTCTATGTCGATGATATTATTGTCACTGGCAGCACGACACCTCTTGTCACTGCATTCATCCGATGTCTCTCCAACAGATTCTCCTTGAAGGATCCTGCTGATATCCATTATTTCCTTGGCATAGAAGTCATACGAACTTCTCAGGGCATGCTTCTCATGCAGAAGAAATACATCGTTGACTTGCTTACAAAGATGAATATGGCTGACGCGAAGCCCGTTTCAACGCCTCTAGCCACAACTCCACGGCTATCTCTCAACTCAGGTTCACCGATGGATGATCCCCATCAATACCGCAAACTCATAGGCAGCCTGCAGTATCTCTCTTTCACCAGACCTGACATCGCCTTTGGAGTTAATCGTCTCTCACAGTTTATGCATCGCCCTACTGACCTCCACTGGCAAGCGGCAAAGCGTATACTCCGGTACTTGGCTGGTACTTCCTCTCATGGGATTTTTCTCCAGAAACACACACCTCTTACTCTTCACTCTTACTCGGATGCTGACTGGGCTGGAGATGTTGATGATTATGTATCTACCAATGCGTACATCTTATACCTTGGATCAACGCCTATTGCGTGGTCATCTAAGAAGCAGGCTGGTGTAGCACGATCCTCCACAGAAGCTGAGTACCGATCAGTCGCAAATACTGCAGCAGAGATACGATGGGTATGTTCTCTTCTCACTGAACTTGGCGTAACACTGCCCACTACTCCGGTCATATATTGCGACAACGTCGGCGCTACATATCTCAGTCATAACCTAGTGTTTCATTCCAAGATGAAACACCTAGCACTTGATTTTCATTTTGTACGAAACAATGTTCAATCAGGTGCTTTGAGGGTGTCCCATGTATCCACGAAAGACCAACTGGCTGATGCTCTCACTAAAGCTCTACCTCGGCAACGATTTCAGGAACTCATGTCCAAGATTGGAGTTCATCAAGGACCTCCATCTTGAGGGGGAGTGTAGATATTATGTGTATAAGGACATATTAGTCATTAGCTAAACCCTATATAATCACTATAAATAGTGTAGTTATCGATTCTAATAAGATCATCAAGTTATACAAACACACACTTGTTGCTAGTTGATCAGAACGTTTTACTTATTTGAAAAATTGTGTAACCTTTTGATCAAAACGTTTTACGGTTTGCTTGGTACCATTAAAGTTCTATAGAATGGAAAAATAGCAAAGTGTTCCGAAGTTGAGAAGCATATATACAGGAACATTCTTTATGTAACCACAAAATATCATAAAGGACAATTACATGCTATTGAAAGGAGAAAAAAACGATTTTTCAGAGTATAATTTATATATCTTACCTTTGTAATGACAATTCAAATATTTATAAATGAAGTATGGCCAACATGTTAAAAAGTAGGTGCTACATATCCATTAACTAGAAGAATCTGTTGAGATATCTCTGAAGAAGATTTGCAACTATGTTTCTGTAAGCTGTTTCAGTGGGATGAAAACTGTCCCAAAACACATAATCCGATCGTACGGGGCATACAGCAGCTGTATAGTTGTTGCATAGAGCAGTCACTTCTATTAGCCCGGTTCCGCAACATCCTAAATTACTCACTTTAAATCCTATAAAAAAGATCATGATCAATATGCTAAATGAATAGATTGTTTCACTAAAAGGAAAAGTAACGATGAATTACCATATTGTTGAGGGTTTAAAATGAGATCAAGAAGAGGATCATAGATGTCAATATATATTAAAGTCGTGTCTTGTAGGGTTCTTGATAAGCCATCAATATTTGCAGAGAGTTTAGCATTGAAAAGTTTACACGCATCATTAAACCGAACAACACAATCTCTTGTTGGTCCTCCAGCTACAGTTCTCTGTGAAGGGACACATCCTATTGGTGGTGCACCAAACATAAGTATTCTTCTTGCACCATATTGGTACAGTGTCTATCAACATCACACGATAAACAAAAAAAAGATTAAATATAATTCTTCAAAAGTGAACTTCTAAAGTAGCAATAATCTATAATTACAATAGTACAATAATCAATTAAGAGACGAAAGGTCAACAATGAATTAATGATAATTGATAACCTAGCAGTAATAAAACTGTAAAAGTCATCCCTATCAAGGGATTTTCAAGTCTAGCAGTAATATATATTTATTTATTTATATTAAGAAATTTTCTCAAAAACTTCACAGATTTGTGCCAAAGTCTTTTATTTGAATTTTTATATAAATTTTTATTTCTTCTTATAAAAAAATACCTAATAAAATATTAATGTACGGTGAAAGATTTTCTTTTAAAAAACTCTAGCTGATGATGATGCTCTAAATAACGTTGTCTTTACCGTAGCAAAAGAGCGAGCATTGTCGGCCATAAGAGCAGTGAAAGAAGCCGCGTTGTATTGGAGCTGAGTCGTAGGGAGACTAAAGAAGTTGTTCGCGATATCATTACTACCACATATAATAACGAACAAGCTATTCTTAATTATGAACGTTGTCCTCTCTTGTCCCACCATTCCATTCAATTTCTCTATATACTCTTCGAAAAATTTCAGTTGTTCCGATAATGGTATTCCTCCCTTTAATGATTCAAAATAAAACTAAATTGTTCTCTTTAGAAGTTAATTAGATAAACTTAAAACATAAGAAGTGGAGATTAGCTACCGCTATCTGTGTTGTCAAAGGAACATAACCAGCACCACCCGAAGCAAATGTTACACCGGTTAGGAGATCTTCTTGTCTTAGATTAGGATCTCGGTATGCTGGTATAGTTGGCTTAATCCCTAATTCTTCCGCTATAAAAACAATAAAGAATCGAAGTATAATATTAATTAGATTATACATTGCAACTTGGTGTTTAAACGTTATTAGTCCTATTGTACACATTAGTTTATTTGACTGTACGAAATAAAGTTATTCACGGATTGCAAAAGTCATTGACCAGCTTAGCTAATGCATTTGATATAGAGATAAATAATGTGAGGTTAGTGTTTGATAACACTTTAGAAGATTAGTCAATGGAGACAAGTAAAACAAGAGGTAAAACAAACCTAGAATATCAGTGGGGACTTTTCCATTGGAGAATCTTCCCGTAGGAACTCCACCGTCGAAATCAATACCATAAGGAGGATAATTGCATCTAGCCTCCGTTATCATATCGTCGTTGTTTCCGGCATCAACAATTGAATCTCCGAACACTATTATAGCTGGAACGGTCGTGTTCTCCGGAAGTTTTACTAAAGCATTACTGGTTGTAGTAAACAACAACACAAGGAATGAGATACATAAAAATAGAATGGAGGAAGAAGAGGGAAAAAGATATGAAATGATGTGATGATTGTGCATAGAACGACGTCGGTCCATAGTTTGCTACGTCAGTAAAGTATATATGTGTGAGAGAGTCTTGTTTATTTGACAGCTTTGGCCTTTGGATGCTAAATATAAACCCAAATATAAATAGCCCTCCTCCCGCTTGTGCGAGGAGTTTGGTTTGGTTGCTGTCATAAATTGAAGACAGTGACATATTTTTTCTGTCTACATGATATTCTAATATCTCAGTACGTGTTTTGGTTAGTGGACCAGTGTTTTTAATTAACAACGACACTTTTCCAATCAAATGTCATTTGACCTTTGTTTAAAAATTTCGATATGTTGACTCAGTAATGATTAGATAGAAATGTTCCTAAACGGTACTAATTATCCTAACGTGCTTTGAATCAGAATTAATTAGCCTGAAGCAAACCTAACCAAATCGAGAAAAGTGAGTCGTGATGAGCTGAGTAGCGGTACGGAGAATGAGTTGATCTTATTCATGAGCACATCAACGATGCATTTTACGGTGAAGTCGGATGTTATGATTGAAAAACCGAGTTTTTTTTCTCTTGATATATTTTATGGTTATGATCATGTTTTTCCCCAAAAAAAAATCATGTTTTTCCCAAGAAAAAGTACAAACAAAAATCATGAATATTGTATATGCTTTAATAAGTGGTGTTATTTTGCATGTAAATAGTCCTCTTTCGTTTTGCATATGTAGTTTTGTTTGTTTGTATCTACTGCGTTAATTACCATAGTTCGTAACATCCACATTCGGATTAATATTGTACCTTCTACACCTTTCCCAAATTGGAATAATCAGTGAAATTTGAAATTTCTTAAAACAGAAAGTAGATACGTATACGCAATAAAAGCAGCATATCTCTAACATATTAGAAAGCCTCAGTTCAAAAAAAAAAGCAGCATATCTAACATCGCGTACTAACTGTTTATTTCTATTTCACATGCATGGAATTGAGATTGAGGGAACTAAAGACTGTTATCTTTTTCATCATTTCACCATTTTAGGAAATAAA
Organism: Hirschfeldia incana; assembly: GCA_026261945.1. NCBI lineage: Eukaryota > Viridiplantae > Streptophyta > Magnoliopsida > Brassicales > Brassicaceae > Hirschfeldia > Hirschfeldia incana. Next base: position 6,582,910 of record JABCMI010000011.1, on the reverse strand, counting down.
AACGGTGGATAAATTTAAAATACTGACACTTCTAGTTTGCGGACAAATAGTTGCTATGTTTGGTTGTCAAAGACCTAATTAAGTCTTATAGACGTACGAACTTATATGACTAATAAAGAAATATACGCATGTCTTATACTATCTAACGTTGAATAGTTTTAACACTCGTACATTTAGATTTCGTTTCTTAATTATAACCTCAGATCTCATAATCATATTAGTAAACGAACTACTTCTTATAAACTTGGTAGAAACTGAAACATTCCGATCAGCTTGGCCATCTAGATGGATGCCTAGATATCTAAACGCTCGACTTTTTAGAACAGGGACTATTTTTACATAATCGTCAACGTCTTCACGTGTTATGATCTTTTATCTTTTTATTCTAACCTTATATCAATGTCTTCTTGAAATAGGTGATAACATTGGTATTAAATAAGAAGACCCACAAGGCTACAATCCGTTCACCGTTGAAGCAATAAATGGAAATTAAAAAATTATATATTACATCATGAAATAAATATGACAAACTATTATGAGCCAATAACCACGTAACAAGTTTCTGTATCTCTCGCAGTCTCGCTTATCAAAATCGCATACAGTAGAAAAGGCTTTTGTCTTTTTTCAAAGCTATATATATAAAAAGCCTAAAACATTTAATCAAACTGCCCGTGACAGCAATCGTTACTGGCTATGCACCTTTATTTTTGTTTTCAACAACAGTTTATGGTCGTCTGAACTCTGAACAATGTGTGATCCCATATTTTTAAGGAACCAGTTGGTGAGTGACATTCATATAGTCAAAAGCAATGATTCTAAACAAACTATAGTTAGTTAATCAGTTGCATAATTAATTGATCATATTCATGAGACAATCAGTTGCATAATTAATTGATCATATTCATGAGACATTGTTTCTCATCCACATGTATTTGATGAAAAAGCGATATCATATCGACGACACAGAAGTAACTTTCGTTTATTATTTTTAAAAGTGTATATAATACGTCGAAACTATGCATTTTGTTCTATCTAGTTTTCTACCAATATTAGTTGCATGTTCATATCTAAACCTAAAGCCGAAATACTCTACAATATTTGATCCAAAACGTTTCATGTTGCTGAAAAAAAAAAAAAAAAAAAACGTTTCATGTTATTAATATATGTTTTGATGGGTACATAAAATATGAAAACATTTAGATCCATCCTAATTTGTTTTAACCATTTTGTAACTTTTACAAACCTTTACATATTTTATATGATAGTCACATATTTAGCAAAAAATATATAGGAAATCATTAAAATGTAGATAGAAAAGTAAGAAACTGTTGAATCATATGACATGATACTCTAAATCATATCCACGTACGGCGAGACAACAATTAACAGTTGTGCATTTATTTATATATCTATCTACATCTATCGGACAGATACCGAATTTTTGGCTCCGTTGTTTAGTTAAGAGTTCAGCTATGCGTACGCATTTTGGTAACCTAATAATTTATGTCGCGTACATTGACTTTACTTCCCAGCGGATCAATACGGTGACTTTAATTCATAATTTCATGCACAAAAACCGTTGATTTGTGGAAGCACTTTAGCCTAGTTAGCCTACTAGTTAAGGTTTGAAGTTTTTTACACTCAAATATGAAGTTCAATTTTAGACTGTAACTTTTTGCGGAATATATGATGCAAAGTTTATCAGAAATTCCAGAATACTATAGATAAAGCCGTTTGTTGTGGTTATCTAGATCTATTGCAGAATTTTTTTTTTTTTTTTTTTTTGATAAAACGAGCATAGATATTCTATTGCAGAATTATTGTACATGCAGAACCGTTTAGCAATCCAAATGTTTTAGAAAAAAAATTCATTGTGGAATCATCATTTGCGGAGTTGTTCAACAATATTGCATATATTGCAGATAGCTAACATTCATATATAATACAATTAGAGATGGGGAAATTTCACAATTACACTTTGTTTGATACCACTTTTCACTTTTACCACTACTCTTGAGACATTTTCAAAAATACCATGTTCATTAATGTACAAAAGACAATACTACCCTTACCTTCTTCTCCATCGTTGATTTTTTCTCTTTTTTCAATCGGGGATCATCTCTTTGTGTCTCCGTCGTTACCGTCGAAATCCACCGTCAATGATGCCTCCTCTTCCTCCATTTACTCGGGAGGACTCGCGAATCTCTCCATGCTTACCGACCAGCTCAAACTCAATCGACTCTTCTCGTACTGCTACACCGACGGCGACAACGCCACTGCATCATGATCTGGTGAAATCCGCGATTTGTGCAATCAGAAGAGCGGACGGAGTGGGGGATCCCGGTTTGGAGGAAGAGATCGTCAGATTCTCCTCATGTGGTGGAGAACAGCGAGATGAGGCAGTAGAGGTATGCATATATGCCTCTTGTGTTTTTTGTTGTTTGCTTTGTTTGTTATTCACTGGATATCTGTATTGATCTTATCACACCAGAATACATTATTGTATGTAGACGCATGCTCTGGTGTTTTGTGTTATTAGATCTGTTTATTATTCTCTGGTTATTTGTATTGATTTCATTAGCAGAATACATCATTGAGCTTCTGTTTTTTTTTTCTTTTACAAATAGTATGTATTCATTTAACACAAGAGCTATTTAGAATCCAGTGTTTGTTATTCCAAAGTACAGATGAAACTAAATCCTAACGTAATCAATACGCTTGAATTTATAAACCTGTATAAAGTTTATACACCCTTATAAATATTACTTGATTTATAACCTCTTATAAATAAGCTGATTACCTTTCTTTCACTATTTAATCGATTGTAGTTTGATAGAGGGTTGCTTGAGACTATCTAGAGGATACAACTACAATGGTGTATGTAGTTCGTGGACGTCTATCTAGAGGATACAACTATCGATCTCTGTACAACACACCGTACGGAGACCCTACCAAACTATGCTATTTTTTGTCTTCCAGAAATTTATTATGGGGAAGGATAAGAATGAATCAGAATAATTTTGTCTCTTCTGTATGGCACTTAATGGCTTTATATAATGATCAAGCGGTGCATATAATGGATACATATGTTGACTTAAGAGATGTATTTAATCGACACATATATAAACTGTCTCTCTCTGAAGCGGTGCTTCTTATTTTATATTATAGTCCAACAGTGTTCGTATAGAAGAGTACGATAATAGACTGCCTAATTGATGTAGCGAGGAGTTAACTCATATACATGTTTGATCTTTCTCTTTTTTTATGCAGTTGGTGATTTAATCCATTTGATATCTGCCACAATGTCTAGTGTCACATGCTGTCTGAGATTCCCTGGTCAGCTTAACTCTGACCTCCGTAAGCTTGCTGTCAATCAGATCTCATTCCCTCGTCTTCACTTCTTCATGGTTGGTTTTGCTCCTCTCACCTCAAGAGGATTTCAGCAGTACCGTTCCCTCACAGTCCCTGAACTCATCCAGCAAATGTGGGAGTCCAAGAAACATGATGTGTTACCTCACAACGTTCGCCATGTTCGGTGGCAAGATGAGCACAAAGAAAGTTGACGAGCAGATGCTGAACGTGCAGAACAAGAACTCTTCCTACTTTGTTGAATGGATCCCCAACAATGTGAAATCAACAGTCTGTGACATCCCTCCAACTGGTCTGAAGATGGCATGCATTTTCATTGGGAACTCAAAATCGATCCAAGAGATGTTCAGGCGTGTGAGTGAGCAGTTCACAGCTATGTTCAGGTGGAAGGCTTTCTTGCATTGGTACACTATTGAAGGGATGAACGAGATGGAGTTCACAGAAGCTGAGAGCAACATGAACGACCTTGTCTCAGAGTATCAGCAATACCAACACAGAACTGCTGATGAAGAAGGTGTCCTTGGAGCATTTACTCCTTTGCCACTCACATCAATCTCCTCTCTTGGAATCATTAATGTTGACTACAACTTCATAGAAGCCTCTTTCCCAGCAATTGAAACCACCAAAATCAGTATATAAGGCTTTCTAACAGAATTATTAAAGTATACTTCATTTATAAGAATTTATAAATTCAGTCTATAAAGCTGTAGAAGGATTATAAATAATTTTCCCTTTATAAATGTTTACATTTTTTTTTTAAATATTTAGAAATCATTTATAAACTTTTATCAATAGTTTATATATATTCCTATAAGTAGTATTTGAGTAATATATATATATATATATTATAAGGGTTTATAATAATTTATAAGAGTTTATAAGGGCATGTAAATAATTTATAAGGGTTTATAAAAATAATTTATAAAGTTTACACACCATCATTATAAAGGATTATAAAAAAATTTATAAGGGTATGTAAAATTTCTGAAGCGGTGGAGCCTTGTTTGTTGTCCGCATGTGCCTCAAAATATGCCATGTATCATCATTGCTTTACAAAGCCTTATAAGGGTATGCAAAATTATTTTTAAGACTATATAAACCATTAATAAAGACATATAAAACAAGTTAAAAAATCTATAAACCATTTATAAATGTTTATAAGAAAGTTATGAAAACTTATAAATAATTTATAAGAGGTGTGTATACTATTAATAAGGGTTTAGAAAAACTTTATGAAAGCTTTATATTCAATTTATAATGGTTTGTATAATATTATATAAGGGTTTATAAGAGTATGTAAATAATTTATAAGAGTTTATAAAAATAATTATAAAATTTATAAACCATTATAAAGAATTATAAAACAATTTATAAAAGTATGTAAAATTTCTGAAGCGGTGGAGCCTTGCTTGCTGTCCGCATGTGCCTCACAATCTGCCACGTATCATCATCTCTTTATAACTATTTATAAAAGTATATAACTATTTATAAAGGTTTATAAAACTATTTTAAAGGGTGTATAAAACTATTTACAAGAACATATAAGCTATTTATAAGAGTTTATACGTTTATTTATAAGTGTTTATAAATTAATTTACAAGTTTATAAATCTATTTATAAAAGTTTATAATTCACCAAATTAACCAACTTTCCACCATTTCAGAAGTGACTCCTTTGAGGTTGTCCATGTTCTGATATCTGAAACCACTCAAAAGTGAGACGAACATCTAGGCAGTAAATGCTTATAAGAAAGTTATGAAAATTTATAAAAAATTTATAAGGGGTATGTATACTATTTATAAGGGTTTATAAAAACGTAATGAAAGGTATGTATATAAAATTTATAAGAGGTATGTATACTATTAATAAGGGTTTAGAAAAACTTTATGAAAGTTTTATATTCAATTTATAATGGTTTGTATAATATTATATAAGGGTTTATAAGAGTATGTAAATAATTTATAAGAGTTTATAAAAATAATTATAAAATTTATAAACTATTATAAAGAATTATAAAACAATTTATAAAAGTATGTAAAATTTCTGAAGCGGTGGAGCCTTGCTTGCTGTCTGCATGTCCCTCACAATCTGCCATGTATCATCATCTCTTTATAACTATTTATAAAAGTATATAACTATTTATAAAGGTTTATAAAACTATTTTAAAAAGTGTATAAAACTATTTACAAGAACATATAAGCTATTTATAAGAGTTTATACGTTTATTTATAAATGTTTATAAATTAATTTACAAGGTTTATAAATCTATTTATAAAAGTTTATAATTCACCAAATTAACCAACTTTCCACCATTTCAGCAGTGACTCCTTTGAGGTTGTCCATGTTCTGATATCTGAAACCACTCAGAAGTGAGACGAACATCTAGGCAGTAAATGCTTATAAGAAAGTTATGAAAGTTTATAAAAAAATTATAAGGGGTATGTATACTATTTATAAGGGTTTATAAAAACGTTATGAAAGGCTTATATTCAATTTATAAGGGATATTATAAGATTTGTATAAGTTTATAAATCATCTAGAAGAGTCTATAACCATTTAGAAAGTCTTATAAAACAATTTATAATGGTATGTATAGTAATTTATAAGTGTTTATAAGAGTATGTAAATAATTTATAAGAGTTTATAAAAATAATTCATAAAGTTTATACACCTTTATAAATGATCATACAATAATTTATAAAAGTATGTAAAATTTATGAAGCAGTGGAGCCTTGCTTGTTATCTGCATGTGCCTCAGAATCTACCACATATCATCATCTCTTTACAAAGCCTAAATGTGTTCTTTAGTTTTATGAATTTAATCTTGTGTATCCATGTGTTCGGCTTTAAGCCGGAAGGGCTTAAAGATGTTTATAAAGATTTTATAAGGGTTTATAAAAGGCTTAAATAAATTTATATAATATTTTAAGGGTTTACAAAAGATTTTAATGGGGGTCTGAAGAGTATATATATTGTTTATAAAAAATATAAAGGTTTCTAAAACCATTTAAATATTTATCTAACTATTTATAAAGGCTTATAAAACCATTTATAAATTTTGTATTGATTTATATCATCTTATAAGGGTTTATAAGAGCTTTTTCATGTGTGTCGATGAGTTTAGAACATATTTGTAAGAGTTTATCAAATATATATGAAATATAAATCTATTTATAAGAGTTTATAAATCTATTTATAAGGGTTTATTCAAAAGAATATAAGAATTTGATTATCTTCATAACAATTTATAAGAGTTTATAAATCAATTTAGAAGTATTTATAAATCAATTTAGAAGATTTTATAGAGCATGCAAAGACAAGAAGAATGTTTTTATAACGTTATAAACGTTATAAAATAAACCATTATGAATCTTTTTATAACGTTTTTGTACATTAACATAGAAAACTTAATCAGTTAGTTTATAAGTATGGGTATAATGGTATTGTTATTAGTACAATTCAAGGATTTACAAGGTTTTATAAAAAAAAATTTAAACTAGAGTTCATAGTATATTCCAACAGAATAGCATATTATAAACATATTATGTACCCAAGAAGTCTTGTCTTGTTGTGTTATACTATAGAAAATAATTTACAAAGACTTATAAACTATATAAAATGATTTATAAGGCTCTATAAATTTTTTATAAAGACTTGTAAATCCGTGTGAAATAATTTAAAAAGGTTTATATATCTATATAAAATAATTTACAAAGGTTTATAAATCAATATAATATAACTTATAAAGGCGTATAACGGTGTCTCCTTACCCTGGAGTGAAGCAGGTGGCTTCGTATTTTGTTGGGCAGTACTATCAAGTATTGCAGCAGCAGCCTGATCCATCCACCAGTTCTACTCCGAGACTAGCAAAGCCATCCGCGTTGGTGATTCCAGCAAAACAGCCGATACTTTGCTGGTAAATCACAATAATCAGATTTTAATGACTTCAAATTGAAAACCCTTCTTTGTTAGATTAGTAAAGTTTTGTGCTTTAGTTAATTAGGGATTGAGTTTTCTCAAAAGAGTTTCTTGCCTCTGTTTTGATGATTTGTGTGTACAAATTGAAAACCCTTTTTGTTGGATTAGTAAATTTTTGTGCTTTAGTTAATTAGGATTGAGGCTTGTTCATTTGCAGAACATTCATAACATGGTCATGTCACTGAACTTCACTGCGATTGAAGTGAAGACAATCAATTCAGTTGAGTCCTGTGAAGATGGTGTGCTCGTTGCTGTTTCAGGCTCTGTGAAAAGGAAGGAGTTCAGCAACAGGAGGAGCTTCATGCAGACTTTCTTTCTTGCTCCTCAGGCGAATGGTGAGTAAAGAGTCCATAACCATATAGAAAGTCTTATAAAACAATTTATAATGGTTTGTATAGTAATTTATAAATAATTTATAAGGGTTTATAAATATAATTGATAAAGTTTATACACCATTATAAAAGATTATAAAATAATTTATAAGGGTATGTAAAATTTATGAAGCGGTGGAGCCTTGCTTGCTGTCAGCATGTGCCTCATAATATGCCACGTATCATCATCTCTTTACAAAGCCTTATAAAGCTATGCAAAATTATTTGTAAGAGTATATAAACCATTAATAAAGGCATCTAAAACAAGTTATACAATCTATAAACTATTTATAAATGTTTATAAGAAAGTTATGAAAGTTTATAAATAATTCATAATGGGTATGTATACTATTAATAAGGGTTTATAAAAACTTTATGAAAGCTTATATTCAATTTATAAGGGGTATTTTTAAGAGTTGTATAGGTTTATAAATCAACTAAAAGCCTTATAAAAAAATAATGGTTTGTATAATAATTTATAAATAATTTATAAGGGTTTATAAAAAAATTTATAAAGTTTATAAACCATTATAAAAGATTTTAAAACAATTTATAAAGGGTTTATAAAAAATTTTATAATGTTTATAAACCATTATAAAAGATTGTAAAACAATTTATTAGGGTATGTAAAATTTCTGAAGCGGTGGAGCCTTGCTTGCTGTCCGCATGTGCCTCAGAATCTACCATGTATCATCTCTTTACAAAACCTTATAAAAAAAGATATGTAAAATTATTTGTAAGAGTATATAAACCATTAATAAAGGCATATAAAACAAGTTATAAAATCTATAAACCCCTTATAATTGTTTATAAGAAAGTTATGAAATTTTATAAATGATTTATAAGGGTATGTATACTATTAACAAGAGTTTATATAAAATTTATGAAAGATTATATCCAATTTATAAGGGGTGCTTAATAGTTGTATATGTTTATAAATCAAATAAAAGAGTCTCTAACAATTTATAAAGTCTTATAAAAAAATTTATAACGGTTTGTATAATAATTTGTAAGGGTTTATAATGGTATGTAAATAATAATATAAGAGTTAATATATTGTATATAAAAGCTTATATGATTTATAAATGTTTATAATGATTCAGAACCGATTTATGAAATCTTATAAACTAGTCTATAAGATATTTTATTTTGATTTACAAAAATGTATAAATTGATTCATACAAGTTTATAAATTGATTTATAATACTTTATTAAATATCTACTGGAGTCTATAAGTTAATTATAAATATTTTTAGACTAATTTATAAAGCTTTGTAAATCATTTGAATCTAGTTCTAACAGAGTTTGTACTTCTTCATATCTCACTCTTCTATAAAAGAAACGACTAAACCAAACTCACTTACACGTCCAACCAATCTCTCCAACTATGCAACTCATAAGAGATACAATTGTTTTAGTATAAGAGGTGTCTTAAGAAGATGAGAGAGAAGAATATATTAAGAAGCCAACTCTGCAACTTTTATAAAGCTTTATAAATAGTAATTATTTAATCACACAAACCACGTTCTTATTCAGAGTTCCTCTTGCTTCTTCAAACAGCTCACCAAGTTTGCCGATCTTCAAAATCTGAGCTCAAGCCAGTCACATATTATTCATAAGCATCAACACTCACTTCCAAAAACAAGATTCAAAAATAATATGCTTTCGTAACTCAACAAACTCATGCTCCATCTACACTGCTTCTATAGATATTATACACAAAACAAGACATGAAAAATGAATCTCATAAGTACTAAACAGAACATTACACTACCAAAACACAAACATTTCACCTCATATACTGCACATACTAAACCTTGCTAATAAAAAAAAACAGTAACATTGTATTCCCTCAAGAAAATGAAGTACTTGATATGCATACAACACACATATTCTCCACGGCATCCTTTAAATCCAAAAGTTCACAGTACACATTTGTAATTCCCAGAAACATTACCAGATCAACCAAGAGAAGAAGTAATCATGGAATAAATTTACTCTTAGGTTAATAATTTCTCATGAATTAAATATATGTTAGGCTCTATGTCTTTTGATTGCTAACAGATCAACAATAAGACTTGAAATTACCCAATTTATAAAGTCTTATAAATTTTAGATTTGAAACTTCATGAGAAAACTTCGTCTTCTTTTCTAGAAACAGATCGATTTTGATAAACCTATCTACAATTACAGAAGGAGACAAAAATCACCATCTATTATCCTCTTACCTTTGTTAGCGTCGGGAGAGATATCGATTCGTTCGTCTGAGTTTGTAGAGTCTGTCAGTTTCGCTGGAGAACTCGTTAGCCACGTCAGATCTCGCCGGAAAACTCGTCAGTGTCGTCAGATCTCACCGGAAACTTGTCAGCGTTCATCAAATCTCGCAAGAAATTCTTCAACGTCGTCGGATCTGGCCGGAGAACTCATCAGTGTCGTCGGATCTGGCCGAAGTCGTCGGATCTGGCCGGAGAACTCATCACCACCGGAGACTCTTCCCAGATCTGATCACGTCAAATATGAATCTCAAGTTTTTAGAAATCGTGGGGAAGAAATAGCAGTTTTCGGTTTAATAAGTCAGGGGTATAATAGTATTTTGCTTATTAAAATTTTAATGGTAAAGTTGGTTAGTGTAAATTTGAAAAGTGGTATCATGAAAGTGGTATTTTTGAGAATTTCTCATTAGAGATCACATGGTTATGTAATGTGTTATCTAGTGCTTAAAAACAGTTGATTTTTAGCAAAAAAAAAAAAAAAACAGTTGATTCATGTTTGGTGTCCGTATAAAAATACACAACGAATGTGAACAAGGGTATCTAAACAGGGGCGACACTAAACTTTTTTTTCTACTGGATGTCATTAATAAAAAGTAAAACTACATGTAGAGGAGAGCATCAAACTTGAAACATTATGGGTGCACATGAAGCATTTTACCATTTTACCAAGAAATGATTACTGTTTAGTGCTTAAAAACAGTTGATTCATGTTTAGTGTCCGTATAAAACATACACAACGTATGTGAACAACAGTATCTAACAGGGGCGACACTAAACTCTCTTTTTTACTGGGTGCATCATCAATAAAAAGTAAAAATATATGTAGAGGAGAGCATCGAACTTAAAAACATTGTGGGTGCACATGAAGAATTTTACCATTTTACCTAGAAAAGATCTTATGATTACTGTATAAATTTAAAATTTATAATATTTCCACGAGTGCACAAATCCCCACGGTTGATTGACTACCTTTGTCCCTGATATCTAATCAATTAGGATTATAGTTTAAATAGGTGGTGAGCCGCGTAGCTGTGCCACTAGTTGGATCGATATTTTAAGATGCCAGACGCGCTAAGTTTTGTGGGAATGAAACTCTTCTCGTCTCAGCCCAAAACAATGTAATCCCGTGGGCCTGACCCATAAAAAAGTAAACATTGTAATGAGTCTTTTGTAGATTTCTCCTATCCATATAATACTAGTTTAACTTTAACTAGATGATTTGCTCGCACATATAATAATAGTTTACCTTTGTCCCTGATATCTAATCAATTAGGATTATAGTTTAAATAGGTGGTGAGCCGCGTAGCTGTGCCACTAGTTGGATCGATATTTTAAGATGCCAGACGCGCTAAGTTTTGTGGGCATGAAACTCTTCTCGTCTCAGCCCAAAACAATGTAATCCCGTGGGCCTGACCCATAAAGAAATAAACATTGTAATGAGTCTTTTGTAGATTTCTCCTATCCATATAATACTAGTTTAACTTTAACTAGGTGATTTGCTCGCACATGCAAACATAATTTCTTTATAAATATTTATTAATAAATATACTATTTGTTTAAATAAAAAATTATAAAAAATAAAATTTATACAATTTTATGAATCTTTCAATTTTTTAATTCTTAACTTTTACTGAATTAAAACATTATTTTTGATAACAATATCAATTTTTTTTAAAAAAAATATATTGTTATCTTTAACCAATTTTATTATATTAATTTATTAACAATGATCTAATTGGACGATAAAAATATATATATATATAGAGAGAGAAATTGTCAAATTATCACAAGTTAAATACCACTTTTCAAAAATACTCTCAACCAAAAATATATAAACATCTGAGTTTAAAGTTTAGTGATTAGTGTTTAGGGTTTAGTATTAAGGGGTTTGGGTTGGATTTATATATGTTTAATAAATATTTTGAAAAATTAGTTTAGTGTTATTTTATCACAAATTTATGGTATTTTTGAAAATGTCCATTTGTTGATGGTAAACATGAAAAGTGGTATCACCAAAGTGATATAAGTGAAATTGTCCCTATATATATTGTTAATATAAAGTGATGTTATTAAACGAAATTCTTAGAATTGTCAAAACTTACAAAATCTCAATATAAATCAAAATCACAAAAATGTTAAACCTGAACTCAAGTTTACGTATTATATTAATCAAAGTAAATAAATTATTGATATATGTATAATTATAACATCTCTCACAGTATATGATTAAAAACTCAAATAGACCAACCATGTTGACAAATAAAAAACATTAATATGTAACATATAAGATTAAAAAACATTTCATATTTTCTGTAATTTATATTTCTAAATTATGTAATAGAGAATAATAAGCTATAGTATTTCTTTATTATAAAGTCATAATTTGTTTTTTTAATGATCTTTTAACTTTCAAATTTTAATAATGATAATTAAGAAAAATAATTTTGGAAAAATAAAGTTTTCATAAGAAATAGAATCACGTTTTTTTACATAATATTATTTTAAAGAAAATTTATATTAAAAAATTAAAAATCTGAGAAACTATTGAAAAATTAAAAGTACATAAATTTACTTTTCATAAATATAAGGTACTTGTTGTAAATAAAAAATTAATATTTGAAAATAGTTTTAAAAAGAGAAATCCATTCTCAATAAATATATTTCGAAAAATAAAACCAAAAAAAATATTTTTTTCGTATAACATATTATAACTATAAAAATATATATTTTTCATTATTTTCATAAATCTGTTTTAAATATTTTAATATAAAGATAAATCTAATTATTATATGTGCATACATACTATTAATTATGGTATGTATGCACATATAAGCAAGAATGATTTAGATGATTACAAAATAAATACATGGAACTATCTTTTTTTCAAACACGTTTTATATTTATTTTCTTGATTTTTTTATAATATTAATTTTCAATGAGTTAAATAATGAATTAAAACTTATGAAACATCTTTAATTGTTTTATCATTTTTAAATGAAAATATTAAATATTTCAAGATTTATATTTCTATTAATGATTTATGTAAGAATTTTATATTTTTTTATTATAAATAATTATTATGTGTTTAAGTCCGTGTGTGGAGTTGAAGTACCTAATTATTCAATGAGTTTATGCTTTTGGTCAAACATGATTTTTATCGCAGGTTTATATTAATAATTTAAAATAACCAACTAAAATTATATATATATATATATATATATATATATATATATATATATATATATATATATATATATATATATATATATATATATAATATAACATATAAGTTTTAAATATAACATAAGTAAAATTACTAACTAAAAACGATTATGATACAATTAATAAGTAAAATTGTTAATTAAAATTATTAAAATATTAAAATGAGCAAAAAATACTAAAATCAATGATAAGTTGACAACTAAGCAAATTTAGCTAAAACTAAGGATAAGTTGACAAAAAAACCAAATTACTTCTCAAATAATAGTATAGATCGTATCTATACTTGCGAATGTTTTTTCACATTAGAGCTATCACGCTAAAAGTTAGAGCGATTAATATTAATAATATTTTTAATAAATTTTTACACATATAGTTTATTTTATAATTAAAATAAAAATTTATATTAAATAATTAGATTTATATGTTATATTAATTAATTGATAAAAATATATCTTAAAAATTAATTCTTATATATACTCTGTTGTTATCTAGAAACAATGTAGGATTAAAATATTGATCAAAAAATAAAATTTGTATTTATTTTCTAAATTATTTAAAATGTGTAAGTGTTTTTAAAATATAAACACAATAATAATTATCATTTATAAATGTTTTGATGTTTGATTTAAAATTTTTGAAGACATAATAGTAATTGATCATGGAGACTTTTTAATTAATAAAATGTAAAATAATAACTATTTGTAATTGATATCACCCTTAATTATTTAATTTACTAATATTATATTTATTTGTTAAATTAGATAATTAATTATAATTTAATATAATAATTGTCAAAAAATACATTTTTTAAGGTAAGATAATTTTTAGATGTATTGTGTTATTATCTGAAAATAATATTTTCTATTATGAAATCTCAAGTTAAAAGTTATAGTGAGTTAATGTATCAGATAATATTAGATTTATCTGTGATAGTAGATAATTAATTATTATTTAATATAATTAGTTGTCAAAAATATATATTGTAAATAGTAAGGTTATTCTTAGATATACTGTGTTGTCATTTGAATAATAATATTTTCGAATATAAAATTTTTAAAAATATTTTTATATTTAAACAATTATCAAACAAAAACAGTTGTATAAAGATATTTTCTAAAAATTATTTAATATGTATGTGTTTTTAAAAATTTAACACAGTAAAAGCTATATATATAGATTCGATAGATAAAATAAATTTGTCATCTTATTATATAAAACGTAGTTTTTAAAGTAACTATTTAACACGATCGCGACACATGTCAAGTTATTATTTAACACTGTGACATGTGTCTAAACAAAATTGTCTCATAAAACATATTTAAAACATATTTTTTCTTTAAAATATTTCTACTCTCATAATAGTAATTTTCTTTAATTAAAATCCTAATAAAAAAAAGTTAAACAAAAAAATAAAAAATCTTATCTTATTATAAACTTTTTAAGTTATTATTAAAATAAATGATTTTTAAAATAAAAATTTCAAAACAAAAAAAATAATATAAATTTCAAAACGAAAATAAAACAAAATTTCAAAAAGTCATAGTAATTTTAATTTTCACAAAACCTATTCCAAAACCAAATTGTAACTATCCTTTTTAAAATATAAACCTAAAAAAATAGAAAAGGCATGTTTTTAAAATTATTATTAAAATTAAACGATTTTTTAATTAAAATTAAAATTTCAAAACGAAAAAAAGAAACTTATTATAATAAAAAGATTTTTAATTTTTTTAATTAAAATCAAACAATTTTTCAAGAACTATTCCAAAACCGAATCGTAAACATCTTTTTTAAAATATAAACCTAAAAAATTGGAAAAAAACTAATTTATGTTAATTATCCTTTATAATAAAGAAAATATAATTGAAAAAAAAATCGTTTCAAAAATATTTCTACTCTCATATTTCTAGTTTTCCTTTATTGAAAAAAATATTAGATAGTAATTATCCATTTAAAAAACTTTAAAAAATGTCAAACACTGATTAATGTTAATTTTTATTTATTAAAATTTTAATTAAAGAGTTCATAACCCAAGAAGAACTATGATTATTCATATTTATACACAGAACTAAGATCTCTCATATTTTATCACCAAGCATAACTATTGATTCAAGAAAAATATTAGGTGAAGTTCAATATTCTTTTCTTCTTATAAAGTTATGGTTGATCATTGTTGTCATGATTATTATTTGATCATGGTCATGCTTCTGAGTTCTGTCTTTTTTTTTGAACAAAACTTCTGAGTTCTGTTACATAACAATACATTTAAAGTTATTGACACCACACCATAACATCGCTGTCACAAAAACATTGCTGTCACATAGCAATACGTTTTTTTATCAAGAGCATTACGTTTTAATTTCACTATTATAGTTTCTTAGGTGTGTCTGTCATATTATTATTTTTTAACTGAAGTTATAATTTAATTGTTTATCAGGAATTGTCAAGAAACAATGATTTCAGAAAATTATTTAACACTATATCAGTTAAATAAAAAGCGTCATTACAGTCGAACCGTGGTATGTCTTACTAGAAAGTGGAAAGCAAGAAATTTAAGCAAAAAATAATAAGCTTTTAGGAATAAATTTTCTCC
This sequence comes from Hirschfeldia incana, assembly GCA_026261945.1. Taxonomy (NCBI): domain Eukaryota; kingdom Viridiplantae; phylum Streptophyta; class Magnoliopsida; order Brassicales; family Brassicaceae; genus Hirschfeldia; species Hirschfeldia incana. The sequence goes on along the minus strand of JABCMI010000011.1, from coordinate 6,567,104 downwards.
TACATGATGAGAAGGTAAATATTTTTATTTCAATTTTTAAAAAAATCTTATATTGTTTTATTATTAAATATAATTTGCTTATTATATAGGAAAATATCATTCAAGGTTGTGTACAATGTTCTCTAATTAAAAAGTTATTTATATTAATTTTATTATATAAAACTTGGTTTTTCAAAGTTACTAATTAACATTATTTTAACACATGTCAAATATATATAATAAGATTGTGACATATGATAAATACATATTTTCATTTAAAAAAATTAAAGAAAAATAATTTTAAAAGTTAATTTTCCTTTTTCTAAAGGTTCTTAACAAAAAAAATGTAAAAGATCAAAATATTTCCATATAAATAACTATTTAAGAACAAAAAATTATATAAAACCAAGCTTAATAACTTTGAAAAACCAAGCTTTATATAATAAGATTAGTTTTCCTTTTCCAAAAGGTTCAAAATATTTTCGTATAAATAACCCTTTAATAGATAGAATTTATTTTTTGCATGTGCGTTTACAAAACACAAGACACTATTTTAAGATTAACTTCCTTGCAAATTAAATATTAAAAAAATAATATTTTAAAAAATATTTTATAGTATTTCATGTTAAGAAAATACTAAACCAAAGAGAGTTGTAAAAAAAGAATTTAAAAAGTTAATTTTCCTTTTTCAAAAACTATTTAACAAAAAAGGGGAAATTTCACTTATACCACTTTGGTGATACCACTTTTCATGTTTACCATCAACAAAATGACATTTTCAAAAATACCCTAAAATTTTGATAAAATAACACTAAACTAAATTTTCAAAATATTTATAAAACATATATAAACTCACACCAAACCCCTTAATACTAAACCCTAAACACTAATCACTAAAGCCTAAACCCAAATGTTTATATATTTTTGATTGAGGGTATTTTTGAAAAGTGGTACTTAACTTGTGGTATTTTTGACAATTTCTCAACAAAAAAACTGTAAGAATCAAAATATTTCCATATAAATAAATATTTAATAGATAATAAATAATACAAAACATCATTTTACGTTTAATTTCCTTGCAAATTAAATATTTTTTTAAAAAAATGTAAGGAAACCAATTATAAGAAATTAGTTTAAAAAAATCCTAAACAATAGAGAATTGTTAAAGTAATCTTCTTAGAAATAACTAATTTTCTGTTTAAGGTTTCTTGGTCAAGTAATTTAACGAATGGTTAATGTTTTGCAACACTATAATGTCTATGTTTCGAATTCTAGAGTAAGTGAATTATCAATTTATAAGAGATTTTATGGAAAGAATACCATCTAACATGGATTTTATATATTAACACATGATAGTTTAACTAACGTTAATCCATATAAAGTAGGTAAAAGTGTTGGGTATACATTTTTTTATGTAATGCTTCACATACTAATAAATAATTAACAAAAATTAACAAAAAAATTGTTTAATACTATCAATATATTGATTTATATTTATATTGATTAATATTTCAGATAAATGGTTACACATAAATAAATATATTAATACATATTGATCTATTATTAGATTTTAAAACTAAATTATTTTTCAGTTTCAAAACAGAAGAAATAGTAGATGAAGGAAATGATTCTCATAGTTATGTTATATTTAATGAAGATTATCTAGAGAAATCGAGAATCCAAATGATGGATTTGATAGAGAATATTGTATATTTGAAATGAAATTACAAAAATGTTTTAATTCTCTTCTTCAGCTCTATTACATCATAAAATAATACAATTTATTGTTTATTTTAATATTTATCACCATAAAACTGTAATTAACAAGTTATTTTCATAAATATTATTCGCACAATCGAGATTCAAAAATATGGTCTTCATCATTCACATATATTTGTGGCTAAAAGAATCAAAGAAGTAACAAACTTCATAAGGTATCAATAATTTTATTACCTCTAAATTACATGATAAAAATGTTGATCTAATGTTTTCTATTGGTTAAAGAACAAATATTATTTACAATTAATCTGAATTATCATTTTTATATTTTAAAAGAAATTAATATTATATTGGTGGATTTGATTCAATTTAAGATTTGTAATATAATTTCTCAATTTTTGTAAGAAAATACAGAGATGTGCTACTTTTGTCTCTAAATATAGAAACTTCAATAATTTTCACTAATTTTTTTTCTTAAAGTAGGTAATTTTATAATAGAGTCATGTGAAATTCATCGCTTAAACAGAGTTTCAATATTTTAAGAGAATATATATAGAGTTAGATTAGAGATACTTTAAATGTGAATAGACCAATGCAAAAAGTATATAAATGATATTAACTTTGAAAGTTAATACAAATGTTAAATTAAGAGCATAAGAATGTGTATGACATTGTCATCAATTAAATCAGCTTGATTCAATTTTCAATTCATCGTATTCTACTGTAACTCATATTTCTTCATGATTGAGTTTGATTTGAATTTTCAGATCTATTTTTTTCTCTCGCCCTAAATAAAAAATTGATAGTAATTACTTAAAGCATGATTATCAGTTGAAAAATGTTACAGATTCTAAGGAAAAGAAATATTATATTTTTTTGTTAAATTTAATATAGCAATTGTCTTTGTAGATTTACAACAGATCCTTAAGAGTAGAGAGTTGAGAACTTCTTATACTATATTTTCTATTTAATTATGTTTTTTCTTTTTATTAAATGATAAAAACTCTTCTAAATACTTTCATTAGAGTTGTTCTTATGCATTATGATAACTATAACATAAATATCAACCAAACTTACTGAAAAAACAAATTTATATTCCTTAAATAAGTTTCAATTAATATATGCAAAATTCTAGAATAACTCTAATTTTTTTACTTTTATGTATTTCATTAAATTAAAACATCAAGCAAAACCCGTGCAACGCACGGATCTATACCTAGTATATAATATATAATAATTAGATGTTCAATTTAATTGTTAAAAAATTATAAAATAATCTTTAAATATCTCAAATATAAACTAATACATATTCATAACAAGACATGTCTATATATATGCGGGGAAACCACATAATTACTTCACATAATCTCTATTTTGAACGAAGATCAACTATCAGCAACATATGATAGTTAACATATGCAATACTTTAGACCAAAAAAAAAACATATGCAATATTGATAAATTTAACGTACAACGGTACAATGGTTCTACGACGTAATTTTACACGTCATATTTTGAAACTTCCAATAAACTTTGCATCTCTGTTATATGCGTCTCCAAAAATTGAACCTCTATTCTGGTGAAAATGTCTTTAAACCATTGACCTGTAGACAAATGGGCTTCCACCCATACTCTTATCCATCTTTTTTGGCGAGTGGATTTTGGCCAGAAACATAGCCATTTGCTGTGTGATGATAAACTATTGGCAGTTTCTGTGTGCATTGTTCTTCTCTGCTTTAAGACATGCACTGAGGATGCAACGCAGCTCAACAAATGTCTTAACACAACCAGAGTTAGCAGAGGACCAGTCACAATAATCAACAAAGACCCCTTCTGTACAAGTACAATGTGTTATATAAGGTTCCGAAAACAGAAAGGTGGGTTGACGAGTGACAATGTGACCACACAGACCTGAACAAATCCATCATAGCTTTCGAATTTCGAATATAACCAAGACCATACCTCTCGTCTCTGCATAAACATGTTGTTTTGTCTCATCATGAGTGTTGCAGAATTACACTTTCTTATAATTATCACACTAATTGGGAAACAGAAATACTGGGTTTTCAACAAAAAACAACAATCATACAAATTTCACACAGAAAAAAAGGATTATCATGAAAATTTCCTAGACGGAAAATCATACGAAATCAGTTGCACAATATGTTTATACGAAGATGCTAAACAACATAACATGACTACTAGACTCTAGAGAAGCAGTTTTAGTAGATTATTGCAAATGGTGACGATAACAAACACATATATTAAGATGGTGAAAGAATGGGCGGAGAGTGTAAGCTTATCATCCCCTTAGCGATAGCTATGATAGGAAGGGCTGTACATGCTGCTCTCAGCACACTTCTCCAGCTCCTTGGGCTGAGGCAACCTCGTCGCCAATCCTATACATGTATGAAAATGTAATCACACATAAAACTCAATTCATTACCAACAAAAGACAACACTAAGGCTTAAGGGGTGTACTTACCCAGTTCATAGGCCTTGGCAGCCACTTTAGCTGCAATACGAGCTGAGATTTTTCTGATATTCCTGAAAGGAGGGAATATCATCCCCTTCTCATAGTGCTCCTCCATCAGTTGCTCAGCCAAAGCTTCTGAAGCAGCCAGAAGCATGTCATCATGAACACGAATGGTCCCTGACATTATTAGCCCCAGTCCAAACCCAGGGAATATGTATGCATTATTTGCCTGTCCAAAACACAAACAGTCAGATTCTAACCCTCTTATGAATCAGTTGTTATTATAGCTAATGTCCCTACCTGTCCGGGCACAAACGTCTTTCCCTCATACTCTACCGGCGGAAATGGGCTTCCACTTGCAAAGATCGCTCGTCCCTGTGGATTAAAAGGTTGATTAATCATCCTCTTCTTCTCTTTGATCATGATAGGTAAACAATCTTAACTCGTTTACCTTACTCCATGTATAAGCCTGTTCTGCTGTACATTCTGACTGAGAAGTTGGGTTTGAAAGAGATAGGATGATTGGTTTCTGCACACACCAAAACATTTTGACCTATTGTCAGGACCATGTGCTCCCACACAAAATGCATATGCCAAAACCATACCTCATTTAGCTCTGCCATGGTTTCCACCACTTCTTGTGTGAATGTTTGACCTACTCCTGATGTTCCTATTAAAACGGTCGGCTTGATCGCCTGATAAAAAAGATTAACCACTGAGAACCAATAAAAAAATTAAAGGTAGCATAATAACAAGCATCACACCTTGACTGCATCAGCAAGTTCCTTTATCGGTTTATGGTCATGAGCCCAGGGCTTTTTGAAATGTTGAATGGATTCTTTACGGGAACTGACGATCAATCCCTTCGAATCCACAAGCCAAATATTCTTCCTAGCCTCTTCCAATGGAATTTGGCACTACATTCACCAAACATATAAGAAACTAGAGTAGCTTAGTAAAGCAAACGTTCACAAGCTTTACAGCTTACCTTCTTTGATATCTCGAGAGCAATTAGTTCAGCTATTCCTGTGCCAGCCTGCATCACAAAGAAATGGTCAACAGGCATATTGATAGAATGGATTTCACTGAAAGAAAAGGTCCAAGCCTTACCTCTCCAGCACCAAGGAAGAGGAATCTGTGGTTTGCTAAGGATCCACCAACAAATCTAAGAGCGCCAATAAGCCCTGCAAGCACAACTGATGCTGTGCCCTGTATATGAAATTACAGTTTCAGGACTTGGTACATGTGTGTATCACGTCTTAATCAGAATATACCTGAATATCGTCGTTGAAAACAAGATGTGTTGTACCATACTTAGCTAACAGGTCAAAAGCATTGTGGTTGGCAAAGTCTTCGAACTGCAATTTTATAAGAAACGTCTAGTTAGATGACTTTGTTAGTGAAGTACCCTTATCCATGTGTTTAATCTCTTAAAGCAAACCTGGATAACAACTTTCTCCCCATAGTTCTGCTTGACTGCTGTCATGAACTCATGCATAAGTTCAGAGTACTCCTGTAAAAAAAAAGAGGATAAAGGGTTAAGCTTCATCCCAAGACTGTTCTACTGAAAAGTGCATAGGAGCACATTACCTCTCCAGTAGCTCTTCTTTGGCGGAGTCCAATGTAGAACTCATCATTCAATAGCTTCTCATTGTTTGTCCCGACATCAATTGTCACAGGCAGACACTGGCAAGATCCCAATATATAGTGAGACAAGAGAGAATGTGGTTGAATGAGAGAATAAAGCTGATTCTTACCGCAGAAGGGCGGACACCTCCAAGAGCTGTATAAAGAGAAAGTTTCCCAACTGGTATTCCCATTCCCTGAAGATATTAATGATACTGTTCAAGTAAGTAATCTAGACACATCACTGTCTTTTTTTTTTAATTATACTATTACAAACTATGAGAAATATTACAACCGTCATGATATAACAGGAAAGAATCAAACACAACTTGCCTGACATCCAAGATCCCCTAAACCTAAAATACGCTCTCCATCGGTCACAACAATGACCTGTATATTCTTCTCAGGCCAGTTCCTCAGCACTTCAAGTATCTTACCTCTATTAAAAGATTAAAAAAATTGAGTCCAACAAAAGAATACTAAAAGTGGTATTGTCCATAATAAGCAATGTTCTAAAAATCGGTTTAGGCGGCAAAATCCGTCACAAGCTAAACTATTTCTCTAAAAAACATTGATGAAATAAAAAAAAAAGGAAGAGACTCACTTTTCTTTCAAGCTGATGAAAAGCCCTTGAGGACGCAAGAAAATGCTCCCATACTTCTGACAAGCCTCACCAACAGTAGGAGTATAAACAACAGGCAACAGCTCCTCAACATGCTCGATCAAAAGCTTATAAAACAGCCTCTCGTTCGTCTCCTGCAGATCCATCATCGCCATATACCTCTGCAACGGCACCTGATAGTGCCTCAGCGTGTGCATCATCTTCTTCACCTGAAGATCTTGAGAGATCACCGTCGGAGGGAGGAGGCCACGTAGGTAGTGAGCGTCCCGCTCCCTCTGGCTAAAGGCGAGACCTTTATTGTGATGCGGATCGCGAAGCAGAGTGTAGCCGCTAGCGACGGAGAGAGACCAGGGAGTGATCGGCATGTCCTCGGTGGCGGCGTCTTCTCCGTAGACGTCCTGAACTCCGCCGGTGACGTCGGGGGTGGGTTCGGCGGGTGGCGTTGTGGTTTCGATCAAAACGCTGCCGTTTGGATCGGCTTTGGATCCGAGAGAGGAGGAGAGGGCGCGAGTGGTGGATGCGCGGAGGGAACGTGGGAAGACGACGGGGAGGAGGCGGGAGGGGAACAACATGTCCGAGGAGGCGTGGTGTCCGACGAGTGGTTTCGGACAGGGATTGAGTTTGGAAACGACGAGGGAGTGGTGATCGATTGGAAACGACGCCATTCGGACAAGAGTTTTTGAAGAGGTTCGGTGTGTGTGGGGTAACTCTCTCTCTCTCTCTCTCTCTCTCTCTCTCTCTCTCTCTCAGATCTAAAGAGGAGTGATCGAAAAAAGATCTAAGGAGAGTTGGATTTGCGAGTTAAATGAGATTGCAAAACGACGACACTTTCTGTTTGTGGTAGGTTAGCTAAAATTAAATTAAATTGTACATCGATACAACCTAGGCTCTCATAACATGTGCGTCTTTTCTCTCATCTGCCCAAAGACTAGTGTCCATCATAATCATTTTCATTGTATGTGTGCAAGATATAAAGACAACGCGTTGTTACCTTTTTTGTCTGAATCTATCATATTACATTGACATTTCAATACGAATCTGAATCTCAGTCCGGTTTGGAATTGGTATTTTTTCGGTATTTGGTTTATAAATTAAAACCGTATCTAATTTGGACTGGTTTGATTTTTGTAAATATAAGAATTGTGGCAAGAAAAATATATTATCGAATAACTTTATTGTAGAAAATTTTGGGATAAATAATTGGACCACCCAAATTTAGAAATACTTTTTCTTGGATAAAGCAAGAGACTACAAGCTCCATATCTATCTCATTCATGATATCTATAATAATTTGGATCCATTTCAAGTTCATTTTCAATTTTTGTCCGACAAAATTATGGTGTTTATTTGATTTTATACCAAATACCATAACTATATTTAGATTTTATAACAAAATTTAGATTATATGAATAAAATCAATTTATTAAAACATAAATTTATATTTCTTACTCTACCTTTTAAATATAATATTTCTGTTTTATTTAATTATTAAATAAAGGGAATAAGTAAATAATATTATTATAATAATATTATTTAATTATATTTTTAGCATAAATAGTTACAAATAAAATAAAAAGTTATGTTTATTTCATTTGATGAAAATTAGAAAAGCAAATTAATCTTGTAAACTTGAAAAAATAACAAATTATTAAATTTAACATTTTAATTGTGAAATTATATTAATAAAAAATATTTATATATTGTTAATTGTACTATAGAATTTATATATAAGTATACTAATATTTTAAATTAATTGATTGTCAATTTTTTAATTTAATCGGTTTATATACTAACGTATATCCATATACTACAGTTTTTTTAAATATAACATCTATTCGGTCTACTCAAAAAATCTAAATTACTTTTTCTATTTCAGTTTGGTTTTTAATTGGTTGAGTTTTACACGATTGAGCTAGTATGAGCTTACAAGAGAAGATTTAGACTTTTAGAGTAACAAAATTAATTAAATTCGTCTGTTAACACGTACAAAATGGATCCCAGCAGCAAAAAAAAAATGTATTAAAAGATTAGTCTACATAACAAAAGTACAACAATGCACCATGAAGAACTCATCCTTGGCTTCTTTTGATTCACCCTTTGATTGTTATCTAAATCTTCTTCTTTTATATAAGGATGATCACAAGAAAACACAACTATTCTTCTTTTTCTTCTTCTTTTGCTTGGGTGGCTGAAGCACCACTTTTATGGCTGCATCAAACACTGCCTTCACATTCTGCAAACCCCGCCAACACTTTCAACTCTCTTATCCAAAAAAGACATGTGAGATAGGGTTTATGTACACGTACCTGCTGTGTCTTTGAACTGCATTCAATGTAAACCGGAGATCCTATCAGTTTCTTTAGTTCCTCACCCTGCAGACAAACAATGAAACACACATCCCATCAAGCAAAAACCTCTGTTTGAAAGAATATCAGATCGTGGAGGTTAGCTAACCCACCTGGTTTGTACTAATCGGCACTGCACCGGGATGGTCTATGAAGAACTGCTTGTCATCTCTAAGATCTACATTTTTTTTCCCAATTTTAAATAACCAAGCCTTTTGAACTACTTTATCTTTCTTATAATCAGTACACGAGAGCAGAGTTACACACCGAGTTTTGTTCCAACGAGGATAATAGGAACACCAGGAGCATAATGCCTGAGCTCAGGAATCCACTGAGATACAAAACAAAAGATCAAGTTAATAAAATCAAAACGAAGAATGAATGTAAGAAGAAACAAGAAAAGTCAAAAGAGACAAACCTTCTTGTTTATATTCTCGTAGCTAGCTTTGCTAATAAGAGAGAAAGCGAGAATGAAGACATCTGCACCACGGTAACTCAATGGTCTTAACCTGTTATAGTCTTCTTGACCTATACAAAACCAAACAAGACCCTTTTAGTAACAAAAACCCAAGAAACCAAGATTTTTGATGGGTCTCAAAATGATGATGGTTCTCACCAGCTGTATCCCACAAGCCAAGATTCACTGTGTTCCCATCTACCACCACATTAGCACTGAAGTTGTCGAAAACAGTAGGCACATAGTCCTGATCAAGTCAATAACAACAAGTCATGAGACTTCACCCTAAACATGTATAACCTAAAACCCATTCTCAAAGAAGATTCAAGAACGCTATTGAGAGCAAAATGAAGAAAAAGGAGGAGACTTTAAGCAATGAATAGTTACCGTAGGGAAAGTGTTGCTGGTGTAAGAGATCAGCATACAGGTTTTTCCGACGGCACCATCGCCGACGGTGACACACTTAATGAACCTCGAAGCGCTCATCTCCGCCGCAAAGAGTTTCTTTTTTTTAGTCTTCTACTTGCTCAAATCCATTCACAAGAATCAAGAAACAATCTTTTTGCAAACTCTAGAAAACCCTTTAAGATTCGAACTCGAAAGCTTGAACAATCTGCAAAATTCAAAATAGCAATGAAGAGGTGTTCGATGAGAGAGAGAGAGTAATGGCTGAAGAATGATATAATATATTCTTTTATTTTTATTTCTCTGTTTTTGGGCCGTTGATTTTGAGATGAGCCTTTTACAGACAGCTTATGCTAGCTAATGGTACACCTAACACACCTTACCATTTACACATACCTCCCCCCACTTTGATTTTTTTTTTTTTTTAAATAAATATTTTTGCACTTTATTTCAAATTTGAATGAATTTGTTTGTTGTTAGTGAGTTTTATTTTTCAATTTAGTTTAAACAACCTATTTACAACTTGAGATTTTTTTTTTTTAAGATGGCCAACAACCACCAAATTCCAAAACAACAGCTTCAAAACATCATATTGGCAAGAAACTTATGTAACTTTACAATAATAATTTAATAATGTAGTTATATAGTTTAATTTTAAATTATAAAAATGTATAAATAACTGATACAGAGTTAGGTGTTCTCAAATGTTTCTCAAGTTTGTCTATAATTTTTATTTGAGAAATTTATTCTTTTTAATAATTGAGGTCATCAATGAAGATGTTCTTTTTTTTTGAGGTCATCTTTTCCTTGTTTAAAAGATGGGTTGCATAATTCTCTAACTTGACCATAAATATAATCTTAAATGAAACTCTTTTATAAATACAAAACGACATCAAATTAAGGTTATCACTTATCATTAACAACTAAAGATAAAGCATAATCGGCCACCAAACTACGGGGAAGGCAGGATTGAAGTTATTTAATCATTGGATTGGAACAACTCTCATCAAAAACGTGCCACTTAGTGTTACGACACCATTTCATTCTTTTTTTATCAAATCTCTTTGATGTTTCTTTAGTATAGTTTTATTTTGTCAATCTTTTTTTCATTATAGTTTAAGAGTTTTCTTCATCTTTACGACATATATGAGAGACGAAAAATCTTTCAAGAACGTGCTTGACCCAGATTCAAACTACCAATGATCATAACACACCAGGAACTGTCCTCATAATTGTTTATCCAAATCATACGGTCGTTTTACATTTTTCATACATCGATGGATGGATCATTTTCCAACTATATATAATGGGAAGATATGAGCAAATAAGCAATCAAATGAAACTAAAGAAGGGGTTAGAGTTAGCTCTACGCTTCTACCTACTCTTCGCCAATAACACATTTTCACATTTGTTCTAACTTTTATAAATAAATTTCAGAATTCAGGATTTTCTTGAAGAAATTTATCATGTACAAATATGAATTCTCGTGCTAGTGCTTAAATTAGCCACAGATTTGGAAAATGCAGTAATAAAATATATTTTAACGAGCCGGCTTAATCAAGTGACATCAATATTTTTCTCTTTTTGACCTGAATAAAAGATTTCCAAAAATATTTTTAACAAACGAATTCCGGGGCTTCGTGCCACAAGACATACACAAAAACCAACACAATTGGAAATTAAGAAGAAAAAAAGAGCAATAAACTGAAGGCTCACTGGAGCACCATGATGATCATATAGATTCATAATGAAGAGTATTACATAACATAAAGAATGAGAGCAAGTCCAAAGGTATAGCCACAACAAGGTCCGCAGGGAAGAGCCGCACTTACAGCTAATGACTATTTCAAGCTCAGTGACTTGATTTCGATGATCACATATTGATGGGTTTGTACAATTGTATCCCCGTTGTATCATAGTTTGGATCCATATCCGGTACAAACGAGAATTGGGTTGTTCTTAGCTTGTAGTTAATGTTTAATCCATCTCTTGCGACGATGCTAATGCTTAGTAAAAAAGGACAATGCTAAAGTTTGACAAGTGCAAACAGTTTGCATGACAGATGGCTCATAACTGTGTTGTGTCCAGCAAACATTCATTGCTTAGTCAAACAGTCATTGCTTCGTTCTGGAAAATTAAACCATGGTCGAGAGGTTGGGCCATATCTGATAATAGGGTCGTCCATATGGGGAACGGGTTGTTTTTATTTAACCTGTTCAACACATCACTTGAGCTTATCATCTTATTATTTATGAAAACCTTTTATATTATAACCAAACGACATAAACATATCTAGTACATCTTTTTTTTTACATATCCGGTACATGTCATAAAGTCACTCATTGATATAGTGACACAGACTTGTTTTGTGTAAAATACGCACACTGTTAACCACAAAAGTGTATGGAATTAACAAGGGAAGTAGCATATACACTTGTGAGCAGGGAAGACATAGTTGCAAAATCCATGTCGTGCTCTCTCTAGTCGAATGCACTGATTCTTGCATGCATGTAATCGAATTTCTTACTAAAACCGAAAATGATATTATGTAGTCCAGAGTGGATGCTCTGATAATCGTGTGTGGATCTTATTGAAAAGTTCTCACTCCTTATGCCCATGTTGAAGACAAACATGGACAAAAAGAAACAAGAATATTACATTATTATAGCAAACCGAAATAAACATACATGGTACATGTCATAATTAGGTCACTCATAGAATGACACATGACTTATTTTATTGAGAATACACACACTTTAACTCCAAATATGTTTGGTATATTAATTAACAAGGGAAATAGCAGATGCACTTGTGAGCAGGGAAGACATAGTTGCAAGATCCATGTCGTGCTCCTTCAAGTCGAATGCATTGATTCTTACACTTATCATTGTTTCCACAAACTCCTGACCATGTCCCACTTGGCCTCTCGCACAACTTTGCTTCCACCATTGTTGGTGCTTCTGCATTCATCTCAACGTTAGTTAGCAGTTAACATTTTTAAAAAATATCATTCATTTTACCATGCATTAGGATTCGTAACTCACCAAAAGCAGCAAAGAAAACAAGAGCAGCAAAGAGAAGGGTGATGAAGATAGCAGACTTAGCCATGACTATATTACTTTTTTTTTGTTTCAATAATGTTTGTATGTTTTATGTTTAGTGTGAGGAAATAAGCCAGAGATCATCCTCTATTTATAATGAAATGATAGTGGGTTAGTATTTTACTTTTCAAAGTACAATGTATTATAACCCCCGCAAATTTGTGCACACGTATTATCTTATAGTAAAAAACACGAAAACGCAAGCAGCTTAATTGATAGAAAAGATAAGATGTTGACCAATTCATTACTGGTTTTTCCACCAGGTGTCTTCCTCTCTCAGGCTGTCTCTCTACCTAAGCAGCCTTAGAGACTGGTTCGGCTTCGAGTAAGTGCTCCATTGTCGCCTTGGCGGCTAGTGCATATTTGACATTTCCTTCTTTCTTAGATAAGTTAATTTGACTATGTCAAGAAGATTAAAAAATTTCAGCCTTGGTTCAATTTAATATTTCGATGGGAGGAAACTTAGAGGGGAACTAGCTATGCACTTGGCGGAACATAGGCAAGCCATGTGTACACTTTCTCTTATTTAGTGGGTTGATATCGGGCTCGCAGTAACAATTATTCAAGTTGGAATGTGAATATGGATCACCAACAAGACTCAAGGGCCCAACTAACTTGACGGAGTGATGACAAAGCCAATAGTAGACTCGTAGTTCTTGTTCTTTTAACTAGGGCAACACGTGTGTATTCTTGCTAAAGCAAAGCCAAGAGTGGATGCTTCGTAATTGATGAGATTGAATACATCTACTAGACCTCTACTACGTGATTAATTGCTAATGCTAGCTGCATAAACATCTTAGATGGATAAATCACGAAACTATAGTTTTCTTTTCTTTTAGTACAGCAAAACGAGAGTTTCCGTTTCTTATAGAACTCAACGTTGTATGAACCTATATTATTTAGTAAGAAAAAGAATGAAAAACATGTAATTTGAAAAGAAGCCAAGAATTCATATAGAATAACAAGTAACAGATATAGTGTCTACAAAGAAAACCCCAAATCTGATAAACAAGATTAAGGAACTTTTTTTTCTGAGAAAAGGCATAAAATTGATGATTTTTTCTTTCAATAATTGATACTATGTAATCCCATATGACTCTAGCTAAGGAGATCCCAATGTTTCCTTCTATAAATTAGTTATATATATTATATAGTTTTACATACATTTTATGTAATTAAAAATAAAAAGGAATGGTTGGACCATTAATCAGGATTAATAAAAATTTAAATGAAAAAATATATAGCTCCTGCATCATACTGATTCTATATTATCTATCTATACTATTATTTGAGAAGTGATTTGGCTTATGTGTCACCTTCTCCATATTTTTAGGTTTTTCGCTTATTTGTCATGTTTTCCATGATTTTAGGCTTAACCATGATTTTCATAAATATTTTTCATATATTTCAATAACAAAAATATTTGAAAACATGATAATTATAATTTATCACTATACCAATAATTAATATTATCTTATTAATTCATTAAAGTTTTGATATATTTAGTGAATAATTCTGTATTTAACTGATAACATATTAATATTATAAAATTATCTTGAAAAATAAAAAGTGTTTGAAAAGAAAAGATAATCTCATATATTCATCTTGTGTTTATCTACAATTATATTTCATTTTATATATGCATATAATAACTAGATTTATTATTATACTTATTAAAAATAGTTTTACAAAATATAAAATAAATTTATTTATATCTTGAAAAAATAATAAAAATTGTTTGAAAAAAGAAAAGATAATCTCATATATTATTCATCTTGTTTATCTACAATTATATTTAATTTTATATATGCATATAATGACTAGATTTATTATTATACTAAAATATTAAAAATAGTTTTACAAAATATAAAATAAATTTATTTATATATTTTTAAACGTATATATCAAGCCAAATATTTTTATAAACATATTAATTTTATTAACGAGGTTTATAAGCTATAACAAAAAATTGAATTATATTGTTTTGTTAATGTGACTTTTTGTAGTGTTTTTAATTATTATTACAGCTGAAAAAATAACATTTATTTGTTACTTAAGTTGAAAATTAATATTTAGTTTATTTTAATTTTTTATGAGAATCATAAGATAATATTTTCAAAATGTTATTTTTTATATACAACACGTACCTTATATTATAAAATTAATTATGTTTATTTTAAATTTCTTTCAAGAGTTTCACAGAGTTATGTCTTTGTTTTAATTAAAATTTCTTTAAAAGACCATTATATAAAAAAATCGTGATTCTCTATTTTTTTAATAAAATATTTCCAAAATAATTTGTTTTAGTTATATTTAATTAATCTTGAAAGTTAAAGACCAATACTTGAAAATAAATAAAAAATTTTATTTAACAATAAAACAATATCATTTTATAGAAAGTAGCGATTTCTATTTTAGAGTAAAAAAATATAGATTGATTATAACTTATTTTTTTCTCTTATAGCATTTAGAAATTAAAATAACAATAGATATGACATGCTTTTTTATCTTATACATTACATATTAATGTTTTGTTTGTCAATATGGCATTTTGGTGTTTATTCAGCTATTGTGAAAAGTATTTTAAAATATAATTATAATCAATATTTTAATTAACAATGATTCATATAATATGTAAAGTTGGATCGGTTTAACATTATTGTGTTTTTGCTTTATTTTGAGATTTTGATAACTTCAAAATTTTGGTTTGAAAACATCAATTTTTATTTACAATTATGTATTTGTTTATTTAATTAGATAAATGTTTTTAAATTAATATAGTAAAACTGATTAAAAAAACAATATATTTTAAAATAAATATTGTTTTGATATTTAACTATTAGTACATTTACTAATAAATATTTATAAAAGAATTATGCCCGCAAATCCATATGATTATTTTTAATATCTATAAAACTTAATTAGATTATGATGATGATATGTTTTACATGTGTAATAACAAAAGTTATATCTTCTGATTAATTTAATATTTTAAGCTAATTAAATAATTTAGATTGATTTTTTTTTAAAAAAAATTGTTAAAATTAAAATTAGTTAGATATATATTAGTCCGCACAAGTGTGCGAGCCACCATCTAGTATTTTACTATTTTATCATTAGCTTTCCCAATTAAGGTTTTAACTAGATACATAGAATATAGTCAGACACATAGAAATAAGGAACAATGGTTCCTGTACATTTTTCTTTACAGTGCATATTGTTTATTCCTAGTTTTGAAGATTCTATTAAATAATTAAACATAAATTTTAGGAATAAAATAGAAACTGAATTGGAATACTCACTTTCTTACTCGTAAACTTCATAACCTGAAGATTTGGCGAACACGCATATACATTTATATAACACACATGTTTTCTCCGGTTACTTGGAAAGATGTTTTCTTGTTCTTTTCTTCCTCCGGAAATTATCATCAGAATCCTCTCTTTCCTTCCAAGCAAAATATTACCAAAACTCCGATTAGTTTCAAAGCAATTCAACTCCATAATTTCTGAACCCTACTTCCTCCGTCTCCACCACTATCATGACCTAAACTCACCATCCATCCTCACCGCCTTCACCGTTTCCAGCAAATCACTAGTCGTAGAGCTCAAGATATTTAGCTTCACAAAACCTAACCAAACCGCTCTCACCACCTTTCGAACATCTCTCTTGGAAGAACGCTACCATGAGCAAACACAAAAACCCATCACAAAAAGCTTCCTCGGAGACAGAGTTAGAGTCTTGTCCTCTAACCATCAGCTAATCTGTTTCGTGTCTCCCAAGGAACACTTTCTCTTCGACCCTATTAACCAAAAAACCCTAGAAATATCTCAATCATCATCTGCTTCCTCTTCATCATCCAGCCTTGTCTCCTTCGGCTTCGTCTCCTTCACGTTACAATACAAAATCATCAGATTTTTCCTTCCTTATCACCCAATCTGCAAATTCGAGACACTTACCTTGTCCGTCAAGGGAAGAAACCACAAGCACCATCTAGAGATCTCTCAATGGAGATCACAAGAAACAGAATGCCCTTACCTTCTACAACCATACCCTCCAGTTCACACTGATGGATTCCTTTACTGGACAACAAAAGAAGCTCAAACAAAGATTGTCTCTTTCTCTCTAGAACATGAGAAGTTCTCTGTTGTGCCTCCACCACCATGTTTTGAAGACAACCCTAATCACGACTTTAGCTTATGTGGCATCAGAGGGAAACTCTTGGCTGTAGACTTCAATGCTCTTGAACCAAGCATGGAGATTTGGACGATGAGTGGCTCCAATGGATCTGCTTGGGTTAAAACGCATAGTATTGACCTCAAAGAAACATTGACCCGTTACTATAGATCGTTACCGATCAAGATTCATGATATACAATGTGATGCTGTGTTTTTCCAGGTTCTGTATCCAAGTCGGGTGAAGATATATTACCCGAGCAAGAACGAAGTAAAGGACTTTGGGGAATTACACCATGAGTTACAGTTTTGTTACTGCACTGATGGTCTTTTGTCTCTCTGAATATTACTTGTAAGATCTTTTGATCAGAGCTCTTCAGTTTTGTTTCCATCTAAATTACACATGGTGTGGTTCAGCCGGTTAATTGTTTTTTTTTTGGTTTTTGGTTAGGATTCGATTAATATGCCAAATAATTATAAGGTTGGTTGGATTCATTTTTTATTTTGTTAATGAAAATTATACCAAAATAAATGAAGGTTTAATCTCAGTTCCAACTCCAAAATTAATAGAAATAACAATAGCAACTCGCTCCAACTCTCAATCCACTTCATTACTACGTCTATTATGTACCTTTTCCTGCTCCAGCTAAAACTACGTCTATTAGGTACCTATTATTGTCTCCAAGACCAAGTTTATTTCAGCAGACAATTCATTGGCCTTTTCACATTCTCCTACACATGGGAGCCCCTCTCTCAATCAAACTGATCAACCAGTTGAGCAGGAAGGTGGAGATGGGTTTATGAGTGCAAACCTCAACATGTCAAGAGGTGAAAGACCAGTAAAACCGCTCCAAAAATACCAAGATGGAATGGGTCACAATGAGAAGAAGAGGTAAACAAGGTTATTGAGGCTGCGGGTACCACCATCCAACTCTATAGTATTTTTTTCTTTTTTCTTGTGTTCAATAAGCTTATGTTCCATAAGTTTCTCTCCTCTTTGCTATTGCTTAGCTTCATATGAGATCTCTTTCATGAGACTTTCTCAAACCTTATGGTTGTAAAAACCATACCTCATATGTTTTCATGTTTTTAATTTGATTGCCCTTTTTTAAAAAAAAAAATTAATCTCAGTTAAAATTTGAGGTTTTCGGTTATTGTGGTTTGAAATTTAGGTTGTTTGGTTCATTATATTGGTTAGAAAATCATATTAACCTACTACTGAACCGAACTTATAACGTCATGGTTTTGTGATTCAGGAATTTGCCTTGAAACCAAACCGGTTCTTACGGTCGTTCGCTTACCACAATCTAACTTCCACCTAAAACAAAACAAACTTCCACGTGTCACCATCCAAGGTGTCAAACTTTTTATGTTCTGTAATAAAAAAGACCAATCTTTAGTGAACCGCGTACTGATCACCGGATCGACTCAGCAATCAATTCAATTCCCACACTAAAGAGACAGATCTGGTTTGTTGCTTATAATCTCACCGTGGCAACGAAAGGTCTAGACTTTACTGTTTCTGTTTACGGTAAGAAAGCGAGGAGAGCGAAATCAAAAAGATGAAGGCGGCGCAGAAGCCGATCCACGCCGTGACGACATGGGTTCGCCGGCAACCACCAAAGGTCAAAGCTTTTCTCGCCGTTGTGTCCGCCATGGCTGCTCTCGTCCTCTTGAGAATGATCGTTCACGACCACGACAACCTTTTCGTCGCCGCCGAAGCTGTCCACGCCCTAGGAATCTCCGTCCTCATCTACAAACTCACCAAGGAGAGGACTTGCGCCGGTACTCAATCTTGATTCTTGATGGGTTTTCTAGCTTTAGGCGTTGGGAATTGATTGGATTAGAGATTGATATGAACACTAGAGTTGGTTAAACTGCAATCTTTGTTTGGTGTTTCCGACAGGATTGTCTCTGAAGTCACAAGAGTTAACAGCTCTGTTTCTGGCTGTGAGACTTTACTGTAGCTTTGTGATGGAGTTTGATATCCACACGTTGCTTGATTCGGCTACTTTGGTGACTACCCTTTGGGTTATCTACATGATCCGTTTCAAGCTCAAAGCTAGTTACATGGAAGACAAAGACAATTTTGCAATCTACTACGTCGTAAGTTGTTGTTGTTAGTCTTTTGGTTTTTCTTTCTCGAGTTTCTTGTTGGAAGATCTCAACTTTTCTAAATATTGCTGCAGGTTGTACCGTGTGCTGTTCTGTCGGTTCTGGTTCACCCATCAACACATCATCATATAATCAATAAGATCTCTTGGGCCTTCTGCGTTTACCTTGAAGCTGTTTCAGTCCTTCCTCAGCTTAGAGTCATGCAAAACACTAAGGTACTTTGTAAAAGCTTTTGAAACTAGCACTTAGACTATTTTTAACTATTTAAACTAGTAACGCGTGTCTTATCTCAGATCGTGGAGCCATTCACAGCACATTATGTATTTGCATTGGGGATAGCCAGGTTCTTGAGTTGTGCACATTGGGTCCTTCAGGTTTTTTTTTTCTTTGTTTCCTCTCCTATAAACTTTGAATCTCCATTATGTACAACTATGTAGTATGTAATAATGTGATGGTGGTGTAGGTTTTGGACACTCGAGGGAGGTTACTGACTGCTTTAGGATATGGGTTTTGGCCTATAATGGTCCTCCTCTCTGAAGTCATACAAACCTTCATTCTCGCTGACTTCTGCTACTACTATGTCAAGAGGTAAAATCACATATTTTTCTGTTGCATTGTGATCTTAAAACCTACTAATGACATCGATGGATGTTCTGATGTTTTCTTATGTTTTTTGTGTTGGGACAGTTTGATGGGTGGCCAGCTAGTTCTTCGTCTGCCTTCAGGTGTTGTGTAAAAGTTGTTGAAGAAGAGATAGATGACACGGTATGGCTTTTGAGCTTATGCTATGGAGTTTGGCTCTACGTTTCTTTTTTTGCAGGCCATCGTTTTAGTCTTCTGTAAACTCCTTTTTAATACGTTTTAATGTTTGTTTCTTGGATTGTAAAGACTAAAGAAAAAGGGAGTTGATTTAGAGATTTTTGACAATATTAGTTTAGTACCTCAGCTTTTAGTCTCTTGCTATATATTTTGTTTCATATAAAACTTAGATGGTACGCATTAACATAATTGTGTTTTGGTATTGTTTTGAGGGAGGAAAAACAAAAGCTACAGTATATTACAAGTACAGGAATATTGAATTTTATGGACCTATATCAACATTTAAATGCCGAAGATAAACATTGGTACATTAGTTCACGTTTTCACATTTTTACAAACACGATGTACTATTTATTAGAAAAATTAGCATGCATATACAAGCATAACCGGCATATTTGCGAGAATGGATTTTAGCTTTTACTGTCGACGTGTTTTTTTTTAATGGCCAAACTATTCCTATACACTAGTTCGCTACCTAAAATACATAACATTTATTAGTTTTCATCATTATGCATGAAGTCAAAAATAAATGAGAAATAGCATCACGACAATCGATACAGTGCGTAATTGTCTTCTTCATTCTTCTCTTTCACTTTGTTTTCTCCGCAACCTCATCCCTCAGTCTCTCTCCTGTGATTTTAACAGTCATAATCATGATTTCTTAAAATCTTTTATAACTTGTTTTCTCATTTTCCGGCGGAACTGTTATCGTTTTTTTTCTGTTCACTCTCATCGGCTCTCCGGTGGAACTCTTATCGCCTGATTCTGTTCATTCTCCCGCAGATACTCCATGTCCCTCCAGATGGTTATGACAAAAGCCGTGCATGCGCTCACAAAAGTTGTACGTTAAGACTCTGCAACTGATGTAGCTGGTGCAGTGGATGATGATTTTCATATATATACCCCCCTAAGAACGGCATCAAGTCGGCACATGCAAGGACCGAAGGACGTTGGATACTATTAAGAATGTAAGCCATTTTCACACTTCCATTCCTCGACATGCTTTCACTCATCAACGTTTATCCAGATATTCAAGACATTGTAGCGTATTTTCCAAAAGATAGCCGGCTAAACAGTAGTATAATGTTATCTAGTGGTCTGGTTTAGGCATAGTAGCCGGATAATATATGTATTAGTCTTATATTTTCGGAAATAGCCATTCAGATATATATTTTGCAATTTTCTTATTGGTGGATGTCGACTATTTTTGCAATTTTCCTATTGGTGGATGTCGACTATTTTCCAAAAGATAGCCGGCTAAACAGTATCGTGTTATTCTAGTGGTCCGGTTTAGGCATAGTAGCCGGATAATAAATGTATTAGTCTTATATTTTCGGAAATAGTCGTTCAGATATATATTTTTGCAATTTTCCTATTGGTGGATGTCAACTATTTATCCGGCTAATCATCTACTTAAACATGTATTTCTATAAATATCTGGCTAATAAAAATGTCTTATTTTTCCATTGTATAGGTACGTGTGTGACTGTTATCGAAATTTGTCTAGTAACCTCACGTTGCAGATCAATCTTGTTCGTCGAACCCATGGAAGTCTTAGGTTCTTCATCCACCACATCTGGCCATGGCAATTGTCTCTCATCCAACCGGAGATTAACTCAAAATGACCTCTACCCCCACAAAAATATTCATTCTATCCCTTCCCTATTCTCACAACCCTTTTATCGTTGTGCTTCCCAAACTCTCCCCTTCATTTATTTCTCCAATTAATTCCATTAAATAAAAACAACTATAATTCAACAACCAACATGGCCCACAAAGTATCCTTAACCAATCAGATTTCATTTGACTTCTTCTTCATCGTACAATCTCGTTTTTCTCTCCTCTTCCATGAACGATTTTTGAAGCTCAAAAACAAGGCAATTCAGGTTCGTTTTCGATGATTTTTTCTGTGATATTACACTTAAATATCGTGTATATGATGGATAACGTTAAAAACATAAGATTTGGTGGAAATTTGAGAGATTAAAAACGACTTTTAAAACTATTGTTATGGATTTTAGATATATTTTATATCCGATTTTGATGAAATTTTCGCTGAAATATCAACTCTATATCTCGGCTATTGTAAAAACAAGAAGATTCGATGAAAATTTGTGATATTAAAAACGATTTTGAAAATTAGGTCTACAGATTTTGGGTACATTTTATGCCTGCATTGGTGATTTTCTGCGTGTAATTTCATTAATATGAATTACACATCATGGGTAATGTAACATCCTAAAAATATCGTCCTAAAAAGATGATTAGTTGGTTCAAGAATAGTTTCTGTGTATTACGAAGATAACTAAGTTTACTAAGACAAAACGATTTTACTACTATTACTAGATTTACTATGTTTACACGTTCGACTAGTATTACTGGTATTATTAGGTATAATACTGTAATAAAGTAGATAAGATAGTACGATGTCAGAATAAATTTTAAGCTTCATAATAATGATATTTTTATTTTATTTCAGGATGCAGAATCCGCATTGCACAATTATATGTTTTGATTATGGAGGATGTTATAAGAAGGATGGGGATCAAATAAAATGGATCTCGGGAGAAGGTGAAGGAGAAGAAGAAATTTACACGATTATGTTGAAGAAATCAGTGGAAGAGGTCACTTACTCTGGTTTGGTTAAGAGTATTTGCAGAAAGATAAAGGTAGATGAGTCTAAGATAGAAGTGAAGATGAGTTACTTTCCAATGGTATCATATTCGTACAAGCCATCATATATCTTGAATGACGAAGACGTTTTTTGTTATCTACTGCAAGTAAATCACGAGATGTGCCGAAATGTTCTACATGTGGAGATCAGCAATGAAGAAGTGCAACTTTCAGAAGAGGATGATGAAACAGATGTCTATGTAGGTCTATCTGATAGAGAGGCTACTGATAGAGAGACTACTGATAGAGAGGCTACTGATATTGAGGCTGGTAATGAAGATGGAACTGAGAATGAGGAAACTTATACTGAAGGCGTTGGTGGTGTGCTTACTTTTGACGAAGACATTGAGATGCATGATGGTGTGTATCAACAACGGGATGATGGTATGAATTTGGTTTTAGGTCAAAAATTTATAACCAAGGAGGCAGCAAAAGTTCTTATTCAAACGGCTTCATATCAGAAATGCTTTGAATTTGATATAATTAAGTCGGATACTGTAAGATTTGTGGTTAAATGCAAAGGAGCCAAAGAAGAAGATTGCAAATGGTTTGTGCGAATTGCAAAGTCAAAGAAGTCAGAGCATTGGACAGTTAGAAGTTTCATCAACATGCATACATGTTCAGTTGTTACTACAAGAACACTGCCTGATGATATCATACATATTTACATGTTTTTAGCTTTAGATTCATGTGCATTTTGAGCATTTAGACTTAGTATTAGATTCCTTTAGGTCCATTTTGCATGCATTAGTCTTAATCAGGTGTTGGAACATCTTATGGTGTGATTTGAAGTGTTTGTGAGCTTAAAGACCCAAAAAGAAGTCAAGAATGAAGTGATAGCCAAGACAAAGCAAAGAAACTATGGATTTGGTCGAGTCGCACCCGGGTCGTCATACCCGGGTAGAAGCACCCGCGTACCGGGACGTGATCGAAGAAGAAGACACCCGGCCTGGAGCCACCCGGCCTCACGTACCCGCACGTCTTGAGACAAGGAAGATACCCGGCCGGTCACACCCGGGTCAGCATACCCGGGTACCGGGACGAAAAAGAGAAGAAAGCACCCGGCCTAGCACACCCGACCTGGAGGAGCCGCACGTACTGGATCGAGGGAGACACCCGGCCAGTCACACCCGGGTACACTCACCCGGGTACCGGGACAAGGAAGAGAAGGAGCGAAGCACGCGGGTGGCAGTACGCGGGACGAGTTACCCGCACGTACCAGATCATCACACCCGGCCTCCCATACCCGGGTTGGTCAAGGTTTCTTCTGACCCGGGTGTTAACTTCCCTTGGACGATTTTCATGTTTAGAAAAGGGCATTTTAGTAATTTCAATGATGTTTTAAGGGTTTTCTATGATTAGTATAAATACTCTTGTAATTCTAATATTGGGACTTATCTTGTTTTCTCTAAAGAACACATTGAAACCTTGAAGAAAGATTGAATCTTTAGTTTATTTTCTTCTTATTTCTTTGTGTTTGTGTGATTATCTTGCTCTCTAATCATGTTTAGCCTTGAATCATCCATGGTTTTGGGGTTATTCATGTCTATTAGTGAGTAGACTAATTTAGGATTCATGGGCTAGGGTGATTAAGGGTGATTAGTGAAGATCTAGGGTGTTTAGTGTTAGATTTACTTGTTTCCTTGCTTGTTGAGGGTTCTCAATGCTATTTTATTCTTGATCATACTAAAATAGATCCTTAGGCATTTCATGCCCGGAAGGTGTATGATGAAATGCCTGAACCAACTCTTCAATGCTTTTAGCTTGCTTTGCCAAAGGGATTTGATGTCAAAGGTGCTAGGATTGCTATTAGACTTGTTTTCAATGATTGCTTTAGTAATATTGAGCCAAAGGGATTTGATGTTTGAGTTACTTTAGCAAATGAACATTTATCTAGGGATAGAACTTGTTTAGTATTGTGTCTAGGCATAAGGAAATTGTTTGATTGATAGCTTGCCACCCTTAGATTGGATCTACATCACCCAAGATCAAATGCCTAGCCCCATGAGTCCTCTTGCTTCATATTGAGAAAGCTTGATCATTTATTGCATTTCTAGAATATTTATAGTTCATAATCACTTTTAAAACTTGATTGCACTTAGATTTAGCATGGACTTGCATTCTCTTTGATTTGAAATCACCTAGGAATGGATTGATACCTTAAGTACTATAAGGATTTGAGCATTAGGACCTTGAAAAGTCCTTTGTCAAATTGGCGCCGTTGCCAATCCTAGTTTGATTTTGACATTGAGATTTAGTCATTTGCTTGAGACTAAGTCATTTTTTTTTTTATTATTGCTGTTTGTGATATTGATTCTCTCCCTGCAAAGCTTGGTTGCATTTCAGGTGTATGCACTTGAAGAGCAGAGGTTCATCAAGCCTTGTTCCAAGAGTTGAAGACATAGCTGCACTTGAGAGAGAGTTAGTAAGAAGGAGAAGAGAAGAAGAGCAACAAGCTCACTTGCAGAGATTGGGGTTTGATATGGAGAACCTACCTCAACATGAAGCTGCTCAAGCTCATAATGGTCAAGGAGCTGCCAACCTTAGACCTCAGCGCCAGCCACAACATCCTCCACGCCAAGTTAGAGCCATTGGAACCTATGATCAACCTCACATCAATGGTCATAGGTTGGGAATCAGAGCACCTCCTGTGGAGAACAACAACTTTGAGATCAAATCAGGGCTGCTCAACACCATAGAGAACAACAAGTACCATGGTCTACCTGCTGAAGATCCTTTTGATCACTTGGATAAGTTTGACAAGTATTGTGGCTTGTCCAAAACCTATGGAGTTTCTGAAGATGCACTCAAGCTGAAGTTGTTTCCTTTCTCTTTGGGAGATAAAGCACATCAGTGGGAGAAGACTCTCCCAAGTGACTCTGTCACTACTTGGGATGAGTGCAAGAGAGCTTTCCTAGATAAGTTCTTCTCTGCATCAAGGACAGCTAAGATCAGGAATGACATCTCTGGGTTTCAGCAAAAGAATCTTGAGAGCTTCAGTGAAGCATGGGAGAGGTTCAAAGGCTACTGGTCTCAGTGTCCACATCATGGCTTCAACAAGGAGAGCTTGCTTAGCACTTTCTACAGAGGAGCTCTACCACAGTGCAGAAACAGGCTTGATACAGCTAGTAATGGGCATTTCTTGGGAAGAACTGAAGATGAAGCAGAGGAGTTGGTAGAGAACATGGCCAAGAGTGATTCTGTTTACAGTGGGGAGCATGATAGAGGCAACAAAAATGATGATCAACTGACAAAGAAGGAGTTTAAGTACTTGCAAGAGAAGATGGATTTGATTCTCTCCAACCAAACTAAACAAGAGCAGCTGAACTTTGTGGGTGGTCCTAGTCAGGAGATTCCTCCTAAGGTGAATGAGGTTGATGGTTTAAAAGGCCAAGAAGAGTTGTGCTTCATCAATGCTAATGGCACATGGTATAGGAAAGAGCCTAACTTTCAATACCAAAACAACTACCTGCAAGGTGGATACCAGCCCAAGCAAGGATACTCTTCAAACCCTTACAACAACCAACAAGGAGGCTACCAAGCCAACCAGTCTCCTCAAACTCAAGGAAGCTCTTCTCAAGGTCAAGCTCCAGATTCAAATGTGGACTCTATGTTCAAGAAACTCTTGGAATTTCAGGTCAGAAATGAGAAGACTATGGTTTATGAGTTCAAGAACATCCACACAAAGATTGATGCCAACTACTCTGATCTCAACAACAAGTTCTTACAACTTGCCTCTGAGTTCAAGACTTTAGAGACTAAGGTTGCTTCTATGCCTTCATCCTCCAAGCAGCCTATGGGAACTCTACCAGGGAAAGTAGAGGCAAACCCAAGGGAACATTGCAATGTTCTCCTCTCTAGTGACACTTCTGAGATAGCCACCTACAAGAGAGAGGTAGATGAGATTGAAAGATTGGTGTTTGGAACTGAAATTGTACAGGTTGAGCATGTGGTTGTTGCAATAGCTGAGACCAAGATTGTGCAAGAAACTGACAGGATGGTTGCAGCAAAGGTTGAGCAGAACAGAGGGCACAAGGTTGAGGAACCAGTTGAGAGAAGAGCTGATCAGAAGCTGAAAGTGGTGAAGCAGGAAGACACTGAGGTTGAGCTATCACCCTATGACAAGCTACCTTTTCCAGAGAGATTCCTCACCAAAGCTCAAAAGAAGGTGGTCTCTAAATTCAGAAAAGACTTGAGTGATATTGGAGTAAGGCTTCCAGAGATTCACAACATGCAAGCTGCTCATGTCCAGATGATGCTCATCAAAGACATTCTAGACCACCAAGCTGAAGTAGCAGAGCTCCTAGACATCTCTGCACTCAAGCTTGACCCACCAGTCCCACCCAAGTCCCTCCCTAAACTAGGACACCAAGGGATGTTCACTTTGCCTTGCTCCCTTGGAAAGCTTAACTTTGATGATGCTCTAGTAGATTCTGGTGCAAGTGTGAATGTGATCTCACTTGAGATGATGAAGATTCTAGGGATTGAGCACATGCTACAAGACACATCTGAGCTTCAATTTGGGGATTCCTCTTCTACAACCCCAATTGGTATCATCAATGATTTCCCTTTGAAGCTTGGAGCATGCACCATCCCTATAGACCTCACTGTTTTGAAGATGGCAACTGGGAAGAGAGTCCCATTGATCCTTGGCACTCCATTCCTCACAACAGTGGGAGCTTGCATAGACTTTGCCAACAACAAGGTCACACTTCTAAATGTGAACAAAGCTGTCTCATACCCTCTACAATCACCTAAGTTGACAGATGAGTATTGTGGCACAATAACTTGTGGATCTTCCTCCATTGAGAAGATAAAGGCTGAGCTGAGTGGTATTAGGAAAGAGGCTCTTGGTGAAGAGTCCTCTAAGGAGAAGTGTGATGAGCACTTGAAAAGTGCTCAAAAAGAGGAGGTGAGTGGAGCCACAAAGGCTTCCCATGGCAAGAAGAAGATAGTGAAAGAACCTCATCCTCCACCTCTTGATAAGAATCATCACACCCTCACTCTCCACCCAATGAAGCTCAAGGATGGAGCTATTGAGTACAAGATCAAGTGCAAGGGAATGTCTAAGCCATTCTCAAGTGCAAGGGCCATCATCACTCCTAAGCTCCAAGATGATCCAATCAAGCTTCAAGAGCTCCTCTCCCACGTCCTAACCATCACTCTTGAAGGTGGAAAGGACTCTCCTTCTCACTAGCTAAAGGAAGGAAAGTCAAGCTAGAGACTTAAAACAAGCTCACTTGGGAGGAAGTCCCATGTTTATCCATGTACATATCAGTAGTATCTTCTGAATAAGAGCCCTTAAGTTGAGAGGAAGGCGGCCAGACACTACTCCTTGCACCACACTCCTCTTCCAACAATCCATCAGAGGTACTCCTTCACCTTTATCTTGTACATACCAGTTTATTTTTGCATATTATTTGCCTTTGGGTATCTCTCCCTTACTCACACAGAGACTGTGTGATTCAAGTGTGGGGGAGGTACCTAGTATTTGATCATGTTTTCTTTGATGATTTTGAGTCTCATGCATTGCATTTTACATACATATATGCATAGAAAAAAAATTGAAAATTTCGAAAAATACAAAAAGAATCATGTAGTTGCATCACTTGCATTCTTAGGATTGAGTCTAGAAGCATATAGGTTGCATCCACGCATTGTTACCAACCTTGTAAAGAGCTCATGCTAAGTAATCAATTTGATGACCTTTGTAATCATGGTAAGTAGCTTGAGCATCCTTTGGAAATCTTGTAAACTTTGTGCCTTGAAAACTCTTCTTGAAACTCATTGGATTATTTGAAACTCTCCCTTTGAAGCTAACTCCTGTCACATTTAGACTTGGTGTCTCTTGCATATGGTCCCTTGTGTACTAGGTTATGGCTATAAACACTTGAGTTGTCCCATCCATTTTACCAATCTCTTTTGACAAACTCAAGTGGCACTCCATTCCCTTAATCCCTACCTTTCTTTCAAGCCTTCATTGATTGTTGAGTGAGGCCTTTTTGGAAAGCTTTACATGTGCATAATGTTGAGAGTATTGGGAACGACAATGCTTAGTCTTCATTCTTGCTAGATTAGGTACTCTATTATCTAGCTCTTAGGATTGGGAGGTGAGTGTTGTAAACTTTGATATTGGGAAATGAGATTTGGTTAAGGGAGAGAAGATAGACTCATTGGTTATGAAGGAAATGATAGATTCTTAGAACTCAAGAGAAAGTCATGTCATTATGTCTTAGGGATAAGTTTTGGATTCTATCTCAAGTATCTAAGAATGTCTTGGCCCCCAAAAAAAAAAAAAAAAAAAAAAAAAGAAAAAAAAAAGAAGTAAAAAAAAAGGAAAGAAAAATAAATAAAAGGGGGCTAGCAAAGTTTAGTGAAAGATTAGAAGTGTTTTAAAATATGAAAATCCCTTGTAGACTTCAAAAAGAAAGAGTTCTAAGTGAGAAATTATCTTTGAGTATCTTAAAATGTCTTTGGGTGAGTGAAGTGAGTTGGGTTTGACATTGGGGATAAGTATTTAGTTATGATTATTTAGGAAAAGTGTAGAATAATGGAGATTGAGCATTGTATGCATGAGTTGATCCCTTTCTTAGATATATTATGTGCAATGTCAAGGCTACTTGTTTTGAGAGTAAGCCACCCAAAAAAAATATTTTTTATATATATCTTTAACTCCTTGCTTCACTTCACATTAAAACCTTTTCTTACCAAACCAAATGACTTGGACCATTTGACCATTTGCAAGATTTCTATTGAGTTGCTTGTTGATTGTTAGAGAGTTAGTAGATTTGTGGTTTGTGGAATCATGATGATGAGGTGTAAATGTGCAAAAGAGTTATGATAGGCCTAGAGAAGTTAGAGATGGAAAAAGTCTTTGCTCATTGCTATTTGGCATGATTGTGATAGGTTGTTAGGCTGAGAGCAAAGAAGAGCTTCTTTTGGTTGTGAGTTTTCCCTCCTTGTGTTTTGAGAAGATTACTTGAGGACAAGTCAAAGACTAGTGTGGGGGAGTTGATATCATACATATTTACATGTTTTTAGCTTTAGATTCATGTGCATTTTGAGCATTTAGACTTAGTATTAGATTCCTTTAGGTCCATTTTGCATGCATTAGTCTTAATCAGGTGTTGGAACATCTTATGGTGTGATTTGAAGTGTTTGTGAGCTTAAAGACCCAAAAAGAAGTCAAGAATGAAGTGATAGCCAAGACAAAGCAAAGAAACTATGGATTTGGTCGAGTCGCACCCGGGTCGTCATACCCGGGTAGAAGCACCCGCGTACCGGGACGTGATCGAAGAAGAAGACACCCGGCCTGGAGCCACCCGGCCTCACGTACCCGCACGTCTTGAGACAAGGAAGATACCCGGCCGGTCACACCCGGGTCAGCATACCCGGGTACCGGGACGAAAAAGAGAAGAAAGCACCCGGCCTAGCACACCCGACCTGGAGGAGCCGCACGTACTGGATCGAGGGAGACACCCGGCCAGTCACACCCGGGTACACTCACCCGGGTACCGGGACAAGGAAGAGAAGGAGCGAAGCACGCGGGTGGCAGTACGCGGGACGAGTTACCCGCACGTACCAGATCATCACACCCGGCCTCCCATACCCGGGTTGGTCAAGGTTTCTTCTGACCCGGGTGTTAACTTCCCTTGGACGATTTTCATGTTTAGAAAAGGGCATTTTAGTAATTTCAATGATGTTTTAAGGGTTTTCTATGATTAGTATAAATACTCTTGTAATTCTAATATTGGGACTTATCTTGTTTTCTCTAAAGAACACATTGAAACCTTGAAGAAAGATTGAATCTTTAGTTTATTTTCTTCTTATTTCTTTGTGTTTGTGTGATTATCTTGCTCTCTAATCATGTTTAGCCTTGAATCATCCATGGTTTTGGGGTTATTCATGTCTATTAGTGAGTAGACTAATTTAGGATTCATGGGCTAGGGTGATTAAGGGTGATTAGTGAAGATCTAGGGTGTTTAGTGTTAGATTTACTTGTTTCCTTGCTTGTTGAGGGTTCTCAATGCTATTTTATTCTTGATCATACTAAAATAGATCCTTAGGCATTTCATGCCCGGAAGGTGTATGATGAAATGCCTGAACCAACTCTTCAATGCTTTTAGCTTGCTTTGCCAAAGGGATTTGATGTCAAAGGTGCTAGGATTGCTATTAGACTTGTTTTCAATGATTGCTTTAGTAATATTGAGCCAAAGGGATTTGATGTTTGAGTTACTTTAGCAAATGAACATTTATCTAGGGATAGAACTTGTTTAGTATTGTGTCTAGGCATAAGGAAATTGTTTGATTGATAGCTTGCCACCCTTAGATTGGATCTACATCACCCAAGATCAAATGCCTAGCCCCATGAGTCCTCTTGCTTCATATTGAGAAAGCTTGATCATTTATTGCATTTCTAGAATATTTATAGTTCATAATCACTTTTAAAACTTGATTGCACTTAGATTTAGCATGGACTTGCATTCTCTTTGATTTGAAATCACCTAGGAATGGATTGATACCTTAAGTACTATAAGGATTTGAGCATTAGGACCTTGAAAAGTCCTTTGTCACCTGATACGGAGACTACTGATAGAGAGGCAACTGATACTGAGGCTGGCGATAGAGATCATATTGAGAATGATGCAACTGATGGTGGTGTGCTAAATCTTGACGAAGGGACTGAGATGCAAAATGGTGTGTATGAGCCACGGGATGATGGTATTGATTTGGTTTTATTTCAAGAATTTAGAACCAAGGAGGCAGCAAAAGTTCATATTCAGACGGCCGCACATCAGAAATGTTTTGAGTTTGATATAATAAAGTCGGATACTACAAGATTTGTGATTAAATGTCGGGGACGGTTAGAAGGCTGTAAGTGGTTTGTGCGAGTTGCAAAGTTAGCTAATTCAGATCTTTGGACGGTTAGAAGTTACATCAAGCAACATACGTGTTCTGTTGTTACTACAAGAACACTGCGGAATAGAAGGAGAGGCACACCACACATTGTTGCATCTGTTTTGGCTCGAGATTATCCTGGTACATTTGACACACCAGTTCCAAAAGTTCTGGTCGATTTGGTTCATCGGAAGGTCGGTGTGCAAGTATCATACACAACAGCATGGAGAGGAAAAAGAGAAGCTGCTAATGAAGTGCGAGGAAGTCCAGAAGAGAGTTTTACTTTATTAAAATGTTATCTGCACATGCTAAAGGAGATGAATATTGGCACAAGAACTAGTGTGGTAGTGGATGAGGACAACAAATTCAAGTACATGTTTTTTGCCTTGGGAGCTAGCATAGAAGGGTTTCGTGCGATGAGGAAAGTCCTCATTGTGGATGGAACACACCTGAAGAATGTTTATGGTGGAGTTCTTCTTGTTGCGACTGCTCAGGATCCCGATCATCACCACTACCCAATTGCGTTTGGTGTAGCAGACGGTGAGAATGAAGCAAGCTGGACATGGTTTATGGAACAGTTGAAACTAGCGCTACTTGATGTCCCGGGATTGGTGTTTCTTTCAGACAGAAACAAAGGCTTGATCAAGGCAGTACGTCTAGTGTTCCCTGAGGCCGAGCATGGGTATTGTATATGGCATTTGTCTCAGAATGTTAAAAGCCATGTCCACAACAACAAAGATACGTGTGCATTCAAGTTTAGAGAATGTGCACATGCTTATACGGAGGCTGAGTTCAGGTACCTTTATACTGCTTTTCGTAGGAGGTATCCTAGTGCAGCGGTGTATCTTGACAAAAGTGTTGAAGAGAAGAAATGGGCTAGATGTTACTTTAAAGGAGATAGGTACAATGTCGACACCACCAATTCAGTAGAATCTTTTAATGGTGTTATTAAGGAAGCGAGAATGTTCACCTTACTGCCAATGTTTGATGTAATCATTGGAAAAATGGCTGAATGGTTTAACAAGTATAGAAAGAAAGCAGCTGAAGTACCATACACAGTGAAGCTTGTGCCTGTTGTGGAAGATGAAATGTCTAAAAGATGTGTTGATGCAGGATTTCTGACAGTTGACGAGTTAAACAGCTTCCATCTTGAGTACAATGTGCATGGTGCTGACGGGAAGAATTATACCGTCGATATGGCTAGCTACACTTGCAGCTGTGAGCAATTTGATAAAGACAAATACCCATGTGTGCATGCAGTAGCGGCTGCCACATTCATTACTGATAAAGCAGGAAAGGAACTCCATCTATCTGAGTATTGTTCTAAGTATTATTTGGTAGAGCAATGGGCTTTGGCTTATCACAGGACAATATATCCAGTTCCTCATATGTCTGATTGGGTTATACCAGAATCAGTTAGAGCAGAGAAAATACTTCCTCCAGATTTCGAAGTCAAGAAAGGAAAACCACAACAAGAAAGGTATCCATCAGTAGGCGAATCTCGTGGAAGAGGAAAAAGAGGCAGAGGGAGTAGCAGAGGGAGTGGCAGAGGGAGTGGTAGAGGGAGTGGTAGAGAGAGTGGTAGAGAGAGTGGTAGAGAGAGTGGCAGAGGGAGAGCCAGGGGCACGGGCAGAGCCAGAGGAGAAGGTCTTGCAGCGTATTTTGAATGTGGAAATGGTTCGGGTTCAGGTGTTTGATTATTGAAATTTGTGTTATTCTGTGTTCTTTCGACTACTAGGATTTACTGGTTTTATTAAGTGTTATTTGGACTACTACTATTTACTGGTATTATTATGTGTTATTTGAAACCATTATAAATACATTGTTTCTGATGTCAATTTAGACTATTTTGATGATTATTTAAATGCGTAGACTGTGTATATCATAACGGAGTAGATTTAGACTATTTTTGATGATTGTTTTGAATTTTTTAAGAAAAACTTACCGGTTTCTCAAAAAAAATCCTTAACTATCTATGTTAGTGTGTGAATGGTTCGTGTATAGTAAGGAGAATAAAACAAAATATGTATTTCTGGTAAATTTTTTATGTAAATGTCTTCTTTAACAGTATTTATAGTGTAAAATCATCGGTTTTACTACTAAACTTTCCTTTTTGTGATGGTTTAACTAGATAAACGTAAAAATTGCCAAATTATTACTATGTGTATAGTAGTATTACTACTACCTTGAAGATTACCATGTATTACTAAGTATTAAATGGCGGCTGCACTTTGTGTTCAGAAAAAAAAAAAAAAAATGGCGGCTGCACGTTTTACGTGTGAAACTTTTTTAATATTTATATATATGTTAACGTTTTACATGTGTTTACCATTTTTGCTATATTGTTTTATAGTGAATGCAGTAATCCCAGTAATTTCAGTAATCCCAGTAATTCCAGTTATACAACTAACTTATTTTTGGGCAGAATAACAACTGTAAATTTAGTTTTCCAAACCTGTTTTATGCAACATACCAACATTCAAAAGATTCAAAAGCAATACAAGTTTTAAACATCTAAACATAGCATTATCCTACCAAGTTTTAAACATCCAAAAGCAATACTTCTACCAAGTTTCAAACATCCAAACACAAAGCATTCTTCTACCAAGTTTTAAAACATCCTAAATACTTAAACACATAAGCCTAGGCCTTTTTTTTCTTCTGATTGCCACCTGTGAAAGGAGTCTGCAACCACTTTGATCGTTCACTCTTCCTCTTCCCCCGTCCCATAGATTCCTCTGGTGTGCAATCGTCCTCACCAGTCTGTTCCCCAACAACTTCCTCACCAGTATGTTCCCCAACAACTTTCTCACTAGACTGTTCCTCAACAACTTTCTCAGCCTCTATCTCTTTCTTCTCTTCCTCAACAACAGTAGTATGTTCATCAACAACTTCCCTAGTCTGTTCCTCAACTACTTCCCTAGACTGTTCCCTAGGCTCATCGAGGTCTGCATCTTCTTGAACCTCTTTCCCTCCAACTTTTTTATCCTCAGCTTTTGATTTCTTAATTGTCGGTTTCCACCAAGCAACTGTCTTCCTAGCTTGAGCCTTAGTTCTACCACGTGGAGGTGTTGGAGTTTTATCTGCCTCAACTCGAGGTTCATTGATCTCTGCTTGAGGCTCACTGGTCTGAGCTTCAACCTGAGGTTCAGTGGTCTCTGCCTCAACTTGAGGCTCATTGATCTCTGCTTCAACCCGAGCCTCACTGATCTCTGCTTCAACCTGAGGCTCACTGGTCTCTGCCTCAACTTGAGGCTCATTGATCTCTGCTTCAACTTGAGGCTCATTGGTCGCTGCTTCAACCTGAGGTTCACTGGTCTCTGCTTCAACCTGAGGCTCATTGATCTCTGCTTCAACTTGAGGCTCATTGGTCGCTGCTTCAACCTGAGGCTCACTGGTCTCTGCTTCAACCTGAAGCTCACTGATCTCTGGCTCATCATCCTCTTGCTGCCCATTCTCACTGCTAGCCTTCTTTTTCCCAGCCTCTGGCTCAGCTGGTTCTTGCTCAGCTTTATCTTGGCCAGACTTATCTTTTGAGCCATAATCCCCATGATCCCACTGTCCAAAATCCATGTATTCATCCTGATTCTTCTCCTCATTTATCTTCCTCTCAATAGAAGTTAGCCTTTCTTCCATTTTACTCATCCTCTTGTCAATGTACTCCATCTTTGTCTCCACCAATACGTTAAGACTGACAAATGATTCTCCCATGAAATCCATTAGCCTCTCTTCAAGACCTTTCAGCTGTGAGTCTAAACCGGAATCAGAGGATGATCCTACTGCAAAATCCACCTTTGCTTTGTCTTTCTTTGTTGGAAACACTCGTGCAGCTTGATCTAACTCATACAGCTCTTCCCAGAAAATAGTCTTCTGCTTCACATTTAACCAGTAGTTCCACGTATCACTTGGGCTGCCCTGACGGTCATAGTCTCGCTCCTCATCAATGATACGAGCCAGCATAATTTGCTCACCAATAGTTGGAACCAACACACTGTTAATATCCTGAAATTACAATAAAATACATCAGTTAAATTTTCTGTTCTACTAGCTTCTACTCTACTATAACTGCATACATGTACCTTTGTTTCTCCAACTGCACGATATATGTCCTCCAAAGGATAACCTTTCATACCGGTTTTTACAAACCGGCTCTTGCACATCCTTGGACAGTCTTCACAAGGGTTGGGTGAATTGATTCTAAACTTTTTCCCTAGAGCGGGAATACACTCAAAAGCCAGAATCTAGTATACACAGTGACACAGTGTCAGATTTTCAACTATATAACAACTAAAAATTTACAAAACTACATGCTTTACCTCTAAAGGAATTATGAAACCAGGAAAGCTGATTGCCTCATTGACTTCACCCTGAAGATTGTTCATCACGTGCTTAATCTCCTTAATTGAATCCTCAAATGTAAGACGGCCCCAGGGAAATGATATGCAAGCGTCCAAATTTGCCACCATCCTTAATATGAAGGGGTCTAAAGGTCTTGTATCATTTGGCTTTCCTCTGATAACCCGACCAAGGAAAAATAGCACAGTCATCTTCAATCTATCTGGACAGGCCGCCATAGACAACATCTTATTCTCCACATCAGTGATGGTGATCTTGGTTATGTCGTGGAAGTAGTAATTCACAAAATCATTACTCCCAATCTCCTCATAATTCCTCGGATACTCACTGCAGTCTAAGCCAGATATGAGGGCATGCTCCCTCATAGAATAGCGGATGGGTACACCATTAACCGCAAACCATGCAACATCATCTTCCGGAGTAGAAATGGTGCGCAGGAGTAACATCAACATCCCTTGGAGCTTCAGGTTTGGTTCATCTGGCATGTGAAAGAAATGTCCAAACTGAGGATGACTTGTGAACCATTCAGCCTCAGGCTTAAGCTTCTTCTTGATGATATCTACTGTCTTGGTCACAAAGCACTTCGTTTGTATCTTGCAACTCTTCGCAAACTCACTGCTTTTGAAGTAGAACTCAAGGGGTTGCATTGGTTGCATTTCCTGCAATTAAATTATATATATACAAGTTAGTAATGCTAGTAATAATGATAATGCTAGTAAAAGAAGAAGTACTACTAATTATTAACAATGACAATGAATACAGTGCATACTACCTCAGACGATGGAGCCTCAGACGATGGAGCATACATTTCTTCATTTCCAGACCCATTTGAAACTGGGAGCGATTCTATACTCGGTTCTCTCATTGTCTCACTCTTCTTATTCTTCTTACTCTTCTTACTCTTTGAGCTCGTTTTTTTGATTCTAAGAGATTGACGTTGCCTTTCACTGGGGGCTTTCCTTCCTTTCATAACTTTCCTGTACAAGACATTACAACAAACAACTTCAATCACTCCACCCTTTGAAATCAAACAGCAAAACAACAACATAACTCAACACGAGCCATCTTCTTAAATCAAACCGCTAAACAACAACAACAACACGATTCAACACAACAACACGACTCACAACAACACAACAACTTCAACACAACAACTTCAAACTGAAACTCAAACCGCTAAACAAAAAAAAAAACAATACAGCTAAACAACACAACAACTTCAATCGTTGGAGCTTCTATTATAAAATTGGACTCAAACGGATCCGACTCAAACGGAGTCTCCGACTCAAACCGCTAAACATCAAATACAACACAAGAAAGGAGAAAAAAAATAGGAGAAGACATAGAAGTCCGAATACATACCTTCAATTTTGACGAAGAAGAATCAAGACGTCTCGGCTTAGGGATTTAGAGGGAAATTGCAAGAAACAGACAGAGAGTTTGATAAATTATCAATTTATGGAGGAGGACGAATAAGAATGAATGGGAGTTTATGATTTAGATTCTCGATTTAGGGTTTCAAAAGGGGAGAGGGAGAGTGGAAGTCGAGTGTGGAGGAGATGAAAGGGGACGATGAAAGGGGAGGAAGAGAGAGTTAGATCCGACGATTGGAGGAGAGAGAGGAGTTAGTGATTTCTGACCAAAACGACATCGTTTAGGTTTAGGGTGAGTTGGGTTTTTGGGTTGGCTTTAGGTGGGTCGGATCTTTAGGTTGGGCTTTGTAAATAATAGATTTAGATAAGGGGTAGTTTGTCTTTAACCCATTTTTCGATTTTAAAAGATTTTTAAAAAAATGAAAAAGAAACAATATCATAATGAAAGGTCAATCGGGCATTTTCTGTGGGGGGTAGAGGTCAAATTGAGTTAATCTCCCATCCAACCATGTGATGAAATTAGACAGAAAAATCGAGAGATTAAACGGCTAACTGCCAATGTAGCAATGCCACAAGCAGAGCTTCAGAATCAGAAGCAACACCTCTCTGAATCTCAACCTAAGAAGCTGGAGGTCGAACAAGAGTTATCGGTTGCTGCACCAAATTAAAAAAAAAAAAAAATCTTGTTCTGGTGCTTTCGGTTGAATATATTTGTTAGCCGGCTAAAATCAATTTTATTAAGTTAACATTACCCAAAATAATATCATGGAAAATGATTACAAAAACATATATTTATTAACCGGCTAAACCAATTTAATAGACTGCAAATACATTTGTTAGCGGGCTAAACCAAATATATTAAGTTAACAATTAACATTACCCAAAATAAAATCATATATTTATTAACCGGCTAAACAAATTTAATAGACTGCAAATATATTTGTTAGCCAGCTACACCAATTTAACAAATTTAATATACTGCAAATATATTTGTTAGCCGGCTACACCAGTTTAACCTCAGCCCCAAGTGAAAACAAAGAAGACTCCTTGAATCACAATTAGCCAGCTAACATGAGATGTAATCACAATCTATGACTTCACTCTGGAAATATTGCAAATCTACGAGACCAAGGCTAAACTCAGAATCATCAGTGTTCTTTTTGGCTCAATGGACGAGTCGAGGACCATATTCAGAAGTACAGTGGGTTCTCAGGAAACCGTATTCAGAAGTAGTGGGTCCTAGATTGGGATTATATACTTATCAAAAGAAGATTGGGATTACATCTCATGTTAGCTGGCTAATTGTGGTTTAAGAAGTCTTTTTTGTTTTCACTTGGGGTTGAAGTTAAATTGGTTAATAATTTGTATATGCGTATATATTCATGCAATATCAAAAAGGTCCCGATGTTCGATGCTCATTAATTGGTCAGTTTATATGGCTACTAGATACATGCAGATACTACACATATGTGCACGGGTTTATATATATATATATATATATATATTTTTACTCATTATTACTTGCATGCAATGATGACGGAACCTTTTCAGCTTCTAACGTAGAGGAGAGGGTGAGTAGGGGCAGAACAGACAATTCGACGTGTCTGATGCTGGGCTTCGGCTTTGGGCCTTCACATTTTCCATTTCTGCAAATTAAACAATCTTTTAGTATTTATCGTGCAAATGCCTCTATTTATTATCATGAATGATATATCTCGAATTTTTCTGTTTAAAAAATCATTTCACTGTTTATAGTTATGATGTTAAAAGTTTAGTAAAAACAAAACATGTTTAACTTATAGAAACTTTTTCCAGTGTTTTATATTTATTTAATAGAAATTTTATACAATTTAGTTTTTAATCATTTTATTTTTCATCTAAATACCAGTCACATATATCGTATTTGTTATAGAAAACTATGGATCTTCAGCAGATAATTTTCACGTTACCAAACGTTCAATTTCTTTAAAAAAATCATTTTACATTTTCAATGTAATTTTATATATTAATTTATTTATTTTTTGCTTTTTTGTATTATCTAAACTCTTATTTAAATTATTTTCAGTTAATTAATCATACATTAAAAATGTACATTAGTATATTTTACATTTTTCATCTGTATAAATTGTGTTAAAAGGAAACTATTTTAGTATTTATTTTTGTGATGTCATTTATATTCTTAATGTAATTTTATATTAAAATTGTCTTTTGTTTCTTTTTGTATGATCTAAACTTTTATTTATTTTCAGTTAAATTAATCATACATTAAATAATGTATATTAGTATATTTTACATTTTCCATCTAAAATATGTTAAAAGGACACTATTTCTATAACAGCGGAAATGTAACAGAAACTAATATTAAAAAGTTTTAAAATATTTTACCTGTATATTATCAATAAGCCACTGCACCTTTCTAGTGATTTCATAATTTTTTTATACAGATATTTATCACAAATGAAAAAAAAACTTGAAGAAATCAGAAACTAATTTGGATGTGAAATTGGTATTTGATTGCATATGACCACCTTTTTCCAAATAAATATCCACGACTTATATATCTAGACGAATTGATGCTAATGTTTGCTTCTTTAAGCTATTTAAACCTTTACTTGCAAGTAGTATTAATTTAAAAGAAAAGTTCTCAAGTTTGAACTTATCCAACTACATTTTGTTTATTTCGACTCTTTTGGCGGCGGCAACAGCTGGAAATTTTGTAGATCATATCACCTAATTATATTCCACCATATATTTTAGTATAGTTACACGGTGAAAAACTATCTAAATTTACAGAGATCTTTTTGACGTTGAGGTGGAGCTCATATAAACAGATATAAAAATAATGATGTCATATAACCAGATATAATTTTTTGACCTCATGTAAGCATATAGTTTGGTTCCACACCAATTTTTTTGCCATCTGAATATTTTATTGAGATAATATTACAAGATTCACAAAAAAAAATTGAGATAATATTGCAAAAATAAAGTCCAGAGACTCCAGGACCACAAACGAAAATTACACACAGCATTCATTTGTAAAGAACTGATTTAGCCACCTAGCGGACCCAAGAGCAATTAAGAATAATGAAAAATGCAAGGACGAGATTAATTTAGTCTTAGGTTTCTGATTTCCTTGAACTTATTACCAGGCCAACTGAAGTGCAACTCTGTCATATGTGGTCACTAGATGACTCCCTCGGTCTCGGTGTTTGGTATCGTACAGATTGTCGTTTGAAAAAAAATGATCACACAGAAGAAAAGTATGGACCAAAACCATTTTTCTTAAATGAACCATGGCACATTTGCTACAAAATATAATATCTTAAATAAAAGTGGATGTTTCTTTAAGCCAATTTGCTTGAAGGAACCCATTATAAAATAAAATTATCAACATAAACTACTACAAACTATAATTTAGCAAAATTAATCATATAAAAATATAATTTCACTAATTCGTGGTCCTAATAACAACTAAGCCCTAGTATCTTTTATAAATAGGTTGGGATGGGAACAAAAGAGTGCCAAAGAGACCACAGGTTGGCAATTACTTTTTTATTTTATGTTAAAATATAGTATACTACAGCTGTTAAGTGAATAACAACACTTCATAGCTGGGATAAAGAACTACTTATATTTCTTTTTGTATACGTTTGGTAGCATAAGGACGATATCTACCTAAACATATAATTTTGTAAATACTCAAAACATATAATTTTCTTTTACTATTTCGATATCAGGCGTTAACCTCTTAACTCATGGCAATCAGGATATTTAAACTACTGTTTAGGAAATTACTGTTGTTAGAGTACTTGTTATCAATTTTGTTTAATGATTTGTAGGCTATTGATTTTTAATCGTAGACAGTAAAAATGAAAGTAGTACTCTTAAAACTTAAAAGTTAAAAAAAATCGTAAAGAGTGATCAAGAAACTGACTTAAAACCAAAGAAAGTATATACACGCAAGAAGAGTGGGTCGTAACTCAGAAGAAGTGCAAGCTGTGAAATGAAGTCTTCTCAAAAGGTCCTCTCAAGTCTCACGTCAACATCTCCCTCATTCGTCTCGTCTCAGCCACATAAACTGCTCTAAAACTCTTCTTAATTTTCTCAAAATTATTCTGATCGATTCCCAAAACAAACGGAGATCAAAACAAAAGAAAACTGAGCATTTACAAATCAGCAAAAATAAAACAATAGCGCTGAATGGTTCTCCTTTTTCACAGATCACATCTATGTCTGGAGAGCAAATATAAGTCCTGAACGAGTAGTCCGTGTATACGTCAAGAATTCATAATACAAGCTCACTCCGTAAGTCAAAAGTCAGATTTCCAAATAAATTATTGTTTATATATCACTGAAACCAATGTTTCTGGTAGCAGCAAAACGTACCAAACCCAAGCGAAACCAATAGTAGAGTTTACTGATTAGCAGTTTAGGTATACGTAAATGATCGAAGTCTACACTTATACGGTTGTACTTTGGCTTTTAGTTATCTGATCTCTAAAGATAGATTGACATAAAAACAAGAATTTCAAATAATTTGTAGATAAAATCTGATGGAGAAAACATATACGGAATCATTTATAAATCAAGAGACCACAAATAATACAACCTATTTCCCACCACTATATTCTCTTCTCCGCGTACGCAACTATTATACGCATCAACCGTCCCATTTTAAATTAAGAAAAATTCTTATATACACCTAAACATTCTTTCTTTCGCTTTCTGCGATGATACACCTAAACATTCATATGCTATTAATCATATTTTCATCCCTTAACCATTTATAGTAAAAAAATTATCGAAAATATTAGTTGTTATAAAAATTACAAATTAATTAATGACTTTACTCTCAATGAACTAAAACTATAAAAACTGCTTATAAATTATTTTATTTTCTGATTTTCTCATGATCATCACAGTAACTGTGTCAAAAATATACTAATTGGCTACTTGCTATATCATATCGTATTGAATTCTGAAATTCGTAAAGGCCATTCCATTTATCCCGAAACTATTATACAAGAAATAATTAAAACAAAAAAAAAATATTCTCGACCAACGTACGCTGGGGTCGGCTCAGCTGTCCATCGAAATTAGGGCTATAAATAGAAGGCCTCCAAGTTCTCATTAGACACAACAACTCAAAACGCATAATCTTTCATAAAATATTCAATATCATCCTTTGAGGATTATGGCTATTTCCAAAGCCCTTATTGCTTCTCTTCTCATATCTCTTCTTGTTCTCCAACTCGTCGAGGCCGATGTGGTACGTATTTTGAATAAAAATACTCGATATTTGCTTTTTAAGTATACTTCTCACATTTATCATTTTTCTAATATTCACTCAGGAAAGCTCAAACAAAAAGAATGGCTACGGCAAGAAAATTGGTAACTATATACATATAACTTTATATTAAAACCAACGTTTGATTAGTTAGATTAATAATGTTTATTTCCGTAGATTGTGGAAGTGCCTGTTTAGCACGGTGCAAGCTCTCAAGTAGACCGAACCTTTGTCACAGAGCGTGCGGGACTTGTTGCGCGAGGTGCAACTGTGTGCCACCTAGCACGTACGGAAACCACAACAGGTGTGAGTGCTACGCTAGCCTCACTACCCACGATGGTCGCCGCAAGTGCCCTTAAGTAAAGAGACTGGAGCTGCTGCAGATATTCAATTCAATACGAT
The DNA here is from genome assembly GCA_026261945.1 of Hirschfeldia incana. Taxonomy (NCBI): domain Eukaryota; kingdom Viridiplantae; phylum Streptophyta; class Magnoliopsida; order Brassicales; family Brassicaceae; genus Hirschfeldia; species Hirschfeldia incana. The sequence continues at coordinate 6,524,273 of JABCMI010000011.1, read as the reverse complement.
GTCGTTTACTAGTATTTGTTGGCGTATGTGTCTGTGTGTGGTACAGTATTATTAATGTTAATTGGTCTATTTGTTGTAAGTTTTTGGTTTTTATTCGCTTGGTGAAAAAAGTTTGTTGTATTGTTTCATTTAATAAATTTATGTTGCTTTATGAATGATTGATTATAATGCTTTTTCCTGGACGAATTGGCAATGTTTTCGAAATGATTTTGACTTCGGAAAACAACATGTTACATATGTATAAAGGTGTTCTCAAATTTTTATTAATTTACGTACAGAACACCCCATATGTATTTCAGGGATTTCGTTTTATTTGTGGAGACCGAGACCGTAGATCAGATTTTTGTTGACGATATTTTGTTAGCATCGATATTTATTTGGTACATAGACCCTATTGCAAACCTTTGGTCCACATAATCCATACAATACAAAATAGATTGATAGCATATAGGAAAAAACAAAAAGATGACTAGCGTTAATAGGAACGATAGATAGCAAAGTTGCTGTAATTTTTTTTGGTAACAGGAGTTGCTGTAATTTTACCAAGTAGGAATACATTGGACAACAACAATAAACTGATGGAAAAAGCAATAATTGTGAAATGGTTCTTTGCGAGGTTACACATGGATTTTCTGGTAGATAACAATAATTAATGGTCGTTCAAAGGAAAAAAAAATTAATGGAAGCTGAGCCCCCGGCGAGGATCGAACTCGCGGCCTTTCGCTTACGAAGCGAACGCAATACCACTATGCTACGGAGGCGTTTTGTTAACTGTTTTTACTGTAGTTTTATTGTTTGGTGTGTACGGGCTAATAAGTTAATGAAACTTTATTAAGTGTTGGAACTGGAACTGGAACTTGGAGGGCTTAAAGCTTAGTTGTTGCATTTGCAGTACTCGGATCAAAGTTTTAGCTTCATGATGTTGATAAAAAGCTTTTATCACAAGCTTTTATCACAAGCTTTAATCACTCTCATGTCCTCTCTTATTGATTGGTTGCTATCAGACACTGCAGGACTATCTACTGTCCTCAAGAAACTCACTGTCCAGTTAGTCATCTACTCTCTTTGGAGGGAGAGAAACAGTAGACTCCATGCTAACGACCCCGACAGCACCTTGGTCCTATTTCGGAAGATCGACAGATCACTTAGGGACGTTCTCTTGGCTCGCTTACCCCATAAGCGTTGTCGAGGTCTGCTTACCCAATGATTTAGATTTGCCTAGTAAGCCTCCAAGTCTTCTTAGATTCATTATTTGCTGAGTTCCATCCTGGTTTTTTATTTTTTTTGAGCCAAATGTAACTCCTTGCTGTTAAAGCCTTGTAAAACTCATGTTCCTTTTGGTATAATATTCACATTTTATCAAAAAAAAAAAAAAAAAAAAAAAAAAAAAAATATGAGACAAGAGTGACGACATATTATACTTATATCCTTAATAACCAGCCATAAAGTACTACTCCATTTTATTTCAAACTAAGCAGTAAGCACATTGTTCTCGAGCGAACACACTCTCGTTTTTCTTTAAACGCGGACACACTCGTAAGTCGTAACTAATGGCCGTCTCTGGTTCTTTATTTGTTTTCCTCTTCCTTCTTGGTACATTTTAATTAGTCTCTTTATATAATATAGTTTAAGTAACCATTTGGGGCTTGAGGCAATTGCCTTTTTCAATTGCCTATAAGCACGGCTCTGGGAAGCGTATGGACATTAGGATTTAGAAGACATTCTTGCTACACCGACTACACATGGAGAGGTGGCGGAAGCGACGAAGCGTATGGACATTAGGATTTAGAAGACATTCTTGCTACACCGACTACACATGGAGAGGTGGCGGAAGTGCCCTTAAAAGAAATCTCTCAACTTTTATAATCGGAATTGACCAGAACGTATTTGCATTTTGGCTTTGTCTTTATAGTGTTGATGTGGTTCTAAATCTGTAATGTAATGACTAATGTCATCAAACATTTCTGTAAAATTTCGGCTGTTCAAACGGTAGTATTCCATCTCTGGAAACAGCGCAACAATTTGCTTCACAACCAAGTCACTATCCCGGCTCCTGCTGTTTTCAGAATCATCGATAAGGAGATGAAGAATATTATTTCTTTTAGGAGGAAGAAGAAAAGCTTCAGAAATCTAATGGCTTTGTGGTTACGCTAGATCACTAGTCTCTTTCGTTTTTGCTATGTACCATCTTTTTTTTTCCTTTATTTTTGTCTAGATGGCTCAAACCTAAGAAATTACTTTGTAAAATCTTTCTATCATTTATGATATTTAAAGTTTAGCAAAAAAAAAAAAATTTCGGCTGTTCGTTTTAGCCTTTAGGGGCCTTAGTTGTCACACGAGTGGGCCTTGGGTCAACTTGTAAGCATTTGAAATAGGCTTTTACCTCTTGGGCTGTTTCAAAAGATATATAATTCAAACTTAACGAAACAAAAAGGAGCCATTGTAAAAGAAGAGTAGTAGCCGGTGGAGAGGAGGAGTTTGTGGTAGCTGGGTCTTCCTTCTTCGTTTTCTCTCCGTGCATGAACAGTAATGTGTACAATCGAAGCAAGAACTCTTGAAAGTTTCTTCTTCTCACTTAGAAGACTCATTTGTTAATTTTCTCATTAACGCAAAACATTGGAACCGGCATGTGTCTTGCCGATGGAGCTGAACCCACTGTGATCAAACAGTTCTTCGTCTTCATATGACTTTTGTAAGTTTGTTCCATAGTTTTTTCCATGGTTTGATATTGCGACATTTTAGTTTTCTGATTCGATTGTATGAAAGCAGAGTGAATTAGTAGAGCCATCAAACAGAAAGACTGGCCTCCAGATTGCCTTTGTGGCTGCAGCTTAAAGGCAATAAACCTATAGTGATTATGTCAGCTTCAATAAACGTTGAAAGAGAAAGTCAAGAAAGGGGTTGGTTTATTCTCTTATTATAAAATCTTGTAGAATATATTAGTTTAGTAAAATAACCTAACTTGTCCAAAACTGGGATTGAATATCTTAAGAAGGAGATTCAAGAAATGGTTTGTTACAAATTCTTGTAGAATAGATCAGTTTATTAAATAACAAAAAAAGTGAGCTTATAACTTTATGACACAACAGCTATTGTTCTTCCTAGTCAGTGATGATTTCAAAAGATGAGGAAGAAGTAGCAGGGACTTCATACGGTTTAACTGGAATGTTTTACTGACGTACAAGCTCTAATAATAAAGAGATTTATGTTCCTTTGTCAGATGAGAAAGAAACAAGCCAAGCAGACTTCACTAAAGCAGACTCACTTGATGAACCCGCGGTTAAAGTTCTCTTCAAACGCTGTCTCAAGAAGTCGTACAGATGATAAACTCTTTGTCTTCTCTAAGAAAGAGCTTGAAAAAACAAAACAAGAGCTTCAGAAGCTGAGAGTAGATCCTGAGGAACCCAAAACTAATATCGATGATACTGTTTTCAAAACCAGTTAAATTTGAAGTGTTGGTTCCTCATGATGATGATGGACCAACTAGTGAGAAGAGAGACGTATAAAATTTGCAAACGCAGCTATAAGAGTAATAAATATGATTCGGCAGTGGAGATGTTTCTTGTGAGATACCCTTCGATGAGAAAGAAGGAGAAAAAACAGTTTGATCCCTTTGTTTATTGGAGGAATATTCTCAAAGAAAAAGGTTTTGCAATGTAACAGCTTCGTTTGTTAAACTTCCTTCTCTTTTCTTGTGCGTTTTGTTTTCGTTATGATAATAACCATGACCTTGGTACATGGTTCTTTAATACATTTATCTATTATAAAATATGTATGCTATCCCCAAAGTATATGTAAGAAATCTTGTTTCGTTAATTATGAACTTACAACTGGAAAACTCGAGAAATTGATATCCAAACCCTAAAATGATCTTTCAACCTAGATGGAAATACTAGAAATTACTAAAGAAACTAGACTAGTAAAAAATGTTAGCAATAGTTACATCATATCCATTTCTTTTTAATTAGTTGGACAGTTTATAAATATTGAAAATGCTACAAGTTTCTAAGAAAACTAGATTCAGAAACATATGTATAACTTATAAATGACCATATAATATGAGTGTTTCATGATCACAACAACTCAAATAAAAGAAAATAAAATCAAAGCCTCGAATCATCAAATGTTATAGCAAAAAAAAAAAAAAATACATGTGAGTTTTTTAAATGTGATTAAACACAAAAACAGTCACGATCGTCTACTGACATGACCAGCTTCATGACCCGCATCACAAGACATAGTGGAAGACTTGTTGAAGAATTCAATGCAGTCTGCGATAGCTTCACTGTAGTGTACGTGAGATGAATAGTACGAACTACTGCACGATATCTTTGGCGGCTCAGACCTCCCTCCCTCGCAACAGTTCTTCTTCCGGCGAGAGGAGGAAGGGAGAGTGAGGTCGATGAGCCTCATGAGAATCTTTCGGAACTTTTGGAAGACCTTCATGACGATATGATCTTTTAGGATGAAGAATCTCGTGGGTTTGGCTATCGCCTAAATGAATGGTGATAGATGTGTTGATAATATAATAAAGAATCATTCATTTTCTTATAAAAATCCCAAGTAAATTTGTAATGATTCATCAAGGAGGAAAACCAGGAAGAAGAGTGTTTCAATGATTAAACCACCAAAGAATTTCCTGAGATATGTTTATCCTATGAACATATGTAGGACCCATCTTAACTATCAAAGCTCCTAATCAAATATTAATTGTTTCCATTTCTCAATATATATGTTTTAACAGACTAGATGTGATCAGGAGTATTACTAATTTACTAGTTGCTGTAATTCTTTAGTGACTTTCAAAATCAAATAAATACTTGACCTGTAGTTTCGAGTTCAACCTCGGTCATAGTTACTACTAAAATACAACGGTAACTAGTCTTCTTCCCAAAAAAATCTTCAACCTAACGTCACTTTAAAAATTTCAACGAATATAAGAAAAAGACCAGGAAGTGATCAATGTATGATTAGTCATAGGTTAATTCTACGCTATAATTAATCCATAATTAAAGCTGTAGTTAGTGATTACATTCAGAAAGAGTTTTTGTGGTCCTGCATTTATATTTTGACCAAGTTATAGCCCACAACAATTTTTGGGACAGTGAGCAAACATTTAGCTTCAAAGTATTATTCGTAGAACAAAACAAGAGAATAATCTTTCTAAAGTACTACTATATTATAAGGCAGATAATGTGGAGACAAATTAGAGAGGAGACATGAAGAGAACATAGAAGAACTAGGATGCTTTAGGTGAAATGATTATTAGATTAGGATCCATATTATAATTTAAGGTTGTATGCCGGCTATGATTATGTCTTGTACTTTACTTCTTCCTTAAAGTTAAAACTAAACCACCTGGGTAACTCATAAATAATTGTGGGCTCTATCTTTCAGTAATTCTTTATTTACTGTTTTATTTATTTTCTTACCTTTAATTAATATTGTTGTCATTAGATACGTTTAAAAAAAAAACTAAAAGCTTGTCAACGTAAAGAGCTTACAGTATCAGAATTTAGAAATTAATCTCACTACAGTAAACAGTGGTGGAGTTTCGCTTGAAGTCATCAGAATTTAGAAATTAATTCCTCTAGTAAGCTGTAGGGTTTTCATCCCTATCCAGGTCGTCATACCATCCTTTAAACGCTCTTATGTTTTATTTTGCTTCCAGATTATGTCTTTTTTATGCAGTTTGTATGTTGCATCATCATTCATCATGCGATGGCGAGGTATCTCAGGAGAGGCTATTTCTTATCAAAAAGCATACAAACGTATCATATCCTCAGGAAAAGATTTTTAAAAACTATTGTCTTCTGCCATGTGTGTATACAGAAGCTAAGATTCTATTCAGATTTTGAATAGTAAAAGTAGTTTTTATTACATGTATAACTTAGAAATTATAATATCGATAAGGTAAGAGTGAAAAGGAAAATTTTCAGAAATAGATTAACGAAATCTACCAAACGATAAGGAAATTATTTAATGTTTTCCGACTTTAAATAGGAAACGGGTTAGTAAAAACGTCTATATATATAAAACGGACTTGCTTATGTTGTTCACAAGAAGTAACATGGAGATGAACAAATTGAGCGGAAAGGCTTATACTCAGAGGTATTACGAGATTCTTGAGAAGCGCAGGAGCCTACCTGTTTATGCGCAGAAACAAGAGTTTCTACAATGTTTGATGAGCAACCAGACGGTGATACTTGTCGGTGAAACCGGTAGTGGTAAAACAACGCAGATCCCACAGTTTGTTTTGGAAGCCGTGCACGAAAAAAACCCTAGCAAGTGGCTGGTCGGGTGCACACAGCCTCGTAGAGTTGCAACCATGTCGGTGGCAAGTCGTGTTGCTGAAGAGATGGATGTAGCTATCGGTGAAGAAGTAGGTTACACGGTCCGTTTCGAGGACTGCACTAGCTCCAAAACAGTGCTCAAGTACTTAACCGATGGAATGCTTCTGAGAGAAGCAATGACGGACCTGCTTCTACAGAGATACAAAGCGATAGTTCTCGACGAGGCCCACGAAAGAACGTTAGCTACAGATTTACTCTTTGGTATTCTGAAACGAGTCTTGAGAAACAGACCTGACCTTAAGCTAGTTGTGATGAGTGCAACTCTGGAAGCCGAAAAGTGTCTCGAGTATTTTAGCGGTGCACCTCTTATGAAAGTTCCTGGGAGGCTCCATCCCGTAGAGATCTTGTACACGCGAGAGCCTGAGAGAGACTATCTCGACGCTTCTGTTAGGACCGTTGTTCAGATTCACATGTTCGAGCCGCCAGGTGATGTTCTTGTTTTCTTAACTGGTGAGGAGGAGATAGAAGATGCATGCCGGAAAATTGCCAGTGAGCTTGGGGATCAAGTAAACGTCGTGCCGTTGTATTCTTCTCTTCCACCTGCTATGCAACAGAAGATCTTTGATCCTCCTAAGGAGAATGTGAGAAAGATTGTTGTATCCACCAACATCGCAGAGACTTCTCTAACCATCGATGGAGTTGTTTATGTGGTTGATCCCGGCTTCGCTAAGCAGAAACTATACAACCCTAAAACCCGTGTTGAGTCTTTGTTGGTGTCTCCCATATCACAAGCAAGTGCTCGCCAACGATCAGGTCGTGCAGGTAGAACACGGCCTGGAAAATGTTTCAGGCTTTACACGGAGAAGAGTTTCAACGCTGATCTGATTGCGCAGACGCATCCTGAGGTATTGAGATCAAACCTCTCAAACACTGTTCTGACATTGAAAAAACTAGGTGTAGATAACTTGGTTACCTTTGACTATATGGATCCTCCTGCTCCTGTGACGATGGAGAGGGCCTTGAACGATTTGGTTGATCTAGGAGCATTAGATGAAGAACTTAACATGACAAGGACCGGTGAGATGATGAGTGAGTTTCCTTTGGATCCGCAGATGGCAAAGATGCTCATAGTCAGTCCTAAATTCAACTGCTCCAACGAGATCCTCTCGATTTCAGCGATGCTATCAGTACCAAACTGCTTTATAAGGCCTAGAGGAGAGGCTCAGAAAGAAGCAGATGAAGCCAGAGCTAGGTTTGGAGACATTGATGGAGATCACCTCACGTTGTTGAATGTGTACCATGCTTATAAACAAAACAACGGAGACTCGGATTGGTGCTATCAGAACTTCATCAGCCATAAAGCAATGAAGTCTGCGGACAATGTTAGAGAGCAGTTGGTGAGGATAATGTCCAAGTTTAATCTCAAGATTTGCAGCTCTGATTTTACCAGCCGTGACTACTCTATTAATATAAGAAAGGCATTGCTTGCTGGTTACTTCATGCAAGTGGCTCATTTAGCACGGAGTGGCCACTACTTGACCGCCAAAGATGACCAAATGGTTAACTTGCATCCATCGTGTTGCTTGGATCACAAACCGGAGTGGGTGGTCTACAATGAATGTGTTATGACAAGTCGTAATTTCATCCGGACTGTCACATATATTCGAGGCGAATGGCTAGAAGATGTTGCACCACACTATTATCATCGTTACAAATTCCAAAACTGTGAGACCAAACGAGTCCTCCCGAAGCTTTCTAAGAAGAGAGACCGAGGGGGGAACCCAAAGTGAAAGAAAAAGGACTAGTTTAGATTCTATCATGACATGTTTTTTTTTCATTGCAGATATCTAAAGCTTTTTTGCGTGTGTAAAAAAATAAGACTCCAAACTCCCAATTCTGTTTACTCAGTTTAAACTCTGGTTTGCTGGTTCTTTGATTATTTTTTGACCAAAGAGTTCGTAAAGTTTCATGTTCTATACTTTATTCTGATTATTATATTATACATGGATACGAAAACTTTAATCCAATTATTTTCATTAGAACAAATGTAATTCAAGGTCATCATCAAGAGTAAAGATGATCTACACTTTTTCATCCAATCCCAAAACAATACACCACATAAATACTAGCCCAAGGATTAATACCCAAACCAAAACCCTCAATAGTCGGTTAGTTCAGACTTGAGAAAAAAATAATCATATTCTGAACCCAAATTAACCAGAAAAAATGAACCAAACTAACCAAAAATGAAATTATCCAACAGTTTAACAGATTTAAACCGAAAACCGATCAAAATCAATAACATTGTTGGTTCATTCAACATAATACTCGAAAAAGTAAAATAACCAAACCAAATAGTTTTCGGTTCGATTCAATGAGATTTTGAACGAACCAAACAAATCAAAATACACGAACCGATCTAACCGAAACAGCATGCCTAGTGGATACACTTTCTTCTACCAGTTTCGATTGTAGTAACGAGTAAGAATAATAATCTCTTATAAGGAAATAGGTAAAATCGCTTCTGCTAAAATCCATATAGGTTCTTGATTCAAATGGCGTTTAACAAGCACCACGAACTGTGGTTAAAAAAAGCTAGACAATGACATGAAGAAAGAAGCAACAGAAATCAAAAGCACTAAAACACAACACTAATGGAACTATATAGTAATAAAGATGGGGAATCTAAGCACGCTCTCCACGAATGCGCCTAGCCAGCTGAATATCCTTGGGCATGATGGTGACTCTCTTGGCGTGAATGGCACATAGATTCGTATCCTCGAACAAACCCACCAAATACGCCTCCGCAGCTTCCTGAAGCGCCAACACTGCGTGGCTCTGGAATCTCAGATCCGTCTACAAAAAAAAATCCAATCAAAGAAAACAGATTAAGATACTCGTTCATCAGCTTAATCAGAAACAAGATTGAATCAAAATAAAAATCCACCTTGAAATCCTGAGCGATTTCACGAACAAGACGCTGGAAGGGAAGTTTACGGATCAATAACTCAGTGCTCTTCTGGTACTTACGAATCTCACTGATTCCATTAATAAACACGAAAACACTGTTAACTAACGGAGACTGAACTTTTCCGTTAATTGATTGAATAAGGGGAGAAAGAGATGTGGGGAAGTTACCGGAGAGCGACGGTTCCGGGACGGTAACGGTGAGGCTTCTTGACTCCTCCGGTGGTCGGTGCAGATTTCCTCGCAGCCTGTTTCGTTTAGATCCACAATCAATCAATCACAAACCCTAGATCCCCTTTCTTCGTAAAATCAACGAATCAAAAGAAGAACAAACCTTGGTGGCGAGTTGCTTCCTGGGAGCTTTTCCTCCGGTTGATTTCCTCGCAGTCTGCTTCGTACGAGCCATGGCTTTGAATCAGAGCTTTGAATCGGAGATGGAATCGAAATCGAATGTTTGTTGAGTCTAGAGAGAGAAAGTACGAATGGTGTGAATTTATATAGTGAGGAGGTTTTTTAAGGAAGGAGAAGAAGTGGGAGACGTGCGATTAGGATGATGTTCGACGGTCCAGATTTGATTGAGGAAAACCATCGTGCCTACGTGGCAATCCGCATTGTTGATTCTTATTGGTCCGTTTCTTGTTTGGTGTCTCCCGGTTGACTGATCAACCGTGCCCATTAATTTTCAGTGTTATTTACAATACCTGATTAATCACATTTAAAATCACGTTAAAATTGATTTATTTAATTTCTATTTTACATGACTTTTAAAATACAAAACAGTTATACCAATTGATGATATAATCTTCCGAAATCAACCAAATCAATAAATTAAAAATCTAAACAGAATATCTGAGGCAATAATAATTTTTATCCTAAAACTACTCTCAAATATTATATCATGCTATAAAAAATATCACATAAATTCACCAACTTCTAAATTTAGATGAATAATAAATAATCTTTTGATTTTTCTACAGGAATTATTCATTCCACAACTTGCGAAAAGAGTCAACCATTAATTGAGCTATTACTCAATATTCTAACTCTAAGCATTAATATCTTTTCAGAGCACTAAGATCTAAACTATAGTCACTCTCAAATATTTAATATACCTACAAAATATAGAAATTGTATCTATAATTTCGTTAGCTTCTAAATTAATTAGGTGAATATTAAATTATCATTACTTCTTTTTTTCCTATCAATTATTGTTTTCTTGCGGAAGAGATCAACATTAATTAAGATCTTTGTAAATAGTTCAATTCCAAACAATTACTTATATTTGCGTATAGTAGGAGAAACAAACTCCTCCCTATGCTAATATTATGTATAAAATGTAGTAAAGTTTCCATAAATTTGGTATAAAAATAACTGATAATATGTAGTGATAACAAATACATGTAAAATTATATATGTAATTATCAAATTAACTTCTTCATCAGATATTATGCATCTTTTTCGACATTTTTATCTTTTTGTTATTATTTTGTTATTTTTATTAAAAAATTTGCTAATGTTTTCCTAGTTTTTTTACATATATTTTACAAAATATTTATTTCTCTCTCTAAATAGTAATAAATAAACCAAAAATTAATCTTATAGTTGCTTTCAATCATAACATTACCTTATTCAGTTTATTATTTAATTTAAATACAAAAACTCTTTTTAATCAAAGTGATGCTATTGCAACGTAGATAACAAGTCATACCCAAAGGCCAAAGCAGGTTCACGTTCTCCGATAGTCAGAGTTCACAAACTCTGATCTTTGGCAACATGACTGCAAAATTGTGGCTTATTTTCCTATTCCTATATTGCACCTACAATTTTCAAAGAACATGAGTGCACCACCTATCTATGTTTTTCATTACTTTTATTAGTTATTTAAATCATATAATTATTTTACACCCAGTTTTAAAAAAATTGGCTTCACCCCTGGATGAACAGTATTATTCTAAATATAGAATAACACTTCGTTTATTCTATTTTTAAGTAAATTAAACCCTTTTAATAAAAAAAAAACTTGCATTTTTATATGTTTTCATTTTCTACCAATTAGAGTTATATAGAATAAATTCACATTTAAATATTATGCTTAGTACATCGTTTGTTTTAATTATATAAATAGTGTAATTGTGATAGTATATTGTTATAAAATAAAATGAAAACATACAATTTTAATATTGTAAAATTTATGATTTGCATAATAGATTAATAAATAGATAGAAAAAATATTTGAAATATTCCATTTTTAGAATGAAAAATATAGATAACCATTTGAACAAAACACTTCTCTAATTTCAATGTATTCAATTTTTAGAGTTAAAAGTAAAGGAAACCTTTGGAAATGGTCTGAGACTTAGATTCATATAAATCACGTTGCACAGCAATTCATTAATTTATGGAAAAGAAAACCCAGACTAATAGCTCTGATAATATCAAAAGTTCTATTCATCAATGTTAAAATCTCTCTCACAGGGTACACATTCAACAACCACACCACCATGACAGTGATCTTCACCAGCAATTTGTTTTGTTTCTTACAAATCTAAAAAGAGAACCAATAATAATAAATCATTATCATTGGGTCTATTATCTAAGGGTTAGGTCTCACTCTAATACAACAGTAAACCCATACATTAGCCAAAACATACAAAAAATAGTTTGCTAGAACAGATAAGCATTTACTCAGCAGCTTCCTCTGTTTCTCCTCTCATCCTAATTAAACATCCCAAATATATAATTTAAAAAGGAGAAGCAAAACCCTAAAGTTATGTTCATCGGAGCATGGAGGTGAGAGATCGGAAAACGGCTTCTCCGCAAGGGATGGTGAGACCCATTTCGTGATCAAAACCAAACTCTTCTTCTGCTTGCTGAAGAAGAAGCTGGAACTCGGGTTGGGTCAAAAACGAAATGGGCACAACGTACCTGACCCGATTCTCTCCAACATAGACGACAAAATGACCTTTAGGTACATCAAGAGGATGCCCGTTTTCGTCTTCACTGTATGCATCACTCTGTTTCTTCCCCAAGCTCGAGCATCTTTTCAAGATTTGTTTGATCATTGCCTTTTGTGTTAGCTTGCTTGCTTTTTTCATCGCCATTCTCCTCAAAATCTTACTAGATGGGTATTTATTTTCTTTGATCTTTGGATTCTTTTTGTGTGTTTTTCACAATGAAGGGTGAGCCTGAATAGAGTGAGCGAGGGCTCATGGTATTTATTGAGGACTATGGCGAGTAGGATTTTTGATATTATACAAATGAATATACGAAATTTAGAACGTATGTACTCGAAGTTATGCACATCTACATGTCACATGTGTGTGTGTATACACAGAGAATGGTAGATGATGATATCGAGGCGGAGGAGATTATGATGTGTTTGTTGTCCGAATATGAACTTGCGTGTTTGCTACGGGTCATAGCCCTTAAAAATACTAGATAGTAACGTTTTGTTGTGCATTAAGATGAAACAAAAATTTAATTTGTGAACATAATCGATAGAATGTGGAGACTCGAAGGCGACAGCTTGGTCATCATCTGGCTTGGCTTTAAAATGTTTTCCTATCAAACGAACAAAAAACAAACCGAGGGGTAATTTAGATAACTAAATTTTACTAAATTCATTTTCACTTGTTAGAATGAGAATATATATTCCAAAGCATGTGAAAATGTGGGGTCCAAACGGGGGGAGGAGGGGGAGTATGTGAGGGATTTGTTTAACGGACGGTCTGATGTTGATCTTCCTCTCACTATCTGTGGTTGGAAATATTTTAATATCTAGATAAGATAACTACTGATTTTTGGTTCATGCATGCTCGCTGATTTTGTTAATTAATCCGGGCTTCATTTCGAGGTTGATTAAGGTTTTATTCAAATTGTTTGTATAATTCTCTAAGCTCGTATTTTTTTACTGATCCATGTTCGTATATTGTACTCTTTATTGTCTCCACTTTATGAGTTATCTTGGCACATTCTCCCATTATGTCCCAATTTCTTTGTTTATAGAGCGTGGGTACTTTTTTTTTGTAACTGATAGAGCGTGGGTACTTTTATGATTTTATCCAAGGTGTTACTTCATGCACGTTCACAAGCAGCGCGATATACAAATATTTTTATACTTAAAAACAACGAGACGATAAATTCATCAAAATTTTATCTCTGTTTGCCAACTTGCATGAAGTAAAACGTCAAGAGGTGTTGTTTCAGTAATTACCAAGTACTAATTAGAGATTGGTGCTCTCTGTGGCAAAATATAGCTTACGTTTTGGAAGTCTGTTAGTACTAATAGGTCCTTCAATTGACGACCAATAGTTTTAACTCAACAAACCACTTTTATTAATTATGACTACGATTTATGATTATTCGTTAGTTTTCAGGTACAAAGCTTCAAAATAGAAAACAAAAACTATTACGATTATGATTATTCGTTAGTTTTTGTTTTAATTTTCTTTTGTACCAAAAAATGATGTTACAAACTAAAAGGTCATATATGCTGTGACTTACCCATAGAAACTTGTTCTTACCTTACAAACTAACCCGTAGTGATTATGATTATTGTTAATTACCAATAGGATTCAAAGTGCAACATTATCATAAAACGAAAGAAAGGAAATTCAAGATTTAGCACCTTTTTGGCAAAATAAAATTATCACACTTTTGAGTATATTACTCCAAATGAACTAACAAGGTGGTTGGTCTTGTGGTAAAAGAATGTCATTTTTTTGTCAACGGTAAAAGAATGTCTTTTTTTTGTCAACGGTAAAAGAATGTCTAGTAAGCATTCTTTCACTTTAATTCAGTTTCTATTGGGAAGAATTATTATTTTTTACAGAAAAGAATAATCAGTTACAAATATCTCCAGTGAGGAAGAAAACCAAAAAGGTACCTAAGCGTACCACGATCTTTGGTTCTTGAACCCGTGAGTCTAGACGAATCAAAGAAAGGACATGAAAGCTGAAACTTCATAAAAGATAAAAGGATAGTTGAGGCAGTAGTGGTTTTTATACAAATATTATAGGGAGCGAGAAACTATATGTTTAAAAATATGATAATATTGAAGTGTTAACGTAACACGTATAACCGAACTTCTGTCCACTTGTAAAACCATATACAGTGAATCTTTATATCATATACAAAAATTCATTAAAAATCAATACAAAAACAAAAACAAAGAAGCAGAGGGAAGGGGTCGATGTTTTGTTCCACTTTTCAGCTGTTTCAACTGACTCACATGCCTTCCTGACTGCATCCTATGCTTCTCTGCTTCTACCATTTTGTAAAAATTTCAAGATTTAAGGCTTCGATTTTTCAGTCGTCCAATATTTTTTGGAGAACATTATACAATTTAAGCTTATTACTTATATATAATATATTTACCACCACGTTAAGTCAGCGAAACCGAACGTTGGTGTATATAGAAAATTATTTGCTACTATATTTCTAGTTTTTCTTGAGCAGAGAAAGCTGGATATTTTATCCGCTAAATTTGATTTATTTCTTTATTCGTTTTGATTCGATTTAAACAAAAATTTATATCCATAGAGTTTTGAAACAAAGCAAATATTAAAAATCAGTATCCGTTAAAATTGAAACAAATCACAAATATTAAAATTTTGAAAAACGGGTATCCAATCCGATAATATATAAATACATATATATCTTGATTATTTAATTTTTATATGTATAAAATTATATAATTATTATTTTAACAAATGATTTGACAAATTTTATTCACATTATTACTTATATAAAAATATTACATAAAAGGAAGAAAAAAAATTATGACAATTATAATATTTTTCTTAAGTTTTGTGTTATTATAGATGTTAACTAAGTTTTAAAAAATTACAAAATATGTACATTCACCACTTCTTTTAACTCTTATCTTATATATCATGCAAATAAATATTTTACAAAACAAATTTGTATCAAAAATTTAAAATTATTTGTATTAATCAAAACATATGAGTTATCCGTAAGTCTCCGTAAATATCCGCAAACATCTATTTATTTTTCAGATATCCGTTTTTCTGAATATCCATATTTTTTTGAAATAAAGCAAATCAGAAAATTAGATATTCATGTCACGGAGCAAATCATAAATACCTTCAAAAACTCGGATATCCGATATGTGCCTAAGACCTAAGTATCATATTATACTCTTTCTGTTTCATAATAAATGTCATTTTAACATTTTTTTCTTGTTACAAAATAAGTGTTACTTTACAATTCCAATGCAATTTATATTTTTTTAGCTGAAAATTAATTAAAACTACATTATTTTATAAATAATTTTATTTATCTCAGATACTATTGGCTAGAGGGTCTAATTAATAATATTTTACATATATTTTTGTTATTTTCTTAATTTGTGTAAAAAATGTCAAAATAATACTTATTCAGAAACCTACTTATTCAGAAACAAGTAGTCATGTTTTCATTTTTGTGAGTTTGGTATCGTAAAGGTTGCTATTAATCAACAAGGTAAGCAACAATAAGTTAAAATAAATTATATAACAATACAACATTTAAACTTTTAGAATATTAAAAACAGCTCCAAGTTGCAATAGTAGCCTCCCTACCCGAAATTAAATTTACAAAATTTACTTCATGCGGCTCAATAACCCACGGAGTCTATATTATATACTCTTTTTTTGATAAAGCTATATTATCTACTCTTTCATTCGTATTATCTGATTCCATACTTCACATAAAAAACCGTGGCTAGGTTTCAAATTTGTGTTAACGGAGCTCCTTAATGCATGCCCGCACACGGTTACCTTCAGGAACTTCAGAAAACAATATGGCTGTAACTGGATTACTAATTTTTTGAATGAAATGATGTGGAATGGCTTATTCTATTAATTCCATAATTTTTTTCACCATTTACAAGGAATAAAATGAAATATTCATTCCACCAATTCCAAAAAAAAAATAGCTAAAATACAAAAAGAATCATTTTATAACAAATTTGATCATGAATGAATGGAATGAATTCCATTTTTGCTGTATCCCATTCTTAGCATTCCATAAATTTTAATTCCACAGATTCTAAATTATTTTACCAGTTGCAACCTATATTTTTATTTGCATGTATAAATTTATGTATTACAAATACAGCTTAGAAAAGAAAACAAATAGCGAGAGACAAAAATAGTGGTAACTCTTGACGGGTTTGTTGTTTGTACAGTAACAGCGAGCATGATCGTTGAACAGTTACCAAAGCAGCAGCGTGTGGATGACGCCTAAAAATAAGGACAGGCTATAAATTTTATAAATAAGGGATAAGAACTTAAAGGTGTTACGAACAATGACAGTACTCGAACCCGTTACGGCTTCTCGAATTAATATCTGCAACTAATCTAACAAATGCACATGTCAGCCGTACATTTTTGTTGGAATTTAATGGTATGTAATTCGTCGTCATCGTGGAAATCCATTTCATGGCATTTTCAGTTTTCACCTACTAAAATATTTTAATAATAAAATTTTAAATTATATAAGAAAAGCACGAGCTTGTACTGTTTTGGGTTTTTAAGTAAAATTGTTTATAAAAGGAGGTCTTTAAATAAAATTGTTTATAAAAGGAGTTCAAATGGGGTATGACAGAATAAGGTTAAGGACCGGCTCAATATATTTATGGGTCCTAGGACAAAAAATTTTTTTTAACTCTTAAAACTTAAATTTTATTAAATTCATCACTAAAATTATATTAAAAATACATATAAAATAATTTAGGCCCCTATAATTTATGTTTTCTAAAAGAAATATTTTATTTTCAATAAAAATATGTATATATTCAAAAAATCAGGACCCCAAATTATTATAGAACGGAAGAAATATGAGATTGGACTCGGGACGGTCGCACCCATTGTACCCCTTTAGAGCCGGCCCTTTAAGGTTTCTAACGACTAAAACTCACATGTTAAAAAAAAACTACTAGAAAGCTTTCAGACGAACTGTCATTCTCTTCTTAGAATGAAACCAAACTAACATGTTCAATCAACGAGATTGGTCACATGAAAACTGAAACAAATTTATTATT
This sequence comes from Hirschfeldia incana, assembly GCA_026261945.1. Taxonomy (NCBI): domain Eukaryota; kingdom Viridiplantae; phylum Streptophyta; class Magnoliopsida; order Brassicales; family Brassicaceae; genus Hirschfeldia; species Hirschfeldia incana. The sequence goes on along the minus strand of JABCMI010000011.1, from coordinate 6,506,969 downwards.
TCAAATTTTGTAGAAACCATACTAGTTTTGATGGATCCCACAATAGCGAAGTAGTTGGCATAACCAGACTACATAACGGACCTTCATGTTTATTTTCAGACTAATTTACAAGACACAACCACACTTGCATCATTTTAGCCAGTGTATACAGTGTATACTACTTTTGGCTGTTTCTTTTTCCTTTTAATTTCTAAAATGGACGTAGAGTACTAGAAATGATTGTTATGCGAAAGGACATTTCATCTAAACAGAAATAAACAAACTTTCTGAAAATATATAGTATAACAAATAACAAAATTTTGCCTTGGATAGACAGATACATGAAACTACCAACCAATTGTTCAAAAAAAAAGAAACTACCAACCAATTCTCCTAAAAAGTAAAAACTAAATTTTTTTAAAAAAAAGATCTAAAACCATTTTAGGTGAAGATGTTAGCCGAAGTGATTGGATGCTGGATACGATTTAATCGCCCCAATGAGTAATATGAGATATTGTATTTGTAATCACATTTTGTTTCCAACACACGGCCATTTGATTGTGCAGAAACTAAAGTTTAAAAATTTGAGTTATAAATACACACGCCAATTCCAGCACAATTCCGTTGTAGTCTAGCTGGTCAGGATACTCGGCTCTCACCCGAGAGACCCGGGTGCAACGGAGCCCTCTTTTGGTTAAAGTTTAGCGGACCTCAGCTTCACAATCAAGAAATATCGCTTTATTTCCCATTTTAGATTGAAATACGGCTTTAACTCGGCCCACTTAAAAAACGCCCAGACCAAACAAAACTCCATGAAAGTGATCCGAATCATCCGATCCGACATAACTGTTAGTCTGTTAAGTGTTACTTGTGGATACTTTTATGTGTAAGAAAAGATGAAAAATTTGTATTTTGTATGCAATGGAACTTGTTATTAGGAGAGAAATGGTGGTCCAGTTGTTCTCAGAGGGTATATGAAACTGAAATTTGATAACGTAAAAGGGAAGTATAAACAACAGTACCAAATACTCCATAGATACCATGCGTTGATGGCATCATTGCCTAAGTAAGTTTTTCTTTTGTTATTTTGTATAAAGAAAGAAAGCTGTTCATTGAAGGAGAAGACTTGCAGTGCTGATTGATAGCTACTACCTCTAGTAGTGTTATCTAAGAGATCTCTTATTTTTCTTGGTTTATAGTCATTTAATCATTACTTGGCTAACCATTGATATCTCATACTACTATATACTAAAGGGTTTTAATAATTACAAAGAATTATGGATTAACTATGTATTGTGTAATGGATAAGTACTAATCCTAGTGACAACTAACAAACTCTAATCTTAAATTACAAGGAAAACTAAATTAATTAGAAAAGCTGAGAAAATCAAGCTAACTAATTATGTCAACATGCGTCCCTAAAAAACACAGAATAAGCTGCCAGAAAAAATATAATTGTGATCGTTTTAATCTCTTCTTCGCTTTTAGGACAACATTTATTCTTGGTAGGTCCAAGCGTAGTTGTCAATGAGAATTCAATTTATTTAAGGGGACAAAAAAATCCCCTATAAAGAGAGGACCAAAGCTATGTATCATGTCAAAGAAAACAAGTCTACTTACAAACTTTGTGGAGAGCCAAGAAAAATGAAGACGACTCCGTCATTGGTGGTTATCTTTCTTCTCATTGTGATCTTTCAAAGTAACAAACTAGAGAGTGGGCATGCCCGTTCCACCGACCAAGACACGGCCAAGAACAACAACACTGATATAAATAACACAGTCACAGCCACAGAAATAGTTCTCAAGGACAAGGAAACAAGTTATGGTGGAGGAAGCGGGAGCTTTAGATGGGGATGGGGTGGTGGCGGCGGTGGAGGCGGTGGTGTTGGAGGAGGAGGAGGTGATGGTGGTGGCAGAGGATGGGGATGGGGAGGAGGAGGTGGTGGTGGAGGATGGTACAAATGGGGTTGTGGCGGAGGAGGAAGAGAAGGAAGAGGAGAGTTTGTGAAAAGAGAATATGCAGAGTGCAAAGGAAAAGGAAAATGTGGAGGAGTGAAACTGGAGTGTCCACAACATTGTGGAGGTTTTTGCTTTTATGATTGTCTCATTCTATGTAAACCACATTGCCGTCGCTAGAGAGTTACATACATCCATTTCGTTGGATCCATTTCTTCATTTTTTTGGTTTATTTGTTCTTGACAAATCTTCTGGAGCTTCTTGGGTGCTGATTGCTGAAAACGAAAAAAAAAGGAAGCTATTCTATTAGGATGATGGTTCATACACGTTATTTTCTTATTTGCTTTCTCTAAAAACTAAAAGTTTTTTTTTTTAAAGTTAAAGAACTAAAAGTTCTTAAAGAACTCCCATATGAGATTTTTCTTTTGTTAAAGTTTTTTGTCTTGCTTTCTAATTCTATAATGAACATTTTTTTGAAAAGAATTCTTCCGTCTGTATTAGTGTCTTTCGAGCGACAATTATGACATTATAATTCGTTTACGATAGAACGAAGATGTTATTATATTGATTGTTTAACTTTAAATAGGTAGGGGGAACCACAAACTGAAGTTCATACTAGTATGCGAAAGACACGACTGCAATAAGCAGTGATTAAAATCAACGTCTATAGCCTGTAGAGCATGCACCACAATGACTAATCCAATGTACTAACCATCTCTTGTTTACTTTAACGAGATATACCTCACTGTGTGACTGTGTCTTATACAATATCTCGTTATATAAACAAGAACCATAGTCACCAACACAGAGAAGTAGAATAAACAAAATATAAATGAGTTATTACACAACTTCAACCATCTATTACATCCCAATCGTCTTTGTCAGTGGTTTCCTAGTCCGTTTACTCAATCCGTGAATCCCAATATCCGACCAACATGTGATATGTCTTCATGTTTTGGTCTTACTTGCATGGTAATAGATCATCTATTCTTCCAATATTGTAGTTCAAATATGTTTTTCTTACACAAAACAAACCAAAAGTATAAATATACTTTAGTGATATGAAATCAATTTTTTTAAACGTTAGTAATGTATCCTAAGCCGGATATTACACATTCCACAAGATGCTTCCCGAAGCCAACACTGGATTATCCATTGGCCACTGCATACGATTACTGCCTCCTTCGCAAACCACGTTTTGAGCAATTTCAAAATCTCCCTTATTTATTAGTAGAAGGCAACTGTAAGTTCCAATCGTGAATTCTATGGTCAATTGGTCATTGATTGGGGCGCCATTCGTGATCAGTTTCATTCCAACTCAACTTAATGACGTGATGCTCCCTTGTTACTTTTTGGCTTTTTGCAATTTAGTTTGGGAAAACGAGTTAATGGCGTGGCTGTACTTTATTCGTATAGTTTTGGCCACCATAATGACGTGTTAGTTATCAGAGATTTGGAGGCATATTCAATCAGAAACAAAAATATGCCGATGGTGATGGGCACGTTATGGTCAATTTGTCTATATGATATGCTCTTTTCTTATCTTTATTTCTTAATAAATATTAAATAAATACCAACCAAATCCGAGAACGATCCTTCCCCCATATGGGAACTGGAGAGACGGAAGATGAAAATGGATCATTGTTACATACAAAAATACACCCCTAGATAGCAATAAGTCATGGGGCTTTATTAAATTAAACTTGCAAGAGAGGATAAGAAGGAACATTTGCATAAAGCAAAAGTGAAAATATGATTATTTTTATTACAAAGATTAACCGCAACCTCAGTCACACTTTAAATTTACGAAAGACAGAACAAAAGAAAACTAATTCTATTAAGATCAAAGTTCAGAGAAATCAAGATGATCAAAAGGGCAACAAACAAACAAAACATATAAATTACCAAAAAGATCTGGACTTTTTATTAGCATGAAGAGGAGGATGAGTAAAAGTAGTAGTAATTTGTGGGACAGTGAAGCCACCATCATCATACCATCTCTTGTTCTGTCCTTGTTGTTTCATGTTTTGTATTGGAGCATAAGTCTTCACTTCTGGTGATGTTTCTTTGTTGTACATCCCAAACTGAATATTGTTATTGTTGTTGTTTTCCTGAGAAAAGTACTGATTTGTGTATGAAGAAGGCAGAGTTTGTGGAATCTGAGGGACCCGAATCCCCAAATTCTCAGATGGAAGTGACACTGTATTGTAGTTGTTTCTCTTAGTGCAGTCATCTTCTGCTTCTATATATGGTAACACTCCATCATCATCACCACTCTGCATTCACAAAAGAAAACCCACCAAAATAGGAAAATAACTCTTCAGAATTTGATTAGTATAAATATCTATCCACATCTATAAAGTTTGTTACTCTTTTTATCTCTCAACTAGGTCTAATATGATATGATATTACTTAAATAGAGGAAATAAAAGCAATTAAATTTTCAGTCACCAAAGAACCACTTAAGTTTCAAGTCACTAAGAAACATAACAACTTGATTAACAGAACTTGATCTTTCTTGACTATAGAGAAGAACTACAAACCTTAGAGAAACAAAAAGGAGGAAACGAGGAATCAAGGAAGTCCTCAACGTGCCAACCAGGTAACGTATCGATCAAGTACTCTGAAATCGTGCTTGTGGATCCCCACTGACTCACCTCTGAGTCGCCACCGATCTTTGAAGAAGGTTGGATCTTGGAGTTGTTGCTCTGAGGAGCTGAGAGAGGTTTCTTGGAAGGGACAGAGCAGTCTTGACTATTAGAAGAAGAAGATTCTGAAGTTGGTTTGTAAACAGAAGATGTAGCAGAGAGCTTAACCCCTGTGAGAAGAAACCTATTGTGTTTCTTCTTATGCTCGTTGGCAGAGTGTATCGATGTATCACAATCTTTGCATAAGATAGCCCTATCTTGATGACAAAACAACAAAGCTTTTTTCTCCTACAGCATACAAAAAATGACTTCAGATTATTTTGATCGTTAGACCAAACCAGTGTCCTTAAATCTTGACAAGAAGTTGAAAGAGACCTGACAGATGTCGCAGATAGGAGAAGAGTTGTTGGAGGAAGAAGGGTATAGGAGAGAGAAACGGAGATGTTTGGAGGCAAGCTTGTTAGCGTGGTGGACTTGGTTGTCGCAGCCGCCACACAAAGACGCTTCGTCGGCGGTGCAAAACACCGACGCTTCTTCTTTATCACAGACGTCGCACCTGATCTTCATCAAAGGATCGACTAAGAGAAATAAAGAGAGAGGTTCCTGAAAAGAATAAGATCAGAGATTTCGTGGAGTTCGTGAAATAAAAGAAAGAGATTATAAGAAAAAGACAGAGAATAGTGAATAATATAAGAGGGTGGTTGTGAAATATCATCATTTTCTTCTTCTTTTTCTCTAGAAAAATAGTACTTGTTTTATATGAAATGTCGACGAAGATTTGGAGTGTGATTATTTGGTTGAGTTAAAGTAAAATTAAGAAATACAAATGCGTTTATTACTTTATTTTCACTAATAATATATACAAATTACATTTCATTTTATTTTAACTTTTTATTTAAGGAGAGAAGATGTGAGAATCTTTTGTTGCTCAAAAGAAAAAGAGAGAAGATGTGAGAGATTTTGCGAGTTTTTGTAATAAAAAGAAAGAGAATATTAAGTAATAATTTAAGAGATTGCTTGTGTAAAGTGCAACACTGATTGGTTTGATCTGTAGCTCTAAAAATTTAGCTCTAAGTAAGTTGACTATATTTGTAAAGTTCGTTTTGCATATTTTTTTGCAAAAATTTTTACTGTAATTAAATTTGTTGTAGTTGTAGGCTATAAGCTGTAAATATTTAAAAATAAAATATATGGTGTATATATAAAAATAATTATTTTCTTATCAACTAAAATAATGTATTTTAATTTTTTTTTCTAAATTATCAAAGTTTACTATTATTTAAATGTAATATTTAAATAATATTTTCAGTTATTTAAAATATTTTAATAGTTTTAAGAACATCCAGAATTAAATTTAAATATTTATAGATATTTTTATTATGATAATCTAATTTAATTGATATTATAAGTAATTTATTCATTTTACAGTTTCTGTAGCTTAAAAATGAAGATGTAGATTTTTTGTCTAAAATATATAAGAAATAAAATTGCTTTAAATTTTTTGTTGTAGCTTTAAAAATAAAACTAAAGCATGATTGGTAAAAGTTAGTAGAAATTTGTTTTAAGCTTTGACTAACAAAAATAAAGGTACAACATGATTGGTAAAGTTTAGTGATTTAAAAATAATTAAAGCTAAAGTAAGAAGATAAAGTTCAACCATCAGTTACAATCTTTACCACCAGTTTTTAAAACAAAAAAAACTATTATAATAGTTTGATTATGTTTTAATTCTGCACAATTAATTAAAAGAACTTCTATGTATTTTCTCTTTAATTTTACTTATTTTTCATTTTTTAACTGGTAAAAATTTCCTCTCCAACTTGCCGATGGAGCTGTTCTAGTATCATAGTTTTCTTCTTTTCCTTTTTCAATTGTATTTCTCCTTTTCTTAGAAAAATAGTTTTTCTTTTATATGAGATGTCGACAAAGACTCGGAGGAAAGAAAGTGTTTATCACTTTTTTCAACAATTTTATAAAAATATTTTTTCATTTTATTTAAATTTTATATTTAAGAATATATTTTATTTGAAGATAAGCCTATAATAAAAAATACAAATTATTACATTATTACTCTAAAGTCTATAGTGTTGCCAGTCACATTTTTCTTCTAACGTTTAAATAGAAAAATATAATTATTATTTTTGAGACAAACTAGTTATTATTTTTTTTTTGTAAATGAAAACTAATTACTCTTTTCGTTTCGAATTAGATGTTATTTTGGAGCAAAAATTTCTTTTCAAAATAAATGTCATTTTATAATTTCAATGCAAAATTTATTGACTTTTTATTTTAGTTTATTTTTCTATTGGTTAAAATCTAGTTAGGAGTATTGGTAATGATGTTTTTGTTTAATAAATATACAAAATTAAATATTTTATTATATGTGTACTGAAATCTAGAACGACAAGTAAAGTGAAACGGAGGGAGTATTACTTTGTTAGATCATTCTTTCCTTCCATTCATTTCTTGAATCAAATTTTAAACAAACTATTGTACTGAAATACTTATTCTAGAGAAGTATTGGTACGCAACTAACTTTATATAATGAAAAACATAATCACCTCTAACTTCGAGATAAAAAAAAACAGCGGTTTACATCGTATGTGAACATTAACTTTTTACAAAAACTAGACGGGATAGTTCAATTTGTTGATGTGAAATTTTTAATGATTCAATTTAAAAAATGCGAACAAATCCAATACTAACTTTTCTTAACAAAATACAATTTGCACATTTTATCAAATCAAATAGTGATTCATTACTGATATTCATACAAGCTGCAAAACTACATGTGCTCACATTCGTAAACAAAATGATAACTAAAATAATATACATATATTAGGAGGACTGAGGGACACAACTTAAATCTTCAATATGAAATCTTAATCCTGGATCACATTCTCAACAGTTTTTCAGAGTAATCAACTTGAATCAAAAATCGGCTAAACTTTTGGTGTTCTTTCGGATATCGCTTCATATCATTTTTTCTCTCTAAATTATCTAATACATTTCCAACGCACGTCTTGATATGAAAAACTTTATTCTAAGCTATGATTTCACATAAACCACTTTGATGAATGTTATGTTGCCCAAAAAGAATCGGATCTATCCAATCAATTGTCTGCAGGCAGTAGATCTCAATACTATTTAAATTTAGTATTTGACAGTGAAGTACCTTATTGTTTTTCTAAAGATAAGAAAAACTCCTGATTTTCTTTTTCAAATCCTAGCAGTTGACCACATGTGCATGATACAGAAAATACATAGAGTGAATTGGCCGAGAACTCAAATATAATGATGCAATTAGAGAATTGCCCGTGATGAGACAACTTTGTTTCTAAAAATCAAAAGCATCACTATTGGAGGTCCCTAATACAAGGTTTTTAAAAAAAATTGTATATGTATATATTATATATGCGTATATAATTGTGGATTAAAGATTTCACGAAAACTCAAACCAAAATTTCTGTATATAATATATACATACATATATTTGTATTTTAAAATTCAATGCTAAAACTTCCCAATAATGCTGTCTTAAGGTACCAAAAAAGAGGATTTAAAGTATTTACTTAATTAGGAAGAAAGAGGCGTAATTTCTCAAATATAAAAGCAATTAAACCGTGCATGTGCGATTTTCGTATATGATCTAATAAGATCACATGGAAGATAATACTGCGCTGAGTCAAAAAAAAAAGAATACTATTTTCCATGAATTGTTGTTGACACCATTTGTTAAAAAAAAGTTGTTGTCACCATAAAAGCATCAGATTTGATACCTATATGTGAAGGAGAAAACGCGAAGCTACCTTTGTTTTAGCCGATTTGACACCTCTTGTTTATTTTAGTTCCATTTATAGTATAGCTCATGCAGTCAAGTACTCAAGTCCAAACAGAGGTATATGCTAAGTAGTTGCATATATATCATCATGTTATTTCTTTTTTTTTTCAATTATCATCTTGACAATATCATCTTGTTATATGTTTGCCATATTGGTGTGTTGTCTTTGCTTTGGCAGATTATGATTTTAGCTATCGAAGAACGTCGCTTTGGTAGTGGCCAGTGGGTGGTGTGTGTAAACTATGAAGCGCTGATCTCTGAACCAAATTGACTGGTGGTGGTGGGTCATTTTTTACATAAATAACTAAATACATAAAAACACGTATCAGTGTGGCTTCCTTTTTTGACAACTTTAGATTCACCTTTTGTTTTGTTTTTGTTTTCCCACTACAGAATTGTATTGATTTTTTTTTGAACATTGAATTATATTGAAAATTGAAACGAAAGGTAACACATAGTCTAAAACAAAGTGGGCAAGTTTGGCGAACCATTAGAAATAACTAAGCGAGAAAAGAAAGTAACATCCAAAGTCAGTTATAAGTTGTGTTTCAAAAAAAAAACTTCCAGAGTCAATATTTATGGAGGATAAACCATTAGCTAAAACCTTACTCCACGAAAATCTATAGATATTTGCCTTTTGTAATCTTTTTATTTTATATTTGGCTTGAGTTCTAAAAGCTCATTCAGTCATATAAACTAATATTAACTAAATAATAAAGTGCTGTGTTTTCTAGTTTTTCAAATAACAATATACAATAAGTTCAACACATAATTTAGTCTGAAAATAGAACATGTAACGTAGTAACCAAAGAAAAAAAAATAAGAAAAAAAGAAAACTACTTGTTTTTTCAGTATGAACAAAATCTTAATTGACAGCCCTTTTTCCAAATAAAAAAATCTTAGTTGGCCTCTAAGCATATTAATTGGTTTGTCTAGATGTTAAGAATAAATTTAAAATCTAGACCCACTGTCCAGTAATAACAGAATATTATATAACGATTTTCTTAACAGGAGTGTAATCTATTTGCACCATATCTCGAAAGTCGAAACTTACTAATTCTAGTCCTGAAAAAGTAGCATACAAAAGAATAAATATTTACTAAAGGAGTATGCTTAAAGAAACTTTAACCCAATCGAACCCTGCCAAAGTATCATAACTTTTTTTTGAACAGAGTATCATAACTATAATCTGGCGAAAACATTTAAATATCATAATGTCAACTTGTCAAGTAAAAATTGGTCAAAATCAATTGTTTGTTTTATTTTATTTTATTATTCTTGGAAGCCTGGATGATTTAAATATCATAAGAAATTGCTAAAAAACGTATTTCGTGATGTCAACTTGTCAAGATCATACATTGCTAATTAAAAAACGTTGAAACTTATTTCAATAGAGAAAACTTTGATGTTACTAGAAGGATGGACAAAGAAGAGAGAGAACACGCGGTTAGTTTGATCCGTCGTGTTCACCGTACGCTGTTCTGATTCATTCAAATTAATCTACACGTTCTATTTTCTTCCTTATATTAGTTCACGCACTTTTGACTCTATTAGACTAAAGTTCAGTTTGATAGTATACAAGTAAATAGTGAAATGATCTAATAACAATAATATTTGATTATATCAATTATCTAGAATGATAATAAACACTAAGCTAGTCTTAGTATATTAATAACATTGTGTTTCTAAGAAAAACATATAATATAACTACTTTGAAAAATATGGAAATTTCATAATATATGAAAAAATCATATAGCACTAATTAACCTTAGTCTATTTCTTTGTAATTCATGTTGTGTCATCAAAAGACTTTTAAATGGTTTCCATGACATTATATAACTACCCATTGATTACTGAATTATTTATACAATAAAATAAGAGAATTAGTTGGATCTGAATGGGTAGAAGGTGGGGAGGACAATATCGAAACCTCTCGATCCTTAACAGCGATTCAATATAGTTTTTTTGTTAAGCGAATTTAATGGTTCTACTTTTATTGGACCGCTCTGAGAGTTTTAATCAATTCAACGTATATGAATACGCCCCCAATTTCAGTCGAGAAAAAAACACCCCCACACTATTTTACATTTTCTTTTGAAGGATGAACCAAAAAACAGTGACCCTGTTTAGAAAAATATAAAAATATAAAGCATATAGTACGTAATGGCTTATGCACAAAAGTTCGAAACTGAGGAAATTGCCTGTAGCAGTCAGAATTGGAACTAACAAAATTTGTTTTTGGTTTTACATTATTATTAGAAACTGTTAACTTTAATCTACAACAGCATTATCTTTCTTCGTCGATTGAATTTTCAATTTACATTATATTGCCAGCTCTGAAGTGAACTATGAAGTTCATACAAGTAGTATAGAGTTATTAAAACTTTTATGCTAAATTTGAATTATTTATATACATGTAGTATAAATTAAGTTGTGGCATGTGTCTCTTTCATTATCACTCCATCTGCCACCTCTTTCGTTGTGATTCCGTCGATCTCCAGATCTGCCGCCGCGTCTGTCTTTCCGATCTCGTTCAAAGCCCTCTCTCCGCCGGAACCACCAGATCCACTGCCGTGTTCGCCCTTTCCAGTGTCGTTCGAAGCTCTCTTCCTGCCGGAACCACCAGATCCTCCCGATGCTTCATGTCGTCTCTTTGCTCTTCTTCACGTTGACACACCATTCACTTTGGTTTGTCTCTGCTCTTCTATCTCAGTTTGTTCTCATGTAGATTGGTATGAGATGATTGTTGTCTGGGTGTCACCGAATATATGGATTATGGTCTTGAATTGCAATGTTCCAGCGACTTTTGGTTCATTTGGTTCTGATGTTGTGCCAGCTCATGGCTTTTTTGTCGCCTTCGTGCGATTTCCCGCAGTATGCGGTCTTTCTATGGTATTTAATCTGACGTTTGGTGCTGTGAGTTTGTGTTTTCTTTTTTGCTGGCAGTTTAAAAGGACACTCACTATTTGGCTTCTTCAATTGAATATGAATATGGAGGGTTTTCATTACCCGGTAGCTTTCTTCATGAGGATGTTAGTTTTCCCAATATTTCCTCCTTTATGGAGTGAACTGGATGTCCAAGCGTCGCTAGTATGGCTGATGCTCTTCTCTGCATATGTTGCAGTGTTTGTAGCTTCTCAAGTTACACGGTATGCTTTTATTCAAGAAGGTCGTGGGATCGTAGTTGATTTCTTATGGTCTTTTGTAATGAAGTGTATCGTCATTCTATCATCTGTTTAATCAATGTTTTAGTTTGTTTGGCTCTTAGTAGTTTTGATGTATCTTCCATTAGTGGAGTTAAACTCTGTTAAGATATAATGAAATTTGGTTTGAACAAAAAAAAAAGATAAGCTAAACCCTAAAAATTCGATAAAGCATTTGAAAACTAGAAAGAATAACTAATCTAAGGTGTTGATTGTCAATTCTCTCATTAATTGTCTACTTGATCAAAACATTTATTTATATAAATTTGATCCGCTTTGAAGTCGCCAAATATTTTTTTTCTCTAAACCATCTCCAATGCAAACCGGTAGTAATTTTAAGAGAAACTTTAAGAATCCAATTTCTAGCAACTTAACACATTTAAAATGTTATTTCTTCATTTGGACAATTAGAAGGAACCTGTGTGTATATGAAAAATAACAAGAAGGTTCCCAACAAAGCGAAAAGAAAATCAACAAGCTTAATATAAAGTATTGCTTTAAAGTGATAATGACACTAATATTTCAATATGGACTAATAGTGCAAAATATCTAAATCAGCGAGGGGGGTTTGTATACTACCTCAAAAACAAAACAAAAAATGGCCAATCAGTCACCATCTCTCAAGTCCACTACATTTCCCATTCTTTGCATCAATCGATTTCAATTTTTGGTCGTCTCGCCTTTTTACTTCACTCGATCACTATTTGAGAAACAAACGAAAAAGACACCCAACTTTTGACCGGGTAGATATCACGTGTTAACGTTTTTAGTGCCACGTTTCACGTGTTAATTTTCTATTATCATACAACTTTTATAACATGGACTACTCTCTGCTAATTCTTCGTATACATATAGCATATATAATCTTATTTTTGTATTCCATTTTAATATATTTTGACTTGCGTATTCTGCAACAGCACAATCTCCAATACCATTAATATGGAACATGTACCTTTGGCTTGCGATGATGATGATCCTCTGATTGGATGCAGAGGTGGTTTCATATATTTCATCAGTGATACTGATGAAGAAGGATTAATCGAGTTTCGAGCTTTCTGTTTGTACAGTTGCAGGTTAAGATGATCGTTATCTAGAATCTCTTCAAAATCTCAAGTTGTAAAGCCTTTTTGAGATCTGCACCATTCTCTTGTTTTTTGTGATTTTTTAAATATTGTTAAGTGATTTGAAGTATAGACACAAAGGTTGTGATTGAAAAAATAAATGGAAATGGAGTAAATGAAAAAATGGAAATGAGTGAAAAATAAAATAAATGGTATGAGGGAAAAGAATTAGGGAACTGGACAGAGCGATGGGTTCTGGTAGATGTGTTGCTTTCATTGCACAGAGCGTGGTTAACCTTGGGGTTTCACAATCTTATGTTGCTACGGGTCATCTTCGCTGGCTGGATAAATTCTTTGTCGATGAAAGGAGCATCTCTGCTTTGTAGCCAAAGGCTGGTGTTATTCTTTGGTTATAGCTTTTGGTGGTTGTGTTTAATGGTTGGCGTTGGTGCTCTTGTAGTTTGTAGAGGCTGATGGTCACATTTTTGGTTGATCAAGATGGTCTGTCATCTTTGGAAGTTAGGGTGGTGTGTATTAACCTTTCAGTATTAATATATCAATTTTGAGCGAAAAAAATGGGAACTGGACTAAAAATTAGAGAATGAGTGAAAAAATGAAAATGTGTTTCTTTGGTAAATCTTAGAGTAAAAATTAGAGAATGTTTTCTCTATATGTACAGTAAAAAGCTAAAAAGGTGAATAACTATTTTTTACCTGATTGATAGATATGTAACTGAATTTAGAGTAAATTTAATGTCATAATAAATATTTATTCTATTGATACCATACAATCATAGCCAAAAAGTTCTAGATGTATAATGGGCTTTAAAGTTGAGTCTATCCGTGGAAGTCATCGAAAGAACGATTTGGGCTGTCCGAGGTTAACACCGCAATGTTTTACAATACTTCTTACCACTACAAAATTATATAGATCAATTAGGCCGATTCACTTATTTATCCTGAAACTAGAGTATAATGCTAAAGATTCGTGAGTGGTCTACAAGCAAATATAAAATTATACAAAATATAGGATAAATGTTTTATACATGTGAGCTACATAAAACACACGTATGGTATGAGACGACGACCCTTGAAGTCCGAAGAATTGTGGTGGTCACGTGACATATGTCAAGCCTTTGTAACTTTCGTGGAGATCACATCTCTGTCTTTTCTTCGGCCGGTCTCTTCTCCTTAAAAGGCATTGTAGGCCTATTATAATATACGCTTTATATGTACTTTTTCTGTCAGCACGCTTTATATGTATTTACATACAGGGTGGGCAAAATATTCAAAAAATTTGATTCGATTTGTTATTTACTTCGATCCGATCCAAAAAATTCGGATATCCGTAACTTTACAAATCGAAACAAATACTAAAATTCAATATCCGTCAAAAACAAAGCAAATCACAAATATTAAAATTTTGGGAAGCAAATATCCGATCTGATCCGATAATATATAAGTACATGTATATCATGATTATATTTAAAGTTCTATATGTATAAAATCATATAATTATTATTCTGATATATGATTTGACAAATTTTATTCACATTATTACTTATACAAAAGTAGTACATAAAAGGAATAAAAACATTTTATGATAACTATAATTTTGTTCCTAAGTTTTGTGTTATTATAGTTGTTAACTAAGTTTAATTTTTTTTACAAAATATGTAGATTTACTAATTCTTTTAATTTTTATCTTATATATCATGTAAAAATACATTATGCAAAACAAATCTGCATCAAAAATTAAAAATTATTTGTATTAATCAAAACATATGAAATATGCGTAAGTATTCGTAAATATCCGCAAATATCTATTTATTTTTCGGATATTCGTTTTCCGAATATCTGTATTTCTCCGAAGCAAAGCAAATACAAAAATTAGATATCCGTAACATACAAAGTAAATCACAAATATCTTAAAAAACTCGGATATCCGATCCTTGCCAAGGCCTATTTACATATGCGTATTAACATTAGTATTATTGTGAGAATATACAATTAATTTGAATAAAATGAACAATAACAGAAAATAGATGAAAAGATTGTAGAGAGATTATGGAGATAAGAGAATAGAAAATAGAGAATAGAGATATAAACTTAATTCTTTTAATTTTTTATAATTGCAACTACAAGAAATTATAAATAGTTTACTTTTCTATAGAATATTAGAATCGTAACAAATTTGATTTATTGAAGAAGCTAAATAAAAATAAATATATATTTTAGTGTTCATCTGGGTTACTACTGTTCACTTTAACACTTCTCATCAGTTTTAAGTTTTAACCATAGGATTTCAGAGAGAAAACTTTTTTTTTGTCGACAAGATACAGACTCATATAGACTCTGTAAACCAAACTGGGTGCTCTGTATCCATATGGACAGTAAACGATGACTGTTGTTTAACTCCACGTGCTAGATTATCCGCCTTTTTGTTATGCGTCCTTGAAATATGAATAATCTCCGAGCTGTGAAAACTCCTCTTGAGACTCTTAATGTCTTCTAAGTAACTTAAAACCATGAAAATCTACCTCATTAAAACTTAAGACTGTGGAACCCACTTGAGATAAAACCACACTCAGGAAAAGGAGTATAGATGAGCTAGGTCTATGAATTCAAATTTCAAATGAATGAACTCACAAATTTGGTGTTTTTTGCTTTGATAAAAATGTCACCTAGTTTTTTTTGCCAAAATGTGAATATCATATAAATATGAGAAGAGTTTTGTAAGCTTTACAAAAAGGGGAGAAAACTAAGAAAGATTAGCCTTGGCAAAAAAATAAACAAGGCCAAGCTGACACCAAAAATTTTTGAAAGAGTAAGAGCTACTCATATTTGAGCCATTCCTGCATTAGGTGCTGGAACAGATCATTACTTCTTCTTCTGCCGAGGATTGCATCTCTGATTGTGCGGTCGATCTTCTTGAAGATGATGAGAGGAGTCTGGGAGGTGTTATCGTGAAGCCTCTTGTTTCAGAGACTAGAGATTGTAGCCTGAGCTGCAACACGTTTCAGAGTTAGGCTCACAACAGAGTCCCGAAGCCTCATCCATTCCCATAGAGCAGGCCACGTATGGAAGCCTCTGTGAGAGTAACCTAACCTGCGAAGAACAAAACTCCAAACTGCTTCACTGATCTCACAACGAAGAAATGGGTGGTCCCTGTTCTCTTCCATCAAGTTACAGAGGCAGCAAAATGGTGGGATATTCATTCCCCAACTCACTAATCTGGCTCTTGTGGGTAAACGATCCTGGTAAGCGACCCAAGAAGTGAAAGCGTGGCGGGGATGTGGCCTCTGAACCAAACATTTTGGGTCCAACGCTGTTCAGAGGCTCTGTTTCGAACTTGGCTCCAGGTTTTGCTTGTGGAGAACTCCTGCAACTCATTCCCACCCGTTTCCCACACATAAGAATCATCCGTAGCACTTAGTGAGGGAAGAGGAATGGTAGTGAGATGCAGTTGAAACTCCTCTGCAGCCTGGGAGCGAGCTCCCCTCATAAGCCATCCATCACTTGAACAAGCTTGCGCGACAGAGGCGTATTCATCAATCTGCAGTTCGCTTGGACCCCTAGGACCAAAATGAGAAATAAGTGGCCCAAGAGGTGTCCACCTATCAAACCAAAAGCTTGTGCGATGCCCATTACCTAGCTTTACCTTGAGGAAGTTCACTGCAAGGCCTCGCAGAGATAGAAGACTGCACCAAGGGGAAGACGAAGCTTTGTCAACGTCGAATGCCCAAAAATTGCCTTCCTTGATTCTGTACATTTTCACCCAAGAGGCCCACAATGAATCTTTGGCTGTGAAAAGTCTCCAAATCAGCTTTAGGCAGAGGGTTTTGTTCCAGCGGGATATGTCTCGAAGCCCCAAGCCCCCTTCTTCCTTGGGTAAAGTCACAGTGTTCCAGGCCACTTTTGCTATGCTCCTCCTTCTTTCATTCCCACCCCAAAGAAATTGCGAGCAGAGAGATTCAATCTTTTTAATGCAATTCTTCGGGAGGATGAAAGCAGTGGTCCAGAAGTTGATGATGCCATATATTACTGAAGATAGGAGTTGCCTCCTTCCTGCAAAGGATAGAGCTCTAGCAGACCAACAATTGAAGTAGGCTGATATCTTATCGATCAAAGGCTTGTAATCAGGTAGTCGAAGCTTCCTATACATGAGAGGAAGGCCTAGGTACCTGATTGGCATTGATCCCATAGTGAAGCCAAGCCTAGATATCGCTGTGGACTCATCATGGTTCAGACCAGCAGTGTAGAGCTCGGTTTTATTCTTGTTCATACGCAGACCCGACCAAAGAGCAAAATTCTCCATTGTTTCAGCTATACATTCCACAGATTCAGCAGTACCATCCGCAAAGATCATCAAGTCGTCTGCAAAGGAGAGATGAGTGACCTGTAGAGCTGAGGTGTTTGGGTGGAATCCAATGGAACCATCAAAGTATTTCTTTCGGAGTTGTTGAGTGAAGACTTCCAGGGCAAGAACAAATAGATAAGGCGAGAGAGGGCATCCCTGACGAAGCCCTCTAGTGCCTTTGAAATAACCACAAGATTCCCCATTTATTGCAACAGAGAAGCGGGTAGTAGTCAGACACTTCTTGATCAGATTCCTGAAAATCAGCGGGAAGTCAAGGGTTTCTAGAGTGTATAGGATAAAATCCCAGTCAAGAGTATCAAAGGCCTTCTGAAGGTCAACCTTTAACATACATCTCTTGGAGATTTTCTTCCAATTGTAGCCGGAGACAAGCTCTGTGGCTAGAAGCACGTTCTCAACCAACAAGCGGCCTGGGACAAAAACTGATTGAGAGGTAGATATCAAGGTTGGGAGGTGAAGCTTGAGCCTGTTGGCAAGGAGCTTAAAGGCTACTTTATACACTGTATTGCAGCAGGCAATAGGTCACCTAGTTGTTCTAAGTTCTTTGTGTAACAGAAAGAGTAGATTTCATCACAAGTTTTTACCGCTAAATAATTTGTGGTGTTGATTCAGCATATCAGTTAAACATGTATAGGTTTTTCGGTGAAC
Source organism: Hirschfeldia incana (assembly GCA_026261945.1). NCBI lineage: Eukaryota > Viridiplantae > Streptophyta > Magnoliopsida > Brassicales > Brassicaceae > Hirschfeldia > Hirschfeldia incana. Next base: position 6,489,256 of record JABCMI010000011.1, on the reverse strand, counting down.
TGAACCTTGACTCTTCAAAAAAAAGTACATGATTTTTTTTAATAGACGCATTTCGATTATCCTTTTGAAAATATATGATGATTTCTTCCGTGTTTGAGAAAAAAAAATCTTGGACGAGAATGTTAATCATTTGAACAAGTTGTATAACTCATTAGCTACTCATGACACATCGCATTTTTTGTTGTTTTTTTTTCGTTTGAGAAAGGGCTTAGCATTTTTTCATTGTTCTGGAATTATTTAAAATAACATACAAATATATTTGAAAACATCTATATCAGTGTTACAAAAATAACATTATGGGTCTGACTGGTTTAACCGCAGCGGTTGCGGTTGCAGTTGCAGTTGCGGGAGTTTGCGGATGCGGGTGGTTGCGGTTTCTAGCGGTTTTAAGCGATTTGTACGGCTGGTACTGCGGTTTGTGCATTTGCGGGATACTTATGACTGGTTAACCAGCGGTTGAATAATAAATTCATAGTATTTATATTTTCTATAATTATAAAAATACCAAAAATCATAAAATTGTAATAAATATCAAAGTTATATTTAGAAATTTAGTTTTAAAATTTTAAAAATTATAAAAAACTTTTATTTTAAAATTTTATAGTATTAATTGAAATATAATAGATATATTTTAGTACTTTAATAATTTTAATTTAAATTTTTTAGTGAATATTTTTATTTTTTGTATTTATATTATTTTTGAAAAAAAGATTGCTTTTAACCGTCCGCAACCGCAAACGCTAGCTGAAACCAGCTTTTGAATTTATGAGGTTTGAAGCGATTTGAAACGTTTTAAAACAGTTTGAGTGATCGTTGCAAAATGCCAATAATCGCTACCAACCGCAAAAGCTGCGTTTGCGGGTGGTAGCGAGAAAACCATTCAACACCTATATCAAAAGTGAATGAGTTAGCAGCAGCCAGCAGTTATACATATTCAATAACAATAGCCAGTTGACATTTTTTTTTTTGCCATCAAATGATTATATTAGATAAATGGGCCAAGCCCAGAACTGGCCGAAGCCCAGTTACAAACACATTAACAAACAAAGCCCAACCAACTACGGGCCAGAAAAACAACTGAAACGGGCCCTCGGCCCAACACCAAACCAAAGCCCAGACGGAGAAAACGAGGGGGAGGCTATCGCCACGTGGAGGCTTCTGCTCCATTCAATCGACTCCGTCAAAAAACCGCCTCAACCCATCCCGCTTTCCGCCTTAGCACCGCTACGTTCGTCGGAGCTTCTAAATCGAGAAAGCCTCCATAATCGAACCCATCTGTTCTCTATCGCTCAGTCATCACGCCAGGGAGTTTAATCTCATCTCGATTACTCCTCCGACTTTCACCCACTTCAAACCCTAGACCCGCGACTCGAGAACCACCTCTCTCATGACTAAAACGCCTCAACAACACCGACAAGCTTCACTTCTGAGAGGAAGACCTTTGTCGTGACACCAACCGCACCAACACCGCGCTCACAGCGGACACACACCAAACGAAAATAAAGAAAAAACAGACCCAAGAACAAGGGTTACTTCGCGGCAGCACGGATCTAAAGAAGCCTCCGCCCTCCGAAACTTAAGCCGGCGAGAGGAGATCTGAAGGAGACTCCTTCCCGGACACTAGACCGACGACGATGGATCTGAGCGAGCCTCCACCTCTCGGGAATCACCAACACCGGACACACTAGCCGCTCCCTCTTCCGGATCTCCAGATCGAACGCGTCGTTACTCCAAACCCCGACACACCGACAAGGATGGTGTCGGAACCAGAGCTCCGACAAGGCGAACGTTCACAGGGCGCCGAAGAAGAAGCAAAAGAGAACACTTTACGCTAAACAGAAAAGACTCCGGCGTTGGCACGGCCGCACACGCGCCGGCCAAACGCCGGAGGAAACAAAGGGGTGCTCTCTCTCTTCTTTCTCTCACTCTTCTCTTTGAGAGACACCTAGCCGGTTGACATTTATCCGTTGCTATTTTTTTGGACATTAGGTATTGAACATACTATATAATATATCTATATATAATTATAGAAAAAATCTTAATTCCATGATCTCCATCTAACGTACAGAATTATCATCCGCCAAAAACCTAATCAGTGGCAGCTACTTTTCTCGTCTCGTTATCCAAAATGATGAGAACAAAAATGATAACGGAAGAAGTTTTTTTTTTACGAGTGGAAGGAAAAATAAAGTACAGAAAAAAAAGACAGAAGGGACATAAGCAAGTACTTTAATCATGAAGATCCCGAGTCATCAAAGTTAGGGCTCCTTGGATTTCTATTAATTGTCAAGTGCTTAAGTAATTACATTTACAAATAAGCTAGTGATTTAGTCAACAAGAAATTCTAAAATACTAAAGACTCATGTCTCGGGCCCCTAATACGATTAATTATGTTTTTATTAACCAATACGTACGATTAAACCATTATATTAAGACGTCGTATTTTAAATAGATTCCAATCTTTTTTACACAATTCATGTTGGGGTGTGCCTTGTCGATTAAACCAATTGATGCTCTACTTATTTTTTCTATAGTAAAGATTACGAAACAGAATCTAAATTAATTTTCAGAATAAATTGTAAGATATTTAAAACTTCTATCATTTTCCAAAATTGTTTTGAATTCACGGTTCAAAATCTACATGCCCAATTTCGGTGTTCTAATAAGAGCTAGAAAAAAATTGAGCCGAATCATATCGATCCAAACTGATTCAAACCACACTAAATCATATGTTCCAACCATTCAGATAAGTATTTTATCAATCCAAATGATTTATATTTGTTCATATAATTAGTTTTATAATACTATATTTTCATTTTTAAATATTATATATATAAATCATATATAAAATATTTAATTTATATAGTATTTTAGAATTTTAATATTTTTAAAAATATTTATTTTATTTTATTAATTATTTTTACGAGATATCCACGGAGTATAATATATAGACAGATATCCGGAATTCAGATACCTGAAAGCCTTGAATCCGGATCCAGATATTAAATTCACAGATTCGGCGAATCCGAATCCGGATCCGGATATCCCAAATCTTCCGGATATAATTATATATAATTATTAATAGTTAGATACTATTAATATTTTGTGATATGATGAGGTTTGGATAAAACCGAACCGTACCGAACCAAACTGAACCGAAATAGACAATGTAGTTTGGATTTGGTATATACCATACAAACCGAATGAATATGATTTTTTAAAAACCGCAGGATCTGGATATGGTTCAATATATAACCGATAAAACCGAATAAAACCGATCAAAAATAGAAACATGTAAATATGTATATATTTTATAGCGATATATGAAAATCATAAGTTAATTTGTTTGCTAATAACCATTTCCATATTTCTTACAGTAATAAAGAAGTCATGATTTGCAAAACACTTGAAGTATAATTAAATAACAATTCATTGCAACCGAGACTTCTTATTTTATTAGTCTTCTATTTAATATTTTTGCTTTATTTTAGCATTGACTAAATTGAAATAAAGATTATAAATTTGATGGACAACAATTATTGGAAATTCTTCACAGCTTTTTAATCTATAAACGAACAGATATTCGTGTTCAATCGAAGAAACATGATTTTGATGAACGCTAAATATGGAAGAATAGAAAAACATTCTTTGGTGCTTCGTGCTTCTGTTTTGGTTTTAGTTTTTATTTTTATTTTCATAATTTCTAGCTTTAATTTTAATAGATTTGATTATTTTATTAGATGGTACAAGCGTTTTTATTTTGTTGTTCTTTTATTTAAACATATAATATTTTTAATAAATGACTCTGTTGACAACATGACTCTAAAATTCATATAATATGATCACAAAATAAATAATTATGTTTTTTGGTATAAAACCAGATAAACCAAATACCGACGGTATATAAACCGAATCGAACCGAAGTGAATATGGATTTAGAATGGTAATTGTATTTACTAACCGAAATACCGAAAAACCGAAAAAACCAAACTGAAACCGAACCGATATCCGGATTGAACACCCCTAGAACATGTTGTTATTAGATATTTTTATAAGTATAGTTTTACAGGTTATTCAAACAAATATGTAAAATATTTATCAAATATAAAACTGTTTTAACAAAACATAAAACACATTTTAAGTTAGCATACACTCTTCAGACATCCATTGGGATACGGGTTGAATAGTTTGAGTTTTAGTTCTCATTTATATCATATCCCATGTCTCTCTCTGGTAACTTTGTAAATGTGGATCAGGTTTTGGATATAACAATTTGGTTTTGTTATAATTTGTATCATCCTAAAACCATAAAGTAACCATACCCTTTGGATTCAGATTATATTGGTTCGGTTTGGATATATCGGAAGTTGAATCCAAAATTTTTAAAACAAAAACATATGAAATAAATACTTACTTATATAAAATTGGATATTTAAAGTACATATTTAAAATTTAAATACTTATTTTAAGATATCATCTCAAAATAAATATAAAATTGAATATTCGAAGTACATATTTATGTTTTAAATATTTATATTTGTGATTAAGTTTGACTTTCGGATAGGTTTTTGGGATCAATTTTCAGTTTTTAGATATGGCTGATAACACATTGGATTCAGATATGTTTTATACCACTCTACAAAACACATTTTCCTATTTTTGTATTCTATATCTGGTATGAGATCAGATTTTTTTTTTGGAGTTTGGTTCGAACTTTGGATCATGGATTTTATGTCTAGACCTACTTTAAATAAATTAAAAATTCAGTTATATATAGTATTCATCGAAAAACTATCCCGCGGTTTCAAACCGCGAATTTCTTATGAAACCATTATGTGAATGTTTGTCCTCATAATAATTCTAAGGGATCCATCATCAATACTATTAAACCCAACGAAAAAGATATAAATTTGTAAGTATGAATGAAGTTTGGATATAACACATCGGTTTTAGTTATAATTTGTATCATCCTAAAACCCATAAAGTACCCATATATCATTTGGATTCGAGTTATAATAGTTCGGTTTGGATATTCGAAGATAAGTCAAAAAAATTAAAACAAAACATAAGAAATAAATATGTATTTATGTAAAACTGAATATTTAAAGTACTTATTTAAAATTTCAATACTTATTTTAAGTTATCATTTCAAAATAAATATAGAATTGAATTGCTGAATTGCATATTTATGTTTCAAATATTTATATTTCTGATTAATTTTGACATTCATATCAGTTTTCGAGTTATAATAGTATTTTGATTTTTTTCAGTTTTGGTAATAACATTTTGGATCGGCTATATTTTGTACCATCTTACAAGACCCAGTTTGATTCTTTTTTTTTACATTTTGGATCGGGTACAGGATATAATTTTTTTATTTAGGTTCAGTTCGAAATTCAGGTTATGAATTTTATATCCAGACTTACTTTAAATAAAAAATGAATATATAAAATATTTACCAAAACTATCCCGCGGTTTGAAACCGCGGGTCAAAATCTAGTTAAACCATTATATTAAGACGTCGTATTTTAAATAGATTCCAATCTTTTTTACACAATTCATGTTGGGGTGTGCCTTGTCGATTAAACCAATTGATGCTCTACTTATTTTTTCTATAGTAAAGATTACGAAACAGAATCTAAATTAATTTTCAGAATAAATTGTAAGATATTTAAAACTTCTATCATTTTCCAAAATTGTTTTGAATTCACGGTTCAAAATCTACATGCCCAATTTCAGTGTTCTAATAAGAGCTAGAAAAAAATTGAGCCGAATCATATCGATCCAAACTGATTCAAACCACACTAAATCATATGTTCCAACCATTCAGATAAGTATTTTATCAATCCAAATGATTTGGTTTAATTCGACTTTAAACCAAACAAAATCAAAAATCAAAATGTTTATATAATTAGATTAATCATGAATATTAATAATATTTAGATTTCAGATATTTGCATCAAACATAAAACAACTAAATATAATTTTATATATTTTACTTCTAAAATAGTAGAAGAAATATACATTATCATCATACTGAAAATTACCTATGATTTTTATATAAAATCTGAAGATAACAATATAAAATTATTCGATAACATTTACCTTTTATTTTGATGTTTATTTTTACGTTTAAATGTGAAGAAATTAATAATTCAATGTCAAATGATGTTTGGTTTTATGTTTTGCAAATTATATTTTCATAACCGAACTAGAACAAAATTAAAAATCAACTCAACTAAACTAAACAAACCAAACCAAACTAAGCCAAATTAAATTCAGAACCGAACCAATCAAACACAGACCAAACCGTTTGATTGATCTCAATTAATTTTTTCTTAGATCTAAACAAACCAACCAAAATCTGAATTTGAGCCAAATGCCTATTTTCTAGTCCTGATTTTTTTTTGTATATTTGGAAGCTAAGCTTCAGCAATTATTTTCAGATTAGTTTTGATAATAGTTTGGGTGTAAATTTCCATATAAGTTATGTTTGCATTTTTATCATCATTTCTATTTGTGATTTCAGTGTCTTTTATGTTTTAATAAAATTTTAGATGATTAAAAAAATAAAGTATAAACTTCCTATTTATTAAAACTCTCATAATTCTTCAAGAATTCAAAGTAAGTGCTATCCATTATAGAATAACAAAATTTCTCAAAAAACAAAACCTAAACACATACTCCAGATCTAAAGGATTAGTATATGTTATACATGTAATTATTAATACAGTGTACTGGTATTTATGTTGTGAAAATGATTGTTTATTAGCTGGCCTGTTGTTACCGAAAATTTGATTAAAGTCTTGTTATGAGAATTGAGAAGTCAAATCTCACTCCTGATCTGTTAGTATATGAATAACTTAATATGCAATAGAACTGTCAACAATTTGCCAGTGAAGGTGATAATACTGATTTGCAATTTTTTTCAGTTTACCAAATTTATATAAAGTTTAATATGAAACATAACTGAGAATATACACAATCATATAAAATTTTCACTTAAAAGGGTAAGAGACAAAATACAATTTAATATTCATGTATTTTTATTTGGAGATTGCTTTTCGTTTTTTTTAGAGATGACCAATCAACTAATATATAAATTTAATATTCATATATTTTGGTTGGGTGATTATATATTGGTCGCAGATTCGAATCCGCTAGGAACAGTTTGGAAATTTATACATTTTCAGAACCACGTTAACATGTCAGCAAATTATACATTCAATTAATAAAATGGTTCTTCTTTTTTGCGGCAATAAAACGGTTCTATGTGCGCCATATTCACAATGAATATTTTATTTAAAACATACGAGAAGAACCAAAAAATGTATGTATTACGTTTTTTCGATCATTTAGATTTCATTAATGTAAAGTATTTAATATTATCTGATAACTCAAAAACACACAAACAAGATATCAGATCAAATTATATTCTTTGTCAGCCACGAGACTAAAAAGAGATTCCACCAATATATAAACTCTAAAACCATTTAAATGCGCTTAATTATCATTATCAAATGCAAATTGCGCCGCTGATTCACGCGGTACCACGTGATCAATGGCACTAGAGTGGGTCTGCTCGCTTCGGTTCTAATGTCAATCCAAGGTATGACATGAGACTAATTAACTACGAAATCTTTAGGGATTTAATTTTAATTTTGTAAAATATGCTACACCAACAAAAATTATAAAGTATGTATGACCAACTGCTACGTACTTGTATAAAATATTCGAGTGGTAATAATAATTAGTTAGTACCTAAATTCAGATAAAACCACTGACGGGTTCACTCATCCAAGTATATATATTGTCGTGATTACACACCCACATATATCTGGCTTTTTTTTTGTCAATATGGTTGGGTTATTTTGGTTTTACTTGTTTATTTTTATTTATAAAGAAAAATACCAAAACATTCCTGATATTGTAGATTTATTTGAATGATTCTTTTCAAAAAAAACAATTAAAATATATGAAGGTGAAAGCAAAGTTTTCTACTTCAACTGAAACGCGTTGAAAATTAGATACAGAAAGAGAGAGAAATGCATAATGTCAACAGTTTGAGTAAGAATGGGAGACGGTCACATCTATTCATCGGCGAATAATAATGACTCGTGAGCTAAACATTAGACTAGGGAGCACTATCCAGCAAAATCCTTTAACACCACAGCACGCATATATTCATTAACATCTATTCAGTTTCTGAAAACCACTTATCTTCTTTCATTTAACATCTATTCAGTTTCTGAAAACCACTTATCTTCGTCCATTTTTATTTCGCCGGTTAGACATTTGGTTAAGGAAACACATATAGCTGGTTTTCTGAAGAGAGTAAGTATAATTGCATTATACAATTACACTGATATTTTTTGGAAATTCCCAAGAAAACACGAATTAAAGGTATTTTGTTAGATTCTAAATTCAAATAGGTGGCAAATTCGACGACATATAATGAATAAACGTTTTTCAGCTAAAAGAAATCTAGTAAATTGAAAATTTGTCTGACATTCTTATTGTTTCTTACGAAAAGATTGTGAGATATCAATTTAAGTCTCATATCTGATATCCCCTAGACTATATTTGAGAAGTGATTTTTCAAAAAAAGGTGACATGGAAGTCCACATGTCGATCAATCACACTACTTACCATATAATTATCTTTTTTCATAAGTTCTTACCATATAATCTTACCAATGTTACCATAATTTAATTAATACAATCTTACGTGTCTAACCATCTCCTAATAACCAATTCGGTAAACCATTCCCTAATAACCATTCCCTAATCACCAATTCGGTAAATCTTTTCTAATAACCAATTCGTTAAACCATCAAATACGGTAAACCCTAAACCCTAATTATTCTGACCAAATAGGTCTAATAAAATCGTTTATAAGGTTGCATATATTTCTAATCATTATCACTATTTCTTATCATTCTAAACTTCTTCCCTAAGTTCTTCTTCCACACTATTCTATGAGGTTTTCCAAATATACATGACCAAGAAATGGAGAGGTATAATGATTTCTTTAGAGATGACATGTCTAGGGGATTTTAATTCGGTCATGCGTTTAGTGAGATTGATCGTTTTAAAATCTATTAAGTTGTGCAGGATTTAGGCAAATGGAATAATAGGTGGTCAGAATTGTTCTCTCTTGATGTAAGTCGTATGAATATCATATTATTCACATAATATTCACAATCTTATTATTTCACCATCTTATTATGGGCTCAAATTTTTTCAGGGATCGAAGTGCTATGAATATCATAGTATTGATACCAGGAACGAAAATTATGTCAATATCCTAGATCGTCAAGAAAAATCGAAGATGTTGGAATTGATAGATAACAAGTCAAATGGGACACTATGTGCAAACAACTTTGTTTGGGATCCACAATCTGAGAAGTGGAAAGCTAAACTTTAAATCAATCGACATATATTCTTCTTAGTTATGAAATGTTTTATTTGTTTTGTTATCAATTCTTCATTGTAATGGATAGATTATATGTTAAGTTTTAAAAAATTTTGGTTTTGATTGTTTTTATATTAAGTTTAAAATATAGATCCAGATTGGTTTAGTTTGTTTTTATTTTGGAATTATTTTCTTCTCAATATATGGTTTTTGTAAATGTGGTTCATTTACAAAAACCAAAATGGCTAGACAATTAACCGAAATGGTTAGACAATTCATGATCATTGACTTGAGTGAAGAAAATCTAAATTATGTAAAATGAATATGTAAATATATATATATATATATATATTATAAATTTTGTATATTCATTATACATAATTATATTCATTTTGTTAAAATAATATAATACGTAATTATATTCATTTTGTTAAATTTTGTATAATGAATACGTAATTATATATATATATATATATATATATATATATATATATATATATTATAAACGTGATGGTCAAGTAGATATTTTTTCATAAATGTACACATAATAATAGGAAATTTAATTAAAAGATCGAGAATCATATATGAGAAACGTGATGGTCAAAGAGATAATAACCTGTAATGGATTTTTAATGGCATAAATTGATTGAACAAATCGAATTAACTATGGATTCATATATGTTAAATATAAGAATAGGAAATAGTTTTAAAAGTTAGATTATGATTAAGGAGATTGACAACTTAATAGTAAGATATGAATCACACTAAAAGTTAGATTATGATTAAGGAGATTGACAACTTAATAGTAAGATACTCATCACATTTACCTTGATTAAGAAGTCAAAATGAATACGTAAAGTTTAAATTAGGAAAGTAAAATATATTTTGCTTGGTCAACAATTTGTTAAATTTTGTTTACAAGAAAAACAATTTGTTAAATTTATGGAATCTCGAATTAATTACATGTCAAATGCTTCATTCAACTAAATTTTAGTTTAGTAAGATCTATATTAATAACTGTAAGATATACAATAAGGGATATGCACATTACGTTTATTAAATGTGCATATCCCTTATTATTAAATTTTAGTTTAGTAAGATCTATATTAATAACTGTAAGATATACAATAAGGGATACCATATTAATAACTGTAAGATATACAATAAGAGATATGCACATTTAATATGATGAATATATACACATTAAGAGATGTAATAATAATAATAAGGAAAAAATAATTTATATATGAGAACCAATCCTTAACTATGCATAAGATATTTGATTCTCATATATATATATTTTTCTTGGTGCACTCCGATAAACTATTATAATGTATCAATAAATCATATATCACTAACTAAATAATATATATATATATATATATATATATATATATATATATCAAAAACAAAAAATAAATATTATATTTAAAACTATTATTTCTGCGCATGGCGCAGGAAAACACCTAGTTAGATAAAGAAAAATGTAATATATAAAGAGATGTACAACTCTAATAGTACGAGGTCTTTTGAAAAAAAGTTCTAAAGTAAATTTATGCAGGCCTTGCATCCAGACACAAAATAGAAAATATGGTACTAATCAGACCTTTTAGAGTTGGACATGAGATTTCTCAATCCCAACAATTAGTATCAGAGTCAAGTTTGACAAAAAAGATGCAAGAAGACGGAAAAACCCTTAAGTAAGAACGGATAGAAGAAGAAAGAAAAAAGTATATTGCAGAAACATCAAAAAGATCATGAAACATGTGATGTTGTGGGATAAACATCTTCAAAAGAACGAGATATGTTATGGAAGATACATTCTTAAAAGTAAACCCTGCGATTGTAAAAAAACACACAAGAGATGAATTGCAGTCCTTAGTTTGAAAGAGATAATGTGAGGTATCAATCTGAATCCCACATTGAATATTAGACAAAGAAAAATCTGATATATAAAAAGACATCTCATTATAATAGTACGAAATCTTTTAAAAAATTTTTTTAAAGTAAATCCATACGGATTTTGCATTCGGATCCAAAATAAATAATATCATACTAATCAGATATTTCAGAATTGGACATAAGATTTCACAATCTCAACAAAGATTTCATACGTGATTGAATGTTCACCTAGTTACACACTTTATTAATGCCATGGTAGAAAATGTTATATATACTGATACACTTTATTAATGCCATGTAACCCTGGTTAGACGAATAAAAACATAATAGTGCATACAAATTAGTACGCGTAAGGCTTTGTTGAAAAAGTTATTTCTATTATTATCGACTATGTCAACGAAGGTCTAATCGCCGTGACTAAGCTCCTCGCGATAAGATCGTCCGTGACGATAAAATGTCATAGAAGTTTGACGTTAGACTTCCCGTAATTATTTTGAGAAAAGGACTTCCGATAATTATATTTTCTCTTTTGTTCTTCTTCTTTAACTTTTCTTATGTTTTGTCCACTGTTTTTATATAGTTCCATACAATTCTTAGTCGGACGGAAAGGGGAAAGAAAAGATAAACAAACGGCCAGGAGGGTTTTGCGGGGGAGGTACGATTACGAGTGGATACTCGATTGTTCTAACACATGGCATTCATAAGCACCACTGATAAAATAATGAGCTTCGAATTATTTTTTCTTCTAATTCTGCACATACTAATATTTTCCCTTTTATCAAATTAAAAATAATTTTTTTTTCCCTTTTATCAAATTAAAAAAAAAATAATTAGTTGACAAAAAAAAAATCAAATTAAAAATAATTTGATGTGTCATTCCTCGATTAGTACATATATATAATAACAATATGCTTCGTGCATACTCTTTTGGATCCTGAAATACCGATGACTTTAGTCTATATATATAACAAAAATGTATCAATCGTGTATTCGATTGTAAAAAAAGATTATAAAAGTACCGAAGAAAGATGTAGAGAATAGATACATGATCTCCTCACACTATTGGTAAATAAATATCTTGCGAAATCCCAGTTTATATACGATTTTCGGTTTGAACTGATGCTCTCTAATAGAGACAGTGAACATACATACTGAACGTTACTCTTAAAAAAATTACTTAAAATAATGTCATCTTATCTTTCTTTTTTTTTCTATTTCTTTTATCTTTTAAACATATATAGCGAGTGATATTTATGTGATGAGGATTCACTCAAACTGAAAGATAACTGTAGATTACAAAGATCTTCATGGGACTCTCTATGTCTTAAAACCTCTCTCTCTCTCTCTCTCTCTCTCTCTCTCTCTCTCTCTCTCTCTCTCTCTCTCTCTCTCTCTCTCTCTCTCTCTCTCCCCACAGAAAACCCAGCAACTTTTACTTTCAGAGATCAAAATTGTGTTGTCCAAAATTGATGATGAGAGACTAATTCCAAGGCAGCTTTGCAGTCTCTTAATTCATTTTCCTCTTCATTTAATAACTCTCAAAATCTCCAAGAAAAGACAAGATTTAACTCTTTCTTGGATCTCTTCGGGCTGTGTTGTGTGTGTGTGATGTGGATTATCCCTAGGGAAAGAAATGTCAGGATTCTTTTATCTAGGAGGGAGAGACAACAACAAGCAAGATCATCAAGTGGACAAGAGCAGTTATCTTTATCTCTACAAAGACGAGATCTATAACACCAACAAGGGTTTCGAGATTTGGCCTCCTCAATACTTCCAAGAACAACAACATCAACAACAACATGTCACAGCTCCTGCAAACTTCTACTCTTTTGGAATGATCCCAGGCGGAAGCAGCAGCAACAACAACAACAATAACAGGAGCAGGAGTTTACACTTCAACGTAGTCTCCGACCACGAGCCTGAAGGTTTCACGGTAACAAGACAAGGAAGTATGAATTGTCAAGATTGTGGGAATCAAGCTAAGAAAGATTGTCCTCATATGAGATGTAGAACATGTTGTAAAAGCCGAGGCTTTCAATGTCAGACTCACGTTAAGAGCACTTGGGTTCCTGCTGCTAAACGCCGTGAGCGTTTAGCTCAACTCGCCTCCTTGCAGCACCGTTCAGCCTCCTGCCGTGAAACGCAAAACGCAAAACGCCTACGAGAAGAAAATGGTGGTGGTGACAATGATGATAAAGATCATAGTGGTAGTGGCGGATCGGCTCTTGCCACCCGTGTGGTGAATGCTAATTCTAATTCAGGTAAACTTTGATCATGGTCTGTGTTTTTGAAATTGATGATACTGAATTTAGCTTACAAAATTGATTGAGTTTTCAAGAAAAGTTTCAAAGTTGTAATTATGAATGTTTGTGGAGAAGTACAACATCATTTGCGTGTGAATGAGGATGTCCGCCGGATATTGCTGCATTATTTTGTCTAAGAGTTACTGTTCCTTAGTAAACCTGACGACACCAAAAAGGGTTTAACTAATATTAATTTCATGTAAACGCAATGCAGTTTGTATTTAAAGATTTCTTTTATTCATTGGATATAAAGTCAAGAACATGTTAATTACTATTAGAGGCAAAAAATATTTAGGTTTATTTTTCTCATTTTATAATCATTAATGAAATTTTAGGGCTTGAGGTGAGTCAAAACTTACCACCGGAAGTTAGCTCACCGGCGGTTTTTCGATGCGTTCGAGTGAGCTCGATAGAAGAGGATGAAGATGATCGAGAATATGCTTATCAAACGGCTGTGAACATTGGTGGACATATCTTCAAAGGCATTCTCTATGACCAAGGACTAGATCAAGATCACCATCACCAACTTAACCTCCTGGCTCGCACAGCTACAACCACCAATGCGGAAGAGACTGCTGCTCAAACGGCGGTTACTGTTGCCGGGAACAATAATACTGGATTAATTCGCGGTTCTTCGTCGCTTTATCCGGTTGAGCTTAACTCCTACATCTCCGGTACGCCATTCTTCACACCTACGAGGTCTTGAGATTCAGACACAGTTATTGAATATTATTTCATCTTTACCAACGTAATAGTAATAAGAGACCTTTCCTTTTTTTTTGAACACATAAGAGACCTTTCCTTGTTGTTCTTATATTGTATTCGCCTTTGGCTATTTTAAACTTCCTGCAATTTGATAAAACTCCCTTAAATATCTAGGCTGCTACTTAGTGGTGGTGATTGACATGCACATGGTACGTGTACGTATTTTTAAGATCAATGGGAGATAAATTAGTGTTCTAGTTTAGAAGTTTTTTTTTTTAAAAATTGTTGTTTGGTTATTGCATTTTCTCAGTTATATATTTCTACTTGAATTCATTTCTACATCTCTTTTTAGTTCATTGCCTAGGATCGATCTCTTTGTATCAATCTGAATGTCTTCTAGTTGGAATTTTATGTATCACTGTTCTTTTATTGGTGTACGAAATATAGTACGTACTTTTTTTATCAATTAATAAAAAAAAAATTGGGTTTGATAATGAATTAGCTTTCTGGTTGGTGTTGCGCTCGAAGTTGCTTTTCCCCCGTTTATCCGTTTGCTCGCCGGATCTTAATGTGACTTATAACTAGGTTTCGTGTTCCATTGATCAAAGATTTTAAAAACCTTATATAAAGAAAACTTTTAAACAGTTATTGAATTACCCAGTTGAATTTCAACTGAAATAATATATATATATAACCAACATCTTGGAAAAGTTCGAAAAAAAACTGGGCGGCTTAAATCAGATGCATGCTTTAACTTTAATCCAGTTTGTATAAGTCTCGTTATATATTGAATAAGCGAAAAATGTACATTTTTCTTTGTTAATATTTTGATCTATGGTTTTTCAGTTAGTTATTATCGTGTCATTCACCTAGATTCAACCCCTATCTACAATATTGGGTTAGTAGATCAAATTATCAGTCCATACGTAACATGTGATTTTTTTATTGGCGTAGATGAATGTAAACAGATAGTAATATAGGGCATCTATTTTTACCAAAAGATAAAATATAGGCATTTATGCGAAACTACCCCCTGCAGAACTATAATAATTAGCTATTTGATCATCACTTGCAGTCTTGCATGGATGTGAGTGTGATTATTATTCGTCCGTAGCTATCCTCATTTAATAATTTTGCCCTTATAGCTTGTAGTATTATATACAGATCTACGAATGACTGATATACTTTTATATAGGTTACGTCGGTCTAAATCGGTTTCGTTATCCTTGTAACTGATATATAAATAAAGAAATGGCGCAATATATGTGTGAACTGACACTGCTCTATAAATACCAATAATGATTAGCTAGTACTGTTATGGATAGCTTGATCTAGGACTAGTTAAAATAACAGAGGAGAAGATGGAAGTTACAGAAAAAATTGTACAGTGTCTGACTCATGACTCATGACTCATGACATGTGATATCTTGCTTAATTTTAGTCTCTCGATCAAAGTTGTTTGGTTCACTTTAATAAATCAGTTTCCAATTACAGCAGTTGATCCAAAATTGATCACTCCCTCTGATACTTTACTTAATCTGTATCACACTTCTTATTTCGAATAAACTCGTAGGATTAGCCTATGGTTTTCCTTTTGGAGTTACCTATTCTCTAGCCATAATTTTCTGTAAGTAATTTAATAACTTTTGTATTTCTTTCCTTCATTATCACGTACTGATGACACATATTTGGTTCCGTTGGTACGTAATTACGTATACTTAGAGTTATCCTCACATGTCAAATGTTTGGCAGTTATTGATCACCATACGTTAAGTTTGAAAGGTAGTTAGCGAGTAAATTGTTAATTTATTATGTTGGAAAAGGGAAACTAATAGGTCAAGAAGCACGAAGAGTCCCAAAGACTCGACACATCATGATCAAAGTGAAGAGACTAGTATCCAGTAACAATTTTGAAATGCATCCTCATTCCTGAGCTTCTGTTATGCTTAGAACAGCTCCAACGTTTGATTCTAGCAGGGATTCTAACAATTTAAAATAAAAAGGTAACAAAATTAAGAGAGAATATACAAAAGTCCTAAACTTCAAACTTTTTAGAACCGGTTACAACTTTATAGAACAGCTGTCACTTAAACAATGTCTGGACATGTTTTTAAAAGCTGCAATAGTTATACTATATATTTTTTTAGAAACTGTCATAGATTTAACCGATAATGCTGCTCTTAGGTCATTGATGTGAAATTATAGTGTCATACTAAAATGGTGCAATTTAATGTGTTGGATTAGAGGTTTAGTGTGAAAATCACACTAAAATAGTGTTTTGAAGTTGAGTTGGAGATTAAAAAAAAATTAATGTTGAAATCACACTAAATAGTGTATCCTTGACACTATATTAGTGTTATAGGTTGGAAATGCTCTTGAACCTAGCTCGATGATGATGATAGGACAATCTCTTTCAATAATTCAACCCTTTTTCATAAAAATTGAAGGCCTATTTGCGACTCTGTACCGTATAAAAAGGAATTGCAGAATTTGCGCATTTTCACTTCGCTCACGTCTCAAGAATATACGCAACAATCATGTTGGGGTTGTTAATTAGGATAAGGCATGACACTTGTACTTATCTAATAATATGTATCTTTCAACAGTTCTCTGTAAATCCCACTCTCATCCCAATCGAGGTAACTGCTTACTTTTAAGCACTGAGGATGACAAAAAAAAACCAACAACAAACAAACGACAACGACAACAAACAACTACAATACGAGACGGACAAGTCGAACCCGATACAGAAGCTGGAATGATACCAGTCTGAGCTCCTATGCCTGCAAAAAGTTAGAGAAACAACACTGTCCAGGAAGTCAAGCAACCACCATAGACGCTGGGATGTGATGAGTCTCCAAGCGGGAGTCACCGAAGAAGATGAAGCTCGAAGATAACTCGAAACCTCGAACCACCTCGCCACTTGCTGTTCAATGGGAGTCTATTTAGATTTGAGCCCGCACATAGTATCGGTTTGATCCACAAAGTTGGTAGGAGAAAAAGACGGTCGAACGAAAAAGGCTTTTGCAAGTAGAAAACATGCCATTGCTATTGGGTCTCCGGACACCTAAATGGGCCTTAAAAAGGCCCAATTAGTCCGGGTATATATAGTAACAGGTCGGATCCCTTAAAGGACTTTCACCTCCGCGTCTCATAGTTACTTAGGGTTAATAGTCAAAACCCGAAGACATAAACAAAAAGAAACCGAAACAGAGTTTAGGATCATCAGAACTGAGGAGAAAGAGGAACAAAGAATTTGATTCTGATAAGAGAGAGAGACGATGGAAGACGATGGAAGAGACGCTCATCAACTCGATTTGGAAAACGCTGATCGACATATTTGGATGATGAAGAGTCCTGTTGCTGTCTCCAAGACGTGGGAGAAGCTTGCTCCTCCTTCTTCCTCTTCTTCTTCGTATTCTTCGTATTCTTCCCCTGGATTCTCTAGTTTGGCCAAGGTTGTTCATTCCCTTGATCCTTTACAGACCGAGCCCGAGGTATTGGGATTTACAATCTTCGGTTTTTTGTTCTCAAAGCTCTTAACTTTCATGGCTATGAACAAACCCTAGATTGTTTTGAATGGATTAGAAACGTTACGTTGGGTGTGTAGCGTCCTTAAAGTTTGTATCTTTACTACCAATTTTGTCTGTAAAAGACACTTGTTGAGTGAGTCTTGTTTTCAGTGTATTGATGTTTCTCTGTAATGGTATATATCAAAGTTCAACGTTACTTGTATGCGTAGAGATATTACGTGGGTGTGTAGAGACTATGTTCACGTTTGTGTTTTCACTCTATATCAACCTCAAAGTTTTAAACTTTACTACCGATTTGGTCTGAATAAGACACTTATTGAGTGCTGTTTTTTTTTCCAATGTATTGATGTTTATTTGTAATGGTGTATATCATCAGTTCAACATTACTTGTATGCCTAGAAACATTAGTTCGATATGTAGCGTCTTTATACCACCGATTTGGTCTGAAAAAGACACTTGTTGAGTGTTCTGTTGTGTGGGGTTCTTTTCAATGTAATGATGTTTCTTTGTAATGGTGAATATCAGTTCAACATGGAGATGGTGGGCGCTGAGTACGGGAGCATGCCAAAGAGCTACTCTTTGAACATGTTTAAAGACTTCGTTCCGATGACTGTCTTATCCGCTGTCGATCTAGAAGGTGAGGAAGAAGTGTCTTCACTTGTCTAATTGACCATCTTCTGATGCCTTTTCTTTCTTTGTCTATGAGCTTATTAGAGAAGCCAGCTGCTGAAGGAACGATAGAACAAAAATTCGACATGAAGCCACAGGGAGAAGACATTGAAGAGTATGCAAGGCTTTGTCGAGAGAGAACATGCAGATCCATGGTTAAGAACCGACAGATACAGGTGTTTTGTTCTCCTCGTTCTTGTGTCTCTCTCTCTCTTTAACTGTTGGCTAATCAGATAAAGCTTGAATTTGTTTGTAAACTAAAGGTTATTGACCGTGGAGCAAACATGAGGCCTTTGTCTCTAATGAATAATTATGTTTCCTCAAATTCAAAGGTAATATTATAATTATATGCATATGTGGTGGAGTAATTAGGCAACGATTCAAGTTCTTACTAGTTGTTTTGTGTGTTGGTGTCTGAATGAGCAGGAGAAGAGGAAAGCTGTCCCGGTTAAGCAAACAGATATGAAGAGGACGAGGAGAGATCGTGGTGAGCTTGAAGGTATAATGTTCAACCTATTCGAAGGCCAACCAAACTGGACCTTGAAAAAGCTAGTACAGAAGACTGACCAACCAGCGCAGTTTTTGAAAGAGATACTGAACGAGCTTTGCGTTTACAATAAGAAAGGATCGAACCAAGGCACATATGAGCTTAAACCAGAGTACAAGAAGGCTGGTGAAGATGATACAGGTGGACAGTAAAAACAATCGCATGTGTAGCATAGCACTATCTACTATACAAGTGCCTTTTTTTTTAACACTATACATGTGCGGTGTGCCTTAGTGACAGTATTTTAAACCCCGAGTCATTTTAGGGAGAGAAGATGAGTAATCCAAAATATTCAAATTATAAAATTGAGTGTTTCTCAACACTTATTAATCATTCTGTTAAAAGATCGTACTCCAAATTATACAGGCCTCTTTAACTAACAGTTGTCTTTTGAAGATTCATGTTTTTTCTTTGATCAAAGAAGATTCATGTTTAATGGTTTTAGGCGTTAATATACAGAAAACGGCTTTGGTTATATTGTAGTGAAGATTTATTGTAATCTTTTTCTAATATTTTTTGTATAGTTGATGATAATTATATTTTCTTGAAAAATCATCTGGTATAGAAACATTATTGAAGTTTTAATCAAATTAAAACCTAGATCACAGTCACAAATGAGTGCTTGTTTATAAACGACAAATAACAAAATAAAGTGGCCGTCTGGTTGGATATTAACATATAACGAACATGAAATCATGTCTAAAGAGACCAGACGTCAATGTGTGTCTTGCACTGCTTGGACATAAGCGAGACTAATCTTTTGAAAACGACGTGAAAACTTCTTTGATTTTCTTGTATGAACTATATCTCTCTTGCTGAAGATTCCAAGTTGTTGACATTTGAACCGTAGAATGGGATCATGAACATTAATGACAGATACAACAACACTATCAATGGCAATGTACTTCCCTTCTTTTTCTTGTTTGTGGCAGACACACTAATCGTCGTGTTACACTTTCAATTTTTCGATCACTTAAGAGTGTTGAATTACTCAAAGGAACTTACATTACATTTTAGTTGATATGGAATAACTAGTTTTAAGGATTTTGTATATGGACATATACTCATCAAATATGTAATATTATATCCCTTTCATTATAAATATCGTTTATCTTTTTTTTTTTACATTTTTATCGAAACATCCTTATGTTTCTATAAAACACTTATGATTTTATTTATCCAATTCATAAAGTAAAATATTAGGGATTAATCTTATTTTAAAACCGGCACTAAACAGGTATGACCCTTTTGAAATAATAAGACTAATAGTTATTATATATAACACAAACTGTGAAATCGAAATTAAGTGAAATATTTTCAAAAAAGAAATATAAAAAGTAGTATAATAATTTTCAATAAACTACTGAAATAATGACTATGGTCGTTTGCATGTCCCAGTTGTATGCGACTGTGATCTGCAATTAAATTGTTGTCCGCTTTGTTATTGCAGGTTATGTGATTTGTACTTTAGGACCAAATGTTATTTATTTTGCTGGCATAAGTATATGCGATCTGCCCAGATCACAATTCTTTATTGGTAGTTAACTTTTATAACAACTTAAAAATACAACTTGCGACTAGTTACGCGATTAGTTATACGATATCAAAATAAACAACAACCTACATTTCGGACTTGATCACATGATCAGTCTCAATCATATGACAGTAAAACGAACAACAACTGCGATTTCTGATCTATGACTGATCGCAAGTCACAGTCGCAGGTGACAGCAAGATGCAAACGAACATGATCAATATAAGGAGAGAAACTCGCATCTGATGATCTGATGATAGTCTTGGTTATTAAAAGATTTTAAATTCGTTACCTTTAGAGTAGTTATTCAGGATTGTAAAGACGTTTTGGAAAATAACATAGATACATGACATAAACCTAAATATAATAGAGCTTGGAAATAAATTTGATCAAAGTTATTCCAGCCATCGTAGTTTTTTTAGGATATCTCCAATCCCACTTTATTTATAGTGAAAATGATTAAGTATTTGTCACTTTTTTATAGAGCGAAAAATAAATTTACTCTTTATATAGAATAATTTTTTTTTTGAATTGACTGTTAAATTGATTCAGAAAACCATTATTGCATTTGTGTGCTTCCTCTTCTATTGTTCTTTTTTTTTTTATCATCTGGTAGATTAAGATTAGTTCAAGCAACATTTTACACACATTCGATAGAGACCTAGTCTACCCTTTCGAAGCCAAAAGCCAGAGAGGTAACAAGTACCAACTGGAGCCAAAAGAAGGACATCACATAAACTCGACAAACTAACAAAGATATAAAAAACGATAACGAGAGGCAGGGGAGAAAGACAGGACTTCAGGAGAAGTGCGCACACCTTGCACTCGAAGACGAGCTTACAAACGAGATCACATCACCCATTAACACAAGTTGAGAAGAGCACGAGATAGACTGGAAGCACAAGAACATCACCACCACATAAACTGAATTGAGAGGGTTAGAAACCTTAACCGTTGTTGTAAAACCTTTCAATCCCAACTAAGTCTAGCCATTGGACCTTGAGAAGGCTCACCTCGCGCCCCATACGCACTATCATCCCACGGCGAAACATGTAAAAGCTTCCCGCACATGTCTTATTCTCACAACCGGTAACGGGATAATAACCACACCACAACCAGGACTATCACAATAAAAGACCAACAATGACGCATCAGTTCCAATAACCATCTATCTTCTTCTGAATTTCTCAAATCTAAAATTGAACTCGCAAAACTCAAGCCTCCCTTGAGCAAGAACATGACTTTCCATCGACACAGGCCATGAAACACCAACCTGAGAGTGGCTTCTACGCTCCGGAACACTCCACTCCGGATGACAACTAAACGGATGAGAACTGCCAAGACACCAAGACGAACTCCCAAACCCGCAACGCTTTACCCCTCTGCACCAATACCCAGGAGAGAAGCTTCAAGACTTCCATGACTGACGGAAAAATGGTCCACCACCTGCACACTTCAACCAAGTTTCCAGATCTGAGATCTAGATCTAGATCCACTTCCCAACAATCCTCTCTTCACAACCAAAGACAAAGAAACAAACACTAAAGGAAGAAAACAAAAGAAAAACGAAGACAAGAAGCCTTCCCCTCACAGATCCTACACAGAGACATGCTCTGGTCACTGGAGGGGAAAGGAAGCAGCGGCTCACTTTTATCTCTCGATGCTCTCTTTTTTTTTATGGGGCCTGTATTCATGCTTCTATTGTTCTTTATACACAAACTTTTTAAAATTAACTTCCTTCAAAATGAAAAAATAAGATCTTATACTTCTTCAAGCATGGCTCGTCCCAAACTAATACCTCACCCTCCCCCCCCCCCCTCCAAGTTTCTGATCCCTTTTTCTCTGAACAATAGAAAACTTGGTTCCCACTGTTTTATCTATCAAGCATGTCAATAGGGTAACATGCCACTCTTTTTCTCCATGCCTAATTCGATTCCTCTCCCCCCAAATACTATGTACAGCCGCCTGGAATACATATCTCACTGTAAACACCTGAAACGTATCTCGATGATGATCAGTAATAAACCTCAGGATCTCCCTCCAGTTTTCTGTATAGTGCTCCCTCATCACACCCCCAATCAAACATCTCCATATATGCTTCAAGTAGGAACATTCAAAGAAGAGGTGGCCGATTGTTTCCACCGGTTACTTACAAAAGATACAAGAAGCATCAACGTTCAGATTCCAACTCAACATATGTTCCCCAGTAGCAAGTCTATCTTTCATGGCAACCCACACCAAGAAAGAAAATTTAGGAGTTGAATGTTTGAACCAAACCGCCTTATACTCACCAAAAACCCCATGTTTCTCTCTCAGTAACTGCCATGTCTCTTTTTCTGAGAGCTTCCGTTTGTATTTATGATCACCACACTTTCAAAGAGATACATCTTCCTCTCCATACTGTCTCAAAATCTTGAAGTTCTCAATCTCAATCTTAACTCTGTTTATGATCGAAATCTTATGATGTTTTCTTTTATGTTTCCTGCAATCTTTCACTTTCACTTCCTCCAAGATTTCCATATCAAAATATCCTCTACTTCCCACCAACTCCTTTAAAACATCCAAGAGAGCTCCAATTTTCGTTCCAGAATGTCTTCTTGCCATATCTCACCTCCACTTTATAAAATTGCTGTGCTCTATCTCTATACTTTAGTATTTTCTTCCACATCTGAGAACCTAAAGAAGTCACCTTCACTGACCATATAGAGCCTTTTCGTATGAGGTAAGTATGCACCCATTTCTTCCATAATGAATTTGCAGATAAAATTTTCCATATCAGCTTCAATATAGTCACTTCATTCGTCTCTTTCAGAGGCCTAACACCCAAACCTCCTTCTTGTTTAAGACGACAATTTTTTAGCTAAGCCACTTTAGCATTTCTGCTATTTAACTCATGACCACAAAAATGCTGAGCATAAATGTTCGATTTGGAGCAAACTCCAATTATATTATAGAGTCACTCTATTTTAGAGTAAAAAATAGAACAAATTATTAAAAATTGTCTTAACGATGCAAATTCACTGCTACTTTTAGAAAAGTTGTTTTCAATCATTTAAAGAAAACAATGTGGTTGGATCTATATATTACATGCTAATATTATATCACAGCCTTATATTATGGGACGGAAACAGTGAAAAAGCATGCAAATTAATGAATTATCATGATACTTTTAATTGTTAGCAAAACCTTTTTTCTTTCCTTTAGTCGTTTGGAGCTTATGATGACAAATGTAGAACAGACGTAAGTTATTTTTTTATCTTTTGACCAAGTCACATATGTGAACTGAGGAAAACTAGCAGGGAAGATAGCAATGAAGACATGTAAAAAGTTGTAAATCATGTTTTTATTATAGCTAGAATCTTTTTACACTAAATAAGCCATATGAATATTTTCTTTGCATCTATCTTTTTCTTTTTAGTTTATGAATACACAACGGAATTTAAGAAAACATTTACAGAAAAATAAGATAAGATAGTTACATGATTTTAAATTTATGAGAAGTTAGTTAAGAGGTGAGTTAATGCTCAACGAAAATACATTAATTGGACAGAAAAATATAGCTTATATCGCACAAAAGCGTCACTAGGTAAAAGAAAGATAAAATGATCATGTTTAAGGTGGAAAAAAGGGTGGAAATTGTAATCCTTTGATGGAAATTTTGGTGTTGCGGAGTAAGAATATATAAACCATATTATGACATTTATATTAGTGGTTTAGTCATGTCGGAATATCTGTTAGAAGCAATCCCACCAAATTTCATGTCAAATATAGTGGATTTTTCCATAATTAATCAATGCATGCATGCCAAGCAAAAGCAATTGAGATGAATAAAAACAAAATAAAGAAATACGAAATCAGTATATGTTGTGGACATAAAGAAAAATCCCGCATGCAAAAAGCCAAGCCACAAAAATGTTGCAAGAAAAACTAATTGCATAGTAGGAAGAAAAAAGAGGGTTATTGCTTCTCCTTTCTTCAAAATATATAATTGAATGATTTTTTGATTTACCTAACAGAACAAGTTTCTGAGTAATCATTAGTAACCAAAAATAAAGAATTTCGAGTAGAAACTGTATTCCCATTATCGTAAAATCATACGAATCTCAAGTAACATGTCACAAACGCGATATATCGGCTTCAAATGACTCATTTTTACCCACAAAAGAAGAAGTTAAGACTCATTTTCCCTAAGAAAAGTAATGCTCATTCTTGGTTGAAGATTGATATATCTTTCTTTTGTCAAACTGAAGATTGATATATCTGAATATATATATATATATAGACACCTAGCTAAACAGCCCTTTTGAAAACTTAATCCCCCCCCCCCCCCTCTCTCCATACTACAAGTTCTAAAAAAGAAGAGAGACATTTCTCCTCTCGTTTTCGCGGTTAAAAGTTGTTGGATATTTCACACGCTTAACTTTGTGGTAACTTTATTTTAATATATCAAATTTTTAAACATTTTTCAAGCATATATGTAGATGAAAGATGTTTATCAAAAATAACAAAAAGAAAATACAGTTACTTTCATTTCAGTTTATTTGCCTGATCACAAACTATGAGAAAAGAATGTAATCTTTTTTTCCTTTGTTCTTTTTATGTTAGTAACTGTTCAGCAAACAAACAAACAGCTTTAAAATTGTTACCAAAAAAAACTGTTAAACAAACAGGACGATGACTTGCCGCCTTTTTCTATTAGTTTGTGATTACAGCCAAATAAATTAAGCTGGATTCAACCCATCTTTTCTTACTATTTTATTTACTCAACCAATTTTCTTCTTCACAGTTCACTGCTTTAAATTACTCTTAATTACTTTAATATTCATCAATTACACTTGAGCTGTTTGCAATACCATAAATGTGTTTTACTCCTTCTATTTCGTATTAAATGTCGTTGTAGAGAAAAAAATTCGTCACAAAATAAGTGTCGTTTATCATTTCGATGCAAAATTTATTGATTTTATTCTACAATTTATTATTCTATTGGTTGAAATAAGAGTAGGTGTATATATAATAATGTTTTTATATAGAAAACATGCAAAATTAAATAATTTTTTAATGTATGCAAAAGTTTCAAATGACACTTATAATAAAACGGATGAAGTATATCATAACAAATTTCAGCAAGTTTTAAGAAACTTTAATATGTGCATTAAAACTTCTACAAGTTTTAAAAACTGGACAGAAAAAAAAATTACATGCTTATTTTTACCAAAACTCTCTAAATAATCAAATATAAATTCAAATCTAAAGCAACAAATTCCAATTGTCTTTTTTTAAAATAAAATTCGTCAAAGTTAATTTTGTAGATAATTTTATAATGGACGAACAAGTTCTTTCAGTCATATCAATAATTAGGTGTACATATAGAAAATAAAATGAAAATGTGAAAGAAAAGAAATTATGAAAGAGAGTAGGGAAGTTTCTTTGCAGGAAATATGTTTAAATTGGTATTATATAGAATATTAATATGTTATTTAAGACAAAGAAAAATTGAAAACGGATTTATTTCTCTTGAAAATATCACTTTGGACTCCAACAGATACGTGTTAACGCGAGTAAGTTTTTTGGTCGAAATGCTGATAGTAGTTTTCGCAAGTTAGTTAGTTTACTTTCGAAGGTTGATTCATTTGGATTGCCACAGTCCGTAGTTTGTCTATCACAATTACTATACTTTTTAAGAAAAAGAAAAAGAAAAAGAGAAGACAAGTGTTTCTTCTAATAAACGCAATGAAATAACGTTAGTGGATAAAGTGGCATTATTCTTAGAGTAATATGTTTTTTTTTTAACTTAAAAAAAAAAGAAAAAAAAACATATTACTCTAAAAGAATAATATGTTGAAGAGTCGTACTTGTCTCTTTCTCATAGTGTTGTCGCACATCAAGGTGTCTCCTTAGTGACATCCACTTATCATCACAATTAACAAACGAATCTAACGATTCATTATCAAATATCAATCAAGCCATCGGTGAATACTTTTTCTTTTGGTTAAAACATCGGATAAATATTTAACATACGTAAAATATATTAGGCCTAAGCACGGATCGGATAGTCGGGTTTTTGAAGGTATTTGTGATTTGTTTCGTATGTTACAGATATCTAATTTTTGTATTTGATTTGCTTTGGAGAAATACAAATATTCTGAAAAACGGATATCCAGAAAATAAATAAATATTTGTGGATATTTGCGAATACTTACAGATATCTCATATGTTTTGATTAATACAAATAATCTTAAAATTTCAATGCAGATTTATTTTGTATAATATATTTTTACATGATATATAAGATAAAAAATAAAAAAATAGTAAATCTACATATTTTGTAAAAAAAAAACTTAATTAACAATTATAATAACACAAAACTTAAGAAAAAAAACTATAATTATCATAAAATGTATTTCTTCCTTTTATTTACTACTTGTATACAAGTAAAAATGTGAATAAAACTTGTCAAACCATATGACATAATAATAATTATAAAATTTTATACATATAAAACTTTAAATATAATCAAGATATACATGTACTTATATATTGCCGGATCAGATCGGATATCCACTCTCCAAAATTTTAATATTTGTGATTTGCTTCGTTTTTAACGGATATTGAATTTTAGTATTTGCTTCGATTTATAGAGTTACGGATATCCGGATTTTTTAGATCGAATCGAATCTAATAACGAATCGAATCAAAATTTACAGATATTTTGTCCACCCCTAAAATATATATATCATAAATTAGAGATCAAATAAGTATATATAAATCTGATAGGTGTTTCATCAATCTTAACTTTTAACATGGATCTCGTACCGGAAATCAAACTATTGTTTGATTTATAAGAAGCCGGTTTTCTTTTCGACTTCAAACGTGTATAGTGACTCAGTTTGAACTTGAAAATATTCGATCCCGTAAATTACAATAACTAAACACCATTGAATTGCATGTACATCATTACAGATATTGCCTGTTGAGGGATATACAAGTCATTAAATATGATCCGATTTTGTTGAACTGTGTCTGCGTTCTTCAGACAATATGCCTCTCTGGTCCGGAACGTTATTTTGTGTGGTTACAGTCAAACGTGTACTATTATGTGACTTATCACAAGTACTGTCGTAATATGTATTGGATACTTAGCAAGAAAATGCCAGTTTATAACTTTAGTCACCTTGTAACCTAGCGGCGTACTGTTTCTCCGGTTTACCAGACGTCGCTTTTCCGATTCCCCATCGGGGTTGAAGTTGAAACCTAATGAATTTTTACTTTAAAAAAAAAAACTTGGGAACATACTAAAACATATATCCTTTAGCAAAAAAAGAAATACTAACAATATCATCAATGTATAGTTACATTTTTCTTTAAAATGGAGTAACTTACTACAAATGTTGATTTTTCTCTTAACTATACTTAATTATTTTTAAAAAACTAGAATAATGAGTGAAAAAGGTGTATTGATCTATTTCTGAAACAATCTTATTTTTACTCCATTATAATAGAATGGAATGAACGAGATATTGAGATTCAAAAATAATTTATTTTCAAACATTATTGTGAAATGAAAATAGAATAGAGTTTGAGATGATTCCAATCCCAAATTAAATATGATCATCTCAAAATATCTCTGAAAGGACCGGATGAGACAGCTCAACCGGTTTCGACTCTGTTGGCCAATTGTCATGCCCGCGAGTTCGAAACCCGGCTGAGGCGAACTGCTCTTCCGTGTCATTAAAAATGCGGTACTGGGCCATGGCCCAGGTAAAGCCCTCCCGGGTGAAGTGGACCGCTGCCTAACCGGGCCCAGGCAATGACCTGCGAAGCGGGGAAGCCTGGATTATCAAAAAAAAAAAAAAAAAAAAAATATCTCTGAAAGTAAATTCATTATTTAATCTAGAAAATTAGGTTAAAAGCTTTTTTTTAATATAATGTGGTTAAAAACCAAGCGAGAACGTTTCAGAGGTTTTTCCCGATACATATTTGGGTTTGAATCCTGCTAATCAACATCAATTAAAATAGAGTGAAAAAGACAGTTTTTTAGAATACTTTCTGCAGTGATCTATTTAAGCGTTAGTTGAATTCTCTCCAAAGTATCCGGATTATCTGAATGTAAAAATAAAAATAATAAAATAAATAATGTGGTTAAAAGCTAATCTGTTGGTGTAAAAGCTAATCTATTGGTGTTAACATTCAAAAGAGGAGTGAGAAAAGGAGAGATAGATCGGAGACAAGAAGATTCCCTCGTGGGCGAGCAAAGATGATAGAAAAATGAAATAAAGTCAGGAAAATAAGAGACAAACGCAATTAAATATCCAAATTAACTCCCTCTTCTTCGTCTGCTCGTCATTGTTACTGTCTTACTGATCCTTACTCGACCCGTTAATGTCTTGCTGGGCCCTTACCCTACCCTTTACCCGTTGAGAGAGTGACTTGGACAAATCATAAAAGTATGAACTTTATGTAAAATGGTTTATTGTCTTCTTTTTAACCTAAAAAGGAATATGTTTTATTCTTTTGAAATCAAACAAGGGTTCATCTTCGCTCACAAAGCCGAAAAATGCGAACCACTTCCATCATTATCATCTCTATTATTGAAACCGAAATACCTTTGGTATTGTTTGAAAACAAGAATAAAAATTTAAATGAAAATTGTTTGGTAATTTAGATAGTAATATTTTTTTACTTTCTATTATTTGCATATTTACCCATTCCATTTATAATAAATTAAATATTTCTTTTTATTTACATATTCAGCCACTGTATTTATAATCAATTTAAATTAATTGGTAACATTTTCAAAGTTTATCTAATCAAATCGATATTCATATACGACTATTAACTAAATAGC
The DNA here is from genome assembly GCA_026261945.1 of Hirschfeldia incana. Taxonomy (NCBI): domain Eukaryota; kingdom Viridiplantae; phylum Streptophyta; class Magnoliopsida; order Brassicales; family Brassicaceae; genus Hirschfeldia; species Hirschfeldia incana. The sequence goes on along the minus strand of JABCMI010000011.1, from coordinate 6,459,804 downwards.
ATAAATTAAAGGAATATAACATTTTTATGAAATTAACTAAATCGCCAAATTACAAAACATAAAAACATACATGAGATTTTTTATTTAATCGACGATTAAAAAATTTTAACTGAACATAAATTAAATAAAACACCCGCACAACATATAGTATATAGTTTGGTTTACTAGTTTAATCTGGTTAATAGATTGTTATCCTAACTATATAAGATTCATATTAATTTAACATATTTGTACGTTTAATAATTCATTCCCTTAAATCTTTGTGACGTTTGATTCGGTATAAAGACTTGAAATAATATACACTGGAGTAAAGAATAAAATGGACTTGGATATAGTTCTATAATGAACATATCGGCCAGTTGATACTTGATATTGGTAGAACATGGAATGTCTTGAGTTTACCAGCCTTTATGTAAACATATTTAAGTTTTGTACAAAACAATAAATTTATTCATTATTCTTAGGATCGATAGCGATAAAATTTGAATATAATCGTTAACATAATCTTTTATGATGCTTGTATCTTTCTTTTCAGAAATAATGTATTTTATCTCGGTCCTTTTATCAGACTTATTAGGAACCTGTTTATCTGAGACTATAGTTGTGATTAGTAATTTTATAATAAAAGAAGGGAAATGAAAAAAAAAAGTGAAAAAATAGAAATGGAAAATATAGAAATGGAAAAAATAAAAATGGAATATATAAATTTATTCATGTGTATATAAGAGTAAAAGTGTGACAGATAAATTTTAGAGTAATTCAAATAGAGTAATTAGGAAGAAAAATAATAGATTAATAGTGAAAAGAAAAAATAAAAGTCAAAAGTAATTTATTTTCTACCATAAAAACAGTCAGAGAATAAAGTGCAAACGTTGTTTCATCTTATTCATAAATATTAGTGGAACAAGAGAAACAAATATTACTAACGCTACAAGTACTTTTCAGTCACATTTTTATATGCATCTTGTTAGCACATTTATATACATCTTGTTAGGACTAGACACAGATTGGATATCTCAGTTTTTTAAAATATTTGTGATTTATTTGTATATTACATATATTTATTTTTTATTTTTTTGTTTTCAAAAAATACGGATATCCAAAAATAAGTAAATATTTGTGGATATTTATGAATACTTACAGATGTCTCATATTTTTGGTTAATATAAATAATTTAAAAATTTTGATACAAATTTTTTATAAAATATTTTACATGATATATAAAATAAAATTAAAAAAATAGTTGATTTACATATTTTGTAATTTTCATAAGCTTAGTTAACAATTATAATTACACCAAACTTACAAAAAAATTATAGTTGTCACATTTTTTTCTTTTGTGTATTACTTTTATAGAAGTAATAATGTGATAGAATTTGTAAAATCATATGTTAGAGTAATAATTATATTTTATACATTTCAAACTTTAAACATAATTAAGATATATATATATTTATATATTACAAGATCGGATCCGATATTTGCTTTCCAAAATTTTAATATTTGTGATTTGTTTTGATTTTAACGAATATTGATTTTTATTATTTGTTTTGCTTCAAAAGTTGGGGTAACGGAAATTCAGAATTTTCAGATCTAACCGATACGGATAACAAATCGAATCAAATTAATGGTTAAAATGTCCAGCCCTACATCTTGTGATAATTTTATGTTTGTTTCATATTTATTTACACATGTGTATTTTTACTCTCACTAATTTATTATTAAAAAGGTTAGTGATATTTCATAACAAGTATTTCACGAGTGAACCTTTACTCAGTTTTTGTACTCACAAGTGATATTTTCATATTTGAGAAACAAACCAAAAAAACTTGGTCCTGCTTTTGAACGGTGACAATTTGGAGCTATATATTTATCTAGCGGAAAATTTGAAATTAAATGCTAGTTTACCACGAGAAAGTTTTAGAATGATATGAACACCATAAATATATGTGTCATGAAGTTAAGTTAAAGATCCTGTCACAAGCCACATGTAGCTAATTAATAAACTAATTGTTGGAAAAAAAAAATTCATATAGCAAAAAACGGAGCGGCTAGGGTTTTGGCGACTTGGAGGCGACATCGAGATCTGAGCACTTCCTGCCGGATCTAGGCTTCTCCGACAGCTTTAGGAGAGAGGGAGACTACTCCACACTCCTCTCGTCCTAGTTTTCCTGCCCCTTGCAGTGTTTGATTTTAGTTTACTCGAAACTCTTGACAGTTTTCATCGGTGCCGTGCCCAACAAGACTTAGATCTAGCAAAACTGCACGTCGAGTTTCATCTCCCCTCTAATAGGGTTGGCTTCAGTTGGTTAGCTTGGCTCTCCCTAGATGTATCGGGGGAGGAACGACCGGGTTAGGGGCGAGAGCTCTAGACACACGAAGAAGAGCAGACAAGACGATGGGGGAATTATTAAAGTCCCAGAGTTCGACTATTCAGATCTAGTAGAGAAGTATAAACTCTCCCTTGTGGGAAGGATGTTCCATCATGATGGAAGAAGCGTGGATGCTTTGCTGAAACATATGCCGAAACGTAGGATTTGGGACGTAGAAGGCAGGGTGAAGGGCACCAATCTGGGGAACAATAAGTTTCAGTTTGACTTTGATAAAGAGGAAGATCTACAGAAGGTGCTTCTCCGTAGGCCTTGTCACTTCAACAAATGGAGTTTCTCCTTGGAGAGATGGATACCTACAATTAAAGATGACTTTCCAAACTGTCTACTCCTTTGGGTCACAGTTGAGGGAATTCCAACCCACTATCGAAAAGAAGAATCCTACAGGAGTATAGGAAAAGCTCTCGGAACGGTGGATAAAGTTGATGTGGATAACGGCAGAGTTAGGGTTCTGATCAATGCGGATGAACCTTTACAATTCAAAAGACAAGCAGGCTATTCGAATGGAGATGTGATCTCTGTAACACTAAAATATGAAGAACTTCATCGCTATTGCTACACTTGTAAGAGAATATCGCATGAAGAAGGTACATGCCCTGAGTTATCTCCATCCCAAAGAGAAACAAATCGGGTTGCTAGGCTAGAGCAAAAGAAGAAGGAAGACATGGCAGCTAAAGAAGCTTTTTCGGTTCCTTCCAGAGATTTTGAACCTTATGCTAGATACGATGCTCAACCGAGGCCTCAACGTGAATACGAGACCACCCGGAAATCTGTGGAGGCTCCTAGGAGGAGATATGACCGTACAAGTTCAGAGTTCATTTCAGCGACAACTCATGGAGACCTCCGCAACAGAATTTTAAGCAAGAGAGACCTCGCAGCAAAAGATGTTTGGAATAGACTTGACCATAGCTACGAAGAAAATAATCCCCGTACTCGGGAGAGATACCATCCATACCAGAAAGAAAGTAGATCAAATTACAGAGATACAAGGAACTACTCTGAGAACCTTAATAAAGGTTATTACAGAGAAACTGTATCATCCTCCAGTTGGAGAGTAAAGAGCCTCAGCCCTCACCGACGGAATCAAGAACAGGGGAGGGAACAGGGAAGGTCTCATGATATGAGAAGAGATGGATCCTCGTCGAGATCAAACCGCTCTCCTGAGGCCCAGAGACGTTTGGACCACACCCAGAGGGCGAACAGATCACCAGACTCGCAAAGGACTATATCTGATATACAGAGAGGTCATAGGAGTGGCACCTCTGGACGAAACTTTGAACACCAAGCGAGAGTGGAATCAAGATTAGAATGGCAGCCTGTTCGTGTGCCAGAGAGGACAAAGGAAGGACAGCATCGTGCGATAGCGGAGAGAGATACTGAGAAAGACCGAGAAAAAGAGACTGAGGAAGCAAGACGATGGAGGCTGAAAGGGAAAGCAAAAGAGGACGATAAAGGAGAGAATACCGCGATAGCGCAGATTTCAAATGACAACCCTGGTTTAACTGATATTAATACAAGGCATATCCCTGAAAATCAGGCGGAGGGAGCACGGGAGGAAAGGAGCTCTGAAAGGAGCTCTGATATACCGAGGCCCATTACTGCGGAAAATAATGCAACAAAGACCACTGAACCAGGGAACTTGAACAAACAAGGCCGGCAAGGCAGAGAGAGGGAGGATGCACTACCTGAGCTGGTAGGGACATGTATAGACGGGAAGGGTGGAAGGAAAAAGGCCTTGGAGCTCTTAAGTGAGGAGGAGATCAAACAAATGGAAGAACAATATGCTAGCGTGGATTTTGAAATGGATGAAGATATGTTGAACGATGATGATCTTTTAGATGAGGAAGAGGAAGAGATGATTGTTGTACCTGAGACGCAAGAAGCCTGTGTGCAGGAGAAAATATTGCAGGAAAGTAACCACAGGCCTTCGGGGGGAACAATCAAGGAGAGCGATAAGAAGAAGGAAGCAGCTCTAAAAGACAATTACCAGGCTGAGAAGAGGAAGAAAGGACAGACGAGTAGGATACCCCCTGCTGCAAGCAACAAACGCCGCGGAAATAGTAGTCCGGATATGAAAGGTGCTGCAGCATCGAAGAAGCTGGCGGTGCGGGGAAGAGCATCACCAAAAAGCAAGCCTGGCCGCAATACTCGTCTCAGCTCGCTACGAGTCTCAGGCCAGACGACGGTCCCTCGTATTGAGGTGTATCCATCGGCTTCTAAAAGTCGTCAAACTTGTGTCACATCAGGTTCGGTGGGGTCCCAGAAACCACCCAGTACTCATATATGAGTGCCATCGCATGGAACTGTCAAGGGGCCGGAGCCTACTTGACAAAGCAACACTTACGGGAGTTGCACCGCTGCTTTCATCCTAATTTTCTTTTTCTTTCAGAAACAAAAAACAATTTTACTTATTTGCAAGACTTTCAGTTTGAATTTGGTTATGATCATTTGTTCACCATCGACCCGGTTGGTCGTAGTGGTGGACTAGCTTTATTTTATATGGATGCTTCTAATGTGGTTATTAATTCTTCCAATGATCGATTGATTGATATAGAAGCACAGGTAGAAGGACACACGGTTTTTATTACCTTTGTGTACGGAGATCCGGTAGTAGAATGCCGTGGAAACGTATGGGAGCGGCTGCTTCGTTTGAATGCAAATAGGAACGACCCCTGGTTACTTCTTGGGGACTTCAATGAGATAATTAGCAATAAGGAGAAGAAAGGAGGACGGAAACGGGCTGATTCATCATTCTTACCTTTCAGGAATATGCTGGCCAGTTGTGGAATGATAGATTTTCCCTTTGTTGGAAATTCAATGTCATGGGCAGGACGTACACGAGCTGGAAGAGTTCAATGCCGTTTGGACAGAGCAGTTGGTAATGAGGACTGGCACCATATTTTTTCCCACACATATGTGGAGTATTTGCTGCGATGGGGTTCTGATCATAGACCCATCCTGGTTCGGTTCCTGTCTAAGGAAAAACAAAATAGGAGAGGTTTTAAATTCGATAAGAGATGGATGAGCAAAGATGGATTCAGGGAAACCGTAGAAGCAGACTGGAAGTCCCCTGAACAAGACGGACAAGCAAACCTCTATGACAAGATCAGTAGGACGAGGAAGTCCATCTCGAGATGGAAACGAAAGAATTTATCCAACAATGAGCGCCTTATAGCAGAGTTAAAGGAGAAGCTAGATAAGGTACAAACGGACGACTCGATTACTAGTGAGGAAGAGCTGGAGCTAAAATGGAAGCTATGTGCGGCTTATAGGGAGGAAGAAATATACTGGAAACAAAAGAGTCGGATGTTATGGCTGCGAGAGGGCGACCGCAACACGAGATATTTCCACGCCAAAACAAAGCAGAGAAGGGCTAGAAATCGAATTACTCGTATAAAGAATTCGATGAACATCTGGGTGGAGACAGATGAAGGTATAGAAGAGGTGGCGACGGCGTACTTTCATGACCTATTCACATCGTCGCACCCTGTCTCCATTGAAGAGACTATCCGGCATATTGCCGTGGCTGTTACGGACGATATGAATCATAGACTTTTGATTGTCCCTCAGGATGAGGAGATCCGTGAAGCGGTTTTTGCTATAAACCCTGAAAAGGCGCCGGGACCTGACGGCATGATTAGCCTTTTTTATCAACGCTTTTGGATTACAATAGGCCCAGATGTGTGCGCTATGGTGCGTGATTTCTTCACCACCGGGGAGTTTGATGAGAGATTGAATCAGACGAATATTTGCCTCATTCCAAAGACAGAGAGACCATCTTCTATGTCAGAGTTTCGACCGATAAGCTTATGCAACGTTGGTTATAAGATCATATCGAAAATACTATCCACAAGGCTAAAGAGGATTCTACCGAAGATCATCTCGGAAACGCAGTCGGCCTTTGTGTCGGACCGTCTAATTACAGATAATATTTTTGTAGCACAGGAGATGTTCCATGCCCTCAGAACGAACCAGAGCTGTAAAGATAAATATGTGGCAATCAAGACGGACATGAGCAAAGCGTACGATCGAGTTGAATGGAGCTTTATGGAAGCATTGTTACTAAAATTCGGCTTTGATGCTCAGTGGGTTCATCTGGTGATGAAATGTATTTCATCAGTATCATACCAGGTGTTAATTAACGGAGAGGCAAGAGGACACATTCAGCCTTCGCGGGGCCTCCGACAAGGGGATCCATTATCACCTTTTCTCTTCATTCTGTGCACGGAAGTGCTGATATCCCACATCAGACAAGCAGAGGAGACGAGGACCTTATCAGGGATGAAGATAGCACGAGGAAGTCCAGCTATTTCCCACCTTCTGTTCGCAGACGACAGCCTGTTCTTTTGCAAAGCGGAGAAATCCCAATGCGAAGAACTGGTTCGACTCATTGACGTCTATGGTTCAGCCTCAGGACAACAACTGAATAAAGAGAAATCTTCAGTTCTGTTCGGTTCTAAGGTCATGACGTCCATAAAATCAGATCTGAAAAGATCACTTGGTATTACCAAAGAAGGTGGGATGGGCATGTACTTAGGAATGCCTGAGAAAATTTGTGGCTCTAAAAAACAGGTTTTCTCCTTCGTTCAAGATCGTATGAATGGAAGAATTAACTCATGGTCGGGTAAGCTCCTCTCGAAAGGAGGTAAGGAAGTTCTGATCAAATCAGTAGCTCAGGCTATACCGACGTATGTAATGTCTTGCTACCTACTTCCTATAGACATTTGTAATAAGCTCTCCGCCGCAGTGGCGCGTTTCTGGTGGAGTACACGAAATAATAACCGAGGCTTACACTGGGTAGCCTGGGATAAAATTTGTGTCTCATTGGGGGAAGGAGGACTTGGCTTTAGGAACTTTCGGGATTTCAATCTTGCCTTGTTGGCAAAACAAGTATGGCGCCTCTTAACAAAGCCGGATTCTTTACTAGCAAGAGTTTTGAAGGGAAGGTACTACAGGCATTCAAATCCCTTGACAACGGCGAAGGCAAATAACCCATCGTTTGGTTGGAAGAGCATGATGGCGGCAAAACATGTCCTCAGCGACGGGGTACAAAGGAAGATAGGAACAGGGACAGAGACAAGGGTCTGGAAAGATGCGTGGCTATCATCTTCTCCGGCTCGTCCAGCCACTCCGCGAGATGGAAATACAGAAACCGGTCTAATGGTTTATCATCTTATAGATTTTGAGAGGAAAGAGTGGAATGTTAACTTAGTGCAGGAACTAGTTGCGGCCGCTGATGTTGAACGAGTTCTCTCCTTGAAGCTAAGCCGCACAGGACGAAGAGATAGCTACACCTGGAACCATACAGCCTCAGGAAATTACACAGTACGCTCTGGTTATGCCATTGCAGTAAAACAGAGGATGCAAAAAGAACCTGCAGCAATGACGGAACCGAGCACGACGACAATTAAAAAAGAGATATGGAAGATTAAATGCCCCCGGAAGATCAAACACTTTATCTGGAATGCAGTATCAGGTTATGTCGCCTCAGCGAGTAAACTAAAAGAAAGACATTGTGGTAATGATGCAGTGTGTCAAAGGTGCGGTGCGGAGCAGGAAACAATCAATCACATTATTTTTGAGTGTCCTCCTGCCACCCAATGCTGGGCATTGTCATCAGTACCATCTGCTCCGGGCTTATTCCCGTGTTCATCTATCTACACAAACTTGGATAAACTTCTCCACCTAACATCGGAGGTAGCATATGCTGATAAGGTCTTCTTGTTCCCATGGTTGATGTGGTACATCTGGAAAGCTCGAAACGAGAAATGCTTCAATGGGGAAGACATATCGCCCCTCGATACACTCCAGCTAGCTATTAGAGAAGCAGAGGCGTGGCGTGCAGCTCAGATCATAGAAGAAATTGCAGAGGCAGTTCCAGTGGTGCAGGAAAGGAGAAACTCTCCAAACAACCAAGGAGATTCCAAAAAATGGAGGTGCCAAATCGATGCATCTTGGAAGGATAAAGAAGAAAGAGCGGGACTGGGCTTTATCCTGTTCGAAGACCGCCGGGTGAAAATGATTGGCACAAGGAACCTCAGCAAGGTTGATACACCACTACAGGCGGAGGCGGAGGCCATGTGCTGGGCCTTAAAAGAGACGAAGAAGATGGGGGCGGATGATGTGCAGTTCGAGTCGGACTGTCAACAGCTTGTTCGCCTCATCAATAAGCCGCAAGAATGGCCAGCTCTTGGTCCTGAGCTTGATGAAATCGATTTTCTATCCTCAGAATTCTCATCTATTGCTTTTAAATTTATTTCTCGTGTTGGTAATGGTCGTGCGGACTGTCTCTCTAAGGCAGGACGATCAAGGCCCCCAAACTTTTGTTTCTTGGGAGAAAAGGCTCCCCCATGGCTGGCTTTAGAAGCTTGCTTGTTTGAACCTCTAGTTTCTTAATAAAATTTTACTTTGGATGCCAAAAAAAAAAAATAAACTAATTGTTGGTGCTGGATTTGGTATGTTTTAATGATTATAGAGTATATGGTATTCTTCCATACCGTTCATCCTGAATACTATTATCTCTTGTCATTTGCTGATAAATATCAATATAGTTGGAAAGAACAATTTCCAAGTTCAACCATACAATAATACGACGAATGTTTGATCCAGTTGGTAGCCTTCAAAGAAGTACTAATTTCATGTAGTTTAGATATTCAATCATATGTATTTTTATAATGATTAAATATCTATTTATCTATATATATAAAAGAGATTTTTCACTTTTCATGTGATATGTAGAAAGAGAGTTTGTTAAAATATATCTCTACTTTTTTCATCTTTTTGTATCTTAAATCATTTTTCTTTTATATTACTACAATTTGATTTACCACTTTCTAATTATGCACTATCTAATTTTTTCATACTAACCATTTTAAGGAGATTGATTATCCATTTTATTGATTACAAAATAAAAATGAATATAAATAAATAAAAGAATATAAATATATATTTTTTTAATTTATTCACAACTAAAAATAACATAAACTTTCATTATTTTATTAAATTTTACGATTTTCTATTATTTTATTTACAAATTATATATTTATTTTAATATCAACCAAACTAAGAAAAATAAACTAGAGCACAACTCATAATCGAAACATAAAATCTTTATAATCATAGAGAAAAATAAAATGTCAAAGACACACTAACACATTAAAGGTTTAGAGCTGAAACGAGATAAAAAAAACTAACTTAGATCACTTTATCATAAAATATTTTGGCCATAGCAAAGAGATGTCAGAAAATAGTAGAAAGATAAACTCTGAGACAAAGCATCTCTTGAATACAAAGAAACGCGATCAAAGACCAACACAAAAAACCAAGAAAGCGTGTTAGAGCAAGAATATTCAATAGAAGGCAAAAATCGCCACTAAAAAAGAAGATACATACTTTACACATCATAGCACAGCCACCAGTTAAGGGCTAAGAGAGTTAAGAGGTAAGAAGCACCTCACAAACTAAACAAGCACAAAAAGGCGCCAATTCCAACGAATAACCATAAAACTCTAGATAGAAGAGACCAATATTTCAAGAAACTAACTTTGCACACTTATACTAAAAAAACCAGGGAAGAAGACATATAATCTGAAAGAGGGAGAATGAAAGTTAACCACCGAAAAATAAGAGCCCAAACTTGAGACTAGAAAGTACATTATAAATCTACAAAGCATACACAAAAGAAAATATTATCTAAACCTCGAGTCGCAAATTTGGCAAAATAGGGAGACACTAGAGACTCGAGTAGTGGTGAAAACTGCAACGAGATGACAAAATATATGGAAGGGTAGACGAAATGAAATCAGCAAACCGTGGAGCCATCCTCAAACTATGAAAGAGAACATAGAAGTCAGATGATCAAAAACCAGATCTTGAAAATCAAACCGAGTAGGGACTATCAATTGTAAGCTAATAAAAATAAATCAACATCAAAAACGAGTAAACTTTGATCCAACCCAAGGAGATACGCTTCCTAACATTAACAAAAATCTAAGTAAGATAATGAGCATATAATATTGACAGGAACAACCTATAACATTGTGAGAAACAACCACACAACATGAAACTTAAAAACTCAATCTATAGCAAATACCTGACAATCTGAGGAAGAACAAACACACAGAGGTGAATATTTTTCGGTGAGGATGAGAAGCAAAGCACACCGAAAAAGTAAACGAAATACATAGATGGTAACGGCTTAATGTCAAAATATGGAGAGAGGATACAAAACATCTTAAAAAATAATGTTCAAGTAATTCATATATATATATATATATATATATATATATATATATATATATATAAAGGAGACTTTTCTCTTTTCTTATGCCACCTGGGGGGAGGGGAGGGGGTGCAACACTTGTCCACAATTGAAACTTAACCATCTGTGTTTTTCTGTCTCTTTAACCTAAAAATTGTATGATGTTTTTATGCCCAATATAAATATTGTAACTAAACGTTGTTTTTATGCTAGCATAAATATTGTAAAGTAAGATGAGACATGTAAGAAAGATAGAGGCGTCGGAAACATAAATATGCTAAACCCAGAAGAAGCCAAGTAAATTAAACGGCTACTGAGACAACTCAAGATCACCATGAAAGATGGAGGCGTCGGAAACATAAATCATCGCCGTAATCAAGACTCCCATTGCTTGACAAAGACAATTTCCATGCAATCTCAACACCGTCTTCTTTTGAATCTCTCATTTTTTATCCATGACTCGACCTATGAGAACACTCTTCTTACAGTCTCCTCTATTCTTCTTCTGAATATCAAAACATAAGCTTAACCTTAGACGTCCATCGTATTTTCAAATTTATTTATTAATATTGGATATTTTGGTTTCTAATTGATTCCTCAAAGCTCAAATTTATTATGATACTTTCGTTTTAGATACGTAAATCAATTATGTTATAGTTTTATGTAAACTCAACCGCCCGTCCTACCCAAATCAACCACTAGTATGTAATATATAGTTAATCTAAAACAGTTTCGTGGCAAGAAATTCCATGCCGTGATTACATTTTTTACGTGTTAGGAAAAATACATATCTGGTTTGTTTTCACGTGGATATGCACTTTTTTAATAAATGGATATGCACATGTTTCAACCATATTTTACCAAATAACTCTCTCATGTGTATATACTGTCGATCTTTCCAAGGGAAACAAAACAAAACGAAAGAGAAAAATGAAAGCATACAAGCAACCATAACATTTTCGATGATTCTATTATATAAGGAGACAAACTATTTGAGTAATGGACTTAGAATAAAGTAATACACAGGTATGTAGGAGGAAACTATACAACTGTGAAACCCCGAGGTTGTGGGCGGGTGGTTGAGGACGTCATCCAATGACGCAAAGCGTCGGGTGTTCGATCCCCCACTCAGATTTCCCAGCCCCGGGGCCACAGTGGATTTAACATGCCTTCCTCTGGGCCCCAGGACCGCCTTCGGGTGGATAGTCGGTCGGCCAAATACCGAACCGGAGACCTGAGTAATCAAAAAAAAAAAAAAAAAAAAAAAAAAAAAAAAAAAAAAAAAAAACTATACAACTGTGAATAATTGAGGACAAATACAGATATTAATATTGGTGTAACCGTGTACATATAATTATTGTGCGTGTGGATGTGCCTACGAAATAGGAGGTATTGTGGGTCTCACGGTGCGCGAGTGCGCGTGGGGCTCGTCCCTACAAAATTAATTATTTTAATTAATAATATTTACAAAGAAACAAAAATATGTTAAACGAATTCTAGTATACTATAACTCTATAAGACTGTGTTGACAAAAAAAAACTCTATAAGACTGTTAATTTCCTGGAGATTACTGTACCTCGCAATAATTAGTAACAATGCCATGCTGGCAAATAAATATGAAAACAAAGGACAAACTAAAACCATTATATTGTCTAAGATAGTGAAGTGCATGCTGAGGGAATACAGTAATAAACGATTGTGCTTTTTCCTATTTAATTTGAAAATTTTAATTTTTTATTTTCAGATTTAAAATGATTTTAGATTAAATAAAAACTAACGAAAATATTGATGGTTGCGTTAATGAGTAGTGGCGTGAGGGTTGTCATGTCAGCTAGAACAGGCAGAAAAAAAAAGAGAATGTGGGAGGCAGCCTTTGCTCCTTTACATATTTTTAAGATTTGTTCTTCACTTTCTATTAAAAAAAATAGAATAGTACACAGTTAAAATCGCAGGCCCTTTGTTTAATTAATGATTTAGATTTTTTGACCCTAAAATGATTTAGAGTTGACAGCTTCATTAACATAGTTAAAATCACAAGGACTTGTATTTTTTGCTCAATTTGTCATTATGTCTGACCAGGAATGCCAATGGCCAATGGCCAATGAGTAATTCAGTTTGATGCATTGTGAAAAGGCTGAAGTTGTAGAAATGAGGACGCAAATAAATGAATAACGAACTAACAGTCTTATCATTCTATGAAATAAAAACTGATGAAAAAGTTAGAAATCTAATGTAAACAACGTCTTCAAAAAAAATATCTAAGTAAACAACAAAATTCAATTTTAAATGCATTTGAAGTTAAGATTGAAGTTTTTTAAAAAGTGAAGTTAAATATTTCATAAGTTTCGACTTTAGAACACATGTCCGTCATGATGAGATACACCAAATTCGTAGCAAATTCAACTACAAAAAGCTGGCATCAGAAACCGAAAGCAATTTATTACAGTGATCATGATAGTGTAATAAGTACATACTGAATTCTTTTTGACCTAAACTTCTAAAAATACAATCGTTTAACAAATTTGATCAAATGAATGTTTTCTCTTCGTTTAGCAATTTGCCGTCGTTAGCATCCTAGGGTCCTGATTAATAAAATATCTTTGACTTTAGTATCATCTGAATAAAAGTTGGGTAAAATTAAATATAAAAAATTATGTAAAATGGTTATGGTTAATTCTTTTACTTATGAGAAATATATATTTTCCTACTGCAAGTTTTCACACACATATATATATATATATATATATATATATATATATATATATATATATATATATTTTAATAACTGGACAACACAGAAACACTCACACACGTATAACCCAAATCACCTACTCGATCATATGGTTGCTGACGGAAAATGGTCATACAGGAATTTGTGTACAGAAATTATATTGAAGTGGAAAGAGTGTTGTGTACAGAAATTTCACCCTTTTCAGGATCACTCAAAAGTTATAGTTTAGGCTAATGAAATTAGACCCGTCTCCAACTCATTTCTATTTTCATGTTTATATTTTTTTCTAAAATAGATAATTTTTATTTTAGAGGTAGATTTGCTCAGTTTGTATAATAGATTTTCTTTATTTGTATGAAAAATATAGAAAGTGACATTTTCATCTCTAAACATAAAAATAAAAAGTAGTATTTCTCTATATTTTTTTCTAAAATAAATAAAAATCTATTATAGAATCATGCATTAGAACAAAACAATTTCTATAATAGATTTATATCATTTCTAATAAAAGAAAATATATAAATGTACGTCTATACATCGAAGTGCTCTTAGCAGTAATGATATTACTAATCTTTCTGTCTAGCCTGCTGAATGAAAAGTTTTGAGGAAATAATGAAACCGAGCTGTGTAAACGTTTTTGCGTTCGCGCCATAGACATTAGACAGCAAACATTTGATTACACCACAGTTTTCCTGAGAATTTGATCATACTTTGTAACGAATAGCGAAATAGCAGTACTGTATAAATCAAAGTTCAAAATAGCATAAGCAAACAATTACATGCCTTCAAAAATAGTTTTCCTGAGAATTAATTGATCATACTTTTTTTCTGTTATGACTAGAAATGACAAAAATCATATATTAGTGGACATATTAATGTTTCTTCAATATTTTTTTAATGCTAATTTATTATGATATTAAAATCTTGAAAACGATTACACACGCATATATATATATATATATATATATATATATATATATATATATATATATATATATATATATATATTACATCTAGTTCAAAATGTATTATGTTTTAACATTTTAACACTTATTAAAAAACATATCAAGTTTTAGTTATCAATACATTATTTTTTCAATTAACTATTCTCCTCAATTTTTAACCAATCGAATTTTAATATACACAATTATGTTTTTGAAGTTTACAATATATTATTAATGAATGCATTGAAAATGTAAAAGCTTGCATTTTTGAAATGTTTCTTTTCTAAAACACGATTTTTTTTTTTGAAATTGCATCGTGTTAAGGATTTCATATAAATCATTCATCTGTTAATCTGGATAATTGTTTAATAAATCATCTATTCAAGATTCAAATTCTGATTTTTTTTTTATGTATAAAACATAAGTGAACCGTCATTCAAACAATTTGATTAAAGGGCTTCCACATTTTATTCAATATTTCAGTTTGTTACAAGTTTATAACAATGTACATTTAGTGGAGATGCCATATTACAATTTCTCAAGCGTGGTGGTTCCCACAAGCAAAGGGGAATGGGATAGCTATCTACCTATATTTATATCTCCACAACTTCACTCCTTTTCCTCAATCAAACACACTTATTCCTTCTCCATCGTCGTCTGGTTCAAAGGTCAGTTCAAATGGCTGATAACACTGATAACCGGAGAGCGATATGGGGAGTTCCGGAGAAGCTTCAGCTTCACATAGCTATGCTCACGTTGCAGTTCGGTTACGCTGGATTCCATGTGGTCTCGAGAGCTGCTCTTAACATGGGAATCAGCAAACTCGTCTTCCCTGTTTATCGTAACATCATTGCCTTGCTTCTTCTTCTTCCCTTCGCTTACTTCCTAGAAAAGTAACATTACTTAAATCCCTTTTCTTTTTAGTTGCTTGTGATTAACCAATTTAGTGAACTAATTCCCGTACTTATTTTGTTTAGGAAGGAGAGGCCAGCGATTACACTCAATTTTCTCATTCAGTTCTTCTTTCTGGCACTCATCGGGTATATATATTTAATATATACTCCTTACTTTATATTTTCAGTAAGAAAATGGAGTAGTATGGATATATATTACTGACTTATTACACAACACAGAATAACAGCGAACCAAGGGTTTTACTTGTTGGGACTGGACTACACTTCACCAACATTTGCTTCTTCCATGCAAAACTCTGTTCCCGCCATTACCTTTCTCATGGCTGCTCTTCTCAGGTATCAATCCATCTCTAATCGTGTTTCAGTAATGAAAAAAAAAGATATAATTTAAAAACTCCTGGCCAGCTATAACGAAGTACTTTAATAATTTTGTTTGACTTTTCAACGTATAAGAATACGTAGAGACAAACATCGAATGCCTAGTGATAATAAAGTTATAAGTTATAACCAATGTGATCACAACAGTAATGACACTGTTTATGTTATGTACGTGAAAAACAAACACAGGATTGAGAAAGTTAGAATAAACAGAAGAGACGGTATCTCCAAGGTCTTAGGAACAGCTCTTTGCGTCGCTGGAGCGTCCGTCATCACTCTCTACAAAGGTCCAACCATCTACACTCCGGCTAGCCACCTCCACGCTCACCTCCTCACCACCAACCCCGCCGTACTAGCGCCGCTTGGAGACGCCGCGCCGAAAAACTGGACTCTTGGCTGCCTCTACTTAATAGGTCACTGTCTCTCGTGGTCCGGTTGGCTCGTGTTTCAAGCTCCGGTTCTCAAATCTTATCCGGCGAGGCTCTCGGTTACGTCTTACACCCTTTTGTTCGGAATCATCCAGTTCGTGATCATCGCTGCTTTCTGTGAAAGAGATTCTCAGGCTTGGGTTTTTCACTCTGGTTGGGAGCTTTTCACCATCCTCTACGCAGTTAGTTTCTTTCAACCTTTTCATTTTTACACTATTTATTACTTACTATTATATCGTTCTTTAAATATGATCTTTGTACTATTAAAAATACATTAAATCGCTTACAATACATCATTTTGGGTTATCAAATCTAAGACTTTAAGCCAATATTAGTTTAATGGATTCAATTGTTTTTTAATTATAATTTTTATTATTAACTTTGTGAAAAAATATTGTCAACTAATAAAAACTTGTAGAAAACATAAAATCATCTTTTTCCAACATTTTTTTTCGTGAAACATTTGTTTTAATAGAATACAAAGAGTGTATATTTCGATCTTGGCGCTACTGTTTTTTATTTGCCAAAATGTGAATTCATTTGACTGAGATATCAAAGATATACAATTGAACTTGAATTTAAAGCTGCTTAACGAAGCAAAATTCAATCTAAGAAACCCCCAAAAAAACTAAAAGACCTTTAGCTTCAACACTAGCTAGGTTTAATCAAATCCTACTGAATAAGCGTATAGACAAATAAGATCATCCATCAGCTTTAGCCCTGCTGTTTTAAATTTGTCTATTTGGTCCTCACATTGTGTTGTTTTCAGGGAATAGTGGCGTCTGGAATCGCGTTTGCGGTTCAGATTTGGTGTATTGACAGAGGGGGTCCAGTTTTCGTTGCGGTTTACCAGCCTGTTCAGACTTTGGTCGTTGCGATTATGGCTTCAATTGCTTTAGGCGAAGAGTTTTACTTGGGCGGGTATGTAAAATTAATGAAAACAATATAAACCTGTTTTTACAACAGCTTCAACTACCCGAAGGACTGAAACCAAGAACTTAAACTGTTTTGTTCCGCGTGGCAGGATTATTGGAGCTGTGCTGATCATAGCGGGACTCTACTTTGTTTTGTATGGTAAGAGCGAAGAGAGGAAGTTTGCAGCTCTTGAGAAGGCAGCGATACAGTCATCCACGGAGCATGGTATTGAGCGTGCACCCGTTTCTCGCGGCTCCATCAAGTCGTCCATCACAACTCCACTGCTCCATCAGTCAACGGAAAACGTTTGATTTATCATCTCTCTATCTAATAATTACAACGCCATGACCCAATGGTGTGCCGTTGTGTTTTATGACTTTCGTGTCTGCTTTTTTCTTATTCTTCCTTTATTTTAGTTCTTTCTCTTTATTAATTACCTAAGAAAGGGTTTTGAGGAGCGAAGAAGGTGGATGAGACATCATTGTTCATGAGGATGGTGGTGAAGGTGACAATGATGGAGACTATGTGGAAGCTTGAATTTTGGACCTTCCGATATATTATATTTTGCTGATATTAGTGCCCTTTTGTTACATTTCTTGTGGTATTCATTTCGCTTTTCTATCATCAATAGAATGTTACAATTTGCATTTATGGTATGTTTGATCACTGTCAGGATATTCAAAACTGATAATCCAAAATCTTGAAACTGAACTTAAACCAAATGAACAAATGGTCAAAAAACTGAATTATCTTTTATATAGCATATTTATTCTCGTTATATACAGCATCTTCATTAAGAAAATTAGTGACCATACTTCATGACCAACACGGTGCATAAGGGAGTTTGGCATGGAACTAAAATGTTAGTGGACTAAGATTTGGCGTTTGCATCAACTATTAGGTGGAGACCAAATACATGGGCCGATCGAAGATAACACAACAGGCAATATATAACACAACAAACAAGACAATACTATACAATAGTAAAGCCCACATGCAACAGAGACACGTGCAGTCTTAACACTGACCACACAACGTAAGATCGTCACGTTTTCATTACACAGATACATTGCACTTAAATTTTTTCCCGATGACACTATTTTGTATTGAGACAAACAACTGTCGTCTTTATGTTTTTGGCGTGGTAAGAATCTGCTTTTACACTACAGACAAACCACATGTATATGTACATACATAATTTACACGGAGCTGATGTATATCTACAGATATTACTATATCACAATGACTACTTTGTGTATGTATATTGTATATGATAAGTCTTGATAACTAAGAGAGTTTAGTGAACCTCAAAGTGGTGAATGAAAGGAATCCCAATTAGAATAGCCATCGGAAATACAACTATTAAAAAGAGAAATATCCCCATCTCCTTCATGAACCCATGGAAACCCTAGTGACATTGTAGCTTCTTCCCATATAGAAGAATCATCTGTTACCGGCAAATCAACGTTCATATGTTCCCATGATATCTCCGATCTCGTTCCCCACGATGACATCTCGTTGGATGAACTAGGCGACTCCTCGCTGCTTTTTTCACCCGTGTTGCTGCTTGGCGTCTGAGACACTCGTGTCCCAGGCGACGCTGTTTCCTGGTAGCTTCTTAAGGACTCAGGAAGGTTGAGGTGGGCCTCGGGCCCATATAGCTTACGAGCTGCAGAGTCATAAGCCAGGGCAGCCTCGCGGGAGGTGTCGAAAGTACCGAGCCAAAGACGAGCTCCTCGGTTAGGCTCCCGGATCTCAGCGACCCATTTGCCCCAAGTGCGTTGTCTAACGCCTTTGTAAGTGCATGACGCGTTCTCAGGTCCACCTTTTCCTCTCATACAGCCTTTCCTCGAACTAGCGTTGACCGTTCGTTGTTTCTTATTTGCACCAACCATCATTACCTTTGGCTCTATGGATGACATATGCTGATGTTGACAGGTCGAATGAGTTGTTATATGATGATTTTTGGTGAGTGATAAGGCAAAGATATGAGGAAATGTGTAAGCGTGTATATATAGTGGAAGAGAGTGATGAAACGTGGCAAGGAGGAGACATGACGGAGGGTCGTGTCAAGAAGAGGAAGCTGGTGTTGTCTTTCTAATCCTAACACTTGTCTCGAGAGACCCTTCTCTTTTTGGCAGCAAAGATCGTGAACTATAAAACCAGTAGACAGAGAGGGATGAGTTTTAGAGAGATATATATGGATAAGGTCATCCTTGATTGGGGAAATATAAAAATTTAAATCGCTTTGACTGACTGGTGTGAACGCTTTCAACTCCAGTTATAATTTTTTTTATGGATTCGTAGTATAAAACATGTAAAAAGTAATACTCCTATAAAACAAATAATGGAAAAAATAAGATGTTTTGTCAACTACCAATTAGGTTGTTTGAACTAAAATAGCCCAGATGAGCAAAGTAATTGATGTCAGATCAAATACTTTTTTTGGTTAGATGTTTTCATATGTCAAATCAAAAACAAAAGCAACAACTAAAAGCCACTAAAATAAAACTCAATTAAAATTTACTCCATACATTTATTTTGTTTTCGAAAATTAACCGTATTGGTTTGTACGTGCAGTCACCAGTTTTTCTGCTATATTATCCGTTTTATCGGTCTTTTAATTTCTAACTGTCACGTGGAGTAATGCAGCAATATACAAGTACGACTGTATGAATGTATGTAAGATTCAATCATGTGGCAGCTAATATGTACACGCATATAGAGCGACTGGGACCCGAAGTTGGTTCCTCGAGAGACAAAACAAAGTTCAATGAATCTTTTCTATTCTTTGTTTCAGAATATATTTGTGGTCGATATACACGTGAAAAGCGGCCTCTTGTCTTATTTATTCTTTTAACCGATAACTACAAAGCTCCAGTTCCCATTTATCTAAACATTTTTCCTTATTTTCAGATACAATATTTTAAAACTCAAGTACATAGCTTCAGAAAGAAGATGACAAAAGAAAAGGCTTCAGAAAGACGATCTATGTAATTGCAAATGTAAATATCTTTGGTCTGTTCGTTTCCAGTGTCGTCGCACGATCTATGTAATTGCAATTTGCAATCTATGTAACTGCAATTTGCAATCTATTATTAGTCACAGATCGCAGGTTACTCTCTGTTTTGTTGTTACGATATTGATTCTGAGACTGGTCATCGTCTCAAATTATTTGAGCCCTGTTCAAAAAAATATTAATAATATAATTAAATAACTTTAAGAGTTTATAGTTTTAATTATATATATTTGATGTCTCTTCTGAAATTATAAACTCTAAATTTAGTAGTATGTATAAAATTTCAAAATTTTATATCATAATTTTATATTTATTTTTAAAATTTCTTTTAAAAATTTTCATTTTTTTATTTGGGCTATATTCGATGGCTTCATTTGCACGTTAGACGGCCCTGCTGGTCATAACTTATAAGTCACTGGTAGCAAGTTATTTATCACAAGTTGCAGGTCGTAAGTCGTTTTGCTGTCACGCAACTAGTGACAGATCACAATTTCAAACCACTGAAAATAGCAACTTATTTTTTTATATTATGCAACTATTTTTTTTTTTGCTTAAATATTATACAACTAGTTACACAATTTACAATCGCAAAACCTGCAACAACGAACTAACAATGTTTGATCACATATCGTAAATCATAATCACATATTGCGGATCATATAAATGAACATGATTTTAAACCATCATTATCCAGGATTTCTTGGATCCAAGATTTCTTGGATCCAAGATTTTTTAGGGCGGAGATCTTAGGAAAATATGATGCTCTTAGTCATGGATTATACAACACCAATCAAAATAAATAAAGCCTTTTAACTTTTTAGGGCAGACGTAATATTTTAGAAAGAAAAGAAAAATATTTAGATAAAATAGTCTAAAAGGGAACAAAAATAATTGGATTTCAGTTTATCTCAGTTGTTTAATCGAATAGTCTTGACTCAGTGATAAAAGGATCTCAGCTGGAACTTTGTCTTGGGTTTGAATTAAGTTGGCCACCTAATCACGTCATATTGATAGATTAGTTACGTATTTGGATCAAACTATATGTTTTGCAGGATTTGTTTTCTATCAAAATATATGACACCGAAAAGAGTAGCTAGGAGGCAGTGGTGGACGCAAAACAACGGCTACGGAGACACATGTCCCCAACTGTTTTAAAAAATTTCTTCCCTAAATACTATAAATTTTATCAAATGTTTCCACTCTAAAACTAATCATAATGGAAAAATCACTGTGCCCCCAACTAATCAGCTTCCTACATTACCTACATTCGCCACTGCTAGTAAACCTGGACACGGATCGGATATCCGAGTTTTTAAAGGAATTTGTGATTTGCTTTGTATGTTATGGATATCTAATTTTTGTATTTGCTTTGCTTCGGAGAATTACGGATATTCGGAAAAATGGATATCCGAAAAATAATTAGATATTTGCGGATATTTGTGAATACTTACGGATATCTCATATGTTTTGATTAATACAAATATTCTTAAAAATTTGATGCATATTTGTTTTGTATAATATATTTTTACGTGATATATAAGATTAAAATTAAAAGAATTAGTAAATCTACATATTTTGTGAAAAAATTAAACTTAGCTAACAATTATAATAACACAAAACTTAAGAAAAAATTATAATTATCATAAAATATATATTTTTTTTCCTTTTATGTACTACTTTTATATTAGTAATAATGTAAATAAAATCTGTCAAATCATATGTCAGAATAATAATTATATAATTTTATACATATAGAACTTTAAATATAATCAAGATATACATGTATTTATATATTGCCGAGTCGGATCGGATATCTGTTTCCCAAAATTTTAATATTTGTGATTTGCTTCGTTTTTGACAGATATTGAATTTTAGTATTTGCTTCGATTTGTAAAGTTACGGATATCCAAATTTTTCGGATCGGATCGAAGCGAATAACGAATCGAATAAAAATTTATGGATATTTTGCCCACCCCTAACTGCTAGGAGGTACACTTATAATTAGTAGACCTCTCTTTGGAAAACACTAAAGTTATAGTAAATTA
The DNA here is from genome assembly GCA_026261945.1 of Hirschfeldia incana. Lineage (NCBI taxonomy): Eukaryota > Viridiplantae > Streptophyta > Magnoliopsida > Brassicales > Brassicaceae > Hirschfeldia > Hirschfeldia incana. The sequence goes on along the minus strand of JABCMI010000011.1, from coordinate 6,437,780 downwards.
TGGACACCAAGAGGGGGTTCACCAACATTTTTTATTATTTTTTGGTAGGGCCATGTATAGTGATGAACTTCTATCTATTGTGGTGCTGCATTGGTGAACCTGAAAAAGGAGTTCATAGGAATAAAATATTATTATTTTTTATTATTTTTTAATTTTTCAATATACTGTAAATATATGAATAAAATTTAATAATATCTATAATAATTTTAAAAAAATTATTCAATATATTAAGAATAGATAACATTAAAAAAATATTCAATACATTGAGAAATGCAATAACATAAAAGTATTTAGACACTTTTTAACTTAAATTTCGTATTATTAAACCTATAAACAATCATTAGCTTCATATACCATATTATGTACACCAAACCGATTTTAGATTCACCAAAAGAGATAATCTTCCATTTCAAGACCATGCAAATCTTTCTATTACAAAATGTTTTACATTTACTGTCATTAATCATTCGAAAGACCAACGTCAAACATAAACTTTATTGTAGGTGAAACAATGCGCGAGATAGAGAACAAATTACACTAATGCAAAACGTATTCCCGAAGAAACAAAGACACATGAGTAACTACTCTGTGTTGTTTGTGTGTGCTTACATGTCCTAATCAAAGTTTTGATTTGTTACAAGAAAAATAAACTTCATAAGGCATAGCTTTTGCTTGAAAATGTGCTTGTATACAAAACAAAAACAAACGACATTAACACAAAAGTTAGATCCTTTATGTACTTTGTGGTTATTGCTCTGCGTTTGCATCTTCTGCAGCAACTCTTTCCTCATCTGTTCAGCACAATGAATAAGTTAAACTTAGTACTCTTTCTCTTGATCCACAGCTGCTTTCTGCTCTTTGCATTTTAGCTTCATTTGTTTCTTTAAAGACAACCTCTCTAGAGTTTGAGCAACCCGTGCTTGGTATACACGATCTATTAACCATAAGCAAAGAAGATTAGAAGGGTAATTAGCACTATAACCAACCGAAAGTGATACTTCCTCATAAAAGAAAGATATCAGAATACTTAAATAAACAAGATCTTGTTGAAACATACTGCATCCCAATAGGTGCACCCAAAGCAATTGCTCCCAAAGGATTCACGAAAGCCCCTATAATTCAGAAAACAAAAGGCTCAGAAGACTATCAATCAAGAGATACTGGAAACAGAAAAAATGAGCAAGACTTTTCCCTGCTGCTTCTCCAACGGTGGGACATGAGACCAAACAGGGTTTGATAACGATGATGCGCTTCAGCTCTTCTTGTGGGTACCTGAGACCAAACAGCTTCTCACTGCTAAAGGGGAAGCTCTGGGGATAAGTGGACCTGAAATCTGAAATCCACCGTGGGAGAAGCAGCAGGGAGAAGCTGATTACTGTAGATGATTGCCACAACCGGAAACTCAATGCTCTGAGAGTTAACACCAAAGCAAGACTTCTAAGATCAACTAAAAATCAACATTTTAGCTGTATAAAACAAGTGATAAATACAAATAAGTAGAGTACAGTGTCCAGAGGAGAAACAAAGTGAGAGATGGATCAGTGACAAGATCCACATAAAATATGTTTCCCGCCACCCAGAATCCAACGCCGAAAAACAAATCAATAATCAAATAAACAACAAACGCTCCCAACGCAGATATCAAACCATCTTTAGATACTCCAACCGAGGTTTCTATCTTCTTCTTCTTAGCCTCTTCCATGGCTTTCCTTTTCTTCTGAATCAAAACGAGCGAAGAAGACGAAGAGGAAAAAACAAGAGAAAAAAATCGACTAGGCTCACCAGAGAAAAGAGAGAGACAGCTGGCTTGAACCGATTCACAGAGGGTCACTCATAAAAGTCGATTCACAACAATTAACCTATTTTTTATTTTCTTTTTTTCCTGGACCTATGAACCTAAGTCCATAAACCTCTTAAAAACTTTAGATGCTCCTGCTCTAAGCATTTCACTAACGTCAATTTAATGCAAACGTTCAAAACAAAATATTCTTTGCGAACCTTTCTGTTTTGTTAAGAGTGTCATTAAAACACATTTCACGCGGAAGTTGAGCAAATCAAAATTTACAAATAAATAAGGACCCATTAGAATTCATTAAAAACATGCCCCATTTATACAAAATGGCCCGTTCTATATGGATATAGGCTTTTGTGTGGATTTATAATGAGTCAGACTTGCGTTGTCCAAAAAGAAGAGAAAAAAGCCTACTTGCAGGTGCAGCCACATGATAATTTCGCAGAACGAGAGCTCGTTTCATTAATAAGAAGACTAGTTCCAAAATATACGTTGTGAAAAAAGAAAAGAAACATAGAAAAAATATCGTAACTTCAACTCAAACTGAAACTAAAATGAGAACCACTTATCAGTGGATGATTAAGAAAACAATACAAAGTGTAATTAATAGGATAAAGAAAAAAAAAAAAAAAAAAAAAAAAAGTAATTAATAGGATAAAGATGAGTTCAAGGCACGTGGGCTTTGGAATCGTTTGCCTTTGTTGCGACTGAACCGCTCCTGCAAATCCAATCGATATTAAGTTTTCAAAAACAAATCTAGAAGGTATATGATGATTTGCTGGTGTGTTTAAAAAAATGATGATTTGCTGAAATTTTCTCCGTTTTATTAAGATTTAAAACCAGAAAATCCTGAAAACGGAGTTAGTTTTTTTTTTGTGCACGTCACTTAAAAAGAAAAATGTGTGGCCGATGTATTAGATGAACAGAACACATAGTATAATTATAATTAATAAACAACATGATACGTCTAAAAATGGTTTTCTTCTTTTAATTATAAATTTTACAATTTTTTTTAATTATCACAGTTTAGTTACGAAGTATCATGTCGCTTAACACATGTTCCATGCTCGCTTATAACCAGGGATTTGCAATTATATAGGAAATAAAAACATGTTGTTGGTTCACACTAACCTACGTTTTATCAGCACAACCACAACCAGTATGAGATTCTTTACTAATCAATTAAGCTTCGGTGGACAAATTTAATGGGAAAATAATTCAACGGTTGCTTGGATTTGCGTCTAAGCTATTAGAGCATGAGCATTAATTTTTTAATATTTTTGTGTAGGATCATGTATAGTGATGAACCTTTTATCTATTTGCTGCTGTATTGGCGAATTTGAAGAAAATGTTCATATGAATAAAATAATGTTATTTTTATTAAATTTTTAACTTTTTAATATATTGTTAATATATGAATAAAATTTAATATATTGCTTTTCCCCATTTCCTTTCTTATGTTTGAGATATTTGAATAACATAGAAACTGCAGTATCAAGAGATAAACATCAAGGAAAACTACTAATGCCTAAGTCTTGTTTCAAAAAGTTTCAGAAAGTAAAACGATTTATGGCACTAATGAACACTGCTATATAGAAGAATGGGTCAAGAATAGGCTACACACATGCTACAGACTCAAAGAGTTGTCTGCCAAGCTCTCGAACAAGGTCAATAGGTAATGAACGGTAACTATTTTTGCGGAGAAAGTCATATAAGCTCGGTCCAAGCTTCTCAAATACCTGTTGAAACCATACAAACCCATTCCGCAAGTTCTTTCAACTCGCACGATACTAGGGCATGATCTCAAACTTAACAAATAAAAGGTAACAGTACTTACAATACAAACATGATTACGATCTGCTCCCAAGATACCACCATTTGAACAGTGAGGATTTACATTGTTCATGTGAGGACTTGAACACCCTCCACGTAGGTGAAGACCTAACCATCAGTTCAACCAGCTATCAGGATAAAAGATGATAGAACAAGAAGAAGTCATAATGTGCTCAAAAGAAAACATGGTATCAATTGCGAACCTGAAAGCATCTTAATGACACTTAACGTGAGCTCTGTGAAAGACATCTGGGATTCATGAGAACCCAAACATTTCTTAAATCCGAGCAAATGGTTCTGACAAACAAAATTAGCGTCGTCACAGTTAATATTACCTCAGATACTTAGTTGTACAGCTGATAGCGTCAGGGTCTCAAAAACTTTGTTATAAATATATCAACCAATATAAATAAGAGATACCTGGTTGTCTATGCTGAGGAATGTAGCATTCTCCATGATTTTCAGACATTTCAATAGCAACATTAAACTCTGCTTGTGCTGGTTATCTTTCTTATCTTGGAAGGAGAGTGCGTCGTATTCCATCCAGCACTGCATATATAATCTGTATTAGATTCGGGATGGTTGGATAAGCACGCCCTCTCCATAGTCAACAAAGCTACCCATTTCGCACTTAGTTCAGGTCTGGTTGTTTCAGCTTTATTGTGGCTATCAACAGATCTCATCTCCTTGCAATTAACAAGAAGTTCCTGAACTCTTGAAAGTATAATACTGGCGCTTGGATCATTCATTTTCACTGCATCCCGTGCGGGATCAACATCCTTAAGTAATGATAAGAGCTTAAATCCAATACTCGGTGGCTTCCCTTGGGTGCTAGTAACAGTCATAGGTTTCAACAGCTTAATCAGAAACTTGATGCACTTAGGTGACTCCATAAAGTGCTCGTCTTGACCCTGGAACCATGAAATGAATTGGCAAGAGTTATATATAAAAAAAGGTGAAATTGTAACCAAAGTGAATCAAAGATCAAACAGCAACTGCTAGACACTTACATCAACAGTTAGCACAAAGAAAAGGGTAGCTGCAGCAAGATTGCTTGGTATACCATCACTACAAGAAAATATTCATATTGTGACAAAAATTTTAGTCACAATAAACATAATTCCGTAACAAAATAACCATTGTGACAGAATTGTTACCATTTATGAATAGTCGCAATAATGTCGTCACAAATTTGTGCGGTAGCAAAATTCGTCTTAGTTTGTAACAAATGTTTCTAGTAACTAGTTTGTCAGTAAAAGTGACAAAAATAAAAGTAACAAAACCGTCACAATTATTGACTAAAAATCTGGTCTTAAAAACGTTGGCTTTGGTGACGACTAAAATGTCTCCATTTTGTAGTTAATTGCAACAAAACTTTAGTTATTAACTGTCCTAAATAGTGACTACAGTGTTGTCATCAATTCGTTACACTTCCATACTAAAAAAAAGTCTTGAATCCGTCACTCAAATTATTAGTAATTAGTATTATTCGGTCATTTTGGTTTTCTCTTTTACTATAACTTTGCCACATTTTGTCGTACATAGCTGACGTATATAAACTATAAATATTTTGTATTAATTATTTTTTTGTATTAAATATGTTAGCTATGTATTAGTATTATTTATACAATTTTCATTAAAACTACATAATTAGGAAATTATTATTAAAAGAAAACATACACAAAAACTTACATAGATATGTCAAGATTATAATACATCGAACAAGAGACTGTTTAACAATATCAGAAAGAATAAACTAAAAAAAGAAGAAAATCCCAGAAGCAAAGGAAAACAAATGAATATATTCATCAAATCTTGTAGTGTTATTTTTGCACAGGCCTTATTAACAGAACCTCGATCTTACAAACCGGCCATCTTGGGAGGTTTGTGATCTTGTCGAGATAGCTTATATGGGTTGACTCTTGTTTTGATCGCATTACGTCAACACTATTGTCGTCACTCACCATCCTCTTCTTGATAAAGTCCAAGAGAAAAAGGTCTTCCAAAATCGATAGACTGGAAATTTGATCCTCTCTCAGAGAGGCGCACACCCATGATTAGAAAATGCATCTACAAGTGCCAAAAAAATCTTTTGAGATTCAGTACAATAAGTAGTTTAAATAACTGATTGAAAATATACACCTCATACAGACGATTAACCATACATAATGCAAACTCTGAAATTAGCTAGTGATTGTGAAAAATTAGAAAACAAAAAAAAAGACGGCTTCAAAATTGTAGAAGAAGAATAGAAAGCCTCAGTTCAAAAAAAATGTAGAAGAAGAGTTCTTAGGTTTTTAGGTAACTTGTGAACGAGGGAGAGAGTAAGTTGTTGTTGCCTTGATTATATATTGTATCCGATTAAATCTTTGGATACTAATGAGTAATGACGTTTGGTGCCTATTATGGTAACAACCCGGATTTTATTGCTTTTTTACCGGGATTCATCGCTCCACTTTGATTCTCTAATTAATTGCTTATACTCCTTCCTAAAATTAAACCATTGTAGTAATCTTTGGGTACCGATGAGTAATTGCTTATAGTTATACGTCTTTCTTCAACTAGAAATTTCTACTCTCCTAAAACTGAAAACTGTTTCTCTAGTTAAAAATTCCAGTAAGAATTATTTTTAATTCCCATACAAACATAATCCTTTAACTTGGCATCACATAATTTCTATCTCTCCATTGCCATTTTATTTATTTCGTTTCCATAACATAGGTTTGCTAACACTTCCATTTGATTTTATATAATTATATTACGTAAACGACAGTGAATATTATATCTCTTAAAACAATATATCCACTCTTTTCTTCACACAGTAAATTCTAACTTCCACTAGATTAACATTTTATGGTTTTAGTTGCACACGTATACTTGTACAAAGAATCAGTGTGAATAATTGGATCATTACTTTCATGTTGCATTTCACTGAAGTCATTTTTTGCAAAATTTCTTAAATGTATAATGAAACGAGACCAACATATATTATATGTTTGTATAATTTATCTCTTTTTTATTCATAACACCAATTAGAAGAAAATAAATAAATAACTGTTAGTAGTTTAATAAAACTCCAACTTGCTTCTCATATTTTGGTCATATTTACAACAGTTTATTATGTCATTGGTTTATACCAATTAGTAACTAATATTTAGTTTTTATTTCACCACAATTTGAAACTCTCAGTCCTGCCAAAAATTAACACAACATTAATGGTCAAAAAGTTATTTTTATGTCATGATTGTTACGAAATCTATTTCCGTCATACTTATGTTACTAATTGTGACGAAAGTTAACTACGGGTTAGATCGTCACAATATTGTGACTAAACAGTTACTAATTTATGACTAAAATATTTTAGTCACATTCATGTCTCTAGAATGTCACAGTTTGTCGAAAATTAACTACGGCTTAGATTGTCACAATACTGTGACTAAACAGTTACTATTCTGTGACTGAAAACTTTAGTCACATTAATGTCTCTAGAATGTCACAGATCTGTGACGAAAAAAATTAGTCCTAGTCCCAAAACTCTGTCACAATAGCCCTCTTTTTTTGCAGTGCATCAAGAAAACCGGAGGATGGAATACCTAAATCAAAACAAACATGTTTAGGGTGAGATTGGTCTCAACGAGTAAACAATACTAAAAATGGATTGAACAGAGGTATTTATTAGATTTCGGAGTGAGATTACAAAGGTGGAGAAAAAGGAAAACAAGCCGGAGCTCGGAGAGCTTTAACCGGAAAAGTACAACAAGCGGAGAGATAACTCGTACGGACTAAAACCCTAATCTCGCCGCTCCGTGTGTGTGTAAGTGTCGATGCCTTCTCCTTTGCTCTTCCCTCTCCTTTTATACCCCTGCTCGGGAGAGTAAACCTAGTCTCCTTTGTCAATTAATTGGGCCTTATCAGCTTGTTGGGCTTACCCTCTTCTAGCCGAGCTGTTGCTCATTGGGCGTTCCCTGCTCGGCTAGCTGCTCCCTGCTCGGCTGAAAGCAGTCCGCAGTCGAGCCGCAGCTTCAGACTGCGATTCCTCGGCTCCAAGCCGACTTTGGCAATTTGGTTGGGCCTTTGTTCGATGGGCTTTGAGGATGGGTACAATCCATCCCCAACAGTAAGTCCCCCCCCCAGTCCATTGAGGAGTCGAATGATCGGTCGTCGATGGATTTGGTCTTATTAGCTTGGAGGACAAAGGGACATACCGAGTAATTTGAGTGATTTCCTTCTGCGAGTTTCCTCGGTCGTTATCAAGATGACGATTCATCGGTAGTATAATGAACTGGCGTGATCGGAGGTTTTTCTGGAAAATTGTACCGAGGATTCGAACCGGAGCGGTTGTTGGGTTTAAGGAGCGCGACCGAGAAAGCGAACCGGCGCGATTGCGCGATACGCGCAAACAGTAACCAGGCCCATTTAGGCCTCTTTAGGCGTAATAATGACGCCTTGGTCCGAGAGCCCGTCTCTCCTTATAAATAGCGCTCTCCCCTTTTCCTATTTCCTCATTTTGCTCCGCATCGCTCAGGTACTTCCTCTCTCTACTCTCTTTCTCTCTCTAGATCTTTGCTTTAAGCTTTTGGTTATCCGAGATGTCGTCAAAGCGATTGTCCCGAGCTGAAAAAGGGAAACAGGTGGCTTCTGCTCAGACTTCTTCCGAGGAGCCGGCCGAGGAAATCCGTCATGAGGTTATGATGGATACCCGGAACATGGATCTGTCTCAACGTTTACTCGTTGCTGACGCGGAGGTCCAGTTCCGGGAAGATGACGATGGCCAGGAGGCTGTTGATACAACGATGGTCCCGAGGAGTTTTTATCCCGGGAACCTGTTTTCGGACGAGGGTCCCTTAGAGAAGAGGAGGGTCCGTCCGTCTGTAGTTGATGGTCAGGATTGGGGAAACGTCGAGGAGACCCGATCAACGACCAAATCTGTGGAGGCGCTTCTTCGGAATCTGAGCGCAGTTGGAGTGACCTTCATCATTCCTAGGAAGGATCAAAGACCCTGGTCTCCTCCGAGAGGGTACCAGTGCGTGTACGAGTCGTATTTTGAGAAGGATACGAAGCTGTGGTTTCCGATTCCTCGGATCATCACAGCGTACGCGTTTAGGAGAAATGTGGCGTTGAGCCAACTGATTAATGGGTCGGTTCGTCTGATGGTCGCGCTTTCCGTTATGGCGGCGGAGGTTGGTTCGCCGCTGAGCGTGAGGTCGTTCGAAGAATTAACCTCGGTCTCGATCTCTCCGGATGGCATCGTCTCAACGAGGCAACGACCAAGCTACAACGTGGTTGATGGGTGCCCGACCAAAACTTCAAATTGGCAGAGATTTTACTTCTATGTAAAATCCAATAGGTCGGCATTCGAGGAGCCTCCGAGCTCCAGATATCGCGTCCTCTGGAATGCGGATATGGGTATAATCACCGAAATCATTAAGACTTATTTCCTAGATGCCTCTGACCTTATTTTTATTTTGTTCTTTTGTTGATGTGCAGTCGTCCATCCGAATCTCTCTACTTACTCGGAGGATTGGAGGGGTCCTGCTCGAACGGTTGCGTTACTGAAGCAAGACCACTGGAAGAAATTCACCTGGGGGAGGATTCGGAGATCAATTGATCGGATCGCTAGTCGTAAGTTCTCTTCTTCTCGGATTCTTCTTATTATATATCTTTCGGGAATTATTTATTGATCGTGGTTTTTCTTCACAGAGGATTGGATAACAGACTCTGTTCCATACATCAACAACCCGGTGGACAAGCGATTGTCTCTATTCACTCCTCCCAAACAAAAGGAGATAAACCGAGCCCGTAGGATGAAAGAACTCCCCGATCTCTCCAAGATCGTAGCAGCTCGGTCAAATGTCAAGAAGGCGAAGCCCGGAGGTGGGGCTAAGTCAACCGAGGTGCGAGATGTCGCAGCCTCCGCTGGAGCCGCAAGGGCTCCGCCTGGTGGGAACACCAAGAAGAGCTCTTCCAAGAAAAAGAAGAAGTCGTCCGTTTCTTTGGAACGAGATGAGGAGGTGGAAGCCCCCGAGCAACAGGAGGATGCGGAGGAACTTCCCGAGGAGACGCCTGCGGGGCGTTCTTCGAAGAAAAAGAAGAAGAGAAAACGCACAGATGCCGATGCCCGGGCGCCGAATATCGCCGTCCCGGATAACGAGGATCCGTCTCCAGAGGAGGTTCCTCTAAGAAAAAAAAGGAAGAAGACCGGTGGAACGACCCGTACATCCTCTGTTAGCGAGGGTGAGCTTCAAGTCCTTGCTCCTAGGGCTCCGTCGGAGGCTTTGGATTCAGAAGGTTTGGATAACCTGCCTTTGGCCGAAAGGGCAAGGGAACTGAAGAAGCGATCAGCTGGGAATGATGAACCCAAGTCTCCTATCAACGAAGGTACTTCTGGTGGAAGGTCGGACAATCCAGCTTCTCCTCGGAGACGGGTAGAATCGTCATCCGAGAGGTCACGTGAACTTTCGACTGGACAGCCGGGAGCTAGGTCCCCTAGTCACTTCGGAGGGGCTTCTTCCGGCGGATTCCAATTCGAGTTCAACCGCGAGCTCCCTCTATCCTTCTATCCTGCAGACTGCGGCCGTCTGTTGCTGTCTCTTAAAGGCGGCCCCGATCTAATGCCTCCCGCGAAGGATCTGATCTTCAGGGACGAGTATGAACATGCTTCCAGTTCGTCGGTAAAAGTAAGTTCTTTGTCTCGATCTTCTCTCTTTTTTTTTTTTACTTTTAGGTGGGGTTTCCCTTCTCTTTTCTTTTGCTAACTTCTATTTGTTTTTTTTTTTTTGAATAGACCCATGGCGATTGGAACTTGCTCGTTCAGAAGTATAATTCCGCTCTGAGAGAAGCTCGGGAACAACTCCGCAAGGGTAACGAGGAGAGGAAAGAGGCTGAACTGAAGAGCAAGGAAGTTCTTCAGGCGGTTGTTCGCCAGAAGGAAGAGGCGGTTGCTCAGGCTAGGGAAATCAAGAGGCAATTTGATTTGACGAGGACTTCCGACTTGGAGGAGCTTGAGATGTGCAAGGGTTCCATAAGGGATCTGGAAACCGTCGTGGACAAGCTCAAAGAGGAGAACGATGAGCTCGTCAGATCCAGGGATGCTGCGTTATTGAGGCACTCAGAGGATGTTGCTCGTCTCCGATCATCCCGCAAATATGAGGTTACTCATGAGAGAATCCGAGTGATGATTGCCATGATAGCTAAAGCCGGGAAATGCTTCCATCAGATCCAACTTCGTGAAGCTGAAAAAGACGCATACGACGATGCTCGGTGCCTGTATAGTCAAGCCTTCGGGACGAGAAAGTGTCTCAAACAGGTCAGAGATTCGGGAATAGATATTCCCCAGGAGACTATCAACACGTACGCCGAAGAGGAGGAGCACTTTAAAGCTGAGGCAGCTCGTCTAGAGGTGAAAGAGATTCCTGAAGACTTCCTGCGCCTTTCTCCTCTGAAGTTGGATTCGCAGTTCCTCGTCGAGGATGTCTGGAGAGCAGTCAATCCTTACGGATCGAATATTCACTTGATCGATTCGGAGGCTGCCGAAGCCTTAAGGACCCCTCGCGTCGAAAGGGTTCCTCGTGCAGAAGATCTCACTGATGGTCGCATTCTCTCGGTTGGATCCTCCAGCCAGCATCCCGACCAAGATCCTGTTCCCAAGACTCGGGTCCCTCCGGAGGTGATCCCTCAACCCGATAGAGTGGAGAAGCCCACGATCGTTCTAACTGATTCTCCTTCCAGGGCTGCTCTTAAGGCTGCCGGCCTGACGGATTCTAGCTCCGATGGTCCCGAAGCGAGATCAAGAACTGAAGGTGAGAAACCGACAGGTGATCCCGAGCCTCTACCCGCTCAAGTTCAGGAAAGAGATGCCGAAACGTCCAGTCGGCCGTTCGGGCGCGTTTCTGGTCCAGAAATGATAGACGGTGGGAACAAGGACTCGACTCCAGCTCAAGGATGACCGCGTCAGCTCATTTTTCTTTGTTTGTATCTGCCCGAGAGGGTCTAGTTGTTGTAATGACTTAGGGGTTTTATCCCCCTTTAGTTCTTCTCTGAACCTTTAAGTTTTTTGCCCGGGTGGGCTTTGCTGTTGTCATTAACTCGGGGTTTAACCCCTTTATCGTTTACTCGGCTTAGTATTGTTTACTTAGCGTTTATTTCTTTCATCTTTAGTGCTTAGGTTGCCTCGAAATTTCTTTCAAGTTATTTTACCTTAGGCAATCCAAAGATGGTAACGGATTTTCTTCACCCGACCAAATGCTCATGAATCCGATTAATTGTAATAGATTAAATGGAATAAGCAATGGCAAGAATTTTATTCGGAGGTAATTTTATCGAGAAAATGTATTCGTACGCTACACAGTGAATAAGAGAAACTTGGTCGGCCAACCCTTAGTTCTTTATTCGTGATTTGGTTCGAAAATTTCTTGATGAGCCGGTCAATGCAGATGGCATAGGTGACGCGGATCTTCGTTTCCCTTTGCTCCAATCTGATCAGGATCCGAGCGAATGATCGGGACGAGTACCTGTGCGCCGCTTGTTAGGTAAGGGGCTGGCATCGTTGCTCGGGACTACTCCCGCAATCCTTGTCTTGATAGAGCAAGTGGGAAGAGTCGCCGAGTCTAAATTTTGGTTTTTGTTTTTGTTGGGGCTGGACCCCGTAAAGGGGATGCCTACGTACCTCCGAGGAGGATCAAGCCTTTCGTAGTTTGGTTTGCCCGAGCAAAAGTGACGTAGGTCATTGCTCGGACGTGTAGAAGTGACCGTAGGGTGCATCTACTCGGTTTTTTTTTTTTTTTTTTTTTTTTTTTTTTTTTTTTTTTTTTTTTACGAGCAAACTGGGACTGCTGTCATCTGCTCGGTGGGATAAACTTTGATTCATTCTCTAAGAATAGAAACGACGGAGGTGCATCGAGTTCCAGGCTCGTGGGACTACCTCTCCCCGGGAAGTCGCAAGTCGGTAAGGTCCTTCCCAGTTTGCACCGAGCTTTCCAGCGTTCAGCTCTTTGGTGTTCTCGAAGACTTTTCTTAGGACTAAGTCTCCGAGTTCGAGGGGTCTTGCTCGAACTTTCTTGTTGTAGTAGCTCTCGATCTGATTCTGATAGTTTTGAATTCGGAGTAAGGCTTGGTCTCTCTTTTCCTCAAGCTCGTCGAGAGCATCCAGCAGCATCTCGCGGTTTAGCTCGACGTACTGTGGCATCTTTGCTCGTCGAAGACTTGTTACGTTGACTTCCGCAGGGGCCATTGCCTTCATTCCGTAAGCGAGGGAGAAGGGGGTGGATTTGGTCGCGCCTCTTGGGGTTGTTCGGTGCGACCAAAGGACGCCATCGAGTTCATCGGTCCAATGTCCCTTCTTCAGGTCGAGACGTTTCTTGATGCCATCGATGATGATCTTGTTGGATGACTCGGCCTGACCGTTCCCCTGAGGATATCTCGGCGTTGAGGTACTTAGCCTGATATCCCACTTGCTGCAGAAATCCTTGAATCCTCCCGAGATGAACTGCGAGCCATTGTCCGTCACGATTTCGTAAGGTAAGCCGTGACGACAAATTATGTTTTTCCACACGAAACCTCAGACTTCTTTCTCGGTAACTTGAGCAAAAGCTTTTGCTTCGATCCACTTTGTGAAGTAATCAGTTAAGACTAGAACGAAACGACGTTGGCGGGAGTTCAGCATCGGGCCGATGATGTCCATTCCCCATCTCATGAATGGGTAAGGGGCTGCTGAAGTTCTTAATAGCTCAGTTGGGCTATGGATGCTCGGAGAATGCCTTTGGCATTTGTCGCATTTCCGGGCATATGCTTCGCAGTCTGTATTCATCGTCGGCCAAAAGAATCCCACGTTTCGGATTTTCAAAGCGAGTGCCCGTCCTCCGGAGTGGTTTCCACCTGCTCCTTCGCGAGTCTCAGCCATGACAAGTCTCGTTTGCTCTCCGTGAATGCACTTGAGTAGGACCTTGCTAGCGTTTACTCGGTGGAGCTCGCCTTCCATGATGACATAGTGTGCGCTACGTCTCTTGAGGCGTTTTGCTGCCCACTTATCAGTCGGGACTGTTCCGTTGGTAAGGTAGTCGATGAACTCTGTTCTCCAATCTTTCGGTGCTTGATGTTGATCGGTCATCTCGATGTCGCCGTCAGCCTCTGCTCGGGATGTTGTCTCAGAAATTGTGGTGATAACGTCCATTGCCCCCCCCCCCCCCCCCCCGAGTTCTCGATGCTCGGTTTCTCAATCCGATGGATCTGGATGGTTCTCTTGACTTGATCTCGAAGTTTGCATCCGAGTGCTGCCAACGCGTCTGCGCATACGTTCTCTCCGCGGGGGACCTTTGTTAGCTCGAAGAATTCGAACTCCTTTGCTAGATCTTGGACAACTCGGAGATAGGCGTCCATCCTGTCGTTTCGTGCATCATACTCCCCGCTAAATTGACTTGCAACTAGTTGCGAGTCGCAGTATGCACTTAGTCTCTTGGCCTTAACTGCTTTCGCGAGGCGAAGCCCTGCGATAAGCGACTCGTATTCTGCTTCGTTGTTGGACGCCGTGAAACCGAAGCTGAAAGATTTCCTGATTAGTTCCCCGGTTGGAGACTGGAGTTGGACTCCTGCTCCCGAGCCTTTGTTCGTCGAGGATCCGTCGACGTGGAGGATCCAGTTTGCATCGTGTACTTCGAGGTCTTGAGCCAATTCAGGTGATAGTTCTACAAGAAAATCCGCGAGAACCTGAGCTTTGGCCGCTGTTCGGCACTTGTAAGTGATATCGAGCTCTCCAAGCTCGATAGCCCACTTGGTTAGTCGGCCGGCTCTAGTCGTGTTTTGGAACACGGTTCTCAGCGGTTGATCGGTAAGGACTTCCACCGAATGAGACTGAAAATAAGGACGTAGTTTTCTCGCTGATTCCACGTCTGCCAGAACCATCTTTTCGAGCGTCGGATACCGAGTCTCGGGTCCGGTCATCCTTCTGCTCATATAGAATACTGGTCTTTGCTCACCGCGGTCCTCTTTAATCAATACACTGCTAATAGCAGCGGAAGACACGGCAATGTACAGAGACAAGACGTCACCTACGTCTGGTTTGGCTAGGATTGGGGGAGTTGTAAGGTACTGCTTGAGCTGAGAAAATGCTTCCTCGCACTTTTCATCCCAGAGGAACTTCTTGTTTCCTCGGAGGAGATCATAGAAGGGAAGGCATTTATCGGTTGATCGTGAGATAAATCTGTTGAGAGCTGCGATTCTGCCGGTAAGCCGTTGGACTTCTCGGCAGTTTCTTGGACTCGGAAGATCGAGGACTGCTGAGATCTGTTTGGGATTTGCTTCGATTCTTCTTTGCGTAACGATGTATCCGAGGAACTCGCCAGATGAGACGGCAAAAGTGCACTTGGCCGGGTTTAACTTCATCTTATATGCGTTGAGGATCTCGAAGCAGTCTTGCAGATGCGTCAGATGCTCATCTGCTCGGAGTGACTTAACCAGCATGTCATCGATGTAAACCTCCATCGTTTTTCCGAGTTGCTTGGCGAACATGCGGTTAACCAATCTTTGATAAATCGCTCCTGCGTTCTGTTGTGATATTTTTGTGTAGGGTCGTTTTAGTACTACGGAACACTGGAAGACTATCAAGATTTATGTTTGTATGTATGTTTTGAGAAGAGAAATTGAGGCAAAGAGATGTATTATTGAGTGTTTTTGGGCGTTACAACGTATTGGGTGTATAAACCCTAGTTTTCTAGCCTAACTCTATAATCTCTAAGCCCCAAAGTGTCGATCCCTTGTTCTAGGGTTTGGGTTCCCCTTTTATAGTTGATGTAAGTCGGTCGATCTTGGGCGGCTTCTCCAATATTCGGGAATATGTTAGTTTCCCCTTGATTTGGGAAACTTCCATATTCATGCGGAGGAATGGTTCCTTAGTCCTCACGGCAAGGGCTGGGCCTTGGTTCCTCGATACAGGGACTGGACCCTGGGTACTTGTCGAATGGAGATCGGGCCCTGGTGCCACTCGGTGAAAATGGATCCTCTAAGTTGAGGAGGGACCCTGGATCCTTACCAAACGAGGGCCCGGAAGTCGAGGCCCCTTCGGAGGCTGGAGGAAACTCTAGTCTTAGATATTTTCTCCAAACAGTTTGCCCCTTATTCCTTGATTGCTTCGAAAGGATCAAGGGATAATATGTAGCCTCGACTCTTGATGCCATTTCTTCCAGCAGGAGAAGGGTTTGGAATCTGGACGGAATCGTGGAATCATTTTGGGACATGATAGCTTAGTCGGAGTGGGCCGCAGGGGAAATAAGGATCCCGGCCCGCTTGTGATGGCGCTAGGTCGGCGAAGTATCTTGGAGGCAATTTTGGAAATTTGTCGAGAATCGCGAGTATCTTCCAAAAATTTTTGTCTTTCCTCTTTTTTTCTTTCCTTCCCTTTGCCAAAAATGGAAAGTCGCTCCAGGTATAAAATCGGATATTTCGATGCCTTTTGACAACACGAATTTAGGTTTTCCCCTGTACTTCTTATTGGAAGTAGATGTCGAATGGTTTTTTTTCTATGAATATATGTATGTACAATGCAATGCATGAGACTCAAAATCATCAAAAAAAAAAAAAACACATGATCAAATACTTGGTACCTCCCCCACAGTTGAATCACACAGTCTCTGTGTGAGTAAGGGAGAGATACCCAAAGGCAAATAATATGCAAACATAAACTGGTATGTACAAGATTAAGGTGAAGGAGTACCTCTGATGGATTGTTGGAAGAGCAGTGTGGTGTAAGGAGTAGTGTCTGGCCGCCTTCCTCTCAACTCAAGGGCTCTTATTCACAAGATGCTACCGATATGTACATGGATATACATGGGACTTCCTCCCAAGTGAGCTTGTTTTAAGTCTCTAGCTTGACTTTCCTTCCTTTAGCTAGTGAGAAGGAGAGTCCTTTCCACCTTCAAGAGTGATGGTTAGGACGTGAGGTACCAAGTATTTGATCATGTGTTTTTTTTTTTTTTTGATGATTTTGAGTCTCATGCATTGCATTGTACATACATATATTCATAGAAAAAAAACCAAAAAAAAAAAAATAGACATATGTAATGCAATGCAACCTAAATGCACCCTAAATGAGTCTTAATGATCAAAATAGAAGCTAAAACAAAGCTTAAAACCATGTAACTACACATGATATCATCGAACACTCCGATCTTTATGAAGTCGTTCCCTACACCCGGTGTTGGCGGACGTATCAGACCCCGTTGCTTGTTTGGTGATCCTTTTGATTCCCCCATTCTGACACCTAGCGTGGTTTCGGGGACCGAGGATGGAAGAGTTCCCGTGGCCCCTGTTCGCCCTCGTCGTTTCTGTTCTTTCGATGCTTCGAGCGAAGACGAAGATGGCCCGAGGTCTGACATCAAGGAAGGTGATCTGGCGGGGCTCCGCCGTAGGTATTCCTTGCCTGATACAATGGGGATCAGGTGTGCGGGAGAGTTCGAGCGAGCTCCTGATGGAGGAAGGGGCGAGATAGCGATTTTTGAGGCTTATTTGGAGGCCGGCTTTAGAGGAGGGGTTCCTTCTTTGATCGCGGAGGTGGCGTCGTACTTTGGATGTTCCCCTTCGCAGTTTACGCCTGCTACATGGCGTACTCTGATGGCTATCCAGGTGTTAGGAGAGCTCCACAGTATTCCTTTCGGGTTGTCTGAAGTCCTGTATTCCTACTCCTTTGTTCCCTTGCCAAGTAAGGGAGGTTTTTACCAAATATGGTCCCGAGATGGTGAGCCTTTGGTGGATGAGCCCCCTCGAGGTCTCAGAGGTAGCTTCCCTTCGAACGATTCCTGAGACAGGAGGTATGTGTTTATGAAGGTGGAAGGTGTTCCTGGATATCCATGTTTCTGGCGTTCAGTGGGTAAGTCGCTTCTGTTTCCTTGGACACAGCTATTGTGTTTGCTGGATTATGTTGAATTTTTCTTCTTGCAGAGGTGACCCGACCGGTTATCCAGGCTGGTGAGACTTTGGTGAAGTTGGCGCGAGGTATTCCTAGGCGCTTTCGCTGGATTCTATTCTTGATGCATCCGATATCGCTGCGTCATAGCCGTATTTGGGGTAATGGAATTTCTCTTACTTGGTTCTCTCGTTCTAGCAGTAGTTTGATGGAGTCTTTGTTTTTCAGGTGGGATCCCTACGGCTTTGATATTGTCAGTGTATGAGGAATACTGTAGAACTCGGCACCAAAGGAGGAGATCTCGTAACCCGTTTCCTTCCGTCCCTCTGGTGGTGGCTTCTTTGGCTTCGAGGGATGTTGACAGGAATCGCTTCCCCAGTTTAGGTCGGCGTGTTCCTCCACATGAAGAGATTCTTTTCCTCCGGAGGCAGCTTCGGGAAGTGATTTCCAACCAGGCTTTTATCGTGCAGAGGGCTCGAGAGTATGCTCGTCAGGATCTTGTTAGAGAGTGGTCGATGAGGAGTGCTGGTCAGCATGAGCTGTTCGGGGGATCTGGCCGATGGGGACCTGTTGGAGGTCCAATCCGAAATTCGGGGAGCGGTGAAGGTGGTCATGGTGTTTTCCCTTTTTCTCGCCGGAAGCCGAATCTCTGAATATTTCTTCAATGCTTTTTCTCGCTTTATGTTGTCGTTTTTTGGATTTTTTTTGTAGCTTTCTCCCCTCCGAATAAGGATTAATAATATCTACCGGTTTTTGCTTTTACTTCGTCCTTTCTTTGATCCTTGCACTGCTTTATGGTTTTGATCTCCAGTTACTTGGTCAGATGACTCGGTAGGCTTTCCGGAGGAGATCAATCTTTGCGGAGAGTCGTTGTCGGGAACTGATGGGTTCCGATCTGATTTGAACCCTTAGGTTCTTGTTGCTTTGAACTTGGAAGTTTCCAAGGTCAAGGTTCTTTGAGTTTCTTTATTTGGGCCCTGGGGCCTTGGGAACCTAGAGGTTCTTCGGACCCTTAGGTCCTAGGAATCTTGAGGTTCTTCGGACCCTTAGGTCTTTGGAACCTTGAGGTTCTTTGGACCCTTAGGTCTTTGGAACCTTGAGGTTCTTTGGGCCCTTAGGCCTTGGGAACCTAGAGGTTCTTCGGACCCGAAGGTCTTTGGAACCTTGAGGTTCTTTGGACCTTTAGGCCTTGGGAACCTAGAGGTTCTTCGGACCCTTAGGTCTTGGGAACCTTGAGGTTCTTTGGACCCGAAGGTCTTGGGAACCTTGAGGTTCTTTGGACCCGAAGGTCTTTGGAACCTTGAGGTTCTTCGGACCCTTAGGTCTTGGGAACCTTGAGGTTCTTCGGGCCCTTGGGCCTTGGGAACCTAGAGATTTTTTGGACCCGAAGGTCTTTGGAACCTTGAGGTTCTTCGGACCCTTAGGTCTTGGGAACCTTGAGGTTCTTTGGACCCGAAGGTCTTTGGAACCTTGAGGTTCTTCGGACCCTTAGGTCTTGGGAACCTTGAGGTTCTTCGGGCCCTTGGGCCTTGGGAACCTAGAGGTTCTTTGGACCCGAAGGTCTTTGGAACCTTGAGGTTCTTCGGACCCTTAGGTCTTGGGAACCTAGAGGTTCTTTGGACCCGAAGGTCTTTGGAACCTTGAGGTTCTTTGGGCCCTTAGGCCTTTGGACCCGAAGGTCTTTGGACCCGAAGGTCTTTGGACCCGAAGGTCTTTGGACCCGAAGGTCTTTGGACCCGAAGGTCTTTGGACCCGAAGGTCTTTGGACCCGAAGGTCTTTGGACCCGAAGGTCTTTGGACCCGAAGGTCTTTGGACCCGAAGGTCTTTGGACCCGAAGGTCTTTGGACCCGAAGGTCTTTGGACCCGAAGGTCTTTGGACCCGAAGGTCTTTGGACCCGAAGGTCTTTGGACCCGAAGGTCTTTGGACCCGAAGGTCTTTGGACCCGAAGGTCTTTGGACCCGAAGGTCTTTGGACCCGAAGGTCTTTGGCCCCGAAGGTCTTTGGAACCGAAGGTCTTTGGACCCGAAGATCTTTGGACCCGAAGGTCTCTGGACTTTTATGCTTTTGGGGAGTCTTTTTGATCGCTCTCTGCTGCCCGGAGGCGAGCCACTCTCGATCTAAATTGAGAATTCGCACTGTGCTACCCGTGGGCATAGGCCATTCTCGAAATTCTCAATGCTGCACTCTACCTTTCTGCAGAAAAGTCACTCTCAGACTTATTGTGGTCTGGGGTGGGTCCCCCCGCAAGGTTCTGTCAACCCAGACACACTACCTTCCACGTCTGGATAGGTATTAAATTGTTTGTGCTTAACCGGTTATTTGCACTTTGCTCCCTGCATATAAGCCGCCAGAATCTGATTACAGTACTTGCCTGTGTACGTCATGCCCCCAGCGTGCGTTTAGCTTACAGCGTATTTCACGAGGGTTTGAGTGGCACTAGTACGTGGTCCCCGCATAACTCTTGGCTATAGGCCTTTACGCGGGGCCCTATCGCACAGACTTCGGCTCAGGGCTGATCAGACCCCTTCCATATCTGTCTGTACCTATGGTGAGTAGCCTCACCAGCTAGGGGGCTAGCTAAGATCTGAGGTCCCGAAGGTCCTTGATCCAGCTAATATGCCCCTTTAAGTATATTGGTGTTTCCTTAACTCCCTTTAGTCGAAACCAAATGTATTTTATAAGCCTAGTCTGAGGACGTTCTCGTTATACATAGGAGTAGGAAAACCAAAATACTTAAATATATAATAGTATATATAGAGCTCGACCCAAAGATCTTGCCTTTAGAAATGATAGGATTTGAGGTGCAAGGCGTTCCAGCAGTTGGGTTGTACCTTGCTTGTGCTGTCTTGCAGCTTGTAGGCTCCTGCCCCTTGCACCCCTATTACCTGATAGGGCCCTTCCCATCCGGGGGCGAGTTTTCCGGCTGATTTGTCTTTTGTGTGGTTACAGACTCGCCTTAGGACCCAGTCCCCTTCTTGGAAGGTTCTGGATCTCACCTTCTTGTTGTAACTCTTAGCTACCTTTATTTGGTACGACGCATTCCTTAGGCGGGCTGCTTCCCTTTTTTCGTCTAGGAGGTCTAGGCTCAGGTACATCAGCTCGTCGTTTTCTTTGGGGGTTAGGATGTTGGAGATTGTGGTCTTGACATGTACCTCGGTTGGTATTGCTGACTCGGTGCCGTAGACGAGTGAGAAAGGGGTTTCTTGGGTAGCTGTCTTTGGAGTTGTTCGATAGGCCCAGAGGACTCCGTGTAACTCTTCTGCCCATCGCCCGTGAGCCTTTTCCAAGCGCTTTTTGAGCATGTTCACCACCGTTTTGTTGGTTGACTCTGCTTGTCCGTTTGATTGCGGGTGCCTTGGTGCTGAATATGAGAGTTTAATTGGGGTCCATTGTCTGTGACAATTTCCTGGGGTGCTCCGAAACGGGTTATTATGTTTGTCCAGATGAATTTCCTGATCTGGAGGTCTGTGATTTTTGCCAAGGCTTTGGCTTCTACCCACTTCGTGAATTAATCGGTCATTACTAGGAGGAAGACCTTCTGCCCCGGCGCCATTGGGAATTTCCCCACGATGTCCATGCCCCATTTACGAAAGGGCCATGGGGAACTTAAGGACTTCAGGTTCTCTGGTGGTAAGTTAGAGATTGGGGCGTGCTTCTGGCATTGGCTACAGGTTTTGGCCTGTTTGAGGGAGTCCTTTGCCATGGTAGGCCAGTAATAACCAGCCCTTCTCGCCCTGAGAACCAGGTTCCGTCCGCTGGAGTGTGAACCACATTCCCCATCATGGAGTTCCTCCAATATTCGTGTGGCTTCTCTAGGGGATAGACATCGCAGGTAGGGTCCTGAGAAGGACCTTCTATATAGTTTTCCCTCCGAAATGGAGTATCTGACCGCTTGTCTTTTGATCTTCCGGCTCTCCTCTCGGTTTTCGGGTAGGACGTCGTTTCTTAGGTAGTCGGTGATAGAGGTCATCCAGGTTTCTCCTTCGTCTACTACCGTCACTTCTTCCGGTTCAACCTCTTTCTGGGTTGCTGGCCATTGCAGGACCAACAACAGAATACTCATATGTTCCTTGGTTTCTAATGCGGAACCCAGGTTTGCTAGAGCATCGGCTTGGGAGTTCTGTTCCCTAGGTATTTGGGTAAGCTTATAGCTTGCGAATTGGTCTAGGAGACGTTTGGCCACAGATAGATACCTGATCATGCTAGGGTCCTTGGCTTGATAATCCCCTTGAGCTTGACTGATGATGAGCTGCGAATCACTGAAAACCTGGATGTCTTTTACTCCCATTTCCTTGGCTAGTTCTAGGCCTGCTATTAAAGCTTCGTATTCTGCCTCGTTGTTCGTTGCTTTGAAGTTACAGCGTACAGCCCTTGAGGCCGATTCTCCCATAGGAGAGGTCAGGACCAGTCCTACCCCTGCGCCTCTTATATTGCTGGAGCCATCCACGTGCAGGGTCCATTGACCTTCTTCCGCTTCTTTTCCCTGGAGAGTAGTTTCTAGACCTGGGTCTGGAAGCACAGAGGGAGAGAACTCAGCCACGAAATCAGCTAGGACTTGGGACTTGATAGCGGCAGCTGGGCTGAAGATCACGTCGTATTCTCCTAATTCCACGGCCCATTTCGCCAATCGTCCTGATACCTCGGGTTTATGAAGGACTGCTTTGATAGGGAAGGAGGTGACTACCACGACTTGGTGGGACTGGAAGTAGGGACGTAACTTCCGGGCCGCGACCACTAGGGCGAGGGCTAGTTTCTCTAGCTGGCTGTAGCGAGTTTCTGCGTCTAGCATGGATTTACTGACGTAGTATATGGGATGCTGCCTTCTTTCCTCCTCCCTTACGAGGACCGCGCTAACTGCATGTTCGGACACGGCGAGGTAAAGCAGTAGGGTTTCCCCTTCTAGAGGTTTAGACAGGAGTGGTGGAGTAGTGAGATATGCCTTGAGGTCGGATAATGCGGTTTCGCACTTCTCTGTCCATTGAAAGTCCTTAGGGTTCTTTAGTGTTTCGAAAAAGGCATGGGACTTGTCAGAAAGCCTGGAGATGAATCTGCTGAGGGCTGCCATTCTTCCCGTGAGTTTTTGAATCTCTTTGATGTTTCGTGGGGGAGGAATCGCCTGGATGGCCCTTATCTGCTCCGGATTTGCTTCTATGCCCCTGTGAGTGACTATGTATCCCAGGAATTTCCCGGAGCTTACTCCAAAGGAACATTTAGAGGGGTTAAGTTTCATGTTGTATTTCCTCAGAGTGGTGAACGCTTGCTGGAGATGTGAGATATGGTCCTCCGAGTCCAGAGATTTTACCAGCATGTCGTCGATGTAGACTTCCATGGTTTGACCTATCTGATCGGCAAACATCGTGTTGACCAGCCTCTGATAGGTGGATCCAGCATTCTTCAGACCAAATGGCATGACCTTATAGCAGTAGATGCCCCTAGAAGTCATAAAGGAGGTCTTTTCTTGGTCGTCGGGATGCATCAGGATTTGGTTGTATCCCGAGAAGGCGTCCATGAAGCTCATTAGTTGGTGCCCAGCGGTGGCATCCACTAGCTTGTCTATATGAGGCAAGGGGAATGGATCCTTCGGGCAGGACTTATTGAGGTCCGTGAAATCGATGCAGACCCTCCATTTTCCATTTTTCTTTTTCACAACCACCACATTGGCGAGCCAGTCGGGATATTGCACTTCTCTTATGAACCCTGCGTCGAGCAGGTTCTTGACCTCTTCGTTAATGATTTCGTCCCTTTCAGGGGCAAACTTCCTTCTCTTTTGTCTAACAGGAGGGTGCTCGGGATTCACTTGGAGCTGATGCATGATGACGCTGGGGTCGATTCCGGGCATGTCTTTGTGGGACCATGCGAAGCAATCGGAGTTAGATCTTAGGAAGTCGATCAGCCTCCGTCTCAGATCCTTAGGCAGCTTGGAGCCTATCTTGAGGTTCCGCTCTGGGTTTCCTTCTATCAGTGGGATTTCGTCCATGTCTTCAACCTCGGGTTCTTCGGCGTGAGGAACGAGAGGCTGCTTCTGTAATTGCTATAAAGCTTGGGTCCTTCCCTTCAGGGTGGTTTGATAGCAGGATCTAGAATTCTCTTGATCCCCTCTAATGACCTTCACGCCCCAGGGGGTAGGAAATTTTACCAACTGGTGGAGGGTTGATGGTACGGCTCCCATGTCGTGGATCCAGGGCCTCCCTAGTATTACGTTGTAAGACGATGGACAGTCGACTACCAGGAACTTGGTGGTCTGGTTTATTCCCTCGGTGTAGACTGGGAGAAGGACTTCGCCCTCGGTTTGCTTCACCTCTCCGCTAAACCCTACGAGCGGGACTGCTTTTTTGGTTAATGTTTTAGGGTCTAGCCCTAAATCCATATAGGCTGAGTGGAAGATAATGTTGCTGGAGCTGCCATTGTCCACCAATATTCGTTTAACTAACCAGTTGGCTATAACAAGCGAGATAACGAGGGCGTCATGATGGGGAGCAAGGACTTGTTCCTGCTCCCTCGCAGTGAAGCTGATTTCATCCGTTCCCAAGAGTGGGCGCTTGGGAGTCTCGGTCTGCTGACCGTTTCTAGCGTTGCGAGTACTTCGTTTGGCTGCGGCGCTACTGATCCCGCTTACTTCTGATCCTCCGGAGATGACGTGGATCACTCGTTCTTGTGGTGGAGGTAGCGCAGGGACCGCTTCATTGGGGAGAGCAGGGCCCTCTCTGTTAAGGAGATCCTTGGTCTTGTCCGAGAGGAATTCCCTTAGGTAACCCTTCTTGAGGAGTTCGGCTACTTCCAATCTTAAGGCTACGCAATCCTCCGTGGTATGGCCGTGATCGTTGTGGAACCCACACCATCTTTTAGGGTTCCGGGTAGCGTCAGGGGACCTCATTTTAGGTGGCCACTTGACTTGCGGGCCCATCTGCCTCAGGACTCCAATGAGCTCCGGTTTGGATATCGCTAGGTGGGAAATGCTGGGCCAAGTCGAGACCATCATTCCTTCGGGCCGAGGTAAGGGGCGATGTTGGTATCTGCCCCTGCTCTGATTGGTGGATTCCCGGGAAGGTCGGGATCGGATGGTCTCCTCACGCTCGTCTTTCGATGGTTTGGAGGACTTCTGATCGTACTTGGAGGAAACCTTGGCCCTGCTCACGACGTCTTCTTCCCACCTTACTTGGGCCCAGGCGCGGGATAGTACATCCGCCATGTCTCCACATCTGTACTTGGTTAGCTCCTTGTAGAGTTCTCCCTTTTTGAAGGCTGAGATTGCTGTATCGGCGTTACACTCGGGTATGGAGACCTTCTCTTGGTTGAAACGAGCTATGTAGGAGCGTAGGGATTCGTTTATATATTGCTGGATCTCGTAGAGGTCATCTGATCTCTTCTCCAGGTGGCGGCTACTAGCGAACTGTTCCACGAACTTGTCTCTGAGGGCGGCGAAGGATGCTATGGATCCCGTGGGAAGGTTGATGTACCACTGGAGGGCAGGACCGGTTAGGGTTGATCCGAAGCCCTTGCACATGGTGGCTTCCCTTGCGTCTTTCAGAATAGCCACGGCTACCATGCGTTGCTTGTACTGGGCGATGTGGTTGTCGGGATCTCCAGTTCCTTCGTACATCTTGATGCTTGGGAAAGAGAACTTTCGAGGCATCTCGATCGAAGCAATCTCCTTCACGAAAGGCGTGTCGGAGTACGACCTCGGATCACTTCTACGGATGGGGGGAGCTACTCCGGGGAGCCTTTCCACCATGGATTGGATGGTGCCGAATTTTTCGGATACCATCTTCTCTAGGTAAGCGGCTAAAGCTGGATCCGAGATCTTGGGGTGATCAGGCGAGTACTCTTCGTCCTCTGTATCAGATTCATCTTCTTCTTCTTCTCGGGTTGCGTCTCGAACGTTTTCTTGACCGCCGGGTTTGTCTCCGGGCTGCTGAGGCGTTTCCTCGTCGTCGCGCGGGGTGTTGAGCGAAGCCATAGGTCGAACTTTGGTTCTGAACCGTTTTCGTTTGTTCCCTACTGCTCCGAGGGATTGATTTTCTCGTCTGAGAGCGTTGTTCTCGGCTTCCATGGCGTCCAGCTTCTCGGCGCTTTGCTGGAGTTGCTTGGAGTGTTCTCCAAGTTGGTCTTTTAGGTATTGAACTTCCTGGACGAGTTCCAGACCTGCAGGTGCGGTGTCTTGAGCCTTGTGAAGGTCGGTAATCTGACTTTAAAGGGTTTCGAGTCGGCTCAGAAGCTCCTTCTCCTTCGGGGTCAGATCGGCTTGATTGGATTCGTCTTCCGATGCCATCGTCACGTAGTTGAGTTACTCCCCTCCCTCTAGCGCCAAACTGTTGTGATATTTTTGTGTAGGGTCGTTTTAGTACTACGGAACACTGGAATACTATCAAGATTTATGTTTGTATGTATGTTTTGAGAAGAGAAATTGAGACAAAGAGATGTATTATTGAGTGTTTTTGGGCGTTACAACGTATTGGGTGTATAAACCCTAGTTTTCTAGCCTAACTCTATAATCTCTAAGCCCCAAAGTGTCGATCCCTTGTTCTAGGGTTTGGGTTCCTCTTTTATAGTTGATGTAAGTCGGTCGATCTTGGGCGGCTTCTCCAATATTCGGGAATATGTTAGTTTCCCCTTGATTTGGGAAACTTCCATATTCATGCGGAGGAATGGTTTCTTGGTCCTCACGGCAAGGGTTGGGCCTTGGTTCCTCGATACAGGGACTGGACCCTGGGTACTTGTCGAATGGAGATCGGGCCCTGGTGCCACTCGGTGAATATGGATCCTCTAAGTTGAGGAGGGACCCTGGATCCTTACCAAACGAGGGCCCGGAAGTCGAGGCCCCTTCGGAGGCTGGAGGAAACTCTAGTCTTGGATATTTTTCCCAAACACGTTCTTCAATCCGAAAGGCATTACTTTGTAGCAGTAAGTCCCTCGATCGGTGATGAACGAAGTCTTCTCTCGATCCTCGGGGTGCATCAGGATCTGGTTGTACCCCGAGAAAGCATCCATGAAGGTAAGCATCTCGTTTCCGGCGGTCGATTCGACGAGTCGATCGATGTTCGGCAACGGGTAACTATCCTTCGGGCATGCCTTGTTGAGATCCGTGAAATCGACGCACATACGTCACTTGCCGTTCTTCTTCTTTACTACGACCGGGTTGGCTAACCACTCCGGGTACTTGACCTCAGTAATTGATCCGGCATTGAGTAGTCGTTCCACTTCTTCAACGACTGCTTTTGATCTCTCGGGACCTAGCTTCCGCCTCTTCTGACGAATTGGCTTGACGTTAGGATCTACGTTCAGCTCATGCGTCGTGATCGCGGGATCGATTCCTTGCATGTCGGACATCGACCACGCAAAGGTTGATAGGTTTTTCTTCAGGAAATCAATGATCTTGAGTTTCATTTCATCGGAAAGATATGCGCCGATGCGAAGAACTTTGCTCGGGTCCGACTCATCCACTGGAACTTCGAGCACTTCCTCCTTCTGGGGGCATACCTTGCTTACTGGTGGTGATACTGAATTAACAAGGGATTGTGCGCGCTGCAACTTAACGGTTGCGATCAAGAGATCTCGGGCAGCACGTTGATCTCCACAAATAGACTTGATGGTTTCGTCGATTCCGGGGAACTTGACACACTGGTGATAGGTTGATGTGATTGCTCGCATGGAATGTAGCCATGGGGTTCCGAGGATCACGTGATAGGGGGTCTTTGTGCTGACTACCGAGAATTTGACCACTCTGGTCACTCCTTCCGCTTGGACTGCTAGGCGGATTGTTCCGAGAGTTACCTCGGAGGATCCGTTGAAACCGGTTAATGTTCTCGATGATGGCTTCACGTCCTTTAAATCAATTCCCATCTTGATCAGAGTGTCTTGAAAAATAATGTCCACCGAGCTTCCTGTGTCGATAAGCACCTTGGTGACGTCGTACTTATCGATTGCTAAGACGACGAGCAGTGGATCGTTGTGAGGTAGACTGACTCCGAACAGATCGTGCGGAGAGAAAGAAATTTCGGGATCGCTGGGAGGTTTCTGTGGCCAACGCTGAGACGTTTCGGCTTGTCGGCGATGACCCTTCACAGATCTCATCGAATCTCCGCAAGGGGGTGACCCTCCCATGATCACATTAATCCGTGGCCTCATGGTTGATCGCTTCTTGATAAGGACGTCACGGAAATATTTACTCTCCTCCTGTTGGACGGTCTTACTGCGGTTTAGCTTCTCGCGTAAGTCGCTTATTTTGGCGTTTAATCGCTCCCTCAGATCAGAAACGGGAGCTTCGTCTGGAGGCGCATGCTTCAACCGTTTAGCATCCAGCTTCGATCTAAGGTCAGAAGTGCCAGGTGGTTTCCCGATCTCGGGAGTTGCCTTTCTCTTGAGGAATTCGCGCAGGTCCGATGTCTCGAGGGCTTCTTCTGGAGGGCTTTCATCGTCCGATGATGACTCGGGTTGGGCGCGAATAACTTCTATCCTCTGCCTGACTGCTGGTTGATCTTCGTCTCCCGAGACGTCGTCATCATCATCCCGCTCGGGCGCCTGCTCGGAATCCTTCGGTTTCGGGTTATCCTGTTTAGGCTTGCCTTGATTCTTCCTTTGGTTCTTTCTGTCCTTGTTCCTGCTCCAACTGCTTTCGCTCTTAGGTTTTGGAGAGGGGATCTTAAGCTCACCGCTTTCGATTGAGGAAAGAAACTGCGCGAAGAGCGTCTTGCACTCCGAAGTGTCATGGCCTTTGACTCCGTGTAACTTGCATGACTTGGTGAGGCCTGGGGGAGTTTTGGATGATCCTACCACAGCATCGACTTGAGCTGGTGCAGTAGTTATGGTTGCTCGGGGCGTTTCATCCGGGGAATCCGTTTCTCGGTGAAACGTGTTCCACTTCTTCCCGTTCTCGTCAACCACGTAAAGGAGACCACCTCTCTGGTTGTTTTTGCTCGAAGAAACATGCTGACGCGGTTCGACGTGAGTGCTGGCGGCGTTCTTGGTCGCCGTTTGCTTCGCAGCGTTATGTTTGCTCAGAATGGCCTTGGTGTCTTCTTCCATTCGGATGAAGTTATGAGACCGAGCAATGGCATCCTGTAGGGACAGGGTAGGGCTCCGATAGAGGTCTTCTCGGAACTTGCAGTCTACTTGGAGGGTATTCATCAACGCGTCGATAGCAATGTTATCGGGGATGTTGATTCTTGACACGATCGACTTGAATCTCTCCATGTAGTCGCGGAGGCTCTGGTCTTTCTTCTGCTTCAAGTTCCAGAGACTTGAAGCTGTGGCCTCTCGCTTGGTAAACATGATGTAAGTCTTCAAGAACGCCGAGGAGAGCTCCTTGAAACTACCGATTGATTCTTCGTCAAGCCCGGAGAACCACGTCAGGGCTTGCTCGTTCAGCGTCTCAACGAAGAGTTGGCAATAGC
The DNA here is from genome assembly GCA_026261945.1 of Hirschfeldia incana. Lineage (NCBI taxonomy): Eukaryota > Viridiplantae > Streptophyta > Magnoliopsida > Brassicales > Brassicaceae > Hirschfeldia > Hirschfeldia incana. The sequence continues at coordinate 6,408,872 of JABCMI010000011.1, read as the reverse complement.
CCGCTTCTTTCTCTTCCGCAGAGAGCCGGGCTCTCGCCATAGCTATGTTGAAGGCCGTCAGATGCTCGACTGGATCTCCTCCAGGTTTGTAGTCAGGAAGCTTTATCTTGTCCATCTTCCTGAGCTTTACTCGGGTCAACTCATCAGTGAAAGGAGTCCGTGAAGTCGAGGCGATAACGCTGTCTATCTCAGGAGCAGCGCTTGTCGCTTGGTGAATCCTTGAGCTCATTTGCTGAAGGTTATACTTTAACTCGGCGATCTCTCGGATAGTCGTTTGATCGGACATCGTCGGTGGGGTCTCAGCTGCTAGGGTTCTGAGGCGCTCTGCTTCGTTTGCTGCTGCACCTTCCGTCGGAGTCGGAGGGTTTGTATCGAAGAGCTGTCGTCGGAACGGGAGTCCGCTAGTAGGCGGTGTGCTGAGGGCAGCAACAATGGCAGCGAGCCGTTCGTTCGTTGCTTTCTGGATCTCTTCCTGCTGAGCGAGTCAGGCCATGACCGAGCTCATGAAATCCGACGAGGGAATGGGAGGAGGCGGAGGAGGAGTGAGTTCCGGCTCCTCTCCAGAGGTGTTAGGGTTTGGACCTGTGGACGTCATACCGAACTAAAAACACTGAATCTGTTCAGCCCCACGGTGGGCGCCAATTGTTTAGGGTGAGATTGGTCTCAACGAGTAAACAATACTAAAAATAGGTTGAACAGAGGTATTTATTAGATTTCGGAGTGAGATTACAAAGGTGGAGAAAAAGGAAAACAAGCCGGAGCTCGGAGAGCTTTAACCGGAAAAGTACAACAAGCGGAGAGATAACTCGTACGGACTAAAACCCTAATCTCGCCGCTCCGTGTGTGTGTAAGTGTCGATGCCTTCTCCTTTGCTCTTCCCTCTCCTTTTATACCCCTGCTCGAGAGACTAAACCTAGTCTCCTTTGTCAATTAATTGGGCCTTATCAGCTTGTTGGGCTTACCCTCTTCTAGCCGAGCTGTTGCTCACTGGGCGTTCCCTGCTCGGCTAGCTGCTCCCTGCTCGGCTGAAAGCAGTCCGCAGTCGAGCCGCAGCTTCAGACTGCGATTCCTCGGCTCCAAGCCGACTTTGACAATTTGGTTGGGCCTTTGTTCGATGGGCTTTGAGGATGGGTACAATCCATCCCCAACAAAACACACACCCAATTGTCAACTACTTAACACAACGGATACATGATCAGAAAATTAAATTGCAAAAGGATTCCACTTTGTTACCGCGTGTGGAGGAGGAGGAAGAGGAGGAGGAGGAGCAGCATCCCAAGTTAATCGAGGCCGTTTCCTCGGACACTTATCGACGTAATAATCATAAAGGATACACAAGTGAGTCACATTGCAAAACAATAGTATGAGAAAGTGATTGAAAAACTCATGATTGAAAAACTCTCAAAAACTCTCAAAGCCTTCCAGCAGTGACACTAGCGCTGCTCAAGGAAGAAGGTGTTGATGAGGAAGACGAAGAGAATCATCAGCGTGAGAAGCCCTGCAATCTCGATACCCCTTATGAAGAAGACGAAGAGAATCATCAGAAAGAAGAAAATCTCTCTTCTCTGCTAATTTCTGACGAAGAACCAGATCGAAAGAAGAAGAAGAACGGTGAAGGGAATGTTTGTGACCAAAGGAGAACGACCGTTTCATACAAGTTCATCCCTAAAGATCGGTTCGGTGTATTAAAGCTATTTTTTATTTTTTTAAATCAATTTGAGCTTAGGAACTTAAGCTCATGAACCTTCTTGTATCCTCCAATGTACCTGCTCTTAGACTTCTAAACAGAAATTAATATATACGCATATATACGATATTTGTTTTTGATAACGAGCTTTATATACGATATATACAATATGAATTTCTACTCTTTTCTTCGGTTCTTTAAAAATGTTTTCGTTTATTTATTTAAAATATTAGCACCAAGTCAAGTCAATGACAACACGGTAATATTTCGGTTCAACAATATTAGCTTGTTTATGGATAGTTTGAAATATAATGCATATAAAAGTCATATTTGTAAATATATTATCTATCTACTAATAATAAGAATTCTGATTAATTTCAAAGAGTTTGTATTTTTATAGATATTTCAAATCTTGTGAAAAGTTGTGATTATTCGTCAAAGGTATCTTTTTATAAAAACTTGTGTATTTTCTTTATTAAAAGATGCGATTATTTAAAAGATTGTGTTTATTTTTTTAATAAAAATTGCAATTATTTAAATTGAAAAGATATGACTTTTTAAAGAGAACTTTTCAAAATCTATAAATAGTACTCCCTCTGTTCCATAAAATAAGATTTTTTGGATATGTTTTGATGTTTCAAAATATAAGATGTTTTGATATTTTCAAGGTACTTTAAATTTATTGAAAATTGGTTAACCAATAGTAATGTATTACTTTATTTGTGATTGATTACTTTATATTTAATTTAAATTATTTAATAATATTATTTTCTAAAAAGTAAGTTTCTTAATTCTTATGCATTTATACCAAAAATCTTATATTGTGGAATAGAGAGAGTACATCTTTGTATTTTCCGATAAAATTTTCGATAATCTAATTGATAATAAAATGGTGGAAAAAATAGTTCTATGAAGTTACTTTGTTACAAATTTTTAGAAGATGTTCAGATAAAACATTGTCAACAAAAAATATTATGAAGAGTTTTACATGTTTGGAAGGTTATCTATAACAACCCAAACAAAAAAATAAAGCCCTTTGTAAAAAAAAAAACCCAAAAAGAAAAATAAATACAACAGTGAATTTTCTGGCCAGGCTTGCTGTTCTGCTCTATTCTCTAAATGGTTTTTGACAAAAAATATTTCCCTTCCAATCTATAATTTTTTTTGTCTACACCTATTAAAAATATTAAATCTTTATTATAAATAAATAATTTTTATGTAATTATTAATTTCAGTAAAAATAAATTAAGAGTATTTCAATAAATTTAATTATTTGTTTTGAAATTTTTATTTCTATTAGTAAATAATATAATCATAAAAACACAAAATACTATCTTCATGAAGTATATATTTTTTTTAATTTTTATGTAATGAACGGTGTAGTAATTGATATACAAGCTTGGTTTCGAATTAAATTCAATTTACCCATAAAAACTATTGGTAGAGATTTTCAAAATTTCTCCATATATTATTATCGTATTGGATGATATTTATTAAAGATTATTTAATTTTAATTATAAGATCTGGTCTTTCTTCTCATGGTTAAACTTCTAATGATAAGGTGGGCTGGTTCTCGTCTTTGCGAGTGACACACGAAAAGAAGAGAATAATTTTGTTTATATATAATAGCAAAAATTATTAATCTTTCTCTTGGGATTGGGTAACTTCTTCTACTGCTTCTCTTTTTGTCTTCAACTGTTGGAAGTTCTTCTCTTTTCTCGTGTGTTCCCTGATTCAACAGCCACATCCAATATCCACAATCTCTCCTCTGTAAGGGCTTTAAACTCTCTCTCACGTTGTGATTTTACTTTATTAATAATAATCAATTGTTCTTTTGGCTTCTTGATGATTGAATGCTAGGCTTGATCTGCTGTGTTTTTGTCTTCGAAAAAAGCTTTTTCTGTTAGAAAGAAGTCATCATTATCTTCTCCCTGTGACTTATTCCTCATCGCTTATGAAAGTGGAAAGCTTTCTTGCGTATAAAGATTAGGGTTTTAATCAGTTACAAAAAAAAAGATCAGGGTTTTAATTCTTTCCTAAATTAAAGACTTCTTTCTTGGTTTTCGTTTTCGTGATTCTCTTGAAATTGTTTTCCATCTGTAACTTCGGCGTGAGAGATTAATGCCACACGTATTGCGTATACATTCAACAACACAACTCAATAATAATCAGTGTTACTACCAATATTTAAAAAAAGAAAATCAGTTTTAAAACTTTACACGAAGAAATTTGTTCTTGTTCTTGACATTTTCGAGGCGGTTTGATGTATATTCTTAAGTCATTTTGGTCGGATTTACCTTAGCTCGTGACAAAATTTTAATATAATAGTCGAATCTGTTTATTCTTCTTCTTAAGATTATCATTTTCAGATATTTAGGAAACACAACGGGTCCAACTGGTAACCACATCGGGAACAATAGGAACGGATAGGAAAGGAATGAAAAGGAATAAATTTATGGGAATGATGAGGAATAGTCATTCCATATCAAATTTAGTGAGGAACAAATTTGTTCTTTGATTCTCTACAATAAAAGGAATGAAGAGGAATATGAAGGAATGACTATTCCTTATAAATGGTAAAATTTATTAGGAATGTCAAGGAATGCATTATTCCCTTTCATTCCTTGGTCACCAGTTGGACCCAACGATATTCCTATTTTTTGTGCGTGCATGGGTAGTATTGATTAATATGGTTCCTTGACTATCTTTAAGAACAATGGTTTTCTAATAAGAAAAGAATCACAGAAGCGTTTAGTGTATAGGCTTAGAGAACATCATATGTATGTTGCTTTTAAATACCAACCAAAAAAAGAAAAGAAAATTGAAGATAGACCTGAACGAAGCAGTCATGGAAATGAATACGAAGAATAGCTGCGGCTAAACCAATGTCTCTCTTGAAAACTTTACTGAGCTCTTTCCTGATGATTTTCTCCACTTTCGGACATGCTATCTGGTAAAAGCTCCATGAGAGACCTTTCACTATAGAAACATCTCTCCTAGGCTTCTTCTTATTCTGAGCCTCTACCGCGGACAGAAGGTTCAGTGCCACCACCGCTAACAGATCACCATCATGATAACATTTGTAGAAAATGCTCAAAGAGCTTTATTTAGACAGAAATATAGATAGCTTATTAAAGATTTATTGAACAAGAAAGTAAAGAAAGGAGATGAGATTTAAGTTGTCACCAAGATCAAAATGATTGTAAAATGATATTTATAAAGATAAGGTTTTGGCCGCATACATCAGAAGCGTACGAAGATGCGTTTTGATAAAAGGTTGGCCATTTTCCTGCCTCTTGCTTTGAAAAGCTTTTCTTTTCTCTGCCTCTTGTTGTTCTTAGGAGGACTTCTTTTTATAGCCAAATGTGGTCCTTGTGTTGTTTTTGTATAGTAGATATATTAATAAGGAAAATATAATGCCAAAGTATTTTACTTATTTTGTTGGCTTAAAGGGAAGCCTTTTGATTTCAAAAAAGAAAGCAACTACATTACTAGTTTTTCAATGGATTTTATCTAAAACTAATGAAAAATGAAAGAGAAAATAAGATACATTTTATAACAAACTCCTTAAAATAATCTCACATGTGTTAACAAGTGTGGCTACATTTTTCCTATAACTTTAAAATTCAAATATATAAGTGAATTTTATAAGAAATAATATAGATAACATGTTAATGAAATACTTCAATTGTACTAATTACCAATGGAGATGTAAAACTTTTGCGCTTGGTACCTAGGAAATAAAATTTATAATTCGATTACGAAAGAAATCAATTATATACAGCTTGGTAAACAATAAAAACGCATGTAGTGATGAAGTTTAAAGTGCACGTAGTGATGAAGTATTTATACGAGTAAATGGCATGCGATTTGGATGGTTATGAACGAGACCCCAAAATAATGACCGATGATTACGTGCCACAGCGCAACAAAAGTCTTAGCTAGGTAGAATCAAAGGCGGCAAATTCACCGACAAATAGTAACATCATTATCCTAGTTACGATAGGCAGTGTGGTTTAACTGGTTATCTTTATTAACTAGCAACAAGCAAATATATCACGAAGCTAATCTAAATTTCAACCAATTTGCACCAACCTATAAGTACCAAGCGCATTCGGATGAGTACACCGGGAGCGACGGAAAGACAACGAGGAGAACACCAGCTTTGTGTGACAGAATACTACGTGCTGGTTCAGTACCGGCGAACCGAACACAAATTCTCAGAAATGGTTTTTAATTATATATTTAAGAACAAGTACACAAAATATACACTTACATAATTTTCAAATATATACTTTTGAAAATCGCTGAGCAGAAAAAACCTTCTGAACACCAATATATTACCTCAATTTTTTTCGTTTTTCTTGAATGACTTATTAATATATCTTGTACCTTGTATTTTTTTTGTATAAAAAATACTTGTCTACGCCATATGTTAAATTGTATATGAATCATTTAGTGAAATGGTAACAGAAATTTTGAAAGTAATGATTTATTTTCATATGAAAATCTAAAATGAACTCAAATACTTTCAAAGCGCTAACAGAGTTGTCACATGAATTTATGTTCGGACGGTCAGGTGGGGTGAATACCGTTCGACCAGCAGATTCATAACTTCGAGACAACGTTAGACCAGGTGGCGAGTAAATCCGGTGGTGCAGTGACCATTGCAGACTCGGTGGCTCGAAGCCTGTTCTTCATTGGAATGGGAAGCAACGACTATCTCAATAATTACTTGATGCCCAACTTCCCTACCCGTAACCAATACAATGCCCAACAGTTCGGCGATCTCTTGGTTCAGCAATACACCAATCAACTCACCGGAATACATTCTTTTTTTTTTGAAATATACAAACACAATTTAGTAGTACTAATTAATCAAGAAGCTAAAATGTAATAATAAGCGTGTTCTTGATTTTTTGGTAATGCAGAGTTTGTATAATTTAGGTGGTAGGAAATTTATAGTGTCCGGACTTGAAAGAATGGGATGCATTCCTAGCATTCTAGCTCAAGGAACCGACGGTAAATGCTAGGAAGAAGTTAACCAACTTGTTCTTATTAGATGAGATAACTATCTGATTATTGTTTAGATATTATTCCCCTATATTCATGTAGATACGAGAGTATATTCTTGTGATCTCTCAATGTTATCAAACGTACATTTGAAGGGAAACTCATCTGCTTTCATGGTATCAGAGGGTTCAAGTTCCTGAACCTTTCTAACGCAATTCCCTGCGATTCTCACTCTTTCTTTCTCGATCTCTTCTTCTCTTCCCTCAATCCCTTTCAATGGCTGCTGCACCTGCACCCCTTGAGCGCGCCTACGGAGTGACCAACATCAAACACCACATCCCAGTTATACTGGATCTTGATGATGGCAATTATGATGCTTGGAGAGAACTCCTCCTCACTCACTGTCAAAGCTTTGACGTCTCAGGGCATCTCGACGGCACACTCCTACCAACTGACGCCGCCGTGATGGTCTCGTGAAGCTCTGGCTCTACGGGACGATATCAAAGGACCTCTTCAAGAGCACCTTCAAACCCGGAGGCGCTTCGAGGGAGATCTGGACCCGTCTGGAACACTTCTTTCGTGACAACAAAGAAGCACGAGCCATTCAACTCGACCACAAGCTCCGCAACACAGAAATTGGCGATCTCACCATTCACTCATACTGCCAAGAACTCAAATCCACTGTGAATCTCCTGTCCAACGTGGATGCTCCCGTGAGTGAACGAACGCTGGTGACTTATCTTCTCAACGGACTCAACGGCAAATACGATAACATCATCAACGTCACCATGCACCGACGGCCATTTCCGACCTTTGAAGAAGCACGATCCATGCTCCTTCTTGAAGAAGAACGCCTTGGTAAAGGCAAGAAACCAGATCCTTCCAACAAAGACTCCTCTTCTTCAGCAAAGGTCCTCGTTGCTACTGAGTCCAACACCGAACAAAAGCATTAACCGGAAAATAATCATCAACAGCAACGATTTAACCAAAACAGAGGACACCGAGGCAGAGGTGGAAGTCGAAGACGAGGCCGCAACAACTACTATCAGCAACGTCCCAGCTACAACCAATGGAATGCTCCATACTGGCAAGGTGGCTATCCGATGTGGGCTCCTCAGCAGTTCAACCCGTGGTCTCAACTTCCTTTCCACAAGCAGGCTTGCTCGGTCCCCAACCTCAACAGAAACAACAAACTCAACATGGTGGTGGAAACCAAAAGTTCGAGCCCACCGTGGATTTTTCGCAGGCTTTTAACACGCTGAGTCTCATGGATCCCTCTGATAACAATTGGTACATGGACTCCGGTGCTACTGCTCATTTGTCGAACACTGCAGGTAATCTCAAGTCTGTTTTTTAAAATAGCATCGGAAAAATGGTTACGGTTGCCAACGGAGGTCAAATTCCAATTACCACATCATGCTGTCTCTCCTTCCCAACTAAAACTCGTCCTCTTTCTCTAAATTCTGTGCTTGTTACTCCTTCTATTATAAAGAACTTGATATTTGTTCGTCGGTTCACTAAAGATAATTCATGTTCTGTTGAATTTGATCCTCTTGGTTTTTCTGTGAAGGATCTTCATACGAAAAAGACGATTCTCCGTAGTAACAGTTCAGGAGACCTCTATCCAATTCTATCATCTTCCAATAATACGGCTCATGTCTCTGCTTTCAATGCTTCAATAACCGACTGGACGTCTGGCACATCCGAGTGACCAAACGTTGAAACTTCTTATTTCTTCTAATGTTTTTTCTTGTAATAATCGTGATACTTCTCACATTTGTTCTGCTTGCCAGTTTGGAAAACAAATAAAGCTTCTTTTTTCTCATTCAAATACTACTGTTGATCAACCTTTTGACATTATTCATTCAGATTTATGGACCTCGCCGGTGCAGAGTGTTAGTGGTATCAAATACTATATTCTCTTTCTTGATCATCACTCTCACTTTCTATGGGTTTATCCTATGCGATATAAACATGAAACTTTCTCTAAATACCATTCACTTTGCCGACTATGTTAAAACTCTTCCTTTCAACACAAACGTCAAGATAATGATCACTAATCTCAACCAGAATGTCCCTCATGCTAAATTCATTTACCTCGATACCGCTAACATGGTCCAAGACATCACCACTAATCCAGCCTTCTATGGTAATTAACAAATATTAGACAAACTTTTAATCTCAATGGCTATTAGAGTATGGTGTGTTGGTTTTGTAGGTTTTACCACTTTGGACAAGGAATGTTGTGGGATAGGACGGAACAGAGGACAGATCACTTGTCTCCCCTTTGAAATGCCTTGCCCTAACAGAGATCAGTATCTTTTTGGGACGCTTTTCATCCCACGAAGAAAGTTAATCTCATTATGGCCAAGAAAGCGTTTGCTGGTGACTGCAATGTCGTGTTTCCTATCAACATTCAAGAACTGGCTAATCTCAACTAGAGACCATCTTTTTATTCAAGGAAAATGTTAAAGAACTTCGTGTTCTGTCTGTAGTATGTTCTTGTAACGTTTTTGGGTTTATTTCATATAAAAAATTAGTCACATCCTTTTGCCTCTTTCAGTTCATTGTGAAACATATATGAGAACATTAGCATGTGGCCTGTTACGTTTTTAAGGTTGGTGAATACACATTTGATATAAACTCAACAGCGAAAAAGAATAGTTTTTTTTTGTGCTACTCGAAAAAGAACAGCTGAATCTCATTATTCAGAAGTTATATTACAATCTAAAACAAAAAGCTTTGAATTCCACACAGCCATTTAAGCTTTTAACTGCATTAAAAACCTATATATTGTAGGACTATTTAGCTTCTCTATATTCCTCTCCGGCGATAAGCATGCCGTTTATAAACGATTGTTTCCAGAGAGCTATGGAGTGTCGAGTAGGAGCATACTCTGCTTGTTTCCTGGTAACTTAAAACACATATTTTCTTACAGTAATTAATATCTCACAGCATAAACATTTGTTGATGATAACCAAACGTCTGCTTCATCTTTCTTTTACGAGCTACACTCTGTGCCTATCAGAACTGTCAACAGACAATGCTCATCAAGACTACAAGCAGTTGCTGTGCTGATGTTGCCGCTTCCATTAGAGCTGGATATTACGACATTGGCTAGAAGATGCACCTTTAACCAGATTGAATCTTTCCCAGCTTTGTCTATGTTGTTAACTGCACAGGTATTGGAGCTGGAGTGAAGTCAATGTCCATTGATCAAACACTTGGAGGTGCCTTTCACACCACAAACCCGAAGGTATGTTATCTTTTATCACAATGAATGTGTTATAAAGTCACTCAACAACAGAGTTTTGTAATGACTTTGCAATATGAGAACAGGCACAAGATTTTCCTGGAGCCGGGGCGGTGACTATTTGCTTCCAATGGGCATTACTTCTGAAAACGTTGCAGAAAGAAACTGTATCACAAGAGAAGAGCAAGACATGGTTGCAGTTTTTTTTAACCCCCATGTCTCTCATATTCTCATACTGATTCAGTAATAAACAGGTGGAGTCTCACAAGCGTGCAGCTGCTGCAATTACTTCTGGTAAACTCAAGGATGAGATAGTTTCTGTTGCTGCTAACAAGAAGCTTTAAAACTTCATTTGAAACCCTTTTTTGGTTAGAGGTTTCTTTATAAACGATTGTTTTAACCAGAAACTTTTTGAGCAAGAGAGAGGCAGTGTACCACCTTTACTGTCTTGTTTAGATTATTCCTGGCCTTACTCAGCAGCTTAATTTGGTCATGGTTTTTAATCAAAGTTTGGCATTCCTGACAAATCCTGTGGCTGCCATAACCTGTTCGGTATGGTTATGCAAAAGGTTAGAAGCACAACATGTAATAAAGACATACGCAGAACATTTGACAATTGAGATGATACAGATCATAAACCAATAAAACAAAACCGTCTTTTGAGCCACTGATGGCGAGACTGGAGTTCGAGTTAATGTCATAGTGCAACCAAATATTATAAGTTACAAAGATGCTAGAAAGAAAATGAACAAACATACATATATCTCAGGAAACAGAGTTTAATACGACCAGGTCAAAGAAATAAGTGCAACATTTTTTCTGTCCGTAAAAAAGAAACAGCAAGATATATTATTAACATGATACCCTCACATAATTAGTTAATAATTAGATCAGAAGTTTTATAGAGATGCTCATGATCAGTTTGATACCGAAAAAGTGGCTCCCTTGCTGGCTTCAGCTAATTAATAGACAAAACTAACTGATTGAAGTGCAAAACATACTACAGTTTGAGAAAAACAGAAACAAAAGATTACAAAATAATGTGTATATATAATATAAATAAAATAGAATAAACAAAAGACTGGAAATTATAAGTTTAGCAAAAAAAAAGACTGGAAATTATTTCAGCAATAGACAGGAGCAGAAAATAAGACCTTAAGGCTATATGAGTGGGAGAGAGGATCATCTCTCAATATAACACCAGACCACTCAATCTTCCCCCGAATCTCGCTTTCTTCGTGCCTCTCCCAGGAAATCTCGGCAGACCTAAGCTCCAAACCCTCAGGATATTCAAGCTGCGTGTTCCAAAAGATGACTATGTTCCCAGAAGAGTTGCAGCAGAGTTTGCTAATATCATATTTGACATCGGTCTTGGTTGGTTTACAGGGTTCATAATCCTTTTTACCATACTCCAAGACGTGTCTGAAGCCACAAAAAGACCGTTGAAGCTCTTCCAAGCCCTTCACTTCCTTCCAATCCAACTCATCTGGTTCACACCACAGTATTCTCCCTCGAGTTCCACGACAAAATAACAAATTCCCAATGGCACACCAATCACTTCTGTTTCCGGGGTTAGAATCTCTTTTTCCACTTGTCCACGATCGACATTCACTTGGCAAAGAGCAGAAGCTTTGATCCTCTTCATCAACCGCGTAAATCTTCTTCCCTTGTACAACCACACTTTGGTGGATACGGTTGGACATCATTGGCGAAATAAAGTTAAGCCAAGTTTGGGTCTTTGGATCGAATACTTCTGCACAGTTGGCCTCATCTCTGCACCCTCCAAACACATATATCTTCCCGTCTATAACGTTTGCTGATGCAGAAGCACGAGCCATCTTCATCGACGGGACCGGGTGCCATGTGTGAGAATAACAATCAAGGAACCAGACATTTGGAGTTGGATTGCCGTTTACGATTCCACCAATTACATAAATGCCCCAATCCACCACTACGAAAGAGGATGATTTTAGAGGCTGATAGGGGTTCGATGGAATTGGCCTCAGCTGCCGAGTCCTTGTCAGGACGAACCAGCTTGGGTTTGGGTCAGGCATGATGTTCAGGCATACGTAGAGAGATGCCTCGGTGCAACCTAACAACCACCGTGTGCGGCAGAGCTCAGTGGAAGCAATAAGAGAGCGGTGGCTCTTGGAGACGAGAGATAAGGCCGCGTGGTCATATCTCGTGAGGCGAGCCATGATGCTCAGAGCTACCGCGTCTGGCAACGACGACCACGACGGAGATGCCTTCTCATTCTTTCTTTTCTTGTGCGGTGGTGACCCTTTGGATGCGTAATTGGACATCGTCGACTGAACACAACTCATCTTTGATCTGATCTGATTGTAGGATCTGATGACGCTGTCAAGAACTGTTTTTATAGAATTTTATGGTTACCTTTCTAGAACGAATAAGGATTATTATTAAAAACCTTAGTTTCCTTCTCTCTTCCTTTGTCAGCAAAGTTTCTAATATCCTTGGAAAAGTGGAAAAATTCACATCATGATAAAACTGGAAATTTTCAAATTATTAAAAGAGAAATTAGGACTCCTATACAAACATAACCCCTTAATTTGCACCGATGGAAAGTATACGTTTTTTATGTCGTGTATTTTCAAAATGGCTGTTTTATCCCTATATTACATATTACGAAACCTATAGCTTATTTTTATTATTTTTCATTTTCTCTTATTTTTTATTTCTAAATCATTATTTTTTTTCTCCATCTGAAATGAAACCTCTATATTCCTCGGCCAATCCGCCGCACATATTTCTTCCTGAGATGGTAAAGCCTTCGTCTTCATCTAGTGGAGGAACAAACCTCTATTCATGCACTGTCGTCACCATCTTCATCATCCCAGCTGCTATCATGGCCGTGGTTACCATTTACCTCACCGTTTTCGGACCAAGAGATCCCGCCGTTCTCCGTCCAACAGCTCTGTCGGCTCCACTTACTCTCAATCTACTCTGTCATAAACCATAACCACATTGCTCTCTCTCACTACAGCAACATAATCCAGGTTTTCTATTGCTGAGTTGTTGTTCTTTTTGTTGTTTGAATGTCCAATGATGGATAACGTTGATTTTGTTTTTCGTATAAAGTTTTGTTAGTATGGGTTTTTGTGATTCTTTGGATTTGATATTGCCATTTGTTGTAAAAACTGAGTGGTGTACTGATTTTTTCATTGTCATAGTGATGAACAGAGAGCCCTCAAAACCTTTTTGTTGATTTATGTCAAAGTTCAGTATTTTGTTTTGCTAATTCTATTAAAGTTTACAGCTTTTTTAATCTCCGAAGGTTTTGCTTGACAGAGACGAAGAAGGTGATAGCTGAAGTGTTCTAAATATCCGGCTAACTAGTTGGCATTTTTAGCTACCAGCTAACAAGACCAGTAGACATGAAATTTATTAAATATCCGGCTAACTATAAACATCTATTACTCCTACTAACATAGACTTTGAACCCAATGAAGAGGAGTCGTGTTTCTCTGACGGGGAACATGTAGCCTCACTTGTGCATGAGAAGATCAAAGGCAATATTGACAGGTTGGAAGACAAGGTTGATGAATGCGATTATTTTAGTCAGCTACAAGACGTCGTAAAGAAGTATATTTCCGACGACTCGTCATTGCCTTGCCTTACAGCTGTTACAAGAAGATTCTAGATTCAGTTTATAGGTCTCAACTAAGTTGGTTATGTGTAAATCAATGCTACAACTTATGTAACTATTAGGTGTTTTCTGTCGAATTACTACAAATTGTGTAATGTATGTTTTCTTCTATGTTTGAAGTCATAAACAAGTTGCATACTCTTGATATAATAGATTAATTTTCCGGATATTCGAAGATATATCCGTATACTAGAAACTTAGCCATATTTCAAATTTATGGCTATATGTATGTTAGCTAAGATAACCGGATAATAACGAACAGCCATTATAGATACACATATGCTATATCAATAAGGACACATACATATTATATTATTAGAGACAAAAGATAACCGGCCATTAACTTAAATAACCGTCAACTATTCGAAATAACCGACCACTAACTTAAATAACCGTCAACTATTAGAAATAACCGACCACTAACTTAAATAACCGTCAACTATTAGAAATAACCGACCACTAACTTAAATAACCTATCATAATAGCTGATATTTCAAATCTAGATATCAGCTAACATATAAATTATAATATAACCGTCAAATTTACGAATGATTATAACCGGCTAACTTACATATCAACTATATGAATAGTACATATATAAGTTAAGCTTATTTTGTTTCAAAAATAAGAGTTAAGGTAACATTATCCAAAATGAATACAAAAATATATATATTTTAGCCGGCTAAATATATTCATATATTATTTGTTTGTTTTCTAGACAAGAATCCTCAAATAGAATCTACTGGACTACAATACATATATTTCTTTAGCACTTTTTACAAGCACACAATTTCAGCTTCCTTCACTCCAATCACGAACTCGCTCCAATCCGACACCGTATCAGAAGACTCGGTTTTACCAAAGCCACAAAAGGAAGACTAAGATGAGAACCTTGGAGAGTTGACTCATTTTTGATTATTAATTTATTCCCTTTGGTATCAATCCTTGCATGTGGAAAAACAAAATGGCCGACTCGGTTCTTCGTCCACGCGCCGCCGTATAACGAAATCCAAAATTAACATGTTTTCATGCATGTGACCAAAACAAAAAAAAACCTGTTTTTGCACTTCGAATATGAACAAGTTGAGGAAAAACAAAAGTTCTTAGATCAAACAGAGAAAAAAAAATTGAAATTTTCAAAAAAAAAGTTAAGATTTGGATATGTAAAGAAGAAATAGGAAATGAAGACTGTGTAAAATATAAAGGAGAGAGAGATATATAGATTATACGACATGCATTTAGGTATATTATTCGTGTAAAACTGACGAAAAGGTTTCAGTTCTCTAGATGTTCGTAATGGTTGGATTTTTTAGCTGTATTTTAGATATATTTCTGCTTCTCTACGTGAAAGTAACGAGCTATAGGGTCATTGACGTCTTTTTTCACGTTCAGAAGCTGGGCCTTTCGTCTGGGCCGTATGTTTTTCCAGTTCCGCAAATTTGCAGCTCTTTCTGTATTTTTGGTGCAAATCACTCTTATTAAAACTCGAAATATTATATATATATATATATATATATATATATATATATATTACGTTTAAAAAAAAAAAGTGGATCACAAAGGTGAAGAAATCTTTTTTTTTAACTCTTAGAATCAAATAAAGGAATCTTGTCTGGAAGTAATAATGCTACTCCAAAATTCCAAAATTCCAAAAAAAAACGTTCACTTCGACAAAACACCAAAAATGCTACTCCCTTCTGTATTCTGTTGCTTCCTTCGCAAGTAAGTCTCTTATCCACCTTGGGCTTCCCTGAGCTACATAGGACTGCATACGAGATTCCTTGGTCACACTCCGCGCAATCATAAAAGCACCTCTATTCACCTCTCTTTTAACTGCAGACACACTCCAATCTGTTAACTTGCTCAACACGTCTTTCAACTCCGCACCATAAGCTCGAAAAGCCGGCCAAGCCTGAGGCCTATTCACTGAGCCCACCAACTCATCAGCTTCAATCTCAAAACGAACCTTCTGTACTCTGTGAGAGATCATGCTTTCAACTGCCCAGATGAAACCAATACGTTTAGCTTCCATTAACGTAGTAACATCCAGAAAAGCTCTTCTGCTGTGCAAAACCACCTCACCACCACAATCTCTAACAATCCATCCCATCCCAGCCACTCTTTTTTCCTTCGACCAAGAGATTCCAATATTACACTTCAAACACCCCCTCTCCGGAGCTTTCCATACCTTCGTACCCATTGAGCTTCCATTCCTGCGTCTCTCTTCACCTTTTGATACCTCTAAAACATCACGCCATCGTTTATACTACTACTTTATTTATGAATACATTTAAACGAAATAAATTATTTGGTTAATTACATTGGCATAAAATATGCTAAATATTGGGAAGTCAAAATAAAAGAAAATTATTTTGTGCAACCATTTAGAGAATAGCAGTATAGCAAGGAGTTGTTTGTAAGAAAAAATAAAATTCTGGTCAGGCTTGCGACCCATTGTCACAAACAAGTCCTTGCTATACTGCGTCTCTCTTCACCTTTTGATACCTCTAAAACATCACGCCATCGTTTATACTACTACTTTATTTATGAATACATTTAAACGAAATAAATTATTTGGTTAATTACATTGGCATAAAATATGCTAAATATTGGGAAGTCAAAATAAAAGAAAATTATTTTGTGCAACCATTTAGAGAATAGCAGTATAGCAAGGAGTTGTTTGTAAGAAAAAATAAAATTCTGGTCAGGCTTGCGACCCATTGTCACAAACAAGTCCTTGCTATACTGCTATTCTTTAAATGCTTGCACAAAATAATATTGCTACATTTTGACTTTCCAATATACTACATCCGTTTCCGAAAATACGATTTTCTAGAGTTTTCACGTTTATTAAAAATATAATAAATGTTTGCTTTTTAATTTATTATTTATTTTTTCTATACACTTTCCAATATCTATCGATCAATGAAATTTAATCAATTCAAATATTTACAATTAATGTTTCTTAAAAGTATACAAAAGTACCTTAAAAAATATAGAAAATTCATCTTTATGAAACAAAAATTAAATCTAGAAAATTCTACTTTCGGGAACGGAAGTAGTATTTTTTTCCTACACGTATAAAAATATATTAAATTTCCATTATAAATAAACTGTTCTAAGTAATTATAATTTTCAGTAAAAAATTAATAGTATCTTAATGAACTTAGTTATTTGTTTTGAAACTGATAATTTACTATCACTAAATAATAAAATTATAAAACACACAAAAATACTATTTTCTGATAGTTTTTTGTGTTTTTATGTAACGAATGGTGGTAATAAATTGATATACAAGTTTGGGTAAATTCGATAAAATTATTTTGTAGAAATTTTTAAAATTATTTGGTGTTTATTCATCGTTATAAACGGTGCATCGGTCGAAGAATTTAGGATCCAGAAAAATATTGAAATTTCAATTATATAATGAGATTAAGAAGAGACGCTCGGATGAAGAATCGTCTGAAAATAAAGTCTTTTGATTGTATGGCAATATACTTACAGTCGTTGAAAATTGGTTATCTCAATTTTTATTATGTATGGTTCAATCAATAAATTGGATTCTAGACGGAAAAATATTTATAGTTCTAAATTGGGATAAGATCAATGTAATACAACAAAAGATACCGGGTGTTCCTGATGCGACAAAAATTTGTAGTTCGCAAAAAAATTGATAGAGGTGATTCTTTGGGAATGAAGAAGACCTCAGAAGGAAAAAACATCTCTCTTTCGTTTACATCATTTTATATGTTGTTTTTTTTTGACAAAAATTTAGTTATTTATGAAATTGGGGTATCGTTAAATAAATGTGTTTTAAAAAGAAGAAAAAACATTTTATATGTTGTTGTTTTCTTCGTTCAAAAAAAAATGTTGTTGTTTTCTTGTTATCTTATTTTTATTTGTATTTTTCCTACTTTCAATTTAATTAATAAATATAATTGGCTGATATTTATTAAAGATTATTTTTAAATTTTAATTTAAGATCTGGTGTTTGTTCTCAAGGTTCTAATGATAAGATATCAAGATGGGCTGGTTCTCTTCTTTGCGAGTGACACACACACAATAAGAAGAGAATAATTTTGTTTATTATATAGTAGAAATTATTAATTTCTCTTGGGATTGGGTGACTTCTTCTTCTTCTCCTCTTTTTGTCTTCAACTGTTGGAAGTTCTTCTCTTTTCTTGTGTGTTCCCTGCATTCAACAGCCACATCCATATATCCACAATCTCTCCTCTGTATGGGCTTTAAACTCTCTCTCTCTCACACGTTGTGATTTTACTTTATTAATAATAATCAATTGTTCTTTGGCTTTCCTACTTGATTGAATGCCATGATTGATACTGTGTTTCTCTCTTGGAAAAGCTTTTCCTTTTTGGAAATAAATCATCATCCTCTTCTCGGTGTGAAAGTGGAAAGCTTTCTTGCTTATAAAGATTAGGGTTTTAATTATTTCCTTAATTAGAGGCTTCTTGGTTTCATTTCTTGATTTTTTCTCCATCTGTAATTACGGCGTGAGAATACGATGTTTTAACTTCCTTTTTATTATCAAGAATCTGGTTTTCAAACTTACACGTCTCTCTCTTTTCTCTTACAGGAAGTCTCCTTTTCAGACAAAAGACCCAATCAGATGAGAGACTCGCTGTAATAAAACATTCTTGCAAGAAAATACATGGCGGTTTATTACCAAACTAGTGTCGGCATGCAATCTCTGTACCAAGAACCCACCATCTACCTCAACGAACAGCAACAACAACAACAACAAGCTTCTTCTTCCTCCACCGAGATAATCTCCTCCGGTGATGGTGGTGGTGGTGCGCCTAACGAGATGGTTTTCATCCCACCAACAAGCGACGACACAGGTCTCAACGGAAGCGTAAGCAACGATCTAAGCTTTCACGGGGGAGGACTTTCCTTAACCCTCGGTAACCAGATCCAATACCATTACCAGAACCTCGAGAACGGGAAGAGCTTTAGTCATGTTCCTTCCTCTGGTTACAGCAATGGAGTTGTTGGTCTCTACAACAACTACCGTTACGAGACAACAGGGTTCGTGAGCAGCGTTCTAAGATCTCGTTACCTTAAGCCAACACAGCTACTGCTAGATGAAGTCGTTAGCGTCAAGAAAGATAGTAACAAGAAAACCAACAAAGGTCAAGACTTTACTAATGGGTCTAGCGAAAACAACACAGACAATGAAGAGTTATCTTCTTCAGAACGCCAAGAGCTTCAGAGCAAGAAGAACAAGCTCTTAACAATGGTCAACGAGGTAGACCTAAAGTACAACCAATACCACCATCAAATGGAAGATTTAGCTTCCTCTTTTGAGATGGTAGCTGGTCTTGGAGCAGCTAAGCCTTACACATCGGTGGCTCTCAACAGAATCTCTCGCCATTTTCGATGTTTAAGGGATGCGTTGAAAGAGCAGGTTGAGGTGATCAGAGGGAAGCTTGGGGAGGAGAACAAGGAAGAGCAAGGAGAGAGGATACCGCGTCTTAGGTATTTAGATCAGAGGTTGAGAC
This sequence comes from Hirschfeldia incana, assembly GCA_026261945.1. Lineage (NCBI taxonomy): Eukaryota > Viridiplantae > Streptophyta > Magnoliopsida > Brassicales > Brassicaceae > Hirschfeldia > Hirschfeldia incana. The sequence goes on along the minus strand of JABCMI010000011.1, from coordinate 6,389,733 downwards.
AACAAAGAGATTTGCATCAACAGCTTGGTATGGCTAGACCATCTTGGAGACCTCAAAGAGGCTTACCTGAAAACTCTGTCTCTATACTCCGCGCTTGGCTCTTTGAGCATTTCCTTCATCCGTAAGTGTTTTAATTGAAGTGAGACCCTTACTCTCTTCATTGCTTAGTTTCATAACCGTTTCAAGTGTTTTGTAGTTATCCTAAGGAGTCAGAGAAGATCATGCTTGCTAAGCAGACAGGACTATCTAAAAACCAGGTAAGGAGAGATTGCACTTTTGTTGTTGGCTCAGTCTTTGGTTTGAGTGGTTCTTTGGCTCTTGACAATGTTTAGGTTGCGAACTGGTTTATTAACGCGAGAGTTCGGCTATGGAAACCGATGATTGAGGAGATGTATAAAGAAGAGTTTGGAGATTCGTCAGAGTTAGTCTCTAACTCTAATCAAGACAACAATAGCAAAATGCAGGAAACATCTCAGCTCAAACATGAAGATTCTTCTTCGCAACAACAGAGTCATGGAAACAACAACGTAGCATATACATCTGATGCAGAGCGTGCTACTAGTGGAGGAGATTACGGCAGCTTGATGAACTATCATCAAGGGTTTGATGTGGATGATTACAACCGTTACATTGGACTTGGAAACCAGCAAGATGGCAGATTCTCTAACCCCCTTCAGTTACACGACTTTGTTGTCTGAAAACGTTTCTGAGCTTTTTCACAAGATCAAGAACTGGCAATGCCAGTGATTTGGTCGGGGAGTAATGGATTCTTGAAGCGCAAGAAAGATGCGCTTTCCGCATTCTTATAGATAGGGTGATACACTTTATATATCTGTACTACCTCCTGGTGGATGCGTATAAAGGTTAGTCTCTAGGTCTGTATATGAAACTGAGCCTTATGTACACTTTGGTAAGCCAATATTATATTGTTTTGTGTATAATCTTCAAGTGTGAAAAGATTTTAAAATATTTGGTAGTGCTACAAGTGTGAGTAGCAAGTGTGAACCTTGTGTCAATTGTTTTTCTGGACATGTTCCATGTTCTTAACATGGAGGTCATATGGATCAACGAAACGTCATGCTGTTGCATTTTTTGAATAAGAAAACGGCAGGTAGTGGAGATTACAAAACTTGTAAGACAAGCTCTAAAGACTAAAGATGAAACTCCGTATCTGTTTTTCTACAAAGCTTTTCCAGATAAATAACCAACACTCCTCTAATCCAGATAGAGGGGTTTCATCAAAGGTGAGATGTCTGGTTAAGTCCCTGAAATATGTTATTATCAGTTTTCATTAGACCATTTCAAATCTATCAAAGTTTATCGATGTTTACCTCTGTCTTTGATGAAGAACTGTGTCTAGACCAAAACCCTTTCGTCTATTCAGAGTCTTTGGACGAGGGTTTACTCAACTTGGAGCTGATAGAACCGAAATGCCATTTCAAGAATGACTTAAACGGGCCTTTTCGACTGCAACTAGGATCCATCTTTAGAGCTTTTCCTTCTGTCTTCTGGAACATAAACTCATTGCATTCACTCACTCTGTAACTATCCACAACATGGTTTTTACATCTTCTGTACTGTTCTGCCTTTGCTTCTGCATCCGCTTCAAGGCTTTCCTTGTTATTTTTGCAACCTGTTTCTTCCCAATCGTGCATATGGGATAAGCAGGATCGTACTTTTCTATCTCTGTAGTCATGGTCTCTAAGCACTCTGCGTGGTAAACTTAACCACAAGAAAGAATAGCAGCCATCAGGACAAGACGTTCCGATCCCTCGGATAGAGGAACTCTATCAGAGCCTAATGACATCTTTCCATATTGTAATAAGGTGAACCATCAATCTCTCATCAGCCACACCCACACATCTCCTATTGTCACGTCGAAAACTCCATTGTGAGGAGCATGTGACTTCTGATGAAGAGATGCAGGTCCACTATTACTACAAGAAGGAACCTTTATGTCCTTCATGGCTACACAATAGACTGAACCCATGCTTCCACTAAAACTCAGAACACTCAAGTTCCAAACAATGTGATGTGGCTGTAATAATTTTCATTGTAGGATTTGGTTGTAGGTTTGAAAGATTTGATGATTTACTTCTAAACTTTCTAAAGTTAATATACAAGTGTTCTAACTATTTTGCACATCCAAAAAGAGAAAAATTAGTATTTTTTTTTGAAAAATATATAAGTATAATTAGAAAAAAACTGGGATTATATTTTTTCAGAACATTCTAAAACACTTGTCAATCAAATATTTGATTTATAGAGTTATTCCAACCATACTCTGTTTTTATTCCATTATAAAGTGATATAATAAAAATATTTTGATACAAATTTTATGTTAAATGAAAATGGAAGAGAATTGCATATGTTCTTATTGTTTTCCATTAGCCGCTAACGCCAAAAATTTCATACCCCTAACATAATTTATTTAATGAATAAGCATATCAATACTATTAAAACAGAACATTCTTGATTTATACTTTTAATGAAATACTATATTTTTCCAAAATTGCCCTTAATGAAATGACTAAAAAATAAAATTCATCTCTATTATTAAAAGAGAAATACACTTATGAAATAGCAATTAGTTTTCATTGATATTTACAATGTCATGCCCCTGAGAATTAAATTCAATTTTCTATTTTAATGCTTGTCTTTTTCAGTTTGAGTAATGTGTTTTCCATAAATAAAATTTGAACTAAACACTTTATTGTTTTCCTAAAATAAAACAGAACTTTTCCTTTTATATTCGTACAAAGAAATCATATACCTCAAATTACAATCTCCAGTTATACATCTTTCTTTAATAAAACCCATCAAGATATATACATGTATAAAAAACAGAAAGGTTAAATATACAAGTAACAAATAAAGTATATCGACAATTTTGTTTACTAATACGTTTTTTTGCAACTAATGTAAACTAATACCTTGAAAGTGTGTATATGTATTTCCTTATGTATTATATTAAAACCAATCTATAGATATCGATTTTAGCTAATCATTCTACACAAATCCTTGGTATTAAAACAAAATGACAATATTCAGTATTAATAATACATTTAAAATATAGAAAGGAAATGTACACAAAAAGAATATTATATATTACTAAATCAATATTTTATGGTAATTGTTTAAATTGAACAAACAGATATTTCCTATTAATGTGGCAAGTTTGATACACCATTTGATCCTATTTTCATATTAACAAACATGACACGTAGAGAGTAATGGAACAACATAATATGTACATTAATAGCTACTAATTAAATATGTAACATGTCGATCAAAAATTACTTTCCCATATACATAGAAATCTAAATAATGTAATTTATAGAATATCTTTATTTTACGAAAAAATTAATGATTGACAAACTCTGTTACAATGTAACGAATGCAATCAATCAATTTCTTAACAAAAAATTAAATATTTTCAGAAAATTTAACAGCCAAGCAACTGCCTATATTGACGCTAGCAACAAGATTTTATGGAAACAATTTATATTCTTGATAAAATCGTACATTTTCAGAAAAATTAGCAGCCAAGCAATTGCATATATCAACGCTAACAACAAGATTTTATGGAAACAATTTATATTCTTAGTAATATCATATCTTTACAGTTTCCACGCTTGGTCTAAGCATATTCTCTACACTAGGATTTCTTATTAACATTATATATATTTGACTTTGCAGAATCTCCTTAAATCAAAATAATAAACATGTAAACTTTATAAAAACTAACGAGATTTTGTTGAACGATTTCTTTTAATGTCTAGGAGACTAGGAGATGTTCTTTTTCGCTTTTCTTTTCATTATCCAACGTTGTCTTCATAATATAAGTCCAATTATATATAAATATTTTATTTGTTTATATGATACACTGTAATATAATAGACAATTAAAATCACAAAATATAATTATTCAAAGTAACAGAACAAAAATTTATTTTTAAAATGTTATATTAACAATTATGTAATATATTTTAATTTACACATATATATATATATATAAAATTAAAGTGAAAGAAAATATATATACGATCACGGGTCAAGCTCTAGAAATAAAAAACAACAACGCAAGATTATTTTTTGTAACAAATTGAATAGATTTTAATATAAATTATAGTTTCAAATATGTTTATATAATTATGTATTTATAAATTTATTTTAGTTGTTTTTACGGGATGATAAGATTTTGGAATTGGAAAAAAGTATGATCCACCTTTATATGATTTTAATTAGGAAAATTTAAAAATTCATAGGAGAATATTTTATTGGAATTTAATTTTTTATCAAAAATGCAAAGATTTAATATTTCAGATAAATATAAAAAAACATAAAATAAAAACCCGCCCGGTCGGGCGGGTCAAGGTCTAGTTAATGTTATAGTGGTCTTTTGGTTTTTGGGCTTATATTACATTTAAATGAGTTCTATTTATATATGATTCATTTCATAGCCCATAAATGTTTTTGATAATAACAATAAATTAAAAACTTATAATAATTTTTAAAAATAATATTACATATTGACTTTGTAACTAAATGATTTTACGACTTTATCACAAAACTAAAAAAAATGTGCCACTTAACATGTTTTAAAATAATTTATGAAAAATATTATTGTTAAATATAAAATCTTACTCAAATACAAATTTCAGATACAACCATTGTTTAACATAGTTAGAAACATAAAACAGTTGTGTAGGACATTGTAAAATAATAAAAAACTCATATTGCACACTATAAAATTTCTTATTATATTATCAGATCATATGACTTATGTTTAATTTATAGAAATAATCAACAATTCATATATTCGCATTTTTTAAGGAAAACAAAAGACTTATGATCCAGTTGTAGATAAAACGATAAAAATAGTGCCCGCACTTTTTAAAATTTTCCCTTAATAAAATGTTAAAATTTTCTAAAAATATCCTTAATGATATGACTAATTAAAAAATTTCATTAATGACATTATTTTATTTCGGTTTTGTGGTCATGTTTTAACATTTAGATGAACTTGCTTTCGTATACCAATTTACTAAAATGATGATGTCGACTTTATGGTTTAATTAATGAGTTTTTTGGTTTTTTGGGCCGAATAGTAGGTTTGTTGTATGCATAATTATATAAACTGTGACATGATCAAGTTTCAAACTTATTTATAAATATAAAACGGATGTGTGGCGTATTTTATATTTTATCATATTATACACACTATAACAAAGCATCATAATTGAAACTTGATCATGTCACAGTTTATATAATTAAAATAAAGAATTATTAATTTTTATATTGAAAAACAACAAAAATAATATCCGCTTTTTCAAAGGCAGGTCAAAATCTAGTAATCTTTTAAACGTTTAAAACACGCTTTAAAATCAAAATAAATAAAAAGCTCATTTCACCAAGTTGCAAAGAACAAAAAAAAATGAGGAATATATGGTTTTTCTTCACCCGGTATGCCTTTATCAATATTAATTTCTTCGGAGATTGATGGTTATTCAATGTGTTGCAAATGGGAGATACAAAGTAGGATCTCTCTTAGATTTCACTATGTGGTATTTGGTTTGGAAGATCGGTCTCTTATTGTTATACTTTAAGTTCAACACAGATTTCTTAAAGAACTAAATGTCTTCTCTCTAACATAGTTTTTTCTAGAATATCCTTCATCGAATTGAGGCTTTTTCGCATTGCGTAAAGTGCCCTTAATGTTCGCAATCGGAGTACTTGTAGCCTCTGGCTGTTCCCATTGGCTCTCTGATCTCTTTGTTTCTGAAATATTAGTGGCCTCTATTTTGACAGATCTTTTGTCTTACCACTACAAGAAAACATTGATATTCTGAGGAAAATTCCGAGGGAAAATGATTTCCTCGGAAATTTCTGACGGAATTCCGAGGAACCTCAAAAATGGGGGGTTCCTCGGAATTTCCTCGGAATTTTCCGAGGAAATGTTGTTTCCTCGGAAAATTCCGAGGAACATTTGTCCGTCGGAATAAACCGACGGATTTTTCCAAATTTCCGAGGAAATTTTGTAGCCGTTAGATAGCCGTTGGGGTAGCCGTTGGGTGATTTCAAAATTTCCGAGGAAATACCGAGGAAGGGATGTTTTTCCTCGGTGTTTCCTCGGAATTTCCTCAGTATGTCGGCAGGATTACATCTATAAATACAGCCACCCCTCTTCCTCTTCATTCACTCCATTTCTTCTTCTTTCCTTCCAAACACGAATTTGCTTTCAAAAAAACATGTCTTCTTCAAATTATTATCGTTCTTGGATGGATCAACCTCATTTGGATCCGAACACGAGATTGCTTACGAAAGAATACGAACAAGGTCTAAAGGAATTCATGGGGTTTGTTCAACGACAACCGGAAGCCGAAACAGGTAAGTTAAGATGTCCTTGCTCTAACTGTAAAAATAGAAAAGTTATTAAAGAGTTGGATGTTTGGAGACATATTTATTTAAATGGGTTTACACGAAGTTACAAAATTTGGTATCATCACGGGGAAACTGATTATGAACCTGGTAGTACTAGCGAACCTCAGCCGGTGGTTAGATTAGAAGAACCAATTAGAACGGATGTAGATTATGGTGTAGGTACTGAGCAGATGGTAAATTATCATTTTAGAGAGGAAGATTTACCCAATGCAGAAGCTAGGAGATTTTATGATATGTTGGATGCTGGAAAGCAACCTTTGTATGAAGGTTGCAGAGATGATCATTCAGCTTTATCATCTGCTACAAGACTGATGGGCATTAAAACAAATTATAACTTGGCTGAAGATTGTGTGGATGCGATAGCTGATTTTGTAAAAAGTGTTCTACCTGAGGATAATGTAGCTCCAGGTTCATACTACGAGGTTCAGAAACTCGTATCTGGTGTTAGTTTACCGTATGAGGTAATAGGTGTATGCAGCGATAACTGCATGATTTATTGGAGGGCAGATGAGCAGCGAATTACATGCAAATTTTGTGGGAAGCCTCGTTACAAAGATACGAGTGGAAGAGTTCCAGTGCCACATAAGAGGATGTGGTATTTGCCTTTGAAGGAAAGGTTGCAGAGGTTGTATCTTTCGGAACGCACAGCGCAACGAATGAGATGGCATGCGGAGCACTCAACAGATGGTGAGATTAGACATCCATCAGATGCAAAAGCGTGGAAGCATTTCCAATCTTTGTATCCCGACTTTGCATATGAAAGAAGAAATGTCTACCTTGGATTATGTACTGATGGTTTCAGCCCGTATGGGAAGAGTGGAAGACAATATTCTCTATGGCCAGTCATTGTTACACCATATAACTTACCCCCAAACTTGTGCTTGCGACGAGAGTTTTTGTTTCTCTCCATACTCGTTCCCGGACCAGAGCATCCTAAGAGGTCACTTGATGTGTTTCTTCAGCCACTAATATATGAGTTGCAACAGCTATGGGCTCAAGGTGCTGAAACATACGATATTTCGTGTAAAGAAAACTTTCAAATGCGGGCAGTATTAATGTGGACAATAAGTGATTTTCCAGCATATGGTATGTTATTTGGATGGACAACGCATGGGAGGCTATCATGTCCATATTGTCAAGATGACACAGATGCTTTCCAACTAAAGAACGGAAGAAAAACGTGTTGGTTTGACTGTCACAGACGATTCCTACCACATGATCATCCATACCGTCGGAGTAAGAATTTGTTTAGGAAGAACAAACAGGTGTTTTATGATCCACCTGAGGAAGTTAGTGGGGAAGGTTTGAAGACACAACTAAGAGATTATGGTGCAGAAAGGACGCCAGACGTTGGTGGACATAAGCATTTTCCGGTAGATGCTGTTGGAGATCTACATAACTGGCACAAAAAAGTATTTTCTTTGATTTGCCATACTGGGAGCATCATCTGCTAAGGCATAATTTAGATGTCATGCATATTGAGAAGAACTTTTTTGACAATCTCATGAACACGATCCTTAACGTTAAAGGTAAAACAAAGGATAATTTGAAGTCAAGACTGGATTTAGTCGATATATGTGCTCGTCCAGAACTTCATGTTGATGAGAATGGTATGGCTCCTTTTCCCATATACCGACTTGATGCAGAGGGGAAAAATGCATTCTTTGATTGGATTTCAAACGATGTGGAGTTTCCAGATGGTTACGCATCTAATTTGCGTAACTGTATCGACAGAAAGGAAGGAAAGTTTATTGGCTTGAAAAGTCACGATTGCCATGTGATGATGCAGCGCCTCTTTCCGTTTGCCTTCAAAGAACTATTACCACGAAAAGTTCATGAAGCAGTTGCAGGGATAAGTGCTTTCTTCCGCGATTTATGCAGCAGATCAGTGACTCTTGAAGGTATTACAAATTTGAAGCCTAACATAGCCGTGATTCAGTGCAACCTTGAGAAGATATTTCCTCCCTCATTTTTTGATGTTATGGAGCATCTTGCTATTCACCTGGCAAGAGAATTGGAACTTGGTGGTCCTGTGCAGTATAGATGGATGTATCTGTATGAACGGTATATGTTCCATTTGAAGAAGATGGTGAAAAATTTTAGTAGGGTGGAAGGTTCTATAGTAGCACAAATGATCAACCATGAAATTTCAAACTTTGCGGAGCACTACTTTCCAGCAGAAGTTCAGACCAAAAACAGAAGATCTGCTCGGCATGATGATAGAGGCGAACGGGCAACATATCATGTTCAGGTTCCAGACATTTTCACCGATGTTAGACGACTTAGTGGAAAACCAAAAGACCGTCGACTTACTGAGCACGAGCGAAGTCATTTGCAGACATATTTGCTCACCAACTGCGAAAATGTTTTTCCATATGAGAGGTAAGTTTATTATCTTTAAAAAAAATATTTTAACAATTTGACATTTAAATCTTAATTAATTATATTACTGTCATCATATGTACATGATTTTCATGGAACAAAAGCGGTTCGAAGATAGATACGCCACAGAGGCGGAACTAGAAGAAATGAAGCAGAGAGAATTTGCTGGATGGATGTTTACTTATGTGAGTGCCTTAATTAAACAAATTAAAATAACATTTATCATTTATTTATACTTATTCATATTTATTGATATAACTTACTTATGTGCTATTATAGGTGTCTGATGGTTTGGCCAGAGGTGAAACATTTGACGATTGGATACGCGAGATGGTGGTTGGCCCAAACTGTGTTGTGAAGTCATATCCGAGATTTTGTACTCGAGGATATGCATTTGCAACTGAAAAGAGGAGACGTTCGCGAACCACCTATGATGCTGGCGTTTGTTCTGCATCAGGAGATGATGTATACTACGGACACATACATGAGATTTTGGAAATCAAGTATTTGGGCTTGCTTGGATTGCGCTGTACTGTTTTCTATTGTGATTGGCACGACAACACTCCAGATCGAGGTGTGAGAACAGATGCATTTGGTGTTACATCAGTACATTCGAGGCGAAAGCTGCAATATTATGATCCTTTCATTCTTGCTTCTCAGGCCGATCAGGTAACTTATTGTTGTTAGAATTCAGAATGATTGATCATAATTTAAACTTGTACTAATATTTTTTTAAATGTAACATGTTTGTTATATCAAGTATCCACAGAGGCGGAACAGAGATGATCCATGGGTTACTGTTACAAGAGTCAACCCGAGAGGTCGAGTTCAGGGAACTTCAGAGCTGGAAGACCCACTGCAACCAATCACAACCGCCAACTTAAGTGCAGCAGAAGATGTAGTGGAAGGTGGGCTTGTAGTCGATTTGACCGACTTCACAGAGGAAACCGTCGTTCACGCAGAAGATGAACCAGTTATTGGAGAGTTTCACCAAGATCCAGATTCCGACTCATCTGGTGATGATGACTCGGAACCAGAGTAGTTTTTTTTTTTTTTTTTTGTATTTTCCGAGGAAATTCCGAGGGAAACTAGGGTATCCTCGGAAAAATTCAGGGATTTTATTAAAAAGTGGTTTTCCTCGGAATGTCCTCGGAATATTCTGAGGACATTCCGAGGAAAACCACTGATTTTCACCATTTCCTCGGAATCTCCTCGGAATATTCCGAGGACATTCCGAGGAAATGGTGTTTTTTGACCGAAACGACGTTTTCCGGATTGAATAATTATATAATCTTCATTATGTGTCTTCACCATATTATGAAGTCAAACTTTGATGTTTTACAGAATAAAAAACACTTTTACGATTGCTTGAACGAAAATCACACAACATAAGATAAACACTTATACACTTTAACAAACGTAAAAGGAAATACTTACAAATGTTTTTGAAATTTTTTTATTGCATGGTTTATGATCATCTATACAAAGTATCCTCAATGGTATGCATTATATTTGTATTAGAAATGAAATACGAAAAAAAAAACGGAATTTGAAACCCCAAATTGATATGGTCCTCGGAATTTCCTCAGAATATTCTGAGGAAATTCCGAGGGAAACTGTATCCCTCGGAATATACTTACCCGGGAAAAACCAAACCGCTTGAAATATTTCGAGACACGCGGTTAGGTTTTACATTTAATGATTCCGACGGAATACCGAGGACCAGTGCCGTCGGAATCATTAAATATAAAACCTAATCTCCTTCTTCTTCTTCTCCGCCGCAGCACTCTCCTCTCTCTCGATTCATCTCGCAGCAACTCTCCTCTCTCTCAATTCTCTCCGTCCTCTCTCAATTATCTCCGTCCTCTCTCCTACCCAAGCCCACATCTATCCTCCACTTCAAGAATCATGTAAGTTCTACCCAAATCTCTTATTTTTTCTTTTTCTTAGGGTTTGTGAGATTAGAATTTTTGATTTTAGGTTGTTAGATGAATAGTTTCGGATTTTAGGTTGTTAGATGGATAGTTTAGGATTGAATTTAGGATTTTAGGTTCTTGTTATGGTTTTTTTTGGAATTTGTTTTTGTTTTGCTTATAATTCAACTCGTTTTGCTTTTTTAAAAACGTTTTTTGATTTTTAAAAACGTTTTTTGATTTTTAAAAACGTTTTTCCATTTTTAAAAACGCATTTCAAGTTTCCAGTAATAATAAAAAGTTTTTTAATATTTTTAAAAAATTTTATAAACCTTTTTTCTTTATTTATAAACGATTTTAATAATTTTTCTATACTTAAACTAAATTTTTAATTATTAAACTATTTTTTGTAATTATTAAACTATTTTTGAAATTTTTATATTATTTTTGAAATTATTATACTATTTTTGTAATTTTATAAATATTTTTATAATTATTAGTTCTATTTTGTAATTATTAAAACTATATCTGTGATTTTTAAACTATTTTTGTTAAAACTGTTTTTGTAATTATTAAACTAATTTTGTGATTATTAAAACTATTTTTGTAATTATTATACTATTTTTGTAATTATTAAACTATTTTTGTGATTATATCTTTAATTTCAGGTCTTATGATGATGATCAGAGCCGACCTCCTCGACAGCGTCGTGCTCGTGGCTCGGGGAGCAACTCCGTTCAGGATTTCCCATCGCCCCGCAGCTCCTACCATACATCTCCCTCTCCGTTTCCCGACGCTCCTTCTGGTTCCGGTTCTGCACCCACTATTCCGCCGAATTATCAGGGTCCTCCGGAATTGGTGAGGGTTGCGGAGTATGTTCGACAACCGGGTCGTGACCGTCTTCCGTTTCTCGTTCCGTATCCATCTGGACCGGGTCAAACCTGGTTCGACCGTTCCTCGAACGGGATCAGCGAATTTATCAACCGTATGATGTATCTGGCTTTGGACGTGGGACATCCGACTTTCACCGACTTCCCTGAAGCCAAAAAAATCATGTGGTTTCAGCAGTTTGCGGTAAATATTCTATTTTTTTTTTTTTTTTAATATAATTTTTCTACTAATTAATTATGTATTTTTTCAGCAAGAATTCAACTGGAATCCCGATAACACCGCGTTTATCTATTACCACTTCGTGCATAAAGCTATGGTCAACTACTCGTATCAAATCCACGAGTGGAAGAAGAAGTGGTTAATAGATCAGGTTTTTTCTTAAATTTTAAACAATTTTTCAATTTATTAAATTATTTTTTTATTCATCTAACAATTTTTTATAAAGGTCCCAAAGTCGGTAAACACCACGGTCTGGAATGAGTTGATTGTGCATTGGACTAAGGATGCGACGAAATCGACTTCTTCTACCAACTCCACCAACCGCAAGAGCGACCGTAGAGGGAAGGGCGTCTTCAAGCACAACTTAGGTGCTCAGTCCAAGCCACTCTGAGGGATCGCATGGTAATTTTCTCGCTTTTTATTCTATTTTTAAAGTTTTGCAATTTTTTTTTCATTGTTTCTTCTAATTACTAATTTTTATATTGATATCAAGGTTGAAGAAAATCATGGTGAGCCGGTTGATGATTTCTCCCTAATGAAGAGGGCGTATACCAACAAGAAGACCGGCGAGATTGATGATGGGCTTGTGAAGCAAGTCGTCGACCTCATCCACACTCAGGTGGAAGAGGAAGCGTCTCAGCTGCAAACCGACGACGAAGAATCGACGGGTACCCAATTGCCTCACGCTCGGATCAACGAAATCGTTGCATCGGTAAGTTCTTTTATAAAATTTCAGTTCATCTTAATAACTATTATTTACATTTGCCTATATTCTATTTCAGTCGGTTCCAAAAAACAAGGGCCGATTGATCGGTTTGGCTCGTCGGTCCCGGTCAGTTTTGTCTTCTACTGCACCACCGCCTTTTGTTGATCCCGAAGTACTTATGGGTCAAATGCAGGACAAAGATAACTACATATCTGCGTTGGAGACCCAGATGGCGACTCAACAGGCGCGCTTCGAGCAACAGTATGCGACCTTCGAGGCACAGCAGGCGGGCTACGAGGAACAGAGGAGGCTGAACCAGCAGATGATGGACATGATGAGGACGTTGCACCCGAACGTCCAGTTCCCGACCCTGCAAAACCCGAACCCCCAGAACCCGAACCCGAACCCGAACCCGAACCCGAACCCGTAGATTTTTTTTTTTTCAAAAATTTGTAATGTTTCAAAACTTTGTATTGTTTTTTTAATTTGTAAGATTCTGAATTTTAATTTTATATTTTCGAATTTAATTTTCTAAATTTAAAATTTATATTTTCGAATTTTTATTTCTAATATTTTTAAAAAAAAAAAAAAAATTTGCAAAATTCCGAGGAACGTTCCCTCGGAATTTTCCGAGGCTTATTTTCCTCGGAAAATTCCGAGGGAACATTCCTCGGTTTTTTTCAACGATTATTCCGAGGGATAGTTCCTCGGAAATTTCCGAAGATGGCTCCCTCGGAATATTCCGACGAACAGCTCCCTCGGAATATTCCTCCGCTTCCGAGAATGTTTGTTCGTTGGAATGGTCGTCGGAAAATACCGACGGCGTGTTCCTCGGTATATTCCGACGACCGCATATCCTCGGAATCTCCTCGGTATAACTCTCCCTGAGAATTCCGTCGGAAATTTCCGAGGAAATGACGAATTCCTAGAAATTTGTCCCTCGGAAAACCCATGTTTTCTTGTAGTGTATGTTCAAGAGCTTTTCTCTTGATCATGGTGGTATATGGATGACCTACTAATTGTATTGATTTTATGCCTGGTTTATTGTCTGTTTGACCTTGTCGTTCCACATTTGAAAGTGTTCTAATCCCTTTAATGCTAACTTTCAGATGACCAAAATAATAATAATAATAATAATAATAATAATAATAATAATAATAATAATAATAATAATAATAATAATAATAAATAAAGAAATTTATAATTTCAGTTATTAAATTAATTCTTCTTTGCCCATTTCAAGTAATAAACTTATTTGTTCACCCACTCTCATAAGTTAGACGATTAGTAAATGTGAATTAAATATATATCATTTATAATGTATGAAATGTAAAAATTTGTCAGCAACAAGGATAGACCAACTGCACACACCATGTTTTTTGTGATTCCAGTTGCTTAAGAATCTCGTATGAATTTTTCAATCTGTATACATGCTCCAGTTATCAAATATACTATAATATTTAAGGAATGGGTCTTCTGTACAAGTAAAATTTACGATGAGGGCTTAGCACATGTTTAATTGGAGGTTTTTAGAGTGAGATTCTTAGCGGAATATAATAAATTGTCTCTTAACTTTTAACTAGAAAAACAAAGAATCGATATTTTATATTTCGTTAAAAACCTCATCATAAAAATATTCCATTAAACATAGTCTTAATTTATAGCAGAGAATCCATTACAAAAAAGCGTCGATCAGAACTCTTATCTGGTCGACAACCTTTGCAGAGTAAATGGTAACAACGATTATTCCCATGATGGTTTGACAGTTTGGCCCATCGAAACTTAAATTTACTTTTTCATATGCAACATGTTCGGTATGTGTTTTTTGTAACCGAGGTAAACCAGATACTGAAATCCATATTAACCCCAAACTTATCAAAAAAATATTTTTGTTTACTATCTCTCCAGTGACCAAGAAGAATCCTTTTGATTTTTTTTTGGTCAAGGGAATCCTTTTGATTATATATCCGGATTCAAGCGTTAAAATTTTTTCACTTCTGTACGCTTTTTTGTGATACAGAAAATTCGAGGTCCCGAATCGTATTTTATGTACGTTATGGCTTTCATGTAAACTTTTGACAGAAAGATATTAGGGACTATATAAGCAGTAGTAATTTGGTGATAAGAAGAAAACTTAGGATAAAACGTATCCCATCAGTCGGCTAAGTATTTCTTAATTGCTAACCAGACTATAAATGACCATCTTGAAGCGTCCTTTGAAAATTGGGGACCGAAGTATTAGTTGGATTTCAGTTCACATATCCTCTATCGATTTAAAAAAGAAGATATCGGAAACTAGATCCAAAAATAAACTTAAAACGTAAAATATTGTTAAATTTTTAGTGTCATTAGATGTTTATCATAGTAAATATTATATATATATATATATATATATATATATATATATCGAATGCATTGTTATACTTTATATAGGTTTTAGCCGAAAAACCTGAAAGATTTCTCAAATTTATCTTTCATACTGATTACATTCTTTTGTTTTTCATTGTTCAATTGTGCAAACCGCGCATGTGCTTCAATAGCTAGTGTTAAAGGGAATATATACAATCGTGAACAGATGAATATTATGCCCAAAAAAACGAAGAAGCGAACGGTGCAGCTATCGAGAGAACCGATTCTAAACAACCTTTCTTACGTGTTTTATTCGGATCAAGATTATAAATTGTGGTGGCGACAAGGAAATATACTCCACATATTATTACCTTGAAGTATAGTTTTATTCTTACGCTAAGTTAGAGACGCGAACATCTACTTGCCTCAATTTTGTATTCCTTTTCACGGAGTATATAATTAATAATCTGCAATAAGCAAATAAGGACAAGATCGCTAATCAGCATGATACATAGATTCATTGAACATATATGAGTTTTCAAATATTTAAAAATAAACTTTTTGTTTAATCATTTCATAAGTGGCCACTTACGCCTTGGTAGATCTGTAAAAGTTAATATAAACTATCGTTTGGTGACTGACGATCATTGAGGGCGATTTGTTTGTCAATTTATCTCATCAAACATCACCAATTCACCATTGTAATCAAACACCATACGAATTAGATCCGTGACATATAGTACTAAAAAGTCATTTTAATATCTTATCATATGGGATATTAATTCCTAGAATAGCTACAGAGATTTAGAGATATAGTCCGGTTGACCAAAATAATATATGTAAATATATTACCCTTTTAAAATTTATGAAGTAGTTTTGTGTGACCATGTATCTCCATTAACCATTAGTCGGTTTTTCTGACAGTATTTTATAGAAGGTGATATGATCAATATTATTTCTTAGATGCTTGCGCTTAATATATAGTAACATATTGGATGAAACCTAGCACTTCATATCTGTTTATATTGTACATCTTTATATATGAGTGTTAATGTAAGAGCATCTCCAATGGTGAAACTACCATTGGAATCCTTAAGCTTTATTTTAATATTTTTTGTACTTTTTGAAGAGTTAAGGATCATAATCCAAAAAGTTAGTCCAATGGTGTACTCCATTTAAGAATCCTTAGAAAAAAGGTTTATAATGCAACCATTGAATTGAGGTTTTAACTCAGAGAATTCCAATTGTTTTTTCCTTCTCATCTTATTCTCGGCATGCACTTGCTTGAAGCTCACAGACCAATGGTCTTTTGGAACTTTGTAATCTGCCCAGAAATACACACACAACAATCACACAACCAAAACACTTGTATCTATCACTGAGCTTTTGGAGATTCTTCAACAGAGTAAGGTCAGAATCAAATGCAAGTACTAATAATCATGTGATCACTCGCTCTATTTTTTACTAAAAGGAATGCTCATCAGTCTCCCAATAAATACGCTACACTAAAGATTACCAAACCTATATGATCTTAAACCAAAGTTGCAATTTTTTTACATCCAGAAAAAACAGGAACAAGAAAGTAACCATATGCGCAAACCTACGCACGGCTGTATGTTCTCACAAACCTCTGATGGATCTCTTCCAGAAACACAAACGGAATACTCCCTGTCACCACCATATATATAGACAACAAGTTAAACTTCCTTCACAGTTAAAAGTTCTTATTAAAAACACACACATAAAACAAAGATTCCATCCTCACTGCAAGCAATCTAGCCTAGTAATTTAGATTTAGCTTCAAGATCCACATAATTGAGATTCACAATCAATAAAAAATTAAAAAATGGCAAGAGAAGATTGTTTTACTTCTGGCGGTTTCATCGGCCATACAGAGGACGGTAACACCATCGGTTCGCCATCTACTCCGACAGCTATCTACAGTTATCACACTCTCTCCACTTAGATCTTGACTACAAGGACGAAGACGAACCGAATCGCTCACCGAAAACTTTGATTCGACTGCAAAATCACAGAAGGGTTCAACACCGACTCGCGAATCAAAGTATCTCGCCGTCCTTAGGAATCCCTTATGATTGTACCAGACTATGATTACAAAAGGAACAAGAAAGTAACCTGGAGCTGATTGTTGGAGAGATCAAGAACAAGCAACCCTTGAATCCTCCCAAACGCTTCAGGGATCAACCTCAGCTTCCTCCCAGACAAATCCACACGCTCCACCGGATTTCCCAACACTCGCCACAGCCGTAACCGTCTCCATCACCACCGGCTACATCTCCGATGGAATCAGAGGAGAGCACAATCCCTTCTCTCGGAGACAACTTTTTTTTTTTTTAGTTTCCACTCGAAAAGTTGCATAACCCGTATCAATTGCATTTGCCACGTCAACAAGGATCAACACATTAAAATCCTTAGCAAAGGATTGATCCTTAGATTATTTGAGTTAAATATTATTATTATATGTGTAATAGTTAAGGATTTAGACTTAAGGATTGATTAAAATCCACCGTTGCACATGCTCTAAGTATATTGATACATTGATCGGTCGATAACTGAGATCATTGAATTGACATTTATATAGTGTAAATAAAATGAAATTATTAAGCAAGTGAGATCATGTGCATCGTACGTAAAATTCTTGAAAAAGAGAAAGCTGGAGTGACATGATAATAATTCATTTTGTTGTAAGTACTAGAACTCATCACTATTTTCTCACATTTTAGACAAAATAGTCCTGAGCACAATAATGACAACTCTCCATTTCTATATAGTATTTTGAAATGGACCACTTTCTTATATGAAACCGTCCACGAGCTTTCACATTGTTTTCATTCTTCACTAATAGCCAAATCATCTTTCTAATAAAGGCAACAAATGCTCCCCAAATAAGGAAAAACAGAAATATATAACAAAAGACAGAAAAATATTTCTCCATTTTAATATATATTAAAAACTTAAAATATTTCCCACTTACAGCAACACATCATCATCTTCATGATATCACATTTTTAAACACTGATATATATATATATATATATATATATCTTACAAACTAAAAACATAACATCACTTAAGATAATAAAAAGTTACATGATTACCCTTGATGTCATTCATATTCGTCACACTCACGATGATGTCAACAGTTGAAAACATCACCAGCAGTAGAAGCAGAAGCCATGATTGGTTGGTTATAAAACCCTAGATTTAGAGTATTCATCACTCCGTCGTAAAATCCACCTCCGCCGCCGGTACCGCCGTAGTCAACTAGTCCTCCTCCCTGACCAGTCTCCATCTCATAGGAAGACGACTCGACAAAGTCGACGATCTCGTTGAGGGAATCAAGACGGTGGTTGAGCTCCAGGAGCTGAGCTCTGAGAATCGAGTTCTCCGCCTCTATAGTGACGTAGTGCTCCGTCGTGATGGCGATCCCGGCGACGATATGGCCGTTTTCTTTACGTAGATGCGTGACCTGAGCTGATAGATCGTCCAAATGCTTCTGCTTCCTCATCCTCGACCTCCTCGCTGACTCTCTGTTCGACTGCTTCCTCTTTCGCTTCCGCTCGTCGATCAGATCACGTTGTTGCAGATCCGACTCCGAACCGGAGTTTTGTAAACCGGTCGTACAAACCGACGAGTTGCTTGTCGGAGATCCGAGTTCAGATTTATTCATATTTAATATATCGAAAACACACAGTCGTTCAAAAAAAAAATATCGAAAACAGACAGAAAATACTAATTCAAGTGAAAGACGCAGGACCCAAGTTAGGGTTTGTATAAAATTATATAATCTTATTATAGAGGTTTATATGTGTGTAATATATAGTTATAGGTTATATATATATAGTATGGCTAAAGGAGAGATGATTTATGAGAAGACATAGAACCAGTAGAGAAAGACGACGGAGAA
Organism: Hirschfeldia incana; assembly: GCA_026261945.1. NCBI lineage: Eukaryota > Viridiplantae > Streptophyta > Magnoliopsida > Brassicales > Brassicaceae > Hirschfeldia > Hirschfeldia incana. The sequence continues at coordinate 6,370,902 of JABCMI010000011.1, read as the reverse complement.
AGATTGAACGAGATGGGTCCTGCGTCTTAGAGAGGAGTCTATAGTAAGCCCAGATCTAAGGATTTCACTAATCACCGGAGACGACATGAATGTTTGAACATCAAGATCCAGTCCTTTGCCACATCAATATTTTAAAGAAAAAAAATAACAGAACCGGTTCAGTTTCTCGAGAAAAAAAAAACTGAGAGATAGAAAAAGGAAGACAAAAACACAACAATTTTAGAAGTGATGCAATGAATTCGAGAGCGAAAGGGGAAGAGATAAGTTATGGGTTTGAGAAGGGTTTTTATAGAGGAAAAAATAAACAGACAGAAATAAAAAGAAAAGAAATGAATATTATAAAAAATATAACAAGAAGGAATCTGGAAACTGTTGAGCGATGAAGCATGTGAAGTAGAAACAGTCAAGTTTACAGCTGTTTTGCAATATTTGTTTTGTTTATGGGTTTTAGTTTTAAAGTAGAGAAATTTGGATGGATATAATACATGGTAGAATTTAACCATAACAACAATTAAGTTATGAAATTTATGTATTAATTGTCGTATTATCTTTTCTTACTTTCATCTCTCTTTTTTTAATTCACTTTTTAAATTTAGAAAATTATAATTTGAAATTTTTATATACATATTAAAAACTTAGATTTTTTTTTGTATATGACATATTTTGAATTTTGTAAAACTGATATATATTTATAAAATAAATATATATAGTTATAATAAAATTTTGTACTATTCTATTTACGAAAAACAGCAAAATAGTAATGACAAAATTTATCTCAGTTCCATCTTTTCTTCTATATTTCTCCTCAATCGCCATTTTGCTCTCTATTAGTCTTCATAATCTCAATCTTTCACTCTTTCATCTTCTTCTGCAAACTCCTTCTCCATTTTTTTATATTATCTCTATCATTATATTATACCCGTTTATATAGAATTGTATATTTTTATTCTTTATTATATATCAGTTATATTATTTTTTTACGTAATGTATTTTACACTAAACATTTGTCTTAGAAATAGATATATTCTTGCATATTGTCAACAACGTAAACTTTATTAAACCTTATAAAAAATAATACTGTAGAACTCAAATTATTTTCTCTTTGAAATAATCCACTCTATATCTATTATATATATATATATATAATACGGAGTAATATATATTTGTAGTGTATGGTAATACACACGCTCACACGCCAAGTAAAACTACAATGTCTTATGTCACAAACATACACATTTTCGAGGCATAACTATATTTTTAATTGTCTGACCTTATATGAATATTGAGAAAATTGACCATTTAGATTACTGATTCCTTAAATAACCAATAGCCATTTTAGTTATTGTATATGGAAAGGTAAGCCTTCTCGGGTTTTCTTTTTGTGAAAATTTGCAACCTTCAAGATATATTCTCTGATTTTACTAGCTTACTTTCTCTAAAAGTAACGTGTAGGCAAATGATATTATTATGTACAAATTCTAATAATCGAAAATTCTAAAACAAACTAAGATTTAATTAGTTTTTAGATTTTATTTTATATTTAAAATTATATTAAGATTAATTAATGGTTTTATTTTAAAACTAAAAAAAATTTTTAATTATACAGATGTATCATGATCTCACATAAATGTTCCAAACTAGTGACTATCTATTCATGACAATGCTGAAATGTTAATTTCTTTGTGATAGAAATTTGAATCCAAATAGCGGTAATCACAACCGTGAGTTCTTTATCATCAGAATTAGAACTTCGTTAAACGAAGTTAACATGCAGGTATGGTAAAACTTTATGAAAAAAATAAGTAAAACATATAATTAGTTAAAATATTATTTGAAGTATTTAAATAAACCAGTATACACTATTTTAATACCTATGGGTTTGAGAACCTCTCTCGATTCTCGTTATTAATACATGACAATCACCGCCCAAAGTACCAGAATAAACCGCTCAGCAACGGACACCTGGAGTATGAGACAGATGACGGGATGAGGGTAGAGGTGGTATTTCAGAATGCATATATGGATGGGTACTTCCGTTATTTAATGTTATGCTAATTCCTATGTCAATAATTCAATCAAGATTGGAAACTTCAATCAGTATTTTAAAATTCTATCACGAATAAACTATGCATTGAATTCATCATGATGTTCCTCAAAAAAAATTAATTCATCTTGATAAGCAAATGCAAAAAACATCAACCTTAATGTCTTACCTAGAAAATTATATACTACTTCTATGGTTCCAAAGCCTACCTTTGAAGTACATAAACATATAATATATTTTCCGATTATCTAAAATTATTCCTATATAAAATTTGTATTCACATTCTATTTCTTTATATTTGTGATTTATTATTCATAACTCGATCTTTTATACTTTGTTTCAGCTTTTCTGTATTCATTTTATATTTTGATGCTATTAGCAATGAAAAACCTGTTACTCCATTTTATAAAATATTATTTTTACATTTTTCATACAGATAAAAAGAAAATTAAATGTATTTATGTTTTTATAGAATTCACTTATTTAAATAATAATATTTGAGATAAATAAAATTATTAATATAATCAGTACATTTTACAATTATTTTTAGCTCAAAGTATGTATTGAAATTTCAAAATAAACTTTGTATATAAAAAGTCAAAAAAACACACTTTACGAAACAAAATAAATATTAAATAATTAATCTCTTACAAAATGTTCTCATTTCAATATCTAAGCTCATAACTTTTATAACAATATTTCTTTTTAATTAAAAGTTACACACCTAAATCTGTACATCTCTTAATAAAGTATTTTATTTTTATTAATCAAATCTGTCGAGCCAGATCTCAACTATTTTTTCAAGAAAACAATGCCAACGAATAGTTTAATTTCAGGTTTTAAAACAATGTTGATATAAATATATAGTTTATTTTCTGATTTTTAAAATATTTTAACTATTTTGACAGTTTTCAATTGAAAAATGTCGAAAATTAATCTCTTGTATAACGCCGACAGTTTTCTGGTTTTATAAACACTACAGACTCTCAATTTATCGTTAGAGAAATCACCTCAATAACTCATCCGATGAGCTTTTTGAACGTTCCATGGATCTCGAGGTCTTATCCTCTAGTTTCGACTTTATCTTGTTTACTTCTATCATAGAGCTCATAACTCTATAACTAATTCTCTTGTGAAATCGGCTTTATGTAATAGCTAGGTCTCTACTTGGATGAACTCCTTTTTATTAATCAAGTCTGTTGCCCCCTAAAACAAACAATTGTGATAAATTTTGACAATGCAGATGATTAGTTTAATATCTAGTTTCTAGTTTCATTTTACAGAAAAAATTGTCAACAACTTTGAAAACATTGCTGATGAATACAGCAATTTCTGATTTGTCACTTAGTATATGGCTGGTTTAGATGCAGTGGTTATGAATAATTGCGGTTTAAATTGTTATTAAGTGACTTGTACCACTGGTACAAGATTGAAAATTAGTGTGTTTAAAGGATAATTATTTTTGGCTGACTACCAAATGCATCAACAGTTTAATAATAAATTAATTTTATTAACATATTATATAATTTATAAATACCAAAATCATATTATTATAAATTTATATAAAATTATTTTTATAAAACTGTAGTGTTAATTATTAAGAATTATTTTGGGATATATATATATATATATATATATGTATATATAATGTCTTGATATACAATATTTTTTGTAAAAGTTTTATAATATAAATTTAAATAGAATATATATATATATAAGTATTTATATTTATCAATTTAAATTTTAATAAATATTTTTTGTTTATATATTTATACAATTTCAAAAGAAATTATTTATTTATTTGCACCCACTCACAACTGTAAACGTTAGCCGAATTTGTTACATATTTTGAGCAATTTGAAACATAGCAAAAAGGTTTACAACATTTTTGTAATTACTATCTCACTTTCAACCGTGATTTCAGTTTATCCTGATAGGAGATACGGAAATTATGTCAAGATAATAATCAAATCAGAATGAATCCCGATGTAAGAAATTTGATTTGGTCTCATAAATCAATAGAAAATCACCTTGAAATTGAATCAATATCATAGGAGTTATGTTGAAGAAGTTATTCCACTTTTAATCGAAGCGATTCCAATTTACTATGTTTGAAAATTTAGCAATTTTTTCTTGATTCTAATCAAACCAGAAGAAATCACGATGTAAAAAGTTTGGTTTGAGCTCATAAATAAGTGGAAAATTATTCTGAAATTAAATCTATATCAGAAGAGTTATGATGATGAAATTATCTCATTTTCAACCGAAGTGATTCCATATTATCATATTTGGAGATTGGACAATTTCTTCTTGATTATAGTCAAATTAGAGAGAATCATGGTGTAAGAATTTGATTTGGACTCATTAAAGTGGAGAACCAATCTGAATTTGAATCAATATCATAAAATTTATGATGAAAAAAATATTTTATTTTCAATAGAAGTGCTTCTATGTTTGGAGATACCATCACAAAAGCAACAATTGCGGATATTGTCAGCAAAACCAGTCAAATCTCTAAAAGGTAATATAGCATGTAGAAACTGTTTTTTTGTCCTTATTTTGTAGAAAGAGTTTTTGTTTCCTTTATTTTTAGAAATCATTTTTTGGAACTATTGATAGGCTAATAAATAGTTTTGAAAAAATAAAAACCAAAAAACACTCTAAAAACTAAATACAATCAACACTGTAAACATTAAGCTAAATTAATTGAAAAGAAAATTTTGTTAAATAGACCGTCATCGTACGGACAACTCACGTGCAAGAGTGCGTGCCCTATGGGCACATGTGGGTCCCTTGAAAAACAGTATATACAGGGTGTCAGATCGACACGTGTCATTTTACTTGCACCAAATAATAAAAAATTTCAATAATCAAATACTATTAGTTCAAGCAAATAAGTGAGGTCTGACGTTGATTAGGTATCTTTTTCTGTGGCTCAGGAATTAGGTGTTTTTTAATCAGTTTATTCCTTAATTTATTGGAAAGGTAAGAAAGTAATTTGTACTAATTGGCTTTTGACAGTTCGTTTTAGCCATAATTTAGGTTTTCCTCATTTTCTTTTTCTATGTTTAACTATATACACTAGCTTCAGAGGGCGTATATATTTTTGGCTGAAAAAATTATTTTTATGTCATGAATATATTTATTCTTGATAAATTATATTTTGTTAAGAATTTTATGAAATTTATCTAAAATTATTGCATGAATTATTTTTGTTATTTTAAATATGATCAAAATTTTGAAGACTCCAAATAATTCTGATCCGTATTATGATTTTTGTTTATTAACCTGCTGTTAAACTTGTGAATTATTTCACAGTGATTTTATTTTTAGTATTTTAGTTTAACTAAAAAGTTTAATATTTTTAAACTATTGTTTTTTTTGTCATAGACCCGTTATGTATTGATAAAATCTGCTTTTGTGTATTTTAAAAAGTTTATATGATTTTTTATTTTAAATGAAACTATTTTTTAAAAATATTTGAGAACATTCAAGTCTTCAGAATCTAGATTCTGATCCGCCCTTTCAAAAAGACATGTATATTTTTTGTTTAACTCTTTCTAGATATTTAATTGTAATACTTGTGTTTTTTTCTTAATCATATTTTTTTGTAGTCATATATGTGTATAAATCTTAATCAAAATGTATTTGATTTACTGTATAAATAATAGTAATTTAAAATTGGCCGACATACACTTGTGTCTTTATAATTATAAATCCGGTTTTCGGATCAGGTATTATAGAGTCTGCATCCTTCGGTTCCTGAAAATTTAGATCCATATAGATATCTATAGTTTTTCAGGTTTGCTCGGCCCGGATCTTGTCGAACTCTTGTCGCTTAGGTATATAATTATAATATCCGTAAAATACTCGTAATTTCAGTTTTATTTCGGATTCATATTGATTTGGGTATATAGAACCCCAAAAAGACCTGACATATCCAAACTGAATTTGAAAACTCGAAAAGTACCTGCAAATCCTAAAAATACCTGAAGAAAATATATCTGAAACTTACCCAAAATCAGATCTGAAAATCCGAAAGGTATCTCAAATTTTACCCGAACACCCAAATTATATTTTTTGGTAATCATTTAGAATTAATGAACCAAAGATGGTTATATGATAATTTTAAATAATCATTTAGAATTAATGAACCAATAAAACAGAAAAAAAAATTTATGTTGCTATGTTCGTAGTTCTTAAGAATAAGACGTTGGTGGTTATGGAAAGTTGGGCAGTTTTCATTTTGTTTACAGTTATATTATACAGTATATTTTAGGTATTTATATTTAGATGTTTTTTTTGTTGGACTGAATATTTATCAATTTGACATGTTGAAAAATTAATAGAATAGATGTATTACTCTTTTTTCAGAAAACAGGTATGTATTACTTTAATTAGATACTTAACAGCTTTTAAATATATACGTGAAACAATGGGATAGTTGCAACAAAATTGTTAGGGATATCTGCAAACTTGCCAAAATATCACACATGCGTGATAGAGAAACGTACACCTTCAATCATTTAGAAACATTTTGTAAAATTGTAGGAATACTTAAGTTAAAAAAATTGTAGGAATACTTCATAAACCACAATTATTAAATATTATTTTAATTAATTCTTAAAATAGTTTAGAAATAAAACTTAAAAGTGATAGCTTAAATAATTGTCATAATTTAGTTTTTCACTATTTATAAACGAGTTTATATATACTTTGTTTTTTTTTTATCTTTTAACGAGGGAATACATAAAGCAACTACTAACAACCTCAAAATTATTGTACCATAGAATTGACAGTTTATTCCCACTGAATAAATAAATAAATAAAGTTCAAGATGTAGATGCTCAAACAACACCGAATAAATGAAAAATAAATAGTACACAAAAAAACTGAAAATAAATATTAAAGATATAGATACCCAAAAAGGTTAAAGGAATTATGTAAGAATATCTCCAATTTTTTTTTCCTAAATCCAAAATCAGTCGAAGAAAGGAACAAACTGCTACATATATTGGGTATATATGCAAAAGACATCCTACAACAAATATCTATGAAATAAAATTTTTACTGCTTTAGAAAATAATGATAATCACCACCTAAAAATCACTCAACAAAATAGTGTCATTTTCGCATTTCATATCTCTCATTCATAATAAAAAACCATTAGAAATTTTTATCCTAATATACATACAATAGTGTCATACTTATTCATAAACGTTGTTTTATTGTTTACCAAGTCAGATAAATGAAATAAAACTAGTTCATTCTTCGTTTAACTAGCTAATTTAAAGTACAGGATAATTAGATCTTAACAAACTCAGCATTGCTAGCTTGCCTTAGTATTTAAATCCAATGTATACTATATACATGTACAAACTATATAAATAATTTATATAGTTTGTACATGTATATAGTATACATTGGATTTAAATACTAAGGCAAGCTAGCAATGCTGAGTTTGTTAAGATCTAATTATCTTGTACTTTAAATTAGCTAGTTAAATGAAGAATGATTGTGGTCGAGTGGTAAGGAGACGGGGCTGGGACACTAACATGTTTCAGGTTCGATCCACCTGCTACGTGAAACTAAGTCACAATTATCCTGGTCACCTAACACGGATATGGGCCTATGCTTTAGGGCCCATTTGAATACCCGGAGAGAGGGTCTATCCGTGGGCTGCACCTTCCCTTGGGGACTAGTCTGGGCCTCTCCATGAGCTTAGGATACCCTCAGGTTAATCAAAAAAAAAAAAAAAAAAAAAAAAAAAAAAAACTATATATTTAATTTGACCTACTTGCTCAATTAAAAAGTGTAAAGATAAATGCACGTTGCAAACATCATATTACTTATATGAAAGAGCATCTTTTTATTTCGATTTGAATCTCAAAATGATAAACTCGATCAAAGTAGAGAGATTTGGTACATCAAAGTTTGGTAAGTGGGTGTGTGGTCAGTGGTGTGAAGTCTCTTTTTACCCAACGCAAAAGGGTTCCAAGTTGCTTAGTGAAACATATACACAGAAACGGAAAAAGTATTATAAAAGAAAGGTCAGGCAAAGATACTGCGTTTTGGCAAATACAGGTTCTTATATCAAAAGCGGAATCAAAATGTAGCAATAATAATTATTTTTCTTACAAAAAAACATGCATGTAAGAGAGATGAGAGGATGTAAGAAAGAAAAAGATGTCTGAAAGATTCCGAATCTGCCTAACATCTCATCTCTCAAGCATATGCCCCTATATTTCTTCCTTAGCATTGATCTCTGTTCTTTTGCTTTGTCCTCTCTTTCTTTGCGAGCATTGTGGAGTTGTTTTATATTCAGACCACCTTTTTAATCTTCTGTACTACCTTGATAAAGATAAGTAGTTAATAATAGCTTTCGTTGGTAACAATGTTGTATAAATAATAGAACCATGAAACAAACAAACATTGCTAAAAAAAACAAACAAAAAACATACAAAAATAATGACAAAATCGTATATTCATGAATTAACTAGAAAACCGTAGAACAACGATTTTTATTTTACTTTTAACTTTGTTATTCTAACTTGCAGAAAACTGGACCAACTGATTAGAGAGATACAATCAATCAATCATCATTTTAATAATCAGGAATTACCGATGAAAATATGTATCTCTTCATATATACAGTACAACCTCTATAAATTAATAATCTATAAATTAATAATCTTTATAAATTAATAAATTTTGCCGGTCCCAAATTGGGCCGATGTTAAATATAAAACAAATCGATAAAATAATAATTTAATAATATTTTTAAAGCTTCTATGTAAATATATAGTCCCCTTAAAATTATAAATTAATAATCTATCTATATATAATTTTTATATAAGTACAACTTAAATATTATATTGTTGGTTTTATATTCACAGTGAAAACTTTTTATTTTTCTTAACATTTAATATATTTTGATAATATTTAGTAAAATTATACCAAAAACCACTAAAAAATTCTATGAAACATAAAATTGTACACAAAATAAGATAATAAAACAATATAAAAGTCAAATTTCTAAAATTTAAATAATATACATACGGTGAAATAAATTATTTTCCTTTTTTGTAAATAAAAATATCTAAAAATAGAAAAAAAAATCTAAATAAGAAATGTAAATTAATATCTCTATAAATTAATAAAATTTCAAAGTCCCAACATTATTAATTTATAGAGGTTTTACTGTATCTAATCTGAAGATATTTGTATATGAAAATAGTGTGTTTCTGTTTATAATTGCAGTGTTCGATTCAGTTAGGGTTATATATTTAATGTTGCTACATCATTTATTGGGAATTCAGCTCTCGCCTATATTATTTTATGTTTAAATAATTCTACGGAGAACTAAAATCTCGATTTTTATATCTTTCTTATAATTTTCATTTAAATACGTTTTGGGTTTTTGTTACATTAATTGTATTTTGAAATTCAAAATCGTTTACAAGTAAGAAGATTTATTTACCCGTAATCTTTGCGACGAGCAATGCTAATTTTTGTTCGTTTATTTGTTGAGTTTATTCATTTTTTTGTACTTCCTCCGTTTCGAACTATATGTCATTTTAGAGTAAAATTTTTGTTTCAAAATAAGTGTCGTTTTGTGATTTCAATGCAAAATATTAACTTTTTATTCTAACCTATTTTTCTATTGGTTGAAATCTGATTAGGTGTATTGGTAATGATGTTTTTTCTAGTAAAAATACAAACTTTAAATGTTTTATTAATTTGTGTGTCGAATTCTATAACGACAAATAAAATGAAACGAAAGGAATATTAGTTTTCTCGCATCTATTATAATGTTCATATTATTTGATCCAAATAGATTTGATACAAAATAAAAACAAACAACCTCAATGACTGATGCAGTAAGCAGGTGCGTGGATGAAACTGAATAACAGAGCATCAGCTTTAACAATTAATTGTGGAATCCCCCTTCGATCCAATTGGCAAATTAAAAGCCAAAAGAAGTTTTGCCAAATTATTTCTAAGGTGGGTTCTGGTGACTAGTCAACTTTCATGAATGTACACTTTGTTATGTTATATAATAATATAATATGCATATAAAGAAATGTGGAAATATAAACAAATTGTATGAAGGCATCCTAGAAAAATATACCACTTTCCGTTGCATATGAACATTTTTCATTTGCTGGGTTAGGTACTTCGTAGCTCGAATCAAACTTGATAATAACACAAAGAAACCCATACTCTCTATAGTTTAGTTATAAATACATTGACATAAATGAGAAAATAGATAAACTTAGATGGTTTATTCACTTGGTTGAAATCAGTTGCCTAATATTCGTTAAACATATCTATCTCAACATAAAATAAAATTAAATAGAAAAGTAGCAAGCAACCAATGAGACTCCCAAAGTTTTTGTTTTCTATTTCCCTCACCCATAGTTCATATTTAATGTATTTGTAAAGGAGACTTACAATGTTTCAATCTATATTGTCTCGGCGACCTACATGTATGCATGGAAGCTTGGAAATATCATATCTTGCAATTAAATTAACCAATGAAGGAGAAAGACAAAGACAAAAGACAAACAATGAACTTTGATGATTGATCACGTAGGGTCAAATAAGAGTAAATGCACACAATTGGGGTCGATTTCATATTTATAAAAGCTAGCCTTAAAAGGCTGGTATGTTCTTGAAGTTCTTCTCCTCGTTGTACCCCTCCATTTCAATTAACGTACATGGTATTTTTTGTAATATCTTAAACATTCTCCAAGGTTCTCTGTAGGAGTACTCTCTTTAACCAAATGTAAACGTTTGTATCTACAACGGTTCCATTTCTTTTCTTCATTTCGTTGCTAGTTTTCGGAATAAACTAAAAACGATATTTATTGTTTACAACTTACACATACACATTATTACATTTGAAACTACACAATTGCGATATTAGCATATATCATCACTTCATTAGGTTGCAGAATTTGATTATTTACTTGAAATTGTAAAATGGTTATCGATATTTCCAAAATACACATGTTTTCACAGTTCGCTGAATAATTATAACAGCTAGATTACAAATAAAGTTGGATGATTCTAAGGAATTCTGTATAGAAACCTAAATGTTTTATTCTAGACTAATCGCTAAATTTCATAAATAACTCAAAAGATATTTCAAATATGTATAGACACGTTGCACGCTGTATGACTCACATATATAGACAACGACAATACAGTATCAATTGACATGGCTTACATATTGACCATTCATTATAAAGAAAAACCTACGTAAAGGGTTCTGTTTACGATCACATCAAAGCTAATGTTGCAACTTCGGGGTCGATAATTTCTTGCATAGCTTTGTACGGTCATGATGGACTTTTCCTTCGGAAGTAAGGCAAAAATCTGAACATGTATATAATGTAATAAATAAATAATGGCATGCATGTTAAATATATATTAGTGAGTTTAGCCGAAACGAACATTTATTTTGCGAGTGAACTACATACACTTAAACGTTTATCACCCTAGTCGTATAAACCTTATACTTATAAGAGTAATATAGTACCAATCGAACTGATTTATATCACCCAAATTTATAGAACATACGTATTAGCTAATGAGTCCTTAGTTAGTATTAACAAAGTGGTTAATTATTGCAATGAGCTAGAAGTGGTTGTTCCAGTTATTTAAAGTATGATTTCAAATTTGAAACTAAGTAACTTTAGTTTTTTTTTTCTAAACTAACTAAGTAACTTTTGTTGATACGTTATAATTAAGTTGTTTTCTCCAAATATTAAGCTTTGATCATTTTCCTAAAAGGAGATAACTAATTGCTAAAAGTAGTCAAAAAGACGACGGATACGTATTTGAGGTTCATGCACTTCAGGGTATACTATTTTATAGTTGCCCAGACTGTTGTTGAAGTGCATGGATGTATATGAAATTGATTGTTTAAGCAAATTGATTATGATATATTGATATGTTATATTGTTTAATAGCTAGGTTTAACTGTGTACTACACCAAAAAAAAAGAGTTTTGTTAACACCAAAAAAAAACTTTTTGTGTGAAATGGCTAAGGACCATATATTTTTATTGTTATGACTTTAGTTTAATAATTAGTCATATTGATTACGATTAAAGAAACTTGCGAGTGTCCGCGTGTAAAAGCTGGTGGTATTTTTTAACGTTTTCTCAAGTAGCGTTTCAAGATTTTTTGTCTTTGTATCTTAATTTTAGTGGTGGATTATCTGGTCATGCAAGTTTTACATTGATAGCAGTTGTTGGAGTTGGTGTAGACTTGACTTCTCGATTATTTCTGATGTTGTTGGTTCTAGTATGGTTTGGTGATGTTGCCTTCAGGGTTGGAACCGCTCAAGACATTTGTTCCTTAGGTCAGCTCTATTGATATTGAATTTTTTAGGAAAAGTAAAATGAATGAACTTGTAGACATAGATGAGTTTTAAGCTTTGTTTATGTCTTTGTTTTATTTTGTTTGGTTGTGTTCTTTGATTTTGGTTATATCGACACTACGTATCTCAACATTTTTTCGAGTTAAAAAAAAGAAATGTCACCATCTAATCCTAATTGGCTAATTCTATATCAAATGCGATTGGGTGATTTCAAGTAATATAATTAACCAAATTTGGACTTTTAGAAAACGACTTGGTTTTATTGGTATTATTTTTTGATATAAAACTAACTTGTCCAACTTAACAATCGATTAAATATATTATGCTCTTTTTTTTTTGGTCAATATATTATGCTCTATGAAGTTAAAATGAAAATAAAAAAGAAAAACATTAACTGAATATTACAAAAAAGGAAGAAAGAAAGACAAATGGTAGGGTTGGTCGGGAGATGCTAAAGTCTTGAGAGTGAGTGAAGGAGGCTTAGAGCAGCCGACATCGAATCTTTAAAGTCGCAAGAATCTCGAAGTACCTTATCACATATATACACGCTCATATATCTTTTTATTTTAATATAAAATCTACTAACTACTTACTCCATTTTAAATGTTTTAGAGTTTTAATTTCTTCTAATATTAGATGTTTTAATTTGAAATGTAACTAGTACTTGAAATATTTACCTTTATATATTTATTTGGTTATAAAACTTAAATAATATGCGATATGGTCATTTACATTATTTTACTCTTTTTTATGGTTATCAATCCTAATTTTCTTGTATATGATATATTTGGGGGTCTTTACTCTTTAGATGTCCATAACATTTTCACGAACAATATATGATGCATCAACTAAATACGCAAAACATAGAGCTTCAGACCAGAAACTTCTGTAAACTTAGTAGTATAATTTTGTCTACTTCTCCTTCCATCCCTCTCTTTTGTAACCAAACAATGTTTCAATTTGGAAGATAATCGAAATAGCACTTACAGAAAGAAAAAGAAACTAATGTAAACGAGGTTGTGTCTCGCGGTCATTATGTTTGAAGGCTGCAATGTTGGGCTTAGTTTCGGCTCAAATATAAATGGAAATATAAATCTTAAGCTTTACGGGCCTCGGAAATTGGATATTAACTCCGTACAATGCAAACATTTCGTAGTATCCATCTTCCAAGTAAGAAAAAAATCCAAAAATTATAGGGCTGAGAAATTGGATAGCGAATGAACGCTGTAAAGCCATTTTACCTATCAATTTCTCGGACCGATAAGGTATTTCATTACCAATTGGCACATCATTGATTTCTAAGCTGCGATAGTTTCCACTATCTTATCACTTTTCCTCGAATAAGACTTAGATTTTAAGGAAGACGATCTATTTATTTACGAGAAGTATCATATAACACCAAATGTCTACCAAAATATGATCCCGTGTTATTTCTTTACGAAATAAAAGTTCGAAACCTATTTCCCCACCATATTTGGTTTACTCATGGTTTTTGAAAACCGAATTTAAAATCTTGAATCTCATACAATAAATCGATGAAAATTAAACCAAAACTAAAAAATATCCGACCAAATATATCTGTGCTATTTTTATTAAGAACCTTAAACGAAATATGGTTTGCAATTGAAGGTTGAAGAAGAAAATGTCAATTGGTTCGAATGTGAGGTTTTAGAACCCTAAACCACCATAAATCAATTTTAATAGAACTTTATATTCGTGGAGAAATAAGTTTTGAACTTTTATTTCGAGGAGAAATAGCACGAAGTCATATTTTGGTGGACATCTGGTGCGATATTACTTCTCGTAGGAAAATAAATCGTCTTCCCTAGATTTTATGTTAATTGGGAAATACTCAGACTTATTGCTGTCTTTGCTTATGAGAATACCAACTTGATAAAAATTACTTGAATCAAATCCATTTTATTAATTATGTTTTCATATTTAGAAAATAGTGGTGAATGTCAAAAAAATAAATAAAACATATATTATTATGTAAGAAGCTAAGGAGAAGACAACAGAAAAGGAAAAAAAAAAGTAAATGTTTCTGATAAATTCTGAAAACTGTTAGAAGATTTCAAATTCAACTTAAAACAAAACTAGTTTGGACTATTCATTAAATCTGGCAAATTCCACTAGTTTGTCTTTTATAATCTTTTGAAACTGGTAACCGTTCTCAATCATTGACGATAATTTTGAGAATGTGAGGTTCTCCTCATTGGCTCAGATGTTTCACGATTTTAAGTGTTTCTCAAGTCGGGTGAATCAATATATATATTATTAATTCCCAATTTTCTTAATTTTTGCCTCTATATTTCCTAATTTTCAGGTAATCAATATATATGATTTCTACACACATGAAAGAGTTTTGCAGCAATAAGATTTTATTTCCTAGTTTCAAAATTTGACATATTTTAAGGACAAAAAATATAATAGCGGACAAATTTGCACGTGGTGCAAAGAGTTATCCTTCAGCTATATTATATGTCTTTCAGCTATATTATATGTTGATTCACTATCTTCGATTTGGCTGTCCGAGCCAATGTCTTCTTAGTAGACTTCTTAGTAGAGTAGAGTTTTCTTTGTTGTCAAAAAAATATATATTATTTTTTTAAAAAAAAATCTGATAAATTCTACGACTAGCTGAGAGATTCTCTCACTCTGTTGGTCTCTCTCCCTTTCTTGATCGGTCCGTTCGAGCCTACTTCTATGCCATTCGTTTGTATGGATCAGTGATTCTTCACTAAGAGAGATCTTCATGTAAGCTTTTAACTTTTGTCAATGTTTCTTACTTCGATTGTTTTGTATTTGAAGAAAGGTTAGGAAGATGAGATCGCTTCAGACGCCACTTTTTGCCCTATAGTATGTCCAAGACAAGTATGTGCATTTGCTTTTTCATCACTTGTTAACTACACTGGTCTGAAACCTAGGCTCCTTTAGAAGCCAGTTCTGGAGTATTTAGACAAAAGTCATCAAGTCTCATGTCACTCCTCGACTGTGCAACAGGAGTAACAAGTATGTTTTCAGCTCTCACTCTGATGGCCAACGGAAGCACAGCTGAGACTTCGAGGAGAGCGATGAGTAATAGATGAACTCTGGTAAGCACCGCTGGTAAGCTAGTGGCGGTTTAAGAATGTTTGTTCCACTGTCAGTTTGATTTATTATTATTGTCTTTATAATGTTATACAGTTGAGGTAAAGAGTGGAGCAGATGGTTTTAATGTTCATGGTGAAGAGTCTTCATTGAAGATGAAAGACGGTAGGCAACGACGCTGTGTTCATAACGATCCTCAAGAAGGACATTCACCAGAGTATGCTCCACACCTGCAATTGTCTGAAAATGGAAGATGGGACTGGTCTTCTCCTTCCTTTTATTGTCTGTACGTGACCAAAACTGTGTATTGATTAGCTTAATTCTGATGGATTTTCAGAGTTTTGGTTTTGTTTTATTGCAGTAGAGATGCTAGTGTGTTACTTATGGCAGCATGGCTAATGCAAATTAACTTTGAAGAAAGCAAGAAAACTTAAAGAGAGCAAAATGCAATTTGAGGTATATATAATAACTTCAAAATCTTATTTTTCATTAATTTAGATACTAAATATATTTTCCGGTCCACCAAATGTTGATCTTTCACTTGTGCACAATGATTTAAGACACTTCCAGAATTAACAAGTGGTTGAACGGAAATTTTATGGTTTACTGGCAAGACCAACTATAATATGTATCAGGTGGTGAATAATATGGTGGACAAGATGGGTTACGAAGTATGTCTTCATGGTTTTCAGTCTATCTTCCCTTATGTAACTTCTTTCCCTCACGACATCATTGCTAAATAAACGTTTTTTCTTAACTTCTTTACAGGTTAGACTTGTTAGAGTCACCGAAAGAGTTCGCGGGGCCTATTTTGCCCCGCTATATATTTTAAAAGTTTGTGTTTGGTGTCTTCTATGCAACTTTCACTAAGTTTTGGAGACCAGTTTCTCACTTTAGGGGGGATATTGCAGGTGGGTAATGCATCAGACTTTCTCACCTTTGACCTTCGACCTTAAGATGCAATTAATATAAATGTTATATGCAAGGTAGCGTTAGCAAATTACCAGTTTTCTATAATTATTGTTTATTAGTCTATAAAATTGATTACCAGTTTTAGGTTTTAACACGAGTAGAGGCATGCTTGGCAAGTTTCGGACCAAGAGTATGTTAACATGCAGAAAATACGAAAAAAAGCAGAAGAAAGTTCATGTACGTATCATCTAAGCTTCCTTCGGACAGCTCAATCAACAAGTGTTAATATTTGTCTGTGTACATTAGAAGAACAAGTTATTGTCGCGATCAAAGTGGAGGAAGAAGCAGAATCTCGAGATCGGAGAATGCTTCTATACTTAACCCATTGTCCCAGCGAGAAAATAATATAATTTGTGTGTAAACATGTAGCGTGATGTGTACATATGACTTATTAAATCTATTTCATTAACCTCACTCTAATTTAAATAGTGGCTGCTCTTGTCTGGCGTTGTTTTTTACCCAAGAAACAAAAGTTACTAATTATTTTATGCTTAACAAAAGTTAGGACAAAAGAAAAACGAGATGGCTTTGCCGACAACGCTGCAGGTGTGTTTAAAAACTAAAATAAGACAATATACTTTGGTTTTGGCTGTAAACTAGAACCATTTATGTATTTTTAATTGTCTTTTTCTAAAGAATTTTTTTTTTGAATTGTCTATTTGCAATATTGTATTTGACAGACTTTATTTACAATCTGAAAAATAAACAGAATAAGGATGTTTTTCTTAACAATCAATATTTAAATGGTTTTCTGAAAATATAAGAAAAAACAAAACCGTATCCATTCGAATAAAAATTAAAATATCTCAACAGCGTATGTTCCACAGAGCAGAATGAATGACAACCACTAATCACAGATGTGTTCTATACTTCTATATATGTAAAATATCATTTATGGTGATAACTTGTACAAAATAATCTTCTTTTTTTTGCAATAGATTCAAAAGACAACAAATCAGTGAATCCTATATCTACAAGATAAACAAATTTTGCTTGGATGACACATAAGTTATAATTTTAAAGTCCAAAAATGAACTTATTTGTATAATCAAAAACCTTCGCCTTTTTTAAACTATAAGTAATCTACTAAAAATTTGTAAAATTAAACAACTTGTTTAATTTCTCACTATTTCTAGTACATTATTTATCATATACATTCCATTCAAGGCGTTAAATTTTTTTATAAATCAATACAAAATTTAAAATATTTCAAATTTATACTTTATCTTTTAAACATTGTCAGATTAATAATTTAACGCGGAAATTCATCTAATAAAAAAGCAAAGCTTATATGATGTCCAATATTTTTGTCTATAACAATAGTTGTAGTAGTGCATGTAAATCTTAGTAACGTTATTAATAAAGAATTATGTAATGTTATTTTCAAGCTGAAAAACAAACAAAGCAAGACTAGTTTAACAAGAAAGGAAAAAAAAAGTCATAGAGGGAGGTTGTGTTACGGGCAACAATTAAAAACCAATGTCTTTAAAAGAACGTAACGCAAGATATTGACTTAATTAAACACACACAATAAATCATATTAAATCCAATCACTTTACTTCTTCTCCCTCTTACGTCTCTTTCATCTTCTCTCCCGATCGCTTCTCTCTCTCCCTCTCGGCTGCCGCAATCCCGAGTTCTCGGGATTTCCTCATGTCAGGCCCTCTCGATTTCGCTAGACCTTGTAAGAAATATCTCATCGCTGTCCCTCTCTCCCCTCCCGATGATATCGCGGTTCTGAATTGTGTTGAATTGTAAAATTGAGTTTGTGATTATTGATCGTTTAGGTTTCGAAGGATGTTCGAGCAATGATGAGAAGAGAGAACGGAGATCAGACTTCGAAGTTTCAGAGGACGAGAAGAGGACGAGAATCGGCACCTTTAAGAAGAAAGCAGCCAAAGCTTCAAGCAAACTGAGACACTCTCTCAAGAAGAAAGGAAGCAGCGGCAGGAGGAGAAGCACTGATCGGAACTTCTCTCTTACCATCGAAGACATTCACGACGTAGAGGAACTGCGAGCTGTTGATGAGTTTAGGAGTCTTCTCCTCTCTGAGAATATGCTTCCTCCAAAGCTTGATGATTATCACATCATGTTGAGGTCATCTCTCTCTCTCTCTCGTTGCATGAGCTTTGTATCAGGTTTTTCGAGTTTAACCTCTTAAGCCCCGTTCAGGTTTTGTATATGTTTTGGATAACAATATGTCTTGTTTGGAAATTTTATTTCTGTCTAAAATTCATTTTTATTCGAATTCATTTTGGGTTGAGTTCGGATATTTTAGATACCCTTTTAAAATAAATCTAAAATTAGATTTTCGAATTTTTGTGGATTATTCTTCCGGGGTTTTGCTAATAACACTTCAAGTTCGGATATATTTTATACCAGCCTACAAAATCTATTCAAATATTTTTTGCAGCATATAGATTCAGGTTTTTGGGTTCGAATCTTGAATTTTGATTTTTTTTTCCCATGCCTATTTTCTTAGCATATATATATCATTTTGCAGGTTCCTGAAAGCGAGGAAGTTTGATGTTGGGAAAACCAAACTGATGTGGAGTAACATGATTCAGTGGAGACAAGAGTTTGGTACTGACACTATTGTCGAGGTAGTGATTTTTACATATGTGTGTTTATGTTTTTTGTGTTTTGTCTGATGAGATTATTATTTATTTCTGTGTTTGTTTTGTAAGGATTTTGAGTTTGAAGAGGTGGATGAGGTTCTCAGATACTACCCTCAAGGCTATCACGGTGTTGACAAAGAAGGACGACCTGTTTACATTGAGAGGTTAGGAAAAGTTGATCCGGCCAAACTCATGCAAGTCACAACATTGGAGAGATACATAAGGTATCATGTTCGAGAGTTTGAGAAAACTATTACCATCAAGTTTCCTGCTTGCTGCATTGCTGCTAAGAGACACATCGACTCTAGCACCACCATTCTAGACGTTCAAGGCGTGGTACGTAAAAAAATATACCAGACACATTGGCTCTTGTGTAGTGTTGTTACTAGTGGTCTGCATCTTCTTACATTAGAATTATGTTTTGCAGGGGTTAAAGAACTTCTCCAAGCCTGCGAGGGATCTAATAAACCAGCTGCAAAAGATTGATAATGATAACTACCCTGAGGTATGAACTGACTGATATAGTTTTCCTTGAAAAAAGTGTGTGCGCCTTTGGCTTAGTATAAAAACTAAAGACCATGTGATATGACATTTAACATATGTGCAGACACTACAACGCATGTTCATCATCAATGCTGGTTCTGGTTTTAAGCTACTTTGGGGATCAGTGAAATCATTTCTTGATCCAAAAACAGTAGCAAAGATTCATGTAAAGTTATACCTTTCTTTCTACATATCTATTCCACACGTTATATGAAACATTATGTTAGTCTCATGCCATCAACTGGTGTCCATGTGTTCTTCTGATAGCTTGTTGGTAACAAGTACCAGAACAAGTTACTTGAGATCATTGATGCAAGGTAAATAATTCTATGCCTCAGTTTTTGTTTCCTTGTTTGGTTCTCATGACTCTAAAACATGGTTTTAACTTCCTAACCATATTTGGAACTTGTTCAGTCAGCTGCCAGATTTTCTTGGTGGGACTTGCACATGTGCTGATGAAGGTGGCTGTATGAGATCTGAGAAAGGTCCCTGGAAAGACCCAGAGATATTAACTGTAAATCAACCTTCCACAACTTATTGTTAATTACATGTTTGGTTAATGAGATTAGCACAAAAATAGAGTAAGCTATGTATCTAACTGATATCCCATCTGTAGATGGTTCAAAGTGGTGGAACCCTCTGCCGACATGCATCTATTCTAAACAGTGGTTCTCGTATGAACTCAGTTGAGAAGCCATCTTTTTCCGGGGTAATAGTCTTTTACTTGGATGCTAAACATGTATTTGATAATTTCTTAACGTGTAACACTAGTATTGTCCCCTTTGGCTCAGATTAAAGTAAGTGACACCTCAACAGCGGAATCAAGCTCTGAGGTAGAAGAGATGGCTTCTCCAAAAGCCAACAAGGAGAGTCATGTTCCTAAGTTGACTCCTGTTTGTGAAGATGTAAGAGTTTTTTTTTGTACAGAAATGAAACCACAGTTTACGTTTTAATAGCACTATACTTGACTACCCGGACTTAGTTGCAGATTAGGACCAATGGTCGATCATATCCTACTGATTCATCAGAGTATGACTCACCAATGGTTGACAAAGTTGTGGATGTTGCTTGGATGGCCAATGAGAAGCCAAAGACTCCAGAAGGTAAAAAGAGTTGAAACCAAATACTAAGAGATATGTAATGCAAAGTTTCACTGTAATGGAATGTGTTGTTGGTGCAGGCCCCAAGGATACACCCGGTTTGGGAAAGTTAGGACCGGTTAGTCATATCTTGAGGTGGCTAGCCACACTGTTTACGTTTTTCATTTCGATGGTGGCTCTGCCAAAGAGTAAAGAAGAACATTCTCAGTCTGAATCTTCAGTTGATGTACCAATCGCTAGAGAGTCTCGTCCTCCTTCACCGGCTTATTCAACTGTCAGAGAGAGAAACCTCATTGCTTCTGTTGTGGACAGACTAGGAGATCTTGAGAAACAAGTGGAAACACTGCACTCAAAGCGGCATGAGATGCCTAGGGAGAAAGAAGAGTTGCTTAATACAGCTGTTTATCGCGTGGATGCCCTTGAAGCAGAGCTCATTGCTACAAAAAAGGTAAGAACTAAAATCTCTCAGTTCCATGTTAGTTTCTTTCCATTGATTGATTGATATAAAAGGAAATGTGTTTGTTGTGTATTAAGTATTAACGTCACACACTCTTGAATGATTCAGGCTTTGCATGAGGCATTAATGAGACAGGATGATCTTTTGGCTTACATAGACCGTGAAGAAGATGAGAAGTACCATCGGGTAACTAACTAACCACTTCTCAATCTTTTTTACTCATATGAACTTGAATTTTGTATTGATATATACTAAATGTGTTCTTGTTTGTTGAAAAATAAGCAGAGAAAGAAGCTGTGTTGGTGAAGAGACAGAGAGAGCTTGGATTACTATTTTATGAGAGAGGGTGGTGGCTATGCTTTGTGAGTATATGTTGGTAAGTTTGTATACACCAAATGATAGAACAATGTTTTATATACCAAATTGAGGTCTCATAGACAAAAAATATTTGATACTTTTGGGGGAAGTTCCGGAAGACTATGTTCAGTAGATATTCTTCGTATATCTTTGTTCATATCAGAGACCATTTTCTCTCAGCTCATGAGCAATCTGAGCATCATGAACATGACATTTTCTCACATAAATTAATATACTTATGGATAATATGACTACAGATTACAAAAAAAAAGCAAAATTAATGCATACGAATAGTGAAACTTGACCAATTTTTAAGCTCACACAACCAATTGTGTTGTTGTGGTTGTTAAGCAAAAGCGAGTGAACATATCAAAAACAAAATGATATGCATAATTTGGGGGTGAAAATTATACAATCAAACAATTACAGAGTGGAAAAGCAATGTCTCAAAGAAAGGGGAAGCCAAAAACTGTAGCTGTGTGTCGAGGTTTTGGCCCATGTCTATTACACACAAAAAGGCCTGTCGTTCAAACAACTATAAGACTAGCAAGCTGTTCGATATCAGGAGCTATAAACAGGAAGATGTGTGCTTTAGTTACATCCCACATCGGCTAGGAGAGATGCAGTTGCTCGGGGAAGGAGAGTATAAAGAGAGGCCTTGGCGCTTCGAGAGAAGTACTTACCTGGACGGGGTCTACTCGTGATCAAGAAGACGAGTGGCCTAGGCTAGTGACCTCCATTGCACTTTGGAGGGGTGCTTAGCCTAAGGTCTTCCCATGAGGAAGAGCCTGCGTCATTATTTGTGGCAGAGGGGGCCTGCGTTCGCGCGGTCCCTACCATCTATAGTCTTAATTTTTGATAATTCGTTTTTTGTCTAATGCCTTCTATACCCAGCCCAGTATAATAAACACTTGGGTTTGATAGAAAATCAGCTCATTAATCACCTAACCAAAGTTTTGGTTGGTTTATAACTTCACCAATAATCGAGAGAGGGAGAATATTGATCAACGAAAGAGCCATGTTTTATCGATCTGAACCGAGCTTACACATCGAGTATTATTTCTTGTTTTAAATGGTTATTCATAATGTCGATATGCTAATTTACAATGTGTATATTTCGAGTATATGTAATGATGTATATCACGAGTTAGAATTACAATTTGCTATAATCCATATATATTTTAAGAAAATATGAAAATAACTGAAGTGAAGGGTGAAGGGTGAAGGGTGAAGGGTGAAGGGTGAAGGGTGAAGGGTGAAGACACTGTAGAGTGACCGCACAGAAAGAAAAGATTAATAGTTTTTTTTTGTTTTTTTTGGCTCAACATCAACTTTAAATTAACCAAAAGGATTCAGACCTACATTATGGTATCTTCCTAATGTAGGCACATCAGCCTCTAAAACAGAAATTAACCAACTTGGCCTCAAAAAATACAACTTAGGAACATGATTCAAAAAAGAAAAAGCTTCCTTTACTATTCTATCAGCCGCTTTGTTTCCTTCTCTCGAGTAGTATTCCACCTTAAAGCTCGGGTTTGAGATGAGGGATTGGGTGATTTCTTGAATGATCGGTTTCAGTTTAGGCCAAATCTCTTCAGAACCTGCAATCATTTTCATCAACACCAAGGAGTCTGTCTCAAAGATGACTTGGGTATAACCAAATCTTATCATTGTGTGTATTGCCCATTTCAGAGCTGTAGCTTCAGTCTCAATAGGTGAACCCATTCCCTGTATCTTCTGAGCTCCTGCCCACAACATTCTCCCTTCATGATTGCGTAAAAGCCATCCAATACCTTGAGAAGGTGAGTTTGTGTTCCATGCCCCATCTGAGTTGCATTTGAGCCAGTGTTGCTCTGGTGGTTTCCATTTTTTAACTCTAGGGGTTTGGTTGTGGGCTTTTTAACCTCTGTGATTTCAACCTCCTTTCTTGCTTTCCAAGCTCTCATGTCCTCCATGGCTTTGGCGATAGTGTCTGTAGCAGAGTGGTCTATACCTTGGAAGACAAAGGTGTTTCTGTTCTTCCAAATTCGCCACAACAGCCATGGGATCAGGCCTTCAAGAACGTCTTCGTGTGGGTACTGATCTTGTAGGCTCAAAACGCGGTAGACATTCGCATAAAGAGAGTCAGACATAATACCATTTGGAGGATCAGGGATAGGGGAAGTAGCCCATATTAGTCTTGCGTAAGGACATTCAAATAGGATATGGTTCGCAGATTCATCCTCCATGTCGCAACGCATACATCTGCCATCTTTGGTGATGTGTCTCTTTCGCAGTGATTCAGCAGTAGGTAGAGCATCGCTTATACATTTCCACATAAAATGGTGTACCTTTGGGCTAGTATTCTGCTTCCATATCTTGCTGTAGAGACCATCAAGGCTTGGTTGGTCCACGTTTGATTCTCCTTCTCGCTTCTCTACAACGTTCTTGAGCACCCAATAGCCTGATTTGACGGTATAGTGGCCTGTTTTCGTGTATTCCCAACTATAGGTGTCTCCTCCTCTCTCCCCTTGTGGGTGAATATGAGTGATTTTATCAACTTCGCTTTGGGGGAAGATGCGTTGTAGAAGGTCGTGATTCCACTCCAGTCCATTGATTAGCATCAAGTCTCTTACTGTAGTGGATTGGGAGATGAGATGTCTGAACTGCTCCTGGATTAGTTTAGTGGAAGTAGCAGGCCTCGCTGGTTTGGTTCCCAGCCAATTCTCTTGCCAAATATTGGTGCTGCTGCCATTCCCTATTACCATCTTTGCACCAGAATTGATAAGCTGTTGAGCTGCGTGGATACTGCGCCATGCGTACGATGGGCGGGATCCTAGAGGTGCGTTGAGAGCATTTGAAGCTTTAAAGTATCTGCTCTTGAAAACTCTGGCTAGCAAGGAGTTCGGGTGGGTAATCATGCGCCAGAGTTGCTTGCCAAGGAGAGCTATGTTAAAAGCCTCGAGGTCTTTAAAGCCAAAGCTCCCTTTATCTTTTGGCAAACACAGGATGTCCCATCTCTTCCAATGCATACCACGAGAGTCCTTATTATTCTTCCACCAATAGTCAGACATCGTGGAGATTATCTTCTTGCATATTGTTTTTTTTTGTTTGTTCACTAGAAAAGATTAATAATAAAAAGAAAGATTTCACTTGTGAAATATTAAAAAGATCACGTTAACATAAATACGAAAAATCTGTTTGGACATGAATTTTTATAGGTCCAATTGGGGCCCAATATAAAGCCTTGCGTTATTTAAATTTTGCCTGTATTTAGTCCCACATCGGCTCCGAAATGTTTGAAGCTCAAAAACTTGTGCTATAAATAGAGTCTCGCGTGCGTCGTGAAAAAGCATCTTTGCGCTTGGGGCAATGACGCAGCTAATGAGGTACTAACCGAGGCGCGTCTATTGCTGGTTGAAAACTATTTCCAAACCCCCTCCTGGGCCTAAGCTTGTCTTGGGCCTTCGAGAATTTCTGGAAGGGCTCCCTTCGGGGTAAAGCCCTACAATATCCTAAGTTAAATTTTTATTTTTCTTCAATGATCATTGGTATAAGAAAATAATTGATCTGGATTAAGCACATCAAACGTTGAGTTCTATAAAAATGATATAATCATTGAATATGGTGTTCTTATTGAAAAATGTCATTATATGCAACTGTTCTTGTCTGAAGTTGAATACAGTCTGTCACAGAAGTAGAAACAAATATGGGCCTAAGAGGCCTACGACTGAATATGGGCCTTATGAAGGTACAATAACAAATCTGTCTCCTCTGCCGCAAATAAGGTAAAGCAGAGTGTCACTGAAGAAGGAAAGAGTCATCATCATCAAACCAAATTAACACAATGGTGGCGGCTATGGCTTCTCACGTCTCGACCTCCCGATCACCGGCTCTTCCCCTCTCCTCTTCGTCGTCCTTCCTCCCCGGTACCACTCTCAGACCATTCCCTGCCGTCTCATTCGCTTCTCCGGCGAGTTTCTCCCCTCTCCGCGTCTCCTGCCAAGCATCCTCCGTCACTTCCCCTTCTACTTCCGATGTTAAAGGTTTGATCTTTTGTTACCCGATTCAGATATAATCATACCCAAATGAGAAAATGTGTGTTTATTGATCAAAGATTAATCTTTCAATTTCAGTATTTATTACAACTGTTCTTGTCTGAAGTCAGAACCTGTTTGGTGTTCTGCAGGGAAATCTGACCTGAAAGACTTTCTGGCGATAGATGATTTTGACACAGAGACAATCAAGAAGATTCTTGACAAGGCTTCGGAGGTCAAAGCTCTGTTGAAGTCAGGGGAGAGAGACTATCTCCCTTTCAAAGGGAAGTCTATGTCTATGATCTTTGCTAAACCCTCTATGAGGACTCGTGTTTCGTTCGAGACCGGCTTTTTCTTGCTTGGTGGACATGCGTTGTACCTTGGACCCAATGACATCCAGATGGGTAAGCGAGAAGAAACTCGCGACGTTGCTCGTGTCCTGTCACGCTATAATGACATCATTATGGCTCGTGTATTTGCTCATCAGGTATGATGGTGAGTTTTTTGGTTGATTAGTAAGTGGAACACTACAAGTGTATCAACACTAGAACTGTATTCACATGTGCGATGTAATGTCTTGTTTGTGGTAGTGATGTTCATGTTTGAACCGATTTGATTAGTCTCTTTGGAAAGCTGAATGACTCAAATCTTGATTGCAGGACATTCTTGATTTGGCTAACTACTCGAGTGTACCAGTTGTTAACGGTCTGACAGATCACAACCACCCTTGCCAAATCATGGCCGATGCACTCACAATGATTGAGCACATTGGTCAAGTCGAAGGCACAAAGGTTAGTTAACCTTTTTGCTATTATGCATATACATATTGTACTCATACATTAAAAGTTATCTTTAGTTACACACTGATTCGGTAAACTTTCAGGTTGTCTATGTTGGAGATGGGAACAATATGGTGCACTCATGGTTAGAATTGGCATCCGTTATTCCTTTCCACTTTGTCTGCGCTTGCCCAAAAGGGTTTGAGCCAGACAAAGAGAGAGTTCTAAAGGCACAGCAAGCTGGATTAAGCAAGATTGAGATCACCAATGATCCTAAAGAAGCTGTCATAGGAGCTGATGTTGTCTACTCTGACGTATGGGCAAGTATGGGCCAAAAGGATGAAGCTGAGTACCGCCGTAAAGCATTCCAAGGCTTCCAGGTATACATATCTACACAGTATATGAATGTCTCTGAGTTTAGATGTCTTTACATATTATGTTAAATCTCGCAGGTGGATGAAGCTATGATGAAGTTGGCAGGTCCAAAAGCCTATTTCATGCACTGTTTGCCTGCGGAAAGAGGAGTGGAGGTGACCAATGGAGTCGTGGAAGCTCCTTATTCCATTGTCTTCCCACAGGCGGAGAATCGCATGCATGCCCAAAATGCAATCATGCTTCATTTGCTTGGCTTTTAAAAACCACCCCTTTGTTGTGTCTTAGCTCTCTCACTCGTTTGCTGGTGTGCCATTGGCTTTGTGTGTACTATTATTATTAACCTTAGTTTGAGAAACTTTGATGAATAATACTGTCGATGGGGGAATAATAATGAGCTTCTTTATTTGATAAGCCCCTAAAAATCACATAATTTTTTTTATTGAAGTTGTTTAAAGAAATGATACAAATGTGATCATGAGATTAGCAACACAAGTAAAGTTAAAAGGATGCTTCAAGCGAACTGACTGAGATATTCCTCAATGCTCGTGTACTTGACATCAGGGTAAAGTTCAGAAGCTTCAACACCAAACGCAGGATCTATAGTTGAGTTTGCCTGTCTCCCTTGTCCCTTGACAAACACCATATAGGAAACTGACATTCGAACATTGATGGGAAACGGAGAAACTGCAAAATAAGAGAAACACTTTTTTTTTGTATTCAGCAAACGAAAGAAGAGCATCTGATTTTTTTTTTTTTTTGATCTTTCTGAAATTACCTTGGATTCTTTTGAGAATTTGTTCTTCTGGAATGTAAGTTTTCTCTAGTGTCTTGCCGATCTTTTTCTCCCACAAGGCGACAATTTCATTCATCGATAGAGTGTTATTAGGAGGATTGATGTAGAGGGTTTTGTTCAGAGTCCTTGGATCTTCCACTGCTCTCATCATGTAAGCAGCAATATCTTCCTCCTTGTTGAACACAACTACAAAAACAACCAAAGTTTTTTTTTTAACATTGAATTCTTGTTTTTTTTAAATGCTCATCTGTTAAAAAAAAGTATCAACCTTTGGAATCTCCATCTCCCAAAATGTTGACTTTGTCTCTAGGAGGAGAAGTAAGACCATACATGAACTGAACCAACGTTGACAAGAAAAATTCAGTAGCACAGTTGCTAACAATGTAAGTGTATGGTATTCCTTCTGCTTCTACGACTCTCCTGATATGTCTCTTCGCTGCAAAGATTATTGATTTTGCCGGCTCTACCGCACTTTCCTCCTCCGCGTCTGTCCCGTATTCAGACGGCAAGAACCTCTGCTAAAACCAATATAGTATCTTAGCCGGTCATAGACAGGTGAAACATCAGTCTTCGTCCCCAAAAATTTAACAGTTAATATAGACGTAAAGTCCCAATTTCTTAAAATTATTTTTAATGGAAATTTTTACCAAATTGTTTACGGCTCTCAAGTCTCAAGACCCCGGTAATACCGTAATAGTATTGAGCCTATGCGCAACTAGACCATATTATATTTATATGGAATGGGTTTGAATCAAAGACCGACCTTGACGTTACCGGCTTCTTTGATGGCGGAAATAATCTTGGTTTGATCCATCAGTTGGTCGTACCCAACGGCTGATATCACAACATCGACCTGTTTAATGGCTTTCACTAAGCTCTCGTGATCATATAAATCTCCCTGAAAAAAAGTTACATAATGTTTTATATGAGTTTTGTGAAGCATCTTGTTAGAAAATGAGAGAGAGTTCATGATTATGCGTAAGTAAGTACGTGTAGTATAGTGACGCCGAGATCTTTGAACATCTGTACGGTTTTTCCCTTGACTTGATCTGAGAGAGAAGCTTCTCGGACAAGAGCGAATGTCGGGTTGCCAGCTTTGGCACTCCCTTCAACCATGAATTTTCCCAGGCGACCAGTGCCTCCGACCACCAGAATTTTGCGTTTCGCCACCGCGGCCATTGAGTGTTTCAAATGTGATAAAATGTGTTGTGTTCCAGTGAGTGAAGGATTGGCTTTGGCAAGGTCAATTTATGGACCCATGCATTAGTTAGTTGTTTACGATAACACCCTCACCTAACCCGTGCTGCAATAATGATATCTTTTATCATGTGGGGGAACAAAATTGTGTGCACTTTATTGCTTCGTTTGTATCATTCAGATATCGACCCACTAGTAGTGCTGACCACATGATAAAAAGACGTGCTGGTATATTACAAAACTATACCAATAAGGCATCCCATCCACGCATTATTTAAATGCATGCAAAAAATATGTGAAAAAATTGTGAGATATTATTGTTGTGTTGAGATTCCATTAATTAACCAAAAACAACGTAATAATAAAAGGAGAGTCAAATTTTAAAATCTAGGGACCCTTGTATGATTGATGCCTATTGTTTTGTATTTGTAGCTAAAACAGAACGATTACTATTTGTTAAGTGTGTTTTGACAACTCAACACAACAATGACATAACCTCCTCTGTACGTGAGAGCATGTTGCGACTTTACTTCATCAGTAAAACCATTGTAATTTTTTTTAGTGACGAGAAAATGAAAGACGTGACTCTGTTTTAGATGAATTAGGAGTTTTCTTTAAACATCAATATTTTGAAGTCTCCAACAAGAGAAAAATCAAAGTTCATTAGCTAAACTAAATGTTACATACTCTTCACTCAGCAAAGAGGATTTCTTGCTGCATTGTCTTACAGTTTTGTGTCTTACAAAAGTACCTGCTTTATTCTCATCTCTTCACAGCAGAACAATCGACCTTTTCACCTGATAGAAGCTGAAGACAGGACCAGAATCCCTCTAACGCCATGGAACACAACAACTTATGGTGCCAGACCAGCTACGTTTGTCCCCATGCCCTGTTAAGTAGACAATAGGAACAACATAAGAAGACTTACGTATCAACAAAATATAGTTAAAACCTATATCAAAAACACAATCCCCTTGGCATTGCGTCGACAATGAAAGTTAGATACTACAACGAATTACACATCAGAACTCGTTTTCAGCAAGTAATAGCAATCAGGTAATCACTCCAGTGACTACTGCTATATCTAAATTAAGGCCAAAATCAAGCAAGGCAAATATGTTTGACAAACTAGCTGACTATACCCGATACTGAACACACTAAGAGGATCCAGAAGCTTCGACTGTTGTTGAATGTCATACAACTGTGAAAATGCCAAATCAGCTACTGTCGATGTTTTCTTCACTACCGGAAGAAATCATAGAAACCATTCGTGCCCGTGTCTCGAGATGGAAGTACCCATCGCTCTCTCTCGTCTCAAAGAGATTCCACTCTCTCTTATCATCTATGGAGATTACAAGACGCGATCTCAAATAGGAGCCAATGAAACATGCGTCTGTGTCTCGTTAAAGTTGCCCGATCACCCATGTGCGAAATATCACAATATTATATATTTAGAGAAACAAAACATTATGGTTGAATTCAAAGAATATTTGTGAAGTGATTTTTCAAAAAAAGGTGACATGGAAGTCCACATGTCGATCAATTACACTTCTTACCATATAATTAACTTTTAGCATAACTTCTTACCATATTTTGTTACCAATGTTACCAAAATTTAATTAATAAAATCCAACGTGTCTAACTATTCGTGTCTAACCATTTCGGTAAAAAATCAAAATTGTGTCTAACCATTCGTGTCTAATCATCCATCGTGTCCAACCATTGGTTTTTAACCAAATAGGTCTAATAAAATCGTTTATAAGGTTGCATCTATTTCTAATCATTATTTCTTATCATTCTTACCTTATTCCCAAAGTTCTTCTTCCACTCTATTCTATGAGGTTTTCCAAATATACATGGCCAACAAATGGAGAGGTATTATGATTCCTTTAGAGATGCCATGTCTAGGAGATATTTTTTTATTATAATTTTTCTTATATTATAATTCGGTTATAAGTTATAATTCGTTTATATTGTCTAATATTTTAAAATTTATGTTAAACGTATGTTGTGCAGGATTTAGGCAAATGAAATAATAGGAAGTCAGAATTGTTCTCTCTTGATGTAAGTCGTAGGAATATCATATTATTCACACGATATTCACAATCTTATTATTTCACAATCTTATTATGGGCTCAAATATGTTTCAGGGATCCAAGTGCTATGAATATCATAGTATTGACACGAGGAACGAAAATTATGTCAATCTTCTAGATCATCAAGAAAAATCGAAGATGTTGGAATGGATAGAGAATAACAAGTTGAAGGGGACACTATGTGCAAGCAGCTTTGTTTGGGATCCACAATCTGAGAAGTGGAAAGCTAAACTTTAAATCGGCATCCATATATTCTTCTTAGTCGTGAAATGTTTTTATTGTTTTTTTTATCGATTCTTCATTGTTTTGATTGTTTTTATGTTAAGTTTAAAATAATTCTGGTTTTGATTGTTTTTATGTTAAGTTTAAAATATGGATCCAAAATTATTTAAATGAATTATTTTCTTCTGAATATATTGTTTCTCTAAATGTGGTTCATATTTCGGGATCCATATATTATCAATGAGGAAAGAAATGAGAGATATGGAGAGAGAGGATGAACACTTAACCGAAATGGTTAGACAATTCACTATCTCTTACTTAACCGAAAGCTACACATCTACGTATCCTTCTTTGCTAAGTCATGATCATCAAAACTAATTACAGTGAACAATTTTTTTATTAGGAAAGTACAATATTTTTTGCTTGGTGAACATTTTGTAACAAATAATGAAAATTTTTAAAAAATCACTTGGCAACCTTGAAATCACGCATTATGTGAATAATAATAACTCTAAGATTTAAAAGATCTTTATTTACTAAGTCATGATCGTCGACTTGAGTAAAGAAAATCTATATTAAGGCATCATTTAGTAATTAGTAATCAAGTAAAGAAAATTTAAATTAGGAAAATACAATATGTTTTATTTGGTGAACAATTTATCACAAATAATGAAATCATGAATTATTCCATATTAATAACTGTAAGATATATAATAAGGGATATGCATATTTAATATGAGGAATATATACACATTAGAAGATGTAATAATTAATATAATAATAAGGAAAGAATAATTTATACATGAGAACCAATCCTTAACTATGCATAAGATATTTGATTCTCATATATACATATCTTTTTTGGTGCACTCCGATAAACTATTATAATGTATCAATAAATCATATATCACTAATTAAATAATATATATATATATATATATATATATATATATATATATATATATATATATATATATATATATATATATATATATATATCTCAAAAACAA
The DNA here is from genome assembly GCA_026261945.1 of Hirschfeldia incana. Lineage (NCBI taxonomy): Eukaryota > Viridiplantae > Streptophyta > Magnoliopsida > Brassicales > Brassicaceae > Hirschfeldia > Hirschfeldia incana. The sequence goes on along the minus strand of JABCMI010000011.1, from coordinate 6,338,844 downwards.
AAAAAATATTATATTTAAAACTATTATTTCTGCGCATGGCGCAGGAAAACACCTAGTATATTTAGAGAAACTAAACATTATGGTTGAATTCAAAGAATTAGATGCAATCTAATATACTCAAGTAAAAACTACACCGATTAAATATTAAATATACAAAATCACATTTATAATTCAAAAGTATACTATTATTTTTATAAATTATACATATAATCTGAAAGTAAAAAATAAGCAGTAATTATATATATATATATATATATATATATATATATATTTTTTTAAAAAAAATATTTATATATATGCATGAGCACGGAAGAATAACTTAGTTTTAAGTATTCGAAAATCTCAATGATATCAATTTATATAGGTTGTGTTATATTTATATCTACTGAGATTTTATAAGTTACCTTTTAAATAATTTAAAATAATTATCGTTACATATTTTTAGTAATTAATCTTCGTTTTCAATAAAAAATCTATTTTTTAAAAAATGATAAAATAATTTATAGATTAGCCCACGCGCAATTAATCCAATAAGAATACCAAAAGGTCTTTATATATGCGTTAACTGATGTAAAGACCTAAACGTGTTTATCAAGTATCAACTCTATACATATTTATCATATTCCCTCTCCACAGCCTCTGTACTGTATCTTCGGCCAATCATGATCTCCGACGAAGTTGAACCAACCAAAAAGAAGAAGACGGTTCCTGAGCTACCGTCGATGTTTTCTTCACTACCGGACGAAATCGTAGAAACCATCCTTGCCCGTGTCTCGAGATGGAAGTACCCATCGCTCTCTCTCGTCTCAAAGAGATTCCACTCTCTCTTATCATCTATGGAGATCTACAAGACGCGATCTCAAATAGGAGTCAGTGAAGAATGCGTCTATGTCTCGTTTAAGTTGCCCGATCACCCATGTGCGAGCTGGTTTAGCCTTCAGCCGAAACCTAATAATCAAAACCGAACCAAACGGAGAAGGGAGATTATTAGGTTTAAGGGGGACTCGAGTGGATTTTCGGTTGTTCCTATACCTTCCTCTTCTACCGATTCTTTTCCCGAGGTACCTTGCATCGAAGTGTTTGGTTCGGACATGTACATAATCGGTGGACCCGACAAGGAACCATCTTCCTCTGTTCGGATCTTTGACTGTCGGAATCACACTTGGCGTGATGCCCCTAACATGACCGTAGCTAGAGAGAATGCATGTCCATCTTTACTCGATGAGAAAATATACGTGATGGGAGGTTGCGATATTGAAGAGTATTATGCCAACTGGATTGAGGTATTTGACCTAAAAACTCAGTCCTGGACAGCCTTGCCTGGTCCTGGCGCTGATGATGAAGAGTTACGTAATCACTTGCGCAAATATAGTGAATATCTTATGGTTCATGTTTTCAAAGGGAAACTTTACGTATTCACAGAGGCGAAGGAATACTCTTACGAGCCGAAAAATGGTACATGGAAACTTGTAAGAGAGATGTCGAGTTTAATATCAAACTCCATAGCAGTTTCGTGTGAGATGGGGAATGTAATATACTGTTGCACTCTCTCCGGTTACTTAATGTGGTCTGCTTCTGTGATTGAGGGTATAGAGTGGAGAGAGATCAAGGGTTTGGAAAAACTGCGTGACCACCCTACAAAAGGTTTAAAAACTGGGAGTGACTTTGGACTGGTGGGCTGTGGTGGCCAGCTTATAGTTATGTGGGATCCGTATCCCGGTTCACGAAGCAACCAAATTCGGTACGCCAAGATTTCTTTAGAATCAAGACGCAATGGACGTGAGGTGTGGGGAAAAGTTGAGTGTGTTGATTTGCTTACCTTTCCTTTCGAATCATATGAATATTTTCGCGGTGTTTCTCTGTCGGTTTGATGTCTCTTAGAGAGTATGAGTTTATATTTTTCTTTTGCTTTGAACAAGCTGTTTTGTTCTTTGAGACAATCTTCATCCTTTTTGTTTTCACTTACACAAGTGAAATCATAAGCTAAATTATATATGCATTAATTATTATTGGTAGTTTTGTTTTCATTTTTTTTTACAAATTATATGCGTCTTCTTAACATCAGTAAAACCATAATTTTTTTGCTTCGAATAGAAACGAGAAGAATGAAAGACTTGGGCTCTGTTTTACATGAATATAAACATCAATTTTAAGTCTTCAACAAGAACAAAATCAAAAGTTCATCAGCTAAAACTAAATCTTACATACTCTTCACTTGGCTTATAGAGGATTTCTGCTGCATAATCTTTCAGTTTTGTGTCTCTAAGAAAACCCATCCTACAAAAGTACCTGCTTTATTCTTATTTCTTCACAGCAGAACTCTCAAACTTTTCACCTGACAGTAGCTGCAGACCGGACCAGAATCCCTCTAACGCCGTGAAAGACAACAACTTATGGTGGGAAGCCAGCTACGTCTGGCCCCATGCCCTGTTAAAGTAGACAATAAGAAGACTAATGTATCAATAACTTCGATCCTATCAAATGACTCCAAATGAAAAAATCTATCAATTAAATATCTAAAGCTCGATAAGCCTATCCAGCCATGAATACACATTTCCAGTATTGATGGCTACTAACTCTTGAACATCCTAAGCTCCACAAAACTATGGTACTTTCTCATGTGACTTGTAAGGGCACAGATCAAAGCAGGGACAAGTATTGCATTAGATACAGTAGCTGACTATTACCCGATACTGAAGACACTAAGAGGGTCCATAAGCTGTGACTGTTGTTGCTGATGCTGAATGTCATCCAACTGTTGAAACGCCAAATCAGCTCCTGAACTCACAGCCGCAGCAGCATTAGACGGAGTCCCTTTAGCTTCAATGAGCCTCCACATGTACCAAGACCCAACCGACCTATACGGCCTCCACTTCTCGCAAATCCCCTCCATCTGCGAAGGCCGAGGCACCTCCGGCAAGTCATAAAGCATCTGCACACCTTTCCTCACACCCAGATCATTAACCGGCAACACATCAGGCCTGTGAAGCGAGTTAATCATAAACATATGAACCGACCAAGAACCAATCCCGTTGACCATCGTCAGCATCGTGAACAGAGACTTATCATCCATGCTCAAAATCGCAGAATCCGACAAGATCCCGTTCTGGTACTTCCTCGCGAGATCGTGGAGGTAGCTCGCTTTCCTACCAGAGACACCTATCTGACGAAGCTCCTGAGGGGTCAAAGGAAGAACATTCTCCGGAACGACGCCGTTTTCTCCTCCGCAGAGTGAAACGAAGCGCGTGTAGATCGAGTTCCCCGCTTTGGCCGCGAGCTGCTGGTAGAGGATGCTTCGGATGAGTGCCAAGAAGGGAGTGTTGAAAGTCTCGTACTTTGGTGGTGGGTGGGTGTCGATTAGGGATGAGAGGAGAGGGTCGACGCTGCGGAGGTGGGTGATCGCTGCTTCGAGCTCTCCCTCGAAAGTTAGAGACTTTGCGTGGATTCTCGGTGGCTGCGATGGTTTAAACTTCGGTGAAGGTCTCTGCGGCGTCGCGCCGTCGTTGTTGTTGGGAGAAAGCTTTCTGATTTTTCGAGGGCGGAGTGGGATTTTGGAAGGTGGGGATGATACATTGCTTAGTTCTGTGAATCGTGGGGCTTCGATTGTGGTTGACGAGACGATCGAGCCGGAGACGGAGGAGGAGTCGCCGTCGTTGTTTTGCGGTGGGATTGGATTAGGGTTTTCGGGTTTGGGGGATTGAGGAGGTTGAGGTTCACCCATGTGGAATTAGAATTGGATTGGATTAGGGTTTTGGATCGCTTGAAGAGAGACGAAGAGGAATCGAAAACTTTAATCGGAGAATGGACAGGACACGGCGGAGTGAAGTTGTGTCTTTTGGTCTTGACTTCTGTTCTTTTCTGACGCGCTTATAAACTAGAGTGGCCCTCACGCTCCGACGTCTGCCATATGGGCTTGTAATGAATAATAAAGTCCGTTTGCTTTTAAATAGCCCAGACTTGATTACTTGGGTTTTTCAGCTGAGCCCAATAACACGGGTGGTTTTACACAAGAAACACCCAACTTTGTGAATTAAAAATAGTTACAAAGTAAATGAAAGGTAATTAAAAACCCCCTCTCAAAAGTTTGATCTATTGTTTTCATATAATTTGAGAGTTAACTGCGTAATGGTCAACAAAAATAATAATCAATTGGGTGATGACCAAGCCGAAAGTGGAATGCTTGGGTTAGACGCTTCTTTGTGAAATAAATAAGAATTAAATACTTTTCCAAGAGTCTTTGATCTATTGTTTTCATATAATTTGAGACTTAACTGAGTAATGTGATGTTTAATTTTGTAATAAGGAATAAAGAATAAAATATATATAATGACAATGGGAAGGACTATTGTACATGTGAGGAACGTGGAGGAAACAAAAGACTCGATCAGTGTTATGTACAGCGCGGATATATAAATATTTGTGGTCAACAACAAATATTAGATCGTGGTGATATGGAGACAATAATATCAGATCACAAAGACGTGTTTGGTGTGTGATATGATGCTCTGTCTTTTTTTTTTCTGACCAGCTCTTTGCTCACATTTCGCTCATTTGTTTTCTATTAATCTTTATTTCTTTCTACCAAACAACAAACTGAAAAAGAAAAAAGAACACAATATCGATTTAAACTAAACTCTACCATCTTTAAAAAAAATAATCTGGCTTACGTATCTAGACAAATTTCTTAGTTATTTTGATGGATTTTATATATTGAAAGACAAGAAACAGGTTTATCTGATCCAATTAATATACTTAAATCACAGACTATATATATGCAAGAGAAATAGTACTAATTTTAAGATTTTTTCTTTAAAAAATCAAAGGTTGATAATCAAAATTTTATTTCTCTTTCTAGAAATTAGAGAAATGTGAACTAAGAAACGCAAAAAGTGGAAAGATTATGTCAAATAATAAACCTTCCCTGATCCTTGGCATGCCATATCCATGCTTCTTGGATAAACTATGGACCGGATAGTTCTGGATAGTGACTATGAAATAACATGGAATATTCGAAGTGCAAAGAAGTTGTAAGAGCTTATCGATATTACATGCAGTGCTTTTTTTTTACTTTCTGAACAATATTTAATTTATAAAACATGATAATTTCTAGCGGTTAGATTCAAAACAAACTGTTTACATTTGTTGACCACGAGCACACATATATATTTTGATAGCAAAATTTGCTGGCCTTTGAAAACTGGATAGAATTATCCGGAATATTATAGGTGTCTGCATATTATCTATTTTGTGCATAATTTATTGGCTATACATTTATAATTTGGACAATCTCCGAAATAATAATATTTTTTTAATCAAAATAGCACTCACCTGAAAAGAAAAAACCTAAATTACTCTAGTTTATAAACTACTAGATATGAGCCCGTTGCGTTGCAACGGGTTTCGTTTGATGTTTTAATTTAATAAAAAAACATAAAATAATAATTTTTTATTATAGTTTTATGATTTTTTTGCATATTTTATGTGAGATTTATTTATAATCACGGTTCATATATGAATTACTATCAAATTTGTACTTAGATTAGAGAAAAAACTATACACTTTCTTATGAAAAATATATAAAAGTCAAATAGCGCCAATTGAGTCAAAGACATTAGCAAACACTTTAATATGTAATAATTTAATGTTTTATTGAATAAAATTTTAAAATTTTATTATGTTAGGATTTGTTTTAAAAGGAACACATTCTATATTATAAATATTCTTTTTATTTACAATTTTGAAATAAAAAATACTATTAAATACTCTTTTACCTTTTTGTTTAGGATGTAGAAAAAGAAAATTACTGTTATATAAATTTTTACAATTTATCTTCTCTTTAGAATTTAAAAAAAATGCAATCAAATAATTATTTCTAGTTACTAATAATTAATTTTAAAATTAATTTTTATACAATTTGTATCAATACTAATTTTCACTTCTTTCATTAACTATATAATTTTTAGTATCATGTTCATCATCAAATTCAGTAGACTTTATTGCAATCTTGCATATTAAAATTGCAGATTTTAATAATGGCTCATTCCCGTAATCCATCTCTAAATTTTTCAATAAAAGAAGGATGCACGCAACCTTGAATAATATATTTCTATATAATAAAAAATTATATATTTAATAACAAAACTATATAAGATTTTTTAAAAAAAATTAAAAATATTTACCTTCTCATCGAATAAGAGAAAATACATTCATATAAGCGCATTGCTCTTATTTAAATTTCTTGCTTCTCACTTTCTAATAAGACGAACTACGGTACGACGGTAAGGACATTTTTTGTTTAACTGATCTAGTGTTAAATAACTTGCTGAAGTCATCGTTTCTTGATAATTCATGGTAATAAAATAAATTACAATTTTAGTTAGAAAATTATAATTAGAACAAACACATATAAGCAATCATAATAGCAATATTATGAAACGAAAAATAATGATCATTATTATCATTATGTATTAGAAGGTAAGGAAGAAGTACAAATAATTAACGTGTCGATAACGTTTGGTATATATAATTAATGTAGGCAGCATGATAATATGGACAGAAAAAACCAAAATCACTTCTACGAAGAAAAAATGATGCGGCAAACAAACCAATAATTATGTTTGGTGATCAAACATGAGAGAGATTACTTCTATATATAGAGGTGTGAATAATCATAGTTCCTCTTGGGTTATATTTTTTTAATTATGACTTTAAAAAGGAAAATTAACATTAAACAATCTTTGACATTTTCTTGTTTAAGTTGCCTTTTTGGTTATTTTTAAATAAATTACAAAAATAAATTAGTTTTACAAATTGGTTTTGGTATATGTTATGTTAAAACTAAAATTACTGTTACCTTTTTAATAAATTGTTTTATCATGTGAAATTTTTTTGGTTTATAAAGGAAAATTAACATTAAACAGCCTTTGACATTTTTTTTGTTCATATTTTTAAAAGGAAAATTACGAATTTTTAATAAGATTATATTTTCTTTATTATGAAAGTATAAAAATATGAAAATTAGTGTTAAATATTGTATTAATTAAATTTAGTATATAGGATTTGTATAAAATGAAAGTTATTATTTTAAAAAAATATTTACGAAATTTTTTTTTAAAGATTATCTTTTCTTTATTATGAAAGTAGGAAAATAGGCAAAATTAATGTTAAATATTACAAAAATATATTTTGGTATATAGGTTTTGTAATAAAAGGATATATGATTTGTATAAAATGAAAGTTACTATTTAAAAAAAAATATTTACGATTTTGTTTAAAAAAATATTCTTTATTACGAAATTAGAAAATAGGCAAAATCAATGTTAAATATTACACAAATTTATTTTGGTATATAGCTTTTGCAAAAAAGGATGATTACTATTTTTAAAATCTTTTTAATTAATTTTCCTTCAGATTTTAACACATGTCGCAATCTAAATTATATAACTGACATGTGTCGCGATCATGTTAATTAGTAACTTTGAAAACTAAACTTTATATAATAAGACTAGATATGGGCCCGTGCGTTGCACGGGTTTTATTTGATGTTTTAGTTTCACAAACACAAAAATAATAAAAAGAATTTCATATTAGTTCTTGGATTTTTCATTATATATAGGTGACTTATTTTAATAATAATAATTTATTTTTTTTCCATAAATTTGAATTAGTATTTTTGTTTCAATAATCACATTATTTTAAATAGTATATTATTTTTTTCACAAATACTTCACTTTTATTTTTTTTCAAAATAATATTAGTTGTAGTTAATTAAAACATATAGAACTGTGAAATATCTATATTGTTTATTGTTTAAGGCAAATTAAAAATAGCAAAATCTTTAATGTTATAGAACACCAATCAATATGTATTATTGATAGACATCTAAATATCAAATATATTGATAGATAAAACATTCAAGTTTGATTAATTTAGCATAAATAGTGTGATTTTAACTTCTTTTCTATATATATGATATATTATTAAAAACTTCTTGATACATAATATTTTGTAGAAAATCATTGTCGTTATGTTTTAGAAATCTTAAACTTTGTAGTTATAGTGATTTATTATAGGGCTGCGCATAATTGTAAAACTGGACTTGACAAATAATAGACAATTTTTTTTTTGAAGTTTTGACCTTAACTCTTGTTGACAATCATTAGATAGCAAACCATATAGGGGATATATCTTTTCAGTTTGAAATGTCATCTCACATATGTTTGTCTATAAATAAAAATCTATTTCCCACATAACTTTCTATTAGGATTTCTGCTTCAATAATCATGTTGTATAGGTCTTATCTTTGATTTAATTTTTTAGTAGCATGAGTTACCATAGCATAACCAATTTTCTTAGTAGCATAGATAAATTCATTTTTTCACATAACTTTCGGTTAGTATTTATGCTTCAATATTTAATAATCTTGTTCTATTGCAAAGTCTTTTTCTTTGATTTAGATTTCTTAGTAGCATGACCTATAATAGCATAGCATAATAGTCACATTAACTTTACTCATTAAATTACGTACACCAGCATATCATCTATATGTTCAAACATCTAAAAAAGAATATACGAAGATGTGAAAGAACATGCAGAAATTTTCACCTAATATTTTCTAGTATCACTTACTATAAGAAGTGATAAAATATGAGAGAGCTTAATCATATAAATAAATGTGAATAGTTGTAGTTTCTTTTGGTATATGATTTAAAAAAAAAGAAATTAACTATTTAAATAAGAAAGTTGATTATTTATAAAAAAACCAATTGAAATAATTTTTTTACAATATTTTTTTTATTAGGATTTGAAAAAAGAAAAACTACTATTAAACACTATTTTACAATTTCTACTGTTCAAGATTATAGAGAAGGACAATTACTATCAAATGTTTTTTTACAATTATATTTTCTCTAGAAATTAAGAAAAAAATATTATTTTAAATAAATCATTTGAATTCTTTTTGTTTAAAGTTTTAAAAATAAAAAGTGGAAAATACTATTAAATAGTTTTAAAAGTACTTTTAACAAACCCTCTCTTATCAAATACAACTTTTTCCTTATTAAAATTATATGGTAATTTTTCTTTTTAAAAGAATCTGGTGATAAACATGATATTATAAATTATTTAGTTAACAAATACAAACTTTTCCTTATTTTTTGTCAGCTATTTTCTTTATTTATGTTTTCTTGATAATAAAGAAAAGATAATAACTTTCGTTTTAAAAGTAATTTCAAAACTAAAAATTACCATATACTTTTTCTATAATTAAAAGTAATTTTTCCATTTTTAAATTCCTAAACAAAAGATTATTTGATAGTAATTTTTCTTCAAATAATTTTACATGTGTTTAAATATATAATTACTAAAATATATATACATAGATAATCAAAAAGAATTTGAAAAACGAAAATTACCATATACTTTTTATATAATTATTTTGGTTATAATATAAAAGAAAAATTACTCTGGAATCATTTATTTTAATTTTACAAATATGTTTTGGTTATATTATAAAAAAATAAAAGTACTATGAAATCATTTATTTTAAGTTTTACAAATACGTTTTGGTTATATTATAAAAAAGAAAAGTACTATGGAATCATTTATTTATATAATTATAATAAATATAAAAAGTGGAAAATACTATTAAATAGTTTTAAAAGTACTTTTAACAAATTCTCTCTTATCAAATACAACTTTTTCCTTATTAAAATTATATGGTAATTTTTCTTTTTAAAAGAATCTGGTGATAAACATGATATTATAAATTATTTAGTTAACAAATACAAACTTTTCCTTATTTTTTGTCAGCTATTTTCTTTATTTATGTTTTCTTGATAATAAAGAAAAGATAATAACTTTCGTTTTAAAAGTAATTTGAAAACTAAAAATTACCATATAATTTTTCTATAATTAAAAGTAATTTTTCCATTTTTAAATTCCTAAACGAAAGATTATTTGATAGTAATTTTTCTTCAAATAATTTTACATGTGTTTAAATATATAATTACTAAAATATCAATACATAGATAATCAAAAAGAATTTGAAAAACGAAAATTACCATATACTTTTTTATATAATTATTTTGGTTATAATATAAAAGAAAAATTACTCTGGAATCATTTATTTTAATTTTACAAATATGTTTTGGTTATATTATAAAAAAAATAAAAGTACTATGAAATCATTTATTTTAATTTTTACAAATACGTTTTGGTTATATTATAAAAAAGAAAATTACTATGGAATCATTTATTTATATAATTATAATAAATATAAAAAGTGGATAATACTATTAAATGGTTTTAAAAGTACTTTTAACAAATCCTCTCTTATCAAATACAACTTTTTCCTTATTAAAATTATATGGTAATTTTTCTTTTTAAAAGAATCTGGTGATAAAAATGATATTATAAATTATTTAATTAACAAATACAAAATTTTCCTTATTTTTTGTCAGCTATTTTCTTTATTTATGTTTTCTTGATAATGAACATGATATTATAACTTATTTAATTAAAAAGGTGTCAATATACATAATACTAACAAAAAAATATATTTATTATAATTATATAAATAAATGATTCCATAGTAATTTTCTTTTTTATAATATAACCAAAACGTATTTGTAAAATTTTAAATAAATGATTTCATATTAATTTTATTTTTTTTATAATATAGCCAAAAAATATTTGTAAAATTAAAATAAATGATTCCAGAGTAATTTTTCTTTTTATATTATAACCAAACTAATAATATAAAAAATTATATGGTAATTTTCGTTTTTCAAATTCTTTTTAATTATCTATGTATATATATTTTAGTAATTATATATTTAAACACATGTAAAATTATTTGAAGAAAAATTACTATCAAATAATCTTTTGTTTAGGAATTTTAAAATGGAAAAATTACTTTTAATTATAGAAAAAATATATGGTAATTTTTTGTTTTCAAATTACTTATAAAATGAAAGTTACTATCTTTTCTTTATTATGAAAATAAGAAAATAGTAAAATCAATGTAAAATATTACAAAAAATTATTTTGGAATATAGGTGTTGTAAAAAAGATAATTACTATTTTAAAAATTAATTAATTAGGCTTCATATTTTAACACATGTCGCAATCTAAAATATATAACTGCCATATGTCGCGATCGTGTTAATTAGTAACTTTGAAAACTAAGCTTTATATAATAAGATAATAAATATTAAATACAAATCTTCTAAACACAAACTTAAATATACAAAAAATATTTTAGTTAGTATTATTTATTTTTTTAAAATATTTGCTATTATGTTTGACAAAAGGTGGTTTATTAACATCTTCATATATTTCTCTTTTAATTTTAAGAAGGATTATAATAAAAAGAAAGTTATATCCATTATCCAGACAAGACCTCCTTTATTTTGTCTAAATTTGGTTTATGCGTAGACAGCATGTGATCTGAAAAAAAACTCTCTCTGAAGCAGTCTCCTCTCCTCTCTCTCTGTCTCTCTCAGCAAATAATCACTACTCCACCGCCCATATACACACCACATTCTCTTTCTTTTCTTGTTTTCTTATATATAAAGACGGCATTTCTCAATCCGTTCTTTATCCACAGGAGTTTTTGCTGACCTTTTCTGGTTTAGAATCGGCATTTTACTTCCTCAGGAGGCGAAATCTTGAAGCTTTGATATATACTTTATAAGGAAAGGTTACAGATTTGAGAGTGTAGAGATTAAGGAATCGAAAAGATGAGTTCGAGGGATGAAACAGAGGATGCCAGGAATGATCTGCGACGACCTTTCATACACACTGGAAGCTGGTACCGGATGGGTTCAAGACAATCCAGCATGATGGGTTCGTCTCAAGTCATCAAAGACAACTCAATCTCTGTTCTTGCTTGTGTTCTCATCATTGCTCTTGGTCCTATTCAATTCGGATTCACTGTAAGTCTTTTAATAAAAATCACAACTTTTACTTGTTCATTTGTTGTTAGAAAGTTTGAGACTTTATACATTTTGTTTTTGTTTAGTGTGGTTTCTCTTCTCCGACTCAAGCTGAAATCACCAAGGATCTGGGTTTGACTGTATCTGAGGTATAATTAGACCGATCCTCTCTGTTTAGCTGCTGTTTGAGATAGTGTTTGACTTTTTGATGTTTTTTCTCTAGTACTCTGTGTTTGGTTCTCTGTCCAATGTGGGTGCTATGGTTGGTGCAATTGCCAGTGGTCAGATCGCTGAATACATTGGACGAAAAGGGGTATTACTCTGTTTTTAGCTGATTCTTGAACTGCTCTGTTTTGATCCATTTCATAATCTTTTATTGTGTGTTTTCTTGGACAGTCTCTGATGATTGCTGCCATTCCCAATATCATTGGTTGGCTTTGCATCTCGTTTGCAGAAGTGAGTGTTTTCTAGTTTCATTTAGTTAAGTCAAATGGAGTCTTAAGATTTTAGATGACCTTATCTCTCTATATCATTATGGTATTTTTAGGATACTTCTTTTCTTTTCATGGGAAGACTTTTAGAAGGCTTTGGCGTTGGGATCATCTCTTACACGGTAACACTGAACTCGCCTTGTTTGTTTGCTTATAGAATAACAAGATCCAGTGAGTTTATGCAACTCTGTTCTTGGTTTTAGGTGCCTGTATATATTGCTGAGATTGCTCCACAGAATATGAGGGGAGGGTTGGGTTCTGTTAACCAGCTTTCTGTGACAATCGGAATAATGTTGGCTTATTTACTTGGCCTCTTTGTTCCATGGAGAATCCTTGCAGTTTTGGGTAAATCTCATTACACAAAGCCTGAAACCATTTTTGTGATTATGACTCTCATCAACATGCTCTAATCACTTCCTGTCTTGTCTTCCTTTATCCTTAGGGACATTGCCATGCATAGTATTGATACCGGGTCTCTTTTTCATTCCTGAGTCCCCTCGTTGGCTGGTACGCCTTATAGAAACTAGCTTATCTTTCTTGAGTTGGTGAATATTTTTGGTTAATCCACTCTTATGGGATGCTTTACTGTAAATTGTAGGCAAAAATGGGTATGAATGATGATTTTGAAACATCATTACAAGTTCTTAGAGGATTTGAGACTGATATTACTGTTGAGGTTAATGAGATCAAGGTAATATTACCCACTGAAAACGTTAGGTACATGAATTATTTCTCAAAAGCTTGTTTTTAATACTTTCTGCATATCTGCAGAGATCTGTGGGAACATCTACGAAACGATCATCTACAGTTCGGTTTGTTGATCTCAAGCGCAGGAGATACTATTTCCCACTTATGGTACAAACGTTATATGTCTTTCCCTTTGGAAGATACTTTGTTTACCATAAGAAAAATTATCTTCAAACTCTAGTTCCTTTTTTTTGTGTCTAATAGGTTGGTATAGGGTTGCTTGTACTTCAACAACTCGGTGGAATTAATGGTGTCCTGTTCTATTCCAGTACAATCTTTGAATCTGCAGGTACAATCTTCCTTGCTCTAATGAACGCTTGATGCTTCTTGTTTCACGTTATCACATTACACTTATTTCCTCTGTGTTTCATATATTAGGAGTTACATCGAGTAACGCAGCAACATTTGGGGTCGGTGCTATTCAGGTAGTGGCGACTGCTATATCAACATGGTTGGTGGACAGAGCAGGTCGTCGGCTTCTTCTTACCGTGAGTATTAGTTCATTAGTGTCATGTCTTTAGGAAGGTTAACTACTAATAAGGCAATTGGAAATGTTTTTGTAGATCTCTTCTGTTGGTATGACGATTAGCCTAGTGATTGTTGCAGCTGCCTTCTACCTTAAGGTACTCTATAAGTTCTAACTTCCTTAAACACCATTTTCTAATCTTCTGCAACAAACCTGAGAGTTGACGTTTTGAGTTTTAACATCTCTTTGTTTAGGAATTTGTGTCTCATGATTCAGAAATGTACAATATGCTGAGCATCTTGTCAGTAGTTGGAGTAGTGGTAAGTTTGTTTTTTTAGTTATAACTTATATCATTGAAACTTTGAGGCAGTGAACTGTAATCTTTTCATTAACTTCTTTGAAACATTACAGGCAATGGTTGTTTCTTTCTCATTGGGAATGGGACCAATTCCGTGGCTCATTATGTCTGAGGTATCTAGTTGATTACAATGTTAGAACTAAGTGTTGTAAGAACCGAAAGAAATGTCACTAAACTACCTTTTGCTTGCTTTGCTGTTTTTGGTAAACAGATTCTTCCTGTGAACATAAAGGGTTTAGCTGGAAGTATAGCAACTCTAGCCAATTGGTTTATCTCTTGGTTGATCACCATGACTGCAAACTTGCTACTAGCCTGGAGCAGTGGAGGTCTCTTCCTCTTTTCTCTCTGTCAACATACACTATAGATTAGTTTGTTGATGGCGTTTTTGTTGACTTTTGAACAGGAACTTTCACTCTATACGGTTTGGTTTGTGCATTCACGGTGGTCTTCGTGACTCTGTGGGTTCCTGAAACCAAAGGGAAAACGCTTGAAGAACTTCAAGCCTTGTTCAGATGAGAAAAACTCAAAAAGTAATTTCATTCTTTGTCTCCCTCTCTGCTTTCCCCACGAACAAGAAGAAAAAGAGAAATGTCAGAGATTTTTCCAGCTGTTGATAATTGGGGCTGAGAAGTTATTACGATTTGTTTGTTTGTTGTGTGTCAATATATCTTTTTTTGTTTGTTCAACCTTGTGTTTGTCAATAATCTTCTGTTCATTCAATGTATATGAACACACAGTCAAGTTTTTGTAATTTGATCAAACTCTTCACACAAAGACAAATCTGAACATTATTAACATTGCCAGAAATGAATAATGATGATCTACAATTGTAACCTTACACGGTGATTGTTAATGCAATTTTTCTGACAGCAACTACAAAAGTTCTCCAATGAACCGCATATCTTTAGCAAAGCTGACTGCCCCAACCCTACAACAACCCATTCCACTAAAATAACAGCTGTTGATGTAACCTATTAACTTGGGGTTGTTCACAATCATTGCAAATAATGAAGGTGCTGTGTAAAAGAGACTACAATTCACAACCTGAATTCCAATATCCTTTGGTTAATCTTTGCGTTGGTGGAAAAAGTTGTCTAAAGCACCAAACATAACTTGTTATGTTTCTTCACTTGCAGCAGCCATTTTTTTTTGGAGGGATTTGAATGCATATTCTCTTAGACAAGAACTGAGTTTAGAAAGGTCCATGAATCAAGTAAATGGAGTTTAAGGTGATCAGGAAGAAGTTAAGAAGAGTGATTGACAAAGTAAACATGTTTGAGTCTGTTTGTGCCGTAAGAGTTTAACAAAGAAAAAACAAAACAAATCACATTTGAAACATTTTCATTAAATTCTCAAACTTGTAGTTGTTTTTGTGCCAAGTGAAACTGAAATTCATTAAATTCTCAAACTTGTAATTTTGTGCCAAGTGAAACTGAAATGCATTGTGTACAAAGAGACTAAGGAAGATTATAGACAATAAGAATAAACACAAACCAATACTTTGATATACTCTCTGACTTTTAGAGTGTGGTCTTTCTTTAACAAATCTCACTGATCAGATCAATCCATAGGAAGAAGGTGGAACTCATGAGACATGAAGTCTTCACTTGGTCTGTAATATTTGTCTGGTGAGTACAAGCGTAAGTTAGAGACTTGGCTTGTGTACAAGCACGCAAATCTTTCAACCTGATTTAGGAAGAAAAGCAGATTGCAAAATCAATTCCCACTAACACAAAACACTAAGGCTACCACATAAGAAAACAAAAATATAAAACACTGTATACCTGGTTAGCGAATCGAGAACTCTGGTAACCAGTTTTCATTAGCTGCCCCCAGACCTTGTGAAACTTCAGTAACCAAAACCCACAACATGAACAGGTTTTCAATAAATTGGAACTTAAACTAGTTGTTGCACAGGTACACAACATTACCTTTTGGTGATTTTCTCTTTCAGCTTCTTGATGACTTTGACGTACATGATCTCTTTTAGACTATTAGATCCCACCAAAATCTTATTTAATGATTTAGAACAACTATGCAAGCATGCAACTACTACATAAGATGAGATATTTAGGAGTTACATAAATTATATTTTACCTCTAAGTCCTTGAGCGTTGATAACATTTCATGCTTATCATTCTCGTTAATATCTTCAAACCTGACATATACGATAGGTTACACAAATAAATCAACAATTAAAGAATTATAATTCATGTAATGCAGCTTTCATTGGTGAACCTCTTAATGTGGAAAACACTCACTTTAGGGACCAGTTCAAGTGATGAATTTTGTCTTCAACCGAATCACGCTCATTCCTCATCAAAATAAGTTCCTACAAACCAAAAATTTATGATCCCAATCACAGAATCATCTCTTATGTATTATTATACTAACATATAGAGGGAGAAGATCCATTCACCTTACGCATATCCCTCAGTTCCCATAGAAGTTCAACCTCCTTTTCTAGTTCTGGAACAACAAGCATAGTTCTCCAGCCTGAAGAATGAAGAAAATTAAGCTGTGCAAGTAGCTTCCACAATCAAATACACTTTTACCAGATTCTTCTAGCACCTATGATACTATATTCATCAATAAAAGAGTGTTTGTAGCCTACTTAGATGCTACAATCACCAGTCATAAGGTGTTAGGGGCCTAACATAGGTCAATTAAACCCATGAAGACTCGTTCAAGTTACTTTACTAAACAAAAGAGAAGAACAGTCTATAATTGAAAAAGAAAACCTTACCAAGAACCTTTTTGCTGCGCAAGATATCGCCGTATATATGATCACCAACGTAAAGAACCTAGTAAGAACGAATAGCTGAATGAGTGGCAACAGATGCATGCATGGTATATCCAGCTAATTATAGAGTTTATAGAAAATATGGTATTTCATAACATACTGATATTTCTAACCGACAGTGAGATGAAGCTAGTGCAAAATACCTGTGAACTTGATTCAATGGAGAGCAAACTGTGAAGATGCCCGACATTTCCACCTTGAAAAACTCGACAACCTTCACCTTTACTCTTCAGTAAAATTTTGGGTGAAGGATCTCCCACCTTTCAACCAAACAAAAAACAATTGTAACAGCACACAAGGATTATTCGGATAAGTGCATTTGATACACAAAGATCTTGTGTCAAACCTGAGGCATAGGTGTTCCATTGTCAGTATTAATAAGCATTCCAGATTGAGGTTCCACCTCAAACAGGTTGGCACGACTCTCTTCATGGAAGAAACCAGGTTTTGCACTTCACAAAAAGAGATATAAGATTCAGAGAGCAAACAAATAAAAAGAGCGAAGAACTATTTTCAGAAACTAAACATCAACTACAAATTGATAGTTAATTATCTCTATTGTTATCACCATATGATTTTCTTCAGAGCATTAGAATAAAAAGATTTAAGAAAGGAAAGAACCTGCCAGTAATCACAACATCAAAATACTGGAGCCAATCAAAGTTGCAAGTATGAGGACCATGTACCGTGCGCCCTCCACAGAGAAAATTCATCACAATATTTGTATAGTCCCATAAACTGCAAGAATGTTATTCAAAAGTGACTCTCAGCGATAAGAGAAATCACTAGGCAATATATACAAAAACTTGAGCGTACAAATCACTAATGTTGAAACTGTGACATAACAAAATTTTCGCAGATGTTTTATTAAATCTGAAGTACCACATTATGTTACAAGGGTAGGAAAATCGGTTACAATGGTTGAAGTTACGTAAGTTAAACTTTGGAGCATTTAACCATTCAAGAGTTTAAAGTTTCACCGACTGTGAAGCTACCAAAAAGGCAATATATGCATAAATAACTTTATAGAAACACTCTGAAGTTTGTAAAATATGTCAATAGTATTACCTATTGGTCACCAGGAATGTAGAACGTCCAGAATCTCTTATCATTTTAATAAGTGGTACAATGGTAGTATCCTCATTGATATACCTGACGTAAAGGCAAGTTAAAATGAGCTGTGTAAAACGGATGGGAACAAAAGTTTCCAACAGAGGGGCACAGCAGCGATGGCACATCCAATTTGCAAAGAACAGTAATGATCAATGTACACCAGACTTACCTATTGGGTTCTTTTGCTACCATCTGCTTTAAGGTTCCATCACGGTGGCACAGATCAACAGCAGCCCGAACATCTTTGTACATACGAGCATAACTACAAGAATGCCATTATCAGTATAGAAGGGACATATTAGTAATACATTTAAAAGAAAAAACCATCAGAAGTATAAGTTACAGAGGATCCGCTAACAATACTACAACCATAAGCATAACATATACTTTCTTGCAGACTATATAGAATATAAAAAACAGTTTTATAAATGAGATATAGACTTACTCAACGTCCTTGGGAATTTTTTGTGGGTTATTATCTTTAAAATCAACAAGTTGTGCAAACAGATACGCTTCGGCCAAAGAAAAGAGTGTGTCTATGAGAGCGTAGTCGGGCTCATCAAAAGAATCTTGTATTAGGCTGCTGCCATAGATGTCAACTTTCTCATCTTTAGAGAGCTCCTTAAACCCGTGGTAAGCAACTTTCACATACTTGTGGCGATCCATCTGCATGATCAACAGTCCATCAGAAAAAAGGGGCAATAAAAACTATGAGAATCCAATCCAATACAAAGGTTTCTATTCACCTTTAAGATGTTTCCCCTCTTTTTGTCTAGCACCAAGCCTCTAACCATGTAATTCCAATCAAACGTCCACTCTAGCAGCTGGATTATTTTAACCACAATCAATCAAACTTTTCTGCTGGTCAGAACCTTAGAACAGCAATAGAGTATACTAACCTCACTTGGATACCCCAGATCATACACCAATTTCCTGACAGT
Organism: Hirschfeldia incana; assembly: GCA_026261945.1. Taxonomy (NCBI): domain Eukaryota; kingdom Viridiplantae; phylum Streptophyta; class Magnoliopsida; order Brassicales; family Brassicaceae; genus Hirschfeldia; species Hirschfeldia incana. The sequence continues at coordinate 6,319,989 of JABCMI010000011.1, read as the reverse complement.
TCCTTCATAGGCAAGGGACTCGAAAGTTTCAGACTTGTACTGAGCAAGAGTGTAGTCCATATCAAAGCCTACGGCAATGATATTCCTCATGTTCAATGATCGGTTGCAGAAGATCTGTTTCTTCAAGTCGATTTTCTTTCCTCCTCCGGGGGATGACCATTTATGTGGAGCTTCACATCCATCCTTTGAGCCAACATTGTGAAACTGTACCACGTTTTCACTAAGAGCACTAGCTCGCTGTTCTTCCATCGAACTCTTGAAACACAACTGGCTTGCTCCTGAGAGATGATCAAACGAAGCATGACTTTATCTGTCTTTAAATGAACTCAGGAGGAGATCGGATATTTAACGTATACGCAACACATGGAAAATAAATATAGACTAGAGAGAAGGATACAAGCTAAATCCAAAAATAGACAATAAGAAAATGTAAGAAACAACTGGTTAGTCAGAACACACCAAAGCTAAACATAGAAGCACGTGAGAAGATAAACTATCTGATGACACGTTTTCTACAGGAGATAGGATTAGTCAACATACGATCAACATGATCCACAAGCACCAAAGGACAAAGAAAGAAAAAAAAAACCCTAAAATGAAAAAAAAAAAGAAAACAAACTTAAACATCTTAAGAACCACTAAAGCTTTGTTGATCAACATGATCCACTACCACCACCAACCAACCACCAAAGGAAAAAAAAAGGTAATAAATCCCTAATTAAGTGCCGATCACTCACAACATCATACCTCGATCAAAAGACAAAAGCTTTGCACCAAGTTAAATCCTGATCCTAAGTAAATTCTCAAGGTATTATGCTCTAGGAAAGAGCTAAAACTTGCAACTTGCAAGAATTAAAGACGTGTTATAGCTACTCGAATAATCTAAAGTACTCATTAGTGTCATAGAGACGTTACTGAACACGTGTGTTTAAGACCAATAATTCAACTTACACCCAAAAAAAAAACTAAATGTAGTAGAAGAAAACTAACCGGCGGAGGAGTTGAGTAATCCTCTTCGTGCTTGAAATTTGACAGGAGAAGTGAAAACAGAGAGGCAGAGAGAAAGAGAAGGAGGGAAGTGACGCTTGGAGAGACGCATGGCGGATACGGTATTATTATATAGGGAAGAGGAGGAATCGTATTCGAGGGAGAGAATAATAGAAGATATTGGTAATGTCGCCGAAGAGATTGGATTCGAATAGAGACACTGAGACATCTACCGGTAAATTTCCGGCGAATATTCTCTCCTTTTCAATCTCATTTATTTTATTTTTATTTTTCTTCTCTCTCAGGGCGAAAAAGGAACGAAGGAGGGAGGGAAACGAGGTCTGGCGGAAGTGATCCCCAAGAAGATGTGCCACGTGGCATTCTGATCTCGAAACAGGTTTATGGGCTTTAAACCTAATTTAAATGGGCTTTTAAACGAAGCCCAGTACTTAACCCCTCACACTTCGTCTCCGCCATTTCTCACTCTAACTGCGACTCATAGCTTCGCGTGAACGCCACGCGCCGCCGGTGAAATCTTCGAACCTTCACCATGGCTTCGCCTTCCTCCATACATGCTCGGCTAGCTCTCATCGCTTTACTCTCAGCAACTACTCTTTACTGCTTCCACAAGTACCGCCGCTTGAAACGTCTCAAAAACCTCTCCTCAAACCTAAACCCTAGCACTAGCACAAGAGGAAAGATCTTCTTCATCTCGCAAACCGGCACATCCAAATCCCTAGCTCAACGCCTCTACGACCTCTTGGAATCGAACGGCATCGCGTTCGATCTCGTCGATCCGCGAAGCTACGAGCCGGAGGATCTCCCGAAAGAGACGCTAGCTATCTTCATCGCGTCGACGTGGGAGGACGGTAAGCCGCCGAAGGACGGAGAGTTTCTCGTCGACTGGCTATCAGAGAGCGCGGAGGATTTCCGAGTCGGATCGCTTCTTCTCTCCGATTGCAAATTCGCCGTGTTCGGAGTCGGGAGCAGGGCGTATGGAGAGTCGTATAACGCTGTGGCGAAGGAGCTGTCGAGGAGGATGGTGGGATTGGGTGGGGTTGAGATGGTTCCGGTGGGAGAAGGTGATGTTGACGATGGGGAGATGGATGGAGTGTTTGAGGATTGGTGTGATGGAGTGATTAGAGTTCTGAAGGGAGGCTCTGCTCCAGAAACAAATGAGGTTTCTCAAAACGGTGATGATGTGAGTGACGGCGAGTATATTGATACAACAGATGAAGAGGAGGAAGAGGATAGCAATGATATTGTTGATCTTGAAGATATTGCTGGGAAAGCTCCTTCTAGGAAGAATGGTGTAGTTAATAAAGTGGCTAAAGGTGATGGGAAGAAGGAGATGGTGACACCTGTCATTAGAGCTAGCTTAACCAAGCAGGTATAATCTTCTTCTATGTTTTTTAACCAATATTCATAAAATGGCTAGACTGTAACTAGGCTTTGAAGCAGACTTGTGATTTGCAATTTCTTATCTTTCATTGAATGAGCATGGAGCTATAGACATTTCTGAAGTAATGTGGAACTTGCAGGGCTATAAGATCATTGGTTCGCATAGTGGGGTTAAGATATGTAGGTGGACAAAGTCACAGCTTAGAGGCAGGGGAGGTTGCTACAAGCACTCCTTTTATGGCATCGAGAGTCACAGGTTTGATTTTAAAGTTATGTCTCCCTCGAATAGGCTTATAGGTTATGATTATTATGTTGGTTTTTTGAATCAACAAGGTGTATGGAGACAACACCTAGTCTGGCTTGTGCGAACAAATGTGTCTTCTGTTGGAGGCATCATACAAACCCTGTGGGAAAGAGCTGGCAGTGGAAGATGGACGATCCTAAAGAGATTGTCAAAGGTGCTCTTGATCTTCATACAAAGATGATCAAACAGATGAAAGGAGTTCCAGGTCTGATTATATCTTCCTTCTTATTTCTGACTTGCATATGGAGCATACTTAAAAAAATATCAGTCTGGTCTCCGACAGTTTAGGATAATCCGTGTTTCAAGTTGGGATCTGAAACGTATTTTAATATCTCATAGTTTGTGAAACTCAGCTTCATTTATCTAAAGTTCCGCAAGTATTTTGAAAGCCATTTAGACCTTTGCACCAAAAAGTTTGTGAGTTTTCTATGCAGTATTGGAAGTCAAAGATTATCTGCGTGCTCTGTTGACTTGATTATTTTGTTTCCACCATTTAGTTGAATGTCTGATGCTGACGCATTGTTGGCGGGATATGTTCTTCAGGTGTAACTGCAGAGAAATTACAAGAAGGTCTAACACCAAGGCATTGTGCATTATCACTTGTTGGTGAGCCAATTATGTATCCAGAGATCAATGCCCTTGTGGATGAGCTACATGGAAAGCGTATCTCCACATTTTTGGTTACAAATGCGCAATTCCCCGAAAAGATTTTGATGATGAAGCCAATCACCCAGGTCTGTGGTGTCTGTTGTTTACATGTTCGTTAATTTCAGAAGAGGAGCTTTGAGAGCTCTTCATGCATTTACTAAACCAGATTTGCCTAACTCATCATCTGTTGATATCTACAGTTGTACGTAAGTGTTGATGCTGCAACAAAAGAGAGTTTGAAGGCTATTGATAGGCCTCTCTTTGCAGACTTCTGGGAGCGGTTTATTGTGAGTACCTAAATCAAATTCGTTCATGTAATAAAACCTTCGAAATGAAATGTGAGTTAAGGTAAATGTGTATAATGTCTGCACTATTTGTATCGCAGGACTCCTTGAAAGCTCTCCAAGAGAAGCAGCAGCGAACTGTCTACCGTTTAACACTTGTCAAAGGATGGAACACAGAGGAGCTAGAAGCTTATTTCAACCTCTTCAACATTGGGAAACCTGATTTCATTGAGATCAAAGGAGTCACGTATTGTGGATCGTGAGTGTGTTTCACTTGCTCTCCTCTGGCTCTCTAATCTTGTTACACACAAATCATAACTTCTGAGTTTGATCTTACCAGATCTGCAACATCAAAGTTGACAATGGAGAATGTACCGTGGCACGCTGATGTTAAAGCGTTCTCAGAAGCTCTGTCTCTGAAGAGCAATGGAGAGTACGAAGTCGCTTGCGAGCACGCACATTCTTGCTGTGTTCTTCTTGGGAGAACCGACAAGTTCAAAGTGGATGGAAAGTGGTTTACTTGGATCGACTATGAAAAGTTTCACGATCTGGTTAGTTATTTAAACCAAATCCAAACAATTGATCAATCTCAAAATCAAGATTTCATGCTAAACTTTACTGACACATGAATGAATATGCATAGGTGGCTTCTGGAGAACCGTTCACGAGCAGAGACTATATGGCTGAAACGCCATCATGGGCGGTTTATGGAGCAGAGGAAGGTGGGTTTGATCCAGAGCAGTTACGCTACAAGAAGGAAAGGCATCACCACCCTAAACCACAGCCACAGCCACAGGCGGTTGTAGCTTAACTCATTTTTGTTATAGCCTTCAAGTATTCTCCTTCTAGGTCTTAAGCTTTTGTGTGTTTTTTTGTTGTTATGACAACTTCAGTGCTATAACTCTTGGGAAGACATTAATTAAAGTTTTGAAATCATATCAAACTTTATAACAATTTAACAATCAAGTTTAATATTTAGATGTAACCTTTGTTGTGACTTTGATAAAAGACTTGTTTCACTAGCAATATACATTAGTTTATTAACTTGTTTGTTCACCACGTAAACATCAACTACACAAACCAAAAACGTTACAACCTACTACAACTAGAAATTCCTTCTTTAACCAACAACTAGAAAACCCCCTCTAGTAAAGCATTTAAATATGAAACAATTAATTTAATTTGATCTAGCTGTCATAGATTTTATACTCAAAATAGCTTTGATATCTAAACCTATAACACAGAGGTTGGCAAAAAACTTGTTTCTTGTTTCGAATAAACTGATCTAAGAAATTATAAAGCAAATCTAATTTCCCGTCCCATGAGGGTTTTTAATCCAACAATAGTTAATACATGGTGAACATACACAAAATTAAAGAGTACATTGACATGGTAATAAAAATTTACCAGCTCTTCACCGGTGTGTTTTTTCTCCTCGACCGTCTAGATGACCGCGGTGCCACCATTTTCGCTGTCATCTCTGGCTTCTTGTCCTCCTCTAAATCTCCATGTTTCCACTTTCCTCCTTCCAAGCTACTGCTACTTCTAGTTTTCGTCTCATGTTTCTCTCTGTTAATAATCTTAACTTGTTCATTTCTTCTTCTTACTTCTTGAAATCTTCTGGACTCTCAAGAAATTTTCTAGGCCTTCCTCTTAGTCTCATGCTTTAAAAAAATGTTTACAGACCAAGAAAAAGCACGTCTTTAAAATAAAAATTCACCCACTCTTTGGTGCAGTTAGGATAAAATTTTCAGAAGAAAAAGTAGATTTTGTGTCTGTCCATTGGTTATCTTTTCTTCAACGCTAACCACAATTATAATAGTATGATGACGTATACACCAATATAGTATACTAGTATATTCTTGGAGTTTTTTTTTTCATGAATTGATACTATATTCTTAGAGTTAGGTATTCATATATTCTAGTACGTGAAGAATATTGCCCATCTATCGCCACCGGTTGCTAGCTGCAATTTGTGTGTTAGATTTAAGTTTAATGAAAGCTTTTGAATCACTAATGTTTTTCTTTTAGCAATATACAGTTTGTTGCAAGTCCTTCTGATTTTATTTCATTTTCAAACATCTTCTTCTGATCAACAAAAAGATGTTTGGGATAAGAAGCTGGCGAGTATTAAGTAACATCAGAAACAAACGCCAGCAAAAACATACAACTGGAGCCAAGAGTCTGTAGAATCCATCGAATCTCTTCAGCCAAAACAGAGCCAAATACAAACGACTAGAAGAAGGTAGGAAGCAACATCAGACCGTGACATTCACTTTTTTATCATTTTAGTTTATCATATCTGAGAAAAATAGGGAGACTGCATATGTGATCAGTGTTTAATTTAGTACTACTTTAAAACGTATATTCGTGACATTTCTTTCTATTGAATAAAACAAACGATACCGTCAACGACGTAGTAGTTGGCAAAAAAAACGAGAGGTTCCTTGCGACAAATATAAGACCCAACAGAAACGGCACGACGTTTCACTTTTTATCATTGAAGTTAAATTCCCAAAAACATGCCGTTTAGAAAAAAAGACAAGAGAATGCACGTCGTTTTGAAATGAAAATGACCCAGCGAATTATCTTTTGGTCCCAAAAGAGGATAAGATCATCACGTGATAAAAAGTCAGAAGAGTCCTATCTTCTCCTTCTTCTCTCCCGTTGGATCGTAACAAGAAGACAATTCAATCCTCTTCCCGTCACTCTTTTCTGATTTCTTATCATTTTCTCCTGTTTTTTTTTTCTCTAGAGATTTCACCAAATACAAATATATATATATATATATATATTCGATAAAGACAAAACCCATTTCTGTTTTTTTTTCGGACAACCTTTTCTCTTGCTGTAATAAAATCAAACTGGGTTTCTCGTAAATCTTTGCCACACACACGATCTAATAAAATCCTGCTTGGCCATAGAAAATTTCCATTTTTTTCCCAAAATAAAGAAGAGAATTTGGGAGACGCAGACAGGAAGATGAATAGGAAGCACTAGTTTGTGTTTGTTGTTTGTGCAGAATCATCAGATTAAAGTTGTGGGATTTTGTGGATGAAACATCTTCTCTTTGGTGAGTGCTTCCTTTCTTTTCTCCTGATTTTTCTGACAACATTCTATTTTTTTTTTCTTTCTATTTTTAAAGTTGGTTCCTTTTTGTGATAGGAAAAGTAGTTTATAAATCTGCAAAATCTCTCCTTTTTTACTTTTAATTTTCTGTTTCACATGGATCAATCAATCTCTTCTGTTTCCAAATAGAAACATTGGATCTTTCTCTATAGCTTGTTAATTTATTTTATTCCACCAGAGATTTGATTTTTGTAGCAATCTCTCTGTTTTTTTTTTTTGGGAAATAAGTAAAGTTTTTTGATCTTTACATTCTTTCATTTTTTTTGGGTTAACCATCTCTCTCTGTTTTTGGGAAGTAAGTAAAAAAGTTTGAATCTTTATATTCTTTGTGAATGAATGAATGAATCTCTTTTCTCATTTTTGATGTGATTCAAAATTTCTGCAGCAAAGAACATAAACGTTGTGATGCAAATGTTTGGATTCAGTGAGAAATAGAGATTGGTTTTTGGTTCAATTCATAATCATAATGGAGCCTTACGAGACACGTAACAACAGCGGTGAAGCTTATCAGATGGTCAGGTATCAGAGTTACAACCATCACAACAATCCCAGAGTATCATCATTATCATCAGCAACATCATTACCAGCATTGCCATTACTGGATTTGAGAGTGTTCTATGTCAGAATCAGCAACTTCAAGGTGGATGATTCCACACCAGAGGTCCTCACAATCACCCACATCCCTCTTGATCCAGACTCTATTCTCGAGATCAACGGTGTGAGAATGAGCATTCACTCTGAAGGAGTCTCCTCACAGCTAAGGCGAGACCGTGTTGATAAGAAAACAGAAGAAGCCACTTTCATCAGCACAGACAATATCAGGTTATCTGGTAGTGTTAAGTTTGAGGTATGTGACAAAGACGAGCTTGTTTTGTCTGGAACGTTGGAGATGTCTGGAAGTAATGGCTTCACTGGGGAATCTAAGCACAGTGTGAAGCGTTGGAACATGAACTGTGAAGCTGAGATCACTGCAGGGTCTGGTTTCTTGAAAGAGAAACACATTGGTTGTTCTGAGTTATCATCTCCGTTGCCTACTATTGAAGTATACGTCACTGGTTGCTTCTCTGGAACACCTATCATTCTGACGAAGACGCTGGAGCTTGGTTTCAGGAAGAAGCAGAGTAGAACGAGTGCGTTAGACTCGATTCCTGAGTATGAAAGCGGTGAATCTCAGAAAGGCAGCTCGTCTGAGCTTGATTTTCAGGTAAGTTTCAGTTGCTTCCTTCACTGTTTCTCAAGATTATTACGATGTTTTTTAAATAGTTTTATAACGGTTTGTTTTCTATCTTCAAGACATTGAATGCTTTACCTAGGATATGATTCTTGTTAGTTAGGTGTTTATAGGCAGTATGAGCATTAAGTTTTTCATGGCTCTGAGATTGCATATCTTGACACATGAGTACTTTTAGGAAGATGATTCCTTTTTAGATATTGAAGTGGACCAACTTTGTGATAAATGATCATGTGATGTATGGGGCCTGAGCCTGACACGTTTTACAAGTCAGTAGATAGCTATCCCTTTCCCATTTGCATTTTGTCTTGATCTTAATATCTAAAGTCTTATCCTTCTGTATGCCACAGCCAGTGTTTATTTATGACCCCATTGGCTAAAACATCCTGATTATCACATGTAGTGCCACAATATAAAAACTTACCGTTGCCCTGGAAAACGTTTCCCTACTGAAGAGCCAATGTTAAGATTAGAAAATGCTTGAAATTTAATTTTGGAGATTCTTGCAGTTGACAATGTCAAAACCTATTGGATTATTATGATTTTTTGTACTCAAAGTATGTTAATAGCTTCCCTTCAACTATATTTTAATGTCTAACTTCCACCTAAAAGTCATGGAGGTTTAGGCACTAGTATGAGATACAATCCCAAAAAATTGTTAAGATCGGAGCAAACAACATTGTAAAGTGTATTTGAATGGTCATTGTATTCCTTAGTTGACTATCTCTTTCTTATTTCACTACTATACGTGGATCTCTATGCTGCTAAGTTCTTTGCTATGTTATGTCTAAGTATGGGTTTTTTTTTTGTGTGTAGGTAACAGAATACGGAAACTATAAACAAGACTATGAAGGAGAATATGGAGACATGTATATGGGAAGAGAGTACGCAGATGGTGAGGATGGTGAAATGTCATGGTTCAATGCAGGTGTGAGGGTTGGTGTGGGAATTGGACTTGGTGTATGTGTAGGTCTGGGCATTGGGGTTGGCCTTCTTGTGCGTACCTATCAATCAACCACCAGAAACTTCAGAAGAAGGCTTATCTAGTCTTCACTCAAATTCAAATCACCTTAAGCTTCTTCTCCTTTGTCTTTCTCTCTAACTCCACTTCACTGCAGATCACTTTTTGACTGATAGTCTAATACCTAATACTGCTGTGTAGCATAATATTTCTTCAGTGTGTTTGTGTTTTTCTTTAATTTTTGTGTCTTGAAATTTTGAAAGGAGTCATTGTCTTTTTCTTCTTGTTGTTTGTTGAGATTCAGACTGAAAGAAACAAAGTTTGTTATTGGTATTACCAAGCTTCCTGTAAATATAATTGTTTTTGAGTTTTAAGTTCTTAGATTCATTTACAGACCTGCAAGAGTTACTTATAAACACAAATCCTTTTATTTAATCAGTATGAATGGTAACTCACAATCCTGACATGTCACCTTCAAATTTGGTTTTTCACCTTAAATTTACAAATGCTAATAAGTTGATTGGGGATGTTGATTTACAGCTAAACTTAACTTCCTCTGTGAGCTTATAGAACTAAACTCAATACAATGGATTTTGTTGAACAACAAAGTAAATGTCCAACGTTACTACCAATAGAGAAAGCTAAGAAGATTGAGCACTCATCAATGATTGTGCAACTTTATCATAGTCCTAATCCAATATGTAGATCACATACAAACTGTAACAATGGCAGACAATCTACACAAAGATCAAATCCACAGCCGCTAGTCTTCTAATATATCCCATTATTAGTTGATTTAAATCCCCCATGTGAAAATAAAACTAATCAAATTAGAAGTTTATAGAATAAAATCATATTTGATTCCCAAACTTTCAGGTAATGCATGTCATTAGCAATAACAACAACACTGTTGTAATATAAATATCATTCTTCAAGAACAAATATATTGATGATTGTCTTAATGACAAAGTAAAAGAAAACCGACAAGAGGGATAAGTGTTTCGTCATGTTCAACGTTGTTGACTGAAAAGAGAACGGCTGATGATACCGGTAGCTTCCAAGTAACGGTCAACGCATCTAGAGATGCAGCTGCTCTCGCCGCTGCTAAGGCTTGATCCCGGCTTCGTTATGCATTTATCAAAGCATTTTTCTCTCATCGTCTCGATGACCTCCTTCGCGTAAGCTTGAGCGAGCTCCGCCTGAATCTTTTCCATCAGTGCTTCCGGTGACGGAGGAGCACCCATCGGCGGCGATGATGAGTACGAGTCCATTCTTCTTTTTTTCAAAGATCGAAAAGAAACAGAGATAATCTATAAGTAAACAAATTGGCAAGTAGAATCAATCAATCGATGGAGATTTGAACTACACAAAAGAGAGAAGTAAAACAAGATTACCGTATGAGAGAGAGAGAGCGACGATGAAAGATCGGTTGTTCTTGAGGGTTTACCACCTCACGGAAAGATGTGTTTTTCCCTTTATCTTGGGTATCTAGGGCTTCGCTTTTGACGGGCTTATAGTGGTTTGGATAAAATAAATGATTAGGCCCATTTTGGTATGTGTCCATTGGGATAAAACTATCGAGAACACAAAAGAGAAGAAAATGTAAGAGAGGGATTGGTGTTTTTTCGTAGAGTTTATTTTTTTTGTTACCAAGGAAGTTCTGATCTTACACTTATCCTAATTTCTTTACAGAGACACGAAAGTCACGTATCTAAGGAGAAAAGAAAACCAATCCCTTGCGCAACCACTAGGCCTTGATAAAAGTGGTTTTCAAGAGTTTCAATTGTTATTCAAGTTTTTTTGTTCTTTGCTTTTGCTTAATCTCGGTGCCTTCTTTGTTTAGAGCTTAACACAACGACAAAAGACGAAGCAAATTGTTATGTAAACCTCTTTTTTTCAAAGGTTTAGAGGCAAAATTGAAGCTAACATTCCCTTTTAACAAATACATCATGTGACTATGTGAGTCACTTGGATAAATAACCTCGAGACATCAGAATGCGAGAACAAGTTCAGTTCAAGAAAATAGTTCCATGCTCAATGCAGCGGATCAATGAACTAATTGTACAGTCTCTCTCTTAAACCAACTTGCGACACAGTCCAATAAATACTCCACTGCCTGTTTTGCTAAACAGTCTGCAACACCGTTTGATTCTCTCTATGCTTGAACTTGTATTTTGTCCGCTCAACAGGAAGATTACAAGTAAAAACCTCAAAAACCAGGCAAAAATGCAAGGTCAGCAATTCCTGAGGGAAGATTGGCAATGTTATTTAGAAGAGCCAGTCTGTTCTTCCTCACTCTTTCGTCCTCCTGCAGCAACCCGTAAACACAAGTCAAACCATTAAGCTTCTTTTTCATCGAGCAAAAAGTGTGAACAAATAAACTTTCAACTTACCACCATCACAAACACATTGTTGAAGAAATCCTCCAGCGGCTCCACCAACTGCTTCGATATCTCGGTGAACTCCTCGATTCCTATGCCTGGAAAACAAATTGAAAGCAGTGAGAGAGAAATTTGAGTTTGCATGATTGAATCATTCAGGTATCAAAGAAGGAAGTTGAAATTACCACTGTGAATTCGATCTTTGATGGAGGTGTAAATGCTCCACAACTCTTTCTCTTGGGAAGTCTCAAAAACACTCTCATCCACCTGATATTTTTAACATCATTCAATGTTAGAAGCTGCGATGCTCTTTCGCCATTTAATCAGACAAGAAACCTCAAGTACCTCAACTCCAACATCAACATCTTTCCCACGGACAATGCGTGTGGGACGTGAATATGCCTCCACTATCTTCGGGAAAATCTCGCCTTTGCTCAGCTTTTCCATCTGCAAGGCATCAGCAAAATTTTAGCTTCGTAATGAGTAAATTCAATATGTTTTGATTCTATCAACTGCGTAACAACATTCCAAACCAGAAGATAACAACGTTTCAGGTTCAGTGAACCACCAGCATACTAAGAGGAACCCGTTGACATTATAAGGCCATAAACCAATCCCAATTTCTGCTGACAACAGATGAGAAAACACCACCTTCCTTACTAATACCAATATTCAGTCTGGTTTGTAGTCTCTAATACTAGATAGCAGGTGAGGTTCATTAAATTAAAGTTGATTCAACCGCCATAATACCCTGCCTTGTAGTTGTAGGCAAGTGAGGCACACATATTTAGCGCTATTGGATCATATAATTACCTTATATGCAGTTCGTGCTGCTAGACAAGGATTGTATCCACGCTCTGCAAGGACAGACCTAACTACTTCAGGGCTTACTCCGTTGTCAACCTATAAAAGGGACCCAACATTGTTTCAAGAACTAGACATTAAGGTCATTTATCTAACAGAGTTAGAAAGCAAATGATAAGTATCACGGAAATCTTTCACAAACCAGAAGCTGTTCCAGTCTTCGAGTAACAAATTGATACACCTACAAACAATAAAACAGTTATTTATATCAAGAACGTTTTCAAGATGATGGCTTGCAACCTGTAAACGGGGAAACAATATTTGGCCCAACTCAACAGCTATGGGAGTAAGTGATTCTTACATCGTCTAAAGTGTTAGCCTCAACCTTTATTGGTTGTACACTGGCTGCAATTTCTAGAGCATGTTTGAAGTTGACATTTTTATCCTTCTCGACCAAAATCTGAACCTGTAGCATACGTTATTGATTGGCATCCATCAGGCACATGCAACCATAAAATGACAAATCATAACTGTTTTTTTAGATCAGAACATCTACAAACTTACTAAGCCATAAGATATTCTTCTAAGGCCAAATGGGTCATTTGTTGAACTTGGCTGGCAACCAGCAGCAAATAGACCAACGAGGCTATCCAATCTAGAAACAAGTATAAGTGTGAGTATATATGATCACAATAATATGCTAATTATAAGTAGTTCAGCACTGCACCAAATCAGTAACATGGTCACTTTGGAATAGAAAGATATTGGAGGGACACTTAAAGTTGAAGCTATCACATTACCTATCACCTATTGCCAAAACCATTCCTGCATCTGTTTTAGGGATGACATCTCCAGAAAATCTAGGAAGTGTGATTTCCAGCAAAGCTTCTGCAATCTGCACCCCAGAGGAAACGATTGGTGTACAATAATAGACCACATGCTAATAGATATATACCATAGTAGGCTAGTAGCTAAAGACTATTGACTATTTTTATACAAATGAAGCAGCCACAAGTCCATTACCTGCTCTGAATAGCCATCTCTGAGAGCGTAATGACGAGCCATTATTCCTGACAGCGACGTAAATTCTGTAACCACAGAAGTTGCAAGGTCTGACAGAGCAAGTGAGGCAGCCTCCTCCACAACTGGAAGCAGGTTTTCATCAACTTCGAGGGCTAAACAAAGTTTCTTCACCATCTTTTCTAGACGGTTCATCTTATCCAGCATCGTCCCCAGCTTTTCCTATAGATTTACATAAACATGGATGAAACGCTTGTGTTGTATGTGCTACTAATTTCAAACCATTGAAAACCGCTGTGAAACTTACGTGGAAAAGAATTCCCTTAAGCTGATCTCGAAATTCAGAAAACTTTTTCCTTGTGTCCACCTCATAGAAGAACTTCGCATCTTCATAACGTGCTCTGCAAACGTCAGACATGACCATTGAATGCTTTTAATATGGTTTTAATCTATCAATTGAGTAAAGATTTTAGTCACTTATTATTATTACACATCTCAACCTGAGAACTGCTTCATTTCCTTTCCTCACCACATCCTCATTTATTGCACCATTAGCAACCTAAAGCAAGTCACTATGTTTCGTTAGCTATTAACAACTTGTTATTGTGCCATTTAAATAAAAAGCATGCAACAGAAGACAATGCAAGGCCAGAGTGTCGTACAGCAATAAAGTAAGGCAATAGCTTTCCACTCTCATCAGTAATGGAAAAATATTTCTGGTGCTTCTGCATAACCTGGAGGTTTACAGTACAATAAGGCAACGAACTAGAAAAGCATAATTGCTGACAGAGCAAGAAAGTTAAGAGATATTATGATCAGGTTACACGGTATAAAGATCTTACAATTGTTAATAGCTCCTCTGGTAGTTCTAAAAATGATTCCTTGAACTTTCCAATTAATGGCACAGGAGCCTCGACGAGATTTGCAACCTGGAGAACACCATGAATTAATTTAACTTATTGGTATAAAGATGTAAAGATAATGTACTGGAGCCATTTGTCGAGCATGTCACTGATAACGCCATAAGTTACCTCATCAAGTAAGTTCTGCTGGACAACAGCACGCCCATTAACACTTTTTGCTAATGCATTCGACTTGTCAACAATGATTTTCTTCCTTTCCTGTAAATTATAATCACATAGATCCATAATAAGAAATATAAAAGGAAAGAAACTGGACATACTGCTGAAAGTTAAAAAAATGAAAATTTTGAAACAATGGTTAGAGAAGAATATATGAAGTGCATGCCTCAATCTCAATATTGATTCCAGCATTCCTCATAGTATCTTCATAGGACTCTGCAGTATCTACCTGCCAATAAGACCATAAAATACACATTTGAAGCAGGAGATCCAAATATGCTTACAGAGAGTCCACGATGGTGCAGACTAAATTCTTACCAATAGTGTTGCTGAAGCAGTGTTGCGAAGTCCAGAAGAAACATTTCCGCTGCATTTTGAAAATGAAACAATATAAAAAAAATTAATATTTCATTTACAAATAACATTTTGTATATCAAAATCCTTTTTAAAATTCCCAACTGCTAGTGGAAGATAACGATATGCAAAATATTTAAATAAGAAGCGTGGATACTCGAGCGTAGCCAAGTAAACATACCTTGCGTTACCAGCAAAGCAGAATGGTACAACCAGATCCCCATGTAAGGCCATAACCCAGCGAACTGGCCTGCTAAACATTACCTGCTTACCAGAAGACAAGTAGCAGTAATTAAAGTCCTTTTTACTACTGGCCTTTGGCTATATAAACTAATAAATGAGTATCTCGTTTAATGTTACATACTGACGAGTTCCAGCGCATTGACTTTGGGAACGATATTTTAGCCAGTATACCGGGTAATTCTTCTGACAGGACCTACAATAGACAAGAACCCAAAAATTGTATCCTTTGAAAATAAATTGTAGTTTACCTTTGAGGAAAAACTCAAATGCCAATATAGTGAAGCACGGGTCTTAGAAAGCTAAAACTACAAGGTACACTCATTAAAAAGAAGAGGAAAATGTGATCATTTTTAATTTGCTAAATAGATAAAAATGTCAACCATAGATTTCTCTGTCATAAAACATGAAAATAATAGTTCCTAAGCACAAAATGAGGAATCAAGGAATAGAACCTCCAATGCAAGTCGTGCTGGCTGTGTAACTCGTGCATGAACATATTCTGTCTTCCCTGTAAAAAGAAAGACAACAGATAAAAATGAAAGAAAAAAGATAAACAAAGAAAGTAGAAGAGCAGCCTAAGAACAAGAACAGGGAATTTGCTAATAGAGGTGCACCAACCATCAACTTTTCTGTACAATTTTTCCAACGGAACGCCATATCTACGGCTAAAACCATCTGCAGCCTGGCAGAAATGAACATCGCCAAATTAATAACATATCTTAAGGCAGTCAATGCATGCTAAAATTAAAATAGATAAAACAAGCGTAGTACAAAATCTAAGGCCAGTGGATAAATAATCCATATGCTTTGTTCTTAAATCCCAGTCAATGCATGCTAAAATTAAAATAGATAAAACAAGCGTAGTACAAAATCTAAGGCCAGTGGATAAATAATCCATATGCTTTGTTCTTAAATCCCAGTAGTGTCTACTAAAATACTTTCAATAGTCAATTTAATAGCCTAGCCGTGCCTGAGGAGAGAAAGGACCAAAGGGAAACAGAAACCTTAGTAGGATTTCCTTGATCATCAAACGCTTTAGACGCAGGGGGTCCTCGAACTTCAATCTCCTCTTCCAGCTGCTTAGGGGACATAGCATCAACTAAAACCTGAAAAGGGGGCTTTCACTTTATACTGCTTTAAGAAGAAGAATACATTCCAAAAAGCTTCAAGACTTCCATGATTTAACTCAATGACCCACAACCCAAAAACTTCAGATAGGTTTCTTTAATTTGTACATCCTCACATAAAATACCAGGGGACAACAATGCTAAAGAATAAACAGGAAGAGCTGACGCTGTAGCAATAATATGTAAAAGTGAAAAGATTATTGTTAATTACCACTAGCCTACGAGGTGTGCCAAATGCTTTCACAACGCCATGCCGCAATCTTTGGTTCTCTAGCAATTGTAGGACTAAAACCCGGAGCTGCATCATTAACAAGGATTATGACTTGATGGCCAATCTATCAGAAGAAAGCTAACATAAAAGTCCCCATGAGAGAGTGATAGAGGGAAATTTTAAGTTTCTCCAAATGAAATGAAATTTTACTTGTTCGCTAGCATTGATAACATCTTGAGGTGGCATCTCTTCAGTCCCTATCTCAATAATAAATGATCTTGGATCCTCAGGAACCTGTGACGATTGAAAACAACAAAAGAGGAAAACATATCTTATAAACAGCTTTATAAATGTTTTCGTAACAGATCATATGAACAACTAGCGCTGAAGATATTAGCGACACAAGAATATTTCGCCAACTAATATCCCACAATTAATCAAATAGGAAATAATCAGTAACAAAGCTCCGATTGTAAATTCTCAAATTAGAAAACAGGGCCAACCTTTTCAGCCACATTTTCCAAAGCTGCTCCGTGAAGAATAGGAGGAATATGTTCAGAGGCAACACCAAGAGGATGTCCAAGAGATTCACGTGTCTTTAACCACAGTTGGGCACATTGGCGAGCCAAGCTATTCTTTCGAAAAGGATGCACAGAATCACAAATAAGCACATATTTACAAGTAATAATTTGTTTAAATCATTTCAGTAATACACTCTCTGAAAACTGGAACAGATCTTACCTGCGCATTCGACCAAAATAACGAGCACGTTCAGTTACACCAACAAAACCTCTAGCATCCAAGATGTTGAAAGCGTGAGATGTCTTCAGTAGCTGGTCATACCTAGCATGCCCCCAAGCAATTTTGTTAAATTCAAGAGGCAGTGGTTAAAATATGGAAAAGACAATGAACGAGCAAAAGCATGTGATAAACATACGCAGGGATCGGAAGGCCCAAGGCAAGCAAGGAACGTGCTTCTTCATCAAAATAATCGAAATGCTTTTGAAGACGGTCCACGCTAGCGTGCTCTAGAAAATATGAGCTCATTTCCTTCCTGCAAAACTCACCAATATATCAGTCGGGAAACAGGATGGACACAGGATAATTATGATACTGTATCACGAATTATCCACAAGTATTATACTCATTTTCCAGGAAAAGCTCCCCATAAGTGATTCCATCAGCATATAAGATTTTCTTGAAATGGTCAACTTCCTGCCAGTTAAAACCAAAGGCTAACATCAGGAAAACTAAAAGAAGGAAAGAGGAAAAATATGTGCATCCGTATTCAAAGAAGGATAAAAAGATAAAGAGAGTACAAAACTTACCTGAAGTAACATGAGGATGCGCTCAAGGCCATAAGTTATTTCAACAGATACTGGAGACAGCTGAAGGCTTCCAGCCTAGAGAGAAGTAAAGTTTAGAACACTCGCTTTCGCAGAAAATATAGATAGTGGATAAAAGGTATAATTTACCCTAATCTACATATTTGATTTTTAGAAATGTTTAGCACAAAATTAAAAAAAAATACCTGCTGAAAGTAAGTAAATTGTGTGATTTCCATACCATCCATCCAAATCTCCCAGCCCAACCCCCAAGCACCGAGCACCTGTAAGTCATCCAAATGAACAGACACTACCACACTGTAAAATCTCTCTGACAATATAGTGAGAAATAGAAAACGTCGTATAATGAATATGAGATATTACCGGGCTCTCCCAGTTGTCTTCAACAAACCGTATATCGTGTTGGGTCACATCAATACCTATAAGAGATAGTAAAAGAAACAGTAAGCAGAGAGATTATCTGGACGAGAGAGAGAAAGAGTTTCCTGCAGAGATGCACCATAAAGAAACCTTTACCAAAATCAATACTAAAATTCACCAAGAAAACCAGAACCAAGGGGAAAGATTCCATATATTGCATACACAAGGAACATTGAAAGTCTCAAAATTTATGCTCAAATCTACACATAGCTAAATGAAAGAATTTCAAGGGGAAAGAAGTTTACGAGTACCTAAAGCAGAGAGGCTGTTGATGAAGAGGTCTTGAGAGTTCCCGGGATCAGGTTTCAAGATGACCTGAAATTGAGTATGCCTCTGAAGCCTATTAGGATTCTCCCCATATCGACTATCGTCAGGACGTACGCTAGGCTCCACATAAGCAACATTCCATGGTTCCGGTCCAAGAACCCTCAAAAAAGTGGAAGGATTCATAGTGCCAGCTCCAACCTTACAAAAAGACAACGGGAGGAGAGTTAAAAGAGAGGTATGAGAATAGTCAAAGAATACTACTACTAACCTCGGTGTTGCTGGGCTGCATAACTGCGCATCCAACAGAGGCCCAATACTCCTGAAAAGAGAGAATGATTAAGTCCTCGGGAGATTGAAAGAAGAGTTAATTAAGGAGGATGGAGAAGGAAACCTGGAGGCGTTGAATTGCTTGTTGGAATGTAGGAATGGTGACTGATTTTCTGTCATTATCATCATTGGGATTGCGATGGGAAGTGTGGTGATGAAGATTGGAGGAAACGGCGGAGACGGCGGTGCGGTGAAATCGACGGTAAGGGGAACGAGGGAGGTGGAAGAAGCGAGGAGAGGTGTGAGGACGGAGGAAGGAGGAGATGATGAGTGGGAAGGAGATGGAGAGGATGGCCATGAACGAGGGAAGACTTCAACGAAAGGTTTATCCGAATGCTTCTGCCCAGTGATTTTGGGTTTTTCATTAAGAGGAGAGAGAGAGAGAGACGACCCGGTTTGTTTCAATAACCAAACCGAATAGAAATCTAAAATCTAAAACCAAAATCTCCGGTTCGGTTCGGTTTGCGGAGATTTCAATGAAACTTAGAAAGAGTTATTGGTAGAAGAATTTTAGAAGAGTTATTAAATTTTGAGATTTTATGGTTATTGGTTTACGAATTTTTAGAATCTGACTAGAATTCATTGTTATTGGGATGATGATTTTTAAATTTTATTCAAAATCTTTGGTTATTGGAAAATTTTAGTTTTTATTGATTTTTAAGATTCTATTAAAATCTATTGTTATTAGAACATAAATTTTCTTTGTTTTTACTCATAAAACTCAACTTTGAAAATATCATCTACAGCCATAAGATTTTCAAAATCTATGTAATAAAAAACACTTGCATACAAAAACAAAAAATAGAAGAATGAAATAATACAAAGTATATAACTTTAACATGATACAAATCACAACTTAAAAACAGAAAAATAAATATTAAAAATGTAATAAAAGTAAAAAAAAAAATAAGTTTTTAAAGTATTTTTGAATTTCAAATTTTTTTAAAAAGTTGAAAAAAATCAAAAACATCTATATAAAAAAGTTCAAATTTAAAAAAACATATATTCCGAAATTAAAAAACAAATATTTTTTTTAGTTTTGTATTATTTTATATCTATATATTAAGAGTATAATGACATTTTACCTCTTGATGATTGAGATGATTCTCTTTCTATTTATCCTACTATCATTAATTTTTTACTTTAAAAATTAATAACAATCAATAGAATTCTATACACAAGTAATGAAAAACTATGTAAAAGTATTTGATAAAATTTATTAAATCTAATTAACTTCTAAAATCATCTCAACTATTAGAATCATCAAACTCCACAAAAATTCATGTTCCAATAACCCCCCCCCCCCCCTTAGTGAACTGTGGGTAGGTCAAGTAACTTATATTTTTTTGGTCGAAAGGTCAAGTAACTTTTTGCATCGAAGCAAACGAAAAGAAACAAACACGAGGTAATGAGTTTTGTTTGATATTTTAGTTTAATAAAAAAATTATAAAATAATAGATTATTTTATTATAGTTTTAGAATAAATTTATTATATGTTATGTGAGATTTATTTTATAATTAAAATCTCATTTTGACATATAAATTTAAATTAATATTCATATTTTAAAATCATAGTCCATAGATGATTTGTTATAAATTTTACAGTTGGGATTAGAGAAAATACTATACATAAACGTTTAAACTGAACACAATTCGTAATAAAAAATTCAATGAAAAAAAAAGAAAATTAAAGTAAAATATGCTAATGGAGTCACTGACAACATTATACACGTTCTTATGTGCTAATTTAATGTTTTATTAAATAAGTTGTTTTAGTAAATACGTTTTTTAATTTATTTTGCTAAGATTTTTTTAAAGGAAATCAGTTTATTTTATAAATCTCTTTTTTATTTACAATTTAAAAATAAAAAATAATGTTAAATATTCTTTTACATTTTTGTTTAAGATTTTGGAAAATGCAATTACTGTCATATAACCTATTAAAAATTATTTTCTCTTTAGAATTCCAGAAAAAAATAAATTGCTATCAAAAATTATTTTTAGTTATTAATAAATAATTTTGAAGTTGCTATTTTAAAATTTGTATCAATACTAATTTTACACTTCTTTTTTATTAAATAATTTTTATTATCATGTCCATCATCAAATACTTTCTTAAATTATTATCGAATAAAGTTCTACAATTCTCGTTTTGGTTTGAACTTAAAAATATGATACAAATTTCTTTTATTTAGGATTTTTTTTTAAAAATGAAAAACAACTATCAAATATTTTTTTTTACAGTTTTTTGGATTTTTGAAAAGAAAATTAATATTACGTAATCTTTCACAGTTATATTTTAGAATTTAGAAAAAATAAACTTCTATCAAATAACTATTTCCAGTTATATTAACTATTTTAAAAAGTTGCGATTTTCAAAATTTGTTTATTGTCAATATCACTAATATTTAAATATTTTCATGTTAAGTAGATCATTGTTAGTACATGTTTATCATTATAATTTTTAAGTAAAAAATTACTATTAATAAAATTTTACAATAATCTCTGGTCGGGATTTAAAATAAATAAATAAATAAATCTTAATTGGTTAAGATGAATTTTTTTTTTAAAATCTCTTTTTAAGATTTTAGAAGGAAACAAGAAGAAGTTATTTTCACATAAATGCCAGTTTTTATTGACACATTCACAATCTAATTTTTTTTAATTGATAAGTGTCACAGTCATATTATGTGAAATATTTGAAGTTATTTTTTTAACTCAAAATTATTAAGTAAATTTAGTTAATTATAAAAAATATAAGATTACTTTTACATTTTTACTTTATTTAGACTTTTAAATTTGACTGAACTTAGAGCATCATTATCGCTAAATGGTTCTTACATTTTTTTTTAAAGATTCAAAAACTAATCGATCGCAAATTACTATGTGTCAGTAGGACCTGCGAATAGCACAAGAACTCAGCCAACTCGCCTCATGCAGAAGAGGAGAAATGAATGGATTTTTAAAAAGTGTTCCACACACTACTTTTTGGATATGATACAAATTTCTTTTGTTTAGGATTTTTTTAAAAAAAAAGAAAAACAACTATCAAATATTTTTTTTTTACAGTTTTTAGGATTTTAGAAAAGAAAACTAATATTACGTAATCTTTCAAAGTTATATTTTAGAATTTAGAAAGAAATAAATTTCTATCAAATAACTATTTCCAGTTATATTAACTATTTTAAAAAGTTGAAATTTTCAAAATTTGTTTATTGTCAATATCACTAATATTTAAATATTTTCATGTTGAGTAGATCATTGTTAGTATCATGTTTATCATTATAATTTTTAAGTAAAAATTACTATTCATAAAATTTTACAATAATCTCTGGTCAGGATTTAAAATAAATAAATCTTAATTGGTTAAGATGAATTTTTTTAAGAAATCTCTTTTTAAGATTTTAGAAGGAAAAAAGAAGTTATTTTCACTTGAATGCCAGTTTTTATTGACACATTCACAATCTATTTTTTTTAATTGATATGTGTCACAGTCATATTATGTGAAATATTTGAAGCTACTTTTACATATTTACATTATTTAGACTTTTTAGATTTGACTGAACTTAGAGCATCATTATCGCTAAAGGATTCTTACATTTTTTTTATTTAAAAAAAGTTCAAAAACTAATTGATCGTAATGTGTCAGTGGGACCTGCGAATAGCACAAACACTCAGCCAACTCGCCTCATGAAGAAGAGGAGAAATGGATGGATTTTTAAAAAGTGTTCCACACACTACTTTTTGGTCCCCCCCCCCCCTCCCCTAAAAGTCTTGTGATATAGATGCTTCTATGAAATTGACTCATAGTCGTGCGAACATTTATTGTTGCCCTAAACCAATTAAAAAACCATAACAATAAAAATAAAATATATATTTTAATAGAAAAAACATATAAATAATTAAATTTATCGGCATCTTTTATATAAATAATTAAACTAACAAACAAAATTGTAATTATACAAAAATATTTTTTATATTTATTAAAATTATAAATCAAGTATTCATCCTTAGATTTTCTAATTATTTTTAAGGTAAAATAAATAAATTACTCAATGTTTTATGCCATAATCAAACAATGATAAAATTTGACCAACTTTAGCTTTAATATTTTAAAAATGCATTCAGAACCATAATCATTAATGTATAATTATTTTAGTTCTTTAACAATAGTTTACATTGTTTTTGTTACTTAGGAAACCCATGTACGTTCGTCAATTATAGGCTCATGTTTTTAATCTCAATTATTATACTAGTGCTTTTGTTGTATAAACTCAAATTCTAATGGGTATATTATGAATGGTAAATTGGTAATAATCAAAAGATGATGCCCTTGGATCTTTATTTATTTTTGCTGCCGTAAGCGAAGGTTTAATTTCTTAACACTGTCGCACGGCACTGGAAATTGTCACACAAAGACTTTGACTTGTCCTACACGTTTTCATTCATAGAAACTTGACTTCTAAATTGCCGAAATGTCGAATTGTATAACCGCAGAGTTTATTTCATTTCTTCCACTCCATACAATCTATACTATTATTTGCGAAGTGATTTTTCGCAACGGAGCTCCCACATTAAAAGTTAGAGCGGCTAATATCGATACTACCCTTAATGAATAATTTATATAAATCAGCCATAAAATAAAAACGAATTTAAAAGAAAATTAGATAAGTTATTAAAATTCATAATAATAAGAATTATTCAAAATATAAAAATACATATTACAGAAAAGATAATTCCTATACTATTGTGTTGTTATTATCTGAATATTATAAAATAAAAGGTAAAAAACAACATAATTTAATATTAACCAAGTAAAATTCTTAATTTTATATAATTGAAAAAGAATAAATTTTAAAATACAATATAAAATTCCTAAATATATTGTAGTGCACAAATACAATTACAAAAACTTATAAGACATAAGAATTTTTAGATGAAAATATAAATAATGAGACATTATTGTATTTATTTAGTAATAAATATATTGATATGTAATTATTAATATATAAATTATATACAAAAATGAATTTACATTATTTTAATTAAATAAATTATTAAAATTATTATTAATAATAATAAGAATCATCAAAAATCTGAAAATTATCTTTTAAAATAAAGAGATAATTACAATATATATTGTGTGATTATCTTAAAACACTTATTAATAAAAAAAATTGAAATTTAGAGAAAAAATCAGAAAACACGTAACTAAATATTAGTCAAGTAAATGTTTTCAATTTTCTCTAATTGACAAGAAAATATTGAGGGATTTTTTAAGATCTAATTATAAATAATTAATATAATATACAAATAATTTTAAATATATATATATATATATATATATGTAAGAATTAGTAATTTTTCGCAGTGGAGCTTCTACGTTAAAAGTTAGAGCGGCTAATAGCGATACTAACCTTAATGAATAATTTATGTAAATCAGCCATAAAATAAAAAAGAATTTAAAAGAAAATTAGATAAGTTATTAAAATTCATAATAATAAGAATTATTCAAAATATAAAAATACATATTACAGAAAATATAATTCATATACTATTGTGTTGTTATTATCTGAATATTATTTTAATAAAAGGTAGAAAAACACATAATTTAATACTAACCAAGTAAAATTTTTAATTTTATATAATTGAACGAGAATAAATTTTAAATTAAAATATACAATTGCTAAATATATTGTAGTGTACAAATACAATTACAAAAACTTATAAGACATAAGAATTTTTAGATGAAAATATAAATAATGAGAGATTTTTGTATTTATTTAGTAATGAATATATTGATATGTAATTATTAATATATAAATTATATACAAAAAATGAATTTACATTATTTTAATTAAATCAATTATTAAAATTAGTAATAATAATAATAATAAGAATCATCAAAAATCTGAAAAGTATCTTTTAAAATAAAGAGATAATTACAATATATATTGTGTGATTATCTTAAAACACTTATTAATAAAACAAATTGAAATTTAGAGAAAAATCAGAAAACACGTAACTAAATATTAGTCAAGCTAATGTTTTCATTTGTCTCTAATTGACAAGAGAATATTGAGAGATTTTTTAAGATTTAATTATAAATAATTAATATAATATACAAATAATATTTTTTTTAAATATATATATATATATATATATATATATATATATATATATATATATGTAAGAATTTTCAAATGAAAATATATATCATAATTTCTTAAAATGTAAATAACTTATCATATAGTTTTCTAATTATTAATGAATCTATTAATTAATAATTATAAAATGTTTAAGCCCGCATGAGCGGGCAAAACACCTAGTTTTTATCTTATTAGCAATGGAGGGGAAGCTGTTCTTGGGTCGATACTTCGTATGGGTGATATTAGTGTTGTGGCAGCTACGTGGATACACTAGCTGTATTTTGAAAGAAAGGAACGCGTTGTTAGAACTCAAGGAAGGCCTGATATCAGGAAGTCATGACCTCGAGTTGTTCTTCCCTGATTCTTGGAATAATGACACAAAGAGTGATTGCTGTCGGTGGAGTTCTGTTGTATGCAATCCTACAAGTGGGCGGGTGACTGGGATATTCATTAGTGAGATTGGTTTTATACATACCACTCTCCTAAACCTTTCTTTGCTACATCCCTTTGAAGAAATTCAAACTCTAGACTTATCCAGGTGTGAATTCAAAGGCTTCTTTGATGATGTGGAAGGTACACCAATATGGAATAAATCATAGTTAATTTTTTTCTAACTAATGAAAGTCTTAAAACTTCTGATGTTATGGTACTTAGACTTTCTTTGTTTCTGCATTACTTGCTAATATATGTTTGTTGTTCTGCAATCCCATCAAATAGTCACTTACGCTCCCTTCCCAAAATGTGTTCATCTGCAAGCACAATAAATTTATAATAGTGACTAGAGATGCTATTATATATTATATTCTTAGCAAGATTGTGTTGTTTGCAGGTTATCGTAGCCTAAAGAGGTTACGACATCTGGAGATTCTTGATCTCTCTTCAAATGCTTTCAACAACAACATCTTTCCTTTCCTTAATGCCGCGACATCACTTACAACTCTACATCTTCAGAATACCTTGTTAAATGGCCCTTTTCCTGCTAAAGGTATCGTCGATGATCATTTAAATTATACTAGGTGATTATCCGCGCCCTGCGCGGAGTGAATCAGTTATAAAAATTGTTAATTTAACATAGATATTATAAAGGTTCAGTGCATATGAACAAAAGGGAAATAAGGCAAAATTTCTCATTTATTTAATAATTTAGACCTGATTTCTTATACAAAAAAATTTCGGTTAATGTATAATTTTTTTGTCAGATATATAGTGGATGAGAGTATAAAATAACCATAAAATAAACGAAATCTAATATAGAATAGAGTCTGAATTTAACACCTAGGCACATGAAAAACCTATTAACTTTTTCTCATTTGGTTGTGATGTCGACGAATTTCAGTCCACCTCCTGTATATTAAAGAGAAAAGAACATTATCTTGCCACAATCAAATTAAATGAATCCCTATTTTTTAACTGTCAATTTTCAAATTATAGAAATTAACACTAATTAAGAAATCAAAATATAGAAATTAATACTAACTTTGTAAATTAACCTGATTGAATATAATCAAATTAATGTGTTGTGACATATATTAACTGTTCGAATGTAATTTTGTATAAGACTGAGTCAAGTCTTTCTTATAATAATTTTTTTAAACTAATTTGTGAATATATAATAGGAAATAATGCCATATATATATTTTTGGCGGATTTGAAATTAACCCGATGAAATGTAACTTTGTAAAGGTCTTAGTCAAAACTTTCTTATAATAATTTTTTGAATAGTAATTTGTGAATATACAACGGGAAGTAATGCTATATATATCGTTATACATTTGGCTGATTGAAATTAATCTGATTGAATTTAATTTGATAAAAGTCTAAGTCAAAACTTTCTTCAAATAGTTCTTTGAATACTAATTTGTGAATATATACGGAAAGTAATGCCATATATATCGTTATAAAGCTGATTTGAAATATTGGACAAATATATTGATCTGACTTGAAAGATTGCGATCAAACACGTATGTTGTAAAATGACATATTTTAATACTTTATAAGATTTACATTCATGGAGTCTAAATGTCTATATACATATATTTATAAAATGAGATTCACATATAAACTAAGCTTATAGTTTATGATTCTAATATTATAATGAATTGCTTCAATATACGGTCCCATTTATTACAATGTAGCTTAGTAAATTATTATAAATTGTGGATTTTATTTAGTAACAACAAAATGTGTTATTACTCCATTTAAAAAATTACATATCACTACATATAAGAACTCATTCATCAATATTAAATTTGTAGAATAAAGAGCATGCAAAAAAATTATATACAATGCGATATTGATTTCAATATGGTCGATTTTGATTATATTGCAAAAAAATATATGATTAAGAAAGAATGAGAAAATGTAAACGTGAACATATGTAATAACAGAAAAATATGATTAAGAAAGAATGATTAATGTTAAAAAAATTGTGTGGCTAACTATTTGATAATGCAAAATATTTAAAATGAAAATAATATGTCCATAACTTTCAGTATGAAAATATTCCTTTGTTATAAAATGAAAATATTTTGTAACACTAAATACATGAAACGGTAATTAATAGCTGCCATAATAATCCGAAACATGCAATAGTATAGAATATATTTGAAACTAATAAATATGATCAATGACAATTCATGTAATTATTCTAGTAAACTAATCATTATTAACTAAAAGGGCTGAGAGTAATTATGGAAATGACACGTGTAAATGACACTCATGTAAATCATACATGAAGACATATTACTCTTTAATAATGTTCCTCAAATAATATATAGGGGATTTGTTTGTTATACCTTTATACCGTATGTCATTAATTCATTATGTGTCATTCTTATATGTGCTCGACTCTGTTTTAGGACTTCAAAATTTGACGAACTTGGAACTGCTAGACATGAGTAATGCCAGACTTAATGGCTCTATACCAGTACGAGGTATATCATTGTTTGATTGGTATGTGCCATCCAAAAAAATTGGATAGCTTCGTACTTAAAATATGTTAAATCTTTTAGTGACTTTGTCTTTCTTACAGCGTTATCTGCCTTGAGGAATCTTAAAGTTTTGGGTCTACGTGGTAATGATTTTTCTGGCTCAATGGAATTGCAAGGCAAGTTATTTAAGATTTCGACAAAGAAATAACGTTTAAATTCTCGTTTATTTAAACGACTAAATCTTCTGCATTTTAATGTTGTAGAGATTTGCAAATTGAACAATCTGCAAGAGCTAGATCTCAGCCGAAACTATCTTGTTGGTCAGTTCCCCTTATGTTTAACTAGGTTGGCTGGACTTAGAGTTCTTGATCTCTCATTAAACCAACTGACTGGGAAGTTACCATCTGCCATCGCAAGCCTTAATTCTCTTGAGTACTTATCTTTGGTTGACAACAACTTCGAAGGTTCCTTCTCACTTGGTTGGCTAGCTGATCTCTCAAAGCTTAAGGTACTCAAACTTTCTTCACAATCCAACTCATTCCAAGTACTTTCAAAAGGGTCCTGGAATCCAGAATTTCCGCTGAAGTTTATTGCATTACCATCATGCAACTTGAAGAAGGTTCCTCATTTTCTCCAACACCAGAAGGATTTGCGTCATATTGATCTCTCAAAAAACAAAATTTCTGGAAGTTTTCCGGCATGGCTGTTAGAGAACAATACGAAACTCGAGGTTTTACTTCTACAGAGCAATTCTTTTACGCGCTTCCAGCTACCGAAATCTGCTCATCATAAACTGGTTCTCCTAGATATATCACTTAACAAGTTCGATGATCACGTCCCTGACAAATTCGGGTGGATATTTCCTCATTTAAAATGTCTGAATCTAACTAAAAATGGTTTTCAAGGAAATCTTCCATCTTCTCTTGGTAACATGAAGAGTATTGAGTTTCTTGATATATCTCACAATAGTTTCCACGGGGAGATACCAACAAGTTTTGTAAAAGGTTGTCAGTCTATACAAATCTTGAAGGTTTCAGATAACAGACTAAGTGGCGAGATTTTTCCAGAGTCAGCCAACTTTACTCGTATGTATGTGCTGTCTATGGAAAACAATCAGTTTTCAGGAAAGATTGGTCAAGGTTTTCGGAACTTGCAAGACTTGTCACTGCTTGACATTTCAAATAACAATCTCACAGGTGTTATTCCAAGTTGGATTGGCGAGTTGTCCTTAAATGAACTACTACTTTCAAACAACTCATTGGAAGGTGAAATACCTGCATCTTTGTTCAACATATCCAGTCTTATGCTAGTGGACTTCTCTACAAACAGTTTATCTGGTGAAATACCTCCACTCATAAAGTCCATATATTTTTTGGGGACGGTATCGGTAATATTACTTCTTCAAGACAATCATTTATCAGGAGAAATTCCAGACACACTGCTAACGAATGTCTCTGTAGTTGATCTGAGGAATAACAGGCTGTCTGGAAATATTCCGGAATTCTCCGACCCCCAAAACATCCGTATTCTTCTTCTACGGGGGAATAATTTAACAGGCGGTATCCCTCGACAGTTGTGTGGTCTCAGAGACATTCAAATTCTGGATCTTGCCAACAATAGTTTGAATGGATCACTGCCTTCATGTCTTGGCAATACATCTTTTGGTTTGGGGAATGAGGATGCAATCTACTACAACTATGATTTGATGTCTGGCACTTCCCCAAAAAAGTTTGATATATATGTTAAGTCTCTGCTGGGGCTAGTTCCGTTTCTTGTGGAGTACGATACAGAAACCCAGACGAAAATTGAAATTGCAACAAAACATCGATATGATGCCTACGGTGAGCTAAATCTCGCATTATTTTTCGGATTGGATTTTTCAAGCAATGAGCTAAGTGGTGAGATCCCAGTTGAGTTTGGAGATCTGATGGAACTAAGAGCTCTCAATCTTTCTCACAACAACTTATCAGGAGCAATACCAAAAAGCTTTTCACGTCTGGAGAATGTAGAGAGCCTTGATCTGTCCTTCAACAGGTTACAAGGCCAAATCCCGCCAGAGTTAACAGACCTGAATAGCCTCTCTGTCTTCAAGGTCTCTTACAACAACTTATCCGGAGCCATTCCACAAGGAAGACACTTAAGCACCTTCGGTTCAGAAAGCTACTTAGGTAATCCTCTTCTCTGTGGACTACCAACCAGCAAAAGTTGTGACAGTAACAACTTTCAAAAACCAGAAAACGGAGTGGAACCTCATCAATCCACAATCGACATGGAATCTTTCTACTGGAGTTCCGCTGCAGCCTATGTGACAGTACTTCTTGGGATACTTGCATCTCTCTCATTTGATTCTCCTTGGAGTAGATTTTGGTTCTACATTGTTGATGCTTTCATTCACAAGCTCAGGAATCTTATATGGTAATAAAATACTGCAGGTGCCAAGTGCTCCTTATGTGCTAGTTCCATTATTGTCCCCCGCCTGTTGTTCGTTGAATAAATGTAATGCTTCAAACATAACTATGGAGCTTGTTTGGTTGTTGGCTCAATACACTGTGAGAATGTTTATATTTATGTGACCGTTGTATCTTTCGGTTTAATTATAAAGTTCAAGTTTACATTAAAGTTCACTACAACTTCAGTTTCACATAACAAACCATATGATTGTTATCCTGCTGTAGAATACAGAAGAACCCAGAGATTATGTTAGCATACGGATCAGAAAGGATCACCATTTCAAAGAAATAGTTGGGTCAGACAAGTAAAACGATCTACATATTGTTAGAATATTTAGTTTCACTGCAGAAAAAAAATTGAAGAAAGCTCAGAAATTTTGCACCAATCATATCAAAGATTAAATAATCTCATATGTCCAGACATATTTTAAGCAAATTCATCATCGCAAAACCCTAACAATATCAATATATAATAAATATTTGAAAAAAAACTCAAAGAAGCTACTAAAATGTAGCGATAGCAGACATATCTACACGGCATCAATTCAGACCGCCCGTCTGCTGTATCTCATCATTGTTTGATCCAGTTATAAATAACATAAAAAGGGATATTTAAAACCGGATTTGATTTGAAAAGAGGCAATGGCATCAGATAATAAGCGGAGATTGTTTATCAACACTATTCTTCTGTGTGTTTTAAGCATAAAATTAATCAATTCTTCATCTGCCAATACAATACTACACCCAGCAAGAATGAGAAAATTTCCGTCGATTCATTTGACGCCAAAGCAAAAGAAAATATGCAATGGGTTGGTAAGATAACCGTTTCTATCTCAGCACCCGTTCTTGTACCTCTCTACCATTCTTCTTGTGATTTTACTCACTTTTGGTTAGGAAAGTGGGTAAACAGTTGCATTCAGATCAATCGAGATCAAAGAAAAGGACATGTTAAAATACACTACAATAATCTATAGATGTTCAAGAACGCAACAAAGAAACAATAATCACCATACCGCCAAATACTACTGCGGAGGACCAAACTGTTGTTAGAACGGTTTTGTTTCTAAGAATCAAATATCGAGATTTGTATATATAGTGGTTGTGGGTTTTGTTTCTCGCGATCTAGGGTTTCGCTTTAATGGTCTCGTTTAACTCGGCCCGCTTTAGTGTGGTCCACTGGGATACTTTACTACTTTAGCGTGTATGCTTTTGATCCATCGTTTTAGCAATTGTACTCCTGGCTACATCCGCCTGCTAATGACAGGGACACAAATATTAAATAAATAATTTTTAATTAAATTTTCATCAAAAATACTGTATTATACTTCTGCTAAAAAAAAAGTTTTTGGCCACAACGGTTACAAAAAAACTAATTAAAATTTGATATTTAAGGTTACTTTTCTTGTATTTAAATGCCTTTTTATATATATGTTTAGTAGATGAATAAACCAATAAAAAAATGGGAGGGTGCACAATTTAAAATTTTGGTTGATGCACAGAAAAAATTAACTATAGTTAACATTTTTATGAAAACACTTATTGGTGCAAGTCCCCATTAACTTGTGTAGCTTCTAAATCAGAAAATGGTTAGAGCATCTCCAACTTCAATTTATTTTTTAAAATTGGAAATGCTTCAATTCTATTTCATATTTTTATTCTATGGAGTAAAAAATGAGATAATTTTTTTTGTTGAAATTTTAAATTGATTATCAACAAAATAAAAAATTACAGGCCACTAAAGTTTATGCTTTCAAATAAAGAAACAACAAGCAAATAGTATTTCGAAACATATTTTAATTTCAGCTAGACGTTCGAGTAAGCCAGCGCTGCATCATGTTTCCATAGAAGGTTGGGTTCCGCTTACGCAGTGAGGATATCCTGTTCCTAAGAGTCTTGTCGATGTACCAAACCAGTTGGGTCGTACTGAGAAGAGAACCCTGATGGCGTCTGCTGTTCCGCTCACGCCAGAAGCTATGGATACTAGCTTGCATGGCAAGCTTCAAGAGGCCAGTATCTATCTCTCATCTACGGGGGGAGAGGAGAGAGTTAACGGTGATGTTCCAGTCCGGGTTTACTCGAGATCCCAATAAGAAACCCACTAGATCGATCCATACTGTAAACGAATATGGGCATGCGAAGAACAGGTGGTCACGTGTTTCATCCGGCTCACCACAGAGGAGGCATGGTTGAATGCAGCCCCAAGCTCTGCTCCTTGCTCCCGTCGACAGTTTATCCTGAAATGCCAGCCATGTGATAAAAGCAAATCGTGGAACACTCTGCGGGAACCACACTATTTTGCACCAGGAGAGTGATTGGCCTTGGACCCGAAGCTGCTCCCATGTTGCTTTACTCGAGAAGACTGGCTTGTAATCCTCATCCCCATGGCGCCATAAACGACGATCAACAGCCGCGTCCTCCGCCGGAGCTGGAACAGAGTTGATGCAGGCCATCATCGCCCGTAGGTGATGGCCACGACATCACCTTATGTTCCATTGTCCCCCAGAGGCCGCTACCGAGACCGTCGCGTATAGAGGGATTCCTAATACTTGCGTTCCTGAAGCACCTGCGATGTCAAGAAGTCATCCAACCGAAAACCATTTATCAAACAAGAAGAGTGTGGACTCACCATTCCCCACCTCAGACCTGAGAAAAGATGCAGGGAGGTCCCTCAGTTTCAACAGTTTACGCCAAATCCAGGACCCGACATACTTGTCGTTCACATCCCAGAAACTATGGAGACGCAATAAGTAAGCTTTTACCCACGATACCCACAACGAACCAGAGTTTGTGAGCAGTCTCCAGATCAGGCTGAGCGCAAAAACTCCAGACGTGTCTGTAAGACGTCTAATACCTAGACCTCCTTCCTCTCTTGGTCTACAAACATCCTCCCAGGAAACCTTTGATTTTGTATGGGTGTTAGGTGATCCCGACCATAGAAACGCAGCGCACATCCCTTCGATGGTAGTGAGACAGCTCTTGGGAAGCCTAAAAACAGAGCACCAAAAGTTAGTTATGCTACCAATGACTGTTTTTACCAGCTGCAGACGTCCTGCGTAAGAGAGCGCTCGACTTGACCATGACGCCATACGCGTACGAATCTGATCTATCAAGGGCTCATAGTCGGCTGTGGTCATTGTCTTCGTAGTAAGTGGGATACCAAGATATCGAACCGGCAGAGATTCAATGGGGATGCCCAGACGCTGAACCTCATTCTTAAAGTCTTGACTAATTCTACCAGCCATGAAGATAGACGATTTGGCTGGGTTGATCACCAAATCGGAGAGACTTGCGAAGTCAGAGAGAACCTCAAAGATACCCTTTAGTGAAGCTGATGCGCCATCTGTAAAACTCATTAGATCGTCCGCAAAGCTCAGGTGAGTGAGGTTTACCTTACTACAGGAGGGATGAAACCCAATACGCTGAGAGAGGGAGGCTTTATTAAGCATTCGAGATAGTACATTAATGGCTATGACAAACAGGTACGGCGATAGAGCACACCCTTGTCGCAACCCTCGTTCACTACTAAAGAAACCCTCCAATTCCCCCATTAACAGATACAGAGAAGGCAGCAGTGGAGAGACATGTATGAATCCAATGAATAAACATATCCGGAATACCCATGGTGTGGAGAGTGTCCGCAATGAAAGACCAACTTACGGAGTCAAAAGCGTTAGAAATATCCAGCTTGAGGACACTACGCGGCTGGATTGATTGCTTGTGATAGTTCGTAACAAGTTCTGTGGCGAGAATGACGTTTTCAAGAAGCAGACGGCCCTTCACAAAAGCACATTGATTCGGCTCAATCAACTCTGGAAGCAGCACCTTAAGCCTGTTTGCAAGAATCTTAGAGATCACTTTGTATAGAATATTGCAGCAGCTGATATAACAGTTTTTTTTGTATGAGATCATTTCACAAGTGGAATAACAGTTTTTATGAGATCATTTCACAAGTGGAATAACAGTTTCTTTTGTTCACTGCTTTATTTTCCATTTCAAAAATAATGTAGAGTTGGAATAAACTTATTTTTATTAGTTTACCAAAAAAAAATTATTTATATTACGGAGTTATCCTCTATATATTAATTGAGGAGCATTACAACATTTGAGTGTAGTCATATGTCATCACCAGAATAATTTTAAAATCTTTAGAAAAATATGTTGGTACATCTAAATATATACTATATTTTTCATTAAACTAAATAAAATTACTTTAAAGTGCATAATTACTATTTTCCTTAAATAAAACCTACAGAATTACCAAATATGACTATAATATATATGAACATTATAACAAATATCTGATTACGATTTGTATCTCTTATATCATTTTTAACTTAATTTTATATTATTAAAATATATTAAACAATAAAATTAAATATATAATTAAATTAAGATTTTTTCGCATATGTTACATTTTGAATTTTAAAAAATGACTATAAATTACTAAAACTTTTAAAACTGTTATTTAAAAAAAATTATAATCAATGTTTAACATATTATTTAACAAGATACACGTGATCTTAAAACCATATGAGTAAAAATTCTAACTTAATAGATATTTAAAATAATGTATATATTAACTATATACCATATAAGAATACATAAATATTTAGTTTCAAAATTTACAATGAGTTTTCAAAAATATTTATAAATTATAAACTTATTAAAGTTTCCACATTGAAAATTTTGTTATCAATGATTTCAAAATTTGTTATAAAAGATATGAATAAAACCTTGGTTATGAAATTTCATTTAATAGATAGTCATATTAAAATATACTATATATTTATGTTAGTATTACTTAAATTTAATTACATCTATGTTAGTATCATTTAGATTTACTTACCATAAAATGATAGTAAATAAACAAAATGATTTGTCTGATTTATTTTTTTTGTATCAATTTAGTTATATACTTAATAATTAATATTTTCTCAATTATTTAATATATTTTTATTACATAATGTAAAATAACTTAAAATAAGCAATGGTATGTAAAATAATTTGTGTATATAATGTTTATCTTACACAATATTCAATATGTATATATTTGTTAACTATTATTAAAATATAAAAATATATAATAAAATTTATACTCATTAAATATAATTATTTTTATAAATTCATTCCGCACATGGTACGGGTTATCATCTAGTTCTATTTTAAAGTGGAAAATAAAGTGGTGCATTAAAAATTCTGAGTTGTTTTGTGTAAACGTTTCCGATTCAGTGAACTACATGTATTCTGACTAAACAAAAACAACAAAAAACTCATTTTTCACAATTACCAGATTACATATTTCGATCAAAATGAAACACCATGTATTCCAAATATCAAGTATATGTATATTTCTTTTTCTTTTCTCTGTTATGAAACCTAATTTTCAAAAACAAACCCATCTAACAAGAAAAAAGAGATACAACAAAGAGGCAAACAATCTCGACCGTACTTAATGATCACTGTTCATATCCGACGGTGGCAAGAAGCTCTCCAAAGACAGCCCACAAATATTAAAATCCACTTCCTCAATCCTCCACTTCTCCTCAATTTTTCTCCTATGATTAACCGCTCCTCCGTATCGATAAAGCGTGGTCAACGTTCGACCACCATGAGCTATGTTAACCGAGTCAACGTACATGTAATCATCAATGATTGACTCCATGCTTGTCTCCCAGAAAACGCCGTCGTTTTTTCCCCTAGCGGATCTGACTCTCACGAGCTTTGTGTCACCAAACTTTACTAGAAGTCCCGTCCTTTGGCTGAAGTAACCCCACACCGTGTGGTGGATCACCTCCGTGTTGGCCGAACACTGCGCCTTGAGTATATCTGCCGGTGTCTCTACCTTTAAGACGAAACATTCTTGGTCGGCAACGGTCTGTTCGCCGATACAAACGGCGTCTAAAAAGAGACTAGCCGTACACCTAGGGTCAAGTCCCTGCCACATTTAACATATCAAAATGTATAAATGTATATGCATGCATACAAACTTTAGATTTTAACGATTTAATTTTTATCGTTAATAATCTTTGATAATTTGTATTTTTGTTTGTCAAAATAAATTATTGAATTAATAAAATAGTTGTCTTATATACAACATACATTTTAATGTTTAATTAATCATGTCATATTTTAAAATATATACTGTCACAAACTTACAACTACAACCAGTATAATATAGTTATAACAAAAATTTCTGCGCAAAAATTTACAGCAATAATTTTAGAGTAATTTTATGGTCCCCGGACGCCAACGCATATGCAGCACAAAGTTTACAGTTAATCTTTACAGTCCAAAGAATCATCCATTCTATTTATACTCTCCTTTTTTTAACAATTTTTATTGCTAGAACTCTTCTAAAGACCATGAATATTAATCGCCTAAAGTCCAGTTTGGATGTTTATAGTTCAGGTATATGCATGGTAGTATGGTACCATGTTCAAACATGACAACATTAATACAAAACCAGTAGACTACAACATCAAGTGGTTAAAGTTTGAGATAAATGGTCAAGTGGTTAATTTTGAGATATATGGGTACCTGAAAAAAACGGCGGAGAGGACGAGGAGGGCCACGGTGAGCTTGGGAAGGCTGGGTGGATGATTGGTTCCAAGCCACTTTGCCGTCACTACCGGCGCTAATCTTGAAACCGGAAACCACCAGCTCCAAGAACCAAAGGTTTGGATTCTTCTGCCATAAAACAAAACCTCCGACTTCGAAATTGCCTTTCCCCAGCCGCACCGGCGTGGCTGTTATCCCTTCATCCTCTCCAGCAACCATCCCGGACCCTTGCATCCTCACCTGCCCCACCGCATACATGCTATTCACCGCATTCAAAGCGGCTGGACCTCCACAAGCAGCCACGTATTGCTGCACTATGTACTTAGCCGTTGACGCCTCCTTCAAATATACACCATTATAACTATATTTATATATCAAATTCCACATACTAGTTTTTTTATTCATACTTAGCCAAAAGTTTGTTTTACAATGCATGGTGAATACACATATGGTGAATACACATTTATGATCAAATATTTTTTTATATAGCACGAAAAGAGAAACTATATGCCGATACACATTTAATCTCTATAAGTGTTTTTTTTTATCTCTATAAATTTTATCTCTGGGGAAATCATGTAGTTTATAGGCTAATCTCATGAATTATGTAATAGTCTTATAGTCCAGATTCTCATTTTAATTCTACTAGCAAACCATATATATAAACCATGTGGAAATTAAAACCTAAAACAACTATCAAAACGCAAAATCAAACCAGGTGAAAATTCAGGACACAAACAAAAAGAAAAACACAAAATAGATAGCATGATGAAATAGACGTACGATGGAAGTGACATTGATGGGTCGTGAGAGACAAAATTCATGAGGGACATGAAAAGGAATAAGAGGACTTCCCACGATCTTCAATAAGGCCACAAACTCATTATCTGATTTTGACTGCAAATGCATATTAACATTACTCATCGACGACGAAGACGCCGGCGTTCTCATGTCAGCAGCGACTGCGGTCACGACGGCATGGGCCTTCATAAGAGCGTGCATATTCCTCCATCGCCCCGTCGCGCTGCTTCCCATCTTCGTAAACATTTCTTCCGGCACAGGAACCTCTAAAACCGTCTCTAACCCGTCTTCATCATCTAAATTCGGACAAAGCTTCCTCATCTTCATCTACTATGTTAAATTTAATATAATTCTTCTTGAAATGATCCGAGAGAAGGAGAGGATTAGGGTTTTCCTCTTTCTCGGATTTTTTATTACGTGAGAGAGTTGGGTGAGTTGTG
The DNA here is from genome assembly GCA_026261945.1 of Hirschfeldia incana. Taxonomy (NCBI): domain Eukaryota; kingdom Viridiplantae; phylum Streptophyta; class Magnoliopsida; order Brassicales; family Brassicaceae; genus Hirschfeldia; species Hirschfeldia incana. Next base: position 6,282,134 of record JABCMI010000011.1, on the reverse strand, counting down.
GGGGATCATGAGGATTAACTAAATCTATTCTTGAGTTTGTTCTTTGATCATTTTCTGTTGGCCGGCTTTATATATAACTAAGGTGCTCCTTGCTCGTAGCTATCGTGAGAGCACGATTTCAGGAGGATTCATCCAAACTATATATCTTATATACTGATGTGACATATACATGAATTTACGCTTTTGTGTCTATGTATGGACGTTAACAGTTGACAAGCTATGTATATTAATCCGCATACGGATATATATGTGTGTTTATGGACTTACATTTATGGTCGTGTGCTTCATATATATACGTGGGGGAATAATACTAGTGGAATAATATCTAAATGTAAACAATATTCGGAGTGGTAAGGCAGGAGACCAATGTTTATCGAATCTCTTTCTTTAATTAAAGGCCCTTTGATCTAGTTGTTATCTTAAATTATTATTTGTTCATCTAGAAGTGGACTGTTGTATTTTATGATTATGATGATTTAATTATCGACCAGAAATGTGTAAATGTGTAATCAGTGTTTGGGTAAAGAAGCATGTCTCCTTTCAAAATTGAAACCAAGAACAAAGGGAACAGAGGAAGAGATGAGCGGCAACTGGTAACTGATAAAAATAGATACAAAAATGGAATTTAATGAAATAAGATTATCATCCTACTTGTTCTGGTAACATCACATCAAGGTTTCTGGTACACAAATCAATGTTTTTCTTCATATTTGCAGATTATTCAAGAAAGTCGATCAACCAAGAAGAGCTCCAGCAAAATTCACTGCCTCACAGTCACAGGAGAAATCAAGAACATATACAGTAGAGGAGGAGAAGAGCTCAAGGCAACGAACAACTTTGTACGAGTTTCTAAAGATGTCTTTGAGAAAAACTATTCAGGCGCGAGAGTGATAAATAGCAGCCACACTGAGTCTATACTGCTGCTTTTAATTTGGATAAGAAACAAGTTTATTGCAAATCCAAAAGTAAATACACTCTTCCTCTTATTGAACGTATTCTTGTGAAAGCAATTCTTATTATTTTTTTTCCAAATAAATATTACAGAATTTTGTATATTAACAGTCTTTGATGTACCTAATGAAAACAAAATAGAAAAGAGATCTGTGGCAAGAAACTGCACGTGTGGTGAATATGAATCGCTGGATCATGTACCATTGTGTTTGTGTGGCCAAGCAAGTAGGACCGTGAGTTTTGGCATTTTTCTTGATCAGATTCAAGTCTCCTTTCCCAAAGTACATAGGTTGTTGCTGTAACCACAGAGAGTATAGTGTGAGATTAGATCACCCATCGTAGTCCCTCGAATCTTCTGTTAGACACTGCGATTGGGATTACTATCTTAAGCTTTGTTTTTTATATTCAAAAAAAAATTCCACTAAATTTTCATTCTACATAGATGGAAGTTATCCAACAATCATCAAACTAAAAACAAAATTGTATAAGTAGTTAACTTCTACAATACAAATTATAGAATCTTGTATTAGTGAATATTAAAATTGTTAATAGATCTTTTTTTGTCAACAGGTTGTTGATAGATTTTGCTCTCTATATTCAATAAATTTCCAGTAATTTTTTTATTTAAAATATAAATTAATCGTCCAACAAAGAATGCATTATTAATTTTTTTTGAAACACATGAACGAATTATTAATTATTCATGCAAGTTTTATACACAAAATCATACCTACATTTATTTTTAAAGCACAAATATAAAATTTGACCAAGAATACAAATTTTTTTATTAAAACTTTTTTAAACAATAATACAAAGATAATTAAAAAAGGAAAAAAGATAATTAACTTTTTGTTCTTCTTATCTTCCCCTAAGCTTAGGCGTAGACCAAAAGAAGACCAGAGAGTTTCGGACACAAAAGATCTCAAAATCAAGACAAACTTAATTTTTAATCTTCTTAACCACATCGTTGTTTGACTTCCAAAAGAAAAAACAATCTTCAGATAGATTCCGACCGGATATATCTTCTTCTTTCCTTTCAGATCCGATAGATCTGTGCTGCATAAATGACGGTTACTTCCTGATCTCAAGAAGCCATAAAAAAGAGAGGAAGAGAACATTGGTTGCACTCTTTAATGGCGGGTTTTCGAAAAGGCAAGTTCTTTCTCATCTTCGTCTCGTGTAGTTTGCTCTTCCTTTCGCATCTCGTAGCCGCTTCCTCTTCCGATCCTCTTCCGTACGAGAACTCTGATGCTTCTCCTCCTCGGGTCAGCGAATCCGACAGGCAAGGTGCTGTGTTGCATAGACTCGAGGAGCTCGTTAGGAATCTCACGGAAGTAGTAGCTAGATTAGACGCTAAGCTGTCCGAAACTGGGAAACACAACGAGATCATCATCGGTAGCAATGGGGATGGTAAAGAGAAAGCTAAGAAGGCCTTTTCGGTGACGAATCACAGTCCTTTCTGGTCAGAGAGATTCGAGTTCACCTCTGCTGTGAAGCTAAACTCCGACGCGATCACGTGTCTCAACGTGTTGCCGTTTAGAGACCACGAAGGTTTGAGCAAGTACTTCGCCGTTGGAGACTCGAGTGGGAGCCTCTACGTGTTCTTGAGAAACGGCGACGTTTTGGTCGAGTTTTCAACCGAATGTGATTCAGCTATCACTGCGATGGTTTCTTACTTGTCTGTGTATAAGAACGAGAGCTTGGTTGTGACGGGGCATCAAAACGGGGTCGTCTTGTTGCATAGACTCAGGGAAGGATCTGTAGGGGAAGATTTGAGCTCGGCTTCGATGGAGAGTGTTGGTAGGTTTGATGGCAGTGAGGATGGTTTGGAAGTTACGTTACTGGAAGTGCATCATGTGGGTCGTGCTAGGTACATATTAGCGACTGATCTCACCGGAAAAATTACTGTTTTCACTGAGAACAGAACTGTTTACGGATCGGTAACAACTACGAGTAGACCTCTTGTCTTCTTGAAGCAGAGGCTGTTGTTTCTCACCGAGACTGGTGCTGGTTCGTTAGACTTGAGAACCATGAAGATCAGAGAATCAGACTGCGAAGGCTTGAACAGCTCTCTAGCGAGAAGTTACGTATTCGACGCTTCCGAGCGGTCCAAAGCTTACGGATTCACGTCGGAAGGGGAAGTCATCCACGTGTTGCTTCTCGGTGACGTCACGAACTTCAAATGCAGAGTGAGGTCAAAGAAGAAGATTCAGATGCAAGAAGGGCATGTAGCGTTGCAAGCCATCAAAGGCTATCTTGTGCTAGTCAGCGAAGAGAAAGTGTTTCTATACAACGTATCGACACAACACTACGTTAGAACCACGGGACCTCGGCTTCTCTTCCCTGCTGCGTTAGAAGATCTCAGGTCAACGTTCTTGAGGCATCGATCTAAAACCAAGTTTAGTAAGGTTACTCCTTTGATAGCTAGCGACCGTGAGAAGCTTCTTGTGATGAGTTTAGGTGAAGGATACGTAGCTACTTACAAATCAAAGCTTATTAGTTCCAAAGGAGATGTCAACACAATGCTATGGAGCAGTCCTGTTTTCTTCTTTATACTGTTTTTATTCGGCGCGTGGCATTTTTTCAACAAGAAGAAAGAGTCTCTCACAGCTTGGGGACCTGACGATCCTTTCACTTCCTCTTCTCCTACAGATCGTGCTTTCTCTGAGCCATCATCTAGGAGAAGCAACGATGATCTCATGGATTTGAGAAGAAGATATGTTTCTCCATCACGGTACCCTCCTGGAGCAGCAGCAGGTACTTACAGGTCAGTTGCTTCTAATGACCCGACGTCAATAGCGACGGTTGATAGTACAAACTATAGAACAACAGGGCAGGAGATGAAGTATCGTGGTGGGACAGGGCTTGATTCTCCAGGTGGTTTAGGGTTTGGTAATAGAAGAGAGAGCTTGTTTGGTAATAATAACAAAGCTTTAGACAACGAAAGTTGAGGATTTTTTTTTAACGTTTTGCCTCTTTTTTTTTTGTTACCGGTTAACGCTTGAAGTTTTTTTTTTGTATTTTGTAACACTCCGGCGGAAAAAAATAAATGTTTTACCGGTAGCTTTTGTTTCTCCGGACACATCTTGTTTTAGTCAAACTCTTGTAGATTTGTGTAGTTTACCTCGTGGCAATCTCAAGTTCAGGATCAATTTGAAGATTACAGTTTTCAATGTAGATTAGAGTCTCAAGATCCAGAGATCTTACAAGAAGAGTTCAAGACAGTAAGTCTTTAAGCCCCCTAACTGAAGAGTGTGACACTGATTCTTAACAGTCTCAAAGTTAGGGCCATACTCCTGTTTGCTTGTTATCTTGAGCTTCAAACAAAATGGTGGTCATCTTCGCAAGATGTTATCTCGGTTTAATGTACTTCGGTTTGGTACTTTCGGTTCGGATCCGGGATGTTATCTCGGTTTTTGTCGGTTCTTCCCTTTATTGAAAGGGTAAAATAGTCAAAGCACGAAACTATTAGCTCATCGATAATATTCAACACATTATCTTTTCGTTCTTCCTCTCAAACACACACAAAGGACACAACACTCTCTGCAACTCCTAAGTCAACGAGTCTGTGTTTATTCATATATTTGGCGGGAAAACAACCACCAACCCATCTCCGGTTCGTCTTCCTGATCGATATACTAAGTGAAACAGACGTAGTGGGTTGAGAACAGTTTTAACGGAGAGCGCACTCAAGGTGTTCGATGAAATTCCGCACCGAGACTTATATAAGATGCCACCACCAGAACCGATTCGATTCTTGAGAAACAGTGCGCTCGTAGTTCTCGGTGGTTTTGTGACGATAAACGTGGTTTCCGCAGCAGCCTTCGGTGCATTTCGACTCGCAACAGAAGAGAAACGGAAGAAGAGCGGGTTGGCTTGTGTTACGTGTCGTGGGAAAGGGTTTTACATATGCAAACTATGCAAAGGAAACGCAACGATTGAATGGTCTCCATTGTATGATCCTGTTTGTATCAATCCATGTCTTTGCCCTACTTGCGATGGTCACAGGTATCAATCAGTGTCTGGTTAAGAACATATCTAATTGGTTTCTGTTCAAAATAAAAAGAGGATGGTATCTGATTGTGACAGAACTGAAAATCCGGTTTGGTTTCTTTGGGTATTGCAGGGTCCAAAGATGTCTCAACTGCTTAGGAAAGGGATACTGGTGACTCTTTTGAATCTTCTATTTCGTTTTGTATGTTAATTAAAGGTGACATTTGTTCAAGAACAATAATTTAAGCAGTCTGCACAAACAAGTCGAGATAGATTGTTGAATTAATTATTTGATGCTAAATCTGAAGCTATTAAATAAGTACTATAATTAAGGAAACATAACCAATCATTTCTTTTTTGAATAAAGAAAATTTGAACACACAAGGCTTTGAATACACAGAGGAAAGAAAGGGTTTACCACTGCGTCTTCTCAGAGAAACTCAAATGGCTATGGCGGGTCGTAGAGACAGCAGACTCCATCACCTCCGCGGATCTCGAATTGCGATAGCTATCCTCGTCGGAATTCTTATCGGCTGCATCTGCACCGTCTTGTTCCCGGATGGCTTCTTCAACTCGGGATCATCTTTTACAGTAAACGAGCATCGCCTTTCGCAATCTACAACCTCTTCTAAGGTACTCTCTTATTGCCCTTAAACGCATATATGTGCTGTGTTCACAGGTCATAGTCTAATAAAGCTCTCGTCTCACAATCTGCATGTACTGCACAAATTATATTCATTGAGTTGGTTTCTCTTAGGGAATGTGTTATCAGGGCTCTGGCCTTAGAGATTTAAGTGAGACTTGAATCAATTACGTATAATCAAATACATAAAGCTGAATCTAGAACTATATTTGGCAGTTGATGGATATGAAGATTTGAGTATGTTGCCGAGTTCGTTAGTTTTGAGGATTCATCATCTTCATTGATTACAAATTGTATTTTTTTTTTGTTCAGTCGTTATCTTTAGGTCCATTATCTTTAATTTTTTGATGTCAAGTCCTCTGCATTCGAGTTTAACTGGTGAGATTCACCTTTCTCTCTTTATTTTTCAGGTTGGACAGGCTACATGTGAGTCGTCTGAACGGGTCAAAATGCTCAAATCAGACTTTGCATTGATCTCTGAAAAGAACGCCGAGTTAACGAAGCAGGTCAGAGAGCTAACAGAGAAGGTACGGTTAGCTGAACAAGATACAGAGAATGCAAGCAAACAAGTCTTTGTTTTAGGAACTGAGATCAAGGCCGGTCCTTTTGGAACCGTCAAGAGTCTCAGAAGTAACCCAACCGTGGTCCCTGACGAGTCTGTTAACCCAAGATTAGCAAAGCTATTAGAGAAAGTATCTGTCAATAAGGAGATCATTGTGGTTCTTGCAAATTCAAATGTGAAACCAATGTTGGAGGTGCAGATCGCTAGCGTAAAGAGAGTGGGTATACAGAACTACCTGGTTGTGGCGTTGGATGGTTCCATAGAAAGTTTCTGCAAATCAAACAAAGTTGCGTATTACACTAGAGATCCAGATAAAGCAGTGGACGTGGTTGGGAGAAGCGGAGGTAATCACGCTGTTTCAGGGCTGAAGTTCCGCGTCTTGAGGGAGTTCTTGCAGCTTGGTTACGGTGTTCTTCTCTCGGATGTGGACATTGTCTTTCTTCAGAACCCTTTTGGTCATCTCTACAGAGACTCTGACGTGGAGTCCATGAGCGATGGCCATGACAATAGCACAGCTTATGGGTTCGACAATGGGTTTGATGAACCCTCCATGGGGTGGGCTAGGTATGCTCACACTATGAGGATATGGGTTTTCAATTCCGGGTTCTTCTACCTAAGACCAACTCTTCCTTCTATCGAGCTACTCGATCGCGTGGCAGATACGCTCTCCATGGAAGATGCATGGGACCAAGCAGTTTTCAACGAGCAACTCTTTTACCCTTCGCATCCCGGGTACACTGGCTTGCACGCTTCCAAGAGAGTGATGGATATGTATGAGTTCATGAACAGTAAGGTCCTTTTCAAGACTGTGAGAAAGAATCATGAGTTGAAGAAGTTGAAGCCGGTGATTGTTCATCTGAACTACCATCCAGATAAACTCGAGCGGATGCAAGCTGTGGTGGAGTTTTATGTTAATGGGAAACAAGACGCGCTTGATAGCTTCCCAGATGGTTCTGAATGATGGAGAGATGAATGTTTGTTACGCAAGGCATCAAGAAAAAGAGAGAGACGAAGACGACAAAGAGAGTGTAAGGTTTTGGACTTACCTGTGTTTTATCCACAACAAAGAAGACTGTAATAACTCAAACATCCCTTTTGTGGCTTCAAATCAAATGGAACCCCACACTTACCTCTTTTCCCTCGTGTCTTGTCTTTTTCTCAAGGATTTGTTTCAGCCTTGTCTTTCCTCTGTATTGTTATTCCTCTCAGAGAAGTTCTCTGTTTTTTGCTCTGTCAAGTGTTCTTTTGTGCTATGCAGACATTTCCAAGCTCAGAAACCGTTGTACTCGCCTCGAACTCTCCACCTCTGCTGCTCAATCCCGACGGTGATGACGTGGACATCGATTTCAGGGATGTCTTTGGTGGTCCGCCCAAGAGACGGTCCAAAGTTTATGAACTTAGTCGACATAGCTTCAGTGATACAGCTCTCAGGCGGCGTGACACCATCGTCGACAACAGCGCGCTGGTTCCGCGAGATGACCTTTTGCATGGAAGAGACGAGAAGCCTGTTTTTGGCGAAGCCACATCCGTCCGCCGTCGTTTCACGGCTGACGATTTCTTCGACGATATTTTTGGAGCGAATGAATCTTCACCATCATCAGCACTTCCGGGTTCCCGGATCCTTAGTCCGGCTCAGCCTATCCCTCGAAAAGCAGGATCTCCTGCAAGACAAGTTAAAGCAACAGAGATTCCCACGTTTGGTTCAGCTACTGCCTCGAGCTCTCCTTTGTCAAGAACTTCAGATATGGTAGGCTCTGCTGCTAAATCAGGTTCAGATAGTTATGCTGGTCCCCAAGTTGTTACTGGGAAAGGCAGGCAGTTTCACTTCTCCATCTACAAGTGGACTAATGATGGAGTTCCTGTTGTCATTTGGGGCAGTTCTAGATTGAGCTCTATGGCTAAAGCTGAGGAGACAACGCCGAGTGATTTGCGGTCTACTACTTTTGTGAAAGCTGGTAAAGATGAAGGAGGAGATAGTGGGTTATCTGGTTTGGCTGAGGAAAAGAAGACCTCGCAAAAGCGTCCAGGTGTTCAGAAAGAAGTGGAGAAAACAGAAATTGCTTCAACGTCGAAACAGGCTTTCTCTGGAGATGTCTTGAAAGCGCATGAGGCTAGTATGAAACCTCTGCATTCATGTTTAGATGATAAGGATGAGAGACAAGGTAGGCTTTTGCAGACGTATGTATATGTTTGATTGTGTTAGCTTGCTTTTTGTGGACTTCGTTTTGTTCTTGGTCATTGCAGGTAAGGATATAGTGATAGAGAGAGAAGTGAGAAAAGATAAAAGCATAGCGAAGAACATGCGAAGCTCTGCTGAAGATTCAAAGAAAGCACAAGGCACGAGAAGCTCTTTGCCTGATAAAGCCAGCTTCGCAAGTACCTCCCCAGCACCAGAAGTTGGCAAAGATGGAGCCAAAGGGAGAGTGATGGACTTTGTTAAGATTTTCAATCAAGGAGCTTCAGCTGGAGCAGGTGGGGAATCTCTTGGACAAAGCTCTAGATGGAGAGCTAGAGAACATCCCGTGACTGATATCAATAAAGACGGATCTAGTACCGAAGAAACTGCAAACATTCCTGATCAACAAAAGAAATCGATTCCAGACATCCCTGCTATGGTACTTAATCTGCAAATTTAAGATTTTGACACATGTTACGGTGTTTCTTGGGTTTGTGACTCCTTGTTAACTGTAAATTATCTTCTTGCAGGAGCGGGATCCGAAGCCTTCACAGGCAACTCAGAAAAAAGATCCAGAACGGGTGAGCGTGAACAATAATAAGTCTAGCGGTGTTACGGAACAAGAGGATAGACATGAACCGAGCACAGGTAGGTTCTTAGATTAGTATATCTGGTTTGAACCTTCTTATTACAAGGAAGGATTTAACATTTGAGCTCACCGTTTTTTTTTTTCTTTTTATCAGCACATACTATCTCAGAGGATATAGACGAGCCCATCCATGTCAATTTCCTGGTAAACATAACATTATGTACTACATAACCTTCAAGTTTTGAATCTTAGTATTTATGATCTCTTTATAAATGGCTGCGCAGGTGGAGGATATAACACAAGATGAGAGAAAACTGGAAGAAACCAAAAATGATGCTGAAGAAATCCAGGTAAAACTAGTGCAACTGCAAAGAAATATACTCTGTTTCTGATTCTTTATGCCTCATAACGAAATCCAAACCTGTATAGAACATTGATGCTAAAATCCGCAAGTGGTCAAGCGGAAAGAGTGGAAACATTCGGTCTCTCCTGTCCACGCTACAGTATGTAAGTATTCTGTTAAAAGTAACCTCCTAGGGTCTATTTATCAGCCTTTTTGCACCAAGTAATGAAGCTTTATTGTGACAGATTCTTTGGCCCGAGAGTGGATGGAAGGCAATTCCACTTATGGACTTGATAGAAGGAAACGCAGTTCGAAAATCGTACCAGAGAGCATTACTAATCCTTCATCCAGATAAGTTACAACAGAAGGGTGCTTCTGACAACCAGAAATACACGGCTGAGAAAGTTTTCGAGTTATTACAGGTTTTCTCCCATAAGCATAAATGTTTGTGATGTTTCTTAAAAAAAGTTGCAGGATCGTTTGAATCTAAATTCTTTTTTTTTTGTTTTGCTTGGTTCAATCTTATAGGAAGCATGGGACCATTTCAACACTCTCGGACCGGTTTAAAAGAAGACAAATCTTTAGTCTTTTAGTTCTTTACAGAAAGGCTATGGCATTATTATTAGAAGTTGTTGCACAGTTTTTAATAGCCACACATAGCTTCACAGGTTTACACCAATTCTTGTTTGTTAGTAGATTTGTAAAAATTATGTTCCGCAAATTTGATCTTTGAAGTTGAGAAGCAGAATTAGCTTAAGACATGATACATCACTAGTCAATGTGACAAGACAACACACAACGGTTTCAAGCCACTAATGAATACAACATTTGTAAGGTAATATAACAATCATACATCTTAACATCTCTTATCTACAAATAATGCTCTTTTGAAACCAAATTCATGAACTGAACAACGACACAAACACTCCAATGCGCTTCCATGGAGAGAAGGCTTTGTGCCGCATTAGTAACTGCATAACAAATGAGATTCCATAACGGTCCAGATACTTTGAAGAAGAAGAAGAATAGCTTCTCACCTTCAAGTGTTCAAAGTCAACCACGAGCCTTGCCGTTTCCAAGTGTAAGCTCCAGATCCTCCATACCAACATCATGTATCATCTCTCCTTCCCACGGCTTAACTCGGCTATTCTCAAATTTAAACTCAGAGCTTTGACCAATCTCTTGAAACACAGCAGCAGCATTTGGAGACATCATCTGAGGCACAGGGGGTTTCACAAGATTGAAGGTAGGAGAAGTTGGCACCATAGATCCAGAGAATGGCTGCTGTTGTTGTTGCTGTGCAAACTTCTGAAAGCTTATCCAGTGACCAGAATCAACAGTGGACGCGTCAGACTCATCACATTCAGGTATAGTAGCCGGAGCATGAAACTGGCGATGATGAGTGGGACTAGCGGGTGCAGAAACCGCATAGAAAGGATAATTAAAAGACGCCATCGATTGTTTAGCATTGACCATTGACTGCTTAGCAATAGACTCCCAGTTTGGCAAAGGTTTAGGGTTCTTGGAAGTTGGAGATGAGAGCGGTGGAGTAACGGGGCAACTGTTTGAGATTCTGAGGGAAGGAAGAGAGGAAGGGATGCCTCCGTTTCTGAGGAAGGGGAAGAAGGTGGAGCTGTTGTTGTTGGGTTCACGAGAGGGACTGGGGAAAGATGAGGAAGAAGGGCTGACTTGGTAAGAAGGTATGGGACTTTGAAAGGCTGAAGAAAGAGGGCTTTGGTTTTGTGATGAGTAATGATACGATGTCCCAGCTATCTCCCCGGGCAGAGGTTTGCATCCCTGTTGACTCAAATGAAAACAAACAAACAAAGTCAGACATGCTTAACAACTCAACAAGCAGAAACTACAAAGAAAACTAAGACAACTGTTTTAGACAAAACTGCAAAAAAAAAAGACCAATGTCCTGAGGTTCCGACATGTTCTTAGAGCTTTTATCCTAAACGACAACTAGTTATAGAACTAAATCAGCAGTAAGGAAACAAATGCAAAGACTTTGGATTATTTTAAGACATTAATAAGCATGCTAATAGCTCAAGAAGTAAAACTACTGAATTACAATTGATTCCAGATTTAGAATCATCAGAAAACTAAGACAAGAAGATGAGATTCCGACATGTCTTTAGAGCTTTGGTCCTAACGACCATTAAGACCCTAACAAAACACACATTATCACTTATATTAATAAGAAAAAAAAATGCTAAATTTAACTTTTTAGGACATTAGATCCATTTAAAGACATGATCTTTAATCTAAAGAATGTTTCCAATTAAAATCGAATCAGATTCAATCGCGATTATTGAAAGTCATCAGATTTGAACTATCTAAACAGAGATAAAGCTCAGATCTGATCAAAATTGGGGGGAAATGGATGACCTTGCGATAAGTGGTGCCATCTTCTTCAACAACCCAGCCAGCTTCAGCACAGAGAGCCTTGAGGACCTCATTGTTATCGCAATGTTTGGGGAGATTGTAATCACCTTGTGCTCTTAGCCCTGTGTATATCTTCGCCGCCACGGCTCTTCTCCTTCTCTCTCTCCTCCGATTGTTCTCCCTCTCCCTCCACGACGGCTTCCTCCTCGCTGCCGCCGCAGCTGCAGCTGCTGACGATGTCGACGTAGCTCCATCTGACGTCATCCTCCGAGCTTTGATGCGGTGAGGGTGAGGATTGTGTGAACGTAAGACTGGAGAAGAAGAAGGTAGTAGTGCTCACGAGGAATACGCTTTTTTCTTCGCTGGAATCGAAGCAGAAGAATCTCTCTCTCTCTCTCTCTCCAAAATTAAATCATTAAAGAAAAAAAAGAAGTATAATTGGGTTTGAATCTGGGTCGGGCCATTCACATTAACAATCAGTCAATCAGTGTTTTTATTATCTACTCACATCTTTTGGAGGGTGAGATTTGCTAGGGTGCACATAGCTATGTGTGGGGTTGAGTGTAGAGGATAAGAACGCGTTGTGGTAAACCTATGTGATTATCGAAGTAGTACGTGCGTTCTATGTTTCTGTGTGCGTGTGTATGACCATAGACACCAAGGACTGAAAGGAGTAAAAGATATCAATACTTTTTTTTTTTGACCAAAGAAGATATCAATACTTTACAGAACTTAAACAGAATAAGATGAGATGTGTAAATGAGATACAAGTGAAATCAACAATGCAAATGAGATGTGTAACAACGGCATAAACGTAGACAAATCTTTAAAAAAAAATAGAAGAAGATGATACAAAGTCATAATCTTTCCGTGCAACGCAAGCTAAAGAAACGTGAAAGAAAAACCCTAAACCCAAATCCAAACCGGAGCTCTGAATTTTTAAGACCGGGTGGGACAGAAAGTGATCAAGTAGTTAGCCCCGGAACAAGTGAAAGTACTTGTCGCGTCGTCATAAGCGTAACTGTAAGCGCTAGGACAAGCGTTCTTAAACACAGCCGAGTAACGCGTCGGAGAACAAGTCTGCGGCGTCGCGTGAGCACCCGTACAACAGAACTCCGGCGAATTAAACGCCGCGCAAGCGCTCTTACACGCCGCGATGATACCCGTACGCGGATCCACGATCCGAAGCTCGCTAGGGCAAACACTGTTGACGTCGGCGACGCACCCTGCGTATCTGCAGTCGCCGGAGCCTCCTTGGGGTTTGATCCCCATCTCGACGTTGTAACCGTCGACGAGACTCACGTCGTAGAAGTCCTTCTCGGAGACGCCTGTTCCGACGGTGAACTCGGCCAGAGTGGCCGGAGGAACTCCGCCGCCGATGCATTTGAGAACGCCGCCGCAGTCTCCGGTGACGCAGTTGCCGTGCCCGGAGGAGTCGAAGTTGCAGCCGGTACGAGGCCAGAACCGGCCTGACCAACCAGGAGGAGCGGTTAGCTGTTGGGAAGCGCCGGGAGTGAGGGGAAAACCGCCGTTGCCGAGGGTGTTGCTGTTGCCGGAGAGGATTCCCGGCCAGACGGTGTAAGGGCAACTGTTTTGTAAAGTGAAGACGGTGGCGGAAGCAGCAATGACATCTGCAGTTTCATTACAAAAACCAAAAGAACTGTCAGTTACAAAAACAAAAACAGAGAAGAAACCAAAAAGAGAGTGTGCATTGTTGTTTACTTGTGATGAGCACGAAGTAGAGAAGAATGTGAATACTGGAGAGGTTCGCCATTTTTATGTTTGTGGGTTTCTTGCGATGGTGATAATGAAGGTTAGTTACCCCGCACCAGTCCTCCTTTTATAACTGCTGGTTCGAAGGTAGTGGGCGTTAAGGTTAGTGCTATAATGTTTCATTAATTGTAACTTTCTGAAATATTTACTGTTTATGGTTAAAAGGAAAAGGATATGATTTTCGTGAATAGTCTTTGTGCCGTTCATCTTCTTTTGTCTCTGACAATTTTTTATTTACTCTAATTGGTTTATTCGTGGTTAATTTGGTGTGAATTTAGTTTACATTTACGTTTCGAAAAGAAATAATAAAGTGGGATCACTATTCCGGGTTCATGAATATTAAGTTGACATGCTGTGGTGAAAGAGCATGCCCCAATTATTAACTGATCAATGAATCAAAGAGACGTACGTGTGTATTAACCATTTTCACACGTTCTCATGAAAATTCGTTAAAGAAGAAGAAATCACAACATCCCCCCGCGCTAGTAGAAACTGTCTCCCAAAACATGTAAACTGGTAAATTTATTTTTGTTTATAGGTGATTGGTTGGATTGTAGGAGGTGACTTTATCTTTAATTCTTACCTACAACCTTTAAATTTACCAATCATACTTTATCTTAGTTTTTAAAATTACAACCAAAAAAATAAAAAAAATGGTTGTAACTATCTTATTTTCTAAAACTCCATCTTTTTAGCTGTAAAAAATTTTAAAGCTACAACCTTTAAAGCTAAATTAAAAAATTCTACACCCTAGATTCTGTAGTAATTTTTTTTACAGCTACAGCCCAACCAATCACCCCCAGTATCTTAATGTATTTTCCGCTAGTAGATCTAAAAACATGTCACGAGATTGATCTCTGCAAATATCGACAATAATTAAAATTTAATATATGTTTTAGTGGTAAAAGAGGCGAGTCAAGAACTAATTATTAACACTAGGGTCTTTTCCGCGCTACGCGCGGATATTACTTTTAAATTATTACGTTTGTATTTGTAATTAATGGGTGACATATTTTGTTATTTTTATTTATATTCTAGAAAAATATTTAGTAATTTTATTTTTGCCAGATTTAATTGAATAAGATTTTATTTATTTCTCAAATGATTAATACTATGACTGAGTTTATTTTACTTTTTATCACAAAGTTTTTGTTTGTATAAATTAGGTTCATAATTCTTGAAATAGGAAAGAATAACACATATAACACCATAAACATGAGTAGTATAGTTTGATGTTTTTTGTATGCTACGTATTCTGTAAACTCTTTTTGAAGCTCTAAACAAAGTTTATGCGGTTCTTGTAAAATATTCTGGATGATGTTCAGGCGAACAATAACCTTTTGTATTGTTTTGATTAGTTTTTATAATTATAACTTACATGTTTAATGAAATAATTTTCTTTCATTTATATATTTTTAGATTGATACGTTGATAATTATTTGAAAGAGGTTGTTAGTTCATCCCATATAAATATTAGCATAATTGTGAATCTGTGAGTAATTCATTCATTAGAACTTCATCTTGTAGGAGAAATTTCGTATCTACATTAAATCAAATTTTTTTATTAAACAAAGTATTTGATTTAACTATTTTTTTAAACTGTAACAATATAGCTAGAAAATTTGGTTTATGTGGTTATTGGTTAATTTCAACCAATTGATTAGGTTCACCAGTCTCACAAAATGTAAATATACACATCAAAATGATGTTATTAGTATGCTTATACGTTTGTTTGTATTTTATTTTGAAGACGGTTGACAATAAAAACTAAAAAGAGAATGTAATAATTTTTAAACTAAAACAAATTTTAATTCTAAATTTAACATATGTTTTACATAAACATCTAGGTAAGAAGATAACATATATATTTAGATGATAACTAAGTTTTTTTATTCAGCGTACTCATCATCAAGTTATATATAGTCATCAATAATAATCATACAACAAAATTAAAAATCACCTAATGTGAGCTTCAGTGGTTTCTAGACCACGTCAATCACACCCTAATTAGTTTGTTGGTGCTCATTGCCATATAGTTTCAACTATTAAAAAGGTCGCTTCGAGTACTTTATTGCTATTATATGAATGTATTTTTACGTTAAACTGCCAATTATGTATTTGAATTTATACAGCATATATTATGAATTTACAAAACTGAAGTTATCAAGAAAAAATAAATTATGAGAATGCATAAAGGTAATATTGATAGAACACTTACTGTAGATTACATTATTGGAAATAGTACTACAATAAAAACAATATCAACACTTTACCGAGGAAAAGGAAACAAACTCGATACTGAGTTTTCAACATAACTACTCAATGGGAGGAAATATGTGGTCGAAGATACTGGAAAGCCGGTGCAATCTATAGAGGCAATACACCTGCATATGCACAACTTTGCCTTATGCTTCTAATGTTTTGCCAAAGAATCAACTGCAAAAGAAAATTCCCTACATTTAATCTAATTTCAAGAGGCGGAAGTTGTTTCTTCAGGGATTCAATTGGGATAAATAAATCTTGTGGTATTTTTTTCTAAACATGCAGGTTCGTTTGGCGAAAATTGAGGTTAGAAACATACCAGATGGAGATAAAGGAAAGCTCTTGGTTGTGTTTAGTAAAACCCAACCTAATTCTCCATTCTGAGCAGATGTTGTTGTATAGGTTTTAGGATCAGTGGTCTCTCGGCTTGTCGAGGAGCTGGATCAAACTGGATGAAATATGTTCCTCTTATCTCTAGAATCACTACAAAGTTTCCACACCGGTAGCAATAGTTTGGTCACTAAACACTGTGACTCACCACATTCTTTTCCTGTTACTATAAATTTCTTGAAAGATCAATGATTCAATCCACAGTTACGATAGATAGACGTACCAATCATGCCTTTGGCAGAGCCTTTTGGGCAATTGAGATGAACATTCACACCTGCCACCAGTTAAAACCTTCCATGAGAAGCTGATGTGCTCTTGATATGAGATTGAGTCCATTGTCGTCACTCAAATGAGCTGATGAGATGTGCAAATGTGTAACCAGCACCACGTGGAGATAACTCACACCGATCATGAGGAACAAACCATAGTAAATCACACATTGGTCCTTCGCGTGGCTCCTAGACATAGTTCAAATACTACCAATAAGATATTCATTTTATCTTTCAGTAAACAACCTAATACTAATTTGGAAGTTAGCACTTGAACCTTGAGAGCAGAAGGAGAGAGAGAACAACTCATAACTCTATAAATCAAATCCGAAATAAGGACTTGGGTAGAAAAAAAGGGAGAAGGTAATACCTCATGTAGCCATTCCAAGCTCCGGAGATTATCAAGGGTATTCAGAGAAAGTGAAAGCCCTACATGCAAACATAAAAACTGATGAAGTTAGATGGTGTAGTTAAAAATACGTCTGAAATACCAGCTTGAAAGAAGAGCTCAAACCTGACTCTAGATGAGGGCAGTATGAGGAAGATAGTCGAAAAGGTCCAGGTGCATTTCTCGTACTTCCTGAAACATCGTCATAAAAACCATAGCTGAAACCGTGAAGCAAAACAGACATCAAACAGGATAATGCTTTATTTTTAATTACTTAGGAATCTAAAGTATGCTACTGAGAAAATTCTGAACAATTTTCAAATTACACATCAAAGCAAATAATCCACGACACTGAGAGAACATAAAGTTTCAATCTTTGTGACAGCTAAAGACGAAAAAACGACCAAGGAGATTCATACCTACAGGAGAAGAGAACTTTGAGCAAGTGAATAGGATCCCAAAGATATAAGAGCAGACCCGTCGTCTTAGAATCACCTGACGTGGTATGAAAGCCTCTCAAGGAAATAAACATAATGACATGAGGGTTGAGCCTAATTGAAATAAGGAATCAAAGAATGGAGACAAATGAAAATAGAGAGGCGTTACAGTGCCGTTGAGAGGTTCCATAGTAGAAACGACGGAGGTTATTGACACTAAACGACCCAAAGCTCGAACTTTATTATTTCTTCTTCTTCTATGCCGACTTTTGTTTTTATTTTGTAAGCAGATGAGTTTTGATATTTATATTTCATCTCTCCGGTCAGAAAAAACAGAATGACAGCGAGTGGGTCATGAAGGTAGGGTTAAAGAACGTAACTGAATGAACTTTCACATCGATGAACAGGTTAGAATACAACGGAATGAAAGTTGGGATTAGAACTTATACCTTGTCATTGATGAGTAAGAGCTCTGAGCCAAGAAAGGTTCCAGCTTTGGCTATTTTTTGTTTGCCTCCCAAGAATGGATTAGCCGGAATCAAAGTTGATACTCAAATAGTCCCGGTGAGATTTCGTTGGAATGCAACGCGACGGTAGATTTTTCTGGTGGTAATCTGAGATTTCATAGCCATCCATGTGTTTTTTTTTATTTAGGATAGATATAGGTTAAGGGATAGAGTTTTATATAGGAGGAATATCAAGGGGGAGGTGGAGTAAAAGTTTTAAGAACTGCTTTAACAGTAACGGAAAAAGGAATAACAGAGTTGGGAGAAGACGAAGTGGAAGCGTCGGAGAGAGGAGTCGCGATGAGGAAGAAGCAGAAGAACTAAATGGGTTTGATGGGCCAGACTGATACTTTTCTTAATTAGAATAGAACCCATACGAAAGCCATTTATCTCAATCATATATGATGTGGCCAAAAAAAGTTCTCCTATTGGTTGATTTTTTCAGCCGACGTGGATAGGCTAAAAAGGCTTCCTCAATCCCTTTTGATATAGTATATATATATATATATATATATATATATATATATATGTGTAATATTAAGTGTGTTCCTGCCGGGCCGACCGGATCATCCGATAGAGTTTATCAGAAAAAAATAATATGTGTATTCATGAATGGGCTCAGTAATAGCAAAGTTGGATTGAATCATATATTGTTTATTTATGAAAGCTTGACATTGTCATGGAATCTAGTGCATGGAATTTTACCAACTTTGTGTATAAACCCATGACGATTTGGTTTCCTTGAACAAGAGGTATACATGTTAGGCCGTTTCATTATGGATCAATGGTAATTTAGCCAACGTTCTTTTAGGAACTCAAGATTACAAGGTCAAGACGAGCTTAAGTATTTTATAGGGTCATGGTTGTCAGTTTATCAGACACTTTTTTTCCTTTCCCTGATGTTAATATTATCATCAAGAGGAATACATGGTAGAATACTAGGTGAGATACTGAAATCGGCGGAGAACATGGGAATCCCCGGAAAAACTGTGTTGGTGTTTATCAAACATTACAGCTACTATAACTTTTTACTAAACAAGGTGTTATAGGTTTAGTTAAGTGGGTTGATATGATCTAAGACTATCAAAAAGTGAAAAAGGTAAAAAAAAAAAAGAAGAAGGTTCAATGAAAACTAACTTATCTCACTTGCACCTGCTCATATCTATGATGCACGGGGACGTCAAACTGATTGACTTATCCGTACCGGAGACGTTTCGGGGACGGGGAAACGTTGGGGACAGCACGGGGACGTTTTGAAGACGGAACCTTTAATTATGGGATTTTTCAGACCAGATTTACTTTGTTATTATCCTTTCTTAAGCTATTCACTTACTTTTCTTCTAAGTAAAAGACAAAAATATATAAGTTTATACTAGATTTTTGAATTTATAATCATCTTTGATCAAAAAAATAATTTATAATCAACTTTTTATTATTTTTAGTTTATAAATTTTTACTAGATAAGGTTTACAGATCATTTTTATTAGATACTTTTTATTTTTCAGTATACAAATATACATATATAATATTTTTGATATATATATTTGCCGTACCCTAATCCCTATTTTTTTTGTTTTGCCGTTTTCCGTCCCCGCTTCCGTACCCGTTGTCCCCGCTTCCGTACCCGTATCCGTATCGGTGCAACATAGGCTCATATAAGGAGATAAGATGACATGTGAACAAGCATAATGCATGCAAACAAAATATGACATGCTATATATGTTCTTTCCTAAAAGATGATCTAAGACCACCCGCAACGGGGGTTTATAGCGAATCCTTAGCACAAAAACCTAGATAAATGACATTAAAATAATAATATACAATTTTCTTCTGCCAAGGATTAATCCTTAGATAAGTGATTTACGGATCAAATCCTTAAAAACGTGGCAAGGTGTGATTGGTCCCTGTGTAGGTTGTGTTTTGACTCTACTTCTTTTCTCCTCTGCTTTTTTCCAATCAAAAGATTCTGGGTTTTGTTCTCATTGCTTCATGATCTAAAACAGTTTGATTTGCCTCGCCATATCTGGAGAAGAAGAAGAGAACGCCGCCGAGCTTAAGATCATCGGAGAAGGAAACTCCCAGCGATTCCGATATCATCTTATTCCACTCTCCTTCTTCAATTCAAGTTTCCATAAAGATCTACACTTTCGATCTCTCATCTGATTCCGCCGTCGTATACCACCAAGCCTCTGCATCATCATGTAAGTTTCTTCTAGGGTTTTCTCCGGCTCCTTTGTTAGCTAAAACTCTGGCTCGGTTGGATTCGGACAAAACCCATTTGAGTCTTACTTAGTTACTGTTATTGATTGTATCATTTTCCCAGGGTCGTAAAAAGGAATTCAAAGTCCAAAACAGGATACACTGTCTGTGAAGATGTAGTAGACAGAATCAGTGCCTTGTGGATGATCTACTTGTTAGGATACTTTCGTTTCTTCCGACAACAAGAGAAGCTGCGTCTACTACCATTTTGGCAAAACGATGGGTGATGGGGTTTGTTTTCTTGCACATTTGAAACATTGTGGAAAATGATTTGTGATGGGGTTTGTTTTCTTGCAGTTTCTGCAATTAATAACTTGTACATTACTTTGGGAGCACCATCTCTACATCGGTGGCTTGCTTTTGGAGGAGACCCTTGTGGAGAAAAGTGGTAAGGTGTTGTCTGTGATTCCTCAAACATCACAGAAATGTAATACTTCCTCTTCTTCTTCTGCTCCTTTTTTTAACTCTTGTTTTATGGTTTGTTTTAGAGTCAGTCAGTCACCAAAAGGTAAGAAGATTTATTCAGGTTCTGACTAGGTGTGATTATTGTTGTTGGCTGCAGAAGGATAAGCGGCATGAAGGTGGGTAGAAGCTTAAATGGCTCCTATCTATAAGACCTGTATGTGTTCTGTGATGACGATGATAACGAGGTATAGTGATGCTACAGCCAGAAGTGGAGGGATCTAAAACCAACTTCTTCTTTGCTGGAGTCGACAAGGTCAGATTCAGAAAGCCTGTGATTGCTGGTGATACTCTGGTGATGAGGATGGCGCTTGTGAAGCTGCAGAAGCGGTTTGGGATAGCCAAAATGGAAGGGAAAGCATGCGTAGGGAACACTCTGGTATGCCAAGGAGAGTTCTTGATGGCTATGGGAAAAGAAGTGGAGTGATCATCTTTGGTCTTCCCGTTGGACAACACATAAGTTGCAGGTTTTGGTCTTCGTTGTCCTTTTGTATCTCATGTTGGTTTATGCATATTGTTCAGTCTCCGAACTTCCTTACCAAAATTTAAACTTTCTGCAAGTTGCTAGATATTAAGTTAGTTTTTCCTTGTGTTGAAATCCATTTTTAATCTTCCAAGAAATAATTTCACATTTTAATAATTTTTTTTTAATTCTTAAGAACTCTAACTTCGATAACACCATTGCACTCAAAAACGAATTCAGTCCTTAACTATTCTAAAAGTCAAAAAAATAATAAAATATTCCTAAGGATTCCAATTTCGAGAACACCATTGCGGGTGCTCTAACGGAGCAGTTATAAATAAATAAATATATATATATATATATAGCACTATACGAGCAACAGACTTATTACTCTCCCTATCTCTCTCATCATCTGCAAAAAAAAGGTAACATCCTTTTGAGACAAAAGGAGGTTTTGTATGCTTCTTCCATCACCGACCAAGTTAAATTCCTCTACACCTTTTGACAACAACAATGATAAATTACCTCATGTTGGGTTCTAACTCAGTGAACACAAAAAGAGATCACATTCCTAATACACAAACTTTAAACATGACAACCAATTTTTAGTAGTCTTGTCTGGTCTTGAAAATTTTGAATAACAAATTATAACTTCTTCATAATTCATGCAAACCCATATAAAACTCAGGAAAACTAAAAATTTTCCATACTATATGGATCAATACATATCTCCAAAAAATAATTTCCCAACCCCGAACAGGGTTTTGGTCAAGATCTAGTAATTTTCCATTAACACAAGGTTTCACTCGAATTTGTAAAATTTATAAAAGCCAAATAATGAGCTTATAATGGTACAATTTCAGTACACTTGACACTTCTAGATTGAGATCAGTGCGCAACCTAAGAGAGAGAGAGCTCTAAAGTCAGTGGAAAAGACAATGGATGACGTAAGCCGATCCAGTAGCTTTATCTACTGACCCGCTTACATGGTCAGGTTTGGATTTTTTGTTCTTCCTGCTAGGGTTATAGAAACAATTGCAATAACTGGAGGTTGATCGAAGCTTTGGACTTTCTTGTTAGGGTTCATCCTCAAGGTAATCAATTTCACTTTTTTTACTCTTTTTCTTCAATAATCTCGAAATGGTTTAATGATATTTGGTTTTCTGGTGATCATTTTTGTGTCATATGTCTGAGAAAGCTTTATTTATTTTTTATGTTTAGTAGTATTGTTTGATTTCTGATAACACATTTGTTTTATGAGCGCTAGTGGTGAAAGCTTTCGACTTTCCGTCTTTGACTTGTGAGGAGAGGCCAAAACCAAGGACAGGAGCTTGAGAAGATTTTGTTCTTTTATCCTCCTGATGTTACATTTTCCACTCAGCTCTCTGTTATCGGCCTTAGCGAAGGCCTTATCACCTTTACGAGGTCAGCTTCTATATAATTCTCCTTCTTTGCAGATAACATAATGTTTCACAAGTGATTTATGGAATTTTAAAATGCACCCCAAAACCAGCTTATGAGTGTAATAGAAGCAGATAGACATTCCCATGTTTTCTATGAAGCCGAGCCTGACATATGGATGGTCATGGTATATCCTTATCAACTCCATTACTTGTTTGAGTCTCTCTCTTATCACTATTCATATATGCACAAGGAGAGCAAATTTTTGTGATAATGGAGGGTGGATGCACTGCAGAAGGTGCTCAAGGAAGTCCACTCCCTCTTTGTTATGTTCCACGGATCAGTTAGGTCATTGCTTGATAAAGAAACATCTGGAGGGCTTATCATATCTCCTTTCATCACATACTATTTAAATGGTAAAGCACAGCAATATCACCGCCCAATTTCTCTGTGTCATAGCTCTTATCAAAAAGGGTTTCTCTATTTGTGTCACGTGTCAGATCTTTATGTTGGGAAGAAACTTCAGTTACCTTCATTTCGTGAAACTTTGAAAGAGCGTGGTACAGTTCAGATGCTAACGTTAGCAAGAGACGCGGCGCTTGAAGTTCAGGTTTGTTTGTCTCTCAATCAGAAAATGAAGAACAAACTTAGTGTGGTTCACTGCTTTGACTTGTATTTTTTTTCTTACATGTACAGTCTCTTGTGGGAGTGCTAGGATTCATGTGCTGGGACCCTTCGATGCCACTCTATGGTTCTATTTCATGACCTTGTCAACAACTCTTTCACCTGTATGTTTTCATATCCCATAGTCGCATTATCAAGACTTTTGTGTTGATAAGATTCTCTCTTTTGTCAGGATGAAACTGTCAGCCAGGAGTTCACCTTTTAGCCTATCAACACAAATGTCTCACCTTGGTTCTTCTGGTGCCTACCGAGGCCATTGTTAATGGAGAGCTAGACGTCTCATTCGTGAAGCACCAAGTTATTGAAAACGCTAGCTTCCCTCTTGCTTTCAACTGTAAAATCTTTTATGGGGCTCCATCTCTTTATCATTTGATATGTGTTTTGCCAGGCATCAGCGAGAAATCTTGAAAGTTGAAGATAATGGGGTGGGGTGGTGAGAACAAACGCTTACCATGTTAGTGGTTACCGTTACTTGTTAGTTGATAATGATATGGAAGTTTCCAGAGCTTCTCCGTCTGGAAAGGTAGCAACATTAGCAAAGGTAAGATAGAGAACTATTTGTTGTTGAAATAACCAAAAAAAAGATTATCAAACTCACAAAAAGTTGTATTGAATGTTTTGGTAGGAGACATTACTTGCAGTAAATAAGCTGAGGAAAACAGTGGATACAGAAAAGAGCAGGACGAAGCAAGAGAAAGAGATGGAGAGATGCATTTCGAGAGGGAAAGAGCTTTACATGGCTTTAGAGAAAGCAAGTGACACTCTTCTTTCATAATATACTTAGGAAAGTACTTTTTGTTGTTACTTTAATATACTTAGCAAAGTAATACTCTATCCATTCCTAAAAAAAATATGGAAATAAAAGATAGATTGTTTTATGTTTCTAAAAAAATATAAATTTTAAAAAGGTTAATTGATTTTATTAGATTATTACTATTGATCTTGCTTAAAAAAAAAAAAGATTATTACTATTGATCAAAAATTGTTAGAAAATTGAAAATCACGGAAAATGATATAGTGATTGAATGTGTTATCTTAATATGTGTGAAAATATTAAAAAAACTATCTTTTAGAAACTGATGGAATATTTATCTTTGGTGTGTCTCATTTTCCATGGATTAGGACTCTAAAAATCCTTTTGAAGTACAGTATATTGAGATGATTTTCATTAAAGCTTAACGTTGAGCTTCATCCCTAGAATCAGAGCCATCTTCATCCCCAGAATCATCCTCAACGAGTAACTCCTTCTTCAGCGCCTCATACTTCTTCTCCTTCTCAAGGAAGTTAGGATCAGGTTTGAAAACATCTGCAAAAAAGAACAGTAACATCAGAGATGATTTTAAAACCTCTAAGAGCTGTTTTTTTTAGTTGTAGTAAAAAAGTTAACTTACCCAGAGAGAAATCAGGAACTATTTCATCATTAAGAGATATATTGTGGGAATACTTTCCTTCCACAAGATCTAGCTCAGGACGCACAGCTGGATGTCCCTGAAAGTATTATCATTCACATCATGTGAATCGCATGGTATCATCTCTGCTAATAAAATTAGATCAAGTTATATCTAAAAGTATATACTTACCTGAAATTTTGCTTTCCTAATAGCAAAGAGCCCTTCAATCAAATACTGAACTCTCTCATCAATTTCTCCCTCGTGCAGTATACCACGAAACCGTTCAAACATTCCTGCATATAAATAGAACATGGCGCTTTAGATACACTACCAGAGATGAATCGCCACCATAGCAGCATATATGTCAATAAGCATTCGACTTTTGTGAAATAATTTTGATGGATGGAATAGGTGGACGTAAAAGCAGTCTAATATATAATGTCTCATAAAAAACAGATCAATCACTAAGAGAAAGAGAGGTTAAAAAATAATAATATTACCATGCAATCCATTTGGTGTAAGGTCCAGGAGCATAGCACCACACTCTGTCACGAACCCAACAGCCACCTCGACACTGTCATCAGTCGGAGTTTCCAGAAGCAAGGAGACTATTTCAAGAGCAATAATCTCCTCAGCAACTTGCTGGTTTACTAGATGCGCTATAAATTTCACAGCAGCGACCAGTTGAGGCTGGGAAAAAATGACAAAAACGAAACACACACATAAATTAATAAAAACAATATGACACATACAAAAAAAATCAAAATGCACATACCTTGTCATTAAGCGTGTAAGCATTTTTCAGGTGCAAGACGATCCTTTTCAACAAAAGCTCAGCAACTTCGGGGAGCTTGGCGTTGATAACAGAGACCAGAGCTGCAAAGACGTCCGTGTATCCAGGAGATGTCATCTGAGCCACAATACACGAACGGCAGAAAAGCCCCCTTCCTCTGATGAGATTCTCAGCAAAGAGCTTGGGGGTTATGTTCTTGATGTTGCTCGCGTTGACCCTGTGAACAAGCCCGTTGTGCTTTCATGGAGAGCGTCCCACGTGAGACGCTGATACTCTACGCTGCTCTTGTCGTCAGATGGGTTGGGCTTTGGCAACTTGGGCTTTGCAGCACGATCAATGTCGAGGAGATCTCTCCGCGAGCCCTTATGGTCGCCAGGGCTTCTTTCTCTTCTCGCTCTCTCGTCTTCCTCGGAGGAACTATCGTGCCTACCCATGGGAGGGAATCCACCGGCGAAATTAGAGATAAAAGTGTGAATCTTTAACCTTAGCCGATCCAACGATTATACTAAATCTCCAGTAAGAAAGGTTGTCGCCGATCAAGATCAGAAAACCTTAGACGATCAAGATTTCGAGAAAGATATTTTCGTTTTTATAGGTACGCCGCTGTTTAGACTGCACGATTTCCTTTTCCCTCATCTCTAAACGCCAGGTGGTCGGTTAGATAAGCTTAATGGGCCAAGGCCCGATTTAGGTGACGGTTTAATATAAAAGTTGGCTTTGATCAATAAGTTAGTACAACGTGGGTTTAAAACTTTTTTTTTTTTGAAAGTGGTGTAATATTTTTGAAACTGGATATTCGTTTGAAACTTTGAAAAGTGAGTATAATTTTTTTCTAATAAGTGAAGGAAAAACCGATAGGTCAGCGAATTCGTTAAAGAATTATAAAATCTTCCATTAATTTTGTTTAACACACATCTAAACCAAATATTTTAACACATTTTGATAAAACTATTCCATAATATTTATTCAATGTTACATTTTGAACACAAAGTACTTTTTCTCAACTGAATACATGATAACAATAATTTCTAAAATCGTAAATAAAAATTTAACAAAATTAAATAAAATTAAAAGTTAAACTTATTTTTATTAACAATTAAACCAGATATTTTGACAATTACATCATATATATTTCATAAATACTTTTTAACCATGAGTACATTTTGAAGCAAAACTAATTGTAAATTTAAAACCATAAATTAATTTTTCAAGGCACTTTTAAGGAAATAAAAAGATAAACCACAGATATACTAATATATCTGATAAGAAAAAGATAATATACCAGTTTATATTGAATGGTACAAAATAGCTTTTGTCAATGGAATACAAAATAAAAATAATTTTAAAAATCACTACTGAAATTTAAACACAATTTTATAAAAATAAAAGTTACAAATCGGGTTACATTAATATATATATATATATATATATATATATATATATATATATATATATATATTTCATATTTTCAAAATCGTAGGAAGAAAATAAATTCAATAAGAAATAGAATGTATTAGATAACATAATATCTTATCCTTTAATATTATGTTATCTAATACATTCTATTTCTTATTGAATTTATTTTCTTCCTACGATTTTGAAAATATGAAATATATAAATAAAATAAATAGTTATTTACTAATAAATATATCTAATTAAAAAACAAAAATTAATTATAATAAATTCAATGTAAAATCGGGTTTTAAAAATAACCAGTATCATTTATTTTGAAACCCTAATTATTAATTCAGAAAAATGATTTATTTGATTTTTAAAATAATGACATTTAAAATAACATATATATATATATATATATATATATATATATATATATAAAGTTTCAATTTGTAAAGGTTTCCTTACATATTTAAAGTAATTTTTATTATAACAAATAACCTATTTTCGCATTGTATGACTTAATAATTTAATGAAAATGTATAAAATAAAAAAGGCTCGCCCAACTCAGAAAATTAATATAAAAATTAATTCATGTTAATAACAAAGTGAAAATAGAAGAAATATTGGGAACAAAATTAATTCATGTTAATAACAGCTTTATAAAATTTAATGATGAAACAACTATATTTTGAGTAAATATTAAACAGTCAAGATATATATTATCATATATAATCTCTTCTCACTTAAAAATTTATAAAAGACAAAAACTATTATCATATACATTTCTTGAAAATGAAAACCTAAAAAAATCACAAAATCTTACAAAAATAATAATCTAGATCACAAGTAAAATATATCTTGTTCGTATGGCAGACTTATAAACATATCCTAACTAGCTATACGGCTCCATAATGTGATTGGTAAGTGCCACTAAAAGCTTAATTAATTTTGCTGCGACACCCACAACAATCACAAAATGTTGTAAACAGCTTTTAATTATTTCAAACCTCTTAAATCAATAACTAGTTCTATATATCATTTGCATTGCTAGAAGTTCCTAACATATAAAAAATAAAATTTTCAATTAAATTTTACAATTAATATATTCTAAAAAAATAGATAAATTTTTATATTTTAATTTATATTTACTAACAATATCATAATTTGTGTTATAAAACTTTATAAATATATATGGGACATTTAAATTTAAAATATATGAAATATTTATTTATAATTATTTTAATTCGTGAATAATAATTATTCGAATGATTTCATATACTATTTGTTTGAGAAAACATGATGGTAAGAGATTGAAAATACATATCTTTTGATTAATCATTTCCAAATTACAATCAAATTAGGAGAAATCCTTTTTTAAAAAAAGCTTGTCTACAATTATATTGGCTCCCTTGAAAACGGATGTATCAAAACAATAATGAATAATCCTCAATGCCTTTTCTTCCATTTAGGATCTCAAGAAGTTAAGTGGAAGAAAAGCCATTGACATGCTCTATAACGTTTAAATAGAACGTTTAAGGGTGAAGACAATAAAAAAGAACAATCTAGTGAACAACAACAAAAAAAACATCTCAAGTAACCACTACAATTTCTTAGCTTAACAAATTGCCTTTACCAAGAAAAAAAAGAGTTAAAATTTGCCAAATCCAAGATATATGAAAGATGATCACACCAGGTAGTTAAGCTTCTATTGCTTTCTAGATTTTTTATATTTTTTCGAATTTTCAGAGCTAGTCAATTGAAATGAAGCTAGTTCTTATATATATATATATTATTTTTAAATTATATAAAATTAAGAATTTTAATTGAAAAATATTTAATTTTGTGCTTCTGTTTCTTATTTTTTAACTTTTTATTAAAGTAATTTTTAGATAACAACACAATATATAGGAATTACATTTTTATCGTAAAACATAATTTTAAGATTTTGGATAATTCTTATAACAATTAATTTTAATCAGTTATCTAATCAAGAAAATAAAATTAATTTCATATTGTGGTTAATTTGTATGTTTTATTTATTAAAGATAGAACTAATTAGCTTAATATACATAGAATGAAAAATAATTAGGTAAGTGGTAAAGACTTATTATATTTGCATGTCTGGTAACTCAAAAATGATTAAAATTACAAGTGTCTCCTTTCGTCTTGTGTAACCCCTCTTTCAAAAACAGCAAAAACCAGAACATGGTTCTTTACTTCTTTTGATCTAACTTTGGCATCAATCGGATGAAATGTTGACATTTCATCTTGTGTCTCCTTTCGTCTTGTGTAACCCCCTCTTTCAAAAACAGCAAAAACCAGAACATGGTTCTTTTGATCTAACTTTGGCATCAATCGGATGAAATGTTGACATCCAGATATATTTATCACTAACCTAAAATAAATAAAAAAATTACAACACTACAACTTATGACATAAATCTTTTAACTCTACGAAGATAAGATCTTTAATTTTTTTTCCTGGAAAATCGGGATAGTGCAACCGGTACTGGAGAAACATCAAAGGCCAGGTTACAGCAAGAAAGACAAAGAGATCTACAAGCATAAAACACAGCAGCAAGAAGAGAGGTCCTTCTTTTTCAAAAAAAAAAAAAAAGAAGAGAGGTAATCCGATCAAAGAAAAAAAGAAAGAGAGGTAATGGGAAAGAAGGCTCCGGAAGCTAGCTTCACCTCCGGTGAAGACAGTGGTTTTTCAATCGGGCTCCCAGAGCTTCAGGGTGTCTAAGCCCAATCTGTCTAAGTCACCGTCAAAGAGAACCCACCCCGAAGGCACTCCGCGGCCACAAACGCACTCCGTTCGATCCACCCCCAAAACCGACATGTATCCGGATCCACAATCTTAGCCTCCACATTCGGAGAAAGCAAACCGTAGGAACCGTACCTCTCTGTCTCCTCCTTAGTAAACATAGAAGCAAATATACTCGTCGTCTCCGTCAAGCTATATCCCTACAGAACTCTAACACTATTGTATCTCTCCACGAACTTCTCCGCCACCTCTCTGCTCAGAGGAGCTCCTTTGACCACGCCGGTGCGCAGCAATCTGAGAATTGATCTCTTCCGCGCCGTTAACCATGGCCACCAGCATCGGTGGGACAGAGAGATGCGATGGACGGTGATTCTCCATGGCGGAGAGAAGTTGATCCATCTCGAACCTGGGGAGAACCACGATCGTCCACCCTTGCGCCATCAGACTCGTCGTAAAACTGCCAAAGCTGAATTTTTGGCACAAGATCCTCGCCGTCTAAAGGGTCCGAGCTTTCACGTACGACAGATCCACCGATACCAAAGCCTCTCTCCAATCAGAGACGTCTCCGCATCCTCAAACTAAAAATAGAGCATGCTCCAGCTCAGGCGCTGTACACCGAAACGTCTTCGGGGTTAGATGCAGAGATGAACAGATATATAATTATTATTTAAGTCATAGCGTAGAATATGTGTAGAAACAGGGGCATATCAGGTATATTCAAAAAAGAAACAGTAGATATACCATATAACTAAATATATTTTATTTTATGTATATATGATGCAATTGCTCTTAAAAATATCATTTTTATATATTTTACTAGTGGTTGGCCTGTCTTACAGGCGGATAAGTTTACATTAAATTTTGATTTTTTATCAAAATTTATGATAATTTTATAAAGCATTTAAAATTTTACTTATATTGAAAATAATAAATGTATATTTTTGAAAGACTATACTGTAAATTTTGTTGATTTGAGTTGAAATAAAATTCTTTTTAGTTTAGTGAACACAAATTTATTAAATAAAAAAAACTAAGGAAAATGTAATAATTTATATTTCTTCTTTTGATTTTTATTTCAGTTTGATATAGTCGAAGAAAATCCAAAGTAAAAAAAACTGATAAATTTTTTTCTAAGAGTTTCAAACCTTAATATTATTATCTAATTAAATTTCTCACTATAATTAATTAATCAAGCTCCAAGCTAAATCAACTGAAATATAATGTATTGTGATAAAATTGTAGAAATGCATGTTTTAAAGTACAATATAAATAGTTTCAATAATGCCATAGCTAATAAAATGTTTTTCTTGACACCTCTTAACTAATGTTGAGAATGTTAAGAGACAGATATGTGGATCTCAAAAAACCTACTATGTCAGTTCAGCTTTGCTCTTCCTAGTGTATAATGAAGATTCGCAAATTAAGTTAATGTAACGGTGTATAACTGCAGAGGTCCTATTTAATGTGAAATGTGTGGATGAATGGTTTCTGTGCAATTCTACAGGATGTTCAAATACAATTAATGAATCCAGCCATCATACTCAGGTTCAACTAAATAAGGCGGTTCTAATCTGACTGTGCTGTTAGTAGTAGTTTGTAGTAACTGGTCCAACAATATGATGTTTACTTTTCTCTATTTTGCAGTCTATAAATTGATACCACTGAAACTAAAGTTTTGAAACTAAAAAGGCTCAACTGTTAAAGAAAGTAACCAGATTACGCTTGGTTCCGTAAAAGAGAAATCACTACTTCATTATTGGACTCAAAATACAAATTTTAAACAGCTCATAAACTACTTTGTTGGATCCCTTAGTTGTGATGGACTTTTTTGGAAGACGGAACTTTCTTTGAAGCAGATGTTGCATCACCGTGGCTAGCATCTTCATCAGGTTGAAGAGATTGTGGTGGCAGGTCCACCGAACTTTTTGCAATCACAGGATCATCATTAACTCTTGTGGTGTTCTCTGGGACAATTGGGTTGGGGAGCATAGGAGTGGGTTTCAGAATTTGGATGAGAGTACCCTTATTGTCAGCTCTGATTCACAAAGATTAGTGTTAGAATTATTTAGACATCGTAATCTCTAATCTTAGCACCCTTATTATATTATATGTATTGAAAACCTTTCTACGCTGCTTCCTCCTGCTTTTTAATTGACTAACCAATTTAACAGTTTATAAAAAAGATCATCTAGGAAAAGATAACACAAATTAATAATGTGTGAATATAAAAAAAACTAAACAAATTAATACTGGCTTATCCCAACTATCTTGGGATTTACGCCTGTGGCAAGCACAGTTTTTGGTTCTTTCCCATAGCTATCAAATTTGCTATGAAACTCAAGCTCCATGGAGTCAAACATACTGACACATATGTTATCACCGCTGCATAGAAACAATGGTATATTATCATCACATGGGTGCTAGTGCCAGAGTATATATTATAACAAATGAAGATTAAGAAGTCAAGAGTACATTTTTAGCTGCAGAGTGAGCATCACACGCTGAGCCCCAAGTATGCGAGCAGTGATTGTACTCCTGATTGCAGTTAACTCCCCAATTGTATCTGAGAAATAAATTAATACGGTTATGTTGACACATGCTGTACCACAAAGAAAACTTTGTAAAAATCTAAGATTCATACCAGGGAGTTGTTTGACTCTATTGGCCAGCTCAAGCAACTGATTGTATGAACGGAATTGGAACATCTCAGTAGGTATGGGCCTAATCGATTCGGTTAGCTTATCAAAAGAGGTTCCATCGCTGAACCTTATGGAGAGGGGAGCATCAGACAAGCGGTTATTTGGATTGCTGCGCGTTACATCAAAACCACTTAACGTATAGACAGGTCCTTCTCTGAGACGCTCTCTGAATTTGAGCTGACGGATGGAACTAATGGATCCTTGTATAAGAGTCGACTGTTGCAACATGATAATCAATTAGAGAAAAAAATCAGTGAGACAAATCGCAACTACTATTTTAGACAAACTGCATATCGAATCACAACTTCTACTTGAGAAAAAGCAGGAAAAAAATCTAAAAATCGCAACATTAGAAAGTTGCTTACATTCTCATCAAGACTCATCAGATCACCTCTTTTCCTCACATTCCTGGCCTCCAAGAACCTCAACAATCGGACTTCGGCAATGTTGGAGCAGCGCCCGCCTCTCGAATCGGCAAGAAGGGTGTAGGAGCTCGCCATAGCAGCAATCGTCAAGCAGAATAGAGTTTTT
Organism: Hirschfeldia incana; assembly: GCA_026261945.1. Taxonomy (NCBI): domain Eukaryota; kingdom Viridiplantae; phylum Streptophyta; class Magnoliopsida; order Brassicales; family Brassicaceae; genus Hirschfeldia; species Hirschfeldia incana. The sequence continues at coordinate 6,249,617 of JABCMI010000011.1, read as the reverse complement.
GTTTTGATAAGCCCTGCTGTCCATGATTGAAGGAGTGGTTATTTATAGCCAGAGTTTCAGACGGTTTCTTTGTGGAATCGATGAGGGTCAATCAATCAATGCTGCAGAGTGACGGAGTGGCACAATTATGCTTAAAGTTGGATCCAAGCAAGATTGAATGAACCGTTACAGAGAGAAAAGAGAAATGCCATAGAAGAGAAGAGCACAGAAGCTTAAACTTCATCCAATCAGGAACGCAAAGAGAAGCGTCGGAGAAACTAATGAAACATCTGGAATTCTGGGCCTAGTCTGTATTATTATAAGTTTGTATAGTTATAAGCCCAGACATTTATAAGATAACCAATCACATACAATTAGAAGAACACCCAAATACAATTCGAAAAAAGTCCGGTATCAAAACTAACCGTTTCATAAATGACAGGACAGGTGGCAAAACTCCCACTATGGAGATAAAAAAACTTACTTTATTAGTATAGATGTTGTAGGTGTTATACTTCCATATGCGGACGTAGTTTTGGAAAATAATAATAACAGTGTCGGTATAACTGTTTTATATAAATAACCCCGAGGTGTAATCTCGATTCGGTCTTGTTGATTTGGGGGTGACGATGATGGTAGGATACAGCGAGGTTGAAAGTTGGATCTCACACAATGAGATCATAGAGAGTTATCTCGGGCCAATGATTGAAGGAAAAGCAGTGCCGATTCCGGGGTTGATTGTGGAATTGGGGGAGGAATTGTACAGTCGAGAGCCATGGCTGCTTCCGAAGACAGCACATCCCGCCCTTAACCCTCAAGAGTGGTTCTACTTTGGGAAAAGGAATCGAAATCCTCGCATCTTTGAAGGAGTTGATCACGAAGGGGCGTGGATTGAGGTTACGGGTCGCCACCCGATCCGATCCAAAAAGACTGGTGAAATAATTGGGGCAATGATAAGATTCAGGTATGGCTTCAGGAACAAGGGTGAGAGTACAAGCCTGAGGTGGAGTAATTGGTTCATGAGAGAGTATCGTCTCTTTAACCACGTTAAGCAAACCACGAGCAAGCGAGTTGTTTGCAAGATTACTGAAAACCTTTCCTAGACAGCTTCCTCCTTTTGTTTTTTGTTTTTTTTTTTTATAAATTATTGCTCAATAAAACTATTTGTGTTTTTCCTTGTTTCATTCGAATTTTTATAAATTATTACTGCTCAATAAAACTAGTGCACAACTAGTTTGTTAGATGTTGCAAACTAGTGCCCTTGATTGATTGAAGTAAAGAACGGTTTCAGTTATGTATGCTTTTCACGAGACTATTGCAAGCTTACGAAAGCAGCAGAATGATTCAAAGAAGAATCCATTGCTCTCCTTACTCGATAGTGGCTGTACCAGGAGCCACTCTACGTTACCTAAATCCGCTTTTGGAGTCCTGCTTCTTGAGATCATGGACCTGCATCTGCGTTGATCACAATCATATCCTGTTTACTTGAGCAATACATTTGTGTTAGCAAGAAAACCGGAGATTTTTTTGTGCAGTACTGATGAACTCAAAAGCTGTTAGATTACATTAATGATTTTGATGTGGTAAATGGAAGATAAATTGACTGAGTAAAATGTATTTTCCGAGGATGAGTCACAATGTTGCTAGGATCGTCGTAGACCTCCTGAATGGTCACATAGATTTCAACAAATGTGGTTTCGCTTAACCCTTTTGTTGAATTCTTTGTTTCTTTTAGGATCAAACAATCATCCAAGATTACATGGAAAAGGCTGACAACGCTCGCCTCTCTTCATCTTCCTCTGACAAATAGACTCTAGTCAGATACATGCCGTGAATGAATGATCCATTAAATTGTTCTCCATGTCCATTTACAAACATAACTATGTAATGTCTGAGCCAGTGTGGATTAGATACCAATTGTATCGAATAAATCAAAAGTTTTCTCAAAAACCATTACTCCCAGTTAAAATCTTATTCTCCAGAATGTTTCATCTACAACCCGTCTTCCATCTCTCAAGGTCACAGATGATTAATAAAAGTAGATGAAGCTAAGGTAACATCTTTTTGGGACAAAGTGGCTTCTGTGCTTCTTCCATCACCGGCAAAATTTTGCTCAGAAGGAACACCAACCTATTGTTATTTCTAACTCAGTGAAGACCACAAGAGTTTAGTTTCACAGTTACAAAGTTCTGTTGCTCCATTACAGCTATGCAGGAGAAATCCTAACCGTTGCATTTGCAAACACACAATCAGGTTGACCACAACCAAAATGAGATTAATTAAAGACACAAGTCAAATGCAGTATGTGAGTTTCTTAAGAACAGTACGTAATGCAATTATTTATTAGTATAAATATGCCACAATACAAATCACAGCTGAATGTAACAACTGATCAATACTTAGTAAAATCTTTTAAAAACTGGAAGAAGATATCCATCTTCCCGTGTATAGCAAGTAACAGATAGATAAAAACCCTAGCTAACCGATCCATCTAAAACCGGAGCTCTGGTTAATACTTCAAGAACTTCAGGGACAGAAAGTGATGACGTAGTTGTTGGACCCGAATATGACCCTCAGGTGAGGTACCGGTAAAACGAGAGCTAGCAAGTGGGCCACATAAAGCCCGTCACATTAATGAGAGCTGGAAGCTGAACTAAAGGCCGAACCTGGAAGTCGTCATAATAGAGGTCACGATATAAAGGGAGCTGATACTTCGAGAAGACTCGGTCAAGAGGAACCTGGAGCAAGTACGTAACTGAAGCCGTATATCTCGGAGATCGTTTAAGGAGCTATCGACGAGACCTAGACTATATAAAGACGGAGAAGATCAAAAACAAGAGGACTTTCTCCGGATACCAACTTCTAGACTAGATAAAAAGCATTACGAATTCTTTTGTAATCATCTCAAAATATATTCTTTGTATTCATCATCTTTTCAACTCATCAATAAAATCATCTTTGTTCCTTAAGCTTATTTACGGGATTCAGCCCACGATTCTCATTACATCTCTTGACCTAACCTAAAATCTAAGAAGTGAAATCTTGTCTCTCAAAATTGACGCCGTCTGTGGGGACAATTAATCGAATCCCTTTCTCCAAAGCTTAAGGATGAATCCACTCGATGGAACTAATCCATCTAACCCCGATCAATCAAACCTGAGCAATAGCTCACCAAATCGCACTGCTCCGGGGGCAAATAACCCGAGAGCCTCCGGAGGGACCAACTCTGGGTCCTCAGCCCTCAATAACCCATCGCATCAATCCGCTCCGAACCAAACGGAAGCTCAGCTTTCTGAGATCCGGCGGATGATGCTCCAGTTAGTGGACAAAGCTCAAGAAACCGAGCGAACGGTGCAACAGCTAGCCGAACGGCAGCAACAGTTCGAAGAGATAACCAGATCTCAATCCGCAACAACCCAACCGTCCGTCCACCAGGGAAGAGGGATCACGTTCCATGAACGGTTAGCTGACCCCTCCTTCCCTCGAGAGCGTCTGAACTTCTCCCCCGATAGCCCTGGAGCAGATGGTCAGGAACCTGCTTTCCAAACGCCTCGCGCTAGGACAGCTCCTACATTTACCCCACCTGTCACCAGCACCATGGGGAGCAATGTAGCTACAACTAGCTCCATACCTAACCGAAACATTGGAGGGAGCGCCCGTTTACCTCCACCGCCACCTCCTTCCGAGTCTGGAGCAGGAACCAACATACCGTCCGGGGGCAGAACATCAGCTTCGGTGCTTCAAGCTAGGGTTTCAACCCCAAATACCGATGAATATCAAAGGACGGATGCTGATCCTGTAGTCCTCCGCACTAACCTTGCTCGGAACCTGAGAACCAATGAGCGACCTGTTTCGCCAGCTAACTGGGAAAACGATCGAACCAGGTTCCGCCAGGAACCTGTTCCCCGAGTATCCGATAATGACCAAAATGTCCTTCCCTTCGAGGGACCTGACGCAATTCGTAGATACATGGAGCGAACCCACGCCGCTCTCCAGAAATTGGGAGCTCAAGTTCACAAAGCGACGAGCTCAGCTCCCGAAATCGAGAGTTTAATTGAGGAGACTCGTGGGACTCCATTCACCGATAGAATTGCCAACTCTTACATAAGAGACACTCGAAAAATTAAGATTCCCGAATACGATGGGAACGCAGATCCGAAAGCTTATCTAAGAGCCTTCCGATTAGCCATCGTTAAAGCTCACTTCACAAAAGAAGAATGTGATGCAGGATATTGCAGAAAATTTGCTGAAAACCTGATCGGAACAGCTCTCGAGTGGTTCTCCGGCCTCGAACCGAACTCTATAGACAGCTTTGATCAGTTGGTTAACGCCTTCATGAAACAATATTCAACCCACATCCTGAAACAAGCATCTGAGGCTGATCTCTGGAAGATCAGACAAGGATTGGGAGACTCACTGCGAGTCTACATTGACAAGTTCAGGGCAGTAAGAACCAAACTCTCGAACCCTAACGATCAAGTAGCCATCGAGGCCCTTAGGAGAGGTCTCTGGTACAAATCAGGCTTCTTCTCGGAGCTAACGCTAAATCCTCCCCCAACTATCGATGACGCCCTTCATAGGGCCTCTAGATACATCACCCTGGAAGAGGAAACAGCAGCATTAGACAAGCTCCACCGAAAACCTCAGAATCATCCGAAAGGCGAAGCCTCCGACGGGAAGGGACCTCATAAAAGAGGGAGCTCCCGAAACAACCAGACTCAGGGAGAGCATTCTTATGTAATCGAGGGCGACAAAGACGAAAAACTTGTTGCCCCGACAGCTAAAGCCCCCTGGTCCAAAGGCTACGATGAACGCAAACACTGCTCTTACCACGATCGAAAGGGACACTCAACCGAAGAATGTTGGGACCTCCAACGTCAATTGGCTGCTAAATTCGCAGCCGGAGAAATAAAAGACGTGGACCTCAAAAAGCCACAGCCTTACCAGAAAAGAGGTCCCCGGGATAACTCCCCAAAATGCGAGAGATCACCCGAAAAAGAAACAGACTCACCACCTCCAGCTCCCAAGAAAAGAGTCGATATGGTCCTTGGAAAATTCCCCCAAGGAAAAAGCCTTCAAATAGAAGCCCTCCTGAGTAAAACACCTCCCCAATCGAGCCCTGACTCAAGGGTCGATTACATCCTCGGAGGGTCCGACGTATGTCAAGATTCCGTTAACTCTATTAAAAGTCACGTACGGAAAGCTGTGTCCAATACTCAGTCCAAACCGACCAAACCCGAGTCTAACACTAAAATCTCTTTCTGGGAGAGCGAGACATCAAACCTCGACAGGCCTCACGACGATGCCCTCGTCGTAACGTTAAATAGAGCAGGCTACGAGGTACCTAAGCTCATGATCGACACCGGAAGCTCCGTCGATCTCATTTTCTATAACGCATTAAAGGGAATGGAAATAGACGATTACGAAATCGTCGACCAGAAATCCAACCTCGTAGGCTTCTCAGGAGAAACAGCTACCTCCTTGGGAACCATCAAGCTCCCAGTCATAGCTGGCGGAGTCATGAAAATGACCAACTTCATAGTTGTCGACAAACCGTCTCCTTTCCACGCAATCCTCGGAAGACCTTGGATTCACAAGATGAAAGCAGTAGGTTCAACTTATCACCAATGCGTGAAGTTTCCAGCAATCGACGGGATAGTTACCGTACATGGTAGCCAAAAGATTTCAAGGATCTGTTACCTGGGAGGATTCGAGATCATAAAAGATTCCCCCCAATAGCAATTACAGGTCCAGGAGAGTCGCGAAATGCAACAAAATATCCGAGGTCCTCCCAAGAACCTCACCGAAAAAGTTAGCATTGACGACTCGAACCCTGAAAAACAGGTAAGCATCGGATCTGAGATGCCTCTCGAAACCAAAAAGAAGCTCATCGAATTCCTAAAACAGAATGTCAAAACCTTCGCATGGACCACCAGTGACATGAAAGGCATAGACACCAACGTCACCACACATAAGCTCAATGTAGATCCCACCTTCAAACCGATCAAACAGAAGCGTCGTAAGCTAGGTCTTGAAAAAGCCCAAGCTGTTAACGATGAGGTCGATCGACTAACGAAAGCCGGGTCAATCCGAGAAGTTCAATACCCCGATTGGTTAGCCAACCCAGTGGTAGTAAAAAAGAAGAACGGGAAATGGAGAATCTGCGTAGACTTCACCGACCTAAACAAGGCCTGTCCTAATGACAGCTTCCCGTTACCTCACATCGATCGTTTGGTCGAAGCAACGGCTGGTCACCAGCTCCTGTCCTTTATGGATGCCTTTTCTGGATATAACCAGATTATGATGGAGCCTGAGGATCAAGAAAAAACCGCGTTCATAACCGAACGAGGAACCTATTGTTACAAGGTCATGCCATTTGGTTTGAAAAACGCGGGAGCTACCTACCAAAGGTTAGTAAACAAAATGTTCGCTGGACAACTTGGAAAAACCATGGAAGTCTACATCGACGACATGTTAGTCAAATCTTCAATGGGAGAGGACCATATCTCCCACCTAAGGGAATGCTTCGACATCCTCAACAAATACGACATGAAGCTAAACCCAGCTAAATGTACCTTCGGAGTACCCTCCGGCGAATTTCTAGGTTACCTCGTAACCGAAAGAGGCATCGAAGCCAACCCGAAACAGATAGCGACATTCCTAGAAATGCCGTCACCTAAAACGACCAGAGAGGTACAAAGATTGACCGGACGAATCGCAGCATTAAATCGATTCATATCCAGGTCCACCGACAAGTGCCTTCCATTTTATAAACTCCTGAAAAACAATAAGAAGTTCCTGTGGGATGAAAAGTGCGAAGAAGCCTTTAAACAGCTGAAAGCCTACCTCTCGGAACCTCCGATACTGTCCAAACCTGTAGTAGGTGAACCACTGTATAAGTACCTCGCCATATCGGCAGCTGCAGTCAGTGGGGTGCTAGTACGAGAAGAACAAAACGAACAGAGACCTGTCTATTATACTAGTAAAAGCCTAATAGACGCCGAGACGAGGTACCCTACCATGGAAAAACTAGCCCTAGCAGTCGTAACAGCTGCTAGGAAGCTACGACCATATTTCCAATCACACTCAATCGTCGTAATGACCTCACAGCCATTGCGAACGATTTTGCATAGTCCTAGCCAATCCGGACGATTAGCTAAATGGGCTATAGAGCTTAGCGAATACGATATCGAATACAGACCTCGAGCAGCAGCAAAAGCTCAGGTCCTTGGCGACTTCGTTATTGAGCTAGCGTCCGAACATTTAGACCAAGAAATAGAGGTCCCAAGATGGAGCCTATACGTGGACGGAGCCTCGTCAAAACAAGGCTCCGGCGTCGGTCTAAGATTAACCTCCTCAGCTGGAGAAACAATCGAACAATCCTACAGACTTGGATTTAACGCCTCCAACAACGAAGCTGAGTATGAAGCATTAATCGCCGGCTTAAAACTAGCCCTAAGCCTCGGAATCCGAGAGCTGAGCGCCTACTGTGACTCACAGCTGGTAGCTAGCCAGTTTCACGGAGAATACAAAACGAGAGACGAAAGAATGGGGGCATACCTCGAAGTAGTCCTAGGCCTGACAAAACGGTTCGATAAGTTCGAGCTAACGAGAATCCCACGAGGAGAGAACTCTTCAGCAGACGCGCTCGCCGCGCTAGCCTCCACATCCGACCCTCTCGTAAAACAAATTATACCCGTGGAAGGAATCGAAAAGCCGAGTATCGACATAGCTACCAAAGCTGAGCTAGATAACAAATCAAAAGCAAAAGTTGAGGATAACAGCCCTCCCACGGAAGCTACCCAAATCTTCACGACATTCTGGTTCCCTAGAACCAGAGTACGCAGCTTTAAAAAACACACCTTTAGGAAAGCAATTCAGAACTCAGAAAATAACGACCAAAGTGAAGGTATTAGCCAAGGTTCAGACTCCCCGGAGCCTAACTTAACCAATACCTTCGGAGGCACCATCCAAACCTCGGAATCACTTGTCCTTAAGGTACATACAAGAAGCCGCGCAGCTCGTAAAAGCACATCTAGGAACGCTACACAAACCACCGGGGACAACGAAGGAATTGGAGATATTCTTCAGAACCCAGACCTCTTGGGGCCTATTCCAACGAATATCCCCAGGGGCACCACTACACCAGGTCCCGAACAGGAACCTCCCTCCTCTCTTCACAACAAAGTTGTAGGAAGAGAAGACTGGAGGATACCGATCATGGATTACATCCTCGAGGGAAAAATCTCACCCAATAAGTGGGAGGCTCGAAAACTCAAAGCCTTAGCAGCAAGATATTGCATAATCGAGTCAGCCCTCCACAAACGAAGTGTCTCCGGACCTTACCTAAAATGCGTTCATGGTCTAGTAGCTATGAAACTCATGAAGGAAATGCACGACGGTTCCTGCGGAAACCATTCCGGGGGCAGAGCTCTAGCTATCCGAATTAAAAGACAAGGCTACTTCTGGCCTACTATTATCGCGGATTGTGAGGTCTACTCCTCATCATGCGACAAATGCCAAAGGCATGCACCGATCATACACCAACCAGCGGAAAAGCTATCTAACATATCAGCTCCCTACCCGTTCATGAGGTGGTCCATGGATATCGTAGGCCCATTAGTACCTTCAGGGAAAGGAAAGAAATTACTAAACCTCCTTGTCCTAACCGATTACTTCACGAAATGGATCGAAGCTGAAGCTTTCCAACAAATAAACAGATTTGAGGTCGAAGGATTTGTTTGGAAGAACATTGTATGTAGGCACGGTGTCCCATACGAAATCGTAACCGACAACGGAGGACAGTTCATATCCCACGATTTCAAAAAGTTCTGCGATAAGTGGAACATCCGCCTCACATTTTCATCACCTTGGCGACCTCAAGGTAACGGCCAGGCGGAGGCTGCTAACAAGTCGATCTTAGCAAACCTCAAGAAACGCCTAGGAGCTCAGTAGGAGCTCTGGTCAGAAAAACTACCCGAAGTACTATGGGCTTGCAGAACCACCCCACGAAAAGCTACAGAGGAAACTACTTTCTCCTTAGCTTACGGGATGGAAGCTGTCGTCCCAGCAGAAACCACCGTAGGCAGCCTCCGACGGGAGCTCTGCACCTCAAACCCCGCAGCTAACAACCAGCTCCTGATGGACAGCCTCGACTTAATCGAGGAAAGACGAGACCAAGCTTTGCTCCGCATTCAAAATTACCAGCAAGCAATGGCTCGGCACTATAATTCCAAAGTAAGGCCCCGGCAGTTCACTGTAGGTGACCTGGTGCTTAGAAAGGTGTTCGAAGGAACTAAAGAACCAGGAGCTGGGAAGTTAGGAACCAACTGGGAAGGACCCTACCGAATTATCCACATAGTACGATCCGGAGTCTATAAACTCCAGAAGGTACGAACCGGGGTACCTGAAATCCGATCGTGGAACGCCACGAATCTCAAAAGATATTATCATTAGGTACCCAAATTCCCTGAACTACGTTTGGCTTGATCCCTTGACTGGGTACGTAGGCAACTCCGACATGAGTGCAGCCCCAACCTCTTCTTACCAACCTCATCATCCAAGCGAAAGGGGCAAGTGTTACCAAGAACACTCAGCCCAAAATAGTTACTATGTAGACAATCTGAATCATGTAGTTTTTGACTTCTGACATTAATAAGACGATTAATTCAGCTTCATAAACATCAAGGGTCTCAGAACTCTCCAACAAAATTCAGGTATCCCCAAACCGGGACCTGAGCTCAACAATCTCGAAAGCATCCAGGTCCCAGGAAACCTGAACTTAAGGTCTTAAAATCCTTAACAATCAATAAGGTCTTAAAATCCTCAACAAACAGCAAGGTCTTAAAATCCTTAACAATCAACAAGGTCTTAAAATCTTCAACAAACAGCAAGGTCTTAAAATCCTTAACAATCAACAAGGTCTTAAAATCCTTAACAACAGCTAAGGTCTCAAAATCCTTAAATAACTAACCAGGTCTCAAAATCCACATCGAAACAACAAGGTCTTAAAACCCTTATCAAAATCGAAAGGACTTAAAATCCCAAAGAATCAGAAAAATCTCGAAATTCCTCAATTCCATCCGATAAACTTCAAAGGTCATTAAATCCTTTGAACCGGCTCAGGTCCCTGTAAATTTAAATACAGGTCCCAGTAAGTTTAAATTCAGGTTCCTACGAACCTGAATAACCAGGTCCCAGGACCTCTTGAATCAGATTCAGGTCCCTCAATTCCCTGAACTAACATCAAAGACTTCTTAGTCAGGTCATCGGGATCAAGTACCCATTAAATTAAACGATAACTATGAGTTGAGATTAAGACCCTAATCCTATAAATAGCAACGGGTGACTTATCCAAGAATCATAATCGTCGTGATCAAGTGAAATAAAATTAAGCTCCGAAGCTTGAAACAGAAATGAATAAGTCTTAAAAACGATAAAGGGTTTAAAAGCTTCCCCAGGCTATTAAAATCTTAGACATGCATAAAGGTTTAAAGGCCTTCTCAGGCACTAAAGTCGTAGAACTTAAACGAAATAAAGCAGAAGTCTTGAAAGACGTAAAACTTAAGTTCAAAAGAGCCCCGGCTCTCAACCCTCCTTGTCATCTTGGACCGGTTCACCCTCACCAACAGGGACCTCTCCTTCAACCATGTTATTGTTGCCTCCTTGAGCTGCCTCGACCGGAACTAAGTTAGGAGTCATTAAACCCAGATTAGAACCATACTCCCCAGAAAAGGATGGATTAAACAGGTTAACCTCAAAAGTACCTGAGCTGTCTGAGATCTGGGGAAGAGGAAGCTTACTGACTGAAAAGTCAGATACTTGAGCCTTCTCGTAAGCAGTCGTCGCCCCTGGCAACAAAGCCACCAGCTGGCTGTATTCTTCTTCGACACTCTGGATCTTGTTGTTCAACATGTCCTTCAAGAGATCAACGTTGGCTTGGAGCTCCTGAGCATACACCAATGCACTGACCTCTTCCTTCTTCTTAGCGAACTTCTCTTGAACACATGCTAGGATCTTACCATAAGCCTCGGCGACCTCTTTCTTCCCTACCCTGACTGCCAGCTTGACTTCAGCTTCCTTGTTCTTCTGGTTGTCCCGGGATGAGGTAATGAGCTCACGAACTTGGTGCTCAGCTATCCTTCGTGCAGAATCCAAGTCATTAATCTTCCTACTCTTCACCTGGATGTCGAGCTCCTGACTTTCGATCTTTCCTTGCTGAGCATCAGCCTTCAAGCCTAGCCTCGTCACGTCGGCTTCGAGCTCAGAAATTCGAACTCGAGCCTGATCAAGATCGGCCTTAGCTGCCTTAACCATTTCAGTGACCGCAGCAAGCTCACCAGCATTGGGGGCATCGCGCAAAGCATTCTCAAACCCGAGCTGGGCCCTGTTAACAGCCCCGGCCAACTACAACAACACCAAAAAAAACGAATGAATATTATTATTTCCAACAAGAGTTAATAAAGAACAGGTAGAGATCACGCACCTGACCCATACAGTGGGCAATGGCGAGATACTCATCCCGGTTAGTCAAGTCTTTGAGCGCTGGAAGGGGACATCCTACCCTCTTCAGGTGCCTCAGTATCGCGGCTAAGCCCCACGAATCGTCCAGGATCGACCCAGGCTTTGAATGGGTAAAGCTCCATCCAACAGTTCCTCCCCTAGAAGATGAGGAAGAGGATCGAGTGGGAGCTCCGCCTTGGTCGGTCCTAGGCCTCTTGTGTCTCGACGGCTCAACTTCGGAGATACCCTTAGGAGCCGGGTGATCAGCCTCCGGCACAGGGACCTCAGGAAGAAGAGTGGCATCCTGAGCTGCGACCTCAGCAGGAGCAGACTCAACAACGAGTTTGGATCCACCGTCATCCAAGACATCTTTTACTGAGTCGAAGAAAGATCCCCCTTGGCTCTTATCTCCTCCACGAGAGGTACTGGCAGCCTTTGAGGGATTACCCCTAGAGCGGAACGATGGCCTCAGAGTCATATCGCCTGACTTGGTCTTTTCGGTCCCTGAAGCGCTAGCGCCGGTTGAAATTGATACAACTGAGTCACCTGCGGAAACTGGAACAACGAAAATTCTTATGAGAATGGAAAATTTCGAAAAACGGCAAAACTATTTAGGAAAGGGTTCGAGCTCGAACTTACCCTCAAGGTTCTCAGCAGGAATGGGATCTTGAAAAGAGGCGTTGTAGACGTCTGGGAACCTGGCTGCACCTATTCGAGATGTGGTATAAGCAGGCCAGGTACATGGAGTCTGATGCAACTTGCGATATAGAGCTCTGGTAAGCTTGGTAGAAAGCTTCGGAGGATCTTCAATTTCTGCGAAACAAATCCAAGCAAAAAAGTTAATCAACCATGAATAGATAAACTCCATAAGAGTTTGTCCCTGGAAATCCTAACCAGATGGGTTAGCCTAAGTAATCCTGAGATCCCGACCTACAGGGACCGTCGAAGGATCGACTTTAACATAGAAGTACTTCTTCCTCCAGTCATCATCACTACTAGAAAATCTAAAGATGACATGATTGGGACGACTAGGGAGGTAGAAGGTTCTGGTACCGCCTTGCTTAGAAGCACTCTCCTTCAAGGAGAAGAGGCTCATAAGCTCGGTAAGACCAACATCGACTCCTTCCTCCCTAGCTCTAGTGATAAAACCATTTATCACTCGGATGACTGAGGGACAGAGTTGGGAAAGAGCCAACTGGTAATGATCGAGGAAATCAAGCAGCAACGTCGGGAGAGGAAATCTCAGATGACACTTGGAGATATACTTCTCGTGACAACAAAACCAACCCGCCGGAGCGGTTTCGGGGGTATCATCGGGACCACAAGTTTGAGCAAGCTCCTTCCGGCCAAGTGCTTGAACCATGAGGTTAACCACTACCTGACTTGTCAATAACGAGGGTGAATGGGGACTACTTCCGCTGGAATCGTCCTTCTTCTTCCGCTTAGAGACTCTGGTCGCGACCGTCTCTCTGGCTTTTTTCTTCCCCTTCATCTTGGCTCCGACTTCCTATTTAACCTCCAATAGTTTAGCTCCGGAGGCAGAGGGAGGCATCCCGGACTCACCGGAACCTTCTTTCGGAGGATTCATGGTATGGGAAGGTCAAGGAGAAAATCGATTGCAAGGTTTGGGAGAAAATTTACAGAGAAAAGTAACGAGGAAGATAAAAAAAAAATCTAAATCGCAGTAAAATAAAGAGGGAGGAGAGAATTTACCTTGAAAACTGAACAGAGGCGTGGAGAAAGTGGGAGGCGTAGCAGTTAATGCTCACAGCTTTATATCCCATCGCCTCTTGAGATTCGGAAAAGTCATTTCAAATCTTCTCCATCTGAACCGTAGATATCGCCAAATACAATAAAGACCGTCAGATCAAGAAGATCGAATCTAAACGGTATAAGAACTAATCATTACCTTAACAAAAAGATAAGGTCGGTAGCTGGAATCTAGCTTCCGAGACAAAAGAATTTATTCGGAAGCTGGGGGCAACTGTTGGACCCGAATATGACCCTCAGGTGAGGTACCAGTAAAACGAGAGCTAGCAAGTGGGCCACATAAAGCCCGTCACATTAATGAGAGCTGGAAGCTGAACTAAAGGCCGAACCTGGAAGTCGTCATAATAGAGGTCACGATATAAAGGGAGCTGATACTTCGAGAAGACTCGGTCAAGAGGAACCTGGAGCAAGTACGTAACTGAAGCCGTATATCTCGGAGATCGTTTAAGGAGCTATCGACGAGACCTAGACTATATAAAGACGGAGAAGATCAAAAACAAGAGGACTTTCTCCGGATACCAACTTCTAGACTAGATAAAAAGCATTACGAATTCTTTTGTAATCATCTCAAAATATATTCTTTGTATTCATCATCTTTTCAACTCATCAATAAAATCATCTTTGTTCCTTAAGCTTATTTACGGGATTCAGCCCACGATTCTCATTACATCTCTTGACCTAACCTAAAATCTAAGAAGTGAAATCTTGTCTCTCACAGTAGTTAGCTCCAGCACAAGTGAAAGTACTCGAAGCATCGTCATAAGCGTAGCTATAAGCAGTGGGGCAAGCGTCCTTGAACTTCCTCGAGTAATCCGTCGCAGGACAAGTCTGCGGAGTAGAGTGAGCTCCCTTGCAGCAAAACTCATCCGTGTTGAACGCCGCGCACGCGCTTTTGCACCCCACTACGTTCCCACCGTTGTTCGGATCCATTACACGAAGCTGCTCAGGACAATCCGCGTTGAGGTCAGCTACACAGCCCGTGTACTTGCAGTCTCCGGATCCTCCTTCGGGCTGTATCCCCATCTTGACGTTGTAACCATCGACGAGGCTCAGGTCGTAGAAATCGTTGCCTGAGTCGCCTTGGATTGTGAACTCGGCTAGAGTGGAGGGAGTGGCTCCGGTGACGGTGCATTTTAGGGAGTTGCCGCAGTCTCCTGTTGCGCAGTTGCCGTGGCCTGAGGAGTCGAAGTTGCATCCGGTACGACCCCAGAACCGGCCTGTCCATCCTGGTTCGTTGGTAAGCGTGAGCTGCACGGTAGCGCCTGGATCTAATTGGAATCCTCCTTCTCCGAGGGTGCTGCCTTTGCCGGCGAAAGTTCCCGGCCAGATGGTGTAAGGACAACTGTTCTTCAGTGTGAAGACGGTGGCGGAAACAGCAACGCTGCCTGCATCGTTCAAAACACAAACCAAGATGAGTCATAAGTGAAACAGAGAAGAAACATAAACATAAACAGAATGTGTTTGTTGTTGTTGTTGTTACCTGTGATGAACATGAAGAAGAGAATGTGAAATTTGGAGAATCTTGCCATTTTTTTGTATTGGGTTCTTGTGTGTTATGAGTTGTGAATGTCAGTGGTATCGATCCTCTATTTATAGAGTACATAATCTAGGTGGTGACGTAGTGTGAGCAGGCTTTGAAAGAGGCATCAAAGACTTATCCTTCATCTTCATCTAGGGGTGTGAATTGGACACACTGTCCATGGACGACCCATGTCCAAATTAATATGAACAAATATGGTCACGTCCAAATATGTCCATAAAAATGTATGTCCAAATGGACAGCGCCCAAATAGATCCATAGTCAAATGGGCAAAACCAGATGGACATTGGACGGCCCAAATATCAAAAATGTCTAGGGTTAGTATATTTGAGAAAAAATTAAAATTTTCATTACTCGCCGTCAAACTCGCGAGAGAAAACAATTTTGAGCTTTTTCATTTCATCTTCTTCCTTTTTGTTAATCAAGCTTCCTCATTTCATCATCTTCTTCTCATTACTCAGGTTTGTTAGTCAATTCCACTTTTTCTGTCTCTGTATCGATTTGATTTCGTTCAATCTTTAGCTTTCTAAGGTTTGATAGAATTGGGGAATCATGGATTTCTCTAAAGTAAGAAGAGAATGAAGTATGAAGTTGTTTTTAAATTTAAGTATCTTTTATAAATTCTAAACTTAAGTATCTTTTGTAAAACATGGAATTTAAATTTAAGTATCTTTTGTAAACTCTAAACTTAAGTATCTTTTGTAAAACATGTAATTTAGATTAAGTATCTTTTGTTATATATGAAATTTAGAATCTGTATATCTTTAAAATTGAAAATTAAACATTTTATATCAAGTGGACATCTGGAGTCCATGGACAGTCCAACTGGTCATGGTCCTATTTGGACATGGACTATTTGGACATGGACTATTTGAACATATAGCTATTTGGACACAAGACCAAAAACGTCCAAAAAAAAAAATAGTCCATCTGGACACGCCCACTTCTGTCCAGAGAGCCCAGTTGCACCCCCATCTTCATCGTGAAAGGCCCATAATTAATGGGAACGGTGCACATTTCAGCAAAGTAGAACCGGGGAACGGGTTGAGAAGACTGACTGACTTAAGACTTAGAATAAACGTTCATGAAGCTAAACCAACTCTGTGTAGGAGAAAAATAAAAGTACTCAAACCCTACCGTGAGGATTGGGTTTCCTTGACATATACGATTTACTTATCTGTTTTGGTGACTTTGTAAATTCTACTGTGATGGGGTTAAGAAGACCGACTTAGACTCGGGACTCGAGCTACACGGTTTTAAACATGTATATGGTTTCCATGGGACACGTTGAAGTGGGTTTGATGGAAATAATCAAATAGCCAATCTATAAACACTGTTTGGTTTTAGTTTTTCTTAGTGAACACAAGATTGTACAGCTCCAACAATCAACTTTTCCTTGCAAACTTCCCTTGCTTTCTCAGTGACAGTTTTTGGAAGAAGAATCAACTGCTTACAGTGGCTATTGCAAGACGCAAACAGCTTTGACACAACCTCATAATAATGTAAATAAAGATACAACTTGATAAGAAACTAAACAATGAAAAAGGCAGCTTAGAAATCTTCTCTGCCTGTAAACTCTTGTTATTATTTTTCTGTATGCAAGGAAAGAATTGTATGTACAACATGAGTTAGTGTTCTTTTCCTTCTTTACTAGAAGAATCTGCTCTACACCAGCCAACATATGGGGAAGGCCGAAACTTGTAATAAGTAGCAAAAGATAAATAAGTAAAGCTTAGACCAACATAGACTTTGAAACAGCTATGTGAATACAAGGTCAGATAAACGAACAGTCCTGTCAAAGATACCACCACTCCAAAAGTTGAAATGCATTTCAAGATAGAGAGCTCTTCTCCTTCTCCTTCTCTTTGATTTGGGAACTGCCCCTGAGCATTGAAATCAGATAACAGTTTGTCCTTCAGCTGAAATGATTCCATTAACCAAGCAGAAGACTCTGCATCGTTTGCAGGAATCTCCTTAGCTAGAACTCGCCGAACGTGGATATGAACTTCTGAAGGATCAGTACCGAATACATTGTCCATGAAAGATGGGCAACGAGGCTTGTATGCGATGGTCAGATCATATACTGCATAATAGTCAAAGTCATGAAGTATATACTTTGGGAAGATACTATTACTTTATAATAAAAAGTGAACATGTTCATGGACCATACCTGCATCTAAAGAGTTATGTAGAGCTTCAAAGCAAACACTAAATCCCCTTGTCTTCGGTAGAAGTACGTTTGATAGTGCTGGAAGATCAGCTTCCGCTGCAAACTTTTGACTTCTCTTGCACTTCTCTTCACTGCATATAATCAAAGTAGAAGTTAGACAAAAACTCTTTAACGCATTTTATAGTGAAAGATCAGATAGGGAACATATTAGTAGTATACGTGAAGTCTGTTCCTTCAGGGAATAGAGCGAGCCACAAGGGTTCTTGAGGATCTTTAAAAGTAGAAAGCATCTGAAGCATAACAGGCTCATCAACCTCACGGTTCCTCTCCACAGGGATAAACTCGAGGATATGAAACCCCCATCCGAATATAGGCAGCCTCATCAAACTGCTCTTGAGGACGTATTTGATGTAGCCGAGACATCCTTTCCTCAAGGCGATGTTCCATAGATACATCCAGTCCACCTCTGTCCGGTGGTTTGCGATTAAAAGGACACGTTTCTCTACTGGAAGGGTGTCTCCGGAGAATACTACTGTTGTTCCGTTGATAGTTTCGAAGAGGTAAGGCCAGAGAGCTAACCAGTAACCGAAGATGAAGGATATGGATTTCCTGGATTGGTGGACGCTTAAGAGACGTAAGGATAGAGCGAAGACGGGTGAGAAGTATAGGAGGAAGGTGAAAGCAGTGGAGAGGAAGATGAGTAAGATGATGAGACCTCTTAGGATCCTGAGAAGAGTCAAGGGGCGGTTCTTTAAGTTATCAGAGTCTCCGCTGACTTCCATCTCGAGGAGTCAAGACAAAACTGGAGCAATGAGAACAGAACATTACTCAGTTACGTTAGTTTAAGGCTCAACAAATAGATCCTAAGTGTCACATTACATGCCTAAAGTCTCTAACTTTGAATATGAAACAGAAACATGAATTAGTCTCTAATAAGCAAATTATTGACAAAGAATCTCATTTCAACCTGTTAAGGTATCAAAGGTATCCAATTCAAGACCAATCAGTTCGTTATTATTATTTTTCCAACTTGGACTTTTTTAACACATTAAAAACAGTCCAATGAAACGTAAACGATTGTCTTGGATTCGAATCAAAATTTGACAATTACAAATCAGTATTCCAAATTGGGAAAGACTTGTGGATACAACAGCTGATAATAAAATAAAAATTAGATCCCCACGTGATCAATGAGCAAGAGAAGCACACTTCTGTCGGAAAAGCAAAAACAAAATCTACAGAGAGAGAGAGAAGTAAGTACCTGAGAGAGCCAGAGAGGGGGAGTTTAGGGAGGAAGAAGCAGTTGGTGAAGAGGGAAGATGATGATAAACGTTAAAACGGAACAGAGGAATCTTGAACGAAGTTTCAGAGAAGGATTCGTTTTCGGGTCGGATCTTAACAATGATCAGAGAAGGTAGGGTGTATAGTAAATCCAGCAATCTGATTGGTCGGTCGTATAAGATAAAAAGGTCCAAAGGCGCCGCGAAGACAAATCTCAGAAGCTGACACTTGCGACCACCCTATGAAATTCTCTTTGGCCAACCTCCAAGCGTCAAGCAACGCCAACCTCTTATAAAAACATTCTCTCGCTTTTAGTTTTAATTGTACCGAAAATGGAAAATTATAACGCCTTTTCCTAGTTTTATTTAAAAATTAAATTAACACGCTGCCTCTTTCTTCTTTCTTATAAAGCTTGGATCTAATCAAACTTTTAGATCTAAGTTTTCTTATTTTTAATGTATATGGAGTCTGACCACATGCTCAATTATTTTCATGTATGATACATCCATGCGGTTGGCAAAACAACATTTTAAATTCATGTTTTTTTTATAAAAAAAATGCTGAAAAGCACCTTTTTCAAAATGTAGCAAAGGTATGGATTTTTATTGATTTCTTTAGTTTGTATATTATATGTTTTCTTTCTCTAGTGGCTATTAAAGAACCTTCTGTTGTGCTAAATAAAATTGGACCCGTTGAACTAGTAGACTGAAGATACGTTATTTCTGTTTGTAGATATTAAATCTTTAGAAAAATAATTGATTATAAGAAATGATTGACTAAAAGTAAACTCCATTAAAAGTGACAGTAGACCAAACCTTATATGAGGATGTGGTTGATCAGAGGTTCAGAAGTAATATTCTATCCCTTGATTCGTCAACTTACCGTAGAAGTGATTTTACTGCGGTCCATACATATAGAAAGTGAGATTATATCTCCCAAATTTATGCTACCGACGAGATTATGAGTCCATTGCTGGTGTCATCAGATGAAGCTATCAAGTATCAACACATGATTGGTTACCCCCAAAAATAATGACTTATCTTTGTGTGTGTGTGTTATAAATGGCTTTGTACAACTACTAATTGATCTTTACAGAGTTGAATATTTGTTTTGGTTGAAAAAGACATTTACAAAAAATGGCACAAGCGCATTAGTCTGATAACACTGCCAGAGACATATATGTATCCTCTTACGAAGCCCAATGAAGTCCTTAATGGGCCGAATACATCACTTGGAGAGCTCACACAGCACAGCAATAGTGAGACCGTGCCTAATCTCTTCCCTTCCCCCTTATCTTCTTCTTCCTCTGTGCGGGATTCTCCAGCAAAACAATGGCGTTATCGGTTTCAAACCTCGCCTCTTCTCTCTCGTCTCTCTCTTTCTCTTCCCAGGTCTCTCAGGGACCAGCCACCCTCTCCTTCCCCAGGGCGAGCTCGGCGTTCTCCCTGCCTGCGAAAACCCATCGTCGCGCTTCTCTCTCAATCAAAGCCACAGTAGCTGCTCCCGCGGAGGTATCGGAGGAGGATGACACGATGGAGCTGAAGAAGTACGTGAAATCTAGGCTTCCGGGAGGTTTCGCAGCTCAGAAGATGATAGGCACGGGACGGCGTAAGTGCGCAATCGCTCGAGTTGTGCTCCAAGAAGGCACCGGCAAAGTTATCATAAACTATCGCGATGCCAAGGTACACTTATCTCTCTCCTAAATTGCTTTTTTTTTTCCTTTCTAATTCGTTATTACAGAATGATGCTACACTGTTTCTGATGTGTGTTTGCTTCGACTGACATTATGTCGTGTAGTTGTCTGAAGCACGATAACATAATGTCAATCGATTGTAGCATTGTATAACAAAAGTCTTTTTTTTTTTTCAAAACTGTGTCTGTAGTCAACACTTCTCTATGATCTAAGAGTTGTTTTAACTTACAGAAATTAAGTTGAACCTGTCTGCCCCTATAACACCTTTTGGGAGGGTTAGATTGTTGCTTAGGCAGCCTAAACGGTTACAAATTATAACAATACGTTAAATTAACGCTGGTTTAGACTAGGATTAGAAAGTGATAAGAGAGTGAGAGATTTATTTTAAAAGGCTCTAATGGGGTAATTTTAACAAGCTGTTTTTGAGAATGTGGATTAATTTTAATCAATCAGACACATTGCTGATAATGATACCCTGCAAACCATTTTGTTCAGGAGTACCTTCAGGGCAACCCATTGTGGCTTCAATACGTTAAAGTTCCCTTAGTGACACTTGGTTACGAGAACAGCTACGACGTGTTTGTGAAAGCTCATGGAGGCGGTCTCTCTGGTCAAGCTCAAGCTATTACCCTTGGAGTTGCTCGTGCACTCCTGAAGGTGAGTGCAGACCATAGATCCCCTCTGAAGAAGGAAGGTTTGCTCACTAGAGATGCGAGAGTCGTTGAAAGAAAGAAGGTTGGGCTCAAGAAGGCTCGTAAGGCACCACAATTCTCCAAGCGTTAAAAAGAAACCTTTTGTTTATTTGTATTATTATTGTTGGATCATTCAACTTCACTCCTTTGCCTCCACTTGTTTTCAGTTTATGTGTAGTAGATGACGAACCGATCTCTGTTTTGATTGAATTTAATGCAAAGCCAAGAGTGAAAATTCATTTCTTTACGTTAAAGTATTTTGATCACTCAAACTTCTTATTATAATAAGAAGAAATAAGGCTTCAAACAACATATATATTAGTATAGTTCTTTCTGTTTAAAAATAAACTAAAAATCTTGTTCATATGATCATATCCTAGTGTGTTTGATTCGCTTATTATCATATCTCGACATGTTCTCATCATATCGACGCTTCTCTGAGTAACTTTTGTGTGGCTTGATCTGCACGGAACTTGGCACATAAGGACACACAAGTGGCCGACACTCTCGGTCTGAAGGTTCTCCAAGATCCAGTTCTCTAAGGTATCCATCCTCTCCAAAGACTTTCACTGTGTATGATTTTTCGTCTCTGTCTTTACTAAAAACCATTGCAAGAATTTTCTTCTCCTCTTCCACAAAGAAACCCCCATCTGAAATCTTCCTGACCAAGCTACTGAATGGTCCCATATCGACTCTCAAGAACTTGCTCCACGACACCTTTGTACCCCAATCCCCTTTTCTCCAGCCTCTGCTAATCCACGACATATTTTGTTTATCAATCTTGTCACTGATCCATACATCAACCACGAGTTTTCCCTTAGACAGAACTAAAACCGAAAGCTTCTCATCTCCCACACTAGAGAGACTCACAAGATGTTTAAAACAATAAGGAACCTGGAACGGCAGATCTTGAAGCCCTAGAAATCTGTTTCTTGTAAAATCAAAACAGACAATCTGACCTATCTGCCCTAGCGAGTCTGTCACACACCAGTAAGTGTTTCCTTTGATAGAAACACCACGGTCACAAAACTTTATAACTCCAAAAGCATTATCGTTTTGACGAGTCCATGAACTAGAGTCAAACTCGTATGTTTCGTATAATATAATTTCTTGTTTGAATTTAGCATCTTCGTCCTCGTCTCCTAATTTAGCATCTCTAAACCTCAAGATTTTGTAGTGTCGACGACGACAAGAATCTTCCTCGTACCCGAGAGCGTACTTGTACTCGGCACGTTTGTCAGCATGTCGTCCTTTTTCGATCGACCTTGTTACCCCCAGACAAGGGTTCCAAACCACAAGTCTCTTGTCGTCTTTTAAGATGCATAGTAACAAACCATCGCAGTGAAAGACTTGAGATATCTTGACTTGTTCGTGGGTTAGGCAAGTGAGTTTACCTAGACGCTTTGCTGATGGGTTTTCGTTGAGGATGACGCTAGTTAGATAAACGCTGTGATCCATCATCACGAGCATCTTAGACTCATCACCTGACTCCCTTGCTTCTTCCGATGTTACTTTGACGTTATGTTCCATCGTCTTTGCAAACCTTAGATAAAATAAAGCGTAATTCCAAGCTTTGCATGTCGATCGTGCTGCTCTTGTAGAGTCCACGGGAACCCTAGAGAAAATCTCATCTAGCAAGACCTCTGGAAGATCCAACATCGTCGTCATAGTTTTCAAGTTGCAACAACCCTGTGAAACCCTATTTGCATTTCCTTTCTTTTATTCACCAAGCCCCAGGGTGCATAATACATGGGCCTGATCGTGTTCGATTTGAATATGAATTCGGGTCATGAAATTTGGTCTGATTTAGATATTTTCGGAATCCAGTTTTAATTATTTTGTTTTGGTATATAGTAACACATCATAAAGTTGAATCTGTTTTAACTCCAGATTTGATTTCGGTTATTTAAATATTTGCTTATGATTTGAAAATACATAGTTTAGTTTAAAACTGGATAAGTTTAAACATTTTGTATTAATAACATCTTAGTGGCATAATTTAGAAGAAAAAAAGCAACTACAATTTTAGAAAGAGAGTAAGAGACTAACATTTTTTAGACTTCAAAACAAAGCAACATTTTTTTTTTTAAATTGAGAAGCAAGCTAATCATAATTGATTTTCAAATGCAATTGTCAAAATATTAAATTAATATATGAGATATACAAAAATATACATCAATTAAGTATATCGAAAAAAAGACTAAGATAGCACCAAACCAAGTTTTGTCACAAATATAGAGCTCAAAGATCATATATTAATTTAATATCAGTAAAGAGGTAAATATGCTCTTATACCCTTGGGTTAACTAATCCAAACCTTAAGTTTAGAGTTAAGGGGTTGGTTTTTGGATTAAGGTATAAAATTTTATAAAATAAAAATAAATACTAAAATTTGAAAATAAAAAAAAAGTTTGAAAAGGTATTTTTGAATAATAAAAAGAAAATCTGAAAATAAATCGAAAAAAATCCCAAAAAAGAAAATTGTAAAAATTTCGAATCTGAAAACATATAATCTGAACTATAATTTTTTTTTATTTTTTATTTGTATTTATATATCTAGGATAATATGATTTTTTCACCTATTAAATGAACCATTTTAATCGTTTTTTTCTTGGGAGAATTGCCAATTGTGACTCAAAACTTGGAGTCAAACCCAAAACAATACCCCAACTTGGGTCAAAGGCAAAAGTAACCTAAAAGACTATTGAAATTACAACTAGGACCCTTGTGACCAAACAAAATAACGGGATTTTTTTTACGTTTTTACCCCTCGGCAAGTCGTCTGTGCAGACGACTTAAAAATAACTCGTCCAGACGACTTAACTGAAAGTCGTCTGGACAGTTATTCTTAAACATAATTTAAAAATTCTGTAAAAAATATTTTGATAGGTGAAAAATGGGAATTATGTAATTAACATATGTCTTAAGAGATATAAATTAGGATATAACAAATTTCAATTGTTTTCAGCATAGATGAGTGAAAGTATGTCGTCATGATATTCTTTAGTTTTGGTTTCATCAACATATGTTGTAGTATTGTATATGTTCTCAGAGTTAGATTTCGGAAAGCATTAAAACCGTTTTTGAAAAATTTAAAAATTACCTAAGCGTGTTCATTTCTGTGTATAGTAAACACTATTGAACTATACTTTGATTTTATAACGTGGTTAGTTAGTTAATTTAGTCATTTTAGTTTAGGGGTTCATTTTAGGGTATGGACGACTTAAAACTTAGTCGTCTGTGTACAGATGACTAAATATTAAGTCGTCTGATGTACATTATCAGCCAGAATAAATCGTCTAAACCGGACCAAACCTTAAATTTTACCAATGTACTTTTAAAGCTAACCGGATTATTTACCCAATATATAAGGTGATTTTTTTTTTGTTCATTTTTCGCGAAATTCAGAAACCCTAACAGTTCTCTCTCACCGGCGATATCAAAGGCGATTCGAATTCCCACTATTTCCGAACAAACCATCGTTCTCAACGTCGGCTATCTAACTTCATTCTCACCGTTCTCGCCGCAGCGTCTTCTAACCCTAGCGCCGCCGCTTCCTCTAAACCCTAGCGCCGCCGGTTCCACTATTTCCGAACAAACCGTCGACCTCGCCACCGTGCTCACCAACGTTCTCACCGCCGCTTCCTCCAAACCCTAGCGCCGCCGCTTCGCCGCCGCTTCTTCTCTATAAACCGTAGCGCCGTTTCTCTGTAAACCCTAACGCCGGTAAGTCATCAATCTCGAGGAAAAGATGAAAATAAAATGTTGTCTCTATCAATGTACTCATTCTCACCGTTTCACTTTTATTTTTTCAGATCTATAACCGCAATGACGAGTACAACAATCGCAATGACGAGTACTCCAACTCCTTCTGCGACTAATCAGTTCCGCTTTACATTTTTCTACTGGAAGACTTGTAAGATAAGTCGTCTGGAGAGTCTTCCAACTGGACGACTTAGTAGACGACTTAAATTAAGTCATCCAGCAGGAAGACTTTCCAGACGACTTATTACAGGTCGACTACTAAGTCGTCCATTGGAAAGACTTTCCAGACGACTTATAATTAAGTCGTCTACTAAGTCGTCCAATTGGACGACTTTCCAGACGACTTAATTATAAGTCGTCTACTAAGTCGTCTGGAGTAACAATTAAGGCGTGATTGATTTAGCTTGTGTTATGACTTCTATTGTTGTCTTTGATTATTTTGCAGACAAAAAGGATGGATATTCCAGAACTTCCCCGTAGGTTATACACACCAGGCTCTGAGCCACCAGCCCACAATAGCATTTCGTATCACACGGATAACAAGAGGTTGCATACTGCTCTTAAGGAAGCTCTTACTGATGACGAATTTGAAGAGCTCAAGGAGTCGAGATTGGGAGTTTTCATCAAGTTCAAGGAGCAGAGATTTGGTTGGACTTCAAGGCTGGTTCACCACATGCTCAGTTTCAAGCTGGACATTCAGAAGAAATATGAGATGTGGTCTCTGGTTGGTCTAGAACCTTTGAGGTTTTCACTGTTAGAGTTTGAAAACCTCACTGGTCTAAACTGCGAGTACATCGAGGACCTTGAGACACCAAAATGTGAAGTTACCAAAGAGATGGTTTCTTTCTGGGGGATGCTGGGAGTTCATCTGGAAGATGGGCCAACTACAGATCAGATAATAGCAGCACTGAACAGATGCGGGGATTGGTCCACGGAAGATCGGAAGCGGCTCGCGTACCTTTCCATCTTCACAGGATTCATTGAAGGGAGAAAGTTTTCAACCGCTACACGATCTTCTCTGGCAAGGCTAGTGATGGATTTAGATCGGTTTGAGAATTATCCATGGGGGAGAGTCGCGTTTAAGGTGCTGATGGACGCTTTGTGGAACAAAGATATTACTGGCTGCTACACCGTGGATGGGTTTATACAAGTTCTTCAGGTCTGGGTGTACACAGCTATGCCGGAATTGGGTGCTAGTATTGGTGGTCCCAGAGCAAACAGTCCGTCTCCACCGATACTGGCTTACGGAGGCAGCAGAGGCCGCAGATCAATGAAAGCTGTTATCTTGCGTCAGGTATTTACTTCAATCCAAAACACTGCGCAGACGACTTATATTAAAGTCGTCTCTTAAGTCGTCCATCTAGACGACCTTTCAGACGACTTAATTAAGTCGTCTACTAAGTCGTCCATCTGGACGACCTTTCAGACGACTTGTAATAAGTCGTCTGGAAAGTCTTCCAGTTGGACGACTTAGTAGACGACTTGTAATAAGTCGTCTGGAAAGTCTTCCAGCTGGACGACTTAGTAGACGACTTATTACAAGTCGTCTATTTAGTCGTTTTGCTCAAATATCTAACTCGATCCTTCTATTTACTGCAGACCCGCGTGATCAACTTTGTCCAGAAGGACATTAGTGAAATGTGGCCAAAATGGGACTCTGAGGTTGAGGACCTGCCCGCGGAGAACATCATCAAACTCATGTATGATCGGAGACCGTGGAAGTGGACCTTAGATTGCTGGGAAGTCACTGGTACTAAGGTCTATACAAAACCTGAGGAGGCTACATCGAAGAAAGCCAAAGAGATAGAGATGGTTGTTGTGGAGGAGGAGGAGGAGGAAGACAATCCAAGACCTCTGAAGAAAGGTCGTAAAGAGGCTCCTAAAGAGGCTCCTAAAGAGGCTCCTAAAGAGGCTCCTAAAGAGGCTAGTGAAGAGGATTGGATGACCAAACAGGAGTTGGAAAAAATGTTCAAGGACGTAACTGAGTGCATGAAAGAAGGGTTTAGGAAGTGCATTAAGGAGATTAGGAAGGTGTCCGATAGGTTGGAAGCTGTGGAGAAGAAGGTTGGTATCACCAATCAGGCTACCCCTAAAGACAAACAGCCTACACCTCAACCCAATACAACAACCCCTCAAGATAAACAGCCTACTCCTCAACCCATTCAGACAACCCCTCTTAAGAAACAGGCTCCTGCTCCTACCAAAGAGCGTACTCCTCTTAAGAAACAGCCTCCTGCTCCTACCAAACAGCCTCCTGCTCCTACCAAACAGCCTCCTTCTCCTCAAAGGAAACAGCCTCCTGCTCCTACCAAACAGCCTCCTCCTCCTCCTACCAAACAGCCTTCTCCTCAAAGGAAACAGCCTCCTCCTCCTCCTACCAAACAGCAACAGCCTCCTCCTCCTCCTACCAAACAGCCTCCTCCTCAACTCAAAGATGTAAGTCGTCTAGGGTTAACTAATTGTCCAGACGACTTAAAAAAAAGCTTTCTGGACGACTAGTTGACCCTGGACGACTTAAATGTAAGTTGTCTGGACCACTAGTTGACCCTGGACGACTTAATTGTAAGTCGTCCAGGGTCAACTAGTCGTCCAGACAACTTTTTTTTAAGTCGTCCAGGGTCAATTAGTCGTCCAGACAACTTTTTTTTAAGTCGTCCAGGGTCAATTAGTCGTCCAGACAACTTTTATTTAAGTCGTCCATTGTTAACTAATGTGCAACTTTTATATTGCAGAGATATTTGCCGGAGGATACATTCGATGAGGGTTTCTCGGTAAATAAAGCAGATGGTGTCTCCTCCAAACAGATTGTTGCTGTCACTTCCACTGTCGAACCGAGCCTCGCTTCCACCGATCAACAACCGAGCCTCTCTTCCACCGATCAACAACCGAGCCTCTCTTCCACCGATCAACAACCGAGCCTCTCTTCCACCGATCAACAACCGATCCTCTCTTCCACCTTCCAACCGAGCGTCGCTTCCACTGATCCAAGCGTTCCAGAATCAAGCGTTCAAGCCACAGAACCGAGCCTGGTTGTATTGGACAAAACAGCTCCCCCTGCTGCTACTGCTGTGCGTGGAAGGAGTGAACGAGCGAGGAAACCTGCTCCCATGCAGTTATCTCCTTATACGGCAGAGAAAAATAAAGCTAAAGTGGCAGCCTATAAGCCATTTCCTCCAGTAAACAGAGAAAAGCTGAAGGAACTCGCTGATTGGTTGAAAACTGATCCGTAAGTGATTGCTTTACCCAAAACTGATTGCTTTTTTGCTTGATTTAGTGTACCAAAACTGAATGCTTTTTTGTTTGCAGTCATTATTACACTAAGCATGAGGACAAACCACGTACATCACCTACTTGGTGGTATAAAATCCTCCGGACCAAAACTGAATGGCTGGAAGACTGCGTAAGTCTTCTTAAATTTAAGTCGTCTGGTAAATATAACTCGTCTGGAAAGTCGTCTAAGTGGTCGTCCAAGTAGACGACTTGCCAGACGACTTATATTTAAGTCGTCTGGTAAATATAAGTCTTCTGGAAAGTCGTTTGGAAAATCGTCCAAGTAGACTACTTTCCAGACGACTTATATTTACCAGACGACTTATAAGTCGTCTACTTGGACGACCATTTAGACGACTTAAATATAAGTCGTCTGGCAAGTCGTCTACTTGGACGACCATTTAGACGACTTAAATATAAGTCGTCTGGTATCTTCTAACTTGTATTATTGCCATCTGCAGCATATAGATGCTTGGATTAATGTGCTGGGGCAGAGGTATCAGGAGAACCCACAAGCTTTCAGGAGCGAGCGAATGGCATTCCTGGATCACAACTTTTCCCAGTCTTGGAGAGAACAGTATCACATCTTCAAAGCCTCGGAACCTGATCACCACGGTTTAGGGAGAGCTCTACCTGGTGGGGCGTGGGCTTTTTATGAAGGATCAATACCTTCATTTTGCCAATCAATGAAGAAGTGGGGGGAGGACGTTGATGATCGCCAGTGAACTTGAACAACAAGCATTGGGTTGCTATTTGGATATCGATCCCTAAGAGGCACATAGTCGTCTGGGACAGCATACCTTCATCGTTGGTACCAGCAGAATGGGATGAGATAATGCAGCCATTTCTCGAGATGTTCCCTTATCTGCTTGTTGAGTGCGCTCCCAACAAAGATTTACGGGTCGCACGCGGGTTGGAGCCATACACCTATGAGAGACCGGTGCAAGGAATACCCACGGCCAACAGTGGTGATTGTGGCGTGTACGCTCTAAAGTACATTGAATGTCATGCTCTTGGGGTCCCCTTTAACCCTAAAGACTTTGCTAGGGCCAACGTGAAGAATATGAGGGATTGTATGGCGGTGGATATATGGACGGAGCTTCTTAATCAGCATTTGCAAGAAAATGTGGATGGTGATAGATTTGTGGGCATGTATGATTAGCTGTATAGATTTGAACTTGTCTCTTGTATAGATTTGAACTCCTCTTGTATAGCTTTGAACTTTTCTCTTGTATATATTTGAACTTGTCTTTTGTATACATTTGAACTTGTCTCTTGTATATATTTGAACTTGTCTTTTTTTTTTTGAACAACTTACAAATAAGTCGTCTACAAGTTCTTCAGGTCTCGACGACTTACAAATAAGTCGTCTGGAGGGTCTTCCAGCTGGACGACTTATAAATAAGTCGTCTGGAGGGTTAGGACGACTTACAGTTAAGTCGTCTGGAAGGTCTTCCAACTGGACGACTTACAAATAAGTCGTCTGGAGGGTTTGGACGACTTACAATTAACATTTTGCACATCTAGAATAAAAGTTCACATAGAAAACCATTCAAGTTGTACAAACCAAAATACATAAGTTGATAAGTTGCTAATGAAACAAAAGGAAACAAGTTAAGATGATAGAGAGGATAGTAGAAGGTAGTCTAAAAATAAAAATACACTGGACGACTTAGTAGAAAGTCGTCTAAAAATATAATACACTGGACGACTTAGAAGAAGATCGTCTAAAAATAAAATACACTGGACGACTAAAATTAAGGTCGTCTAGACGGGTAATCAAGACTGGACGACTAAAATTAAGGTCGTCTGGACAACTAGTCAACTGGTTGCTTACATTGTGGTTTCGTATGGCCAGTTTCCTTGCAGTTTGAGCATCTCCGTGCCCTGTGTTTCTTCCTGGGTTTGTGTCCTCTCATCCTAGATAGCTCCAACCAAGATTGCCATCTTGATTTCTTCTGTCTTCCCGGACCACGCTTTACTTCTGGAGGAAAACATTCTCGTTCCTCAACATGTTGTGACACGATAGGATATATATTCTCTGAGTATCCTGCATACAGATGATTCTTTGAGTACACTGGACATACAAGTGAGGAGATATGCAAACCAACTTTATTTGCAGCAGCTATAGCATGAGAGCAAGGTATTTTCTCCACTCCATAGACACCACAATCACACTTTACATGTTCCAAATCAACCACACAGTCCATTTTGCCACCTTTGACAAAGTACTTCCATCCATTAATTGGTTCGACCGTCATCGTATCCGCTATCTCTGTTCGAACAGCAAGCAAGTATTCAACACCCCGGCTATGTGGAGTTGTGAGACTCAAAGCATCTTGTCTCCTTTTCACATACCATTTTCCTAACTTCTTTCTTATGAACTCCAGCAGGAACGTAATCGGAAATCCTCTTGCTTTCTTCAGTGCGGAATTAATAGATTCAGCGATGTTGCTTGTTTTTATGTTGAACCTGTTCCCCTTACAATGAACCCTTGACCATAGGCTGGCGTCGGCATCCTCCAAATACTTTGCAAGTTCTGGGTTTGCACTCCGTATCTCAGCCATGTACCGGTCAAAATCGTAAACCGTGTGAGCATAAGCAGCCCCTTTCACCAAGTACATGAGATGTTTCCCTTTAAACTTTTTGACAATGTTTTCTTGAAGGTGATAATAACATATTCCTCGGTTTGCCCAAGGAAACACCTTATCACACGCACTTTTAATGGCCGAGTGCCGGTCGGAGACTATCATCAGAGGCTTGTCATGAGATATACAACTAGCCAATTTTGTGAAAAACCATTCCCAAGAAGGATCATCTTCAGCATCCACGATCCCAAAAGCCAATGGGAATATCTGAAAATTGCCATCTTGTGCGGCTGCAACTAACATAACACCTCCATACTTTCCACTTAGGTGAGTTCCATCCACCACAATGACCCTTCTCTGATAATTAAAACCTGTGATAGAAGCTCCAAAAGATAGAAATAGATACTTGAATCTTTTAACAGAATCAAGTTCTATAGCCGTGACAGAATTAGGATTTGCAATGGAGATTTGCTCGAGATATGATGCCAGCCGCGAATACCCTTCTTCTGCTGATCCTCTCACCAATGTTTGTGCATATAACAATGCTCTGTATGAAGTGGTGTAATCAAGCTCCATGCCAAACATGTTCTTCATTGCATCAGTGATATGCTGCGGAGTAATCCCATCAATGATCCCAACACGATCAATGAAAAGACTACCAACATACTTCGTAGTACAGTGTCTCCGCTGAGCGATTCGGTCTCCCACTGAGCATAAATGTTTTTCCACATACTTTGTTACCCAAAACGTGTTTGTCCCATGTTTCACACTCGCTCTGATCTTCCATCCACAACCGCTAACCCGACATCTTGCCACAAGGAGAGTTTTCGTTGATTTGTATATTCTGAAAGAAAACCTACCCCTCACTGCTGCCAACCGCAGCTCTGAAAGCAGTGCATCCTTGCTATCAAAACTCTGGTTGACATAGATATTACCATCCGATTTTCCTCCTTCAATAGCTTTTGACTTAGCATATGTCTTTTCGATTTCTTCAAAACAAACATTATCATCATCTTCCTCATCCTCATCTTGAACCTTTCCATAAAGACTGTAATCCCCACCATTCTGATCTGTTTCACCAACAATTTCCTCCTCATTTTCCTCCTCCCCATTTTCTTCCTCCCCATCTTGATTTTCATCTTCAACAAACTCATTATCACCAACATCTTCTTCCCATTCATCAGCTTCATCATTATCACCAACATCTTCTTCCCATTCACCAGCTTCATCATCACCAACATCTTCTTCCCATTCACCAGCTTCATCATTATCCCTTTCCTCTGAAACCGTTTCCACCTTGCTGCGGCTTGATACACAAAGACATACTCTATGCGTTTTGAGTATCTCGAGCAAGTTTCGAACTTGTCTATCACTTGTAACATGAATGGGAGGACTGCCTGGAGTCATCATCATTTCTGCTGGTAATGAGTAGCTAATCTCCACAATCACTGTTCTCATGTCCAGGTTATAATCTTCTTGAGCCATTGCAACAAGTTCAGCATGTGTTGAATCTTCATTCAATAAAAACAATCTTGCTCCTTTGAGATCATCAACCACAAAATCCCAACGGCAATCTCTCAACAACCATTCTCCATACACTGCATGTAACTGAAAAATCATCTGCAAATATTCAAAATAAAACACATTAGTAAACATAGAGAAAATGAAGAAGTTCAATAAACATTGTCGCAGACGACTTAGAATTAAGTCGTCTGGACGACTTAAAGGTAAGTCGTCTAAAGAGGTCACTTTTGCAATTGAAAATGAAAAGGGACGACTTAATACTAAGTCGTCCGGCTTTGTTTGTTAAAAAAAAAAACTTCAGACGACTTATATAAAAGTCGTCTACGAGAAACGGGTTAGTTTTGCATTTGACCGAATCGTGTCAGATCTTTGACTTTTCTGGACGACTTATAATTTAGTCGTCTCTGGGAAAAGTTAAAATTTCAATATTTTATTCAAACAAGACGACTTAAACGTAAGTCGTCCTAGGTTAGTTTTGTAATTGAAAAATAAAACTTGAAATTTAACTTTCTCCAGACGACTTAAATGAAAATCGTCTCACCAGAAGACTTAATTTAAAGTCGTCCGGGGTAAGCAAAGTCGTCCAGACTAAGTCGTCCATATTTAGACGACTTAAATGAAAGTCGTCCAGATAGATGACTTAACTTAAGGTCGTCCGGTTTAAGCAAGGTTTGACCAGAAAATTTGGAAATATTCTGGACGACTTTGCTTTCCCCGGACGACTTTAAATTAAGTCTTCTGGTGGGACGACTTTGATTTAAGTCGTCTGGAGAAAGTTAAATTTCAAGTTTTATTTTTCAATTACAAAACTAACCTAGGACGACTTACGTTTAAGTCGTCTAGTTTAATAAAATATTGAAATTTTAACTTTTCCAGAGACGACTGAATTATAAGTCGTCCAGAAATAGTCAAAGATCTGACACGATTCGGTCAAATGCAAAACTAACCCGTTTCTCGTAGACGACTTATATATAAGTCGTCTAGAGTTTTTTTTTTAACAAACAAAGCTGGACGACTTAGTTTAAGTCGTCCGTTTAACCAGAAGACTTATCAGTAAGTGATCTACATACAGATGACTTATTCTACGCGAACAGATCTTGAAAAAAATTCAAATTCGTACCTTAAACTAGGTGAGATGACTTCGTTTGCACACAGGGTCTTCTCAAACTACCCAGAACCTCAAACGAAAGCAACCGTAAGTCAAAACGAAAGAAATATGGCTCTCTCAACCATAAAATATTTTGAATCAAAAGCTTGAGTTTTTTGGATGAATATGGAGAGAAAGTGAAAGAAATGTTGTTTTTAGTTCATAACAATTGAAACAGAGAGAGTGTAAAGAGATTTACGTGCATTAAAATGCATTAAAAGCTCCATACAGTTAGTACAAGGTTGTTGGAACTATTCATGGTAGTGGCACTATTGTAAATACTTGAAGAAGATGAGGTTGAGACAGTAAAGAAGCCATTTTCGATAAAAAAAAGTAATGGCATTTTCGTAGATAAAATGCAAGTGTGGGGTGAGAATCTCAAAAAAAAAATGAGTCAAAAGAAAAGGTTAGTTTTCTGTTTGACTCCAA
Organism: Hirschfeldia incana; assembly: GCA_026261945.1. Lineage (NCBI taxonomy): Eukaryota > Viridiplantae > Streptophyta > Magnoliopsida > Brassicales > Brassicaceae > Hirschfeldia > Hirschfeldia incana. The sequence continues at coordinate 6,216,267 of JABCMI010000011.1, read as the reverse complement.
GTTTTGAGTCACTTTTGCAATAAGCCCTTTTTTCTTTATGGTCTATTTTTGTGACAAAAAACTTGAAAAGATCTATTTAGATTGCTTAAGTATTTGGGTTGACTATTTATTTGATTGGTATATTATAAATATCAAGTAAAATATTAAAGTATTTGAAATATTTTTTTTGAGATTGTGTTCGAATTTGATATCAGTTTATTTGAGATTCGGAATTCTCTGAATTTTTAGGATATTTTTTTGGATTTGGGTTTCGTTCGTGTAAAATATATAACCTAAAATACCACTAGGATAAAATCCATTTGGCATTTACATCGGATTTGGTTTGGTTAACTTTTTTCCGGTTCAAATTTTTGGATTCAGAAGGTTTGTTCACTAGAGACGCAAGAGTTGTTGTTAAAAGAAAAAAGGTTGGTCTCAAGAAGGCTCGTAAGCATACACTCCCTCGTCACCACTTCCTTGTTTTCAGTTTATCTGTAAATGAACCGATAGGGGTGGGCACTTCGGTTTTTTTCTCGGTTCGGTTCGGTTAGTTCGGTTCTAGTATTTTTCCAATTGAAATAAACCATAGTTAGTTTGGTTCGGTTTTTGTTCGGTTCGGTTTATATTCGGTTCAGTTTATATTCGGTTGGGTTTGTTTTATTTTTGGATTGATTTAGTTATGTTTATTTTTCTAAGAAAAAATATGTCTTAAAACATAAATTATGTAAACATAAACTATGTGAACTAAATTCAATATAAAACTATAACATTATAAAAAAATGTCACAAAAAAGTGTATAAGAATATAAGAAATACATACTTTTCTTTTTTTTCTAAATCAATATTTAGATGATTACATATTAGATTAGAAGAATATATGTTAATAAATGAAAAATGGAAAATACGCAGTTTAGTATTAGAATTTTGGTATATTGGTATAACTAATATTTTTAATTTAAATAATTACAAAAACACATCGGTTTCTCAATTCGGTTCGGTTTAAAACCGAACCATTTGGGTTGGAGAAATCTTCAACCGAATGTTTTGAAATAGATTTTGGTTCGGTTTGAATCGGTTTCGATTCGGTTGGTTCGGTTTGACTCGGTTCGGTTTGTTTTTTTTGCCCACTCCTAATGCAAAGGTAAGAGTGAAATTTCATTTCTTACATTAAAAAGTATTTTGATCACTCAAGTATCAAACGCTATTTACAGGAAAAAATAAGGCTTCAAACAACATACTTATCTATTAGTATAGTTCTTTTTGTTAGAAAAAATAAACTAAAAATCTTGTTCATACGACCATATCCTTGTGCTTGATTCGCTTGTTATCATATACCAACATGTTCCCATCATGTCGAAGCTTCACTGACTTACGTTTGTGTGGCTTGATTTGCACGAAACTTGGCACATAAGGACACACAGATGGCCGACACTCTATGTCTGAAGGTTCTCCAAGATCCAGTTCTCTAAGGTATCCATCCTCTCCAAATACTTTCACGGTGTCTGATTTTTCGTCTCTGTCTTTACCAAAAACCATTGCGAGTTTCTTCTCCTCTTCAACAAAGAAACCTCCATCTATCCTGATCAAGCCAGTAAGTGGTCCCATATCCACACTCAAGAACTTCCTCCACGACCACCACGACACTTTTTGTTCATCAATTTTATAACTGATCCATATATCTATCACAAGTGTTCCCCAGGGCTGAATTAAAATCGAAAGCTTCTCATCTCTCACACTAGACAGACTCACAAGATCTTTAGAACAATAAGATGCCTCCATCGGTAGATGTTGAATCCCTCCGAATCTCATTCTTGTGAAATCAAAACAGACAATGTCATTTATCAGTCCCCATGGGTTTATAGCGCACCAGTAACTGTTTCCCTTGAGAGAAACGCCACGGTCACAAACCTCATCTATACCCCTAAGCGCATTAAAACGTTGATGGGTCCATGAACTAGAACCAAAATCGTAGGTTTCGTACGATGAAAAGCCCTTGTTTGTAGCATACGTAAACCTCAAGATTTTGTAGTGACGACGACAAGAACCTTCCTCGTACCCGAGAGCGTACCTGTACTTGGCCTGTACGTTAGCATCTGGTTCTTCTTCGATCCACCTTGTTTCCCCCAGACAAGGGTTCCAAACCACAAGTCTCTTGTCGTCTTTCAAGATGCATAATAACAAACCATCGCAGTGGTAGACTTGAGATATCTTGACTTGTTTGTGGGTTAGGCAAGTGAGTTTACCTAGACGCTTTGCTGATGGGTTTTCGTTGAAGACGACACTAGTTAGATAAACGTTGCGATCCATCATCATGATCATTCTAGACTCACCTAACTCCGTTGCTTCTTCCGATATTACTTTAACATTATGTTCCATCGTCTTTGCAAACCTTCGGTAGAATGAAGCGTTCCAAGCTTTGCATGTTGATCGTACTGTTCTTGTAGAGTCCACGGGAACCCTAGATAAAATCTCATCTAGCACGTCATCAGGAAGATCCAACATCGCCGTCATAGTTTTCAAGTTCGAACAAACCCTTCAAAACCCTATTTTGCGTTTACTTTCGTATTCACCAAGGTGCATCGTTAATATAATCGAGACACGTGCAAGAATCTGGCCCAACAATACACGGGCTTCAAAACTCGCACTTCTGGTATGATGATAGACTATGCACATGCCTCGAGCTGCAAAACTTTTGGTTCTTTCAAAAAAGAGGAGAGAACAATAATCATGGTCTCAATCTCTCTCATATCTGAAGGCTGAAGCTCGGATTAATAATCACTAAATTGTTGAAAACACGTAATTGTAAGGTATCTCAATAGTAAATTTGGAGAAGTGTGTGTATAACTATGTATTATCGTAGAGAACACACTTTTTTTTGGGCTTGTGATCTCTCACTTTCTCTTGAGTCTTGGTCTCCTTGTCATCATACGGTTTGACACGTGTGAGACAGTGATCAGATACATACAGAAAATAAAAAACCGGAGATTAAGCTGGTTGAGCTGAGAATGGTATGCGGATGTTCGGTATGAGAGAGCTTACCCACTTTGACTCTTTCCATGCATTTTCTCTTGCTGCTTCCTCTATTTGTTCTTCCATTCTCTAGCTCCATATAACTTTTGTTATTCTATTACTTTTTTTAGTTATTCTATTACTTGAAAATAACAAAAAGTTAAACATACACAACCTCAGCAACTCTTGGGTGTTAAACCAATAGTCCTATCAATTTATAGATTACATGCGTTGCAAAAAGAACATTAATTGTAATAATTTAATGATTTCATTTTCAAATGAAGTTATTAACAGTCACCTGCTCAGCTGATGAAACCATATCAAACTAATCATGACTTTTATTAATGTTTTTTTCCTTCTTCTGGATCTACTACCAGCACCGGACCACTTCAAATTTTCTTTCTTTTTGGTTTATCTATGAACAACTTAAGTTGTGTGTGTCAGTGTATGTACGTCATGTATATTTGGTATTTCTGAATATTTATATGAAAATATAAGTTAAAACAGTTGCGTATCTTTTGTCATATCGCTATCCCCTCCCTGCACCACGTCGCTGCCACAATACGACGAGTGAAACAAAGGTAAAATATTGGTGTCTAATTGTCCTTCCTTCGATTAAACCGAGGTCACCAAATCTGTCTGTAAGTAAGTATATGCCTACGTTTATGAATCAAGGACTGGTGGATTCTTTGAAAACATAAGACTAATGAAATTAAATTTTCTGAGAGATCTTCTTTATAGTATCCTCTCTCTTTCAATTTATCAGCAGGTGTTTACAGAACTTTTTTTTTGCTAAATAAATGATGTTTTGACTCTTCTACATAGAATTGAATGTCATTTAAAATTGACCAAATACAAAATGATATATCTTTTTTTATTGATTAAACTAGTTTTATTTACTGTTACTTTTATTTATCCAAAATAAATTACATAAATAATTAAATTTTCCTAATCTGTATGTAAAAACTTTAGTTGCACAGAAGCTTCATAAATGTTAGCTTCATGTTTCGAAACCGGGATTGAAACCTTACGGAATCTTGTTTCCAAGATGCTTCTAAAATATTATATTTAAAAACACGTAGCAAACTTACGATCCTGTTTTGAAATCATATTTTTTAAAAACACAATATTATAAATCAATAAAAAATATAAATTAATTGTTTTTAATTTATATAAAAACTTAATTTTAATAGTAATGAAATAAAGATAATAGACATATACAATTATTAAAACTAATACTATAAATTATCTACACAAATATCATACATTCAAATATATTATGTCAATTAGTTATGAAGTACTAAAAATAATTAATATAACAATTTCTTTTAAACTTAATCTATGTATATTTTCACAGTTTTAATATTAAATCATTTCCAAATTATTATAAATGAATAAATGCTTTAGTTTAAAATTTTGGATCATATAAACTTTAGTCTTAAATTTTATAGAATTTTCTAATATTTTAATATATATATATATATATATATATATATATATATATATATGCATTTCCAATACGTACCCATTTTCTTTTTTTTTTTGAAATCTTGCTTATGATAATACATTTAAATTCCGCTAAAATTAAACAGGGGAGCAAGTGATTTTTCTTGTTAAAAAATGTTTATCATGATAATACAATTACAACTGTTTATAATAAATATATCTGAGATGAAATTATCTACAAAGTTTTTGTTATATTTTCAATTGCTACCATGATAGTAAAATAAAAAAAAAATCAAATATACATTACAAACAGAAAAAAATATTTCCCAATTTTTCACTGATATAATTTACTTGTTCAAGAAATCAGAATCCACTTCTACAAATAAATGACTTTTTGCTATATATATATATATATATATATATATATATATATATATATATATACTAGAAAACAAAATGAACTAATAAGCAGGAATCTAATTAGTTACTGTTTTCATTCTGAAAGATATCAACTTTCAACAGAAAAACAAACATAAAAGTTGCATAACATTGTTTTATATAAAAAGTTATAATTTTTTTTTCGGATTCAGAATAAAAAATAAAAGAATAAATAATTGGTTCTGGTCATCTTATATGTTTTGTATGAATGTTTTTATCTTTCTCTCTCTCTGTATCTTTCTCGCTATCTCTGTGTGTTTTGTTGTTAACAGGAGGTTTTTGTTTTGACGTCTCCACGCACGATTTTAAGCCTCCATTACGCTCTCCACGCATCCTGAAACAGAGAGAGAGAAGAGAAGAGAGATCGAATCATCATCTTATTATATATCTCTCTCTCTCTCTCTCGTGAATCCGCTAGATTCTCTCTTCACCCTTTTCTCGCCTTTCTCCCCTCCCCCATTTTGTCATCTTCTTGCCAGACATGGTGGGTGCCTCCTGCTACGCATCTCCCTTATGCACCTTCTTCGTCGCCGCTTGCATGTCCGTCTCTCACGGCGGCGGCGGTGGTGATACCCGTCAAGCCTTTGGGCGGAGCCGTCGAAGGAGACAGCAGCTCGGCAGATGCTCCTCTGCTGCTGCTTCTGGATCCGGTGGCATTCAGGCTCTCGTGACTTCTTGTTTGGAGTTTAAGCCTTGCAGTCAGTACTACAACAGCAACAATAAAGGCAATGCCTTTTCTGCTCTCTTCGGATCGAATACCCTTTCTCTGAATCGTAAACAGAGGAAACTCAATCGAGCAACTACTTCTTTTTCCGGTATGAACATAACATTCTTCTCATAAATCTCTAATCTTGGTTTCTGGGTATTGTTTGGAAGTTGACAAGCTTTGTTTTTGTTGTGTAAAGTTTCTCCTTTTATGTTTCATTACACAAGTCTTAGTTGGATGTTGTTATGGGTTTATATGTCAATGGGCAAAGTGTGAAGTTGGACTCTATTTCGTTTTACTTTATTGTGATTCAGTGTGTTTATGTGTCATATGAAAAAGTACAAATCTTTGTGAGTCCTAATACAGAGTTTAGAGACCTGAACAAATGGCAGTGAAAGTATATATATATTAAAAATTTGAAGTTGCCATTTGGTATAATGCCATTGAGATGTGTTTCTAGTTTAAAGTTAATCTATTATCTACTATTAATGATCTTTTCTGTGGTTTTTTAGGTGGAGCCATGGCTGTTGCAATGGGTATGAAGAAGGAAGCCACTGTTGACAAGAAACCCCCTATGGAGCAGCGCCGTGTTGTGGTGACAGGAATGGGAGTTGAAACATCATTAGGTCATGACCCAAATACCTTTTATGAGAACTTGCTACAAGGGAACAGTGGTATTAGCCAGATTGAGAATTTTGATTGTTCTGAGTTCCCTACGGTAATAAGCAAAATATTATATATCAGGATTTCTTGGAAGCTTTGGGTGTCTCCATTTACTTGAATTACCTTTCCTTATTTTTACATTTGATAAGAGAATAGCGGGAGAGATCAAATCATTCTCAACTGAAGGATGGGTTGCTCCAAAGCTTTCCAAAAGGATGGACAAGTTCATGCTCTATCTTCTCACTGCTGGTAAGAAAGCTTTGGCTGATGGTGGTGTAACCGATGAGGTAATGGCTGAGTTTGACAAAGCCAAATGTGGAGTTTTGATTGGCTCTGCAATGGGTGGCATGAAGGTACACTCTGAAGCCAAAGATTGGGGAATTATTTGCTAATCGTTGCATCTCTAACGATCTCGTAGTGATACAGGTCTTCAATGATGCTATTGAAGCGCTGAAGATCTCTTACAAGAAGATGAATCCTTTCTGTGTACCTTTCGCCACAACGAACATGGGTTCTGCTATGCTTGCTATGGATCTGGTCTGATTAGATTTTGTATGTTTTATGTAAATATATTCTATGGATCACCACCAGCAGTTTAGCACTGACCTTTCTTTTTGTGGTTAGGGATGGATGGGGCCAAACTATTCTATTTCAACTGCTTGTGCAACAAGCAACTTTTGCATTCTGAATTCCGCAAACCACATTATCAGAGGTGAAGCTGTAAGTATCCTCCACCCACATTCTGAATTTGGTAGACTTCTTCTGGTTCTATTTTTATTGGACTATGTCTGTCTTTCCACTAAATTTTTCAGGATGTAATGCTCTGTGGTGGCTCAGATGCAGTTATCATTCCAATAGGTGTGCAAATTCGTTATCCTTTACTCTCTGTTCTTGAACTCTAAGCTACATGTTTCTTATCATATGACATGTATATGCAGGGTTGGGAGGTTTTGTTGCATGCAGGGCTCTTTCACAAAGGAATAACGATCCTACAAAAGCTTCACGTCCTTGGGATAGCGTGAGCTTCAACCATTTCCTCTCTTCTATTCCATTTTCCGTTTAATGTGAGGAAACGTGTGTATTGTGTTTAGATAATCTTCTAATTTTAGTAAAGCCTGGTCTTGATTGCATAACAGAACCGAGACGGTTTTGTAATGGGAGAAGGAGCTGGAGTTCTGCTTTTGGAAGAACTTGAGCATGCTAAGGTATATAATATAAGCTCATTCGTTCTTGTTCTCCTCTCTTGTTTTCTATGTGCTCTGATTTACTTATTTTTTGCAGAAAAGAGGAGCAACAATCTACGCAGAGTTCCTTGGTGGGAGTTTCACATGTGATGCCTACCACATGACCGAGCCTCGCCCTGATGGTAGCTTCATTTTTTCCCTGTTTCAGATTAGTACTCTAGTCAACTGCAAGTTTTAAACTTCTTTTGTCTATTGTTGTCCCATGTCTTATATATGCCACAGGGGCTGGTGTCATTCTCTGTATCGAGAGAGCATTAGCTGATGCTGGGATTGCCAAGGAGCAAATCAACTACATAAACGCACATGCGACCTCAACTCCAGCTGGGGACCTTAAAGAGTACCAAGCCCTTGCTCACTGTTTTGGCCAAAACCCTGAGGTACCTTTCATCTGTCCAGGCCTCCTCAAGTTCTTCAGTCTTGTTACAAAAGTTCCATGGTAGTTCTCTTTTGCTTTCCGTACTTGCTCTCACACACACTTATGTTGGCAGCTAAAAGTAAATTCCACAAAATCTATGATCGGACACTTGCTGGGAGCTGCTGGTGCCGTAGAAGCTGTCGCAACCGTGCAGGTAACACACATTTAATCTCAGACAGCACATCAATGTAGAAGCTGTTTCCATGCCAATTTTCTGCTGTTGTCTACAGGCAATAAGGACAGGATGGGTTCATCCAAATATCAATCTTGAAGATCCAGACAACGGAGTGGTATGTTATGTTTTTTGGCTTTTTGTTATTCCAAGAAACACAAAGACCATTTAATGTTTCCTAATGTGATGAAACTGGAGCAGGATACAAGTTTGCTGGTGGGTCCTCAGAAGGAGAGACTGAACATTAAAGCAGCCTTGTCAAATTCATTCGGGTTTGGTGGCCATAACTCCAGCATCATTTTTGCTCCTTACAAGTGAAAGCACAACTCGTTTTCTTGTACTCCAGAATTGGTTTGTATAAACTTGCTGTAAGGTAAACATTAACATCCATTTGTTCTCTGATGCATTCATCATTGTACAGTGATGAAGCTGAGTTTTAAAAAGCATGTAACTACTATCCTGTGCAGTGTTTACAAGAACTCCTCCCCATGTTATGTTGTGGTGAGAATCAACACCAGTTTGTTTAAACTACCAAAGAGCTAAGCTAAGTTTCTTAGGATCAAGATCTTATGTGCCAGAGAATTGGGATAGGACAGCAAACGTAGCAGAGTTTGGATTTGCCATGAAAATTCTGATTCATTGTGATATGTTTTTAATATGTTTCAGACTTAAATTCTCTAAACAAAGTTAAAACTTTTATGTGTTGTCCTAACCCATTTGGTGAGAATGGCCATATATCTTTAGTTCTGTCGTAAATTCTTTTTTTTTTTTTTTTTTTGCGATTTCTTAGTTGATTGAAATATTGGCCGTTACCGATCAAATGCATTGAGTTAATACTTAATACTTATAAATAGTTTATACAACAAGCCACTAAACAGATCCATTTTTATGTTGTTGGTCGCTTTAAACAAATTTTTAACATTTTAGCTGTTTTACATTACTAAATTTTGATGCCTTTACAATTTTATATTATTTTTTTGTCAACTAGATCAAGTCCTGCTCGGAGTCTCGGACGATAAGTTATTCTACGGAATTCCATCTAAACGTATTTGATCTGTATGGGAAAACAATACACTACTGATCCTAGTCTCTTTGGATAGTGAGTCGGCACAAACATTTATAAATGCTACTGGAAGTATGAAATAAACTCATGTTCTCAAACTTTTTCTGCAGATTCAGAAACACATTCAGGCTGACCAATCCACAGAATTTGTAATCATATCCATTAAATATGATAGTTCATTTCAAATCAAACCGGATAAACTTAGAGCATTTTTAATGTATATCTCTCTGTATTTATCTAAAATATAAATTTCTATTATAGAAATAGATTTGTTCCAATATATATCTCTATAATGGAGTTCTTCTATTTTATAAGAAAATACAGAGGAATCTCACCTTTTGTCTTTATATTTAGAGGTGAAAATAAAAAATCTCTATATTTTTTTCTATAAATAAAAGAATACTACATTAGAGTAAATCCACTTTTATAATAGAGTTTTTTTTTATTTTAGAAAAAAAATATAAAAATAGAAATATAAGCGGATTGGAGATGGTCTTACATATTTTTCATTCATGATGTTACTTTCATGCATGATGCTGCTTAGAGGTAGAGCAATCCTTCCATCTCAACGTGTAGAACCAAAAGTTTTACGTTATTACCATGTATATAGTTTTACTTGTGCTATTATCAATTTATGCAATATCGGTTTGGTAGATTGAGATTCAAGGATATTTAGGGGAATTATGCTTTAAAAAATTATTCTGGGAGGATTTTTAGGATCCTTTCCCCTTCCTCTGTTTGGTGCGTATTTTCTTCAATATTTTGCCTCATAAAAATTAAAAAGTAAGTTCGAAATTGTTAACCGGAAAAATGACTTCCCTACTAAAGAGTTAGTCACTCCTTGCGTACCAATTAAATAATCAATGATGTTATGTCGTTTTTTTTTTAATTATATAAGGATATTTTGGCTATATATAAATAATCCATATTAGTCACGTGTTATCACGTATCGATTTTTTGTTTTTGGTTATGTCAAAATGTTAATTCTTTAGTACTCGGGATTTGAACCTAGGTGGCAATACTCGAAATGTTTATTTCGTCACTGGTCAAATTATAATTATAAGGAAAATTAATAATATTTTTGTTTAGAAACTGTAAAAATGTTATTTTGTTAATCTGTGCTATCTTAAAACGTCATCTACAAAGAAAACATCTTAACTAATAAAGTTAGCTTTTTTCTCTCCTTAGGGGGGAAATTGCCACGTGTCTATCATATTATTGAAACGATATGTTTTGTACACAGACTGATTTCTGACTTTGTGTTTTGTTATTGGGCGATAAATTAATATGTACGGCCTGTTTAGGTTTACCTCTTCCATCTTCATCCTTAGACGCCGTCGACGGAAGACTGTCTTTTCCTGTAACGTCTTCGATCTTACTTAAAATCACGCTTTAATTCCATCATTAAGCCTAAGCACACCTCTCTTCCCACTCCCTCTCATTTATTCTCTCATTAACGAGCGTCATAACATCTTTATATATATAGGTCTTCGTCGACCTGCAGAGAAAGTCATCAATCTCTGCAAATCTTTAGAATCTCAAAATCTTCCACTGCAACACTTCAAAGACATGGGATACCCAACATGCTACTCTCCGATTTAAGGAGACTGTTCTGAGAAGCAAAAAACTGTTAAGAAAGGTGGGGAAGCTGTGTGGACATGGTGGTTTGTATATCTCATCTTCATTCTCTGATGTGCGACACTGGTTCGTAAATTTTAGGTTAATATGAAAATCTTCGTTGCACCTTAATCGATTTTGATGATGATAGTTATGGTTTTCTTCTGATTTCAAAGAGATTGATTGTGATTTTTTTTGGTTTATAGCATGATCTAATTGAATGTGTGAATTAACCCTGTTTTCAATTGGTTTTGTTGTGACAAATGCAAAGAGATTGATTGGTCGGAGATTTAGTGATGCATCTGCCCAAAGCAACATGAAGCTATGGCCTGTGAAGATCATACCTGGTCATGCCGATAAACCCATGATCGTCGTCAACTACAAAGACAAAGAGAAAAAGTTCGGCGCCGAGGAGATCTCTTCCATGGTTCGCATCAAGACACATGAGATCACTGAAGCCATAGCTTCATATCACTGTAAATCGTGCTGCTGTCACTGTTCCAGCTTACTTCGCTCGACTATCAGCATCAAGCCACAAAAGAGGCTGGTGTGATCGCTGGTCTTAATGTTATATATGTGTATATCACGAGCCCACTGCAGCATCCATGCTTATGGCCTTGACAAGAAGGCAACAGTGTTGGAAAGAAGAACTTCTTGATCTTGGTGGTGATACTTTTGGTGTCTCTCTTCTCACCATTGAAAAAGGTATCTCTGAACTAAAGGCTATTGCTGGAGACACTCATCTTGGTAGTGAAGATTTTGACAACCGAGCGGTCAACCACTTTCTTAAGAGGAGCAAATTGATACAATAACTGTTCAACTGTTTTTTTTGTTGTTGCTAAGAATGTGAACAAATTGAATACAAGTTGATCATAAAATGAATAATGAACAGATATACAAGTTTTTTAGCTTGGATCCCATCCTTCCTATGCAGCTAGATGGTTCCTAAACAGTTTCAAAAAAAAGATTTAGAAAAAAAAAAACACTTAGGAAAACAAGATTAGCTGTAACAAGTTTCCTGCGGAAAAAAGTGACTTGAGAACCAATGCTATTGAGAACCAATGCTAAAACAAATAAAACAAGGTTACTAGGACAATAAGATAATGACTAGAGGAAGGTCCGCTCAGAGCTCATTAGGTGGAGACTATCTGTTTCTACTGCTCCAGTCTCCTAAAATTTAGGCTTTCATCCTTATATGGTATTGTTAACTAAATGCAATCTTTTTAATTGATTTCCACATCTCATATTTTGAAGTGGATGCCATTGTTATAATCTTACATACTTCGAGTACAAGTGGGATGGTAAAAAAACATGATTACGGTCCTCATCGTAATGTTAATTACATGTGCTTGCTTCAAATTTTATACTTATACAAATATCTCAAGTTAGTGGTGATTATCCCTGCGTTTACTTTCAACAGATCATGCAGCGCAACGTTGAGATACTCCATGTATGCGCATCTATTATGCTACATGAAATCAGCCCAGATAAATCCCACATCCCGCTCGCAGGACCAAACAAAGATATTTTCCAAAAGTTAGCTCACGTCAGCCCAGATGCAACCCACAGAAACAAAAATATATATATATACTTGACTCTTAAGAAACTCTGGCCTCACTTGGGAACATACTCAACGCACCCTAACAAGGTGAAGCAGAGCTTGCTATTAGAGGTATCTACACCCAACGCCATGGTAAAGAAGCCTCCTCGGACCAGCTAGCTTGAAAGCATCAGACTCAAGTACAACAAACACTATACAAAACTAAAATAGATCATCTATCACCGGAAAGAATTGTTACACACATAATAATAAAAAAAAATAACAAAACTGAAAAAAAATACACTAAATCATCGTATCAACTTTATATAAATAAAAACACATGAAAACCAAATCAATAGGTAAAATAATTAACAACATTATAAAAATAATAGTTATTCTTACTTTTTTTGAAACATAGTTATTCTTACTTTTTTTCCTTCTTCAATGTCAAATTGAAACCGTAATCAAATACGAATATAATTCATTACATTTTCCATAATTTTTAATTTAATAATTTTGTGTTCTCTATCAAAAAAAATGTTAGTGGTCTTTTTAACTCAAGCCAACAAATTTAATAAAATTTACAATTTGATCTTAGAATAAAATAGACTATTATTATAAAGTAAATTTCTAAATGTTACATAATTTTTTTTTTAAAAAATATTTAATATAAGATAATTTTAGTCTAAATTTACGGGCGGGACAACCCCTAGTATATAGAATAATAGCGTCCTTGTCTTTTTCTCATGCGTTTAGACTTTAGTAGTTTAAGGACAAAGTGGATTAAAACTAACTAAAGGACTAGAAGCTGCATGAATGACAATAAACCCAGTTATCTCCAACACATTTATATATGATCTTAATATATAGTAGCATTAAAAATAAATTTACTATAATCCACATATGTTTTTAATAGAGATTTTCTTTTCCATATATATATATATATATATATATTTAAAAATAAATAATATTTATCTTATTTTATTCTAAATATAAACAATATTAGTAAATATATATGAGTAGATCTTACCTTCATTATAACTATTATTTCTAATACGAAAATGTTAAAATACGTTGGAGATGATCTCAATGCTAACTATAGTTAATACTTAATTCGTTTCAATTTAATTATTGATGTAGAGTAAAATTTGCGTTTAAAAATAAGTATGTTTTATAACTTTAATGCAAAATTTATTAACTTCATATGTTTTTCTATTTTTTATTGTTTAAAATATATATGCAATGATGTTTTTATATAGAAAATATATTTAAGTGTTTTCTTAAACTGAAACCATATTGTTTTTATATATATGCAATGATGTTTTTATATAGAAAATATAAAAACAACAAAACTGAAACTATATTGTTTTTATATATATGCAATGATATTTTTATATAGAAAATATATTTAAGTATTTTCTTAAATTTGTGTGCACAAAACTGAAACAACAACCCAAGGAAACGTAATAAGTGCTCCCTCCGTTTTCTTTTATAAGTCGTTTTAGAGGAATTTTTTGTTCCAAATTATATAACGTTTTCGGTTTTCTATGTAAAATTTATTAACAGTTAATGTTGTACGACCAATGATAATATGTCTTCTATTTTTTCATTGGTGGATTTGTGGTTGTGTAAATAATTAATGATATTTTTTCTAGAAAATATAAAAAAATTATGTTTTTCTTAATCTATGTGCAAGATTCTAAAACGATTTATAAAAGAAAACGGAGGGAGTATAAAAAGGCATTCAATTTTTGCACGTGTTTTATATGCTTTATTATAGACTTACCTTTATTTATTTATTTTGGTATCTGCAACCAGCTAAGAGAGTAATAAAGATTCTCATAGTCATTGACTCGTTTGTTATATTTATATTCGAGAACAAGGCAGAAAAGCAATTCAAGAAAGCAGGAAGATTCTTTTTACATCTGGAACGATCTTAAACGATGTCGAGTTCTGCCGAGTGTTGGGAGTTATCTAGTCGGAAGTTACCTGAGAAGCCGAGCTTCTCGCAGACATGTAGTCGATTGAGTCGTTATCTCAAGGAGAAGGGTAGCTTTGGAGATCTGAACTTGTTGATGACATGCAAGCCTGACGTCAGTGGTAAGCAAACCCTTCTGTTTCTAACCAGATGACTAGATCTGTATAGTTCTGTTCGATTACATATATAGATATGAAATTATAAATCAAGACTTGTGAAACAAGTAACTGAGAATCGGTTACGAGTTAACCGGAAACTAAATCCTCTTGTACTTTGGTTTTGGTCGAAACATTATCCTTAGTTTAAGCACAAACCATTATGAAGAATCTGTTTCTTTGTGAAGCTTCAGGAATCGATTCTGGAGCTGCTCAAAACGTTAAACTAAAGAATGATATGTCTTCTTCCTTTGGGGCCAAGGAAGAGGTCGCGAGGATCACAGAGACTAAGTATGTTTTGTTATCTGTAAATAGTGACAAACATCATCTGACTATACCAGATTTGACTTATTTTTATTGTGGGTTATCTTTTGAACTTGAACAGATTGTTGAAGCCAGAGTCTCAATCTGCTCCATTGACCATATTCTACTGCGGTCAAGTTATGGTGTTTGATGATTTTCCTGCTGAGAAAGCTAAACAAGTCGTTGGCTTGGCTAACAAAGGAAATGCCAAAAGCTCCACAGCTGAACTGAGCAATAACAAGAGTGCTAACCCTAAAAAACTAGCCAAGAATCAAAAAGAGATTGATTATATCCCAAGGCCAGTTCCTAGTCGTCCTGCAAAAACCGCAGCTCAAGAGCCAATCCAGACCAACACGTCCTTGTTAGCTTCTAGTAAGTTTTTTCCCAGGCCACTTTGTTTCAACCTCTAGCCTATTGGCTTATATACATTTCTTATTGATTTTGTAGAACTTCCAATTGCTAGAAGAGCTTCGCTTCATCGATTCCTAGAGAAGAGAAAGGATAGGTAAACGCATATTTGTGAAAAGATCTTATGTTATTACTCCAGTAGCTAACTTGTTGCTAAAAGCAAGTTTCTAAATATCCCACTCGTAACCTTTTAATAGGATTACATCAAAGGCACCGTACCAGAAAGAAGGTTCAACCGAAGCCTAAACACAGCCTGGCTAGGTTCCCAGGAATAATCATTTGAGACTTGTGGACCACATGAGAGACCATCTCGAAAGAGTCTCTTGCTGCTCCATCGGTTACAAATATGAAGTTCGTATTCATTTTTTTTTATAAAATAAATCTGTCTCACGCCTAGTAATTTTGCTTGCAATGGGCCAATAACTCTGTATATCTGTATGAATGTACTCTTGTTGTTTGCTCGTTGTGTCATAAACCTTTCCTTCTGCCGATGTCAGCATTTGCTTCCAACTTTTGTAAGAAACATCAGTGCTGTTTTTTTTCGGCATTTATATCCATCTATGCAATTTAATTAGTATAATTGTTCTTTTGAGAAATACTTTAAAATAGCACAATTTTTTTTTTCAAAAATAGATCACGATATTTGACCCAAAAAAAATCATCTTATTATATAAAGCTTAGTTTTCAAAGTTACTAATTAACACGACCGCGACACGTGTCAAGTATATAATTATGATTGTGACATGTGTCAAAAATATAATATATTTTTACTTTACAATTTAAAAAAGGAAAATTATTATTTAAAAAAAGTTATGATTTACAGCTTCTTTTTAGGATTTCAAAAAAGAAAAAAATACTATTACATTATCTCTTACAAAAGGAATATCAACTTTACGTTGAAAAAAATGAATTTTGAAAATAGCAAAATTTTAAAATAGTTATTATTAACTGAAAATAATTATCTGACAGTAATTGTTTTTTGAACGAAAAAAAAATATAACTGAAAAAACCTTATGTAATATTATTTTTTATTTTCTAAGATTCTATAAATCTAAGTAATATTTGATAGTAGTTTTTCTTCCTTTTTTAAACATCATAAAAAGAGATATTATACGATGAGCATGATATTAATAATTATTTAATTAACAAAAAAATTGTAAAAATAGTAGTGATACGATTTGTTAAAATAGTAATTTTAAAATTACTTAATCCTAACTGAAAAATAATTCTAAACATGAGATGATTGTAATAGATTATACCACAAGTTCTTAATTCTCAAATAAAACTCATACAACATAAAAAGAAAAATGAAAATATGATAATCTTTTACACGTATATCTTTTTAATAATTTTAATAGGAAAATTTGCATTAAATATTGTTTTTAAGATTTTAAAAAAGGAAACATCTTTTTACATTATTTTACATTTTATATTAAATATCTTACATTTTTTTGTCGACATCTTTTTACATTATTTTCTTATTTTCCTATCTATTATATAAAGAAAAGATAATCTTCTTAAAAAAATTTCGTAGAGATTTTTTTTTAAAAATAGTATTTTTCGTTTATACAAATATTTATACACTATTTAACACTAATTTTCCTATTTTCCTACTTTCATAATAAAAAAAATATTATCTTATTAAAAATGTAATATATCAGAATCTGATATTATTATAAATATCAAATTTAAAATCTAACTATAAATATTATTAAAAGTAATTTTAATTAAAAAAATCTAAACAAAAAATAATTGTAAAAGATTATTGGATAGTAATTTTCCTTCTAATATTTTTACATGTGTTTAAATATATTAATGATTAAAAATATATTTACTTATATAGTAAAAACGAATTTTGAATAACATAACTGTAAAATTAGTTAATATATTTTTTCAGAATTATTCATTTTTTAGAATCCTAAACAAAAAAATATATTTACAATTAAGATTATTTAGAGTTTGGTTTTTCAAAATTGTTAGTTAACATGATTGTGACACATGGTAGTCATTTATTTAAAATTATGATATGTGTTAAGCTATCTCATAATTAATATATATATATACTACAATAATAATAAATGATTTTGGTTCTCTTTTTATTATATAAAGCATGGTTCTTCATAGTTACTAACTAACATAATCGTGACATGTGTCAACAAATTTTTAAGATTGTAACATGTGTTAATTTATCTTATAACTAAAAATATATATTCTAAGATAATAAAAAAAACAAAATTTGTTAAAAAGTATTTTTAAGTATTATATAATAGTAATTTTATTTTTTAAATCCTAAACAAAAATAATTGAAAAGGATTATTTGATAGTAACTTTCCTTTTAATATTATGAAATAGGTTAAAATTTATAATGATATAATATATATAATATATATAACGAGATAACAAAAAAAATTTGAAATTTATTTAATAGTAAAAAAAGAATGATTTAATAATATTCTCTTAGAAATTTTCCTTTAAAATCCTGAATAAACGTTTTTGTAAAAGACTATAGTAAACTATCTCATAATTAAAAATATACATACTAAGATAATAAAAATATTTAAAAAAATAATTAAATAGTAATTTTACATTTTAAAATCTTGAAAAATATAGCTGCAAAATATTATTTGATTGTTATTTTTTTAATATTGTAATATCTGTTAGAATATCTCTTGATTCAAAATATATATACTAAGAAAATAACAAACGAATTTTGAAAAATTAAATTTCAAAACTATTTAATAGTAATTTAATTAAAAATTATTTAATAGTAATTTTCTAGAAAATTCCCTTTTTATAATCCTAAAGAAAAAAAGATTTCTAAAATAACTTATTTAATACTGATTTTCCTTTTCTAACATCTACAACAAAAGATAATTGTAAAACATTGTTTGATATTAATTTTCCTTTTACAATTTTAACATTTGTTAAAATATCTCATAATTAATAAAATATATAACAAGCTATTAAAAATATTTTAAAGTAATTTAGAATTATTTAATGACATTTCCTCTACTTTTTCATTTTTAAAACTTTAAACAAAAAAATTTCAATAATTTATTTAATTATAATTTTAGTCTACTAAATTATTAAAGGAAATATATTGTAAAAAAATTGTTAGTAATTATTTGATAGTAATTGTCCTTTTTTAAATCATAAACATAAGAAAATAAAATTGTAAGAGAATGTTTAATAGTAATTTTAATTTCTGTAAATCCTAATCAAAACTATTTGTAGAATATTATTTTAACTATTTATATGAATAATTAATTTTCTATTTAAAAAATCATAAACAAAAAGAAACAATAAATATTTACATTTATATATGTTATTAAAATCTATAATTTTTGTTTTCAAAATAATAAACCAAAAGAAATTATAATTATTCATATATATTCAATATATGTGATTAAACTCTCTCATATATTGTCAAGAGATACAAGAAAAATATAGGTGAATTTTTCTGGATGTTCTTTCACATCTTCGCATGCTATCCTTTTTAGGTGTCAAATGTTGAGGAAATAACTAAATATTCTGATCTTCACATAAAATTGATGTCAAATTTTTTAAATAATATAATTGTCATCATTGTACGTTAGTTATTGTTACAGTTATATTTAGGTGTTTGTACATATATGAGTGGACATATAAAATTGACTATTATACTTATGTGTGTTTGTTCTTATATAAAATTGGTTATGCTGTTATAGATCATGCTATTATGAAATTTAAATCAAAGAGATCGACTATGCAAAAAATGTAGTAGGTCATGTTATTAAGGAGTTTAAATCAAAGAGAAAGACTTTACAATAGAACAATGATACTCATAACTCGCTTAGGCAACATAATTATTGAAGTTGGAATTCTAACCGGAAGTTATGTGAAAAACATATTTTTATTCCTAAAATAAGTTTCATACCAATAAATGCAAGAAAACATTTCAAACTGAAAAGACTTTAATTTCTTATAAAAGCTAGATAATGACTATCAACAAGAGTTAAGGTCAAACTTAAAAATGTTAGTCTTTGCCAAGGTCCAGTTTTACAATTATACGTCGAACTATCAAAATTCACTACAACTAAAGAGCTTCATATTTTAAAACATAGCGACAATAATGTTTTACAAAATGTTATATAGAGGCTATAAAGTCACACTATGAATACTAATATAAAAAAAAATTGATGTTTTCTCTAGCAATATATTCGATATTTATCTCACTATCAATAAAACATATTGATTGGTGTTGTATAACATTAATATTTTAAATTGTGTTGTTTATAATTTGTCTTACACAATATAAACAATATAGAGCGTTCACAGTTCTATGCAATTAACTATAAAGAATATTATTTTGAAAAATAATTAAATGTGAAGTATTTATTAAAAGTAAAAATATCAATATACTATTTAAAACACCGTGAATATTGAAATAGAAATACAAATCAAAATTTATAAATTAAAATTTCACCAATATATACTGAAAATCTAAGAACTAATGTGCAAAAATATTTTCATTCTTTTTATATGTTTTTGAAATTAAAATATCAAATAAAACCTGTGCAACGCACGGGTCCATATCTAGTAGTCATATAAATCACACATATTCATGGGTTTATGGTATAAAATTTAGAGTAGTAGTATTTATTTTATTAAAAATAATTAAAATATTTTAAAATATTTATTTGTATTAAATATATCATTCATTTGTATTAAATATATCATTTATTAGTATTAGAATACTTGTTTACTA
This sequence comes from Hirschfeldia incana, assembly GCA_026261945.1. Taxonomy (NCBI): domain Eukaryota; kingdom Viridiplantae; phylum Streptophyta; class Magnoliopsida; order Brassicales; family Brassicaceae; genus Hirschfeldia; species Hirschfeldia incana. Next base: position 6,196,385 of record JABCMI010000011.1, on the reverse strand, counting down.
TTAACGAATAGTATTTTACTGTTGTATCTACTGATAATTATTTATAGGATATTTTTTTTGGTTTGTGATATTTACGGAATTGCACCTCTTTTTTTGCTTATCTTTGCGAAAAGAAAAATTTAATCACTGAATTCAGCTCAGCGGTAGAAAATTCTAAAAAGAAACATTTTCCCTTGAAAATATGGAAATAACTAAGAAAATAAAAGATTGTTTATCAAACTAACACTCAGTTATGTATAGGTTTTTGATTGAGACATTTGAACCTACTATACTAGTGTTTTAGGTTTGACAATTGAAAAAAAAAATGTACAAACCAGAGTATGTTGGTAGAAAGAAAAGAAAATATCTCAATAGTACTAAGAGTCTCCAAACCATCTTTATATTTATTTATATAATAATATTTAGAAACAAATCTATCTTGATACATTTTTGTTTTTTCAAAAACAAATATTTCTATTTTTCCCTTATACATAAAAGAAACAAATAAGATTTATTTATATTTTAAAAAATGCTATTTAAAATATATATATATGAAAATAAAAGTCATTTTTATTGTAGAATTCTTCTATTTTCAAAAACAATTTAATATTTTTTTAGCTTAATTAAATTTAGGCAGATCAGTAGCGGATTAGATCAGACCAGGCTTGGTAGGCCATCGGAACTCTGGCTGGCGATAGCTTATTGGTTCGGTCTTGAACAAACGTTTTGAACGAACCAAACAAAACGTTGCATCGAGCAGAATCGGGCCCGACTTCATCTTATCAACTTAGGTTCAGATGATCGATTCTTTATTTATCAAATTTTTTTTTCAGTTTTGGGCATAAAGATATATACAAATTACTTTTTGACAACGGGACCCAGATTCAACAAGTTGCACATCCAAGGGGCCATATGGATTAATTGCACTATGAATCAGAATGATGAAAAAGTTATTATGTTGTTTCTTGATGTCTTTATTTTATTAAAAGGTTGGTTTACTTTCATGATCAACTTGAATCTGACAGACAGGACGCAATATTCAATTTTTTCGAAAGATATTTTGATCTAGAATTAAGATGATAGTGAAAATGAGAATATATATACAAACTTTTCATGTAAAAGATTGCAATACATTATTATTAGAGGAAGTTTTAATATTAATAATATAAACATCTTGACTGGGTATTTTCTTACAAATAAACCACAAGTAAACCCACAGGAATTTGTATTTTTGAGAAAGGATTCATCGTATAGTTATTCAGGTCTTATTGTCACAAAGTTATAGACACGAGTCTTGTGCAATCATACATTTTTACTTGATTAATTTTAATGTATACAAGTAGTTCGTGAAGATTGGGTGATCTATACATATACTTAATCTTTGATCCAATAAACATTTTATTGATTTATTTTAAAACATATAAACCTTAATCAAAACCAAAAGCAAAGCTTCTATACAAGTTGCTCTTTTAACCTAACCAAAAATTTCAATCTTTTTTTCTTTTCTTATAATATTTTTTTTGTTTTAAGGTACTATTGAATAATGACCACTTTTTTTTTATTTTTAATGTACTCCTCTTCGAATTATTGTGCTCATCCTAAAATATGAATATCCCGGCGGGGTAATCCTGCTCGCCGGCACAAGGAGAGCTTAAAACGTCGTCGTTTCTGGGGACTTGCGATTTACATTTCTCATTTTGTTCGTCCTGCATTATCTGCACCGATCTGCACTCTGCACTGCAGAATCCCATCTCTCCTCTGCACACAACCCAAAAAGAAAATTAATTCCAAGAAAACAACATATTGTAAATTTCTTACGCAAAGAAAAAGACTTATTGTAATTTTATTACAATAATGCGAAGAGACTTACTTGTACATGTATATGTCTTTGCCTTGAAGTCTCTTCTTACACAAGCAACACGAGGTCAGAAACTCAGTCGAATCTTTAAGAATCTGTCTCTTAATAGCCGGTGGTTCATCAGCGATAACCAATGGTTTATTCTTTCTCCGATCATCAAACTCCGACCCATTTTCAAACAGTTCAAACCCATCGTCACTGTAATACACTTTGGTCGGCCCACCAGGGCTCGTCACGTAAGTGTATTCCTCGTCCGACAGATCGATCTCAGGGCATCGGAACCTCCCGGAGTAGCAAACCGGATCGTACCGGTTACTCCCAGCGTTACCTTCCTCCAACGCAGCGACGATACCTAAACCGATACCACCGGAACTGTACCGTTTAGAGTTAACCGGCGAGGGAAATTTCATATCTAACGGACTCCTCGGACTCGCCGAGGACTCTTCCCGTTTGGTAGCAGATCTTCTTCCCGGCACCAACATCTCCGACAACTTTCGGATCATTTGATGAGATCTCTTGCTTAGTGTCATAGTTAAGAATAAAGAAACGCAAGCTTATAGGAAAGAATCTGAATGAAGAAGAGAAAGATGGAGAAAGGTAGAGAGACTTTTCTTGAGCTCACTGGTTTCCTTTGAAGTTTGGAATTTTATGTGAGATGATCAATGATTGAAGTATACAGAACGGCCCACCATTTATTTATAATCTTTGTTATTATTATTATTGTTTTTGTATTTATTTATCTTGTTTGGTTACTTTGATCGACATAATATTTTTACACTATTATTGAAATGAGCAGGCTCCATTATTTTATTTGTCAGAATTTATTTTGTTTTATTTTATTTTAGTTTAGTAAATGATTTTATTATTAATAATTCATTGGTGAGTAAGACACTGGGACCCACTTTTTCATCAAGATTCATATGTCTATTTCTGATATTTATTTTTATTCTTTGGAATCCAAGACTTTTTCCAACGGAAATAAAAAAATTACTATATGTTATAATGTACCTGATAAATTTATATATATAATATGAAAGAGTTATTTTTAAACCACTACGTTTTATATCTATAGACCGATTCATATGTACTTGAAATGGTATTTATCGGCACCTAGATTAATATTTTAAATAGCGGTTTTTTATATGGAATCAGATAGTGGTTTACTTTTTTTTGAAAGTGATTGTTTTTTTAATTTAATCCGAAAATTAGGTGGCAATTTGAAAATGATTGTGGAATCTTATCCCCATCTTTCTTTGGCTGCTTCCTTCTATTTTCTGTAACACTTTCTTTGGTTGTTTCCATAAATCATTTTTTTCTGGTTATTATCTCGACTTACATTTGTTTTTATCCACCATTTCTCTTCTTAGTTGCTTAATTCCAGTCCTTATTTTATCTTTGATTATGGATGTTGAAATTGTTATTTTCGTTTAATAATAATGCTGGGAAGAAAGTATCATTAATTCATTTCAATTGTTTACGCTTGGGACCTGAAAAACACGAGAACCACTTTAAAATGGGACTTCGCAGTATGGTTAAAGACATTGGCCCAACTATCATATTTTGGGCCCAACGATAATTTTCTTCAGATATCGGTTCCAAACTTCGAATCAGGATTTTTTCTTCCAACCTTCGGACCACAACGGACCGGCCGGATATCCCTTAAAATTCTACAGAGGAGAAAGCCTCACACTAGAAGGTAAATATGGGTCAAAACCCTGATACCAAAGTCTTAGATGGACTGTCAATGGTCACTAGACCATGAGCTAGTCGGCGAAACTTCGAATTAGGATATTCTTCAGAATATTACATAAATTCACGAATTAAATTGAATCATATATTTGTTTTCTATCCAAAGATTTTAATTAATAACAAAAAATTGAAGAAAAAAACAGGGATGATATGAAAGAATATCCACATCATCATATTACAGAACCCAAACGAATCAAGTTTTCGGGTTGTCGGAGCTCCGTCTTACAAAAAATCTCCAGATTACTCCACGGTATGAAACTATACACTCGTTCTTTACAAATTTCTTTTCTTTTTTTTTTTTGGTTATTTAAAAGTCCCAAAGAAAAAAGGATCCATCTAAAATCTCTTCTCCGTAATCATCAATGGGTAAAATCTCTGTAAATCGATCACCGGAGAAGCCGTCGGAGAAGTCATCAAACCCTGGAAACATCTCGAAATCAGTAGGAAGCATATCGAAGAACGACAGATCGCAATCCAGCGTTGTCGTCGCCGACGACGTAGCTACTTCGGACACGGAGGTCGAAGGAGACTCCGGTCGGATTTCCGACAAACTACCCGATTCTTCTCCCCGGACACTAGCAATAGCATCGTCCTGATCGTTTGCGAATCGAACAGCAGCTTCTCGAATCTCCGGAGCCGTCAACGAACTCCCGCCGGAGATCGACGGTGGGTTATCGGGGAAATTGAAATCGGAATCGCCGCCGCGGAGACAGAACTGAGCGGCGTCGAAAGCACGCGCCGCCTTCTCGGGAGTGTCGTAAGAGCCAAGCCAGATGCGTTCTCTGCTGTGTGGAAGTCTGATCTCCGACACCCATTTGCCCCATTTCCTCTTCCTCACGCCTCTGTATTTTGACTGCATCGACGAGTTTCGATTCTCTTCCTCCTCCTTCATCGCTTTCTTCGCCATTGGAAATAATAAGAAGAAAAGACAAGCCACACACCCGGTTCGGTTCGGTTTGGTTTGGTTTCGATCAGGTTATAGATCTCTTTCTTAGTTTGAGTTTGCAGTTATATCTGTTATCTGGTTTGATTCGAATTTGCGGCTGTGTGGGGGTTTTATAGACGATGGACTTGAGGAGTGAAGTGGGAAGTGGGGGTTGAGGGGTCAACGCTGACTGGCGCGTGAAGAAGGGGCACGTGGCGGATTATAAGTGGATGACGCGGGAGCACTGAGACTGTTGGACATTTCTGTTCCTTGTTTTCCACGTGATTTTTATTCCACTTGTCTTTTTGCATTGTCTGATGACTAGTGTTATCTCTATTTGGTTTAGCACGTTTGTTTTCTTTAACCTTTTCGTATTAAAAATCAAATGGCAAACTGTAGCATGGGACAGTAGGAGAGGAAAGGCAAAGAGCTACATTTTTTTTTTTGTGCAACGGCAAAGAGCTACATCGAGAGTAGAAAGAAAGTGATAAGAATATATGAAACACGATGCTGGCGTCGTTTAAAAAACCAAATGACATAACCCGGTAATGGTTGTTCTACCGGTTGATGACCTTGTGAAGCTCTTGGGAGAAGCAGGACTACGTATAAAAGAAGACTGATTTAGAATTTTCATACCTCGTCTTCGATAATGACCAAATCTGAAATTTTCAGAAGTACGAACATTTATTAAAAAGCATAATAAACTATATTTTCTAATATTCGGTGTGGATAAAATTATTCACAAAACATCAAATTTAAAGATAATGTTGTTTTAGTGTTTTATTTGAACTGAAGTTACATCTAATTTGATATTTTGGTGTTTTCTAGAGATAACTTAATTACTACAGTACTACTTCTCTCCCAAGTTTTACGCGGGTACTAACTAAAAAGCTTCTGCATATATATAAGTAGTCTCAATGTCTCAGGAGCCGATAAAAGAAGCAAACACAAGACCCCGCTCACACAAAGTTAATTACAAGGTTTAAAACCACATTTCTTGAGTTTGAAAAAGGTAGTCATTTTCTTTGTGTAAAAACAATATATTTACGACTAAGCTTTATTCATTTGCATCTCAGCTCTAGTGTTCAATTTTTTAAAGGGATCAGATGGTTTGAAAATTGGAGCGCCCAATTGTCGTAAAAGGTCTAAGCGGAACGCTCTTCACGCATTTATGCGAGAATAAGCCCAATCCTCACTTTCCCTTAAAACTTGAAGGATGATTTTTTTTTTTTTTTTGGGCAAAGAAGGATGATTATCTAGCGTTAAATTTAAGTATCTTCTTTGATCGTTTAGCTAACCGTTGAAGCTCAAATAAGGTAGTAGTAGCAACTTAATACGAGAGTTAATTATCTGGAAAATATGAATTTTTTTTGCCAGTGACAGAGGAGCAAAAATTAAAAGACAAGTTAATGGTACAATGCCCAAAAAAAAAGTTAATGGTACAATGCCCAAATCAAAACCTCGGAATCATTAGATGGTTTAAATATATAACAAAATCATGTAAAAAAAACATGTTACTGTGCTAAGTAAAACAAAAAAAAATGGTATTAATTGATTTAGCGTACTTGGCCATTAACTTTTAAAATGTAGCGGTTTGTTGTTGATGATCTGTCACCATCTTTGCCAAATCTAATTTAAAAATCGAAAGTTCGAGTGAAATGATCCGAACCACATGTGTAGTACAAGAGAGGAGTATCATAAAATAAAATATATAGAGGTGCGTGCAAGTAAGTAAGAGAAGAGAAGAGAGCATCATCACCTAACTTCAGTGAACGAACGAACCAGAAAACAGAGAGGTGAAGATCCAGATAAACATCAATGGCGATTCCTATGCCTACTCGACAACTGTTCATCGACGGTGAGTGGAGAGAGCCGATCTTGAAGAATCGCATCCCAATCGTCAATCCAGCTACTCAAGATGTCATTGGTAAGTTAAACAAACAAACCCTAGATCCGTTAACGATTTGTTAAGTTCGATTATGGAGAGATCCGTCTTACTTGATTGAATCTCGACTTGTGTTGTATAGGAGATATCCCTGCGGCAACAAAGGAGGATGTGGAAGTAGCAGTCAACGCAGCTCGAAGAGCTTTCTCGAGGAACAAAGGTAAAGATTGGGCCAAAGCACCAGGAGCTCTTCGTGCTAAGTATCTACGCGCTATTGCTGCTAAGGTATGATTATTACTTTTCATCAGTATTATATGTTTGTTGTTGAGTTATCTTCACGTCTCTGTTTTTTTGTTTAGGTGACTGAAAGGAAGACGCATCTGGCGACGCTTGAGTCGCTTGATTCTGGTAAACCGTTGGATGAAACAGTTTGGGATATGGTACTTGCTTGTTTGCTCTCTCTTTTTTTTTTGGTTAAAGTCATGATTTTTCTTTTTTTTTGGTCTTGATGTTGGTTTTGTTTTATGTGTGTTGCAGGAGGATGTTGCTGGGTGTTTTGAGTTTTATGCTGACCTTGCTGAAGGTTTAGATGCTAAGCAGAAAGCGCCTGTTTCTCTTCCCATGGAGACTTTTAAGAGTTATGTTCTCAAGCAACCTCTTGGAGTTGTGGGACTCATCACACCTTGGTAACTCTATCAGTTTCCTTAGCTGGTTTTGGGTGGTTGTTATATGACACCTATGCTAGTCTTGAACTTGGTTTGATGTTTTTAGGAATTACCCACTTCTGATGGCTGTTTGGAAGGTGGCTCCTTCACTTGCTGCAGGATGTACTGCGGTTCTCAAGCCATCAGAGCTCGCATCAGTGTAAGTAACCTGTGTTATGGTTTCTTTTTCGTTGTAGTTTGTCTTTTTTCCTCTCTCTCTCTTTGTGATACTTCTCCATTGGTCCTTCTTTGAGCTCTCATCTGTGTTGTGTTTTTTCAACTTCAGCACTTGTTTGGAGCTTGCTGACATCTGTCGTGAAGTTGGTCTTCCTCCTGGTGTCCTCAACGTTCTTACTGGATATGGTTCGGAAGCTGGTGCTCCTTTGGCTTCACATCCCAGTGTCGACAAGGTATTGGTCTTTTGGGTCATACATTAAGCATAATTCAATTTGACTAATGGTGCTACTGATTAGACCATCATTCTAGTTTAATCTGCGCGGTACTTAGAACCTAAATGAATAAGTAAGTCATGGTTTCTTGGCAGATTGCTTTTACCGGAAGTTTTGCCACTGGAAGCAAGGTCATGACAGCTGCTGCTCAGTTGGTAAAGGTAATTCATTTTTTTTTTGGAAAATTGTGCTATATTTTTCATCAAACAATGTAAATGAAACATTCTATGGCCTTTTTGCAGCCTGTTTCCATGGAATTGGGTGGGAAGAGCCCTCTCATTGTGTTTGATGACGTTGATCTTGATAAAGGTTAGTGTCACGAAAAGTATTTAACGGTATTGGTATAGATTGCTTTTATGATGAGTAGACATGACTCGGATCTGGTGAAGCTTTAGACTGATGCTTTTGTATATTTTGACGCCTGCAAATGATCTGAATAGCTGCTGAGTGGGCTCTCTTCGGTTGCTTCTGGACAAATGGTCAGATCTGCAGTGCAACTTCCCGCCTTCTTGTTCATGTAAGTGCCAACGATGTGTTTTCATTATCTTCTGCTTGCTTTTTGTGAAAACATGAACTACATGCCGTAGCTCAATAGTCCAAATTATACAATAAGATGTTTCGATAGAGGTCCATGACAATGATATTTTTCTCAGATCAAACCTTTTGGGTGGTTTATTGCCAACAGGAATAAGTCACTGCTGGATACAATCGCAGATCCTTGTGTAATTTATGAAGATATGTCTTATGAAATTTCAATTTTATATTTTTAATCCTAGGAAAACATCGCATCTGAATTCATAGAAAAGCTTGTAAAATGGAGCAAGAACATTAAAGTTTCTGACCCCTTCGAAGAAGGATGCAGGCTTGGTCCCGTTGTCAGCGAAGGGCAGGTAAGACCCATATCATGTTTTATCAGGATTGTTATGATCTTAATAAGCTGACAAATGTGCATGTTGCAGTACGAGAAAATTTTGAAGTTTATCTCAACGGCTAAAAGTGAAGGGGCAACGATTTTACATGGTGGTCGCCGACCTGAGGTATTATTATATCTCTCCCTTTCTTTCATATCCTTGATGCATTTTCTTCCAGGCTATGATGCTGACCTCTACATCACATATACTTCTCACAGCATCTGAAAAAGGGCTTCTTCATTGAACCAACCATCATAACTGATGTAACTACTTCAATGGAAATCTGGAGAGAAGAAGTTTTTGGGCCTGTTCTTTGCGTTAAAACATTCTCCAGCGAGGATGAGGCGATGGAGCTAGCAAATGATTCCCAGTAAGAACGTTTTTCTGATCATTTCCTATCAGTTGAACTTGTATTCTAATCTTCTTTCTTAGTTAAGATCTTTTTGTGACTGAAAATCTTTGATAAATGATAGTTACGGATTGGGAGCTGCAGTGATATCTAATGACGCTGAAAGATGTGACCGCATAAGCCAGGTTAGTAGTGCCTGGTTCTTAAACCATTCAGATTCCTCTTTAGTCTCGTACAATACCACCTGGTAACACAAATCAATATTCGGTTCTGCTTTGTTAGGACTTTGAAGCTGGGATTGTGTGGATCAACTGCTCACAGCCTTGCTTTACTCAAGCTCCATGGGGTGGAGTCAAACGCAGTGGGTTTGGACGCGAACTAGGAGAATGGTACATACTTTTTTTATTCTGCTGACACAGAATGAGAAGTCTTTTTTTGTTAAGGACTTTAAATCTTGATGGCTTGTTGTACTGAACAAGTCTTGGTTTTGATTGGTTTCTTGTGTGTGTTTGTTCAGGGGACTTGACAACTACTTGAGTGTGAAGCAAGTGACTCTCTACACTTCAAACGACCCATGGGGATGGTACAAACCCCCTTGCTAAGTAATGATGTATACCTTGTCATGAAAACGGAAATCCAAATGCTGTCTGTGTCCATCTGTGTGCTTTTCTTTTTTATCAGTCTGTCTATTTGTGGAACCTTTTGAGTTAAAACAATGAATAAAGTCAGCTTTGGTGATTTGTTTGTTGTGCACTGAGGCGCTAGTTTAGGGACCTGGTGCAGCGAACATGTACCATTTTATGTCACATTAAAGTTTGAAACTCAGATGGCATTTAATTCAATTCGTCGGAAGTTTTTGCTTAGAAAAAAGCGTTTTATATAAACAAATCTGAAAGGGAAAGAAGATAAAGGGATAAAGAAGAGAGAGGGAGAGATGTGTGGGAATTTTCTGGTGCTTATCCTTTTAGAGTGTGAACTGGACCCATCACCATAACGGTACAGCTCTTGCTTAGATCTCACCTCCAGATAACTATTACTTACTTAATAGTGACACTTTGGATTAGATCTTCTAAAAAAAACTCTTATTTCTTTGTCATTTTCTCCGACCATTAGATTTTGTTGTCGTTGCTGTCTTAATTCTGTTCCTGCGTTGCCCATTTTCTTGCTTTGTATAGAACATTGGTGATATTAGTGTTTATGAAAAAACTCGAGGTTTTGTGGGTCTGCTTAAATATCTGTTCTTTTGGGGACTCGTTCTTGTTTGAGTTTTGAGAAAAAAATGGGGAGCTCAATGGAGGAGAAAGTGGTGGCTGTGATCATGGTCGGTGGTCCAACCAAAGGTAAACAACTCAAAAATGTTTGCTTTTGTTTCCTTCTTTCTTTCAGATTCCTCCACAATAGCAAATGCCTGGGAAATCTCCTTTGATCTCAAGCAGAATCCAACTCCTTTCTTTGTTATGATTCTCTAGTGTCTCTGATTCTGTTCGAATCTTGGGAACAGGTACTCGATTTCGGCCATTGTCCCTGAATATTCCAAAGCCTCTGTTTCCTATTGCGGGACAACCAATGGTGCATCACCCTATCTCAGCTTGTAAAAGGGTATATCTCGATTCCACCCCCACCATGTTTCAACTTGAGACCAATGGATGATGATGTGAATCAATTGTTGTCTGCAGATTCCAAACTTGGCTCAAATCTATCTTGTTGGTTTCTATGAGGAAAGGGAATTTGCACTTTATGTCTCTTCCATCTCCAATGAACTCAAAGTTCCTGTCAGGTTTTGATAAACTCTCTCCTCCTTTTGAAGAATCAGCGTGGCTCATTTGTGTAGCCTCTTATCTTTGTGCTGGTTTTCTGCATATTTAGATATCTGAGAGAAGACAAGCCACATGGTTCAGCTGGTGGTTTGTATCACTTCAGAAATTTAATCATGGAAGATGACCCGGTTAGTCTCCAAGGAATCTTATTATTATTATTACTATAGTGAATCATTCCTCTCCTCAATTGTTTTATGAACTAAGCGTGTTTCTTCTTCACATCTGACTTCTTGTGTCTACTTCCTTGCAGTCTCATATTTTCCTGCTTAACTGTGATGTTTGCTGCAGCTTCCCCTTGCCAGAAATGCTCGGTATCTACCTTTCTTTACTAAATCCGAATCTTGTGCGGATTCATCTCTTGGTTTTGAAGATTGCTCTTACTCTCTGATGCTTTTACTAAACAGAGGCTCATAGGAAATATGGTGGAATTGGAACCCTTCTTGTGATCAAGGTCTGCCTTTGAGCAGAAGATTAGTCTTGCTTTTGTTTCTGGTGGATTTTTTTTAATCGAAGTTTGATTTCTGTGTTTTGTTTCTAGGTCTCTCCTGAATCAGCTAGCCAATTTGGAGAACTTGTTGCAGATCCAGTTACTAATGAACTGCTTCATTACGCCGAGAAACCCGAAACTTTTGTATGTACATATCACTGAGATGACTCAATCCTTACCATCTCCAAGATTGATTCTAATGTTTTCTTATCCTGGAAACACAGGTCAGTGACCGTATTAACTGCGGTGTTTATGTATTTACACCTGACATCTTTACTGCCATAAGAGATGTTTCCTCTCAAAGGAAAGACACAGGTAAAAAAGCAAGTAACAAAGATCTTACAACAGAGTGTATATGCTTTCTTCTCTTATCAGTGTACATCTTCAAAGTCACTCTCATTCTTGTTACCTTTTCTCTTGTCTTAGCAATTCTGAAACGTGTTTCCAGCTTTGAAGCTCTTCAACCGGCAACAAGGTTTGTCTGAATGTCTCTTCATACATAACTGAATAGCCTTTGAACTGATTCTGAATCATCTTCTTAAGATGATATGTTTACACCCCTTTTTAAAATTAGGATCCCAGCAGATTTTGTGAGGCTGGATCAAGACATCCTTTCACCTCTAGCTGGGAAGAAGCAGCTTTATACTTACGAGACTTTGGATTTCTGGGAGCAAATCAAATCTCCTGGGTATGCCTTTGCCTTGTCTCATGTCTTTTAAGCTGCAAGGAGAGTATCAAGTGTACTTATTGGTTGACTTTTTCGCAGAATGTCACTGAGGTGCTCGGGGCTCTATCTTTCCCAGTTCCGGTTGACGTCTCCGCAAGTGTTGGCCTGTAGTGGTGATGGAACAAAGACTGCAATAGTGATTGGTGATGTTTACATACATCCTTCTGCAAAAATACACCCAACTGCAAAGGTACCTTTTGCTCATTGCTGACGCAACTTCTTGTTATCTACTTCTTATCACAAACAAAGACATTCTGTTTCCCTGTATCAACAGATTGGTCCCAACGTGTCGATCTCTGCTAATGCACGTGTTGGGCCTGGTGTCAGGCTCATCAGCTGTATCATCCTTGACGACGTTGAGATAATGGTATGTATGTCTTCTTATATCAGAGAACGGACAGAGTTTTCTCTATTGATTGACTCTTTTCAGTGACTTGTTTGCTCAGGAGAATGCAGTGGTGACTAACGCAATTGTTGGGTGGAAATCTTCTATTGGGAGATGGTCTCGTGTCCAGGCATGTTTCTCTCTTTTGCTTACCTCTTAAGAGCCTGACTCATTCTTTTTGTGGACCTTTATATGTTTCTTTCTGGTTTCATATACAATCGTGAACCTGAAGGTATACTCTGTTGATCACAGGCTGATGGAGTCTACAACTCCAAACTAGGAGTTACTATTCTCGGTAAACTGTTTTATATCCACTTTTCCTCAAAAGAGTCGCTACTTCTCCTTATAGACATAAAACTAACCTGAAACATAAATGGTTTTCAGGAGACTCGGTTGCAGTTGAAGACGAGGTTGTGGTGACCAGCAGTATTGTTCTTCCAAACAAGACACTCAACGTCAGTGTTCAAGACGAGATAATCTTATAACTCGGAGAAAGCAAACCAACCTCGAGGATCCATACCATGTCCCTGTGATTCAATCTTCACTGGAGAATCATAAAAGCAAGTAATTGAGAAGTATTTCACATGAATCTTTTGTTTAAATTTGTACCAGATTCCATCATCTATAACTAAGTCACACCTACTGTAAATGCACTACATTCTGGCCCATGATATATAATAATAAAGCACTTGTGTCTTACCCATGATATATAAAATTTTGTAGATGTACTAATTCTTATAACTTCAAAAGAAATGCTTAACATATAAAAATCGAACTGTTAACTTTTAAAACTAGACTGTTACTACTTCTTTAAATATATACGGTCAATATTTTTCTGTACACGAAAATAATTTGAGACAGTAGTCTAAAGAAAATAGAACATGAAATGCAAGTTTTTGAGCATGGTGAATAAAGGCCATTAAAACACATCACTCATTAATAGACAATAGTTACAGAGATTACACCACTAAAAAAATCTACAGAGGAGAGGATAGCTGTCGTTGTCAGATAGAGAGAAAAGAGAGCAGACAAAAGATTGTAAAATCAAAAAAAGATTGGGACCCTCAAAAGATTATGACCGTGAAGATACAACAATGTTACGTTTTCTGACAAGACATAAAACACATCACATTTCGATTTAGATTTTCTTCCCCCTTCCCAAAAATCCGATCCTCAAAGATTCTCTTCTCTGTGTGTTTATATCACATCACCATCTCTTCTCTTCCCTCTCTCTTATTTATGTAACTCCTCGTCTTCCCTCACATTGATTTTTCTGTCTTTCTTTGACGTTATATATCTATAACATCCTTTTTCTCATTTCAGTTCTCAAGAGAACACAATGGCAGTAGGAGATTTATCATCTTCTTCTTCTTCTCCTGAGTTGCATGTTCTCGCTGTGGATGATAGTTTTGTGGACCGCAAGATTATCGAGAGATTGCTCAAGATCTCTGCTTGTAAAGGTATTAAAACCGTTTCTCAATCAGGTTTCTCTTGCTCTTTGCTTGGTTTCTTGATTTGGGTTTGGTTACTATACAGTGACTACTGTTGAGAGTGGGACTAGGGCTCTTCACTATCTTGGCCTAGATGGAGATAAAGGATCTTCTTCTCTTAAGGTACTGTTTCTTTCTTCGAAACCTCTCTGTTTTCTTGTAAGAAAAGATTTGATGTTGTTTTCTCCTACTTGTTTGGCTCCCAAGAAATCTAAAGATTAGAACAATGACCTAAATTTTATTGTCAGTTTCTTGGAAATTAAGCTATGTACATCATCAAGGATCTGGTTTTTATAAGAAAGTTCTGAAAATGTTGATAACAGGATTTGAAGGTGAATTTGATAGTGACAGATTACTCTATGCCAGGACTAACAGGATATGAACTACTGAAGAAGATCAAAGTAACTTTTCTTTTATATAAGAATTTTTGTTTCTAAATTGAGGTTTAGTTACACAGAAACATTGTTGTTTTATTTTCTCAACAGGAGTCATCTGCATTAAGAGAGATACCAGTAGTGATAATGTCCTCTGAGAATATACAACCTCGTATACAACAGTAAGAGACTGTTACTATTATGTACAAACTTTGATTCAATAAATCTCAACGCTGTAATATGATTTTAGAAGATCATCTTCTCTTTTCCTTTTGTAGATGTATGACAGAAGGAGCAGAGGATTTTCTACTAAAACCGGTGAAGTTAGCAGACGTGCAGCGGTTAAAAGAACTTATAATGAGAAGTGGTGTAGCTGAAGAAGAAGAAGAAGATAAAGCCAAACACTCTTGTCCTAACAGAATCCTACAAAAATACACTGATTCATCAACGTCATCATCGTCTCATGATGATGTTTCCTCTTTGGATGATGACACTCCATCTTCCAAGCGAATGAAACTAGAATCCTAGGGCTCATGATTGAGCAGCTTGAGTATTTTCTCATCTCCTTCTTTTGTTTTCTGTAATGCACTACAATTAGCCAAGATGGTGTGCTAAGATCTATTTGACGCTACTACCATCAAGTTTATGTATTTGGCTATAAATAATAGACTGAGGAGTTTTTGAGAATAGGACTATAAGTGGGTTTTTGAATTCCATCATCATCTTTTTCTTTAATCCTTCTACTTTGGAAAGTTGTTGTAATACTGTCTAGTCACTTGTGTGGATCTATCAAAAATTATTAAACTATATTTACTTTATATAGTAAGATATATATGATTTCCAAGTACAGGATATTCTAGTGTTCATTAAATAATGTCACTCTTTTATGGTTAGGTACAAAACGTGTTTTGTAAGCAATAATAGTCTTCCAATCAAAGAACATAATGATCCCCACTGATCAATCAAAGAACATCATATAAATATGTAGATGTGATGTGTGTGTTGGCATTGTTCTCTGTTTCGGTCGTGCAAGGTTGTATTCAGTTTAAGCATCAACGAACAAAGTTCTCCTCACGTCTAAGCTGGAAGGATTTACACGAATCCATTTTTTTTTGTTTTTGTCTATCTGTTGTCTCTAAATATTTTCATTTCCAAAATCTGAGATTATCCTTCGGTTTTTGACTAATTTAGTCCGTTTTAGACTTTCCCAAACCCATAAATAGAAACAAAATCATAACACACAACTCACAACAGTGTGAGAGAGATCCTGATCTGCGTTCTTTTGTTGATCGACCAACTTGATCTCACATGATTATACAATTGCTTTGTTTCTTCTTGTTCTTGTTTCTTCTATTACAAGTCACCATGTTTAAACGTTCTTTCAAGAACTTTTTGGAGCAAGAACTCGGATCTTTACCTCATTTCCTCATCTACAGTGTTCTTGAATGGACTCTCATCACCATCCTCTTCATTGACGGTGCTCTCGCCTTCTTGTCAAACCAATACGCAAGATTCTTCGAGCTCAACACTCCATGTCTCCTGTGCACCAGAATCGACCACGTTCTCGTCCCTAGAGACCCTCGTTTTTATTACAACGACTCGATATGCGACTCACACAAGAAGAAAGTCTCTTCCCTTTCTTATTGTCATGTCCACAAGAAACTATCTGAGATCAAAAATATGTGTGAAGGTTGTCTTCTCTCTTTCGTCACCGAGAAGGAATCTGACTGTGATACGTATAAGTCTCTCATTGGTATCTTACGTAAAGATCTTGAGCTTCTCATTGATGACGAAAGAAAGCTTCCCTTGGGGCTCAAGAAAGACGATAACTTTGATCTGACAACAACAAACCTAACAAATTACAGGAAAAATAACAACAACATTAGCTTGAAACAACATTGCTCTTGTTGCGGAGAGTTATTGAAGAAAGACAGTTCTTTCCTTGCTCCTTCTCCTAGGGTTCCCTACAACAAGCTGTCTGAGAATGAATCTGAGTTTAGGGGTTTGGATGTGGACAGAACACCGAGTTCTGTAAGAGAAGGTAACAAGTTCTTTGGGACTCCTCTGTCTGATTCAGCTCAAAACAGTCCACGGTGGTCCGTTCAGTCTCTTAGAAAGCTCCCGTTGGATAAGACAGCTTCAGACCTGGCTGATTCAAAAGGTGAATCCATCCTTGATCAGCTCAAGAAAGAGGCTCTCTTGGACAAGAAGTCACTGATTGATTTGTATATGGAGTTAGATGAAGAGAGAAGCGCTTCAGCTGTTGCAGCCAACAACGCTATGGCTATGATTACAAAGCTACAAGCTGAAAAAGCCGCTGTTCAAATGGAGGCTTTGCAGTGCCAAAGAATGATGGATGAACAAGCAGAATATGACCAAGAAGCTTTGCAGTCTATGAGTAGTGAATTAACAAAGAGGGAAGAGGAAATGAAGGAGCTTGAAGATGAGCTTGAGGCTTACAGAGAGAGATATGGATGTTTAACAGATGAAGATGATGTGAGACAAGAGTTTCTTGAAGAACACGGCAATGACATTGCTGATGATGACTGCCAAGAAACCAAACAAGTCTCTGATGTTACAGTTTTTTCTTCAAATCATGAGGACAATGGAGCAAACATTGATCAAAATGGGTCTTGTAAATCCGAAGAATCAAGATTTTTAGGACAACTGAAAGGAGCTGAAAGCAAAGAAGCTATAGTAAAGGAGCTTTCAGAGATCACAGAGAGGCTAAGTGCTCTTCAATCAAATGGTGAACTGTTGAAACATATTGCAGATGTCTTAGATGCTAGTGAAGGAGAAGCAATTCTATTGCACATATCTCAAAATTTGCACATGCTTCGTAGTTTTGTTGCTATGCCTTCAGAATCTTGAACTTGTAATACATCTTTTTATTGTTGCTTAGAGAACGCGCAAGCTTCTAATGCCTTGTCTTAAATTCAAAACAATTTTCTTATTCTTTACTGATTGAAATGTTTCAGATTTGCTCCATGAACCTAACTTGTAAGATGAAATGCATAAAGACTTGGGCCTGATTTTGAAACACAAATTTCCTTGTTGTGTTTACTTGTGAATTTCTTAAGAATATTTTCAAAATTTCAGAAAAAATGATTGTTGAATATTTTGTATAGAGTACCTTTTCCAGAAATTCCATACTTGAGTTACATAATCTTCTAGACGTTTGAAGTCAGTTTTTAAAAAAATCGTAAAAAATAACACTTCGTACCAATAGAATTTTGAGCTTGAAATACAAGAAAACCAAGTTTTTTCCACTATCACAAGACTATCAACATTTTGGTAAAATAAACTTTGATTGTCTTTTCTTTGAAAAACCATAAACTTTGATTGTTACAAAGTTTTTCTTCATACATTTGCATTTTAAATTTAATCCATGAAACCAACCTAGAAGATGAATTGCAGAATAAAAGATTATTGAACTGAAATTATTTAGTTATGTATAACCAAACAATACAGTAATTATTTCTTAGGGAAATAGGTGTGATTGGTATTTCTTTAGTCTATTTGCGTGTACATCAAGACAATAAAACCTAACTTACTTCAGCCTAATTGAAAATCACAAAAAATTACATCAATACGCCCAACATTCATAAAGATTCTATCTTTCTTGTGTTTGCCTTAAACCCATCTCATTCTTATTCAATCTGGTTATAGGGTCAGTCCAAGAATACCAAATTTCTGAGGCTATAAAATCAACAGTAACCATGGTGACTTATCATCATCACAAACACCATCATCATCTTCATATCTCCCTAGCAATGGCTAATGTTCCACAAATATCCTCTTCAATCCTCCTTACACTCTGCTTCACTCTCTTCACGAATCCAGCCCTCTCAGACCACCTCAACCCCTTACAAGACTTCTGTGTAGCTGATCTCCAAGCCACCCCATCCAACACTGGCTACCCATGCAAATCACAAGTCACCTCTGAAGACTTCTTCTACTCCGGCTTAAGCACTCCACTAAACACTTCAAACCCAAAAGGTGTAGCCGCTAATAGAGCAAACCTCATGACGTTTCCAGGACTTAACACGATGGGAATATCCATGTACAACGTTGCAGTCGCTGCAGGAGTAGCTAACCCGCCTCACTCGCACCCTGGTGTGACAGAGGCAGGGGTCGTGGTCTCAGGCTCGGTCTTGATTGGGTTCTTGACGAATAACTACACGTTGTACTCCAAAGTTGCTGGACCCGGTGACATGTTTGTGATTCCTCCGGGACTCATTCACTACGAAATGAACGTTGGGAAGACGGAAGCTCGTCTTTTGACTGTGGTGGCTAGTGAGTTGCCTAGCGAGGTGCTTGTGCCCCACACTTTGTTTCTTGCGAAACCAGCGATTCCAGACTTTGTTCTGATGAAGATTTTCAAGACTGATGGTAAAACAATCAACATGCTCAGGTCTAAGTTAACTAATTAAATATATGTTTATGTGATTCCTCTAAAAAAAGTGTAACCTGGTATGAGTTTGCCTTAAAAATGAATAAATGAGCTGTCTTTTTATTTATTTTTGTTTACAATAAAACATTTCAACAAATATTGGAGATTTTCGTTTTATGTCATTTCAAAACTAAACATTTGTTACAAAATATGTAACATTTATTCGTAAAGTAAAAATATGAATCAACGAGACAAATTCAAGCAAACTAGAAAGGAGGTGTTATATATATTTTTTGAAAAATCCATCTGATTTTCTTTTGTTATTTTATGAAATTCGTTGAAATATCCTCCATAAAATACTCTTACGGATTTTTATCAGACGTGTCACGTCTACATATAAATTATGACATAAAATTCATATTGGAAATTGGAAGAATCTTTTATTGTCTATCTGTATTATCAAGATTTCATAATTTGTATTCTGCACAACAATTATAGATGCTATAATGTTGTTGGAAAAGCTATAAATAAAAATAAAAGTTAAAAGATATTTAAATTTGAAAAAGGGAGTTAAATAATAAAAAAAATAACTCTACTAACATACGCCTAACAAAAAGAATCAAGATCTCTTTTCCTTCTTCTCCATTTCTCGTCATCATCATCGTCTCTGCTTCATCTTTCTTCTCTTCATTCATTACTCGGACAGAACAAAGCTCCGAACTTTCTACCACTTTCTGATCCATCTCCATTCAAAGTTACCTCCTTTCCTTTTCCAATTCAATTCGTTTTCTTGGATTCCAAGGAAATGAAGAAACCCAAATCATCAAAAGCCGAAAAAATAGACAAACTCGATCTCTTCTCGTCACTATGGAAGCAGAGACCTTTCCGTGTAATCATAGCAATAGGGTTCCTCTATCTCCTAATGGTCACCGTCGAGATACCTCTCGTCTTCAAATCCTGGTCCTCCACCTCCATTGATTCTCTCTCAACGCTCGAGAAGCTCGATACAGAGCAACAAGAGCTCCAACTCGAGACAATCCCTAAACCACATTCCAAACCGGCCCTTAACCGGACGGAGAAGAACAATGTCCGTGAGCATCACAGAGGACTTCTCTCAAGCTTGAGATTTGATTCGGAAACTTTCGACCCGAGTAGCAAAGACGGGTCGGTGGAGCTTCACAAGTTAGCCAAGGAAGCTTGGCAGCTAGGGAGGAAGCTGTGGAAGGAGCTTGAGTCAGGGAGGCTTGAGAAAGCAGTGGAGAAGCCTGAGAAGAACAAAACAGATTCTTGCCCGCACTCTGTTTCGTTAACCGGGTCTGAGTTTATGAACCGGGAGAATCGGTTGATGGAGCTTCCCTGTGGTTTGACGTTAGGCTCGCATGTGACTTTGGTTGGGAGGCCGAGGAAAGGCCATCCCAAGGAAGGTGATGGGTCTAAGTTGGTTTCTCAGTTTGTGATTGAGCTTCAAGGTTTGAATACTGTTGATGGTGAGGATCCTCCTCGGATATTGCATTTCAACCCCAGGCTCAAAGGAGACTGGAGTAGAAAACCGGTGATTGAGCAGAACACTTGTTATAGGATGCAGTGGGGATCTTCACAACGGTGTGAAGGATGGAGGTCAAGAGATGATGAAGAGACTGGTTAGTGTTGTAATCTGTTTGGTGTTTTATTAGCAAACGATTAATAGGTTTAGTGTTGTTTTTTTGTAGTTGATAGTCATGTGAAGTGTGAGAAATGGATCCGTGATGATGATAACTACTCAGAAGGGTCTAGAGCAAGATGGTGGTTGAACAGGCTTATAGGAAGGAGGAAGAGAGTCAAAGTAGAATGGCCGTTTCCTTTTGTGGAAGAGAAGCTCTTTGTTCTCACTCTTAGCGCTGGTTTAGAAGGTTACCATATTAACGTTGATGGGCAGCATGTTACATCCTTCCCTTATCGTACTGTGAGTATATACATCATACTCCATCTCTACATCATTTTGTTCAGATAAATGACACTGAGCTTATGAATAGGGTTTCACACTAGAAGATGCAACAGGGCTTACAGTAAACGGAGACATTGATGTCCACTCTGTTGTTGTTGCCTCTCTGCCCACATCACATCCCAGCTTTGCTCCTCAAAGGCATCTCGAGTTGTCAAAGAGATGGCAGGCCCCTTTGGTTCCTGATGGGCCTGTGGAGCTTTTTATCGGCATTCTTTCTGCAGGCAATCATTTCGGTGAACGGATGGCTGTGAGGAAGTCGTGGATGCAGCATGTTCTTATTACATCTTCAAAAGTTGTTGCTCGTTTCTTTGTGGCACTCGTAAGTTGGATGTAACATTGTTTCATCAAAGTATAAGTCATGAAGGCTTATTGTATCTGTGATGTGCATTTTACAGCATGGGAGGAAGGAGGTGAATGTGGAACTGAAGAAAGAAGCAGAGTACTTTGGGGACATTGTGATTGTTCCTTACATGGATAGCTATGATCTTGTCGTCCTCAAAACTGTTGCCATATGTGAACACGGAGTGAGTTTATCAGATCTTATAGGACATTGCTTGCTTGCTTTCCACATAATCATTCTTTTGATTGTTGAAGACAAATGACTTTGATTGGTGCAGGCTCTTGCATACTCTGCAAAGTACATAATGAAGTGTGACGATGATACATTTGTAAAACTTGGCGCAGTGATCAACGAAGTGAAGAAAGTACCCGAAGGTAGAAGCTTGTACATTGGTAACATGAATTATTACCACAAGCCTCTACGTGGTGGTAAATGGGCAGTCACGTACGAGGTATACACATTCTTCTGCATCACACTCCATCTCTCTTGTTGCATGATATATTAAAACTTTGATGAGTGTTTTGTTATATGTCAGGAATGGCCAGAGGAGGACTATCCTCCTTATGCAAATGGACCTGGATATGTTCTGTCTTCTGACATTGCACTCTTCATCGTGGAAGAGTTTGAGAGACACAGGTTACGGGTAAGAAGCAGAGAAGAGAGAATCATTAACTAATTTCTTTTTTTTTCACTTGTCGTTCTCAGTGCTCAGTGTATCCAATTTTTTTTGATGTTCTTCACATGCACCAGCTGTTCAAGATGGAGGATGTGAGTGTGGGAATGTGGGTGGAGCATTTCAAAAACACATCAAACCCAGTGGACTACAGACACAGTCTGAAATTTTGCCAGTTTGGTTGTGTTGAGAATTACTACACAGCTCATTACCAGTCGCCAAGACAGATGATATGCCTATGGGACAAGCTCTTAAGACAGAACAAGCCAGAGTGTTGTAACATGAGATGATTACTGAGGGAATTATTCACGTTTTTTTGAGATATAATATGCCTCCAAGCGTGTGCTGTAGAAAGACTAGGCAGATTAAGGAACCAATTTTGCAAGCTCACACATAGAGAGACTCTGGACTTTGGTCTGCAAACTTCAAGCCATCTAATCTGTAGACGAAACGGAGAGAAGAGTAGGCAAAACGCATCATATAGTCATACTGTTTATTCATTTTCTTTGTTTGTGAATCATTTTATTTAATTTTCATATGTATAAAACCCCTTAATTTAAATGAAAATTTTGTTCTCGTCTGACAACATTATGAGTTTCTGACAACATTGGCACAGAGCAAGAAACACAGTTTGTGGCCTTTATAAGGATTCTACATGACTACATAAGTTGTCTCCATTTGAAAAACTTTCATCCTATGAAACCATTTACACTAAATAAAGCCATCAGAATCAGAGACAGACACCAATTGAACTTTGTTTTCAAGTATTCCTTCTTCTTTTTTGTCACTGTGAAGTTATTGAAAAGTAGGTTTGAACTTAGTAAAGCAAGTAATCGTCTACAAGTTCTCCACTAAAGAGTAGTTTCAACATTTATTTGAAGGAATGTATGTACACTTCAGAAAACAAGATTCACAATCATGGAAGAAACTACAAAAGAGGGAGACAAAGATCTCTCAGCCTTCTTCCTTCCCATCTCTCAACACAGACGTTTGAACAGAAACATAAGTTACAGACAACATATACAGGTAAAGTGCACCTTTGGGTATCAGACGCTCTGTATTCCTTTTCCTACGTATCATATACACAAGTATCCTATCCACGATGCAGCCTCTTCACAAGGATCTGTCGATACAGCGCCTTTGTTCGAAAGAACAGTACAATGGCAACAAGAAACCCAAAGAAGGCAACAGACGCCATTATAACAAAGGATAGCCTGAAGCAGTGAGAGCCAAAACATTTGTTCCCTTCACCAGAAGCAGTCTTGTCATAGATATAACCGATCAATCTCACAGAGAAGATATACGAACCGATGGGACTGGCTATGGATATGGTGTTGAAGATGGTTCCCATGTGGCGGACTCCGAACAGTTCTGAGGTGATTGTAGGCATCAGCGACCACTGCGAACCGTAACAAACGCCAACTATAACAGAACCGACGTAAAGGTTTCCTTGAAAACCAGAGGCTATGATAAGATGGCCTATGGTCATGGTTCCAAGAGTTGCGGCCATTAGCAATGGACGAGGCCATCCTTTCTTGTGAAGCATTGCATCTGAGGCGTAACCAGCTCCAAATCTACCAAGAAAGTTCCATATACTCCACAGGGAGACCAGTGAGTTTATCTCAACTGATGAGTACCGTAGAGACTCACCTATTTGTCGGATGTTGTTTATTGTCGAAAGTCCAGAGCCCATTCCACAAATCATGGCGAGAAACAACAACCAGAAGCTTAGGCTTTTCATAGCTTGCAGAAGATTCATGCTCTCGCTCAGACTGTCGTCTGCAGAGCTTTGGCTAACGGACGTTTCTGCTTTCGGACTGATTATGAGAGGGGATTTATCAGGCAACACTGTTTTCTCCGTGCGGTCACGATGCGCTCTTGTCGCAATAAGTAGAGGCAAGGCAAGGAGAAGCACGAGACATACAAGCGTGACGACATTGGCCACTGACGACAAACCAAAAGTGTTCTTCACAATGATCACAACCATAAGATAAGCTGCAATTATCAGAGATACAGCCGAAAGACCGTTTAAATGCTTTTTATCATCAGCTGTGCTCGTTTCGTAGATCCTGACTAAAGGCATGGCCAAGAGGGAGAGAAGCGTTGGTGTTACAGCAAGCAAAAGAATGAAGCTCGCCGGATCTCCACCGCACAGTGTCTCGTACAGTTGAATCAGTATCGCTCCACTTAGACCAAGAAAACCCTGCCAATTAAGAAGAGAGAGATAAGCTTAGCTGCTGAACTATACTCATAAACAAACCAAAAAGGGCACAAACATCTTAAAGACATAACCTTTATTCTGATTAATTAACTAAAAAACATAAACCCAACAACCTCTGCAAAGTTCTGTCATAATCTAAGATTCCCACCAAGATGGAAACAACAGAACATCATCTCCACCGACAAAAAGCTTCAACCTAACAACTATTACGAAAGTCTCCCCCTTTCTTGAAGTTCAAGCAATATAACACCAGGATCATAGTCTAGGGCTCGAGAAAACAATCTAACACATCAAGAAAATTGAAAATGCTACAGTAAAGTCTTCACCTTCATGATACCAACGGCAGTACCACCATAGTCAGCGAAATTCTCCACAGCACTCACAACATTAGCCGTATTGAAGAACGTCTGCGACTGCGCCGCTATAAACATAAACAGACACATCAACGGAACAGGCGGCTTCCTGATCATCCCGGTGACTGAAGCCCACATGAGAAAGTAGCCAGCGAAGCACTGAATCGCCCCGATAGCAAGCACCACCCAAGGACCTCCGCTGCCTCCTCCTCCTCCACGTCCGCGGCGGCGATTGGAGGTGACGTAAGTGTACAGAAGCCCGGAGAAAACGCCGGCGTTGGCGCCGATGTCTTTGAAGACGGAGACGGTGTCGAGGGTTGATTGATCGTAGGATTGGGTTGATTTCAGAGCGGCGGAGTAGATTCCGAATGTGTAGGAAGCGCCGCTCGTGCACTGTATCCAGATACTGGCCGCCATGGCTACCCATTTCGTCCGCAGGATCTCCATCGCGGCCGACAAACCTCCGCCGGGAGAAAAGAGTTTAATTTAATGACGAGGCGAACACGTTACGGGAGATAATATTCGAATAATGAATCGAAATCTGACAGATAATATACAAATTTTCTATTAGTTATTAATGGGCTGCTAATATGGGATCCTCGGCCCATGTATCATATTGAAGGCGTAGTCTAGAATGATAATGTGTAGCCCAATTAACTGTGTGATTAATCTTCTCTCTCTCCATCAACTCTCTTAATCTCTTTGATAGATTACAGACATGCAAGTGCAATAAACAAATGAAAAATGGTTTTGGTGACGATTCACTAGGCTGCAGCAGAATTAAAAATATGTTTTGGATAATATCATGTTTAACTAACATGTCTCTCGATTTAATTGTTCAAATTTAGTGGATATAACTACAATTTTGGTGGATTAACCATTATTCTCTATAAAATGAATTTTTGTATTTTATTTGATTTTGAGATGTTAAACATTTTTTGATTGTCAAACACAAGAAAATTATTGATTATGGATTTCCATCAATTATGATACTCAATCAGTGTTATGAATATATTTTTTTGGCTTATAATTAGTGGTATTGTTTTGGTTTTGTAGACACTACAATGATTTTTGCTAGTCTTCTTATTTTCAAGGCTCTTATTTTGCAGATGTGTTCGAGACATCATTGCGCAAGTTCTTTGCCTCGGTTACTAACAAAGAAGCTATTGTGGATATTCTAACAGGGAAGAACGTTTATAAGAGCATATATAAGTGTTCTATTTGATTAATGAAAAAAATGAATCAGGACATGATGGTAAGGAGAAAGTACCGTAATAACATTTGACGTCTGTACAAACATAACACATACATCAAAACATTCCAATATTTAATAAATGATTTTTTTACTCTCTAAGACACATTTTGTCTTTACAATAACATATAGAGACACTTGTGACTGGAGGCACACTTTTTTCATGTGCAATGTCTTAACTGCCCATCAACTACTCTTTCTTCTAATTCTAGTTCTCCTCTAACGATTCATTCTCACCCAACTTTATTATTCATAAAATAATAATTTTATAATTGCAATTCAATTTTTTAATTTCAGAAATTCACCTACTATTTCTCTCCCACTTGCAAATCTCAGATTTACTTTTTTCTTTTCGTGAACTCCTCTTTTTCTTTTCAGAAGCCCTGCTGCTTGTTTGATTCTACAATCTCCTACCCACTTGTTCTTTCATCATATTTCTCCAATTTTATTTTTAGATCTGTTTTCTCCAATTCTATCTAACTTTAATTTCACAAAATCCTCTCCGCCTTCTTCCTCATTTGTCGAAAAACACTTTAGAATCCCGACCCATCGCAGCTTTATTCACCGGCTCAGACTCATTCCTTCGAGGAACTATGAGGAACCCGAAGAAAAAGAAGAAAGTGAAGATTGCAGAGAACAAAACGCCACCACAAGACAAAATGTGAGGTTTCTCAATCATCTGTTCTGTTCTCTGTCTTCTTCTACGTAAGTAGTTTTTAGATATCAAAAGATTTGTCTTTTTAGATCCCTCTCAGATTTGTTTTTAATTCCTTATCAGATTTTCTTTTTTTGATCCTTATGCAATTTCTCTATTGACTCTTTCTAGCCAAAGTAATTATATATAAATCCTTCTCAGATTTGTTTTTCACTGATAACTAACCACCATAATTTATATATATAGGTACATCTCAAACGGACATTTGTTTTCATCCAAGATTAGTGACAACTGACAGGTTTCTTACCAAGCGTCTCAACATATACTTCTCAACGGATCTTCTCTCATTGTTCATTCGCTATCTCCCCTGTTTTCAATCCTATCATCCACACACCTATTGTCCACGATTCCAGTGACCACAACACATCCAGTGTCCACACATCTCCTGACCACAGCATCCACAGTGGTCACATCTCCACTGTTTATCTTGGAACTATACATCATCCTCCTCCGGACACAATGCATTAAATCATACAGTCATTATGGTAGACTATTAGGTTTACAAATCTTGGTGAGCTTACCTCACATTTTTTTTTGGTTAATTAGATGTTGTCCACAACATCATGTCCATAAAAATATATTATTAAACCAAAAGCTCTTATTTATCTCTATTTGAGTTTGTTCACACATTTCTCTAATCAACACAAGTCATCTATTTTTTATGTACAAGGTCTACAAAATAATCTATAACCCTTACGTTACCTACATTTTTGCTGTCCACATCTTTTTTATCTATGCCCACTTTTTTATCCATATCCACATTTTTAGTATACAACTATACATATTAATATATATAACATATATATGAAAATGGATGTCAAAAGATAGAAATTTTTTTATCTAGTTTATTGGAATTAATATACTTATTTTATATATCTTTAAATTTGGAATAAAAATAAATGAAAACATAAGGTGGAACAAAAAAAGCGATATAACAAAATATTTAATAATTATAAAGAATACTAGTTAACTAAATAATATCTGACGTCTGTTGTTTCTAACTAAACTTAATAAATATCCGTTGTCATTTTTGTTTCACTTGGCAAAAGGGTATATATGTCTAGATTCAGCCAGCTGTAGGAAAAAAAGTGTCTCTCCAGTGTAAAGTGTCTAAAGATGTTAAAAAAGAGAAAAATGTGTCTCATCGTAACGCACTCTTAATAAATATGGGTCTTATCACCCTGAAATATTGATTTATATACTCACATTACAACCCATTGCAAGAGGAGATAATGTCCACATGATAACAAAAAAACTGGAGATAAAACTCCAGTCATCATTAACCATAAACCTTAAACCTTATGACATACAAAACCAAGCCACTGAGACTAGCCAAAGTCTAATAATTGAATAGGCTTTATAAAAATAAGAAAGAAAACAAAAACAACTAATCTACAACTAGAGCAAATGCATCCTCTCAACATACGATGATTCAAGCAACCATTTCTTGAGAGGCTCTCCGCATCCAACAAAACAGCCCGAGTTCCCATTCTCAGTGAAAAACGGGAAGTTGAACATGTTGAGCAGCTCCTCAACTGCTTGTCTCACCATCGAGGTGCCTGTGACCCTACTTCGTCTTCCCCAACCAGTTACTATATCAATCCTTGAAGGACATTCTCCTGAAACCAACATCTGCTTACGGAACCACGCAAGTGTCCTAGACAGTGCGGTTACTGCAGTTCCTTCTGACATTACATGGAGGTTTATAAGCCAATAGCTGCAGCTCTTCTCCCTCAACGCATCTGGGTACACATTCTTGCCTGCAGCCACTTCCCAGACCGAGCCTGCCTCTTCTTTCAGACCTGACTTGTGGAGAAAATCCACTACTGCGTCCATTAGCCCTCTCTTACTCTCTCTGTCCTCGCTGTGCATGTAATCAAGGAAGTTGCTGACATGGTCACGCACGTTTTGGCCGTCGGTACCTGCAGGTGGCATCTTGAGGAGAAACATGTGTGCTGGATGACCCGAAACCGCCATTAGCTGGCCGCAGAATCCTAAGTCAAAATTTGAACGAGCATCTGTGCAACAGCTTAAGAGCAGTGTGTATGTCTGCAGAGAAGACTGTAGACCAAGCGCAAGCATGCTCTGCAATAAATTATAGGCTTCAGACAGCCTGTGAACTCTAAGGAAAGTGCTGAGAAGAGAGTTGCACGTAGGAACATTAGGTCTCAGACCAGCGTGAAGCATTGCTTGATACCACTGCCAAGCCTTCTCCACATTCCCAGCTTTCCCCCACAAATCCACCAAGAGACCGTAAACCGGTTCATCAGGAACCCAGTTCTTACGCTGCATCTCGGTGAAAACAGCCTCTGCTTCCTCTAAATATCCACAGTGCCCAAGCACCTCCATAACTATGCTGTAAGTCACTTTGTCAGGTTGAAACCCAGCATCTTTCATGTCACGGTAAAGCTTCAAGGCACTCTGATAGTTCCTCGCCTTGGCGTGCAAAGCTATCATGATGTTGAATGTGACCAAGTTAGGAGTACATCCCTGACCAACCATCTCACAGAAGAGCCTATGCGCAGCAGGTAAATGTCCACCCTTGCCAAGACAGTTTATAATCACACTGTATGTGAAAGTATCAGGAGAAAGCCCTGCGGCTTGCATTCTCTGATACATGTCCATGGCAATGTCAAGAAACCCAGCTTTAGCATGTATGTCTATAAGGGTACAGTAAGTTACACGGTCAGGCTCGCATCCAGCCTCTTGCATCTGATTGAAAACATTCATAGCTTCTCTGAGGTAATTTGCACGGCCATAGCTGTGGATAAGACGGTTAAACGTGACAGTATTAGGCTGACATCCATCTCTAACCATCTCATTGAGAAGCTTGTTTATCTCACCGAACTGCTTTGCACGACCAAGGTTACCCACCATAGTGGTGTAAGTATGGCCATCATGCTTAAACCCAGGTTGTCTTTTGAGCCAATAGAAGAAACCGAGAGCGTTAGTATAGTTATCCATCTGCTTAAGAACTTGGTTTGCTTGGTATGCATCCACTCTCAAACCGACATTGTGAAGGGCCTCTTCAGCAGCAGGTCCCCATTTGAATCTCCGCAATATATTAGAAACATTCTCTACAACGTATCCAGAGTTGCAATGCTGCTGCCTAGGTGTTGGTGTCACTCTCATCATTTCCCCTGAGGGTTTGCTGTAACCTTGTGCTGGATATTCCATCGTCCTTTCATCTGAAGAATGCACGTTAAAGTCGCAACCAACATACGCATACTTGGTAGAATCATCAGTATTGGTTCTTTGCGGCATGCTTTTCCTCTTTCCAGAGACAGTAGTTGTTGTCTGCTGTAAATCCTGAGGTTCAAAAGGCTTCCCTGCCAGTGCCACATCACTTGAAGGTTGCCTTAAGCCAGATCTTTCAGCTTCCTTAGGGTAGACTTTAGAGAGATCCTCTCTTCTGATGACTTTCACATTTGAAGACTTAACACTAGTAATAGGCCGAGAAGGGTCAACAATACAGCCTTTAGACAAACCAACGGCTTCAGTTCCATCGGTTAGAGGGATCTTGTAGTTTGCTATCTCCGACAGGAAGTTCACAGTTCCAATACCAACAGGTGCCACCGCGTCTTCTTCAACAATAATGGGAACATGGTTTACAGAATCTGGTTTCACAGGCAAAACAGTAGAAGAAACATGCTGGGGAAGAAGAGATGGTCGGTGAAAATGTTCAGCCTTTGCCTCTGCTGGTAATACATTTCCAGCTAGTCCAGCTGCTAAAGTCGAAGCTCTTTTCCCAGTCAGCACAGCTTCAGGTCTAGTTTGCTGGCGTCTCAAGACGGAGCTTTCATCGTCGGCGGATGTACAAGAGTTTCCATCAGCTGCACCAGATCTTGTTCCACCAAGAAAAAAGGATCTCGCTGTACTGGAGAGATTACTAATCTGCTTGGCACGAATCATTGTCTGCAAATACAACAAAAATAATTCAAAAGCTCAGAGAAGGCTCAAAAGATTCAAATAAAACCAAAACAGAGAGTATTCTCTTAAAACTATCTTACCAACCTATCTCACAACATATACATATGTCAACCGGGCCAGCAAAGCAGTAATCAGGGTAGTAACCAAGCCAAGAGTTAAACAAAACACATTTTATCAGCCATCTAGCTCTCTTCACCACCACAAAGATGTATATACACCTCTATGTCCCTTAACAATTTAATGAAACTAAGAAACTCTGTAGATTAAATGTCCAGAAGTGACCCTTTTGTCTTGTAATTATTCCACATAGACTAAAACCAATTTTTTCTTTCAGCACCTCATTAAAAGAATCATCCTTTAACACACCATGAAACCTATACTACTTTTGATGCATTCTAGCTATTTGCTCAATTCACCACAGTGAAACTGAGCCTCTGTTAGAATATCCACCATCTGATTCCGCATTCAAATCCTTATAACAACTTGCTAAAACAAGGGTCACAACGTTTTGAATACAGAACGCTTACAGAACACAAACTCTCATTAAAACTCACAACGCAAATGAGAGAAGAGGAGAAACCCACAAATCTGAGACGTTTATTGCTAAGAAAGAAGCGAGATTTCCATCGGAAAATGAAAGCGAGATCAACAGAGACTACTAGCAAAAGTCTCACCTTCAAAAATGGTGTAGAGATTGACTTCGTTCGTGTTGCTTCGTGTTCCCCAGATAACCAAAAGGAGAGAAGAAATCGAATTTATCTTCTTCTCCCTCTGTAGCCGTCAAATGTGAAAGCTTCAAGCTTTTTTTGTTGTGTTTGCTCTCCAAGCAAAATTGAGTAAAGGCTGACCTTGCAAAGGTCACGACTTTATGCTTTTATTATTGTCTTTTTTTAATTATTTTTCTATAAAATGTTTTCTTTAACCTACCTGGATTTTCAAGTAGACCCCTGTATCTTTATAAATATTATATAACACCACCATAAATGTTTTTCTCTGAGACTCTATGCCATTTAGATTTTAATTTGATCAATATTCAGTGTTTTTATAGATTAATTTATCGTCAGACAGTAGTATCATTAATAAAACTATATTAGATAGTATTAATCGACTTCTTCTATTAATTCTGAAGTAACCAATGTAGGGTTAAAACTGTTAATTTTTCAAGTTAGTGGTTGATTTGTGAGAATAAAAACGGTCTTTACTTTTGTTCCCTTATGTGCAACGTATCAGTTCTGCCCTCCTCAAATGTCGACGCACACGTGGCGTTACTTTCATGTCTTGAATACGACAGCTTTGTTAGGTTAGTAAATAGTTGCGAGATTTAGTGGATATGATTCGTTCCAAAACTAAATATCCGCCGCTTCCTTGATTTGGATTCGTAGAACGTTCTTAATCGCTAAGTATGTGGAAAAAAATCTTATAGAATATATGGAGATGATTACACAAATATATTGTGGAATTCGAGGTTTTATTAGTCTGTTGATTTATGGTAACATAATATAAAGGGGTTTATCTACAAATATTATAGATTTTTGTTTTCCTTGATATATGGTAATATAATATTAAGGGTTTTATCTACAAATATTGTAGATTTGTGTTTTCCTTATTATAGATTCGTAATCAGGTACGCCCATGGTTATGAGATCTTTTTGCCTTTAGGCCTTTTATGTTTTTTCCAAGCATTTCGTCTAAGCTGAGAAAATATAATTGGTGTTTGGCATCAGTTAGTCCAACCAGCCCATTTTTTATTTTCTTGCTAGACCAACTATATTAAGATGTGTATCACATGTATATACATTATGTAGGTCATGTCTCATACTATGCTATGGAATTTCATGCAGCTTTAAAAAGGGACTCGTGAAAGGGCAAGAAGAGCTCAGAACGTAGACATGTAATGGAAAGGAGTAGAAGAGATGTAGAAAAGAGATTGGTGAGATAGTGAGGAGCCATTGAGACGACGGAGAAGACTACTGGAGATTTCACGCCGGAGTATGAATCATTTATTCAAGTGTGACCAATTAATACAAATCATTTCAGATTACAGAGTAAGTAGAGAAACATCTCTGTCGTTTGCTTCAAAATACTGCAGTCAGGTCTCACACTCGTACAATCTGATTATAACCTCCGACAGAATCCGACTAACAAAATAACGAATCATATAATATATGATAACAAATCATAGCTTTTAACACAAAATGAATCTTTATTCTATTCTCTTCCTCAGCTCAAGTATCAGAGACTTGGACACCCAAAAAACACACCCTTAGATGAGCCGATCAGACAAGCTTGGCAACCGCCGGAAAAAACTGAGACTCGCCGTAGGCATTGTGTCCCTAAACATCGGATGCCTAAGATAATAAAACCCAAGAGCCACCGCCACCATTTTCGCCGGAACCACATACAGAACTATTGTGATCACCAAACATATTGTAATGAACAACTTAGTTGCTCTCGGATCTCTCCAGCTAACCAACGCTTGAATCCGTTCCCCCTGCGCTGCAAAATCGCCTAGAATAGTCTGAACCCTCACCGCTAAGATCCTTAACCGATCATACCTAGCTCTGATCACTTCCGGTCGCCTTGAGCTTGGTATGGTGTCGAACTCTTCGTCTAGCTCATCAGGATCAACAGTTTCGGCTTGTGATAACCGAATATCCATACCAGCCGGTATCTTGGGCCTAAACCGGTAGTACCAAACTCCGATCATAACCACATACAAGAACGCTGTCGGGACGACCAAATCAGGGTACCATACAAGAACCAGATATAGAATGTGGACTAGCACCGTCGTCACTGGATTCCTCCAACGTCTGATATTATCCAACCACTTAGCTAAACCCACCGCCCAAGCTAAAACCCCAACAATCCTATACCAATTCGCTTTGCTCTTCCTCATGCTCCACGAATGTGAATCCGCATCCAACATATACCGAACCACCTCAGGTCCCAACGGCGGTTCTGCTCGAGCCAGCCACCCTGCAACCATTTTCGTAGCCGCTCCTCTCAATGCATCCTGTTGCGCTACTCCTAGAGGCCTTACATAATGCATCCTAGGTAGAAGTGGTTGTCCGTACGCCGCGCAAACATCAGGTAGCAGCGACGGACAAGCAAACCGGACCGCCACTTCGATCTCACCCATCTTCTTCAGACCGCTAGGTAACAGAACTAAGAGAGGATACGAATTGGTGTACACTTTGTTGCTCTCTAACGTCGAGACTCGAATCCGTATCTTCCCTATCCGAGTATCAGGTCTATCATCAGAGACATCCGAGAACATCCTCCAATTATCGAACACTCCAACGGTTAAGACAGTGCAGGGATCGTAAACCTGCCACGTGTACTGCTCGTGCCATCTCGGGTCGAAACTATCAGTTATGGTTCTTGTCCTAACCCATTTCTTCCCGTACTTAGCAACACAGTAAGCATCAGTTGAGCCTTTCCCTCCGTTTTTAGCCTTCATCGGTAACAACCCACGAGCTCCGAGTATCCCCAACTCAAGTACACCGATCGGTGGCTTCCAGAGCTGCTTAGCCGTGGGACGGAAGTCACTACACACGTGCGCAGCCTCTTCAAGCACGTGATAACCACCTTCAAGACAAAGTCTTAAGCTAATCCTTCCGCAGTAAGGTCCTCCTCCACCACCTCCTCCTCCACCTTCTCCTTCCAAAGCATGCCATTTAGACGGCACGAAACGCTCGTCGATTCTCTGCTCAATAGAGCTCACTGGGATCATCGCGTGCCCTAGAACCATCGGCTCTTTACTAGTCCTATCTTCAACCATCAGCATCAAGCAATCTTCCAACGGCTCTCCAGCGACAAAGATCATATCCTCATGCCAATGAAACGAACCGCTATGATTATTCATCGATCCTCGCCGTGTCCGCGCCGACTGAAACCCTAACTGAGCTTTCACACGGACCTCAGGCGCCGTCAAGGGCGGGAGGTTCGGAGCGATGTGGAGATCCTGCACCTCGAGAACCGTCACTCTCAAGTACCATAGCTTCGGCGACTGGTACACCTTGGAGCGAGTGTGCGCCACGTGCGGCGCGTCGGAGCTCCACGCCTCCGGGAAAGCCTCGTCCACCTGAGTGCCGATCCATACAGAGAGCTGGATATCGCCGGAGACTCTCCCGGACTTTTGATCGGCGGCGGAGCCTTCGAGGCGGTACCACTGAGGAGCTAGCGGACTATCCGGCGGGTCGCGAACCGGAACCTCGGAGAGATCGAAACAGACTCCGCCGAGGAAACTCTCCGACGAAGCGTCCCACGCGGAGATCTCGAGAGTGGCCCCGGACGCGGCGGAGTCGGTTCGGTTATGCCCCAGCGCGAAAACCTGATTCCATTCCGGAGAATCCGTTGGTTCGCCAGGCCGGTTAACTGCCGGTTTAGACCTTACGAAATGGTTAGAGGTCCTTACTTTAACGTACGCGCTCTCGTTCGGCGGGAGTCCACGCGCCTTGACGATCCTAACGAAGAGATACTGCATTGGCTCAACGAGGTTGCAAGGGTGGTGAGTAGTCTTCTTATCCAACGTGGCATCCGAGCCTCCTCCGATCTTGCTGTTTATAACCCTAGGGGAGAAATCTCCGTTAGGTCTTTTCGCCGCGGCGGCGACTCTGATTCTGTCTCCGCCGGGAGGTCTCCCCACCTGCATCTTCCTCACCTCCGGCGGATACCGATGAACATCGTGAGGCGGAGATGGCGGCCGCGGAGGATGGTTATCGCTAGGAGGACCTTGCATTACCTCCTGCGGCGGCTGCGGTGATTCCTCGACGATAACCACCGGCGGTTGCTGAGGTTCTTGATAGCTATGACTCTGCGCCGATTCGAAAACAGGCGAAGGTTTCTCCGGAGGTAGATTATGCATCTGCTGAGGCGGAGGAGGATGAGGATTAGGATTAAACTGTTCATCATCATCAGCTTCTTGCGGTTGCGGTTGTTGTTTGTAACTGTCAATGTTATCCTCTGCGATTTCGTCGTAGTAATAAATCTTGAGCCCAATCTCGCCGCGAATCCAGCTGAAGACGCTCTTCTTCTCCAAGGGGAAGTAGACGAGACCTTCGTCGCCGCGTCTAGAGAACTGGCTCCCGTAGATCTTAACCCTACCGAGGAAATGGTTCTTCCGGCCGCCGCCGTTGCCGAAGCGCTTGTCGTTGTAGACCTCGATGTCGAGCTCGTCGTAGTCCATGTTCTGGGGGTCGTTGACGGCGAAATCGAGCATCTCGTTCCAGATAGGGTTCAGGTCGCGGAACTTGGTGGAGGTTCGTTTCTTCTGGGCGTCGAAATCGACGACCACGTAGGCGCTTGAGCTTCCTTGGCCGTCTTTCGGGAGGAGGTTGCGGGCTTCGACTACTTCGACGACGAGTTTGCGCTGCATCCTCGACGGTGGAGGATCTGATTGAAACGGCGTCGTGTTCATCGTAGAAGGAGAGAGAGAGGGTTAGCGTTTCGAAAACTTTGTCACAGAGACGGTAATCGCGGAGAGAGAGGGGAGAAAGTGTGTTTTTTCGAGGCTATACTTTATTTATTTGAATTTGTTCTTCTTTGTTTAAACTTTAAAGTCTTTTCTTCTTGTAATGTTTTCATTGTTTTTCTTGCTTATGTTTTGTATAAATAATTTTAGTTTCTGTTCATACCAAATTTTGAGACTAACCATGATTCACATAACTTTGTACGGTCGATAAAATTATTGTTTTATGGATTGTTTTGTTGTGTTTTATTTGAAATAGTTTTTATTAGACATGTGAATTCAAAATGGTGTGTTTTACAAATGTATAAAGAACTTACTTCTACTGTTTAATCACCCAAATAATATTTTTTTTCAAATAAATAGTTTATTTTAGATTTATTGGAACACCCAAATAGTTTTTAAAAATTTCGCCAACTTTAGTAAGTTTGACAAATTAAAATTTAGGTAAATCTAAAGGGAGATCACTATTAACTAAAACGAATGTAAAAATTTTATTCATATAATAGTAATATTTTAATAAAACTATAGTTCCATGGTTAAGAGTTTTCAGGGTTCGTTGAAGTTTTCATTTAAAGAATTCATCTCATTTTCTCTCTTTTGTTTTTAATGATAAAACTCATAATGTTATAGCCAAAAAAAAACTAAAATAAGTAAAGGAAAGGATATATAGCCTTAGATTGATTGGTTAAATTTGTTAGCATATTAGATACAAACCTAATTATGGTGAAAGGCATAAAGGGGGAAAGAATATTTGGCGTTAGATAATGGGGGGAAATCTGATTCCATTCTCTATCGCCAAGCCTCCGTTATATTCTTCCCTTTTTACGTGTTCTCTGATTTTATTATTGTACTCTCTCATTTGTTTATTTTATTTTGTTCTTGATTCTTCATTTATTTTATTAAAGTCGGCATTACAATATTACATGAAAAGATTTGGCAACGAAGGCTGTTGGGTGGAATTTTTAGTTATATTAAAACACACAAGTTTCTTAATCTACTAAAATAAATCATCTCAAAGATTATTAATGTTTTCCCATTTAAAGTTGTGGAATGTATGCCACTTACCGTTTCAGTTTTGGACTCGACTAACAAAATCCATACCATCATTTAAGGCCCAAACTTCCGCCCGGTTTTGTTCTGTTTGGTAAAATCAAGGTCATTGCTATAGATTGTTGATTGTTCTTTTCATTTGAAGTCAGAGAAAAATGATCAATGCTTGTGACTTGAGAGGATCATTAAATGTTATGGGACTTTCACTTAATTACTATGCAGTGGGTTCTTATTTTATGAAGGAAAAACCAAGAAAAACTTGTTTTTATTGCATTATATGATATGAATACTACCATTTAATGTGAGGAGTGAAGTGGGTAGGGACCATTATGATCCTTGATTTTGTATCCCACACACAATACGATAAAGAATTTTGTTCCCTCGTGCTCTCGTCATTGCCATAGCCTTTGTTTATTTTTCACACTACCTTTACTGTCTGTTTGCTGTTAAATACCCCGGTTTGGTTCACAATCATAATCAATAATCGGTTTGTACGTTTCCACCCGGTTTTGTTTGGACAATGCAAAAGTTATCAATTAGTCAAATAAGACATGACAAGAAATTTGTCCAAAAAAAAAGACATGAAAAGAAATGAATGAATATTATACTTTTCCAAACAGTATAGCACATGTTTCAAACATCGTTTTCACAAAATTGAAGAAAAAAAAGCATCACCATTTTCTTTAAAGTTCTATTTATCTTTATCAAAGCCCTCTATGAAAAAAGCGATTTAGGTGTGCAAATGATTATCCCAACCCTCTTCGGTTCCATATTTTTAGCAAAGGTTAATCTTAAAAATCAATGTTTATGAAAGTAGCTCGCATTAAAATATTTATATCTGTCGACAAAAAAAATATTTATATCTACAAAAATCGAAATACTCAAATAATGAAGAAAGTCTATTCTAAAACTTATCAGCATTATGCCATTATTTGTTTTTCTAATAAAGGGTTATATTTGATAGAGAAATTAGGATAGAAACACAGAATATGCTAGTATGTTTATTATACGTTCTGTGAATATGCTAGTAATGTTTATTATATGTTCTGTGTATATAGCGATCATGGTTATATACAGATGAATTTCATCCACAATCTTTAATGTATACATTCTTTTACTTGTTTTTTAGAAGACCTAATTATTTATCATCTGTTGTGTCCCTATGTCACAACAAAGAAATTACACTTATCTATATTTTATAAAACTAAAATCCCGAATTGACCAAAAGAAAGCGTTTTACATCAACAGCTAAAACAAAATTAAAAGAAAAGAAACTAAGATCTTATAAAATTATGATCGGTGATTATATTTGGCTTTAGTTTTAGTTTTAGATGTGTTTTGGATATATGAAAGTAAAAGTTTGATTCGGTTTACACTTTTCAAAGCAGTAATTTTTGTTTTTGATCAATTACAACATCTGCTTCTGATGAAAACACTAAAGAATCCCATTAACAATCATAATAAGCTTAGCCTATTAACATTCAGATTAGGCCTGGCCCTAATTACAACGAAGAAAGATATAATCAGAAAACCCCCTATGAACTTTCAACAAGTATTATTTCTATTTACAACGTAGACAAAATACACACTGATTCTCTATTGCAACCCCTTTCCACATACACCATAAACAATTGTTGTTACTCTTCTTCAATTAATTGGCTGCAGAGTTGTTGTTGCCGTTGCCTCATGCTCAATTGACTTGGTGAACTGCAGAAACAACCACACAAATGAATAAAACAAGGGGTTTTAGAAACAAAAGAAGCGCAATGTTAGGTTACAGTTTTGTAAACAACTCGAACCTGAGATATCTTTAGATCAAGCTCATTCCATTCTGAGGTTGGGTTGCTTCCTGCTACAATCCCTGTCCCTGCATAGATCAATGCCCCAAGACCCTGTAACAATTCAAAAGAAACGAGTCAGTCTCGTTTGCTTAAACTTAGGAGGGTGTTTTTTATAGAGCAAATAAGATTACTACCTTCTCTACTAGAGCTGATCTGATACCAACTGCAAACTCACTCTCCTCTCCACCAAAGAAACCAATAGGTCCAGCGTACATTCCTCTATCAAATGATTCTGCGAGATGCAAAATGTTTTGATAAGCAAATTTGGGAAAGAAAAAACAAAGCATAAGATGTCAGAAACAAGAACAGAGCAGGCAGATATTTTACCTATTTCCTTAATCAAAAGCCTGGCTTCTTCTGCTGGAAGCCCACAAACAGCTGGAGTTGGATGCAAAGCAGCCAACATGTCAAACTGTGTAATAAAACATAAGACAATGTCAAACCTAATCTCTGAGGAAAAGAAAAGCCTGGAGATAACATTCACAACCTCTAACTTCAAGCAATATAGATGATCATGTGATATAAAACTATTTGAATATTGTTATCTCACCTCATCATCTTCCCTCCTAAGCCTCCCGGCTAATTGAGAATACAGGTGCTGCACTCTTGCAAGCTTCCTCACAGTTTTTTGGGGCTTAACAACTACCTTGTCACATATAGACTGCACAGCAGAAG
Source organism: Hirschfeldia incana (assembly GCA_026261945.1). Taxonomy (NCBI): domain Eukaryota; kingdom Viridiplantae; phylum Streptophyta; class Magnoliopsida; order Brassicales; family Brassicaceae; genus Hirschfeldia; species Hirschfeldia incana. The sequence continues at coordinate 6,157,399 of JABCMI010000011.1, read as the reverse complement.
AAAGGATAATAAGAAAAAATAAATGAAATGCGCAAAAGCTGCAGAACAAGGTGATTGAACTTACGTTTAACTTTTCTCTGATGTTCTCTCGTACAATAGAGAACTCAAGGTCGTCTTTGGGGCTGCAGCGTTTAGCAAACCACGTCAGTACAAGATGAGATCATATTAATGGATTCTATTAACGTTCAAAAGAGTAAAGTAAGTAAAATGACCTGGTTAGTAAATCACGCTCGATCTCCATATCACGAGCCGTTGAAGCAGCTCGAGGCCTAGTTGCAGCCAAAGCTTCACTGCAAACACCTAACTGATTCCTTTGGAAAAGTCTCTCAGGCTATTTCACAAACACAAATATGTCAGCCTTGTTTCGTCCAAATACGTGTGAGCTATGTACAAACAGACTAATTTATAACATACCGTGTTACCGATAAAAGCTGGTGCACCTGGTGGTTGAAGACAGAACTGATACGCGTCATGCCCTTCACTCTGTCACACATTAATTAAAGTGAGATTTAAGTCTTAAGTTAACATTGCTATATAAATTCAGAGATTCAAAACACACACCTGCAACTGTGCAAGCCAAGCAATGGGATCGATATCGGTATCTGTTATAACTCTGCTGTTGCGAGCAAGCACGACCTTGCTGAGAGACGAACTCTTCTGCTTTATAATCTCCAAAGCCTTCTCTACAGCAGGGTAATACGCTCCTTTCGTAGGAACATGATTCTTGCTAAGCACAGATACTCCTAGAGACTCTCTTCGTAGCCTCACCACAACAGAAGAAACCTGAAGCATAGTCTCCTGAAGTGCTTCGATAGCGTTCTCAAGCGTCCAAGAGAGTTCATCGTCCCAAGCAAGAGTTGCAGCCAGTATTGAGCTTCCACCAAACTCATTAAACTCAACCTGGTGCAGTGAAGTAAACCAATTTAGTCAAAAACAAGTCACGTGCTTTTTGTTAAGCAAGAAAAAAAAGTCACGTGCTTTACCTGAGGGACTGCAAAGTAAAATGCACCAAAGGGCTCCCACTCCACAGAGATCTTGCCGTGAGGATCAAACCGCATGCCTCCATAGGCGCGAATCAGAGGAGACTTAGACGAGAGGAACCTTCAAGAAACGTTTAACAACTCAACAATCAGATATAAATGAGAAGCGAAGAAACGGTGTCGAGAGCTCTGATGAATCTCCTTACCTTCGGATGGATCTCCAGTCGTCGTGAGAGAAGGGGTCTAGGTCACGGAAGAACACTGCAGAGCCGATGCCGGCGACGCTGACGAGGTCACGATGCGACGAGGCTCCTTTTCCGTTCGCGTTCTCGTTGTCGTCGTTCGCTAAGTCGAGGAGGAGATCGGGACGTCCGACGTCGCTGCGGCGGGAGAAGAAGCAGCGAGGGTGGATCTCGCTCTGAGCTTGGAGCCAATCGATTGCTCCGATTTGCTGGTCGATTGGAACCTAAACCAAACCAAACCGAAATTAAATTAAATTAAAATTTCGCGGGAAATGTTTGGTTCGCGTAATCGGTTCTTTTGGGGCCCACAAACTAAAATCATTATTTATTTGATTTTTGTAGCTTAAACAATGTATAGACACTAATCAGTCATGGATTCTAATCAACTGTGGATTAAAACAATCGATAACCAAAAGGATATTCTTAAAAAAACTAAAATTGGTCTAGACACTAATCTAACGATTGTTGAACGTTGGAACCATTACTTAGTCTTTGGAGACTTCTTTCTCGATTTTTTTTTCTTCTGTTCATTTGACTGGTTGGGTCAACTGAACTTGGTCAAAGTTAAGTTGACTCAAAGGACGATTATCTTTTTTACGTCCATCACATTATCAATAATTTGATTATTAGATTGTGGTACGACTCAATACGAATATGCGATTCATAAACTAATAATAATAATAATAGTACTAGTATTAGAATAGCCATATCTTTCTTCTTCTGTCTTGGTCTCATTACTAGCCATAGCTTTTTGTCTATGATTAAAGAACCAAAAGCACTAACCTTTTATAACAGTGACATTAACAACTTAACAAGCACCACAGCGATATAATGGACCCTACAGTCTTCCTAAAAGAAAAACAGATCCTACCAATATTCTACGTAATTACTAATTACTAGCACTGGGCTTAAAGTAACCGAAAAAACCCACTTGGAGGTGGTAGTAAATAATTATAACTCTCTTTAATACGTTTTATTAAGAGAAGCAGACTTAAAATGATTAGGCTTTACGAAATGGCAAGGAAACGAATCAGAGAGCGATATCATAACCCCATCCGAAGAAACCACGTGGCTTGATCTGATTGATTCTACACGAAATCGGATTTAACTCTATTAAAGAAACAGAGGAGGGTCTGTGTACCTGTAACCGGACAACGCCGGAGGAGTACCGGGGAGGCTGAGATTTGAGCTCAGAAACGGCGGAGATTAGCCTCTCAGTGGCAGCTAACGGAGACAAAACAGTGGACATAGTCCTCGTCTGCACTGTACCAAGTGGCGTCTTGAAATCCCCTTCGCATCCGTTCATAGACATCGAACACGACATAAACTTCTGCAACCATCCAAAAAAGGTTTCTCAGTTAATGTAATTTTACATTCTCGGAAAAAAAAAGACAAGAATATAATTAACACAACTCAAAAGAAAGAAAAAAAGAACCTTGCGGGAGAATAATTTGGTCAATGGGGGTAGAGAGTAGTTATTAGAGATGGAGATGGAGTTGTGTTTTTTAGTGTTTGTGGCCAGAAAATGAGAAGAAAGATGAAGTGAAGCCATTGGAGATTGCTTAGGGAACGAACAAAAGAGAGATGGTGAGTGATCTGTTTAAATTTTTTTGTGTATTTTTATTTTCTGTTTGGAGCAATATACTATATAGCTTTTTTGTTTCTCTTTGGTTCAAGTAAGATATTTGATGATATGATTATGGATTATGGATACGTTGTGAATAAATAGGCGACGGGTGTAGCGGGGCCCCATTTAAAATTGAAGAATTCATTTCATTTTCACACTTAAATTTCTCAGAATTGCTAAGTAAACTACATAGAAATTTTGGTTTATTTTCCTTTCTTCAATTGGTATTATTACTTTTCTTTCATTATATCTTTATTTATTCACATAACAATCTAATAATGGTATTCTAAAGAAAGACGGAAACTCGTTTGGATGGTCTGTTACTGAAGTATGGAAGTATAAACTGAATTAGATAAATTAAAATTATGGTTTTTGCGTAACATAAAAAGTGTATATATGAATAAGTAGATTGTGTTGTTAGAGAAGATAAGAAATAAATATATAGATTTATAAATAATTTAAGATGCATAATCATACTTGGGCTAGTAGTAATGGATTAAGTGGCTAAAAGCTATAAAATGTAACATGTTATTGATGCAAATGTTTTTTGTTGACGTAATTTTAAGAACTCTAAAATATATCGGAAAGTTTATTGATGTAAAATGTTACAAACACGTGTTTTTCTAACTTTTGTTGGACTTGGATCACATGAGTGGAGAGACTTGATGGATATTTTATGCGCATGTATTTTCGGTTACCTTTCCAAGGATTTACCAAAATAAAGATTCAGAATATATACAGATACAATGGATTATGTACTGACAGAGAAACGGCAATTTGACTGGCTGACCACATGTGATGGATATGATGGTAATAGCTGTATTTCGTTGCACTGGTTCTGTCGTTTTGTTAAGTAGCATCGGATTAGTGAGATTTTGAGTGTAATGAGACATGAAAGATATGAAACAAAATGAAATCAACTGTAAATTAAGATATAGCGGTTCAAAACAAAATGAAAAGCATAACCAATATGAAAGATTCAGATCAAATCTAATTGACGGACTCGGATCCTTCTGGAATAATTGATATAACTAATCAAAGATATGTATGTGGTCATAGTTAAAACCAACCCCTAAACAGACAAAAGATATTCCAAAAAGCATGTCATCCCATTAAAACTAAGATTTACTTTTTGATCTTAGACTAAATTCTTATGTGCCTTGTTGATCATGTTTTAGCAAGATTCATTACAACATGGAAACATTTTCTCACAGTTTCTTACTTAAACATCAATATTTAATATTTCTTCCAATTTTCTATTTTGCAAATGATGAATCCGGTCTTCTAAATTATTCCAATCTACAAATATCGACCTTGTCTCTACAAAGAAGTTATAAATCCATCTAGTATTATTTGTTTTAATCCCATATATTATTTAAGGAGTCAATTCAGTCTAACCATCTTCTTTGCTAGGAAAGTGGCTCTTTGAAAAATCATCAATTCACGTCCCGGTTATAAATCACTAAAACAATTTTAATGTAAAACGAAAACACACTGAAAATACAAAAGACTCTTTTTCATTTCTTAATAAATCATAATGTCGTCAAGAGTGAGAGGAGACTGGATAGTATAGAGAGTTTGTAGCAATTTCCCCAAAATTTCCCTGAAAAAACCAAGTACAGATTTTAGTCCAAAGTCCATACGACGATTACGACGGCTTACCAGCTGGTCGATAGAACTATTATATTTTTCCTGTCAAATTGAATCATCGTGGTCAAAAGAAATGTAATTATACTACAAGTGACTTGACTTTAAAAGTCAAATTGTTCTTTATATGACGAGCTATAAAAAAACTTAGCAAGTCTTTCTGATAAGAATATAATGAAACCAAACCATAACTCAACTAGCATTGGCTGATGTAAATTAATTAAACGGCAACTACACACGGTCCTAGTCTTACGATATTGTACTATAGTGTGGCTTTGTAGGTCATGAAATGTTGGACGCGGGTTGATCACATTTTGTTTCTATTATTTAAGACTTGGAATGGTTGTTGCAGACTTGCAGTTCAACGTCGCATGCTATAGTTGGAAATTTTAAACGAAATTTGAGAAGCTAAACAGGTTTACGAAATGCAAGCGTCTTACAATCACATTGATAGAAATGTCTAAAACATGTGTTCATCTATCTAATTTACTTGATGCAAACTCTTTTTGAAAACGTCAAAATTATTTATTATATACACATTAGTCAAGAGATAACAAAAGAACAAAAATCACAAGAACAAAGGCTTTTACGTTTTGGAGACAAATTCAAGAACAAAAATTATAAACATTACTGTAAGACTAAAACCTAATGTTCAAATGTTCACACTCCCATTTTAAACATAATAAACTAATTAGTTGTTGTTACATTCACAAGCCATTAGTCATTATCGATAACAACTATATAATTGTCCATATGCTAATTTACTTAAGGTTGGTTAGAAAAGAACAAGAAGTTGGCATGGAATTAATTAGCTCGTTTGTTTGACCAAGAAAAGAGTTAGCTCATTTGTTATCACTCTACGCGGCAGAAACCAAACTTTCTGCTGATCGAGTGGGAACAAATCACACAAAAAAACTAAAGTCAATGCAAAACTGAAGACCGATTATAAATCATATGGGCATTCACTACGACTTTATAGATAGTGTTTTTAAAAACGTTTAAAATGGTTGTTTAAGCGGTTATAAACGTGAAGCCATGTAAGAATTATCGGACTTAAACCGTCCACAATCATAATCATAAAATAATGTAAAAATCATAATCATAAAATAATGTAAAATTACTATTTGTAAACAGAGTAACTCACTTGTTCGTGTTCCTGAGGTGGAAGTACATACTCACTCCTGGACCATTAGTAACCAAAATAAGCACTTGGTTCTTCACTGGTCGACCAAATTGACAGCAACACAAAAATTATGATTAAAACTTTTGGTGTTTCTATGAATCTGTGGTTTTTTTAGAATGGTTTTCTTCATCATCAACATCTATGCTCAAAGATTGCCACAGAATTTGCAGAGTGCAAACTTAGTCTGAATCATGTTTCGGCTTGTTTTGCCTTTCTTAAATCTAAGACTTCTCTGTTTAATGACTGAATTTGAATCAGCTAAGTTCTATTCATTGATATTCAACTCTTACAAAACAAAACAGACACGAGGCAACAACAGAGAATGAGTCTTCTTCAAATAGAATATTTCACATATACATATGAATATATGATCTCAAGTTGACAAACTTCTATCAAAAACTTCAGATCTACGGTACCTATTCTTTCTGTGAACATCAAACTGAAGTGAAGAAAGCTTATGCGAGACCGCCGACCAAATCATATCCACAGAATCTTCAGGCTGAGAAGGAAACCGATACTCGAAGTGCCTAACAACCTCTTTGAGTCTCTCCCACTTTTTCTTCCACTGATCCTCTGTTACTCCTCTCAGTAGATTCACCAAGAACCCTTTCTTGACAGCTTCAGAAGAGTGCACAAACACAGAGAAACCTGAGTAGTCTAGTGTATCTTCAAATGGAAGCTCAATCTGATCACTGATGATAACCGGAACACAATGGCTCACGATGGAGTCGAAAAGACGGTTAGAGGAAGGCGTGTCACCTGCAATATTGAGACAAAACTTGGAAGAAGCCATGCCTTTCCCGGTTTGTTTAGTACCGTTCCCTCTTACCGTTCCAAATGCAAAGTGGATGTCTTTCTCATCTTTAAGAAGGTTATACAGTTCTTGGCGAATAGTTCCACCCTGCAACATAACATTTGACATGATTGAGATGTGTTCTAGCTAGGCCTGCCATTATTAACCGAACCAAAAAGTTCGGTTTTCGGTTCAGTTTGGTTAGAAGGTTCAGTTTGGTTAGACAACTTTTACAAAATCGGTTTTCGGTTGGGTAATCAGTTAGTTTGGTTTTATCATTTATGAAAATAAAAGATAATTAACCAAACTAGACCAATCTTAACCATTTCCTAACCGAATTAACGGAACTAATCAAAATAACCGAAATTAACCAACTTTTTATATTTTTTAACCAATTTAAACCAAAATTTAACCGAATTCAAAAACTTTAGTTAAGTTCAGTAGAAACTTTTGAAACCACAAACTGAATAATTTATTTTTTGGTTCAATGGGGAGATTTTGGCCAAACCAAACTAACCGACCCGAAAAAACCCGAACTAACAGAACCAACCAGCCTAGTTCTAGCCGTACAACAAAACTTTAGGACAAGAAAACACTTACATCTTTTCTGTAGATAGCTCCTTGGAAGTAGGCCAACACAGCACGCTTCTCAAACGGAGCCGACTCATTCTTAGAGACAGTCTTAACAACGTGCACGTAAGGAGCAATGACGTCTTTCTCAAGATTAGCAACGGAAGATGGATACCTTCCAAAGTCCGAGAGAACAAACATCGCAGAACCAAGCGAGTTTCTCGCATAGAGCAAACTGTTAGGATGGTGAGCTACTATCAAATGATCTCTCCCCTCAAATCTTTTCCACTCCTCACGACTCTTCAAGAACTCAACTAATCTCTCCTGCAACAATCTATCAACACTAGTGGTCTCGTTGCCTCTGAGCTTAGACTTCCTATTGTAACTCAACGAGGAGAAGAAAGGCACGAAGACAACATCAGCTTCGATATAACTCTTCACTCGCATTGCACTACATGGTCTCTTAACCTCAGGCGTCTCTGAAGCTAACAGGTCAAGGGTAAGCCAATACTCCACACTGTGCTGACGATTCAACCCACCAGGATAAGACGGGACCGTGCTAACGTTCTTGACGCTAGGCCAAGTCTCGGATCCTTTCTTGTGCCAGTTCAATAGCCCGAAGTGAAACTCAGAGGGGAGATCGTACATAAACACCTTTAGCACACCGCACGAGACCGGTTTAACACCGGTTTGCTCGTTCTTGATGTCTGTTCTCGGGAGAATCAGCTTGCGGACAAAGCTTGAAGTGAAAGAAGAGTCGTTGCGTTGGAGGAAGAAGAGAGAAGAGCAGATGAATAGCAGGGTCGATGCTGTTATCGCGTAAAAGAGGAGTTTTGAGGAAAGCATGCTCTTTTCCGACATCTTTCGAACCTCAAATCATTCAGACAGAACCAAAGTTGTTTCCTTGTGGGTTGTTAATCGATTTTGTAGACAAAGGTTTCAACTTTTGACCAAGAGACAAGAGTTAGTAGGTACCTGGATGAACTAAGACTTTGATGCATGAGCTGCTCTGCCTATCTGATTCTATTCAGACAGCTTCAATCCAAGTTGCAAGATTTGGCCTTTTGATCTACAGATCTTCAAATTGATGACTTTTTTTTCTGGTATCGAGTCTGTTGACTTCTTTCCTCTGTTTTGGACAATTTGGTAGTAAGAGACTTTTTTTTTCCGGCGGATAATTTGGTAAGGGAAAAATATTTTTTTTTTTTTTTTTGACAGCGGGGTATTATAACAACTTAGTTTGCATCCGTATGACTAGGAGTATCTAGCCATCTAGGTGCACAACCATCTACGAAGGGGAAACTGAGGGATCACGATCTCGCGCCTTTAGCTAAGCCATCTGCTCGAACGTTCAGAGTCCGGGGAATGAAAGATATCGAAAGTTCCTGAAAACGCATTGCCAATGCTTTAATTTCATCCAGCTCCATCGCCATTGCTGGCCAGTCGTCCTCTTTGTTAATGATGTTCACAAGTTGCTGACAATCAGATTCAAAATGCATAGCGGTTCTGTCAAGCTTTAACGATTCTTGCATTGCCCAAATCAGTCCTTCCGCTTCAGCATGTAGTGGTGTCTGCGTTTTCCCTCCCTTTGCCCCATACAAAACCAGCGTGTTGTCTTCCAGCAAGACGAACCCAAACCCGCAAGTTTCTTTTTCATTTGTCCATGAAGCATCAACTTGACATCTACATTTATTTAACACTTGTTCCTGGTTCAGTGTGGGGACTGTCGATGGGGGTGGCTCTGTCTCGGCGTCAATTATCTTCGGTATAACCTGTGCTAGGAACCAGCTCTGGGATTCTTTCTCCGCGAGTTGAAGTGTCTCCATAGGTGTGATGTCTTTGTCGTTAAAGAGTTTCTCGTTTCTCGATTTCCAGACATACCACATAAGCCATGGGAAGATTTTTAAAGTTTCTGCATCCACTCCTTTTTCTTTAGCTCTCCTTAGCAGGAAATCAATATTACCATAGAAGGACTTACACGGGAAGGACCCCGGAGATGATGGTATCGCAGAAAGCGCCCATACTTGTAAGGCCGAAGGACATTCAAAAAGCATGTGGTTTATAGATTCTTCTTCGGCTCCGCATCGTATGCACGTACTGTCTGTCGTACAATGTCGCTCTTTGAGTCGCATGGCAGTGGCAATGAATCCTGATAGAGCTTGCCATATGAAGTGCTTTAGTTTCCTTGGGGCTTTCGTCTTCCACGTGGTCTTCTTTAACAGAGTTATGCTTGGTTCAACTACTTCTAGAGGAGACTGCGTAGTGCGGAGTTTATGAGGCACTTCGTACCCAGATTTAACCGTGTAGAGACCTGAGTTAGTGAAGTTCCAGCAGTAGCAATCTGGCCTCCCTGTTCTGCTCACTTTTATTGATAGGATGCTAGGTATATCTTCTGGAATGATGAACACATTGAGCATATTCAAGTTCCAGTCTTGGCGGTCGTGATCTATTAGGTGGTGGACGCGAAGGTGTTGATCTCTTATGAACTTTTTGCTACGTGCAGGTCGTGCCGGTGTTAGCGGTACCCACTGTTCCTCCCAAACCTTTGTATCATATCCATTACCTATTTTCTTTTGGAGGCCATGTTTCAGAACCTCTTTCGCAGCTGTGATACTTCTCCACCCAAATGATGGGTTACATGTTTTTTCAACAAACATAGGGTTCGAGTGACGATAGTACCTCCCTTTCAAAACTCGAGCTAAAAGGGAATTAGGATACTTCAATAATCTCCACATTTGTTTTGCTAATAATGCAAGGTTGAAGTCATGGAAGTCTCTGAAGCCTAAACCTCCTTGATCAAGGGGAATACATATCTTGTCCCAAACAACCCAGTGTAAGCCTCTATTCTCCAGTTTAGTGCTCCACCAGAATCTTGCCACCGCACTGGATAGTTTCCTGGTAATCCCTTGGGGGAGGAGGTAACACGACATAACATATGAAGGCACGGCCTGTGCTATAGATTTAATCTGTACTTCCTTTCCACCCTTTGATAGCAGCTTCGCTGACCATGTAGCCGTCCGGTCGTTCATCCTTTCTTGAACAAAGCTAAAGACTTGTTTTTTAGAGCCACATATCTTTTCTGGCAATCCGAGATACCTACCCATACCACCTTCCTGGGTGATATCTAGCGACCTTTTCAGGTCAGTTTTTATGGACGCTACCACCTTAGAACCGAACATAACTGAAGATTTTGCTTTGTTCAGTTGTTGTCCTGAGGCGCTTCCGTAGACGTCAATGATCCTCATCAGTTCGTTACATTCACTTTGATCAGCTTTACAAAAGAATAAACTGTCATCAGCGAATAAAAGATGCGAAACCGGCGGACTCGCACAAGCGATTTTAATTCTAGTAATCTTCTTCTCTCTCTCTCTGCGTGCTGAATTTGGGAGATGAAGACTTCTGTGCATAAGATAAAAAGGAAAGGAGACAGAGGGTCCCCTTGTCTTAGTCCCCGAGATGGTGTGATGTTTCCTTTTGCCTCTCCATTAATCAGTACTTTGTATGATACCGAAGAAACACACCGCATTATTAAATGGATCCATCTCGCAGAGAACCCCATCTTCTTTTATAATTGTGAAATTATTGTTTTCTGTAAATAACAATCTTGGATTTTTTTGTGTCATTCTAAGTTGTAAGATACTTTTGCTTGCTGTGCTATAAATCAGTCACAAAGTGTGTAACTGTTTTTCTTTGTGTGTTTACAACATAACTTTATTAATCCTTATCGTTACATAATTTAAACGCATTAGTAAAAAAAAAATGTTTCCCCTTTTCCTTATTCAGATAGAGCTAAGCTACTGAATATCCAAATATTTGATAAAACCCTTTTGTCAATTAAAAAAAGAGTTATAAATTTGCAAGGCCCAAGCTCGAAGTGTTACGAAAATTACGAACAACTTTATGAAGTTTTTATAATGCAGAGGAAACAGACCGAAAGTTTATCTCAAAAGCCGAATATTCGTTTTAACATATCTTATATCACCACCAAAAGGACAGAGAAAACACAAGCGACATAATCAGCTAAATAAATTAAAGTTTTGATTACTTTTACATATTTTCATTTTTGAATCAATGAGATATCTTTAAAAGTTTTTTATTGAATTAAATAAGGTTATTTTTGATGAACTACAAGGTTAATTTATGGAATTAGATAAGGAAAATCGAATAAGGTTGTCTTGAATCAAAGACCGTTGTATATTTTAAGGAAAAAGGAATACAAGAGGCAAGTGACAGACAGGGCAACATTGAAAAAGTAGATTTGATGTTTAGCTTCCCAAATATTAGTCATCCAAAATTTTCTTTGATGCTGGTAGTTCACCATTATGGCATTAGGCATTGGAAATTAATAAAAGCAGTCACAAATAACATATGATTATAAATAAGTTTGTGTCCCTTACATTAATCAACAGTTTATGAAGAAAAATCAACATATTAAATTGAATATGTTGATTTGAAGGGTTTATAAGATTTTTAGGTTTTGAATGATGACAATCGTCTCACTCCGCACCGCAGTTAACATTAACAATTTTTTTTTGCATATATGTACCATATATCTATACGTTTTTATAACTGTTAAAACAGCACCGCACTTGAATTGTTTGTCTTGTACCGCTCAAACCGCAATTACCATTCGGAACCTTAACTTCACGAGTAGGGAACCGTTGGTGAGAAACACAGTCTTTTCAACATAACCCACCCCTCTCCTCTCTCTCTCTTGATTTCATATATATGATTCCATTTTAAAATAAAAAGCACTCTTAAGTCCAGAATTATGAGATTAAGTCCACAGTACTATCCTGACTAACGAATAGGAAGAAACCAGCTTTTCATAGGTTAATTGTCACCATAAAGTCAATTCATACCGGCAAATAGTTAATGGATTGATCTTCGTTAAACCAATCGAGGACTGTCCAATGATCTTGAAGGAGCATCTGCTCCAATACGGATTCAGATTCAAATCACGTTGGCCACCGTCAATTAATATGAGGTGAAATCTGCGGTCCTCTAGGATGTCTTCTGCGGAGGTGTAATTAGGCACTAGTCGAGTTTTTTCCGGGATATCTGGATTACTTAGATCTTAAAAAAAACTTGGTTAATCATTTTTTTTTTAAATATAAGCCAACTTTATTTATTTTTGGGTGTGATTCTCTTACAAAAATAGAGTTAAAATATGAAAAAAAACATTTGCCTGATTAAGAAATGTTTACTTTATTTATTAACTTGGCAAATCAACTTCGTGACATTCTTCCGTGATCTTCGGCTTTTAATATCTCAATTATGTTTTTCTTTATAGCACAATCAGTAATTATGTCATCTTAATACTCCTATTTGCTGTGTGTTTCTTTTGGTCGGTGAGGTACCAAAGCGATAAATAGTTTAACCAACACTAAGCGATAATTCACTACACTGGTTGAATATAAATTTCCGATGGTATTTTTTTGTCAACTAATTTTTTTGGTGAAGGTTTTTTTCAACTTATTTCCGATAGGTACTTCTACTTACAGTAGAACTAATTCTACGTTATATTTTTTTTTCTGCATTTGTAAAGCTCTAGCTTAGGGTAAAACAAGATTCTTGAGTCACTTTGCAAATTTTGCTATAATTCCAAGTTTAGCTTAACAAATTAGAATACTGTACATTGACCTGAACAAGGTCAATAAATTCCAACTTTTTAGTTGGATGAATTCCAAGCTGAAATCAAGATTAGTCTCCAAATTAATGGAAATCTTCTTTTCTTTGAATTGTTACTTGACATGTATGAGAATCAGTTTTTATGTGTCACTTTCACATAAATTTGTAAAAAAAAATTACAGAAATAACTTTTAATAAATTATAATTACTATAACTAATTATCACTAATAATATTTATACAGCAAAACCTCTATAAATTAATAATGTTGGGACCATAAAGTAAGATACCAATCTGGAAAAGCTATGCTAGGTACCATGCAACCGACACTGGCGCATGTTTAGCCTTTGACACTGAAATAAACTGGCCAATATCCGGCCTGCAGACGTCTCCCACCAGCAAATTCTTATTTGTGCTCGACTAACACTTTAACGTTCTTATTTTTTAGGGAATGGCTACTAATATTTCACATTCTTTAGCTATGAAGGCCACAGGTGCACAAGACCCACAGGATTGGGACCTTCCATAATGCTTAGAGTAGATTGTTGGGAGCACTTTAACCTTCTATTTAAACCTATCTCCCGTCAACTTCACTGCAACATAACAGAGTTTCACCGTCTCTTGCATTCTTGACAACAACCTGCCCTTCCTACCGTGATTTTAAGGTTCAGTTGGTCAACCAGAGCCAATATTTTTTACAATTTGAAACAATTGGTTTTATTTTTTTGATCATTTGTAAATTTGATGTTAAATTTAGGTCTGTTCACAAATTGTTTAATTATTTTCCATAAAAATATTCTTCACACTGAAATGATAGTCTGCACAAAAAAAAAGATGTGTTCATATATATCGTTTTGAGTACTATATAAGGTCACAAATATATGTTCTCCCTCGGCCGTCGTATATTCTTCACCACAACTCGGACACCGAGGTTTCAATAAACAACTTAGCCATATTAGAGATTCTCAACACCTTCTCTTTCACAACTAACTTATTGCAGTTTCAGTAAAAAAATAACTAACATATTGCAGCTCCTCTCCGTTTATATTATCAGCCATTTTTGATGCGTGGGAACACCCGCTATTCCTTGGCAACTGGTTAAGAATAAACAAACACAAACTGATGAATGTAACACAGAGTCTCTGATGGGCTCAAATCGAGATTCAAGAGACGCTCTTTGAGCAACAATAACCCAGGTTCGCGATCTACTAATAATAGAACAAACTGGCCGATATAGAGCTATTTTGCTACATAGGCAATCTCTATCACAATTTTTTTTCTTAACACAAGTTCCATGAATATAAAATACCCAAAACTTCTTCGAAGTTTAAAATATAAAAAAAAAACATCATAGTGAAAACACAAACTTACGCAAACATGTATGAATTACAGACAAAAAACATCAAACCTTACAAAAAAAAACAATGACCCATTAAAATAATTTCATATATGATAATTTTCAAAAAAAGAAAAAGAGATTTCATATATAAAAACAACCTACATACCACAACATACAAACCATATACCAAACAGTAACACTGCTCAAAACACGACAATTCAACAACTTTATAACAAATTAGAATATAATACGCATCAACACCAATAGCAAAAACATAGCCTCCACTTCAAATTACACAACAAACCAACAACATATTTTACAAATTTAAATATCCCAAAGGTCAACAATCCGTGATATTTACAAATATCATATACATACGCAACAAGTTTGGAATAAAAGAAAAAGTGATGGAAATGTGATTGCATTCCGTTGTTAACCTGTCATTGTCTCTGGCCCGGAGCAAGCCCGTTGGACTGAATCGGATTCGCATTTAATTCAATTTACTCAATTAATTTAATTATTTCTATATTCTATCATGTTCTTTTTTCTTTTTTTTTGGGTCAAATACTCTATACTCAATAAATTATTTGTATACAATCCATTCCACGTGATCTCAACGATAAAACAAGGCTGGCTGTTAAATTTGTTGTCTATTCCACTTAAGCTTTCTTTTTTTTTGTCAATTCACTTAAGCTTTCTTGCGTAGCGTAAGAATCAACTCCAGATAATATTTTGGACTTGAGCATCAATGTGTTTCTTTCTTTTTAATGAACTAATCAATGTGTTTCTTCACCCGTTTTATTTCACTACTAGATATTTTCCCGCGCTATTGCGCGGGTTGGTTAGTTCCTTTTTATCAAATCATTTATGCATATTGCAAAACAAAATCATATGCTTCCTAAAAATGATTAAATTACGAAACTATGATAAAAGAAAGACAGAGGAGCGAATATATAAAAATATTTTTATTAATATATATAGAAGACTAGTGTTTCGTCCCGTACTACGTACGGGTAAAAAATTACTAAAATTTGATATCACAATTAAGATGAATTTAGCGTACTTAGTATTCTGTCCCTTACAACTACTACTTATGGGTAAAGAATTTCTTAAAACATAAGATACAATAAAGATCAATGCTTGTGAGGAAAATGCAACTTAAAGCTAGTTTGTAATAAGAATTTGAACCAAAATTATTGAAAAGCAAAGATAGAACTGTAAAGTTTGCAGAATCTATTACCTTCTATACTGGACGGGATTTCTATTTGCTACATAGTACCTACAAAAAAAAGATTGGGACATAACTGAATTTATAATATCTACTCATTTGCAAACAGTGTTCTTATTTTGCTTCGGATATTGATTCCATGCTATGCATGCAAATGATTCTGCTTACAAATAAAACAAAGTTTAGTTCTGTATAATTAAAAGTGACATGTATAGATATTTTGAGAACAGAGGCTTCAATAAAACTATAGACGAATTTGGTTGTTTTAGTGATGTAGTAGAGTGGGAAAATGTGGGAAAATTAATTTCTTTATCATTGCATGCGTATTAGACATTTGAAAAACAAATTATGTATTGCAAAGACTGCAATAGTACAAATATTAGTTGCTACAATATACCTCTGTTAATTTTGTCATATAATTTAATTAACATTCATGTGGATTTTGCCATCTCCAAGACTTCGTGTTACTATGGCTCCTATGACCCTACACAAACCAATTTTCTTATGGAATATCATAAAACATTAAAACTATAGAAAAAGTATCAAGTTCTATACGCCATTATAGTATCTTCAAAGATTTTTTCAATCCACATTTTGATGTTAAACCTATTGTACAGTAGGAAAACTACGTATCAATATGGAAAAGTAAAATATTTTTTTTCTCAAAAATGTAAAAAAAAAAATTCCCAGTTACCACGTTTGCATCAGCTTTCGTATGTTTTATATCTCCTCTTCTTTCATGCTTTTTTCCCAGCCTCTTTGATCCAATTGAACCTCCAATAATTCATATCCACCAATCCACACTTTCACAAACCTTCTTAAGCATGTAATGCTTCGCTGAAGCTAACAAATATATACAAGAAGGGAGATAGTGGGCTCCAATCATAAATTGGGATATTGAAATCAGTATTCTCTGTTTTCAATCAGTTTGGAATCGGAGAGATTTTAAAGTAATAAAAAAAAGAGTATGGACAAAGAAGAAGGGTCATTGCCTCATTGGTCGTGTGGCATGATTAAAAGAAACTGTTCTACGGTTCCTGTTTTTTCTCATGTAAAGCTTTATTTTGTTTAAATTTTTTTCTTTAATTTTCTTTAAAAAAATTCCATGTGGCATTATCTGATTCGCCATGCGACTTGCGCTTTAGTATATAAAGGATAATCAGTTTGAATCGTATGTCATGTAGTATGGCAGTTATATAATCGACATTCACTTTAAAGGTGGTGGAAATGCTTGAGAAAACTTAAGGTTTTAAAATTTAACAGTTTTGAAAAAAAAATTATATCATAACTGTTGTTAAAAAAGGTTATATCATAAAGAACTAATGATCGTATGAATTCTTTGTTTTGAGAGTTTTATTTTTACCTTTTGTTTTTTATTTAATTTCTCCTAGATATAAACCAAATGTTAATTATGATTGGTTGAGATATATGTCTAGAAGAATTTTTTTCTAGAAAATTAAGATAGAAATAAAAAATAAAAACATATATAATTATTACATTTGATCCGTTCATTTTATTTATTTTTAAGTAAGTCTTTTTTGTAAATTTACTTATTTAAAATGTAGTAAAAATGAAAAATGGAACTAAATTATGAGAAACATGTTTTTTTGAAATTTATTCAAGAGGTTTGATACCTGAAGTCCAGTAGAACGATAATTGCCAAACCAAAAAAGAAGAGAAAACACATTTTGGGATTCTTCCCCACCGCATTCTTTTGTAGACATCACCAACCTGGAATTTCAAGAATAAGACAAAACATATCTGTTATAAAAAATATCTGTAAAATAGTCAATTCATAACAAACATGTAAATAGCAGATTATCAGATATACTTACAGTTGCTTCAACTGGTGACAACGCCTTGGGTTTGTTTCATAAGATTTGAAACAGATCATAGTTAAGTATCATCAGCAATCTCAATCATGCAAAAAAGGATTAGAGAATATGCTGGCAAAGAAAAAAAGAATTAGAGACTATAAATTTGAGAAGGCAAGAAAATAAAACTCGTATAGGTTAGACATAAACTTGTATGAATATTTTGCTACGTTACAAAAAAAGATGAAGAAGAAGAGAGTACGGAGAGGAAGAACAACTTGAAAGTCACTTTAAGAATTGAAACCATTTGAAATGGAGAACGTGACTGGAAGTTACAGATAACTCTTACCAAGTAGAATATGAACGTGTTTGTTTTTGATTGAGAAAATTTAGGGATTTGGCTTTTTACAATTTCAGAAAAATTAATAATCGATAGAAGCTTTTTATTGATATTGTTTTTTTCAAAAAAAAATCCACATGTCAATCTCTGATTTGTCAAGCGACTTGCGCTTTAGTATATAGGGGATGTCACTAATAATGTTCATACTGTATTCAATATTCGGACAACGAAGACCATAGTAAATTATGTCGCGTTTGTACATGTCAGTATGGGTAAAAATAGTGGAAGAGAAAGAATATCGTTTTAACAGTATAGACTATAGAGTGTACGATTAACCATCTATATACAATTTTTTTTTCAATGTAAAACATAGCTTCACTGAATATACAGCAGTGTGATAAATGAATTATTTTAACCAATTTGAAAATTCTGACATATGTATGTATACCTTTATATATCAGTATAATAACTAACCGCAAGTTGGTGGTCACTGGCCAAAAGTTGTATTATATATGATTTTTTAAAAAATTAATACGCTTGAAATCGTTGTAAAAGATATTTGTTTTCCAAAAAAAAAGATATTGATTTTTTTGTTATAAAATGCAAGTCTATAACATCAAAATATAAAATGTATTTATTCATATATATAAATATATAATTACAAAATAGCAAAACCATTACCTTTTCTAAACTACTTTGTTGACACCGTGTATATAATCATCAAATCCCTCTAGGGTTAGATAATAAAACAGGCCCAACTAATTTATAAAAAGACCATCTAGTCTTCACTTAGTTTTCACAAAAGAAGTCTTTCGTATGATCAAAGAGCCACTTCCAATTTCAAGGATAATAAATCGATAAAAAAAACTAGGGTTTCACAGATCGCGATCATGAAGAAGAGACAAGTGGTAATAAAGCAAAGATCAAGAAACTCCAACACGTCGTCATCTTGGACTACTACTTCTTCATCGGTGACCAGTAACATCCGTTACGTGGAGTGTCAGAAGAATCACGCTGCTAACATCGGAGGTTACGCCGTCGACGGTTGCCGTGAGTTTATGGCCGCCGGCGTTGAAGGAACCGATGATTCTTTGAGGTGTGCCGCTTGTGGTTGTCACCGGAATTTTCACCGGAAGGAAGTTAATACGGAGGTTGTTTGTGAGTACTCTCCACCTAACGCTTGATTTCTGATGATTCAACTTTTTCTTTTTTTTTCTGTGATTTGGATTTCAACGATTGATTTTTAAAGGTGAAGTGATATATTTGTATATGGTTATTGATGTGTATATGCTCACATACAGCTGATCTTTATGTATTTTAAAAATATTGCATATACTTCTGTTTGTGATATGAACTTCATACGAATGAGTAATACATGTGCGATATTATGCCGATTAATAGTAATATGAACGAAAACTATATATAATTGTTTTATAATTTGGAGAATGTTATTGGATTTATTTATTTCGTGGTTGAGTTTAATTGTTGGATCGCAAGTCGGTATATCAGTGTATCACAGGCAAGAAGCATATGTCAGTACATCACACTATATATTGTAAAGGATGCCTCTTATTTAGTACAGAACATGGTTTTATAATTCGAGTACAACTTCCAATACATGTCTGTAGCCTTCTCTCTTCTTTTTCTTTGAATATAACTGAACCTCTGATAGAAGCTATACGTGTCACTGAGAAAATGCTGAAACTTGAAAATGTATATACTACATAGTTTCTCACAACGAAAATGTATATAACATAAGATATTTCCATTCAATTAAGTTTCAGGAAATGTCAATTAATATATAGACCTCTACAATCGTCCTACATGTTATGTACAAAATGCTGTATATTTAAAATACATTCTAGAATCATATAATATGTATAAAGACAAATAAAAATGAGAAGACTAATTGAGTTGGAAATTTGAGGATGTTGATGATGCATCGTAGCCGGATGGATCAGATACTTAACTCGGAGATAGCTGAATCTAATTCCATTTTTGTTGGCCTCTTGAATCTAATTCCACTAATGATATACCATAATATTAAGTGTCTGAAAGCATGAAACTTCTTGTAGAATAGTGTCTACGCAAAATCTCTTTTGTATCACAAACGGTCCACATATCGGATCATGTTTGCTTACCGTCTAGGTTAATGGTTTTTGTCTAATTATTAAAATCAACAGAAACGAAATAAGAAGCCGAAGCAACTACATTTAAATATTAATGTAAATCTGTGGCCATAGAAAAAAAAGATTTGGGTTTTGTGAATAAAAACATATTGTATTGGTTGCTTTTGCCATCATCTAAGTGGCCACTCGAATTTGTTGGAAAAGAGCACTGTAGTTTTATTATTATTATTATCATTTGAATTCAAATTAGTTTTATATTCCTACTTTTTTAGCTAGAGCGTATCGTGAATCTCCAGAAATTTTGATCTGTATATTTTATACATATTGGCTTGAGCAAAAATGAAAGGTAGTATTAATCAAATAAAAATTTAATTAATTATTTGCAAATCTCTTGAGAAAAAAATGCATCTATACAAAGTTTATGTCTTTATGGTCCCCAGACTACACGGATTTATAATCAAACTAATGTTCTCTATTTTTTTCTCAGTTTAGTGAAATACATGCCGTAGCCTATAAGATCAGTGGCCGACGTAGTAAGAGCCATACGGGGCATGTGCCCCATAATTTTTCAGTTTTTTTGAGTAATTAAGCTTAATCAATGACAGTGCCCCCCCCTATTGAATTACAAAATATATTGAAAGATGTTATGTACCCCCGATTAAATCCAGTTCTACATCCGCCCCTGTTAATAAGATTGTACTACTCGTTATTAATTTGCAATATACAGTTAATAAATAAGCAACTAATAAGATTAATGTAGTTGAAAAGAGTGATGACACATATAAAACTTGACACATAATTCGAATAGTATTATTTATTACTATTAGTATAATAAAACAACTAAACAATCATATACAATGGCTCCACAAATTAAGAGGGGTTGAACTACTATCATTTCCAAGTTAACATAGAAATTGTACGGCAAAACATTACATAATTGAAAGTAGGTTATGTTGGCAGAGAATTAAAACATTATAAACTAGGATCGGTCTCTTTCTTCTCTTCCGGAGAGCTTGATAGTTGATAGTGTATGAAACTAAAACCAAAAAAGAAACCTTATAACGAAAGATTTACTAGTGCAAAACAAAATATCGGAACATCTTTTCAATTAGGTGGCATGCAATTGTCATGGAGAGCTTGAAGTTGAGATTGGTGAAGGCCCATAAATGGCAAATCAATCGTCATTCAAAAACCAATGATAATATTATTTTAAAACAAGTCAAATTGGTTTTATTTGAGTGAACAATCGGCATTTTTGGTTGATATTGGCTTCTTTCGTAGATGTTGCAACGTTTAGAAGTCCCACCTACTAATTATTATGATTATCACTAAGGACTTTCTTTTTCTTTATGTTAGTTGTTTTTTGTTACTATAATGGACCGATGTGTAGAGCCCTAGTGCCCATCCAAAAGCTTATAAAAGGTCCATAGTAAGTGCCTTTTCTTTATATATGTTTGTTCCTTAAAATAACCCTAAATTAGAGATCTTCTCAAGTTCTAGTGTAGTTCTACTTGAATGACCATTTACTAGTTAGATAATATCTAATAGATATATACACAATTAAACAAATAAAAGTGGGTCATGATGAAGGAGCTAGGATATACATTGGAATGACAATGCAATTATTTTTAAAGTATTATCCCTATTGAAGAATAAACAGTTTAAATGGGCCAAAAATGACAAAACCAGCTGTGGACCAAGACAGCGAAAAGAAACCTTTGGCTTATCTAACAATGGAGAGATGTGTTTGAGAAAATGATTGAAGTGAAGATGAGTTCCTTTTGATACATGGTATCGTATGTGATTTTCTAAAGGCCCGCCCTTAAAGATCACATGCTTCTGTCCTTTTAATGCTTCATTCACATTCTCTTTTACACTCTATTTTTGCAGAAAAAAGAAAGAGAGATATTAATTCAGTGTATGCAGAAAAAAGAAAGAGAGATATTAATTCATGGTAAAAATGAATATATTTTTTCCGTCATAGCTATGGTCAACTGGTATGTGAGTATGAGAATGTGCTAAAACACTCCTCCGAAGTTCGCACCCCATTTGAAACAAAAATTACAGTTAGGTGTGAAGTCTAGATTTGAGATTGGGATATATAGTTTATTTAATAGTCAGGCAACATACGATCCAACTATCACTCGACATTGATTGGAAAATATTCTAAACTCAAATCATGATGGTAATAGTTCGAAAAGAAGTCAAAACTCTGTAACACTAAATGCATTTCTACCATGCCAGATATAATCAACCGATAGAGTATGTAAAAGTTTAAAGATAATTTGGATTTTCGGTATTTAGTTTACTTTTTATCTCGTTTAACCGGTCGTGCATATGAGCACTATAATTTGATAATAGCAGAAGTAGCTGTGTATTTATGTTTTGCTTCTAAATGTTCATGCAATGTAGAT
This sequence comes from Hirschfeldia incana, assembly GCA_026261945.1. Taxonomy (NCBI): domain Eukaryota; kingdom Viridiplantae; phylum Streptophyta; class Magnoliopsida; order Brassicales; family Brassicaceae; genus Hirschfeldia; species Hirschfeldia incana. Next base: position 6,135,464 of record JABCMI010000011.1, on the reverse strand, counting down.
AAGAACAACAAACCTGACAAATACTGTGGTAGATGATCTGGCTGGTACTGCTCATGATACTGCACCACATAGTAATCTCACAACTATTTTTGTAGATGATTGTAATGTGTAAGATTCCGTTCAGTGAAAAAACTTGTTGGAAATGTACATGGCACCAATAAGTTTCCCGTTTTAGAATCTTGAGAATTGATAGCATAGTCTTCAGATGTCTCGAAAAAATTCTTCGAAAATATGTAAATATGGATGCTATGTACTAAAATATCCGCTTAACTCTTAGGATTCTTCTAGCCAAGCTCTCTAATCTTACTTTTTTTTTAAAAAAGAAGCTCTGTAATCTTATGTTTTAGCTTATTCGTGTTTACTTATGATGAGTGTATGCTCATGTTTTCTAAAATCTCTTTAAATACTTGTAGAACGTATGTATGATTTAAAAGTTGTAGATTGCAATTTCAGCTTGAGTACTGAAAATATATATACGTTTCTACAACTGTCCATCATATTTCCTTTTGCTATAAGTTAAGTTTTTTTTTTTTTTTTTTTTTTTTTTTTCTAAGATAGAACAATCAATAGAGTTCAGAACAATCAAAAAAGTTTAGAACAATCAAAAAAGTTTCCTGACATTGAATTTAAATTTCATTTTATTCATTAATAATGTATAAAAAATTGTAAGACTAAAACAAATTATGTAATTTTTTGAAAAGTATTATGGTGTATGATTTTTACAGTTATTTATGCGAATGAGATATATTTTTTTAGTTATAGCATAAAAGTTTTTTTGATATTAATTATATTTCTTTATTTATTTAAAATGGAATTGGCTATTATTCTATAGATTTCACCAAATTTTATTGCAGAGATAAAGCAGTAAATAATCATTCTATAATATATTGATATGGATATTTTCACATATATTAAAAACAAAATTTTAGTTATAGATATAATATTTAATCACCCTATATTTTTTTTTTATAACTACTAACCAGAAGCAATTCAATATAGGGATAATTTGAAAAATACTCTGTTTATGTTTCAAATTTTGCAAAGTACACATATTTATTTCTTTTATGAAAATTGCACTTTGTCATCCGTGATAAGACAATTTTATCCATACATTATTAAAAATTAAAATTTAAATAACTATACTAAATTCGAAGTTATAGTTATTAAACTTATTTTTATAATAATATTGTTTTCTGTTATTTTTCCTAATCGTGTCTGCTATATCTATTGTTTAAGTTGTTATTACTTGGTGTTTTCATGGCAAAAAGAGATAAATGCATTGAATCTCTTTGCTTTGGCAGTGTGTAGTCTTCGGGATATAAAAACAGACAATTGAAATATTTTAAGAATGACGAGAATCACTTCAAAATTATCTGCAAGAGTTCCTCTGTGACTGTGCTCCGTGTGCAGAAAATTCACAAATATCATCTTCTTCTTCAATCAAGGTGGTAGTTCAACTGAAGTAAAGATAGAACAAATAATCGACCCATAGTTTCAAAAAAGAAAAAAATAATCAAAGCACTGTTTGATTTTCATTTTTTTTTTGAAACAGAGTTCAAACAGAAAAACAAACCAAAGTAGCACTAAAACCAACATCAGTAGATGCTAAATTAAAAGAGGGCCTTCAGAAGAAGAAGGATAACAATGAAACTAAGAAAAGGAAACTCCAAAGCCCGATTCTGAAATTGTGGAATTTCATCTTGCATCAGGCTCACCTTCTGCAGCTTGAGAACGGATGATAGAGTTGAGCCAACGCGGGCCACCACTAGCTATATAGATTGATAACGGCGATCTTTGTTAACACTTATTGCAATTTCTGTAGCAACCACATTGATTTCCTCAGGAACTCTTGCCAATTCCCCAATTGGCAATGATCTAAGTGATGCAGTAGTCGTAAGATGCCTGAAACGAAATAGGATAAGTTAGGAAATTCTGCAATGTCTCTGCTAGTTTGTAGCTACTCTTCGAATTATAACATCCATCCCTCGAAAAACACCATACCAAACAATCAGTGGCATTACTATTAGTTTTGGTATTAAGAACCAAATCAACGTCCTCATCACAGATGATCTCATGAACTTTTGCTAGATACTGGTCCATAGTGGCACTTTGACGATATCTAGGTGGTCGAGAAACTTCATCATCAACCCAATTGTCGATCCAAACATTAGAGTTCACTCCATTACCAATCCTCTGTACAAGACCCTGAGACAGTAATTCTCGACCAAATAAGGTCCACAGTGGCCGAGGATTTTCTGTAAATATTTATTAAAATTGCGATGACAACCATAATCAACGGAATTTTTGTAAAACTCTCAATTTTCTGTATTAATTAAATAATTAATTTAGATTATAGCTAATTACAAATACTAATAGGACAATTTAGTCATGTCATTTGTTAATAAGTGTAGTTTTCAAAAAAATAAAAAATAATGTAGTTTTCAAAATATTATCTCATCTAAGTATATTTGTCCAAATTTTCCCTTCAATATATCCAAATCTAAAAATTAATAATTTGTGGAAGCTCCATTGGTCCAGTGATTTGATTAATGGTTCATTAATGCTTTTACATCCGAAAATCTAGGATTCAAACCCTAAAAAATACCAAATTATGCCTATTATGGAGAAATAGGTTACAAGAATTCTTTAGCTTGGTGCCGGGCGTACCATCGAGAATATGAATCTCATAGGACGGTTCGGGATAGTGCAGTCAGGCGTAAATTTTTATAAGATGGTAAAACTGTCGGCTGTAATAGCATAATTAATCAGATGTTAAAAAAAATCAATAATTTCTATCCTTGACTTAAAAATTTTTTAGTAGCAATTAGTGAAAGTTCCTGATGTTTTTTAAAACAAAAATAATCTCCGTGGAACCAAAAAAAATGTTCTTCTATAACAACATCATAGCACAAAAGACGATGGAATCAACAAGCCAGTATTTTGGGCAATAGATAGGCCCATTATTTTAAAGGGCTATAGAAACTAGGCTGTGTTTCGTTATTGACAAAGCCTATGACGCTGACTTTATGTACCAGATCACCAATACGGCAACACGTTAAGTACGATAACGATTTATCAATGATTATGAGTCCGTCTCTTCAACTTGATATTGGTACAGCGGCACGGATTAAGCTCAGAAGCCTACATGATATAAGGTCTCGTAACTCGTTTTCTTCACTGGAACAAATTCAACAACATTATAATCACTTGTCGAAATTGTGTGAGTGTGACATTGACAAATGACAAGGTTTGTTATATATAGATAGATAACCAAGGACTATTTAAAACAGAAACAACATTTAATGTAAACATATTCTACTAGTCTAATTTGTAACTACATAATTTCGTATTAAGCGTAACCTTATTATTATGAATGCCACTAAGATCATAATACTACCCACCGTTGGTATACGTATAGAGTTGCTCCACATTTTTTTCTTACAACAAATCTTGGCCGTTGTTGCCATCAATTAGATCTTCTTGATCGTCATCACACTGATCAACCAAGCCTTGATCATCATATAACCATTGCTCGATCAATGACAACGAGCGGTGATCATGAGCAGTAGCATTATTAGTTGATTCCATGTCAACGTTTGATTTAGTCTCGCCTTTGAATATACTCGTCTCTGTCATCATATTCAACCTCTCATCAACTGATCCAGATTCTGAGTTCGGTGAGAACAAAGAATATTGATGGCCAAGAACTCCTCCTTCACCGGTGCTTGAGCTCCGGTTGTTGGAGAGTGATGAAGTGTTAGGCATTGAAGAGGACGAGCTTGTCCAGTTTTGTAGTAGCTTAGAGATGTTATCTGTGCTTGACGCATAACTAGTAGTAGCAGAATGATGATGGTATATTTTCGTTGTCTTGGGATCAGGAGGGAACGATGAAGATGGTTGGTCAAGTGATAAGGCTTGGAGCAGAGCTTGTTTGGCCATGTTGATGTCTGTTTGAAGCTTCTTCTCCCATTGGCCTTTGTTGACGATTCTTCTGTTACTATTGTTGTTATCACAAGACGACATCGGTGTCATGTTGGTGTTGTCTCCGTTGGAGATACCGTTTTGACACTGCAGATTGAGTTTCTTTTTGAGATGGGTGTTCCAGTAGTTCTTGATATCGTTGTCGGTTCTCTGAGGTAAATATGATGATATGGCTGCCCATCTGATTTTCAAAGACGAAATTGCGTTAAATTAAGAAAAGTTGGAAACAAAACATTCATAGATAAATGAATGTTATAGGAGATTAACAATTAACAAAGATATATTGGAGATTTACTTAAATACACAAACCAGCAAGAACCTAGTTTGATTAACTTATAAAATTACATATTAAGTTTGGTTTTATATCACCGATATAAAATTCTATAAAATCCATCAAATTTATATATATATATAAATATATATATATATATATATATATATATATATATATATATATATATATATATATATATATATATATATATATATATATATATATATATATATATATAATTCCATAAAAATGGAGAATGTTGTTTAATTAAAGGAATATTTTCAAATACCTGTTACCCAAAAGAGCTTGGAGGTCGATGATAGTTTTCTCTTCATGTTCAGTGAAGCTTCCTCGTTTGATCCCGGGACGAAGGTAATTAGTCCATCTAAGTCTACAACTCTTGCTACACCTTAACAAACCTGAAAACACATATAAATGTATGTTTTATATATATAAGCTAATAAGGTTAAGATAAAAAAAAAGAAAAAAAAATGAAGACCAAGACCAGTGTTTCTAGGAACACATCTCCAGCTTCCAGGGCCATGTTGTTGGATATAAGAGACCAAGATTATGTCTTCCTCCGGAGTCCATGGTCCTTTCTTCACCTCCATCTTCTCACAACAAGGTGGTCTACCCATATCTTTCTCGCACACGCTCTTGATCCTGTCCTTTCTTTCTCTCTCTATATAATATATATTGGTAGGTATAGTTTGTGTGTATGTGTGGAAGCTATATAAAACTAGTAAGTCTCCAATATTGAATTTTTGCAAAGCGGGTATTCTCAAAATGTCACTTTGGACTTGAAAGAGTCTTTCCTTCCTTTAATTGGATCTTTCTCTTTAGCTCTTTTTGTTGTTGGTGTTTGCTTATTACAAGGGTGGTTTCACTAAAGAGTGTGAATGGTGAATAGTAAAACAAGCATCTACATAATATGGGTCTTTCTTTGGATCTATATGCATTGAAATAAGACACACACACACATGTATTTAAACCGACTCCAGCGCTAGTGCATAAAACCCAATTTTATTGTTTTCTTAAGAATTGAATTAATTTCTTTGTTTACCATGTGAAATGAGCATATGAAAACATGGACGTTATGTATAACATAACCCCTGAAATGCTTTAAGAAACAAACAAAGATATAGTGGAAGTGATTGGTTGGAACGTTAATTTTTATCTATAATCTTTAAATTTACCAATTATGCTTTATATAATTTAATTTTCAAAGGTACATAAACCCCCCCTGTAATTTCCTTATTAATTAAAAAATGTTTTATGAGATATAAAAATATATGGTTGTAAAAAATGTATTCCTATTATTTTATTTTTATTTAATTTTCATAACTATATCTTTAAATCTACAGTAAAAAATAGGGAAAATTTTTTATTGAACATATTTAAAACTACGCTCTCCATTTTATAGATATATATTTTAAAGTTTTCATGCATATTACTAAAACATATTAAATTTTGGTTATAAATGTATTATTTTTTGTGTTTAACTATTTCTCATAATTTTAGCTAATAAAACTTTAAGAAACACAAATTAATTTATTGTAATTTACAATAATTATAAATTAATAAAAATCCATTGAAAGATGCAAAAAATTATCTTGTAGAAACATATATTTTTTTCCTAAAATATAGATCTTTTTATAACAAGTGTATCTCAACCAGTCATCCCCACATCTCATTTTTTTTATTGCAATGAAATTAAACAGCAACAAATAAATAAATATTGATAGAAAAACAAAAAATAATGTCTCTACGTGGCTGTACTATGATCAAATAGAGAGCAAAGAGCATTTACTTTTCCTTTGCTTCTCTAAAAAGTCATCTCGTCCTCTTCTATCTCTTTCTCTCTTCACTAACGTGGCCATACTAATCAAAGGGTTGGCATTACAATTACGAATATTTATGTATGAAAACTCTTTATGTATTTAATTTACCGATTATATAGGTGAGATTTTCATATGCTAACTCTAAAGATTCTTTATGCACTTTACAAAAAATCAGTTCTTTCACCGATTATGTCTTTTTAATTTTGATACGAACCCAAAAATAGTCGAAACAAGAGGAACAACTCACGATAACTTACAAATTGGGTAGGCCATAGGAATGCATCTACGTCAAAGAGGAGGTTTCCTGTTACATTTTCATTATTAAACTTTAAAGATTGCAAGTCGACCGTCTCTCTCTAAGACTCTAGCTAGCTCAGCGTTCTCTCAAGAAGCTCGATCAGAGCAATTCATATATACAATGATCAAAGCAAAGGAACAAATATTGTTCTCATTATGTTATAGCCAATAAACGACTCCGACGAGTCTCTTCTCACGTGTTTCTTTAACGAACTTGAAATCTTAAAAACCCTGGACCTATTAAACGTTGTTCGTCCTTAGTTCATCTAATCTAATTTAATTGTGGTGTTTTTCTAAAGAAAGGTTTAACAACATCCACGATTTCTTGTTGACATTTGGTTTAAAGAAATAGTCTCATATCCACATTTATTTTTCAAAAATATTTTTAGCAGATATCAAATTCAGCGGTACGAGAATTTATGGTCTTGTTTTTTTTTGCTAAATAAAAAGTTAAACCCGGATCCGTTAAAGACACAAACCTAACTCGCGGATGAAAATATAGTTTACAAATATACATTTCCCTAAACATTCAGATGAGCTGAAAGTAATAGTCCATATTCATGTGACAAATAGAGTTTGAATCTGAATTCGTCGTATTGAGTTTTTAATGATCTCTCAAGCGTCATTAGGTCACTGCCACTTGTTATTTATGGTCATGTTCTTATATATGTTTCAATTTCTTTTACTTTTGTAATGTTTCAGTTGAAACTATACATAATTTGGCATAATATATTAAAAGGCCGAGTTTAATGTGAGGTAGTTACGGACTTACGGTGTTAATCATCACGGTAAAAATATCTAAATCATGGTTCCTTCAGCTTTTAGGATGAACCCAAAACCTTTTTTTTGTTCGCCCGATGAACCCAAAACTAAAAGACATGACTTGATATTAAAAATCTTGATGTATATGAAGACGTCAAAAACATACTACTTCACAACGTAAAGTGGACAACTATTCATTTTTAACATATACACATCATTTGATAGTTGCACCCAAAACTAAAACACATCATTTGGTTTTAAAACAAAATGTGCTATAGATAAGATTATTTCTTGCAAACTTGTATAAATTGAACTATCATCCTTACAGCTAAACAACCTAGAGATACTTATTTAATTAGTTCACCCATCAAGCTAGCTGGTGTTTTTTTGTAACTGCAAGCTAGCGCTGGTGTTAACATCAGAAAAGTCAATAGTTCATATCCACGAAAAATATAACCTATCATAAATGGTTTTAGTATTTGTACGAACCATAACTAGCCATTGTAATGCATACTAACATCGAAGAGGTGAAACATCGATTAATATCCAATCCATCTTTAGAAGCTTTGTGGAACACGTCAGATTCTATTTAGGAGTATTGTCATATTGGCTGTCGTTAATGGCTTTGCTTTTGTGACAAACATAAGCGTAATAAATTAAGTCTCTCGATCGATGTCGTTAATGTATGTTCATGGCATGAGACTGTCACACGTGGAAGGTCTAGAGTAAACATGCGATTAATAAACTGAAAACGATGGATTATGCACTTAATTGTAATTACCCTACTCTATTTAATTACATTATCAGTCTCCCATCAGTTGTCGGCTATAATAGTCTATAGCAACGCCAAGGTGGTAGCCATACCAAAGCTGGTTATAAATGGTTACCTTTCCATATTTATTACACTGGCTTTCTTTCAGCATTTGTCGGCCGGCTGGAGCTTGTTCATAGTTACTCAAAGTAAAATTTTCAATAGTTTTCAAGTATATTAAGAATGTAATAAATATTTATAATTTAGTTTACTATTTATCTTTTTATACATTTTAATAACTATCCGTCAATAAGATTTAATCAATTCAAATATTTACAATTAATATTTTTTAAAAATATACAAATGTATTTTAAAAATATAGAAAATCTATTTTTGTGAAACAAAATAAAATCTAGAAAATCTTACGTTTAGAAACGGAGGGAGTACATGATCTTTTTAGTTTGGAAAAGTAACTAAGTTGTTACCTACTTACCCACATGAATATTTAGAGTATATGATTGGTAGATATTAGAGGAATTGGTAGATAAATTAAATGAAGTGGGAGCAACTTTACTAGAGCAACCGAGTGACAAATAATATAAAGAAAATGAAAAAAAAAAGTGGTATATTTACCTTTATTCAAACAATATCTAGCTTAAAAATGAAGAAATCTGTTTTCACTTCTTTTTTTTTGAACAACAATATGTTTTCACTTAACTGATAAATTATCAGATGACTGGAAATACAAAAAATCACAAAGAAATATCGTTATTGGTACTATATTTTTTTTGTCATTACGCCTTCAAGGCAAAGAGTTCTAAACAATGAGAACCAACAAAACAACATAGAAAAGAGATACACCAGTAGGGATCCAAAATAAACTAACACATCTATTTTGCGTATGAATGAGTAAAGATCTTCATATAAGAGCATCATATTTGCTTCTAGAATAAATGAATCTCAAAAGAGATTATCTTCATATTAATCCAAAAGCACCACGCTTCAGAGTGAGTTGAAAACGATTGTCATTCTCTTGTTAATACTCCAGTAGGAGCCACCGAGATAAGACAATTCTCTATTTTGCTCTATTAACAGAGTAAAAGAGATTAATGTTCCATAGAATTTCATGCTGTCTTTCGAAATAACCATTGTTTGCAGCAAGAACTCCATCACCATCATCATCGAATGAAGAACCATAAACGATTGAAGCCGGTAAGACCCGTCGCCACCATCCACAATAGATTTGTCAATTATCATTTCTGAACAGTTCAACCGAACTGAAAGTTTTGTCTTCCCAAACCAATTGGAAGAAACATATAAAAGAACAAAAAAAACTTTGCCAGATTCATAATAAATTGGCAATAAAATAACGATTGGAAACAAAACAGATCAAAGAAAAAAGGAGGAAAACGAATTAAACAAGCCGATGTCGGAGCTGGAGAAGCCTCCGATCATCGGCTTGCATCTATGAAAAATCTCTCTTTTTCTCTCTTGACGGCTAGGGTTATTGGTACTATACAATCACACCCTTACTATGACGTTGATATATGTAGACACATGTGATTTTTTTTGTAAAACGTACATATGTGAGTAGTAAATATATGTATTCCATTTCCGACGATCAACAACTTCAATTATGATATAGATATCAATCCTGGTCTAGTCGGGCGATATCGCCGGATGTAAACATCCATGCCGGTCCAAATTCAATTATGAAAAATTGAAAATATTATTGTATTAGTTAATGCTGTCATGTTCTATACACATATTTAGTTTCCAAACCGTTATTTCCTATAGGCTAATCGGTATATGTGACAAAATGACCTGAACATATAATGGGTTGTAATATGATCACTAGGTGATACCCGCGTTCATGCGCGGAGTGAGATGCATATTTGAGACTATATATTTTATGTTTAGTAACTATACGTTGCATATGTAATTGTAGGTTATTATTATTTTTTATTAAAAATATCACAATTCAACTAACATTTCATACCATCAAGTATTTACCACATTCTTTGTATTTTTTTTTTCTAACCTAATGTAATCTCTTCGGTTGGCACCTGAATTATGTTTGTCAATCGATTTTACGAACTTTTTTCTTGTAAAACTTTCCAATTTATGACTTTTTTTATAGAAATCTGATTATGTTTCTACTCTGATATGAAAAATCCATAAAGAAAAACTATATTTGACTAAACTAAAGATCCAATTTTGTGTGTGGTGTTTGTTTACTTTAATTTTTTAAATTCAGAACTAATCATAATTACAGTAGAACCTCTATAAATTAATATTCGATAAATTACTAATCTCTGTAAATTAATAAAATATAACACAGATTGATAAAATAATAAGATAATAATAATTTTAAAACTTTCATGCAATGAGTACAAAGATGGGAGAGATGTCTCTTATATAAGACTATAACCTAATGATTGGAAGTTGTTGATGGCATCAAAAAAAGTTCGCTCATATATTTTTTCCTTGCTCACCACACTAAGATTTCTAAGATTTCCATAAACCAAAGTTTTTAAATCTATTACAAATCTCTTATAAATATAAAGCTTGCCCATCACTACTTATTAAAAAATAGGCAAACCCACAATAAATGTTACACGATATTATAAATTAAAGTTGATAATTTTGGTTTATAATTAAACGTCTTCTTCATAATAAAAATCAATCGCAAGAGTATAAACTACTTTTCCTATATCACTAAATCGTCAACACACGTAACTAATGAATCCCGTTTATTATAACCACAAAAATATGTATTCTAGAACATATGAATGTCTAAGTACCTTATATACTTTTCTACTTGAACTCTTGTGCCATATACGTTTTTATGATCAAACTATCTCTTTAAATAAATAATATAAAAATCTTCAATCAGCCAGACATAAATACCACCGTAACAATCATCCATTCAAACCGACATAAGTCAATAAAACTAGGACCCTAAACAGAGAAATTAAAATAAAATTTATAAGAGATAGACATACAAACAATCATCATATCAATAATGCAAGACGTAACAACTATACTCAACAGTAGCATCTCCCGTCTTCACATCCAACCACTTAGTTCTAGCCTCGACATAACCTCTAGCGAACCGAAACAGTCCACTCCCTCCAATCACCGGTTAATTTTTCAGTCTCTAGAATCCCCTGTTCCATCAGTTACTCAGAATTTTTATCTTATCTTTTTTATTGATTTAATACAACCAAAAAACACTCTTTTGGTTGCAGAAGAGCTCCTAAAGCGTGTGAGCTAGTGGAGATCGGTCTGATCAGCGGTCATGGCAGGTTATAACGTAGAGAAAAAAAGCATCAATAGATGCACAGCTTCGGCAATCGGCTCCTGCTAAAGTGAGTGACGACGATAAGCTTATTGAGTATGAAGCTCTTCTCCTCGACCGCTTTCTCGACATTTGCGCAAGCGTTTGCGAATAGAAGCGCTTCTCTTAGTTTCTTCTCATCCTGCTCACGAAGGCATCTCTTGCACCGGTTCTGTCAAGAGAGGATGTGATATTTGTTTCTCCTAATGTTCTAGTAGGATTTGTGTGACTGACTGACTGATCTGATGAACACTACGAACACTGCTCAGCTTGGTTTTTGGATCTTTGACTCCAAATCTTTTATTCAGATGCGTGTTCCAATAATTCTTCTCTTGGTTATCCGTCCGACCCGGGACTCTTTTAGCAATCAAGGACCACCTATTTCTTCACTTGGTTATCCGTCCGATCCACAAGCATAAAAGAATAGAAGCATATCTCTTTTAGTTTCTTCTCATCCTGCTCACGAATGCATTTCTTGCATGACGTTGACGTTGCTTTCAACATCATCTTGCGGTTTGCCCCAATGCATGAGACAATATAAACGTAAGCTAAAGTGAGCGATGACGGTAAAGTTATCGAGTATGATGCTCTTCTCCTCGACCACTTTCTCGACGTTTACACAAGTGTCTGCGAATAGAAGCGCCTCTCTTAGTTTCTTCTCATCCTGCTCGCGAATGGACCTCTTGCATGACGTTGACGTTGCTTTCAACATCATCTCGCGGTTTGCCCTAATGCATGCGACAATATAAACGTAAGCATAATCTTTAGGTGTTCACGGATATGAACATAAGCATGCGACAATATAAACGTAAGAGATTAATGTTAAGATAACCGAAAAAGGTAATTAATATTAGCATTTAATTGACCAATTTTTCTAACTTTTATTGTAAGAATGACACGTATGCAAAATATAAAATAAAGACTTTTTATTGAAAGTTGACATTCTCTATGCAAATCTTAATATGGAAATCCTTAAAAGTACTTCTCCTTTAATATATAGGGGATATGAATTTGACCGTATATGCATAACGTAAACAACACAAAAAATTGGGATACACGATATTGATCAAGGTTTTAAAACGTATTGTTCTTCTGACCGTATAAAGTTGAGTGGCGTCTCGCGACGAGAAGTTTACGTGATACGCAAGCAGCGTAAATATAGACAAAAATATTTTAACTTCTGGACGATATTCAATGGATATGGGTTAAATGACAGCATGCATGATGTGATGATGAGTCCATGAACACATGTTCGACTTCTTATTCGTAAGTGTTATAAGTTGATTGAAATCGGTTCGTTTGTTTATTTGTTGTAATTGTCAAGATATATTTATTACTGAAGAGACTTCTGATTAGGGTCATCTACAACTACACACATTATTTCAAACGAAATGATGATACACCCTATTGTTTTGGTAAACCATTCAGTTGGAAGAAGTTCAAAACATAATTTATTGATTAACAGCCAAAATTCTTTGACAAAAAAAACAGCAAAAATTTAGTTTAATAGAATAAAATTCCATAGATCCATTATTTTAAAATAAAACAGAACATGTTGATTTATGTTTAATTGAAATGTTTATATATATATATATATATATATATATATATATATATATACTTTAAAAAAAAGAAATTCTTACATTAGTTAACCGTAAAACTACTTTAAGATTTTTTAATTACTTAAGATTATAAATTCTGGAAACATATTTGACGTTTTAATGAATGCAATGTGATGATGATATTTTTTGAATGTTGCTCAAAAAACAAAGAATAAGTATACAATGACCAACACAAAGTTCCATTAAATGATAATTTACAATTTCTATATGTTTTTAATCTGTCGTTTTATACACATAAAATGGGAGTTGGATGTGGATGAAAACACGATTGCAACATTAGTAGAAATCTTGAAACCATTATTATTTAAATATACAATACAATCCCATTTTATGTTTATTAGGAATCCAAAATAAATAAAAATAAGTTTCTAATACATTGCGCTCTACAAAACCATCTAAAACCCACCAAATCATTTAGTTCTTTTTATTGTGAAATAATAATTTTTTATATCTTTGGATGGTTAACTATTAAGTTATTAACTAATAGTTGTGCGCAAACCAAAATGTATGATCAGTTGGAGTCTTGGAGATCATGTACCTAAGAATCTAATGCAAAGTAAATATTGAGCCTTTGGAAAAAAAAAAGAAGAAGTAAATATTGAGTTGGTATGTCGATTTGACACGCATAAGGGCCATTACATGTCTAACAAAATATTTGACACCCATAAATAACTACCTACCAAACTTTATATGTAATAAAATCATAGAAAATATACAAATATATGTTTCGAAAGTTCTAAAAAATATTGTTTCGACTAATACAAATATATATATATATATATTTCTATGAACTATGCCGTCTATAATAGACAACATATACAATCGATATGGGACTTATTTCCTATCAAAATTTTCTACTTTGTACTGACATAATTGCCGTGTTATAATCTATTTTTTTTTTTGCTAAATGGTAAATATCATCGATCGTCAATGAAAGTTTGGTTACAAAACTAGCTGCAACCACATTCTGCCGGAGCTATTTTGATCCTAGTGATCACAAAAAAGTAAAAAAAAAAACCACTAGGATACATGAAATTAACTCCAAAAGCCACACACAAAGGAGCCTTGAAGTTAATAGGTTCAGCTCAAGGAAAACAACAATATAATCCCCTAATGGAAGCCTTCTTGCATAAGCAAGAGGATGGTCAGTGAAGTTCAGTCGAGTACTCATCGAAGTGGCTCCAAGCAGGCATCGACGGAAGCGTCTGGCATACGCTCTGGAGCTCCGCTGGAGGAGGACCTCGACCAAGCATCCAAACTATCTCGACTGTGAGACAAAGACTCTGCCTTTGCAACGCTGCGGAACACTGAAGTTCGAGTTACGGTCACGCGTTGGCGGTACAAACATGTTCCCAAAACCGCCCATGCGACACACAAGATGCAGCAGAACATCGAAAGAGCACAATGCCAAACTTATCGGAGCTTTGAACAGGGGCATGAAGCACAGCAGGAGACAAAACTCTCCCGGAAAGCATGGATCACACAAGGTAATAGAGAACTCCACCGAAAAGCCTGCACGTCTCCACATGAGGTTGTCCTCAAACCCTAGTAGAGGACGTCGGTAGCAAGAAAGGGAGTCGAACATATCTTTAGATACCATGGTTGCTGTCACTTGAGCTAAGGGAGAGGTCCCCAACGAGCTCCTCAGATTCGCCGACCATGGAAAGAGACGGGGAAGCTCTACAATTGCGATCGACAGAGATGAAAGAGGAGAGCAGGGGAGACGTAAAGTCGGAGAAGAAGAGGCAGCGACGCCCTCATTCCGACACATCTCCGCGACGGGACTGACCCAGAGCCGCCTTCAGACAAACCCTAGATCAACCAAATCGACGGCGCCTCCTGTAAGCAAACGAAATATCTCGACATCGCCCTCTCTCCAGAGACGCTGGGAACGCATCCAAACATCAATTCTCCACCGGATCTGGTCACAATCCGGCGAGAACTAGAGCAAAAAGAGCAAGGAAGAAGAGAGGAGCCCGTCACACGAACATGTAGAGGAATTGGATATAAGGAGAGAAGAGGTGGCGGACCGACGGGAAGCACCCTCCGCCGGCCACCTAAAGAAGAAGATAACTAGATCTGGCCGACAAAAAAAAGCGTTCAGAGGAGAGAGAACAGAGAGAAAAATCGTTCTCTCGCCTCTCTCTAACTTACGTTCAAGTAATAATCTAAATTTATATATTTGGAAAACATGTGCAAAATATTATTCAACATATTCAAAAAAGTTTCCACATATTTTTAGCCCGTCTCTATCTGAAAGCAAATGCCTCACGAAACATGTGGTATGTGGATTATGCTTTAATGTGGATATATTCCAGAATAGTCCAAAACATGATATGTAGCTTTTATTTTTCTTTCCTAAATTGACTATTATTTTTCTTTTTTGGTTTATGAATATCGGTTCTTATATTATATATAATATATGGGTATATCTGTTTTTCTGTTCTGTTAGTTGTATAAAACCATACATATGTTACTATTATAAAATATCAGAATTATGCTGAAAGAATTTTCTTTTTATGTACTTTATTAATTATATAATTTATAAGAAAAACCTTTATAACATGATAAATTTTTCTGATATAGTCGTGACTCGTGAGAGAGCAGGGAAATAAAAAAAGAAAAGATAGGAATTAATTGGTGTAGTAAGTTTTGGGATATCTATACTATTATTTGAGAAGTGAATTTCCTTACTTGTCATGTTCTCCATGATTTTAGGCTTATTCATTAGTTTTAATAATTATTTTTAATTAGACTAATTAAATTTTTTATATATCTTTCATAAACAATTATATAATTCATTATTCAACTGATTAAAATTAATATTATAAAAAACGAGTTTGAGAAAATAAAACATAATTTCATGTTTTTATTTTGTGATATCTACATCTTTCTTTCTGATTTGTTAAATTTTATAATTAGTAGTATATATATGCATATGATAGTTAGATTTATCATTATACTACAATATTAAAAATATATTTTAATAAAAAAAATAAAAACCTATTTATATTTGTTTGTAAACGTAATATGTCATGGCATATTTTTTAAAAAAATATTAAAGAGGTATATAAGCAATAAAAATAAGTTTGATTTATATTGGTTTGTTAATGTGATTTTCGTGGTATTTTAATTTAAATTTTTATTATTTAGTTGCAAGACAACAATTATTTTTATTTACTTTGAAAATCTCATATTTATCTGCTTTTATTCTTCTGTAAAAACTTATTGGGAATGGAATTATCTTTTAATTTTTTTTTCAAAATATATGCCTCCATAAGAGAATATTTTTTTAAAAATTATTTACAACAAGAACCTTATATTTATAAAATTTTAAAATTAACTCTACTTACTTTTATTTTCTTCAAGAGTTTCACAGAACTCTACCTTTGTTTAAATTATAATTTTTTAAAAGACTATTATGTAAAGAAAAATATGATTCTGTTTTTTTTAATAAAAATTGTATTTTCCAAAATAATTCATTTTAGTTAGAATTATTAAAGTTTTAAATTTAAAAGGCTATTTCAGAATACATAAAAGTTATAATTTTATAATAAAGAAATATTTTCTTATAGGAAAATAGTAATCTCTATTTTAAAGTAAAAAAAAATATATGCCTCCATAAGATAATATTTTTTAAAACATTATTTGCAACAATAACCTTATATTTATAAAATTTTAAAATTAACTCTACTTACTTTTATTTTCTTCAAGAGTTTCACAGAACTATACCTTTGTTTAAATTATATTTTTTTAAAAGACTATTATGTAAAGAAAAATATGGTTCTGTTTTTTTTTTATAAAAATTGTATTTTCCAAAATAATTCATTTTAGAATTATTAAAGTTTGAAATTTAAAAGGCTATTTCAGAATAAATAAAAGTTATAATTTTATAATAAAGAAATATTTTCTTATAGGAAAATAGTAATCTCTATTTTAAAGTAAAAATATAAATAAACTATAGTTTTTCCTCTTTTATAGCATTTTAAAATTAAAATAACAATAGATAGAAAATGTTCATATCTTATATGTCACATATTTAATTTTTTTTGGCAACTTGGTTAATCTTTTTAGCGTTTATTCATTTATTTTCACAATATAATTGTACATATATCAATAATTCATTTATTTTGACTAATATAATATGTAAATTTGGGTTCAGTTTAATATTGTTCTTTTGATTTATTTTGAGATTTTGTAGGTTTTGTAATTCCAAAATTTTTGTTTATATATCTGTATTAACAATTATATATTTGTTAATTTAGTTAAATAAATATTAATGTTGTTATCCAAACATCATTTTTTAAATAAATAAAAGTAAAAATTAAAAATTGAAAGATTCTTAAATCATATAAATTTATTGTCTCAGTTTAATTTTGTTACCGTTAAACTAATAGTACATTTAATAATAAGTATCTATAAAAGAATTATGCCCGCATGTGCGGGCAGAAAACTTAGTATTATATATACTATTATTTGAGAAGTGATTTGGCTTATGTGTCAACTTTTCCATATTTTTAGATTTTTTTCGTTTATTTGTCATGTTCTCCATGATTTTAGGCTTAATCAATGATTTTCATAAATATTTTTCATATATTTTAATAATAAAAATAGTTGAAAACATGATAACTACAATTTTTCACTATACCAATATTTAATATTATCTTATTTATTCATTGAAGTTTTGATATATTTAGCGGATAATTTTTAATTTACCTTATTACAGATTAATATTATAAAATTATCTTGAAAAAACTAATAAAACATGTTTGAAAAAAAAAGATAATACATATATTTATCGTGGTGTTTATCTAAAATTATTTTTAATTCTATATATGCATATAATAATTAGATTTTTATTATAATAAAATATTAAAAATAGTTTTACAAAATATAAAATAAGTTTATTTATATTTTTGTAAATATATATATCAAGCCAAATATTTTTATAAACATTTTAATTTTATTAACGAGGTTTATAAGCTATAACAATAAATTTGATTTATATTTTTTGTTAATGTGACTTTTTGTAGTGTTTTTAATTATTATTACAGTTGAAAAATAACACTTATTTGTTATTTAAGTTAAAAATTAATATTTCTTTATTTTCTTTTATCTTCTTGTTTTATGAGAATCACATTTAAAAATATTTTAAAAATATCGCTCATAAAGAGAATATTTTCAAAATATTATTATATTTATTTACAACATGTACCTTATAATATAAAATTAATTATGTTTACTTTTAATTTTTTTCAAGAGTTTTACAGAGTTATGACTTTGTTTTAATTAAAATTTCAGTAGAAGACTATTATCTAAATAAAAGTTATATTTAATAAATCTTGAAAGTTAAAAGACCACTACTTGAAAATAATAAAAATTATTATTTAACAATAAAGCAATATCATTTTATAGAACGTAGCAATTTTTATTTTAGAGTAAAAAATATAGATTGATTATAACTTATTTTTCTTTATTATAGGATTTAGAAATTAAATAACAATAGATATGAAATGTTTTTTATCATATACATTACATATTAATGTTCTGTTTGTCAATATGGTTTGTTTGCGTGTTTATTCAGCTATTATGAGAGGTATTTTAAATATAATTATATTAAAAAATTTAATTAACAATGATTCATATAATATGTAAAGTTGGATCAGTTTAACATTATTGTGTTTTTTTATTTATTTTGAGATTTTGATATCTTCAAAATTTTGGCTTGAAAACATCAGTTTTTATTAACAATTATGTATTTGCTTATTTAATTAGATAAATATTTTTAGACTAATATAGTAAAACTGATTAGAAATAATAATATATTTTAAAATAAATATTTTTTTGATATTACCTAATACTTTATTTACTAATAAATATCTATAAAATAAGTATGCCCGCAAATGCGGGCAAGACACCTAGTACTTATTAAATAGAAATTGGTCCATTAAGTTAATGGAATGAGGCTCAAGAAGTCCATGTTGGCTAAATGCACGGCGTGCGATGATCTACATGGCACCTGGGGATGATCTCAGCTCACCCAACTCTTCTCTATGGTTATAAATTATTGTAAGTGTTGTTTTCAAGTTATTAACATCAGAATCTATTTATCTGATCCCGGATCCTAAGGAGATGGATACTTCTGTTTTGTCTTTTCTATTGAATTGCATTTACTCTACTGAGAAAAGCATTATCGAAAGACTTTTACTTCTGAACTGTAGAGCGCAGCAAACCATGAATAAACACTACATGGGGCTGGGCTTACATTCCATGGGCCTGTCCATGTGTGTGACGTTGATATTAAATACAAAAGTTCAAAACTGTATTAATCTAAAGCCTCTAAAGCATAATCTTTATTAGTTTAGAGTTTTTTGGTCAAAATGCATCCTGTAATTGGAAGTAAATCCTCTCACTAAAAATCTATTACATTAGAGCATCCGCATCGGCGGTTTTGATGCGGATCGTGGGCTCGTGTTTTTAGGCCCTTTTGATTAAAACCAAATAAAAAATAGGTTCATTTTGATGAACCGGACCTTCGTGACGAACCCGCGAGACGCGCATTTTACCACGCGTCGAGAGCGTATTGGTCAATGATTTCCGCGTTGACGAAGAGGAAAGTTGGGTTTCGTCGCGTTTCCTCTCATTTTCCCATTTCTTCGAAAAAAAGCTTTCGATGGCTCTAGGACGATTTTGCGTTCCACGACCAGTGAAGCCGAATTTCTCGATCTTTTCGACCACGATCTCACAAATCGACGAGCTAAGGTGAGTTTAGAGTAGTTTTACCGTTTGATTGGGTCGAATTTTGGGTGGGAAACAATTTTTAGATTTAGAAAAAATTTGGGGGTTTCCAGAAACGGATCTAAATCGTTTTATCGGTTTCTAGAAAGGGTTGTAGATGTTGATTGTGGTTTGTTTTAGGGTTTTATGGTTCTCTGATTCCGAAATCGGATTTGAAAATAATTTAGGGTTTTCGAGTTATGAGATGCAAATCGATTAATTGGTTTCGAGAAAGGGTTGTAGATGTTGATAGTGGTTTGTTTTAGGGTTTTTAGTTCTCTGATTCCAAATCGGATTTGAAAAAAAATTAGGGTTTTCGAGTTATGAGATGTAAATCGATATATGTGTTTCGATTTATTACTTTGTTTCTGAGATTTGAATACCAGTAACGGTTTTATTATCTATGTCTGATAAAAATTATGTCTTCGACAGATGGATCTGGAAGAAGATTATAGAAACTCAAAGAGGCAACACGAACACATCAAGATGTTATCTTTCGTGGCGGATTCGGAGTATGGTATTCCTAAAAGGTGTCCCTGTGGTGGGAGCCTCATAGACGAGGTTTGCAAGACGGAGGAGTTCGACACCCAACCTGGGAAGAGATTCTTCACCTGCAGAAACTACGAAGTTTACTCTCTTCTCTGATCATTGTTTAATTTATGTTATATACTATAAATTGTATATCTGATCATTGTTCATGTTGTAAACAAGGCTGATGGGCTCCATTATCGTCAGCCTTGGGTGGTAGGGGTGCAGCAGGAGCTGGAGAGGCTCACTAAACGGGTGGTGGAGGTTGAGGAGGTGATGCGGGGGGTCTCTAGTATCAGTAGAAAGATTGCTCGACTTGAGGTATGTTGTTTGATTGTTTTAAATTTTTTTTTGTTGTTTAATTACAGTTACTGACATATACCGGGGCTTTACTTTTTCCATATCCAGGAACAGGTGATTTCACTCAATGAGCAGGTGTATGAGCTGACTATGCAGGTCCACATTCTCGAGAAGGTCTGCTTCGATTGAGAACGATTGGTTAGAGTCTGCTCATTGGTATCTATGTCTGGTCATTGACAATTAGAACTAGGTATTCGAACTTGAACTAGAACTGTGACAGGACCATGTATTCGAACTAGAACAACTAGAACTAGGTTGTAGAACTGTGACAGGACCATAAAAAAAACTTCAACTTAATATATTCGAACTAGAACTAAAACATGAAGTACAAATTAGGAGTTAATACTAGGAGCACTTAATATTGTTGGTTGGTTGCTGTGATCAATGTTCTCATGTACTTAGGAGCAGTTATTATTTTCGGCTGAATTGATGTTTATTGACTGCTCTTACTTAAGACTAGTTCATTGGTTGGTAGAGTTGGTTTAATAGTCTGTGTTTTCAAACGTTAAAAGTAGTTTAAAAACCAAGTAACTCAACGCTAAAAATACACAGAAACTACAAAACACCAAACGAACCAAGAACAAAAAATCCCTCAAACACAGAAACTTCTAAACACCAAACCAAAATCAAACAATGGATCTTTTCTCCGCAAACTCTCATGGGTTTGTTAACTTGTTAGCTGCGCCAGAGCAGTCCAATTGACCTGGACTCTGCTGAGGCTCCTGTTAGCTCACCCGGGACAGCTAAACCTGCGGAGAGGAGAAAGTGGTCAACCAAAGAAGACACTGTCTTGATCAGTGCTTGGTTGAACACCAGCAAGGATCCAATTGTTAGCAATGAACAAAAGATAAGATCGTTTTGAAAGAGGATAGAGGAGTATTTCAATGGGAGTCCTCTGCTCGCTGGCTCCATTCCAAGAGAGTGGAGTCAATGTAAGCAGAGGTGGGGAAGGGTGAATACAGATGTTTGTAGGTTTGTGGGATGCCATGAACAAGCGTTGAAGGCTCAGACAAGTGGCCAATCAGAGAATGATGTCATGAAGCTTGCTCATGACATCTTCGCGAATGGTTATAATGGCAAGTTCGGTCTTGAGCATTGCTGGAGGCAACTTAGGTTCGAGCATAAATGGAAATCCCACACAGAGCATCACGAGAAAAGGAAAGAAAGTGGTCCGGAAGTGGTGCCTGAGGAGGAAGAGCCTAGGCCTCCTGGTGTTAAGGCAAGCAAAGCATCCAAACGGAAGAAGCCCAACGAGGCTGCATATGATCACATACAGAGCATCCTTGCTGAGAAAAAAATCTTATCCAACCAAAAGATCCTAGATCGTCTCTTATCAAAAAACACAGACACACTTTCAGATTCTGAACTGGCACTTAAGAATAAGTTAATCTCTGAAATGCTCTGAAATGATTTGGTTAGTGTACTACATTGTGTTTATGTGATTATCTTTGATTTCTTTGAGAACTATATTGTGGTTATGTGGCTAGTATTCTTTTAGGTTGAGTGGCTAGTTGAACGTTTGTTTCCATATGTGTTTATGTGATGTTTGAATCTGTTTTCTCTGTGATTCCAATGGCTTGGTCATATGTGTGTATGTGATTCATATGTTTGTTTTATTTTCTTGACATTATTGAGATTGCATCATTTTCTCCACTGGTTATTGATATTGTTTTTGTTTGGTAAACTTTCAGGAGGACAGGAAGCTGAGGTCACGGGTTTGGAAGTGATGGGTTGGCTGTTTGCAGTTCACGGGTTGGATGTTTGTAGTAGGTATCACGGCAAAGTGTAGCATTTTCAGTAGCTACACTATTATTTATGTATCACGGATGTACTTGTAGGATGCTCCTATCTTCTTTCAAAACTCTCTATATTAACTCATGTATGCACTCTCTCATTATGTATTAAAAAAGATATCTATTGTCACTCTCTTTCAAAATCTAGATCAAATAAATTATTCTCTGCTTGCAACTATATTTCTATCCTCTTCTCTACTCTTATTGCAATCCGAGTTAGATAGAAGGAACATCACAATCTATGAACCAACATCACAAGCTATCAAGCAACGTTATGTTTCAACTTTTCTATCCTCTTGTCTAAGCTATCAAGCAACATCACAACCTTCTTTATCAACACGAGCACAAACCAACATCAGAATCTTCTTTATCAAGACTCAAGGTATGATGTTTTACTTAAGAAAATATATGGAGAAAGAAAATTTTTTAAAAAAAAATTACTTAAGATAATATATGGAGAAAGCAAATTTTTTAAAAAAATATTTAAGATAATATATGGAGAAAGCAAATTTAAAAAAAAAATTACTTAAGATAATATATGGATAAAGAAATTTTTTTTTAAAAAAATTACTTAAGATAATATATGGAGAAAGCAAATTAAAAAAAAAAATTACTTAAGATAATATATGGATAAAGAAAATTTTTAAAAAAAATTACTTAAGATAATATATGGAGAAAGCAAATTTTTAAAAAAATTACTTAAGATAATATATGGATAAAGAAAATTAAAAAAAAATTAACTTAAGATAATATATGGAGAAAGCAAATTTAAAAAAAAAATTTACTTAAGATAATATATGGATAAAGAAAATTTTTAAAAAAAATTACTTAAGATAATATATGGAGAAAGCAAATTTTAAAAATAAAATTTACTTCAGAAAATATATGGATAAAGAAAATTTATACTACAAAAAAAAGATTATGACAATTTTAAAAATGTTCTTTTGACTTTAAGGAAGGAACAACCAATTCACCTATGTCTTCCTCATCAAGTGATGAAGTTGATGAATATTTAGAAGAAATGGTCGATGAAGTAGTTGATAATTTCATCGACTCAGTGATTCATGCTCACCCCAAGAAGTCCAAAAGACGGACTTTTATCGAAAGAGATCGGGAACAAGGTCACATTCAGCTGGTCAACGATTATTTCACGGGAAATCCTACATATACAACGGAACAGTTTAGGAGGCGTTTTCGAATGAACAAGCCATTGTTTCTTCGCATTGTCGAGCGTGTAAGTAATGAAGTTCCATACTTTCAGCAAGGTAAAGATGCTACCGGAAGGAACAGTCTATCTCCACTTCAAAAGTGTACGGGAGTGATGCGTATGCTCGCCTATGGTCAGTCAGGAGATACATATGATGAATATCTCCGGATGGCGGACAGTACATTACGTTTGTGTTTGGAAATTTTACTGAAGCAATAATACAATGCTTTGGAGATGAGTATCTACGAAGACCTACAGCTGAGGATCTTCAACGATTACTCGATATTGGAGAGGTACGTGGGTTTCCGGGGATGATATGCAGCATTGACTGTATGCATTGGGAATGGAAAAACTGCCCAACGGCTTGGAAAGGACAGTTCACACGTGGTTCGGGGAAGCCGACAATTGTCTTAGAGGCCGTGGCATCACAAGATCTTTGGATATGACACACATTTTTCGGGTTACCAGGTACCCTCAATGATATCAATGTTCTTGATCGGTCACCAGTTTTTGATGATATCATACATGGTCGAGCACCTTAAGTGAGGTTCAAGGTCAACAACCACACTTATCGTATGGCTTACTATCTTACCGACGTGATTTATCCTCCATGGGCAACATTTATCCAATCCATCCCACTTCCTCAAAGTCCTAAAGCACATAAATTTGCTGAAAAACAAGAAGCCGCCAGAAAAGATGTTGAACGGGCTTTCGGAGTATTGCAATCGAGGTTTACAATTGTTAAGAACCCAGCTCTACAATGGGACTTGCAAAGGATAGGAAAAATAATGATGGCTTGTGTCATATTGCACAATATGATAGTAGAGGATGAACGAGACGGATACGCTCCAATTGATATATCTGAGTTTGAGACAAGACAATCTAGCAGAAGTTCCCAGGCGAGAAGCAGAGATAGTGTTAATGTCACCCCGGATATCTTAGCCATGCGGAAGGAAGTTCGAGATGGAGATAAGCATCAGCGTCTGAAAGCTGATTTAATGGAAAATATTTGGCAAATGTTTGGTGATGAAGATGAATAAATAAGTTATGTATGTTTTTAAATTTCTCAATTTATGTAATGAACTTTTAATGTATTGAATAAAATGGTTTTTCATAATTTTAATTTTATGTTTTAATATTGTTAATAATCTTTTTGGAATATTTAATTTTTTTTAATAAATATTATTATTTTATTCCTATGAACTCCTTTTTCGAGTTCACTAATGCAGAAAACAGGAGATCCGAATTCATAACTGTTCATGGGCCCACAAAAAATTTTAAAAAAAGTTGGTCAACCCCAAAAAAGGTTCACCAATGCTCATACTCTTAATACTTACCCCACAAAATCAGCTTTGAGAAGTTACACCTAAAATAAAACCGAGATCTTGTTGCCTTCTTTGGTCAAGGTCTTATCAAATCTTAAACGGATCAGTCAATTTCTACATACCATATACGAATTTAGACAAAACTCAATATAGACTTTTGCTGAAATCTTGTTGTTGATTAAAGTTTAATCCTTTAGCATTTTTGAAGTTAATGTTTTAGTAGTGACGTAATAAAATTTTATAAATGCTGTATCATAACCTAACCCAAAAAAGTAAAGTAGTATAAAGTCCGCTTTGTTCGATTCCATCATCTCAAAATATGCAAGACCGAGAGTTTTCAGCCTCTCCTGTTGAAACAATGTCCAAATCCAAGACCGACGACGACGAGCCACCCAAAAAATACACTCCTCCGCAGCAGCCGTCCCTTTCTTCACTGCCTGACGATATCGTTTTGAGATGCTTGGTCCGCGTCCCAAGAAGCTATCACCTAAACATCTCATGGGTCTCAAAAGACCTAAGATCCCTTGTTCGCTCGCCTGAGTTCAACGTCTTGCGATCCACCCTCCCCAAGAGCTCCTCCCTCCATGTATGTTTGGAACAAGATGACGACAACGATGAAGACAACTCATTCTTCCACTGGTTTACTCTCAACGAAACATCAACAACAACTACGACGGAGTATGAGTTAGTTCCAAACTCAACTACATTCCCTCCTCATAAGTACGGTTCTTCATCCGTTGCAGTGGAGTCGAAGATTTTCTTCATTGGTGGATCTTTAGAACTTTCCACTGATCTATGGATCCTTGACACCCGATCCAGGAAACTCACTCAAGGACCAAGCATGAGCGTGCCTCGAAAACAGCGCAACGCAGCTGTGGAAGTGATCGACGGGAAGATATACGTACTCGGAGGAGGCTTACCCAACATGGACGAAATGTCTCACGAAGTTGAAGTTTTCCATCCAAACTCGGAAACTTGGGAGATTGCGGGGGTGGAGGACGTGTTTAAGATTTCAGACCGTAGTGCCTTGGTGGATGGGAAGGTGTACATGGTGGATTACGAGAAGACAAGCGTGTACGATCCGAGAGAAGGTGAAGGAGAACGGTTGGTTCAGATGGTATGCCAGAGACTCTCTGAAGGTGGAAGCATGGATAAGTTAAAGGATACGCCGCATCGCGCGTGTGTGGTGGAGGGTGTTCTCTTTGCTTTCTTTAACAACACTGGTTTGATGTGGTTCGATACAAAGCTCAATGTGTGGAGAGGATTGGTTGGTCGTGATGGGAAGGAACTAACGTTTATCTTATATGCGGATGCCATGGCTGAGTACGAGGGAAGGCTTGTGGTTTTGTATATGGGGGATGATTCGGATGGAGATATTTTTGATATCCCCGATACCCAGAGTGTTCAGTGTATGTTTGTCTCACTTGATATAGCTGGAGGAAAGATTTGTGGGACGATCGATTGGTCTGGTATTGTGGCTACCGTCCCGTTTTTTTTTCGTGTTCATCATTGTTTAGCTGTTTCTCATTGACTGATCACATTATATGTGTTCTTGAAGCAATCTGTTTTGTTAAACTTATGAGTGGTTACTGAAGAAAATAAAAAGGTGGTTTCTTTTTTGCCGTTCCTCCTATTGTTTGCAACGTTATTCAATAAGTTGATATTAATCTAACTGAGTTTTACATCATCGAATGACTACACACATATGGAGGAAGATAATGATATTAGTCTAACTTGAGTTTCACATCATTGACAAGAGTCTCCACACTCTCGTAGTAGTTCAAAAAATTTTCAATGCTGCTTGCTTGTCAAAATCAGAGGAACCGTTATCTTTTCTTTTTCTCTTTGAAGTTTTGTGGGACTTATTGGTCCCCTCTCTCCTCTTCCATGAATACAATCAGTTGACCCAAAAAAATACTTTTAGTTCAAAAGAGAATTTTGATCAAAAAAGACTTCCAGTTATATACTAGGTAGGGTAAAGCAAACAATGAATAAACACTATATGGAGCTGGGCTTATATTTCATGGACATGTCCATGTGGGTGAGCACAATCTTATATATACAAATAGTTCAAAACTGTTTTAATTTCTTTTCGGTTTGGCTTATAATAATAATCCTGACCAATACCCTAAAGATGATCAACGTCAGTGGAAGCGAAATCGACACAAGGGACATTGGTGACTGATCTTCTTCCACTTTGATATGCAATGTCCATGAAAACGAAAACGATGGTCACAAATCAATGTCCACACTGCTTCTCCTTGTTTGAATTCCTCCATGCAAATCACACATTCATTATCGTTCTCCTCCTCCAACGTCGGATGGGAGTAGTACTCCTCTAACGTCAAACCGTAGATTCCACAAACTTTGGTTATAATCTTCCAAATCTTGACTTCTATCACTCCTCTGTCTCCCCATGACGATGATGATGTAATAGCTGCGTCGATTTCTCGCAAGATAGTGGTGCTACCGTATTTGGTGATGCCGAAGCGGCGCAGAACTTGCAAAATAATCTTAGCGCAGTCTAGCGAGTATTTAATAGTGGGATCCCTTGAGCTGGACGTAACGGTTGTTTCGTTAGGACCACGAGCGATTTCAACGGCCACGTTATTGTTGGATTGTTTTAAGCGAATAAAACCGGACTGGTGGACGGTGCTTTTGTCGGGAAGAGACGGTGATGAGGTTATTACACCGTTGCGGTGACGGATTTTTCTGCGGCGGACTTTGGTGCACGTTAGCTTGACAGTAAGCGGAGTTGTACTCGACTGTGTGCGAGGAGAGACAGTATACTCAAAATCAGTGTACTCCGTCATGGATGAACTCTTTGTTTAATGGAGAGAGGTTATATGAGACTAGGAGGAGAGAAACATAGGAAGAAGAAGAGAGCTCAGTGTAATGGTTTTATACCGAAGAATTTTATTTCCTGTTATACTCGAAGTAGGAATGGTAATTTAGGAAATTAGAAAGGGAAAAGATTCATGCATGCATAAGTACTAACTTTTCTTAGTTGGATTTGTTTGAAACAGTAATCGGTGTACAATGTACTCATAAACAGAGGGGGAGTTCAAAACAAAAAATCATTAGGATAACATGAATATGGTTCGTAATAATGTTTTAAACTAATCTTAGACAACGTACGTATAACCTTTAATTAGCTCTTTATCTAAAAAGCTAGAATTTAATACATTGTTATAAACTCCATAAACTACAGTTATTTGTTTATTTATACTAAGAGAAAAGGAAAAACAAACTACCAACGGTGCATTGGGATAATAGTTTAGCGTCTAGAATAACGTCTGTATCATCGGACATCGGCAATAACCGCACCTGACCTAATGAAATTAGTTGGGCGTAATATCCCAGTATCCTCCTAGTTAATAAAAAAAGGAAAAACAAACTAAAAAAATAAGAAGAATAATAGAGAAACATCTCAATAATGGTAATTTTCTGCTCAGGCGTTTGATCATCTCTGCCAGTCCCATCACTGTCTCCTCGCTCACTTCATTCTTCTCTTTTAGTTTCTCATCTACCGATATTTCTCCATAACAGCTCGTCCAAACTAATGTATTCTCCCAGCCATATGCTTTCATGGACACCTTGTCACTAGTGATTAGTGAACCAAGATGAAATCCAGCGGCTTGCTACATGCCCCTTTACTTTCTGAACTTGTAGCAAGCAGGTCTTTTGGTCCAATCATCTCACCTATTCATTAGCTCATTTTCTGTCTTATGTTATTCTCTTTTCTATGGTGTGTCAATCTGCACAGTCTGGACATTGTTATAATGAGGAAAGTTATACTTTTATTTTCCACATAAATCAGCTACATTTTTATTTTATGAAACCAGTTTCAGCCATGTAGTAAAATGTGCCATGCATCTAGTGCTTTTCACATGACTACATCTTCTTCTCCTTAATGAGAGTCATCATGGTCTATCGAGTTTCCGTTATCCATTATCTTATTTATTCAACCAATATTTAAAGGTATAACTCTGGTGGCAGCTCTCGGCGAAGCTAGTGCCTCCACTGGTGTCTTCATGACACAAAGCAATCCAGGAATCTCGCTCATGTCAATACTCTCCGGAGTAATAGGAGAGCTCCACGAGAAGCATTGCAACAAGTTCCCCATCACCAACGCCATCAAGTTCATGCTAAGCTGTGCAGCTGGACACACCCTTCTTCCCGATCCAAACGGAAGAACCCTGAAATCTCGACCTTTGACATCAGTATCCTCCAGGAGGAACCGCTCTGGTCTAAACTCCTCAGGGTTTATCCAGTTCACTGGATCCCGTCCTACCTCCTTCACGTGAACATAAACAGTGGTTCCTTTGGGAACCTTATACCCACCTAACCAGACCGTTTCACTTGCTTTGTGTGGAAGCATTGTTGGTGTTGACGGGTGAAGTCTCAGAGCTTCTTTGACCACACACTGCAGATACGGCAGTTTTGGGATGTCTGCTTCAGTCATTAGCCTTTCTGATCCAACCACGGCATCAAGCTCTTGCTGCGCCTTTTCTTGCACGGCAGGGCATCTGATCATCTCTGCCATAGCCCATTCTAAGACAACAGCTGTTGTGTCTGAGCCTGCGGTGAACATGTTCCAGATTAATCCGTGAACCGTCTCTTCACTCAGCTCTTTCTTCTCTTTCAACACTAACAGTTTCCTAACAAACCCCTCATGATCCTCAACAGCTACATCTTCTTCCACCATGATAGCTCCTCTAAACCACTTTGTTCTCCTATCCATGTGCGCCAAGAAGTTCTTGTCGCTAACGAGCCACCTCGAAACCCATTTGAGCCACCAGATGACATCTAACAAGCTCCCTGAGCCGCTAAGAAAATGTTCTTTGTGGACGATCTCTTTGAACTCTTTACCTTCCTCGTCGCTGAACTGTTTCCCGATCATTAACTTTGAGATTGTGTTCAAGACAACAGCAGCTAGATACTTTCTCACCACCACTGGTTTTCTTGTCTGATCATCTGTTGTATCTATCATCACGTCCTTGTAAACCGACTCGACCATGGACCTTGCTTCCATCTCTCTCAACGATCTGAAATTCTCAATGCTCTTCAAAGAGAAAAGCTCCAACGTGCATAGTTTCCTCAGCTTCACGTAATGTGGATTGTAATCAGACCAAACGAGATCAGTACCTGACTGTGTCATCTTTACTACCCTTTCTCGGTTACACAACTGATGGTCGTTGTCTTTCAACACTTGTCTGGCTAAATCAGCGTTAGAGACAACAACAGAGAGGTTTGTTCCAAACCACACCGATATGATGGGACCATAAGTCTGTGACCATTCAGAGAAAGAATGAGTCCAATGTGGTTTCAGTTCATGAATGTTTCCGAGTAGAAACCGTGGCTTTGGTCCTGGAGGTATGTTGGATGCCCACCACCGTTGATAAAGCATGTTGGTGGTGATGATGATGGTGATTACAGATACAATTAGATATAGAATCATTTTTTATTCTATGAGTGAAAGAAAATATACAAGTTTGATAGATTATAACATCTGCTTCACACTAAGGGTTTATATATACACATTGTAAACATTTTTTCAGAAGCTATTATGTTAGGATATTTCCTTACGTTTGTTTTTAGATATCAACACACAAACTTTGACATGCGCATGAACATGCATTTTATACTCTCACACTCTTTGCATTTTCAATTTGGTTATTTATGTCAACAATATGAGTTTTATTGAATTTAAATCCGAACGAGACAACACTTCAGCAAGACTTGTGAAACCACTAGCATGCTAGATGGCAGACGCTTTGTCACAAATCTACTTCGTTTGATTACATTACATGTTTTTATGTATAAAACTATTTCATAATTATGGAGTTGAATAAAAACGTTAAGTTGAGGATAAAAATTATTTCATAATTATAATGGTGATTTAAGTACCCATTTCATTTTAGAGATCGAATGGCTACTTACATTCTGTATCTTAAGCTTATCTAATGGAACACTTAACATGTTTCTAGTTGATTGAAAGCAAGCGTCTAATCTATATGTTTTTTAAACTTGTGCGTCTAATCTATTTGTTGCTTGAAGCTTCAAATGCAGAAAATATTAGCGTGAATATGTGATATTCGTGGCAGTAATAGCAAAGGCTATTATGTTTCAGATCATATATTAATGTATTAGCATGTGTCACATTCATGCAAGACTACATAAATTTGGGGGATCTAGTAATAACAGAAGCTAAATTAATAGCATGTATCACATTCATGCAAGACTACATAAATATATCAAAATTGTTCAGTTTAATAATAATGCTATATAAAGTAGATGTTTTAAGCAGGCTGTCAATTAAGTTAAAATCACATTGTTCTTTTTCATTTCTGTTCAAATTTAAACTTTCAAAGTTCTCAAAAATGGCCTGTTAATTTGTGAGGAGAATCGTATAAAAAGCATATACATATAGTTTTACACATTTAGAACCAGTGTTGGTTATATAAAGTTCTTCAATAAATTTAATTGTAATTTCATTACTTGCAGGAAGAAGTGAAATTCAGTTTGATTCTGATTGTGAAAAAGCTAGGAAGAAGGCTCTAGATTATATCTTTGGTTACAAAGGTACACTAGCACAAATTTTTGGTTATATTTAAGCCAAAATTTTGAAACATTAATATATCCTAATGAATTTCTCATTTTGTTAATAAGGAGTTAAATCTGTATTATTAGAAAACAGCATACTAACAGTGGAAAGAGAAGGATTAGAAGAGGATGAAATGAAGAGAAAGATGGACAAGATTCTTCTTTCACCCAAAAGGGGGTTTCTATCGTGTTTTACTCCTAAAAAAATGATATGATCTTCGTATTTAAAAAATATATATATTTGAATTCAAATTATAATTTATGCTTCTTATTTTTGGCTTCCTGTTCTATAGAAGTCCCAGTTATATTAGTCTACTAGTATAATAGTTTGTATACTAGTTTTCTTATTTAACATTATATAAAACATATTTAGAGAAACCTAAAGAAGATAAGAGATGGGAAACTTGTTATTTTTGTTTATTGTCAAATTAATATTTGTTTTATTAGTAAAACTAGTATACAAAATATTATACTAGTAGACTAATATAACTGGGACTTCTATAGAGAAACCTAAAACTAGTATAACTGGGACTTCCTTAGAGAAACCTAAAAATCTCACCACATGGAGTGCTAATAATGGAACCAAATTAATCACAATGTTGAGAGGTAAAACAACATAAATCTTCTTCAAATTTTATTGAAACTTGTTCAGTTCAAGATTATGCCTCAACAACAATAACCCCACAAAGACAATGAAGAAAAACAAAACGAAAGCGTTTAAAATAACATGTAAGAACCCCTAACTAAAGAAGTCAACAACTTTTGAAATGGGCTCTCAAGTTTTCATCAACATCCCATAACCGCACAATTATACACAAAGCTTTCTGATGACTTTGAAGCAAGAACTCTCCAATGCAGCGCCTCACCATCCCTTGGGACACAAGCATTGATCTCTATGAACCCTCCTCCAAGTGCCCTAGGCCCTCCAACCACCACTAGCTGATCCCCACAGGCCCTAAACGCCATTCCCCAACCGTTCATCGAAGAAGCCCTCTCTGGCAAACTCCCAACTCTGTTCCACACGTTACACCTCTTGTCATACTTCCTAACCTCTTGTTGAGCATAGTTGGCTGCATAAAGCTCGTCCTTCACAACAGCTAGAAGCGGTGGTGCACCTGACACCGCCGCTGCAGAGGAATCTCCTCCTCCTCCTCCTCCGTTGCTTCCCGGTAACATGTTAGGTATTAGTGTCCATGTCCTCTTCTTCAGATCATAGACCTCACCACACATAAGCATGTTGGAGTTCCCCTCTCCGATACCTCCAAGAACATAGAAGTTCCCATCCATGAACACGCTCGAGCACATCTTCCTCGCCTTGTTCATGCTTGGAATCACGGTCCATTCCCCTGTCTCCGAGTTATAAATCTCAGCAGAGTTCAGTATCTGCCCACGAGGGCCGCATCCTCCAGCTACAACAGCGATCTCACCTAGACTAGCTGAACCAAACAAGCACCTAGGAGCGTTCATTCGCATACCTGACGTCCATGTATTGGTCAGGATGCTATACTTGTAAATTACAAGGGACATTATCTCTTTACCGAACACAAGAAGCTCTGTGCCGACAGCAAGAGATTCTTTGTCCGAACTCTTGAAACACTCGTTGACTGCCATTTTGGGGACACGGAGCCATCTGTCTCCGTTTGGATCGTAAGCTTCCCACTCCAGGAGCACGCATGAGAAGTATATCCAGTTCTCCACAATACCCTTTGCTCGTCTCAGCCTATAGAGCTCGCTGTTCTTGATAAGCGAGCGGAAGGTTCTGTTAGTTGAGGCGATGGAGCGGAAGTCAGATAAGGAGCAGTGAGCTAAGGTGTTGAGGAGAGCGTTTTGGTCAAGACGCGTTATTGGTGGACCCTGTTGATCACCACCACCACCTTGCTGACTCTGGTTAGAGCTCTGATAGGTTGCAGTAACCTTCTTGGAGTCATCTCTGCTTAGATGATCATCAACACGTAGCATTTTGCTGGAGGAACTTCTTCCTTGAAGTGTATCATCATCATCATGCAAGAAGCGCTTCTTCAAGGAGAGCTGAAGGACGCAGTGAGCGTTGTATATCCACTTGCTCTCTTCTTCACATGAAGATGGTAAGTCCCTTGAGACCAGATAACTCGGAGCCTCCAACATGATGTAACGAAGCTAAGAAAAAACAATCAATAATCCATATCAATTTAATCATCAAAAGAAACATAAGAGGAGACAAAGACACATTCCACAGGATCATGTGCTTTTTAAAGCAATGATCCAATGAAAATTCATTTAACAGCAGAGATGATGATAGTAACGTTGAGTGAGACAAGTAAGATATATTAAAAAGTACGAGTTCTTGACCAGTGAGAGATTAGCTCTGACATCATCAGAAACTGATCTAACTCAGCAAGAAAAAGCAATCATTAGAATCCACAAGACAAAGATCAGATCAAAAGCAGTTCACCAATCACCACCAACAAAAGAAACAAAGGGATCATCTTTTTAATCGGATCTTGAATTTTCGATAACCCACTTACTAAATCTGAAAAAGATGTGAACTTTTTATTAAGGGTCATCCACAAAATCAAAAACTCACCTGAAAACAACCCTCCGATTCGTCTTACAATCAAAGTCGATTGAAGAGATCTGTAATAACCAACAGAACAAAACCCCAGTTTAAATACGATGACTTTCAACAAATCAGATGCGTAAAATCTAAGAAGAAATAAAAAAAAAACCAAACTTGTGTTGTTTGGCTGGCTGCAACTTATGAGGGGCTATGGATCATCTTTTGCATTCACGGCCACATTTTTTAGCTGAATTGGTAGCATATTTGAGCTGTGATTTTACATTTTTATTATTTTATTATATAATTTTTTGGGGGTTACAAAAAGATCCACGAATGAACCAGTGGGGTGATTTTTTTGCAATATAAAATCAAGAATAAAGCTGATGAAATTATATTCTTTTACTACTTTTTTTATACCAAGATGACAAGGTGAGTGTGAAGAAGGGTAGTTTCGGTATTTACGCTAAAAGTTTGACGACGCCGTTGGTAGTAGTGGACGTTAACGGCGGACTCTTACACGTGTTCCTGCTTCGGACAACTAAAAGCTCTTCCTTTTGCTTTTTTTCACGTCAATGTTTTGTTTTGGATTTTGTCCTGATCCTATTTTTTGATTGTTCAGTTTTGTTTCTTCTTTTCTTCATACGCTTTTGTCTCTCTAACAAATAACGTTTGGATAAACAGAGATGTATACAAACTAGATTTTTCTAATTTTTATCATGAAATCGTATCATTAAACATTAAATAATGCAGACTGTTTTTTATTTATACACATTACTGAATTTTGCATAAACAAATCCCTATTACACAACTTTTAAAGTATAAATTATTTGGTTCATATTTGATTTTGAGTTTTGGACTTTTGGATTGGATTGAACCAATCAGGAGTTTGAGATCAGAATATGAAACCAACTTAGGTCTTACAGCCCATTTATAATCCTATCCTGCTAGCTTCTTTTTAACGGGCTGGATCTGTTCTTAGGCTTTAGCCCGTTTATATTAACTCATCAGTTTTGTTGTATTTTCAAAAGAATATTTAAATTAATGGAAAATAAATCATAAGACTTATTATCACATTACTAATGGGCAAATGGCGTTTTAATTTATTTTCTCGGAAAATATGCAGGTTGCAATAGCCTATATGGCTATATGTGGTTAACTGAGAATACTCTACAAGATATAGCATATTTTCTCCTTTTTATGTACCAAAGAAAGATTATTATGCTATATTATTTGACCTACTACTTAATTTACTTCTGATAACTTGAGGTCTTGAGCTAGGACCACACCTCCAACTTTTAAAATATGCATTACTGTTGTAATAAATATAATCAATGCGCGACAAAATCTTGTTTCTTTTCTACTAGAACGAGACTATAGATTATTCACAATATATATTTACCCCCACAAGTAAGTAAGTTCATGGAACCCCGTGGAACTACTTTGCTTTGGAACCTTTTTAGTTTAGGCACGATTAATACTTATACTTTGCTTCAGGACTCTTTTCTTTTGTCTCGTTACAATCATTTAAACATAATCGAGGAGATTGATTATTGATTAAGGTAATCTAAAAAGTTATAATACATTGACTAGAGAACTTTTGTTCAAATCGATTTTGTAACCGAAACTGATTTTTCGTTATCGGATTGAATAAAATTTATGTTGCTATTTAAAAAAAAGGTAATCTAAAAAATTACAAATTGTGAAGGAAAGAACCTTAAAGCATCATTATTATGGGTTTTTCCGTCTTAATAGAAACTCTTGGTTGAGTTTTTCTTAAATCAAAGAATCTCATAATTACATATACATATATAATAGATACATACATATATATGTATTTGGAGAAATTAAGAGGGAGAAACCCCCAATAATGATGTTCTTAAACGATAGTGGACGCTGTCGATCATATTTATATTTAAAATGTTGACAACTTGGTACAGTAGAACCTCTATAAATTAATAATCTATAAATTAATAATCTCTATAAATTAATAAATTTTACCGGTCCCAAGTTGGGCCGGTGTTAAATATAATACAAATCGATAAAATAATAAGATAATAATATTTTTAAAATTTCTATGTAAATATATAGTCCCCTTAAAATCATAAATTAATAATCTATCTATATATAATTTTTATATACGTACAAGCTAAATATTATACTGTTGTATTATATTCACAATAAAAATTCTTTATTTTTCGTAACATTTCAATATATTTTGATAATATTCAGTAAAAATATACCAAAAATCACTTAACAATTCTATGAAACATAAAAATATATAAAAAATAAGATAGTAAAACAATATTAAAGTCAAATTTCTAAAATTTAAATAATGTACATATGTTAAAATAAAATATTTTTTATAAGTAAAAATATTTAAAAATAGAAAAAATCTAAATAAGGAAACTTTTGTAAATTAATATCTCTATAAATTAATAAAATTTCAAAATCCCAACATTATTAATTTATAGAGGTTTTACTGTACTTAACATAGAAAACGAATCTGCATGACTAAGAGAGACCGAGTTTTAATATGTGTTGTTTAGATCAGGCACATTAAATTTTTTTTTTGACACATTAAACGTTAAAACCGCTAACCTACTACTGACTTAATTTTGATTGTTTATGGTAACCAATTAGAACGTTCAAGGCGTATAGCCTTTAGGAGACGGTATTTCGAATCACAACGCATTTTACCACATAATGTTCGTGACGTAAAGTTAAAAAAGTTAAAAACATTTTTTTTGATTAACCAGGGGGTGATCCAAAGGCTTTCTAGGCCCAAGACTAATCCCCCTGAGGCCGACGGCAACCCACGTATTCTTGCGATTTAACGCTAGCCCCGGTGGCCAAGTGGAATCGAACCCAGGGCGGGTACTCCAGCCGGAGTTCCATTACCACTAGGCCAAGACAACTTGGTTAAAAAGTTAAAAACATACCTTCTCGTTTCTAAATAAATGTCATTTTAACATTTTTTATACAGATTAAAGAAATAACTGAAATAAATATAAATTGTTATTGACTACACATTTCTAACCAACAGTATTTAAAATAAATAAATTATTTATAAAATTAATACAGTTTGCAATTAATTTTCAACTGAAAATAAATATAATTTGCATTGAAATTATAAAATCATTTTTATATAACAAGAAAAAAAGTTAGAGTGATATTTATTAGAAAAACAGATGAAGAAAAATAAAGTTCATGAAAATTTGAAATATTTTGAGACACTTTTTACACCGTATAGAGTTTTATAGCGTTTTCATCCCGTTCGTCGGGCAGGTTTTGGATCAGTTCATTTATTAGTTCTAAATGTTTACTCCAAATACAAACGAAGAGAAAATTTCCCATAAAATTCATCATTTTATAAGACAAGCAGTTTCTAGGCATCTAACTGTAACTAATAATTTAGTATATTGGCACTGTGACAACAATTATCTTAGATATGGAGCAAAAAATGAAACTATTAAGCATGTTATTTTGAGTGTTCACCAATGATTCAAACACGGTTTTGTGCAGCTCTCTGTATTTGATTTTTTCTATATCAAATCTGATGCAGAGAATATTTAGATATATTCTAAATATTATTATTTTTATTAATAGGATAATTACTTTAATTGTTTTAAGTTTTTAATAGTTTTCCTATAATAAATTAGATTATGGTTTTTTAAGTTTAGTGATTTATTTAAATAGGCATTCAAGTCTAAAATTGTATTAAGTTTTTGATGATGATTTAACAAGATAGAGATTTCTATACAAGTTTTATAGCACGGGAAACAGTATTTTCAACTTAAGAGGTTTTTATAACCACTGTGAAGAGTATTCACAAATCTTAAAAAGCTTTTGATTAAGCACTGAGAAGAATATTCTCAAACCTTAGATCCGAGTATTCTTAGAATCAACGATCTAGTTCTATCCCTAAAAATTTCCGCTACATCAAAATCTCTACACAAATATGAATTATTTTTTCTTGTGAAAGAACGATATTGAAAATCCAGATTTGTGGATAGAAATCCATATCTTTGGATAATTCGGTTTTTGATAGGCAAGAAAATGATAAATTTCTCAAAGGAATAAACTATAAGCCATCGAAAACTGTGAAGACATGCAGAATCAACATGTCATGTTTGATTTGAGGTTAGTAGAAAAAGAAAAGAAATACCAGAGGATCAACAATCTTCTAGATAAACCGTAATCTCATAGATATGTATATTGATGGATCAAGGACATATGACCCACTCTTTAGTGGTTGTGAGTGGACTTGGAAGATTTCTAGAGTGGAAATACAAATTTGAAAATCAAAAACCAACGGAGAAGCGTATCCTTACATAAGGAATTGGAGGCGCTTTCTTGGACTATGAAGTGCATTATACAATTTTCGACGGGTCAGGTTTCTGGCATCGATTGTAAAGACTTAATCTCAATGATTCAAAATCCAAAAGCATGCCAAGCTATTTCACTGAACTGAATGAGCTGTCAAAACTGAATAATAGATTTAATATTTTTTTTTTAATTTCATTTTTTTTTTGAAATTTTCTTAAGATTCCTTAGCTACGATAGCAAGAGCTTTTCATATGAATACTGCATTGGCTATTATATTTCAGTTTGGTTCTCATACCATATCAATTTGAGTGATACAACAGTTGTCTGGTGAAAAAAAAAACAGAAAGAAGATATAATTTTGGTATTTGGCCTTTGGCATATTATACAACAATCAAAATGTTTTCTATTTCAAAAATGTGAAGAAATTATTATACATTTCCATAAAACACTACATAACACACATAAATTACGTTTGAAACAGTTTTTTTGTATGCACCAACTGATTATATTAAATAAGCTCAATGGATTTATACGATTATACATTATGAGGTAAACTCGATGGGAAGAAGATTAAGGAAGTGTACTACAACAAGACAAAAAGATAAAAATGTGTTAAATGAGTGAAAAGACCCATAGAGAAGATCGCTTGAATTTCTAAAATTGTTGTTCGGAAGAACATATGATAGTCTAGTTTACAAAAAAAAAATGATAGTCAGAATGATTGACGCTGAAATATCCAATTGAAAGGGTTTGAAAGTAGTTGCAGACCGCATCCGATGATAAACAGCAGAAACTTTCAAGAACATATGAGCAGAGATAGGAGACTTCGAGACCAAGGTGCATCACTGAAATTGAAAGTACGACAGGATGAGTTATGAATGCAGGCTGGGTCGGAGAGAAGGGAAGGACTTGGTCAAAAAGAGTTGAGCCATGAATTCCAGATCCAAAGTACTCGTAAGAAAGAGTAAATAATGTAAATATCAAACGAAAAAAAGAGACTCATCATGTAGTTATGGACTCGTTGGAAGTGATGATCAGCATCGGGTTTCCTGAAACAAACAATGACACCAAAAGATAGGCGCATCAGTAGACGAGCATCTAGTGATTCTTCATTATATTCCCATATATGTCACTATCTTCTTCATTACTTTTCATTCTAATAATTTGTTTCGGAGAGCACGTATATATATATATATATATATGTCATGTAACCGAATCACTATATGCTAAACGCCTAGTCATAGAGTTTTTTTCCCTATTTTGTAGAGTTATTATGGAAGTACTTACGACCAACCTTATACATACTTTAGTTATTGATTATTGTATATAGCACATTGCTTGTAAACTGCAGTAACACAAACACAAACTCCCTAGTACTTAAACACACATACACAATTCCAATAATAAAGGATGTAATACTGAAATACCTTCTCTAGGATTAACCATGGAATTGCCTTGTTTGGTTTTGTCTTCTTCCTTCCACATTGAAAACATTATTTGTTTAGTTTTTTTTCTTTTTGTGTTAATTTACGAGTTTCGACCCCGAACGGTTCAAAAATATATGAGACTCAATATATAAATACATAAAATAGATGCTTTTTTTTTTTTTTTTTTTTTTAACAGGAGGTTCGAAGGCGAACCGACTAAATCCCCATGGCCCGGAACCAGCCGGCACTAATACCCATTACCCAAGGATCGCGATGACACCTACGCCGCGTTTAACTCATCTTAGGGAGGGCGTAAAGCATTCCGTGGCCACGCTTGACATTCGATATGGCCGGCATTCGAACCCGCGTCCTCTTGAATGATGGATCTTGCAGGACGGTCGTTACCACTCGGCCACTTGCGTGGTTAAAATAGATGCTTTCGTTGGCTGATTAACTTCACGTGCAACTTTCAGAGTTTATAGGCTTTTGGGAATCAGCCTGTCATAAACTTATAATTAGTTGCATTTGCATCCTATAAATGGAGTGTGCCCTTTTGTTTCGTATCAACCTTCAAACTGCTCGCCACATTACAGTTTTTATTATCGATCGACAGTTTGTATTAAGCTAAAGAAAACAGTACAAAGCAGATAATATGCTGTTAGATGATAATTGTTGTGTTTAAAATTGGTTTAGTTTAATAATATGGTACGAGTACGAGCAAATATATAGAGCTGGATCACGTTTTTGTAGCAATACTATACGATTAAG
The DNA here is from genome assembly GCA_026261945.1 of Hirschfeldia incana. Classification (NCBI taxonomy): domain Eukaryota; kingdom Viridiplantae; phylum Streptophyta; class Magnoliopsida; order Brassicales; family Brassicaceae; genus Hirschfeldia; species Hirschfeldia incana. The sequence goes on along the minus strand of JABCMI010000011.1, from coordinate 6,094,943 downwards.
CTTGTTTTGGTCGGTGTCAAAGAGCAGCGAGAGAACACCTGATCTCAATTAAGGGTTAAATGTAGGTCAAATCATTTTCTAATATAAGCATCTTTGCATTCAGAATATGTGATTCTATATTTCTAATCTATCATCCAACCTATTCCTTAAATTATATATATTTGCAAGATAAAATATATTTCTAAACTAGTGACATAAAATAATTTAATTTATAATCTATACATATCATTTATTAAATCTTTATTTCATTTTAATTTTTATAGTTATATATTTATATATTTATCATTTAATATATCATTTAGGAAATGATGATTTAGTTTTTATTTTATTACAGATGCCAGTTTTAATTAACAAGAACAGCTACAATATTGATCACTTAGAAATACATACGGATAGTTTTACAACTAATGATAATTTTACATGTACCATAAAAATTATTAATAGTTTTATACGCATCATCCAATGATTATAATATTTTAAAATTATGACGAACATTATATTTAATATGTTATTCTGGAGTCAGTTCTCACAAATAATTTAGAAGTATTAATATAGTTTCCACTAAGCTGAATTTTGTATAAGTGTACGTATCTGTTGTTTATATAACCAAATCTGTTAGAAAAAAGCAAAATGTCAAAAAAAAAATAATATCGAAATGCAGTAAAAATTAATGGATTCAGCAATTTATATATATATATATATATATTACAATAAAAGAAACATATTAACTATACTCAATATCGATGCATTAATTTCTTGTACCTAACGTAGGCAAAAAAAAAACAGGGAACAAGACGAACCTAACAAGCAGCAAAACGAATAAAACAAAACGGATTATAAGTTTTATCTAAGAAAGAAAGATTGTGACAGGAATGGAATGCTCGTGAAGTAAAGCTTAATTTTCGCTGTCGAGTTAAAGATCATGTGCCGCGAGAGTAGAGATGTCAAACAGGTTGATCCGTCCCGTCCCGTCCCGTACCGCAGCGGGCTCATTTTTTTGCGGGTCACAGCGAATCAGGTCCGCGCGGGCTGCGGTCTCCAAAAGGTCGTCCCAAACCCGTACCGCAAATTGCACAATCCTTTACGGGCTGTCCCGCGGGACATACGTTAATGTAATGTATCTGATCATGCTTGACACTGCAAGCCGCTCCAGAACACTTCCTGATGCTGCATGCTGCTCTAAGATGCCTCAGGTTGCTCCCCTACATAACCAAGTTCACATAATTAATATACATGAAATATCTACAATGCAAATTTTTCAAAATTTGTTATATATTATGTATATTTCTCTATTAAAAGTGCATATAGAACATGAGATGATTATACATGTATATATATGGAGTCATAACCAAACAAAAAGTGCATGTAAAAAATGAGATGTTAATGTATATTCTATTATATTGATGTAACGAGATAACAATGATAAGTAACGAGAGAACATGAAGAATGTAATACATATCGAAGAAGGCTTTAATCAGTAACAAGACTAACTCTTTCAGTTGAACGACATCATTGTTATAGAATTAAATAGCTTAGTCGATCAAGGCTCTAACCATAGCTTCTTCTCGTTACCGCTTTGATCAGAGCTTAGTCTTGTTCATGTTATCTTAACCAAATAAAATAATTATAGTTAATTTTGTCACACTCAAACATATTTACATACCAATTAAAGATAATTTCAGAATATGTTTTTCATTAGCTTATAACTCTTAAGTTCATAACCAACTTTTTAGTTTTAATGAATAAACAACTAAATATAATCAAACACCAAATCAAAGCTGCTAATCCCAAAATTAATAAAAAAAATACCAAATTAAAACACCAATGGAGCTCAAATCATCATTGTCGGATCTGCTCGAATCATCATTGCTGAAACTCTTTTCTTTTTTCAGGGGAAAATCACGTAAATTACCTTATTTTCACTTTTTTTTTTCTTTTTTTTTTAAGTAAAACAAGAATTGAAAAAGAAAAAATTGCGGGTCTTTGTAATCCCGCGGGTCCGCGTCGTTCCGTCCCGCAAAAGACCCAGTCCCGCAAAGACCCGTCCCGCAAAGCCCGCTAATTTGCGGGTCTGTAAAATCTCGGCCCAATCCCGTCCCGCGACAGTTCTTTACGGGACAGGCCCGCGGTCCAGGTTCATGATTGACATCTCTACGCGAGAGACACGCTGACCTCCAATTAACACATCTGAGCTCTCTTTGTTTTATTTTTTATTATACATAAACTGAAATCAAAAATAAAAACGTACAGTTAGATCAGTTCTAAATATATTTAACCTTTTACAGTGAACTTTTTTTTTGTTCAACATAATTCACTTCATTATCTAAGGTTTGGTTCAGGTTCAAATCAGGTCCGTGTCCAGGCCCACGGTAAACACTTGACCCATTACAGAAAGAGAAACAAGCGAAGTGTCACGAAGGACCGATTTCGCCAGACTGTCAGCATCATTGTTTTCCGATCGAGAGAAAAAAGTAAAAGAGATAGAGTTGAAACAATCTGAGAAGCATTTGATGTCGGAGACAACACCGAAGACCTCTTTTTCCATCAGATTGCTATTTGGTTGTCCGAAAAGACCCGAAAGCTTTCGATGTTGTTTGCTAGGGCGTGGTAGAGCATCGATCTGCATGCAAGTGCTTCTGCCATTAGAGGGGAGTTGACATACTCCTGCACCTCAGAGCCCCTTTTGATTTGTCTTGATTGATTGAAGAAGATTCATCCGAGACCAGCTGTGAGAGAGTCGCCATCCCATGCCGCATCCGTGTGGCATCGTGTAGGGCTTTGGCTGGCGATTTGGTGATAGCTCTGTTCCTGCAACAATGGGGTCGGTTTTGCTGGCTGCTTCTTAGTCTCTTGAGAAGAGGCCCACTGATCCCTCGCTGCGATAATGCTACGGTGGAGCGTTTCCTCAGGAGCGATGTCTCTGTTTTCGAAGAGGAGTCTGTTTCTCGAGGTCCATAGATACCAGCAGATCCAAGGGAGGATGTTTTCTGTTATACCAGTGGGTGGTTGACAGATAGTTCTTCGCGATTCCACCAGTGCTTGATATCTTGTGAATTTGCATAGTTTTAAGCATCTTTTTAGTTCTCATTTTGTCCATTTAGATGCATTTCGTTTGCATTTAGGTTGCATTGCATTACATATGTCCTTATCAGGTAATGGAGATGTTATTTGGTGAGTTTGGAACCTTTGGAGATGGTTTAAAGGCAAGAATGGTGATTCTGAGTCGATCCATGAGTTGCTCAAGTGTCCAGCGGCCAAACGACCTCGCAGCAGCCTGTTGACCTCGACGAGAAGCTGCTGTACGTGTGGAGCAGCCTTGCGCAGCGGTGTGAGGAAGCTGCTGGAAAAATACACCCCTCCCTGCCCGGTTTCGACTTCACGCAGCGGCCTCGAGACAACGCAAGGAAGCTGCTGTGAGACTCCCAGCGGCCTTCTGCAGCGGCCAAGCGACGTGTCCAAAAGCTGCTGCGACTGATTAATTTACCATTTTACCCTTTTGCGTTTTAAGTCACTATAAATACATGTTAAACCTAATTGAAGAGGATATCTTGTTTTCTCTCTAAACACTTTGAGATCTTGAAGAAAGATTGAAACTTTAGTCTTCTTTTTATCTTTATCTCTTGTGTTTATTGGTTTATCTTGATCACTAAGCATGATTAGCCTTGAATCATCATTGATTGTTGGGTTTATCATGTCTATTAGTGAGTAGTTACCTTTTGGGTTCATGGGCTAGGATGATTAGAGTGATTGAGTGAAGATCTAGAGTGTTTAGTGTTAGATTTATCTATTTCCTTGTTAGTTGAGTGCTCTTAATGCTAGATTAGTGTTGGCCACTCTAATCTAGAGCTATAGACATTTCCCACCCACAAGGTGTTTGATGAAATGTCTGAACCAGCTCTTCTTAGCTCTTTGCTTGCTTAGCCAAAGACATTTGTGTTAGGAAAGCTTAGATAGTTAATAGACTCATTCTTATTGATTACTTGAATTAGTTGAGCCAAGACATTGTGTTTGATTAAGGATAGTAAATGAACATTCATCTTGACAAAGAGTTTGTTTAGCATTGTGTCTAGACTTAAGGAATTGCATTTGTTGTCATCTTGCCACTTCTAGATTGGATCTTAATCACTTGAAGTCAAATTCCTAATCCCATGGGTCCTAATGCATCTCATTGATATAAAATTTGTTCCTTTATTGCTTTATAGTCTTGTTAGTTACATCATATCACTTCACTAAATTGATTGCACTTAGATTAAGCATTCACTTGTATTCTCATTGCATCATGGTCACTTAGGATTGGATTGACACTCATCTTTACTACATTGATTTGATTCTTAGGATTTAAGTAAAATCCTTTATCAAATTTGGCGCCGTTGCCGGTCCTTAGTAGATTGTGACATTGAGATTTTGTCATTGCTTGAGACTAAGTCTTATTTTCTTTTGTTTGGTTACTAATACTACTTCTTCCTTTACTTGTGATTCTCAGGTGTATGAACTTGCGAAGTAGAGGGCCAAAAAACCTTACTCCTTTGGTTGAAGACATCAGAGCGCTTGAGAGGGAGAACACAAGTAAGAGAAGAGAAGAAGAGCAACAGGCTCATCTTGACAGATTGGGGTTTGAGATGGATCAGCATCAGATTCAGCCTCAAGATGAAGAGGGTAATGGTCAAGGAGCTGCCAACCTTAGACCACAACATCCACAGCGCCAAGCTAGAGCTATTGGCACTCATGATCAGCCCAATATACATGGTCATAGGGCGGGCATTAGAGCACCAGCTGTGGAGAACAACAACTTTGAGATCAAGTCCAGCTTGATCAACATGATCCAGAGCAACAAGTATCATGGTCTTGCTTTGGAGGATCCTTTAGACCACTTGGACAACTTTGACAAGCTGTGTGGAACAACAAAGATCAATGGTGTCTCTGAAGATGCTTTCAAGCTCAGGTTGTTTCCATTCTCTTTGGGAGACAAAGCTCATACATGGGAGAAGAGTCTTTCAAGAGACTCAATCACTACATGGGATGAATGCAAGAAGGCTTTTCTCACCAAGTTTTTCTCTACCTCAAGAACTGCTAAGTTTAGGAATGAGATTTCTGGATTCAATCAAAAGAATCTTGAGGGCTTTGGAGAAGCATGGGAAAGGTTCAACAGCTACATATCACAGTGTCCACACCATGGCTTTAATATGGAGAGCTTGCTTAGTACTTTCTACAGGGGTGTTTTGCCTAAGTATAGAAGCCAACTTGATACAGCTAGCAATGGTTTCTTCTTGGGGAGAACTGAAGCTGATGCTTTGGAGCTTGTGGAGAATATGGCTAAGAGTGATTCAGTCTACAATGATGAGCATGATAGAAGTAACAGAGGCAGTGGTGGTGAGGATCAGAACACAAAGAAGGAGCTGAAGGCTCTTCAAGACAAGATTGATATGCTTCTTTTGGATAAAGCTAAGCAAGAGAAGGTGCACTTTGTTGGTGAGCAGAAACATGAAGGAAATGCTGTGGTGAATGAAGTTGATGGGTTAGAAGGTCAAGAGGAGTTGTGCTTTGTCAATGCTAATGGGACATGGTACAAGAAGGAGCCAAACTTTCAGTACAACAACTACCAGCAAAGACCCTACTCAACCAACCAACAAGATGGTTATCAGGCCAAGCAGAACTACCCTTCACAAGGAAACCAGTCTACACAGCTCCAAGTTGGATCTTCTACTTCTGCTCCACAAGAAAGTAGTACTGATGCTATGTTGAAACAAATATTGGAGTCTCAAAATAGAAGTGAAAAACACATTGGGTATGAGCTGAAGAATCTACACAACAAGATTGATGGGAACTATAATGATCTCCACAACAAGTTCTCACACCTTGCTTCTACAGTCAAGACCTTAGAGACTCAGTTTGCATCTATGGCTTCATCCTCCAAGCAGCCAATGGGTTCTTTACCAGGGAAACCAGAGAAGAACCCCAAAGAGTATTGCAATGCTATCTTCTCTAGTACTTCTTCTGATGTTGAGATGTGTGATCATGTGAAAGAAGTAGATGAGATTGAAAGACTATTGTTTGGATCTGAGATCGGACATTTGGGGAGACATATTGTAGCCATGGCTGAAGCATATATTGTAGAGAAGGCTGAACGGAAGGTTGAAGCAAATATTGTGAAGGGAATTGAGCACAGAGCTGAGAATACAGTTGAAAGAAAGGTTGTGCTGAGGTTGAAAGAGGATAAGGTGGAAGACACTACTGAGATTGAGCAGTCACCTTATGATAAGCTCCCATTTCCACAAAGAGTCCTTACCAAAGCTCAAAAGAAGGTGATCTCCAAGTTCAGAAAAGACCTAAGTGATGTTGGAGTCAAGCTTCCAGAGATCTCAGGTATGCGTGAGGCTCATGTCCAAATGCTTCTCATCAAGGACATTTTAGATCACAAAGAAGAAGTAGCAGAGCTTCTCAACATCTCCACATTGAAGCTTGATCCACAACTCACACCAAAGTCTATTCCAAAACTGGAAACCCAAGGAAAGTTCACTTTACCTTGCTCTCTTGGGGAATTTACAATTGATGATGCTCTTGTTGATTCTGGTGCAAGTGTGAATGTGATCTCATTAGAGATGGTGAGGAGTTTGGGGGTTAAGAACATGGAGACTAATACTTCTTCACTAATGTTTGGGGATTCTTCCTCTACAATTCCAATTGGCTTCATAAAGGACTTCCCTTTGAAGATTGGAGCATGCACCATTCCAATAGACCTCACTGTTTTGGATATGATGACTAAGAGGAAAGTACCATTGATCTTGGGTACACCCTTTCTTGCTACTGTGGGTGCTTGCATCGATTTTCCTAACAAGAGGGTAACACTCCACAATGTCAACAAAGCTGTCTCCTATCCAATCAAGCCTCCTATGATGAATGTTGAGTATTGTGGAACCATTACTTGTGGAGATATTCCAAATGAGAAGCACAAGGATGAAGTAGTTGCTAGTTTGCAAGAAGGTCTTGATGGAGAGTCCTCTAAAGAGAAGTGTGATGAGCACTTGGAAAAAGCTAAAAGGGAGGAGATGAGTAGAGCCACAAAGGTTGGTCATGACAAGAAAAAGATGATGAACGAACCTCACTCTCCACCTCTTGACAAGACTCCACACACTCTCACTCTCCATCCAATGAAGCTTAAGGATGAAGCTATTGAGTACAAGATCAGATGCAAGGGAAAATCTACATCATTCTCAAGTGCAAGAGCCATCATCACTCCTCAACTGCAAAATGATCCAATAAAGATTCAAAAGCTTCTCTCTCAGGTCCTCACTATCACTCTTGAAGGTGGAAAGGATCCTCCTTCTCCACTGTCCACTTGAGGTACCACTCCACCACCTTTACATTGTATATACCAGTTTTTCTTTGCATTTATCTCTTTTAGGTATCTCTTTCAACTTAATCACACAGAGACTGTGTGAACTAGGTGTGGGAGAGGTACCAAGTATTTGATCATGTTTTCTTTGATGATTTTGAGTCTCATTCATTGCATTGTACATACATATATGCATAAAAAAAAATTGAAAATTTTGAAAATCACAAAAAGAATCATGTAGTTGCATCACTTGCATTTTTAAGATTGATTCTAGAAGCATATAATTGCATTCATGCATTGGGAGCAAGCCTTATAAAGAACATTTGTCTTGCACTAAAATTGACACCCTAGTTAAACATATTAAGTAGCTTAAGCATTCCTTTAAAGCCTTGTAAGCTTCGTGCCTTGAAAACTCTTCTTGAAACATGTTTGCTTGCTTGATATTAGCATTGTTCTTGGAATCAGCTCCAATCTGAACTTGGCTTAATGAACTTAATCTCTCTTGCATATGGGCACTTGCATACTTGATCATGGATCTCATACACATTTGGGTTATCTTTTTCCATTTTACCACTATTTGTTAACCCAAATGGCACTCCCACCCTTGAACCCTAACCATTCTTTGAGACCAAACATTTATTTGCATGAGTGAGGCCTCTTTTGATAGCTTGTCATGTGCAAAATCTTGAGAGTATTGGAGGTGACATAGATCTGTTCTCATCTATTGCTAGCATAGAAACCTGTTTTGAGCTAGCATCTAGGATGGTGAGTGGGGTTATGTGTTTTAAATGTTAATATCTGAGGTTTGGGAAGTGAGAAAGTTGAGAAAGATGAGCAAAAGAGTGTCATGAGAAAAGAACCCCTAGGGACTAAGAGATTAAGAAAGAAAGAAAGCTCTAGATTGTATAATTTGACTCCTTCCTCCTAAAAAAAAGAAAAGAAAAAGAAAAAAAATGATCCAATAAGATAGTGGGGAAGGGAAAAGAAAAAGAAAAAAAAAGGTTTGAGCTAAGTAAAATGAATAGAAAGTCCCTAGTTGGTTGAGTCAAAAGAAAAAGAGAGTTGTTCATTGGGTGAGTGGTGTAAATGAATGTTATTTTGGGTTATGTGATGTTGTAATATGAGGGTCGAACTTAGGATCACTTGGGAAAAGGGTAGAATGATGAGAATGGATTTATGTATGCATAAATTGCTTCTAGTCTTAGATAAATTTTGCATAATGATCAAGCTCCTTGTTCTTGAGTGATAACCACCTTAAAATGATTCATTTAAACCTTCCTCTTCATTCACATTAGACCATTTACTTGTCTAGCCAAATGATTGAGATCATGTGCCCATTTGTGAGAATTCACCTTGTGTGTGTGTGTGTGAATAAATGTGAGGGCTGGTTAAGAGAATTTGTTGGTTGATGAGTATTGCATCTTGTGTAGAGGCATAAGAGTATTGATAGGCCTAGAGAAGCTAGAGTATAATAAGAGAGTGTGCTCATGCTATTTGCTATGTTTCTTTAGGATGTCAAGTTGAGTGCAATGAGTGTTTCTTTTGGCTTTAAGCTCCCATTTTAATATCTATGCTCTTTGAGTTTTTGAAAAATTTACTTGAGGACAAGTAAAGGACTAGTGTGGGGGAGTTGATATCTTGTGAATTTGCATAGTTTTAAGCATCTTTTTAGTTCTCATTTTGTCCATTTAGATGCATTTCGTTTGCATTTAGGTTGCATTGCATTACATATGTCCTTATCAGGTAATGGAGATGTTATTTGGTGAGTTTGGAACCTTTGGAGATGGTTTAAAGGCAAGAATGGTGATTCTGAGTCGATCCATGAGTTGCTCAAGTGTCCAGCGGCCAAACGACCTCGCAGCAGCCTGTTGACCTCGACGAGAAGCTGCTGTACGTGTGGAGCAGCCTTGCGCAGCGGTGTGAGGAAGCTGCTGGAAAAATACACCCCTCCCTGCCCGGTTTCGACTTCACGCAGCGGCCTCGAGACAACGCAAGGAAGCTGCTGTGAGACTCCCAGCGGCCTTCTGCAGCGGCCAAGCGACGTGTCCAAAAGCTGCTGCGACTGATTAATTTACCATTTTACCCTTTTGCGTTTTAAGTCACTATAAATACATGTTAAACCTAATTGAAGAGGATATCTTGTTTTCTCTCTAAACACTTTGAGATCTTGAAGAAAGATTGAAACTTTAGTCTTCTTTTTATCTTTATCTCTTGTGTTTATTGGTTTATCTTGATCACTAAGCATGATTAGCCTTGAATCATCATTGATTGTTGGGTTTATCATGTCTATTAGTGAGTAGTTACCTTTTGGGTTCATGGGCTAGGATGATTAGAGTGATTGAGTGAAGATCTAGAGTGTTTAGTGTTAGATTTATCTATTTCCTTGTTAGTTGAGTGCTCTTAATGCTAGATTAGTGTTGGCCACTCTAATCTAGAGCTATAGACATTTCCCACCCACAAGGTGTTTGATGAAATGTCTGAACCAGCTCTTCTTAGCTCTTTGCTTGCTTAGCCAAAGACATTTGTGTTAGGAAAGCTTAGATAGTTAATAGACTCATTCTTATTGATTACTTGAATTAGTTGAGCCAAGACATTGTGTTTGATTAAGGATAGTAAATGAACATTCATCTTGACAAAGAGTTTGTTTAGCATTGTGTCTAGACTTAAGGAATTGCATTTGTTGTCATCTTGCCACTTCTAGATTGGATCTTAATCACTTGAAGTCAAATTCCTAATCCCATGGGTCCTATTGCATCTCATTGATATAAAGTTTGTTCCTTTATTGCTTTATAGTCTTGTTAGTTACATCATATCACTTCACTAAATTGATTGCACTTAGATTAAGCATTCACTTGTATTCTCATTGCATCATGGTCACTTAGGATTGGATTGACACTCATCTTTACTACATTGATTTGATTCTTAGGATTTAAGTAAAATCCTTTATCAGTGCTCCTTCGAAGTTAACATGTGCCGCTAGGTGAGCTGCGTTGTTTAAAGGGGCCAAGCTCCAGACTTTCTGTGCATTATTGCAGAGAAAAAACATATGCATAACTGTCTATGTTGCTCCACATCTTTTACAAGAAACTTTTGTGGTGAATCCTCGTCTCTGGAAATTTTCACCAAAAGGCAGAGCTCGTTGAATGATTGACCAAATGAAGACCTTGAGTTTGGGGGAGTAAGCTCCCGACCATACGTCTATGTACCACTGTAGGTTGGTGGGGGGGGGGGGGGTTCAGTGTTGGGCTTAGCGTCACAGCTGAGTGGTATCCAGATTTCACAGAGTAAATTCCAGACTTAATTGGTTGCCAGATAAAGGCATCCTCCACTCCCCTTGACTGGGCCGCAAGCATTGAATCTTCTCAACAATGCTAGGTAAAAGTTTTTCTATTCTCACCGTGTTTCATTTAAGATCAGAAGTAAGGAGATCTGATACTCAAAGGTCGCTGGCATCCTCTGTAATTGGTCCAAAGGACAAATATTACTAGATGGTGAGATCCAGGAATCCACTACAAGAAAACAGGGAGATTCTGATGGACGAATTCGTCAGAAATTCGTCGGAATCAGGCAATACTGACGAATTTCTGACGAACTGGTTCGTCGGTATGATTTCGTCGAAAATTGAAATTCGTCGGAATTCCGTCAGACAATTTTGACGAATTTCTGACAAACACCGACAAACAAGATACTGACGAACTTCCGAGGACTAACCGATGCCGTCACGAGAGACCAGAGTTCATCGGAATACCCAGAATCCGACGAACAAAGGGCGTCGGAAAATTCTGACGAACGGTTTCCGTCGGAATATTCTGAGGAACGGTTCGTCGGTATATACCGACGGACAGGTTCGTCAGAATTTTCCGAGGAACCGGTTCGTCAGTATTTTCCGACGCCTACGGTTCGTCAGAATTTGTATTTTTTTAAAATTGTATTTAAATATGCATTTATATATTTATTTTTATTTTTTATTTTTTAAATATTTAAAAAATAAAATCTGAAATTTAAAACTAATAATAATATTATAGAATTTAAATTCATACAAAAACCGAAATAGAAAAAAAACATTCAGAAAGTTTACAAACCGAAATAAAAATATTCTGAAAGTTTTAAAATGCAGAAAGAAACTAAGAAGTCGAGGTCGAAGCCATCAACTTGTTCAGCTTCTGCATTATCTCTTCGTTGGTCTTCTGTTGAGTTGCGAGCTGGGCAAGGATGGTGGCATTCTCCTCATGGATTGAGGCATTCTCAGAAAGGAATATAGGCGGATACTGAGTTTTGTTCCTGGGACGATCCCGATGCACGGGACATACGGGAACTGCTCGCAACACTCAGTCGCTGCCGAGTAGGGGCGTGGAGATCCTCCGACCTGAAAAAATAATAAAATATCATAAATATGAAAAATTTTATAATATTTTATATTTTTAATGTTTTCATTTATATATAGACAAAAAAAATTATCCTACATGACATTTTTTTAAAAAAAATAGAAAAATGTTGTTAAATATTTTGAAAATCACAAAAATGTTTATAAAATCCAAAAAATGTTTGAAAAAATCAAAAAAGTTTTTTAAAATCATAAAAACGTTTTTATAATTAAAAACTATGCTTTTAAAAATCATAAAAACGTTTTTCTATTTCAAAAATATGTTTTTAAAAATCAATAAATTTTTGAAAAATCATCAAAACGTTTTAAAAATTCATAGAAACGTTTTTAAAAATTATAAAAACTTTTTATACATCAAAAAATGCATTAAAACTTCAAAAACGTTTTGGAAAATCAAAAAAAACGTTTTTAATAATCATCAAAACGGTTTAAAAATTCATAGAAACGTTTTTAAAAATTATAAAAACTTTTTATATATCAAAAAATTCATTAAAACTTCAAAAACGTTTTGGAAAATAAAAAAAAAACGTTTTTAAAAATCATCAAAACGTTTTAAAAATTCATAGAAACGTTTTTAAAAATTTTAAAATCGTTTTTTTGATTCTAAAAACGCTTTAAAACATCAAAACCCTTTTGAAAAATCAAAAAAAAAAATCATCAAAACGTTTTTACAAACAACAATCAACACAATAAACCTAACTAATACATCCTAAACTATCCAAATCAACCTAAAATCCGAGATCTAAGTTCCAAATCCCTAAACTATACATGAAACTAAGAGGTGAGGAAGAGATAAGAAACTTACATGAGAGAGAGGAGAGGAGAGACGAAATAATGACAGAGAGGAGAGGAGAGACGAGATGATTGAGAGAGAGGAGGAGAGGATGGGGAAGAGACGAGATTTTGAGAGAGAGGAGAAGGAGACGAGATGATTGAGATCGAGAGAGGAGAGGGTCGACGGCGCAGTTAGAGAGAAAAGAAAGAGAGGAGGCGTTAGGCGGATGATACAAGAAAGGGTTTCCTTAATATATTTAGGGATTCTGACGGACGAGGTTCGTCAGTATTCCGTCGGAATCCTTAAATATATTAAGAATGGTGGTTCGCGAAATATTTCACGCGGTTTGATTTTCCCGGGTTTAATATAAATTCCGACGGAGCACTGGTCCGTCAGAAAATTCCGACGGAATTTTCAGGACATATTGTGACGGAATTCCGACGGATTAGTGTTTAGGGGTTCGTTTCAAAATTTTATATGCAAAATCCAAATGTTTGATAATATATATAGTATTTGCATAAATATTTAACAGAAAAAATGTTTTTATACCATGACTTTATACAAAAACATTATTGAAGTGTGAGATCATATGAATATGAATGTATAAGTATATGAATGTTAAGATGAGATGTTATGAAAACAATGATATGCATATATAAATGTTTTAACAAGTTGTTATATTTGAACGGTTATGCACTAATACTATACTAAACACTTATTATGTGTTATTTTCATAGTTTTGGCATCTAAACTTATAGATATAGATGTTTGATTTTTTTTAAAAATAAATGTCCTCGGAATGTCGTCAGAAAAAACCGACGACATTCTAACGAACTGGTCTTGTTCGTCAAAATGTCGTCGGTTTTTTCTGACGACATTCCGACGAACCCCCCCCCCCCCCAAAATTCAGTGAAACCTCATGTCGTTTGTATATCGTCGGTATATTGTCAGTCTCTTTCGAGGGAATTCCGACGGACTAAGAAAAAAAAAATATACTGACGAATTTCCGACGACCACAACGGTTATATATGTTGATCGAAATGTCGTCGGTATTCCGTCAGAATATTCTGACGAATTTCCGACGACCACAACGGTTATATATGTTGATCGAAATGTTGTCGGTATTCCGTCGAACGGTATATGTTGATCAGAATATTCTGACGGAATACCGACGAACCGTATATTATCAAAAGTTCGTCGTAATGTCGTCGGAATTTTCCGACGGACAAGTTTTCGTCGGTATTCCGTCAGAATATTCTGACGGAATACCGACGACTACATTTTTTTCCTTTTTGTCGGAAATTGGTCGGAAAGTCGTCAAAATCTTCCGACGACTTTTGTGTCCGTCGGAACCGCCGTCAAAATTCCGGGTGTTTTCTTGTAGTGATCGTACCAAATCTTTGTAGTAACTCCATTTTCAATTGTTTTTCCCAGGTTATCCCGAAGGAGGTTTCTTCCTTGTAAAATCCTTCTCCAGCTGTGGGAGCAAGATGATGCGGCCTCAATGTCTAGGAAGTTCCCGTTGTGACAATATTTTCCCAACAGAGTTCTTGCTAGGAGACAGTCAGGAGCTGTGATAGTACGCCAAACATTTTTTTCCAATAGCGCTAGGTTGAACGTTTGTATTTCTCTGAAGCATAAGCCTCCTGCTCCTTTGAGCTTTGACAGGTCAGACCACGAAACATAGCAAAGCTTTTTCTTTTCATCATTTCCATCCCACCAGAATCTTATTAGAGCAGATTGTATACGCTTGCACAAGCTAACCGGGAGTGGAAAACAAGACATAGAGTAGGTTGGAATAGCTGTTAAGACTGATTTAACCATTGTCATTTTCTCCGCTTTTGACAGGTGACGAGAGGACCAGCTAGCTGCTCTTTGCTTAATCCTGTCAACCGTTGAGGTAAACATGTCTTTCTTTTTTCTTCCAAAATGCTCAGGGAGTCCTAAATATTTCCTTGAACCTCCTTCCTTCTGGATATTTAGGATCAGTCTCGTCGAGTCTTTTATCATACTCGGTGTCTTAGAGCTGAAAGTAAAGGAAGACTTGTTGTTGTTGATCTTCTGACCAGACGCAACTTCATATTCCTGTAGGATGTTTTTGAGAACTTTGACCGAAGTTGGGTTCCGTAACAGAAGAATATAGTATCATCGGTAAACAGTAAATGGTTGATCTGAGGGCAGTCCCTAACAACACGGATCCCAGAAAACAGCCTTAAACAAATATTGACCTTTTACAGTGAACAAATGTTGTAATTGATTGCTTTGGTTGACCTTGTATATATATATATATATATATATATGTATACGCGTCCGCTATTTAATTAAAGTCTCCTGCTAAGAAAATCTTACTATATTAAAAGGGGGATATGAGCTCCATTGAGCCTATCCACGTCGTCAACTAAATTCAAACCAATGAGGAGTTTTTGTTTTGCCATGTCACCATTACTAAGATAGAAAGGACTTTCATTTGTCCCAAGCCTTCGTTTGTCCCGAGCCCAATTTCTTTTAAACTTAAACTAATGTAAAGTAGCCCATTAACTTCATTCTCCTCACCTTCAACCGCTCAAGGACGGCGACGACTTCTCCTCCATGTAACGTTTATGGCAATAACTATGCTCCTTCAATGCTCCATCTTTAACCTCCAATCCGAAAATCAGGGTAACTCTCCACATTCTCTCTCTTCAACTTATAAAGAGTCAATCTAATTATTTCCACCTAGCTCATGCTTCTTCGTATCTTCTCTGCGATATTAGTCAGGTCATATACCGCTGCCTCTTCGCATGTCATACTCTTACAAAGCATAGAACTCATGCATTATCGTTTTGATTGATTGTTGCATTCCGTAGGTAAAGTTTAACAAAAGCTAGATCTGAGTGTGATAGGAGTTGCAAGAGATGAACAATGGCACAACCACCCATGAAGAAAGACAATCACGATGATGGCTAAATCATGGCATGGCTAATCTAACAAAGAAGATGAGTAAGTATGTTCATGTCTTCTGGAAAATGTATGAGTAAGAGTCTCATAGTCTTTTGTTTTGTAGTTTCAGACAGCACCTTCTTACTAGCACGTGAGTTGAGGAGTTAATACCTTATGAAGTTGAAACCCCTTTGATGACAATGCTGCAAGAGTAAGTCACTAGATCCTGAGATAATCTTATCAGCCAATCGAGAATATAATGTACAATCTGCAACAAAGGTAACAAACGTCTATATTCCTCAGCTGGAAAATTTTTCAGTCCTACTCTTCCAGGCTATATTTACTTTGTTCCAGGTGATGTTTTTTTTTTAATAATCTATTTTGTCAAATGGATTGAAATCACTTTAACTGGTTGCTTTGACATTCGCATGTTTGATATTCAGACTGTATAACTCTCATCAGAGTAAAATACCAAAGCCGGCTAATCACACAGGTGAATACTGTCATTTGTTGTCTCTTTTATGTATAAAATTATTTCATTTGTTGTGGAGAACAAGATATTTTGTGTTAATGGTAGTTTCTCTCCAGCTATTAGCTATTATGACTCTTGAACATGTTGATAGAACTACATATCTCTCTCCATATTTGACGAACCTGTACTGATTTAAGGTAGATCAAGACAAATAAGTAATAGATGGGAAGCAAGGATAAAGAGGGCCACGTTTCCTCTGCAAATTAAGCAGTCGGCTTATTCACCATGAAGCAAACACAAGTTTTGACGGAAGAGACGAACCCACGAACCTGCTACAATTCTCTGACAGACGAAGGTAGTGTTCCAGAATAAATGTGTAAAAACAGAGTAGGAAGAAAATAGATGAAGGAAGTGTTGCAAAAGAAATCCCAGGGCAAGAAAATACCATGGTTTTTCAAATAAGGAAGCTTATTATAAACTTAGGTAGTGCCTTATTAACTTGCTTCTCTTAATTCTTTCTGTACAATGATAGAGCTTCTCGAGACTACCTTTTTGCTACTTGCACGTTGAGAATATATGTTTGGTTTCATCACTGATGTTTTATTTTTTTCTATAAAAGCTTAGAGTTTGTTCAAAACGAAACATCAGCGTCAGTGTATGTTCTTCTACTGATAGTTGAAATCAGAGAAATCACAGATTTATTAAATAAATATTTTCTGAGGTGTTTATATTCTTGATGTATATATTTAAGGGGGGCGTATCTGCTATGGAAATAGTTTAGAGGTGTTGTAAAATATCAGAGACAAAACCATTGGTAAAAAAATAACCAAAGAAGTAGTTTATAAAAATGCTTGAAGTTGCACGGATGCTTACGACTTACGAGCTAAAAATATTTATTTATTATAGGTTTCTTTTCTTAACCTACGCGTTTATTATATCTTTTTCATAACAAATCCCAAACTTAGATTTCTATATTCGCCATCAAAATGTTAGATTTGTGCATTTTATTTTAGAGAGAAAATCAATAATAAGGAGAGATCATCAATAATACAAGACATTTAAACATATTTAAAGAGCAAAGCTTAAAAACAAATCTAACAAAGGAAAGTTTTACCTTAATGGCATTCAGTATGTTAGTTATTCAACTCATTATTCTAATATCATAATTGTCAATTATTTTATAATATTATAAGACATAATTTAGCAAGTCATGCTCCAAATTTACTGGAAAACAAAAGGAAAAACTATAGAAATTATATAATCAATAAAGTTAATATAAAATAAATAAAAACTTAGAAAAAATAATTCACATATTATAAAAACTAATAATTTAACAAATTCAGAATTCTACTGATAAAGAAAGAAAACACCAAATACTATAGAAATTATTGTCAAATTCACAACTAAAATTATATAAAAAGTTGATTTACCTTCACTTTACTATTTTAGACATTTTAATTTATCGCCTATAAATTATGTGATTATTTAAAATATGCACAAATAAAATAATTGAGATAACTTTATAACGCAGAATCCGCGCGTAGCGCGGAAAAAGAATCTAGTATCTTTAGATACTCATAATCCTCTCATCATGTTCAGTCCTATCTACAATAAATATCATATGTGTTGGATGTTTTGATATAGAATTATGGAGAAGGTTGTCAGTAATAATTATTATTATAATTCGTAATATCCACATGAATTTAATTTATCTTGATAAAGGTTTTAAAATTAAATTAATTTGCTTCATGGCTAGTTTTAATGGCTTATTTAAAAATATAAGCGAGGGAAAAGATAAATAACTGTGTCTTTTAATTTATGATTTTAAAAGTGTGATATATGTAAATAACGTGCAATGAAATAAAATAAATATTATATTTATTAAAATAATGCGTGTGTTCTAATTATTAATTTATGATTTTGCTATCCGTTATTATTAATATTCAAAATAAACCCTTTGAGTTTATTAATATACCCTTAAACCTAGGTCTGATATTGGCGTCCCCAGGTCTAGAAGATGAAAACTTGATAAGACACGTAAGAATAGATATGATTGAACCAAGTACTTGGATCGCAAATCTAGCAGGTTAATCTGAGTCTCATGGTAACAGGGCCATTCATTTGAAAATGAAGACACGCAGGAAAGAATTCATGTGACAACATCAATTTCATTACCTTGGTTTGGATCAGAGGACTAGAAGCTTCGATATACAGTAAAACTTCTATAAATTAATATTCGATAAAATAATAATTTCTATAAATTAATAAAAAAATTTCGTCTCGAATTGAACCAACTTAAAATATAACACAAATTGATAAAATAATAAGAAATTTTTAAAAAATCCTATGTAAATATATGATCTCCTTAAAATTATAAATTAATAATAGTCTATATATACATTTCATATAAATACAAACTAAACATTATATTATTGGTTTTATATTTACAATGAAAATTCTTCTATTTTTTATTAATATTTTAATATATTTTGATAATATTTAGTAAAATTATAACAAAATCACATATAATTTATATGAAACATAAAAATATAAACCAGTTAATATAATAAAACAATATGAAAGTCAAATTTCTAAAATTTCATTAATTTATAAACGGTAAAATCATATATTTTTTATATTTTATAAAAATATTCAAAATAGAAAAATCTACAAAATAAAACTTTTGTAAATTAATATTTTTATAAATTAATAAAAGTGTGAAGTCTCAACATTATTAATTTATAGGAGTTCTAATGTACGGTTAGCCATGTATTGATCTTGAAGTTCAGGACCATCATGTTTATTAAAATAAATCTATCACGTAACAACCTCTTTGTTTCAGTGATTTAACTAAAAATATGTTAATGTTCTTACACCAACAAATTTGGATTTCGAATTCCATAATCAATAAGTATGCAGATTAGTGAAGACAAAATTTACAAAATATCATAAGCATGAACCAATATCATAAATAAAATCTTTTGCAATAGTTTGTATTATCATAATTATACAATGTTAACAAAAAGATGTATCACGGTGTTATCAATATTTTTTATCTGATAATTTATCAATACTACGGTGTTATCAATATAAGTAAGGTCCGTAATAGTTCTTTTATTAATAAATTATATTCTAATAAACTAAAACTTTCTAATTTTTTATTGAGAATATGAAAACTTGTTTAAGGAAATAACATATACACCACATGCTTAATATACTACATCGCTATTATTTAAAATTATTCTCATATAATGTATGTGATTACATTTTGTAAATTCTAAAATGATAATATTAACATTTTAATGAAAATATTTTAATGTGTTTATTTTTAGTTGTGACTTTTAAATTCTTGAGCTACAATTTAAAGTTAAAAATAAAACATATAATAACAGTGATTAAAACAAAAGTTAAAAATACTACCAACAGTGGAAATATCCAATATCTCTGGTGTTCCAAATTCTACATGTGTATCACAAATTTTGGTCCTGCTTGGTACATTTGATTATTTGCACTATTTTATTTAGAAGAATAAGTGAATCGTTATTATTTGTTGACTGGGAGTGCAAAAACAAACGTACTATTTTCAAAAAAAAAAAAACAAACAAACGTACTGTCTTAGGTGTAAAACAGAGGAAAACAGTACCATATTTATCTAACTTTCACTCAAAGCCTAAGTTGTTCCTCTGATCTATTTTGTTTTCTTCAAAAAAAAGCCCAAGTTGTTCCTTTTTGATAAATTTTGCAATGAAATTATTCTAAAAGAACTTTAATAGAAGAATTTTACTAAAAGATAAGCTTCTTTAGTTTCAAGATTCAAGGAATTCGCATCTAATGAATCAAATGTATATTGCCATATATTTCTCCAATGTATTAAAATCTGAGATTTGTTGTCTTGACGTTCTCCACTGCTCACACTTCGAGTTTTCATAGATTCTTGTTATTTCTACCCTATCTTTTCAAAACACAGTTCCTTATTTTCTTCACTTGTGTTCAACTGAAAAACAGTAATCTATGACTAGTTGTAGAATTCTGCGATAACCAAACAAACAACATTTTATCGTAGTCGCAGATCACATCGACATGTAAATAAGCAGGGTCGTAACAAAAGCAAAATTACATTATTTCTATGTTTTGGTGAGTTGATACGAGTTTCTGTGGAGCAGCAGATTAGTGCATAAGCAAATAAATTAATACAAGTGAACATGCATGAACTTTAAGTGTTCACGTCGGTCGGTGTAAGTGTACGCACCTCCCGAAATGCAACGTGTGAGTTGTTGATCAAAGAACATGGGCGTGTGCGTGAGTTTGTCTGTATGAACCCTTTGACCAGTCAAACAACTCGTACTTGCCCCTTTCCTTACGGGCTTGTTAACACCCATATGTATACGTAGACATCAAACGTTATACGTTTCAAGTATTTAGTTATATGAGTCGTAACAATACTGTATAGATTTTAATGTAGGACTTTTTGCTCAATATTTAGGAATATGTGAGTTACTTTTATTATAAAGATTCTAAGAAATATTAGCTTTGGTATCAAAAGAAAACCATATATGGCTAGTGAGTAATTATAATATTTCAACGGATCTGCATATTTAATATTATAGTATTTCAAAGGATCTACATATTTTCTTAAATCTATATTATTAAAAGAGAAGTACAAATATAAATTCATCCATAAACTTTACAATTATTTACAATGTAATGCCACTGAAGTATTAAATAACCTTAGCATTAATCATTGTCTTTTCCTAAATTAATAACTAATTTCCAAAAATGAATCTAAACAAAAAAATTGAATTACATCAACTCATTAAACCGAAAAATCAGTAAGCATAATACAGGAAAGTAATGAAATGACATAGAAAACTTTTTAAATTGCTCTCATTTTCTTTTGATCCTCACACGTGCTCTAACATGTACTAAAAGAAATAAATGAGTTAAGAATTTTATTATTCATCTGTCTTATTAAAAAAGAAGTACAAAAATAAAATAACATTTAGTTTTACCACTTATTTACAATAAAATATCACTGCATATATTAATTAACTTATCTTTTATTATTGTTGTCTTCTTTCCATAATTTAATGAATCCTTTCTAAATTAAAGCACAACAAATTATGTTACGATTTGGTTAAACAAAATTTCCTATAATATAGCTAACTAATTAATCATACATAATTAATGCAAAAATATAACAAGATGTCCATTACTACGGATTAGTTTTTTCTTTATTTTGGTATATTGACTGTATGTCAAATCGAAACAATTTTTTTATAAAGATATGTAATATATACACAAAAATCATAAGAAAATATATTAAATTATTTGATTGTAAATAAAATATAACCAAAATTACAATTTTGTTATAAAATTTTGATTCATAAAAATATAAATACATTTGTCACGGGTCATATTTTAAAAATGAGTGACACAGTTAATAATTCAAAAATAAAATAAAATTACTCACCATAAATATAAAATTAATTTGTTTAGAAAATATTAAACAGTTAATCAGTACAAATAATAAAATAAAAAAATCACATTAAATAAATACCCGCCCGGTCGGGCGGGTCAAGCTCTAGTATAACTTTAAAATCATAACTAAAGTCTAAAGTAATTCCAAAACTTGTGATACAATATTCTTACCATTAAAATTTGTTGTTAGATATAGATATATAGTTTCGTGACATTAGAAACTATGGCACAATATTCTGCAGATATTATTTTAGACTTTTTTCTCTTCGTGTGACATATGGAAGAGAGTTTTGTTGACATGTATATCCATTTTTTTTTACATTTTAACTCATTCATCTTTTATATTATTGCAATTTGGTTTATCACTGTCTAATTATGCATTATTTTTTTTTTCACAATAATCATCATCATTTGAAGTATTATAATCTATTTTATCAGTCACAAAAATATACGATAAATTAAAAATAAGTAAAGTAATATAAATATATTTTATCTATTTAATTAACTCATAACTAAAAACAACATAAACCTTCGTTATTTTATTATTTTACTATTTTAAAATTAGTTATTTACAAATTATATAAATTTTAATATTAACTAAACTAAAGAGAATAAACTAGATCACAACACATAATTTAAACATAAAACTTCATAGTCACAAAGAAAAGCAAACTGTCGAAGTAACACTAACTCAATAAAAGCACAGAATTGTAAGGAAATCAATAACAAAAATGTGCTTACCTCGTTTTATTATAGAGTGTCACAGACAGAACAAGAAAAAGTCAGAAAATAGTTAAAAGATAAACTTTAGAACAAAGCAACCTCTCGAACACAAAAAGTGCGAAGATAGACCAACAAAAAAATAAAAAAAACATGTTACATAAAGAATAATCAACAAAAAATCAAAATCACTACGAAGAAGGAAGACACTTTCTAAACGCACCATAAGCATGACTACCAACTAAGAAATAAAAAGCACCTTACAAACTAAACAAACAAAAACAAAAAAACTCATGCCAACAGAGAACCACAAAGCTCTGGATAAAAGGGACCAAAGATCCAGAAAACTAACTTCGCACACTTATACTAAAGGAAGCAAGGGAAGAAAAGAAACAACCTTAGGGAGAAAAAATAGAAGCCAACTACCGCCAAAGCAGAGCGCAAGCTTGAGACCTGAAATAACCTTTGAAACCTACAAAGCATACACGAAAGAAAACACAATCCAAACCTAGAGTAGCAAGCATGGCGAAAGAGAGAGCCAGAAGAGACGCGGACAGCGATGAAAGCTGTAACGAGATGAAAAGACGGAGAAGGAAGGGTAGACGAAATGAAATTGATAAACTGTGGAGCCTTCCTTGAGCTACGAAAGAGAACATACATGTTAGATCACAAGAATCCAAATCTTGAAAACTAAGACAAGCACAGTAAACCAGGATAACAACATCAACGACGACTTGACTCTGACCCAACGCAAGGAGATGTAGTTCCTAACATCAGTTGAAATCTAAGGAAGAAGAGAAGCATTCAATATTGACTGGAAGAGCTTACAATGCCGTTATAAACAACCGAACAACTGGTAACTTATAAACATGATCTATAACAAAAATCAAATAATCTCACATGAAATAGGTGAGGAAGAAGAAGAGCATGGTGGTGAGTTTTTTTTCCAGTGATAGTGAGAAACACATCACACCAAAATAGTAAACGAAATACATAGATTGTGACATTTCAATGTTAAAATATTAGGAAACGACACAAAACATCTTAAATGTTCAAATATATATTTTTTTAAACATAAAATACAATTTTTATTGCTAAAACTGTCAATCTTCGATCACTAAAATAAATTTATTGAAATTTAATATGTTTTACATCAGAGACTTCAATATGTTTTACATCATAGGTCCACTTAACTACTAATAAGTACTATTATACACACAACAACACATTATTAAAAAATCAAACACATAATATATTAACAAATTACATATTACTACATGACACAACATTTAAAACACCATATCATGCACTTAATTAATACAAACAATTACATAATTATATTATCCAAAAAATCATAATTAACAATACTAGAACAATAATCCGCGCTAAGCGCTGACACACCCCTAGTAAATACTAAATATTACTTTGTTAGCATGATATTGTTGTGTCTAGTTTTTGAATTAATATGGTTAACTTTATAATGTTGATGTAATCTACAAAATAATGTAATAACTGTAAAGTAATTAAGCAAAATAGCTTTAGATATTCTTGAATCAATGATAAAACAATATAATACTACAGTTTTGATGTCAACATTTCGATTTAATTTAAGTTGGTTGGGTATATTGCCATTTTCAAGAGTAATTATTTATATTTTAATAAATGGGCATATTAATTAGAAATCCATGTAAATAACACAGAGCTGCTAGTTTTACTGATAAAATCTGTTTTTAAGGTAAAAATGTTATGTTCGAGCCTCAGAATAGCTGCGAAATTGAGATTAGCAACTAATTTTTGTTCTTAGTCCAGAAAACTATAATTTTTATTCAGAATTTCTTAAATTCAAAAATAAGAATAGTTGAATTTAAAAAGTACGTGTGGTCGTGGTAAAGCGAAACTCTAAACATCGATAATGTAGATTTTTTATTTGTATCAAGGGAAGTCGTATTTCGAGGAGTGGATATGCTTATAATAATTTATAGTTATAAACTTATAAAGTATAGTTCTTTCTCTCGATGAGCGCACAAAACTCAATTCCATATCTTCTTTCAGTTTACATTTATACCGTACATATACACTTTTACAGATGCTACATGTTTAAAAAAATACATGTTTATTTCTGTTATAGGACGTCATACATATTTTTTTTCTCTTTTGTTTTTGAGAATTGTATCATACATATTTCGCTAGCTAATATCAATGGCGTTGCCAAACATTACGTTTTGGTCAATAAAATTCTAATGTATAACTTCAGAAAATATAACATATTGACTGTCGTTTACAAGCTTTTGGAAAAAAATATGTTCATTGAAGTTTGTTGAAACATACCTTCAGAAAATCTAACTTTGAACTGTACGTAGTGCGACTGTCAAACTCGAAACATATCAATAAGTATACGATTTAAGGTAATTTCGTAAGCAAGGCTCAACAATGAGATTAATTATACAAATCATTATGCCAAACTTAGATCTATATATATATATATATATTAAAATTATGAGACTCTCTGAAATCGATCTATTCAAACAAAAGTTGTCAGGAGGGCCATATAATTCAATATTGAGAAACAAGATTCGCATATATATTTCAAATTAAAATAAAAATGCTAGTTTCATTGGTTGTTTATATTTTTCATAAACAAATAATAAAAAACCTACATAAATACAACCGTCATTTCACTTGTTTCCTTCATACTCTCATCTTACTCTCTCTCTCTCTCTCCTTTTCCCGGCATAACTTGTTGTGTGGTCCTAAACTCCATAACCCGTTTCATCCATAAAGCATAGTTTGCTTCAGTACCTATAGCTCTTACTAGTTTCGAATTATATTCAAATTAAACAAAGGAAAATGTCGGGAAGAAGATCACGTTCGAGGCAATCATCAGGAACTTCAAGGATCTCAGAAGAACAGATCAACGAACTCATTATCAAGCTGCAGCAGCTTCTTCCTGAGCTCAGGGACAGTCGTCGATCCGACAAGGTAGGCTAAATACAAGAATTTAACTTGATATACAATACAAATATGTGGCATGAAATTGATGATAATATAAATTTTATATTGACAGGTTTCAGCAGCGAGAGTGTTACAAGAGACGTGCAACTACATAAGGAATCTGCATAGAGAGGTTGATGATCTAAGTGAGAGGCTATCTGAGTTACTTGCAAATACAGACACTGCTCAAGCTGCTTTAATCAGAAGCTTACTTTCCCAATAACTCATATCTTCTTCTTTTCTACTATAATAATGGTATGCAGATTTGTTTTTTCTATAGATGATATGACCTTATAGACGTTTGATGTTACGAGTTCGTCACTTCTGCTTCGGTCATAAATATCCCTTGTTTCCTATTTAAAACCTTTGCCCCTTTTCGGTTAATTTGTTTGTCTCTTTCTCTGAGTTCTGTTAGGGTTTTGTTCACCCAAATACTTGGCTATGTTCATTCTTACCTTTATTTGTCTTTTAGTAATTTAAAACAGGTCATAACAAGAGATTTACATAAAAACGACGAATTTGTAACATATATATACTAATTAACAATTTATGTTATATTATACTGCGATTAGAAGAAGCCATCCAATTGTTCAAAAAAGAGAGGAAGCCTTACAATTCTTTTAAATCATAGCAATTCTTATTTCAAAACCAAATAGGAAGAAATTTGATATATCCAGACATTATTTGAGAAACATAATACCGACTAAGTGACTTTTGATTCAAAGAAATTAAAAAACTGAATCTAGTCCCTACCTAGTTTTTGGTGTTGACGACAAATATTGTGAATTACCTTTGGAAAAGAGAATAGTATACTATAGTTATGGGTTTTCAAAATATCGAAAAAATACAAAATGTTATAGTTGATTATTACTATATATACATCTTTATATATAAAAAAGACCACAAATCTCTCCTACCTATGCCACATGGGATGCCAGGCTGGAAATTGGGTTTCTGAGATTGTGACACCTATGAAACTCACCGTTTCACTTAAATCTACGTTATATTGAAACGGGCTCAAACTGGGCTTCATTGTGCGCTGATCTTCTTCCACATTAGGCCCAGTGAGACCATCTTCTACAGAAACCCTAAACAACGCTCTCTTCGTGTTCTTCGACTGTGCAGCGACCGTGTAGATTCCGTAACTGTCTGTTTGTTTTAAATCGTCTTTAATCTCCATTCTGTAACTGTCTGTTTGTCTTAAATCGTCTGCTAGATCGTGTATAAATATGCTGGTAATATCACCGATGTGAACAAAAAGCGCCGTCGCTACAGAGCCGGTTAACAACCTCTGTAATAGGCTTATACAGAGATGCCTCCAGCTCCTCGATACGCATGGTTTGTGCTTATCTTCCTCTTCTTCTTCTTACTAATCTATATGTAGTTGTTTGGGGTTGTTTGTTCTTAGACTAATTTTGATTTCTTTTAGATTGAATTTTGGTAGTAATCACTCAGGTGGCGCGGGCCATTCTCCAGTGAAGTTCAGAGCCGACGTATTCTTCTGGGTCACAGCATAAAGATGATTAAGAAGTTCCATCTTATTGGTAATTTAACTTTTCCATTTTGCACGTTTCAATCATCCTTTTTAGATTTTTTTTTTTAATCATTTTCCCTGAGAATTTTAACAAATTTTGATGATTTCTCTGTTAATTATTTCTGTTTTTATATCTGAAAGCGGCACACCAGCCTAACCTGAAAGCGTGTTCGGTCTAGAAATAATGAAGGTCCAGAAATAATAAAGACAGAGGATAGAGAGGTTGAGAAGAATGAATGTCTACCTCAGGCTTTGTTGGGAAGCTACAATGATCGTGCAGTGCATCTTCACGCTTATTCTACAGGTCTTTCCTCAAGTTTCAATCTTTTATCTCTCTCACACGTCATTTTCTATCATTCAAAGGTTTTGTTTTAAATTATTTTTGTAATAAAAATGGAATGAAGGACTGTGTTAAAGTTGATTTTGTTTTGCACAAATTAGATCGTGTATTTCGAAGTATTTTTTCAAATGGAGTGATGGAACTTGCGGTTGAGGGGACTGACATGACTGCGTAGCTTCTCATGAAGCATTTGCTCAAATTTGATGGCATCAAGGGAGAAGGGAAATCAAAAGTACAACGAAAAGAAGGGGTTAGTTTCTCATCTCTTGCATTCTTCTTCTGTCTGCATCATAAACTATATTTACACGATAAGAATGTCATCAATAGTGGTGAACGACATGGATCAGGTACTTATGACTGATGAGCTATGAGGCTTTTGGATGAGTTGCAGTGATCTGATTTGAATATGGTAAGTATATCTTGTGAATCCATTTAGCTTTTGTTCAGTTAATTGTTATTGTAGAGCCTTTGATATGATACATTGAGATTTGAAACATTGATGTATAACAGAACAAACTTTCGGGGAGTAGGACAGAAAACGTTACGGCTTTTTGGATGACAAATATGCAGGGAATTCTTTCTGCGGATGCCATTGGAATGGCCATTGTACTTTTCCAGTTTTCGCAGCTGCATTGTTACTTTTCTTGGCTGAAATGCTTGAACTCGATGTTACAGGTTAGCAACAGTAAAGCTCAAAGGTACTTAAAATCAGCATGAGGAAGAAGAAGGCTATTCCTTTCTCACCTAAGTTGCCACGTGCTGAACCTCTTACTCTTCGTCTGCTAGAAAATATTGTCTTTTAAAGCCAAGGATATCCTTACAGCTGAAGAGGTGTTTCCCACATTTCCTTTATTACATTTGTTTTGATGGAAGTGGTGTTGTGTTTGAAAGCTATATATATATATACGAGAAATTGAGAAAGACTCCATTTTCATAACCAATTCCTGTCGTACATTATTCAAAGAAACAGAGCTGAAGATGAGGATAATGACGGTACTGACAACAATAAGAACGTTGACCAAGATACATTGCCTTTGTTTTCATCTTATGGAGAGAGCCTTTCGTGAATCATTACTTATGTGCGAATTGTGCTTCGTCTGGTTTAGCTAAGAAAGCCTCTGCTTAATTAACATTTCATCACGCCGGATAGTGCAGATTTAGCTTAATATAAAGTGTTTGCAAAACAGAAATACAAACATACACTCATTATGGTTGTGCAGAACAAACGATTTATATGTCTACATTATAAGAAAATGTTTCCTCTAATTTTTAAGATCAGGGAAAGAAATCACAAAACTAATAATTTTTTAATCAATCTGTGTTTTATATATGTTGATACTTAATCCCCTCTCAACGGAAATACAATGCCTACGTACGTTATGGATTTTTCAGATAAAATTTTCAGAAAAAAACAAACATTTTTGTCATATATATATTATATAAATTA
The DNA here is from genome assembly GCA_026261945.1 of Hirschfeldia incana. Classification (NCBI taxonomy): domain Eukaryota; kingdom Viridiplantae; phylum Streptophyta; class Magnoliopsida; order Brassicales; family Brassicaceae; genus Hirschfeldia; species Hirschfeldia incana. The sequence goes on along the minus strand of JABCMI010000011.1, from coordinate 6,066,550 downwards.
ACACATTGATAAAATACAATAACCAAAAATGTATATATTAAATAAAAGGTAAACACAAATAAGAAGCAAAAATTATTTAAAAAATATAACATAACCCAGAATATCTTACATAAAAACATAAATTCCAATCACATATAAGAAAATAATTAAAATAATAAATATAATCCATTGACAATAATAGATATATAATTTTCTCTTTCAATCACAAATTCAAACTAATTGAATTAACAAAATATTGATACATAATAAAAACCAAATTTCTAGGATTTTTTTCAACCAACCAATTTAATAGATAATCACAAACCACATAAAAATATAAAATAAAATAAGAAATATAAGAAAAAAATATAAAAATAAAATATAATAGATTTTTAAAAGTGGAGTGTTACAAATTCCAATATAAATTTTAAACATAAATCTAATAATATATGAAACATGTGGTGCATTCTCTTTGCCTATATATAATTGCACACGTCTGAATTAAAGAAACAATATATTTAATAAAAAAACAAATAGCTACACTAAAATTTTTTTAGCAATTGTATCAAAAAATTAGTTAACCTTATCAAAACTTAAATTGTAAACTAACACAATACATTTAAAATTCTTCATTAGTTCCACAAATACGAAAACTCTGCATTGTAAATCCTATAACTACAGCATACATACAGATACGAAAATAATGTCACAATTAAACACGAGGTCTATATAGACAATTAACACCCAACCTCAAAAAGAATATGAACAAACTATCATACACCGCCCGTAGACAGTAGACAGAGACGCAATCATTCCAAAAAGTTGTTCTATTTATTTTGTCTCGAGTAACGTCTCCAAAGGGACTTACTATACTAGACGACTGATATGGCGGTAAAGATGGAGTTACTAATATTGTATACAATGAAATATTTAAGGACGTCGGAATGACACAAGTTAGAGCTACACATTGCTTTATACATTTGTATATATACTCAAATCTGATTGCAGTTACTAACGGTCGTGTTTTGCATTGCAAATTTGGTCGACGCATTACTCTCAGTGAACGAAGACATGGCGTAAGCATTGAGTGGGGCAAGTTATTCAGCTATAACCGTTCTGATTTTTTAAATATTATGAATATTTACTCGGATATACAACTCTTATTTTACCTATAACTTAGAGATATGATAACATTATTATTGCATTTTCTATGAGATTTACTAAAACATAAAAAACGTGATTTTAATTAATACTTAAGCATCGCAAAACAATACTTATATACATTTACTAAGGAAGTTAAAATCAGTATTCCAGTTGTGAATAATTTTATTTAGATTTCCATATCCTTATAAATTCTATAAAGCAGTAATCTTCTAAAACAAATATAATACAATATTAAGAAATCCTACAAATCACCTACCTTGCTTTCAACTACATACATTTTTTTCTTTTCTTTCAAGAAACTAGATATATACAGATTCATATAAACAACTCAATGACCATTCTAAAAATTTGTTCGACTTTAGAATCCCGCCCGAAGGGCGGGCCGACCCTAGTAGATGATAAAGTAATTAATTAGTTTGAGACCGAGGCATCGATTAAAAAATGTCATATCCGCGTATTAGCATCTTGAAGGATTGGAAGATTATATGTTTATGGACAACAAAGTATGGGGTGCATTTGACGCTATGCACTCAAAAGAAGCACAAAAAGCTGCAAAATTTATGCCATGACCTAATTAATTCATTTTAGTCAATCTTATATATTTTTTACCTTCGTAGTCTTCTTTCCTTCCCACCGAACATATATAGTTCTTTAACAAGATATTTTTGAATATTAATGAATTACACAAATGAGAGGACTGAACAAAAAATTACATGTATGTGAAAGACACCAAAATCTTATTCCATATTCTTGCTCGAGTTGTCAAAATCCTAACATACTATTACCCACTTACACATGACGGTAGCCCATATGCATTTTTAGTCATGAAACACCATTTTGATGGACTGACATAATTACCATCAAGGTAAACTGAATCTAATAAAAGATACTGATACTTCACCATAATAATATACTGATACTTAAGTGATTATAAAACAGGTTTCCCTTATTTCAGAGTGGAAATTTTCAACAGTATTCTTAAAAAATAATTATTTAATTTTGGAAAATTGTATCTAAACTAGTTGTATTTTTGAATGAGCACGAGGAAGTGAATGTATTTTTGCAAAACTATGCTATATTTATGGTGTTTATGCTGTCCCCTATTCTTTTTATCTTACGAGAGTAAACTAAGCTATTAATACATATTCAAAACTATAAATTTTGATAAAACTATCCCTTTTATTAGTTAAGTTTTTGTTTTTTAAATAGTTTAGTTTTTTAAGTTTTTGTTGTCCAAATTATCTTTGTTAAGTTTGAGTTCAAATTTTCAGAATAGATAGAATTATGTAAATTAATAGAAAATGGTTTACAAAAAATTTGCAGCATAGCTCAAAAATATTGTTAAGAGTGGATCCGATAGGATGAAACAGATGATGTAGTCAAACGTGAATTTTCATAGGAAAAATAAAATTATCAGCTGTAAAATCGTTGGTAATATTTCTCTGAATTTGTAATAGTATAATATATCCATCGTTAAAATATAAAGAGTTGCCATAACTAAATTGCTTATATAGTGAAATTGGATTATAACTCTCTTCAAACATAAAAAATCTTCCAGAACATGTTACAAAATAGTAATGAATGTTCGAAATGAAGCAATAGGTTATACAGATGTATTATTGACATAACAAAATAAATAGTTTAGTTTTTTAAGAGAAAGGGAGATTGATAATCTAGTAAACTGAAAAATATTGAAACTTTATGGGAACAGTCGGGACACGGGAGTTGCACGTGACATAGGATTAGTCAACTGGTAAATAATAGGTTACTCTGACAGGAAGTTAATACACCGAAACTGCTTTTTATGCATTGTCTCTAATTATAGTTTATCCAATTTTAAATAATTTTTCGTTGCTTCTCTAATCTCCGAGCCCAAAATATTTCAAGCACTCTGTATCGATTTGGAATCCAAACACATTTCGATCCCACCAAGTCTCATCTCTACGTTCTTCCTTTCGCCGGGGGAAGAACGTCGGTGACGACGGAGGTGCGAAATATCGATCTATAGCGTTTTACATTTGTCCAAGGGTTTTCTATAATTAGCCATAGGATTTAACATGGGAAATTGCTTTGAATCTTGCTCAAAGAAGAAGGATGATGAGGATGAGAACGTTGACTCCTCAGTCAACTCTAAACCCTTTTCACGTAAGCTCTTCTCAACCTTTTGATATATATGATATCTCCTTCTTCAATCAACTATATTCATACTGGAATCTTCTAGGGTTTCTCTAAATCTTGTGAGTTAATGCATAGAAGAGATAAAGCTCGATTCCCCATGCTGGATCAGTCATGAGATTTTGGGGACTATAAACATTTAGTACAAAATTAAATAAGATTTTGGTTTTAACAATTCGAGAACTCTATGTCTATGTATATTGACTCAATGCCAATGTTCCATTTCCATATACTCATAATCTGCCATGACACCATGTTCTTGAATTAGTAAACTTTTCTGTTGATAATTTCCCATTTAATTTGATGTAAGAATGTGGCACTGTCGTGGTTCAGAAGGTGATAGTGATACTGGAAGAATCTCGAATCTATCGTATCCATGGAGTTTAAAACCTCTGATTACAAGAAAGAGTGAAGCTAGCGGCGCTCTACATGCACCGAGCAAAGAAAGAGACATAATGCATTCCCAATATTTGAAGTCCTTTACATTAGATGAGCTAAAGAATGCTACAGGAAACTTCTGTCCAGAGAGTCTCATTGGAGAAGGAGGGTTCGGGTTTGTTTACAAGGGTTGTATAAATGGTGGAACTGGAATCGACCTTGCTGTTGCTGTAAAGAAGCTTAAAACTGAAGGGTTTCAGGGCCACAAGGAGTGGCAGGTATGCTTATTTTCAGTATTTTGTTATGATTTCTTAGGGCTACAAACATTTTAGGCTAATCTTTAAAAAAAAAAAGTAATTCTTGGGTTCACCCCCTAGGGTGAACCTATAGATTCACCAACCAATAGGATTTAGTTATTTCAAATTTGACATCTTTTTAAAAAAGGAAAGAATTTGACATCTTTTAAAAAAGGAAAGAAAATATTGCCAAATTATATTATGTTTTAAAAATGAAAAAGAAGTAAAAATAAATAAAAATAATACTAATTGTAAAAAAAATATTTTTTTCAAAAACAACTAATACCACAAAAAACACTAAACTTTAAATGTTAAACCCTAAATACTTTAGTAAACCCTTAGATAAATTTTAAAAAATTATTTTATTTTTTTTAAAAAACACTATTTATAACACAATCAACAAAAAACTATACCCTAAATCCTAATCCTAAACCCTAAACCCTTGGGTAAATCCTAAACCCTTGGGTAAATCCTAAACCATTGGATAAATTTTAAACTTTTAAATTTAAGATTTATCCAAAGTCTTAAATTTTTTTTTTCAAAATAATTTTTTTTTTTTAAGATTAAAAAGTATTTTTTGGTGATTATTATAAACTTAGAAGATGTATTTTGAAAATAATTTTTTTAGAATAAAAAGTCTTGTTTTTTGTGATTAGTATACTTTTTATTTTGAAAGTATAATATAATTCGATAATATTTTGTTTCCTTTTTTAAAAGATACTAAATCTTAAACGACACAATCCTATTGGTTGGTGAACCTAAATGTTCACCCTAGGGGGTGAACCCAAGAATAAGTCTAAAAAAAATCGACAATTTGGAGATCATTCGGTTTATGTATAGTAACTCTTCAAAATTTAGAAGCTATAGCAAATATTTATGTAGAGGCTAATTTATGGAAATTTTTTTACCTTGATACTGTTTTCTCCAAAAGAGGGAAGTGAATTATCTTGGGAGATTGCATCATCCAAATCTGGTGAAATTAATTGGCTACTCCTTGGAAGATGAGAACCGTCTTCTTATCTATGAGTATATGCCTAATGGAAGCTTAGAAAATCATTTGTTTGAAAGTAAGTAAAGAAACTCATTACATCCAAAACTTATGGTTTTTTTCCTTTACATTCCTGATGGCCTGAGTTGTGCTTATTCTAGGAGGTTGCAATGTGCTTTCTTGGTCACTACGTATGAAAATCGCGATTGGTGCTGCTCGAGGACTATGTTTTTTACATGATGCGAAGGACCAAGTTATTTACAGAGACTTCAAAGCATCAAATATCCTTCTCGATTCAGGATTCAACGCTAAACTCTCAGACTTTGGATTGGCCCGAGAAGGTCCAAAAGATGACCGTTCACACGTGACAACCGAAGTCATCGGTACACAAGGTTACGCAGCTCCAGAATATCTAGCTACAGGTTCTATTTACTCACTGAATCAATGTACGTGCGTATAAATAAACACATAACTGGAAAATTTCTAAAACACTTTGGTCTGTTCTGTTCTGTTCCCCGTCAGGTCATCTAACGACGAGATGCGACGTCTACAGCTTCGGTGTAGTCTTGCTAGAGATTCTGTCAGGACGTAGAGCCATAGACAAAAGCAGAGCTAGAGAAGAAGAAAACCTAGTGGATTGGGCGAAACCTTACTTGCGAGACAAGCGAAAAGTGTTTAGGATAATGGACACTAAGCTTGTGGGTCAATACCCTCAGAAAGCAGCGTTTATGATGTCTTTCTTGGCCTTACAATGTATCGGAGAGGTTAAGGTTAGACCATCGATGCCTGAGGTTTTGTCTCTTCTTGAGAAAATCCCGAATCCAAGACATAGAAAGAATAGAAGCAAAGGTTTTGCTACTAACCCTTCTTCTGTCTTCAAAACGGTTTCTCAGACACACTGAAGACAGAACCCTCAACCACATTATATATAATCAGTATCAGAGACACTATGTATTGCTTGTACTGGATCGTTCTTTTTTGGTGGGGTATAGCTTTTTTTTTGTTAGCTCACTAATAGCTTATAAACAAATTCGGAAAACATAAATAAAAAGATTTGCCATGCTTTATAATAAAGTTTCATCCATATATGTGAACATATACGGGACATATGTGTATTGTATTAGTACTACTTTTTAGTCAAGTGATTGCATGGACATATATCGAAGATTCGTTCAAAAGATATTTCAGTTCATTTAAATTTTCAGTTCATGGAGATTCAGGGGTATCGATTGCCGCCTTCTCAAACGGACGATCCATGGCAGTTTCTCTGATTCTCTATCTCTAGTCAGGCCCGGTCTTGAACGAAAACATATGATATGTACGTACGGGGTTTACTATTTTTGTAAAAAAATAAGATTTTTTTTTTAATTGTTACTCCCTTCGTTCTGATTTATATGATGTTTTAGAACTCTTCTTTTGTACCAATATATCTGACGTTTTTCTAAAAACTAGGTGAAATATAATAGGTTTGACTTCACTTATCCTTTATATTATTCTTTTTAACGAATAGAAACGTTTGCATCAATTAAGAAACAAGGATATAAAAGGTATTGTGCAACGCTTCTTGTTTGGTGTGAAAGTATGTAAACCGATAAATATAAAAAAAAACAGAGAGAATATTACTTACTTCATCTCTTCCTAAATGTTTTATGTTCTGGAAAAAAAATATTTCAAAAAGATATTCCTTTTTCAAAGTATGATTTAATGAAATATTGTAAGTTTCAAAAAATATTAATGGTGTTTATTGGATTTTTACTGGCTAAAGATTATGAAAAATTGTTATTCACAAAAAAAAAATGCATTTACAATCAAAATTTAATAAGTTTTCTTAATATATGTGAAAATTTTAAAATATGTATCTTTTATAAATAGAGGAACAATAATTTTATAAATATATCAATTTGACAATTTGTTATGTGTATATAGACTATAAGTACATAAAATTGTGGGGCATCACTAAAATACAAAGATAGTTTTTTATACTATGTGTTATTAAATACGAGTGGATTAAAAGACAAAAAAAAGGAAAATAATTATGGCGACAACATAATTTTTTTTTACCAAAAAAAAAAACAATTATGGCGACAAAAAAACTGATTTTGAATATTTATCTTCTAGGTTTAAAAAAAAATTCTTCACATACATTTTTTCACGTCTCTTCCACTGCCTCATCAGGTACCAAAGTCTCAAATTTTTATTTTAACTTTATTCTTGATTTCTTGTCATCAAAACAATAATTTTGTTTGATTGTGTTTTATGTTTTCCAGTTTTAATTGTGTTTCTATGTTCTCGAAGCTGAAGTTGATAAGTCTTACTTACTGTCAACTATGCCACAAGAAATATTAAATGGTTTGGCTATGTTGTCGACTGAAAATGATATGATCAAAAACTTTTATTAAAAAAAGTTCGATTGATGATTTTGCAGGAAAAAATGCAAGAAGATCTATATTAAGAACTGATAAATTGTTTTTAGTTTTGAGAACATTGTAATTTTCTTATTATATACTTGAGTTTTTCATCGACAAATTTTTTATATATTATCTAGGAGTCTCAATTTTATATTTCGTATTGGACCATAAATATCTCAGGACCGGCACTGTCCCTAATCAAGCTCTTGAAGAAGGGAGAATATCAATCTGAATTGTTCAGTATCATGTTTGACATATATCACTATGTATTCTACTTTGATGTAATATCCTTTGATTTTATTTCTTGAAACTTTAATGCTGAGGCTTATTTGGTGGTGAAATCACCTTTCGCTTCGTTTGTAATGTACTGCAGGAGTGTAAACTCTTTATGTTTAATGCAAGTTCTGTTTGTCCAAAAAAAAAGGAGATTCTCAAGGGTATATTTGTAGTCTTCAATGCCTTTTTTTTTGTGAAACCACATACTTAATTGCAATAAAAAGAGGCCTCTGGCCCAAGGTCAGCCCATGAACGGGTCCATACACAATGAAGAAGAAAGTGAATGCTTTGCTAACAGATCAGCTTCCACATTCAAAGATCGAACAAAGTGAGAAAAAGAAATCGCGATGAAAACAGAGGAGAGATGCTTGATATCTTTCACAATACCGAAGATTTCCTTGACCTGTGCATCGTTTTTAATGGCTCGAATGAGCGTTTCATTGTCAGAGAAGCACCGGAGCTTGGTGAGCCCTAAGGTTCATGCGGAGAGGATTGCCGATCGAAGAGCAATGGCTTCTGCAATAAGTGGAGAGTTGATTGAGTTTTGTGTCCTTGCTTCCTGTGTGATCCGATCTCCCACCGAATCTGTGAAGATCCAAGCTAATCCCGCCCTTTTCGATCTCTCGTCCCACACCGCATCCGATCTGCAAGTTACCATCGAGGGGTCGTCGATTGAGAGATCCAGCGCGTTTCGTGGTCAAGGTACTGGTGTTGAGATCGACTTAATTGGATCTTGTGCCAGCGACCATTCCCTTGCTAGTCTCAATCCATTAGTTGCAGTTTCGATTGGGGATAAGGTTCTGTTCTCGAAGACCAACAAGTTTCTTGCTTTCCACAGCGTCCAACAAATCCAAGGAAGAATCGAAGTGGTGATTCCAGTTGGTGGGAGGCACGACAGTGTTTTGAAAGCCACCACGCCATCCGTAAACTTTACATCAGTAGCTAGGTGAACTACTCGGTGAAGAGGGACCTTCTCCCATACCTCCTTAGCGTAGGGACAGTGAAAAAAGGTATGGGTTGTTGTTTCGGGTTCATTGCATCTTTTACACAGAGTAGCTGCTAATAATCCTCGTTGTTGTAGGTTCTCCCCCAGCGGCAGAGCTCTCTGTATGATAGACCAGAGAAAGAGCTTCATTTTAGGTGAACAAGCGGCAGAGCAAACATCTTTAACCCAGTTGAAGCTTCCTGGGTGAGAGTTGTTTGGTATCGTGGCTGTCTGCATCGAGGCCGAGAAGTATCCTGAACGGGTTGTGTAGATTCCTGAGGATAGCGGTTGCCAAATGAAAGAGTCTTTTGCTTTAACAACACTTGGTTGGAGTAGTTGAATCTCTTTTGCTACTTGGGGTAAGATCTCTTCAATTATGCTTCAATTCCATTGCATATCCGTCGTTAGCAAGTCTGAAACTGTGAGATCTCTGTCTACTTCCATGACGGGATCAAATGGCTTCACCTGATTGCTTAGTGATATCCACGAGTCCTGCCATACTCTAGTGGTTTCGCCATTTCCAATAGCCTTTCCGATATTTCCTTTAAGCAGATCTCTTTCATGTAGTATACTCCTCCATCCATGGGAACATACTGACGGTACTTGAGCATTTTAGGAACGAGGAAGAGTGACAGTATTTTCCTAGTAATACTCTGGCTAGTAAACTGTCTGGTTTATGTCCCTGATTATTAGACCTCGTCCAGCTTTAGGTTTAGTCATCTTATCTCATGCGACCTACGCAATCTTTTTCTTTCCATTTGGGTTATCCCACCAGAACCTAGTTAGAACTGACTGGATTCGTTTACACAAGCTGACAGGTAGCTCGAAACATGACATGGAGAAGGTAGGGATGGATGTTAAGACGGCTTTCAACATCGTGAGTTTGCCGGCTCTTGATAAGAACCTTGAAGATAGGCATGTGGCTCGCTGGCGAATGCGGTCGACTAATGCAGTAAAGAGGTCCTTCTTCTTCCTACCGAAGTGCTCTGGGACTCCTAGGTATTTCCCTGTTCCTCCCTCCTTTGAATTTCCCTAGATTGTTTTGACATTTGCTTTTATCTCATTGGAGGTTTTAGAGGAGAATGTGATCACAGATTTCTCTTTATTTATCTGCTGACCTGAAGCTTGTTCGTATTCCCATAAGATTTCCTTCAACTTGTTGCAGGAAGCTGGGATGATGAACAGAAAAACATTGTATCATCGGCGAACAAGAGGTGATTGACTCGCGGGCTCCCCCTGGCCACACGTACTCCTTGCAAGGTACCGTCTGTTGCTGCCTTTTTGCACAGACCCGATAGGACTTGACCGCACAGTATAAATAAATAGGGTGAAAGAGGATCACCCTGTCGAATACCTCTGTTAGGTTTGACCGAACCTAGGACTGAATCATTGATTAGATAGGTGTAGGAGACAGTAGTCACACATTGCATGATCAGATTAATCCATTTCTCATGGAAACCTAGCCGTTTGAGTACTTGAGCAATAAAACCCCACTCCATCATGTCGTAAGCTTTAGACATATCTGTCTTGGCCGCCATTGTGCACCTTTTCTGAGCTTGTGAAGTTTTCAGAAACTGTAGCACCTCATGAGTGATTAGGATATTATCTGAAATTGCTCTTCCGGGGATAAATGCAGATTGGTTCTTTGAGATGATGTGTTGGAGGGTAGGCTTGAGTCGTAATGATAAGAGTTTAAAGATGATTTTAAAGTACACATTGCATAAAGCAATAGGACGATAATCTGCCACCCTCTTAGCTCCAATAATCTTGGGAATCAGTCTAACATGTGTTACGTTTTGCGAGGCCCTGAGAGTCCATGTCTCGAAGAAGCTCTTGATCTCTCTTACTACATCTGGTCCAACGACGTCCCAATTAGCTTGGAAGAAGCTAGCGGAGAAACCATGTGGGCCTGGTGCTTTGTCCGGGTGAATTGCAAAGGTTGCTTCTCTAATCTCCATAGCAGTAGGTTCCTTAATGAGAGCTTGATTCATCTCCTCTGTGACACTTTGCTGAATTGCTTTCTCTATTGTGTGCAGGTCATCGTGGTGTTCTGAAGTGAAGATTCGATCAAAATATCTGCAGATGACAGCAGCAATTTGTTCTTCCTCAAACCACAGTATTCCATTATCATCCTCTAAGACTGTTAGTCTGTTTTTTGATTTCCTCGCCTTAGTATATGCATGAAAGTATCATGTATCAGAATCTCTTAGTGTAAGCCACAGCTGTCGGCTTCTTTGTCGCCAGTACTCCTCTTTTGCTTTATAGGCTTTCACTAGTTGTGTATTAATCTCATGTATCCTCTCGTCCATTGGTACAAGATTGGACATCACATCATCTAGCTCGCTGCGTAGAGTTTCAAGAGTTCTTCTACTGTTTTCATGAAAAGCTCTGCTCCAGCTACAGATAGCCTTTCTACAGCACGATAGTTTCTTCTCCACATCCAGGTGAGGGTTCGCATTCCACGTCTCTTGAACCAGATTTCTGACTTCAGGATTATCTTTCAGTCTCCTGTCAAATCTGAAAATCTTAGCCCCTTTCTTTCTTCTTGTGTCAAGGAAGGTGAGGAGGGGTCGGTGATCTGATCCTTCAAATTTGAGGTACTGACATCTGCTGGATGGAAACATGTCGAACCAATCACTGTTGCTGAGCGTCCTGTCCAAAGGTGGTTATTTCTCTTTCCTCTCCACGATAAATAGTTTCCATAGTGCTTGATGTCGAAAAGACTGTTGCTTGACAGGAGGGATCTAAATGAGCAGAAGGTGCCTTCGGCTCTCTCGGGTCCTCCTTTCTTTTCACTGTTGTCCGTGAGTTCATTGAAGTCTCCTGTTAAGAGCCACGGTTCTCCAGAAGATGGTTGTAGTAGCGACAGTTCGTTCCATACTTGTGCTCGCTTTGTGTGGTCTGGTTCACCATAAACAAAGGTGATCTGATAAGACTTCCCTTTATCAACTATCACCGTATCAATGAGATTCTTTGTGCTTGAGTTAACTGAAAGTTGTATGTCATTTTTCCAGATAAGAAAGAGGCCTCCACCACCCGTAGTTGTTGGGGGAACTTCGAAGTAGTTATCAATGGGGAGCCATTTGAGCTTATCACGGACTACATCAGAATTATTCTTTGTTTCCATGAGGAATAGTATATCTGGGGAGTTCCGTCGGTGGATCTCCTTCAGACGCTGGACTGTTATGGGGTTCCCCAGCCCACAGCAGTTCCAGCTCAGTACGACTAAGGAGCCGGGGGTGGAAGAGACCGAAAATCATGTCTCTTTCTTGGCTGCGTTGTATTCCTCTTCGGTGAAGGGTTCTGTTTCCCTTTAGAAGGTCCTGCCTCTTCACTTATTCCCTTTGAAGTAGTTTGGTTCTCACAGGGAGCTTGGTAAACTTTCCTCTTTTTGTTTGTTGCAAGGATAAGTTGTATGGCCGGGTTTCTGCTCATCATGATTCCTCCGGTTGTTATATTGCCTCCTCCTCTGGATGGTCCTTGTGGTAAGGAACTTCCTGAGTACATCCTATTGTTGTGTTTGCTCATTTTAAAAGGGATTGCTGAATCTATGAAAGTTTCCTTTTTTTGGAGCTTGCACCTCTAAGGATGTTAGGAGAAAGACGTGGTGATCTCATCTTAGGGGGCTGAGACTTCGCAGACTTAGTTTTGTTTTGAAAGTTCCTGAGGGTTTCCTCATCCTCAGCTACCTCCACAACCTCTCTTCTTTGTTCTGTTTCTAGGTTCTCCTCCCTTTCAGGGCTGACTATAGTTGAAATACGTCTAGCCGTACCACAGTCGTTAGCATTGTTCAAAGCTGGTTCCATGGATGGTAATTGATCGATGAGATGAGGACCCGAGATTTTTGGAACAGGTGGAGGTGTGGTTTCCACATCTGATGGCTGCATAGCCTCGTGGAAATCAATCCCCGGTGGACTGACCGATTTGATTCCACGCTCCCATGGAGATAAGGTATGTCTATGATCTTCTGATGATGCTAGGATTGAGTTTGCTGTTTTATCTAGTAATCCTTCTGCTTCACTTTCTAGGACTCTCTGTCTCCTAGCCGCTGCCTCCACCGGATCAGCACAACTAAGATATTGCTTTGTGACATCCTGAAGGTCATGTAAGACCTGGTCCTTGGTCTGTATCTTAGTGCTGGGAAATTGCTGAGAGGTGGTTCCCCTTTGCCCATGTCTAACGTTTTGTAGCCTTAAGAGTTCAGCTACCGTTTCTTCAGTTTCCCCTCTGACATCTCCCGCTATTACCCTTTGTCTTCTGGCCGCTGCTTCGGTGGGATCCGGGCAGTTAAGGTAACGTAGCGTTGTTTCATTAAGCTCTACGAGGATCTGCTCTTCTGTTTGTCCTTTTGGCGTGTCCTTAATACCTTGAGATTGATTGTTTTTTGGTGCAGAAGTCTGGGATGATCCATCAGACAGTGCAGGTATTGGGGCAGGCATTAGTGGTCGTATGCCTGGTTTCCTCACCCATTCGCTAAGTCCTCTCTGTGGAAAGGGATGTTTTCTCGTGGTGATTCTCTCACTCAGTATCTCCTTTTTTCTCGTGTATGGAGGGGAATCGTAAGTTTCCTTTCCTGGTCTGTCATCCAGGTCTTTGTGTCTCCAATTCGCTGACTCACTTCTCCTTTTGTCTGTAGTAGAAAACGGTAGGGGGCTCTGGTTTGTTTTGTTGCCACTCTCGCTCCAAAACTATTTCCGTGACGGTCAACCCTTTCATGAAAGGCTTCCCTAGAGTATTCCTTGGGTAAGACAGCTCTGCACTCTACTGGATAATTTTTTGCTTCCTCACTGTAGCCAGATTCTGTCAGGTGTTCTCCACGGTGAGAGGTGACTGGTATTGCTGGATGAGTTTCCTCCATATACTCAGGGTAGTCTTCCTTCAGGTGGGCTAAGGATGAGCATGTCAAGCAGTAGTTTTCCAATTTCTCGTACTCCAGGTAGATAGTACTCTCTTCTCCAGAGTCATAGTCCACAACAGCTGTTTTGACTAGAGGTTTAAGCCCATCGATTAGGACTCTGACTCTTGCGGTTGTTTTTGTGAGCTCATGGTTGATTCGTTGTCCTAGGTCGTCCCCGATTTTGCAAACCATTTTATCCATCCAGAAGTGCAGAGGGAGTCCCTTTATGCGGATCCAGAAAAGGATCTGTGAAGGGAAAGAGGATGAGATGATAGGTTCCCATCTTTGAAGGATGACCATCCAGTAAGAGAAATGGTAGGGTCTGTTGTCTAGCACTCTTTGGAGGTCTTCTTCCAACTCAAAACGAAACTGGAACTGACCGTTCCCCAGATCTGAGCCAGAGACTCGTCCTTGTAGCTGCCATTTACGAGGTAAGGCCGGTAGGAGAGCCCAAACTCTTTGCTCCTTCTGATTAGTAACTCTGCCTATGAGTGTTAGAGCATTCTCCTTGATGAGCGCTGCATTGTCTACGTACGGTGCTTTGATTCTCTTGATGTTAGTCTCCTTGTCGTTGTGCATTACGCCCTTTCCTTTCTCTTCCTTTGAGTAACGTCTTGACATTGTGCAGGAAGTTCAGAAGAGAAAGATGGGTGTCGAGATTCTTGATGCTGTGTTAGTAGTCGGTTTCTTCAAGTGAAAGTGGCGGGATGAGTGGTGAAATCTTTAACTAAGATGTGAGTTTGTGCTTGACAATTTCAAATCTAGATCATGGAGAATGCTGTTTCAGGTAAAGAAGTAGGGTTTTCCAAACGGAACCAGGAAGGGACCGGTGGATACTTTTCTAATTCGGTAACTAATGAGATGTCGCTGTCGAACGTTGGAGACGTTTGCTTTGCTGCCTTGGAAGACGTGCCTGGGAGAGTCCTATCTCACCAACAACACACTATAAACTCGCTTGTAGTCTTCAATGCCTAAAATGCTGAAACCATAACATTAAAAAAATTGTTTTGTCTCAAATGTCATTTGATCTAGTGATTTTACTTTTAAATTGAGCTAATGACATTATCAGCGTTAAAAAAATTGAGCTAATGACATTTATTTATTTCAAACACACAAAATTTTGATTCTCTATTTCGTTTTTAATTTGACTCTGGAGCATGACCGAGAGTTCCTTTGTGCTTACTCTGTTTCGGTTAGAAACAGCCTGAAGTTTTTTTTTTTTTTTTTGAACTACCAGCCTGAAGTTACCAACATGTTCCTCATTGTCCAACGGTTCAATCGTCACTTTTGGTCGCTTACCAAATTACAACTGAATGGCCTGAATTTCTTTGAGCCCAACTATTATCTTCGGTCCACTGAGCTTGATTTAAGTCCATTGTTTAATCTAAAAGAAGAAATTACAGACGAACCAAACATGAACTTTTTTTCAATACTCGGAATAACTTTCCTCTGAGACTGAGTTTGTAAACGTGAACTTTGAAATTTTTATGTTTGCTCACAAAAGCTTTGAGTTTAGAGAAATATCATATAATAATTATAATAAAACAAACTTTTATTTCAAATAGCACATAATGAAAAAAATCTTAATAGCATTCATTAAAAAAATATATATTTTGTACTGATTGTGATTTAGAACTTAGTATTAGAAGATTAGTTCGGATAAAAGTGTAGGATTTAGAGACTTTAGTTAGTTTAACATTTAATTCATCTTATTTTAGAAAAAAAAAATCATTATGTTCTAGTTGTTATAAATTTTATTGTTACTATTTAAGAGATTAACCTTTGAATTTATTTACTCAAGAAAAACAAAACAATTCCAAAAGAAACAAAATTACAAGTTTACGGACAAGAAACGGTTACAACTTATGACACCAACACGAGGAAAGAGTAGTTGAAAGTAGGTTTGAATAAAACATAAAACAAAAAATATACAAAATCAGTTGGTTCATCAACTCAAAATCTACCTTTACTTTTCTTACTTATCTTATATTTCACCTCCGAACCCCCTTTTATAAACCACCAGACAAATCGTCCTCAACCAACACACATTTTGATTTTTTTTTTATGCGACATGAAGTACTTCTGCGCTATATTCGTGTTGCTCATCGTTCTTGGACTCAATGCTACCAACGGATACGACTGCAAGATCGTCCAGTTTATATTTGGGGACTCCTTGTCTGATGTAGGCAACAATAGGAACCTGCCGAGGAGCTTAGCGCAGGCGAATCTGCCCTTTTACGGTATAGATTTTGGCAATGGTTTGCCTAATGGAAGGTTCACGAATGGCCGAACTGTTTCAGACATTATAGGTAAGTCATGTGTGCATGGTATATAACGAACGTGGTACTGTATATCATGTGAATCACTTCTTATATAGCGGTTTTACTTGAATTTTCAGGTGATAAAATTGGGCTACCAAGACCTGTAGCCTTTTTGGACCCATCAATGAATGAAGATGTAATACTTGAAAATGGAGTGAACTATGCTTCAGGAGGTGGTGGAATCTTGAATGAAACTGGTGGTTATTTCGTAAGTCTCCAAATTATTACTTTTATTTGCGTGAATAAAATTCAAAGAAATGACTTTTTGATGGTGCTGTTTCGTTAATTGTGAAGATCCAAAGATTTTCTCTATGGAAGCAGATAGAGTTATTCCAAGGGACACAAGATGTGATTGTGGCAAAGATAGGGAAAAAAGAAGCCGACAAATTCTTCCAACAAGCTCGATACGTCGTCGCTTTAGGTAGCAATGACTTCATTAACAACTACTTGATGCCTGTCTATGGAGATTCTTGGAAGTACAATGATCAAACATTCGTCGACTACTTAATGGAAACACTTGATTCTCAACTCAGGGTTAGTATTTAAACAAACACATTACTATATACGTTTACTTTTATAGATCGACCGATACATATTATTTGTGCATGGTATGATGATGTCTTAGGTGTTGCATAGTTTGGGAGCGAGAAAGCTAATGGTGTTTGGGTTAGGACCAATGGGTTGTATCCCACTTCAAAGAGCTTTAAGCCTCGATGGTCAATGTCAAAACAAGGCGAGTAATCTAGCAAAGAGATTCAACAAAGCTGCGGCCACAATGCTCCAAGATCTCGAAACCAAGCTCCCAAATGCAAGTTACAAGTTTGGTGAAGCCTATGACCTTGTCAACGACGTAATCACTAACCCACAAAAATACGGTATATATATATACAGCCAAATAAAATAAAACTACATAAAATACAATTCATGACCACTATTTATAACATTAATTAAAAATCAATTAATATAAAATATGAAGACTTGGTAAATGTGATGAATGGTTAAGGGACGCAATGGTTAAGCATAGCAAAACACATTCTCGCTTTTGAGATGTGAAAAAACAATATATAATTCGCTTTTGAGATGTGAAAAAACAATATATAATTCATGACTATGTAAAAAACCTCACTATTCACTCACACACCCACACAATTTAGTTCTTGAGTTGTACCAAAAAAAATTGAAATATTAGATATTATGATCATAAAATGCAAAAGAAATAAAAAGTATATTCATTCTGGTTAATATAATTAAATGCAGTACTAGAGCGATTACTTAATTGCATAAATGTTACCTTTTAGTTCATTTCTACAAATATCGGGTTAATTAACTTATTTTATACGTTCTGTGTGTATGAAATGTATACACAGGATTCGATAACTCGGATTCGCCGTGTTGCTCGTTCTACAGAATCCGGCCAGCGCTGACATGTATTCCGGCGTCGACGTTGTGTAAAGACAGAAGCAAGTATGTGTTTTGGGACGAGTATCATCCCACCGATAAGGCCAACGAGCTCGTCGCTAATATTCTCATCAAAAGGTTTGATTTCATGCGTGCTGACGACGGTACTTCCAACGCTCCTTCTCCCGCGCCTGATCTTGCTCCTTCTCCCGACGATAACTAGCTGTTCGATGTTATATGTAATGATTTTCGGTTATGTATTTTGTTGATTATGTTGTGGAGAGTCTCTCGTACGTTTGTCCTAAATTTTAATTACAATTTTTGTTTCGTGAAACAATGTTTTGTTTTTGTAATATCTTCAGTCTGTTGTGTGTCTTATAATAGTAAAGATATCTTTTTTTTTTTTTGAAACTCAAATAGTAAAGATATCATCATGTGTTTAGGTGGTTGTTGTGTCCTCCACTGCTCAGTGTCTCTCCACTAAATAAAACGAAAACAACAGTAGCTCAGTTGATGACCTAACGTTAACTAAAGTTAATTTGAAATTGTTTTATTACATAAACCAAAAAAGTGACCTTTCTAGACGTGTGTTTAGTAAAGCTGGAGTGTTATAAAATATTTGATTTTTTCACATAGCCTTTTAGATTAAGATTCCATCACGCTAAATTTTTGATACTTATCATATAAAATAGTGATATTACAATTTTTATAGGTGCTCTAAATGGCAAGAAATTGGAATTAGCAATCAGGACAATATGATCGAGGAGTGTGGCGGTTGTTTGCACCTGATCCTGGATAGTCATTAATCTCCTCAACATTCATCAACCTCCGCGTCCTTGTTTTTCTCTTAGGAGTGAATTTAATTCGTCTCTATTGACAAAAAGAAAAAAAAAATCAAGAACAAGAATCAAAATACAGAAGAGATTCGATCTTTGCTCACATTGTATGCATTTGTGTGTGTGTGAGTAGATTCTTACCAGGTGGATAATCTCATTTAATTCGTGTCCCTTGGTTTCAAAGTCTACTGGTTTCTCAGTTCCTGTAATAATCAAGAAGTTAACGCACTAAAGAAACAGAACAAAGAAGAAATGAGGAAGCTAGAGAGTGAGAAAGGTGTATTACAGACTTGCAGTGATTATGACAGGCTTCAATACGATCAAAAGAGACAGAACAGCTAAAACCAAGAAGATTCGAGTGTTAAAGAGTTGTCTTCTCGCCATCTTAAAAGTCAGAAGACGTGTTCTGTTTCTTCAAGCAAAGCTTTATCTGGTTTATATAACAGCCATATGTGATCTTTCTTCAAAGATCAGGGTTTATCGTGGAAGCAGATATAGATATTAAATTAGAGGAGATTGTGGAAATTTTATCACTTTCTTTTGATCACTACCGTTGATTGTGGAAACAACCCTTTTGGGTTGGAGACACCACATGATGCCCATCAAAATAAAACTCTTCTTTATACTAGTGTTTTTTTTGAGCAACCTTTATACTAGTGTTGTAGTTTATAATACACACATGCGGACATGCACGCTGACACAAACGAATATATACAAGTCTGTTTAGTATCATGTATGTATTTTGACTGTATAAAAGCATTTATTTATCTCTTGAACGAATCAGTGTTCAAAGGAAAATTATGATTGGCCCCTTAAATTATTCTAACTGGCCATACATATCTTCATTGGCCTCGGCATTGGGTGGATCCGTTTAATTCGAATTTTCAGTATTATACTCATGAAATATTAAGATTTTACTAATAACAGGGTTGGATTCAGTTCCGCTCTTTCCAGATTCGATTTGGATCGGATTATAACCAATGTATGAAATAGCTCAAAACATTATTTCTTAAAACTCAAAAAAATTGATAAATATCCAGAATATATTAATTATTTACAAATACAATTAAAAAGGTTAAATTACATAATTCAACTAAAAATATTTTAAATAACAAATAAAACAAACTACAAAAATCGTTAGGATACTATAAAACTTCTAAATTACCTTAACATATTACAAATATTAACATATTTAATTAATTTCAGATCTCTATTTTTTTATCTCAGTTTGAATTTCGGTTTGATTATACTCAAATCACACAGTGCCACGCTCAGGCCTACTCTTCACATTCATACACGAAGCCCATTTAGATCTGTTAAAGTGTTAACCTTCTTCTACTTGACCTAACTTTCGCCGCCTCTGCCTTTTATATTTAAAGCCAACACGTTTCGTTAGAGACAGAACAAACCACTTCTCGTGAATCCCTAGTCTTGTATCTCTTTAGTTTCTTACTATCGACTCGAGGGATTTGTAAAAGATTTTAATAATTCGTCTTCCATGAGCGTTCGTGTATAGTGTTATCTTGTTTGTTCGATTATTGAATGCCTGTGATGGCGTTAAATATACTTTGAGAGCTTAATCTCTAGGAAAACATAACAACTCTGAGGCTATTTTGAATCCTGTCTTTCTCTGCGTTATTTTAGTGTTAGTTTTCTTGTTTAACAAGGTACTAGCTGCATATGATTAATTAATGATCATCTCTAAGCTGTTTGGTTCTCTAGTTTTCTTTGTGTCTTGTGCAAGTGACGATAAAAAGACAGGGACATCAGATTCTCCTTAGGGAGAAGTACAATGATGATTAACGTCTAAATGGGAATCTCTCTGATGCACTTGGTTTTTAATCTTTGTTTGTATTGTTGTTTGGTAAGTTGTGCCGATGATGTATATCTATCGATGTGTTTTCATTAGATTTTATAGTGATGAATGTAATCACAATTGTCACTATCTCTGAGGCATATTCATTCTCGTTTTTGTTACTTGTAGCCTGGTGATTGCATCTAAGAACGGAGATATGAAAGTTGTTGGTTTTGTTGTAGCCTAACTTTAGATTGGGCTCCAAAAGTAATGGCCAATGTAATCATATTTCTAGACTGTATAAGGAGGCAAAGACCCTTCCTGTTACAAATTCATCTACGTCACAACAACTATCGAGAAAAGGATGTGAATCAGATATTGCAATATAAAGTTAATGAGGGCACAACTATCAGAAAAGGATAGGAGACTCCCGCGATCCCCACCTCACGGAGCAATGAATCTTTAAATCAATACTATAAAAAATCTGTGAAAACTGAATGAAAGAAAATGACCAAACAAGACAAATAATTACATTGCACATGTCTAGAGATTAAAGCAGTGCTTCAACATAGTTTACAAGATATTTGAAATAGTCCCTTTCTTCTTGTCCTCTGACTTACACTTCCTATCAGAACTGTAAAACATTTAAGTCCACAGAAAATGATCATACGAAGTTTGGAAAAATATAGTAATAATTAAATCGTCCAAAACGAGTATGGACCAGCGACGCGTAACCTCATCCCACGATGATAAATTTGCAACATAAGTTAGAAAGATTTTTCGCAATTGGCCAATCAAAAAGAGGAAACTATTTAACAGTACTTGTACTTTGGCACATATTGTGTTAATACCAAAACAAACTCATGCAATTTTTTTTTTAAATGTTAAATTCTATACTAAATTTTTATTTTTGACAGAAAATACAAACAAAGACTAGCAGTAGAGACGAAAACAAGAAACTTTCTGATTTTGTAGAGAATTAAAAGCTCTTGAGTGTTGTCTTGATCGTGCTGAAACCATTGCTAAAGTACTTGACGGAAGAAAAACATAAGCATTGTAGGTTAAGAGTCTTTCAGTAACGTGTACAGGTTATAATGTTAACATTAGATATGTAAAAACTGAATTAAGTAGAGTTTGTAATAGATTGTTTAAAAAAAAACTAATAAAGCATAAGTATTTGATTGTAATGTTTTTTTCTCTCATACTAATTTCTACGGTACCATTGTGGTGTTTCTTTCGACACTAACATTATTTATCATATACACTCAACACATAATAATAAAGTAATTTCAACAAAACACCATTATGACAAAACAGTCAAAACCTAAAGAGTTAATATACTAGTATTTTTTTTTTTTTTGTCACAGTATATACTAGTATTTTAATTGGCTTGTTTCACTAAAATGGCATGAAACCCCTTCTCAGATATGCAGGTAGGGCTTACGATCACAAGCACGTGCACGAAGTTACAGCCGAAACTTACACACATTGACCATGCATGTCATTTATAGTACTAACTATTAAAAACACTTGGTTTCCTCAGAAGCTTCTTTCTCTCTTTAGTCACTCTGAACAAACCGATACAAAAAAGAAAGAAATTCAAGATAAATCTTCTTGTCCAAGAGAATGAATTTCGAGGAACAGGTCAAGTTGGTCATCAGTCTCATGATAGAAATTGGACTGGTACAGATCGCAGGACTCAACTAATGAGCAGTCATCAAATGCAGCCACGAAGCCAGCCGTAGTGGTAGTAGACTCAAAAAGCAACTCATCTAACGACGTCGTATTGATCAGATTATTGTCGATCTCCATGAAACCACCATTCACTTCCTCCTCGTCTTCCTTGCTGCTTATCATCAACTTATCTTCTTCAACGGCCTGTCTTTGTTCTGATAATATCACATTCTTGATCCTAGGTCCATGTTTGCTTGAGGAAATGCCAGCAGCAAGTCTGTTAAGTAGACGTGCTGAGGTTGTTGAGAAAAAGGAGGAAGAGCTAGAAGAAGGAGTCAGTGTTGGAGACAACGTTGTTGAGGAAGAAATGGCTTTGACGACAGGCTCATGGGTCATGGGATCGATCCCGCTTCTAACGAGTCTTTTTTTAAGACATGAGTTCCAATGATTCTTTATGTCATTGTCTGTTCGGTTTGGCATTTGCTTTGCTATTGCTGCCCACCTTATGTAATTATGCATAACCATCAATTATAATCATGCATCCACAATATTTAGCACGATTTCTGATTTATTTATAAATCATTTAGTCAATAATTATTTTACCTGTTACCAAGAAGAGAGTGAAATCTGATGATATCTTCTTCCTCCTGAGGAGTAAATTTTCCTCTTTTAATTCCAGGCCTCAGATAATTCAACCACCTTAATCTACAACTCTTTCCATGTCTTTGCAGACCTTTACTCATTTAAAAAAAAATAGAAAATAAAAAATGAGGCGAGATTATTACTTTAGTATAGTGGCAAACAGAGAATTTACAAAAATAAAAGAACACACAGGCTTTTCCATCAGATAAAAAGGGAGAAAACACAATCACGTAATTTTCTGATTTTGTTAATTACTAAAAATATTTCCAATTTTCTTTACACTTTTGAAAACTGAATATAATAATAAATCATGATAAAAAGTAATCTGGATGATACTTGGCTTTCATGGGTTCACATACTGCATTAAAGGTATCATCCCATCGACACACTATGATCGAAGGTTCTACAAGTTGCTCAATATAATAATTGGAAAAATCTCATCTACTATGGTTTAAAACATCTTTGTGGTAATTCATGTCTCCCAAAATCGATATACATATATTTGTTAATAATCTCTTCAGATGATGGAATGCTTTACATGATCAAGAAAAATTAGAACCAACAAAAAGAAATCGAAACATACTCAACATAACAGAAAATATTTGATCCGACAGAAACTGGATTTTAGAGATCCTAGCTTTGAAAGAGACAAAAAAGCATAGGTGGTCCGTACGCAATGTATGCATATATATATAGGGTGTAAGCATAGATTTATACCAGCTCTCTTAGGCAGGGTACGCCAGTCTCCGAGACCGTATTCGTTGATGTAAGCGACGAGCATCCGGTCTTCCTCCGCAGTCCACTCTCCTTTCTTCAAACCGTCGTTGTCGAGCCAAGTCGTCCTCCCCATTTATCTCCGGTGAACCAATCAGATTTCACAACGTAATGTCAGATGATGATGATGATTACCTTAAGAAGAAGTGAATTATTGATCAGTCTTACTAAGAGACTTCAGATGTGTGAGGCTCTCTGTCACTCTCAGTTAATATAGAAGTAGAATGGTCTTTTCTATAGTGAATAATGGGGATGTCTCATTTATATATACTCCCTTCCTTCTTGTTTTTTTTTTTCTCTCTTAAAATGTCTTTTTCTTAACCGTTGGATTCTTATTTGTTTATCTTTATGCTGAGATATCCTTTTGCATTTTTATTCTTCCTTAATTAATATAGATATGAGTTATCTAATAAATTTATTTAATGTTTTTCATAGCGTAATAACATAGTAAATTATCGTAAAACAATTTCTAAGAACTCCATATTTGGGGGGAGGGGGTATAGGACGACGTCTTTAACCAAATTTTGTGTGGTCTCTTGTAAACTTAAATCTGATATGACTTTTGTTTCTAGTGTCGCTATGATTTTAGATTATATTGCATCGAAAGTCTTTACAAACATCAAACTAGCTAACTCAACTGGTAACACCTCAGACATTTGTCTGAAAAGTCACGAGTTCGAATCTCGGGCGGAGAAGAGTGTCCAAGACCGTAACAGGTACAGGCAAATACTGGCTCCGGACTTAAGCGGATTAAAGCCGAAGACCCGAACCCATCCTGATTAAAAAAACGTCAAACTGATATTCAAAGAGTACCACGTAATATATTTATCATTTGCATAACAATTGCGCCCCAATAAACGAACCGGTTCATAATGATGATATTAAATCAAGTTTAGTTGTATCCCCAACTACTTGGTTACAATAAAACTTAATCTTGGTACGAGATATACTTTGACGATTAGTTGTTTAATAACCTGAGAAAGCTCAGCCGACTTACTATGATACATGTTTGGTTTATTATCAGGATCCAGCTATATGTTACTGAATTTATCTTTAAAGGTTTCAAGATATTATAAGCTTATCCATGTTTAAGATTCTCTTAAAAATAGATAAAATAAACAGAATCACGCTTTTAGAAGAACAGAACCGTGACACAAAATATATAAAGCTATGTCACTTGGTTAATTATGAAAAGTAAGTAGTTGTACGCGAAGATCATGAATCCATAAACCCACCCGACTGCGGACATATTTTCAGCAAAAATATGTTAGGTAATAGAGAAACTTGGGTTCATCTCTATAACAGATCATCAAAATAAGCATATAACCATAAGAAAATTTTGGAGTTTCAAAAAAAAAAAAAAAAAAAAAAAAAAAACCATAAGAAAATTTAGGTTGTGATATTCGTATAATAATTGTCATATAATCTTTGACATATACACTTTTTTATTCTTTTAAATAGATTTTATCCTTCTACTTTTAATTGCTTTTAATTTTTTGTTAGAACAATTATTAACCTTTGAGTTTAACATAATAAAAACATAGATTTTGTTCTACACATAATATGTTTTGAAACTTTTAAAACAAACAGATATTTTATAATTTTTTACAATATTCCATAAACACGAATTTAATCTATACTATCATACAAACATATACAGTATAGGCAGGTTTTGTTTTAAATAAGACACAAATTTGATTTGTTTCAATCTATTTAGAAACATAGAACAGAGAAGTAATATATTATTATCTCTTTTTATCTATCTCTCTCTCCCCTTTTCCTCTCTATATACAAAATAACAATTCTTTGTTTTCCCTCTTTTATGTTTTGCTTTTATTATTATTTTTTTCTTCCTCGCATTCTCCTCCTTATTTCTCATTTTCTTCTATGTGATGTGTTATTGTTGTGAATTGATTGTTTCGTACTATATATTTGTCAAATATAGTATATCATAATATTACACAATTGACTCGCAAATAGTTCTCAAAGAGATTGGTCCATTTTCATACCAAATTATCACATTTATGGACGCCTGGCTATATTTTTAAGTTTTTTTTCCAATATGGTTATCATACAAATTCACCCTATCATTTTAGCCAAAGTTACAAAAGAAAAAAAAAAACACTTGTCAACTTTTAAGTTGTTAATAGAAGTATATGTTATACTTTTAACTTTTAGTGGTTAATATTTGTTAACTATTAAAATTTGTTGTTTTGAAAATTTATTGGTAATTAATTTCACTACAAAAACATGTGAAATCTTGCAGTCAAATCCGTTGAAATAAATTTCGTCTGGAATAGCAATTTTTGACGAACAAATTCATCGGTCTATCGTATTGAGAAATTCAGTCTCAGTGAAAATACACATCATGTAAATATTCCTTTGGTTTTCAAATTAAATATTGCTTAAAAATTCAAATTAAAAAATAGTTAAATTTTTTATTTTTTCTTTTATTTCACTATTAGAGTTGAATATTTTTATTCTAACTAGGTGTAAAATAAAAAATGTATTGGATTTATTATAGTCCTAAACCAGTATTTACTTCATAATGAAAATTTTATTCTGGAAAGATATTTGATTTGAAACGGAAAAGGTACGAAATATGTCTTACCTATAAATCAGTTTTTCCACAAATAATTTGGCTACATTCACACTTACGGTACGGATATATCAGGAATGGAAATGGTCCCTCGCTGCCAAAACCCAAAAGACACCGTCTCTCTGTCTAGTTGGGACTGTTCGTTTCTCCATTCAAATGATCCATTCGAATGGAGATGAATTTTTTGTTCGTTTAGACACAAAAAGTACAATTCATTCAGATGGTTCATTTGAATGATTTTTAAAATTTTAGGCTTAAATTCAAAGTTCATTCAGCTGAGCCAATTTGGAGCATTTGAATGGAGATGGTTCATTCAAAATGACATAATGTCTATTATACCCCTCATGTGTAATTCACAAATTACAAACCTAAACATAATATCATTTGGTAACAAACGAAAAATGACAAAACCACAAATACGCGATTTCAGGGAAAATCTAAAAATGAATTTTTCACGCCAAAAACACATTTTCCCGCCATAATTACAAAAATATGGTTTTCCGCCAAAAACCGAAAACGTGTTTACATGCCAAAATCACAAAAAAGTGTTTTCACGCCAAAACTCTAAAATGCATTTTCGTGTCAAAACATAAAACACGTTTTTCCGCCAAAATCGCAAAACGTGTTTTCCCGCTAAAAACGAAAAAACTCGTTTCCCTGCCAAAATCATAAAAAAATTTTCCCGCCAAACCAAAAAAAAAATCTTGTTTTCCCACCAAAACTAAAAAAATCTCATTTTCCACCAAAATAAAAAAATATGTTTTCCCGCTAAAACCGAAAACGCGTTTTCTCGCTAAAACTGAAAAATCCCGTTTTACCGCCAAAACAAAAAAAATCTTGTTTTTCCCAAAAAATCGAAAAATCTTGTTTTCCCGCCAAAACCGAAAAATCTCGTTTTCCCGCTAAAACCAAAAATCGTATTTTTCCGCAAAAAATCGAGAAACGCGTTTTTCCGCCAAAAGCGAAAAATGTGTTTTCCCGCCAAAGCCAAAAATCTCGTTTCCCCGCCAAAACCGAAAAAATATTGTTTTCCCGCAAAAATCGAAAAATATTGTTTTCCCGCCAAAACCGAAAAAATATTGTTTTCCCGCAAAACCGAAAAATATTGTTTTCCCGCCAAAACCGCAAAACCGAAAAACGTGTTTTCTTGCCAAAAACCGAAAAACTCGTTTTCCCGTCAAATATATAAAAATGAGTTTTCCCGCTCAAACCGCAAATACGTGTTTTTCACCAAAAAAAAAACTGAATTTTGCCGCCAAAATCGAAAAATTTTATTTTCCCGTCATTGTAAAATAATTTCATTGTAAATATATTTTAGAATGAATAATAAAATTTTGTATAGTTAAAATTGATATCAAACATATATTAAACCAAAACATGGGTATATATGTAATTTGGTTATTAAACTCATTTGGATGATTCATCTAAATATAGAAACAAACATAAAATCCATTTAAATGGTTCATTTAAATGATTCATCCAAATGGGGAAACAAACATGGCCAAAAATTTGAATGAATCATTTAGATGGATCACACAAATGGACCAGCCGAATGGATTCATCTGAATGGAGAAACAAACAGGGCCGTTTTCACCTGTGAACATCATTTTGCTTTGATTTTGTATTGACGTGGTAATTCGTTTTCAAAATTTCCTGATGCAAACGTAGATATTTTATTTGTTATTTAGATTTTAAATTATATGCTATTTAAATAGTTAACATCAAATATATATTGTTGAATAGAAAAAAAGTCAAGGCCGAGTATGTATTTATAGGTTTCAAAAGTCAAGGCCGTGTATGTTATATGGTTGGAGTTGGACCACGTCTTAAGTATATTTTGGTGCTTTGTGGACTGTATTCGGATGCTATTAAGGTTCACGGGCTCCACGGTTTATGTGATTTGGTTCACTTCACGACGGTGTGGTCTACATACTATAGCTCGTAAACCCGTGTTTTCTGAAACGCGCATTCCTCTTCGCCAAAATATTTTACGTCTAAGATTTTAGAGATGGATGTTCCAATATGTAAGTTAGATAAATTACAAAAATAAATTCACATGATGCTATATATTTCCTTTTTTCTGAATAAATACTACCGGTTGATCCGGTTAACCTGGAGAAAAACACATTTAATACTACAAAGTAGACTGATTCGAATTTGGAATACCTTATAACTAACGTCAGGAAACATAATGTTATATTATTGCACATCACAAAACTGTACTAACAACATAAACTCAAAGTTACCAATAACAACAAAAATAAAATGAGATGGACATGATTGTGAGCGTTTAAGTTAGATACTCTAAAAACTTGCGTTAAATTTACATCAATCAATCTACTTAAACTAGTATATCCAAACTGAACTTTCAATCTAATGTAAAAGCATTTAAACCTTTAACCATTGAATCAAAGGCTTCCACGAATCAGAGTCAATCCAAGCCCACCCTAATCTATCGGTTCATACTAAAAAAAAATCTATTGTTTCAAATTTCCACACGGTTTGACGTATTTTAGAATGAAAATGATAACAGGCACATTCTTAAATAGGTTTCTGTTTTTTACAATTTCCACGTGCTCAAATAACTTGTTTCCTTAGACAAAAGGTATTCTTTTTGCTTATTATGATAAAGTTTATGCTGAAACATCTCAGATAGCAACAAAATCTTTTAAGCGTTTGGGGTCCAGATATTTAACTCACTGACGTTAAGAACCGGCAAGGAGAAAAGCATCCATCATGTGTAAACGCGTAAGGTTCAGCAGTAAATTATTGCGTTTCACTATCAATGCGTTGGGTACTACGATACATTTCTTGTAACCAGAGAAAATAAATAGATTTTAAAGGGGAATGTACTATCAGTAATTGACATAACTCATACCTAAAAATCCCAGACGTTATCTCAAAAATTTATGACTGTCACTTTATAATATACCTCTACAGTCAAAATATAAAATTGTAAGATGATTCTTAGAACTATTTCAAGATGATTTCTAAAATGTTTTTTTTTTCTAATTCTGGATAAGCTTTAGCTGTATTAAAAACTGTATAATTAACTATATTTTATAGATTTGTAATTGTTGAATAATTTAATTTATATTCTTAATGACTAATTTAAGTAAAAAATACATTTTTTTACTTTTTTTTTTTTTTTAGTCAAAAAAAAAAAGTAAAAAATACATTTTTTCGTATATGTGTTTTTACCTAAAATATCACGTATTTTGGAAGACGAAGTATTATTCCTATTCAACATTAACTCCTGGTGCGAAATTTATTATACACTCCCTCATGTAGGATTGGACATCTAAAACTTCAAATATACATACAGAAATGTAGGACCGAACAGGTATGTGTTACAATAAAAAAAAACTTAAAACATCTGTACTATGATACATATTAGTAATTTAGTACTAAACATAACTCATTCTAAAAAGCTAATCCAAAGGTAAATATGGTCACACTTTATCAGAAACACTCAAACCGTGACAAAAAAAAAAAGTTGTGCATATCAAGTAGCTTATTACTCTTACAGAATTTAAGCTCCTTTATTAAAAAAGACAAAGCTCTTTTATATATATATCATCATTGGCGAAAATTTATATTACACTTGGCCATATTCTTTATATGAAAAAAAATATATTTTATGTAAAAAAATCATTTTTAAACTGGAGATAAGATAATCACTTGAGCGGGAAGCATGAAAAAAAATTTGATCTGAAAACCGAAAACCCAGAAACCACAAACCGACGTCGCGTCCTTACTCAAAACTGATAGCAATGACCTTGATAAAACCTTTAGAACACAAATATCTGTTGGTAAGATGCCTTATTTCATTTCTTTAAAATAGATAAAAATTACAAGAAGCAAATGTATGTGGGATCATGATCTCTTACGATAAGGAATGGGAAAAAAGGAGGATTAACATACGTTCCTAAACATTAGGAAGAATCAATATCCATTATTAACAATTAACTCAATTACAACAAATAATTAAAAGAAATAATTAGATGTTGTAAACCAGGTTCGGTTCGTTGGCCTAACGTTAACCTAATTACTATTTCATCACTAACTCAGCAGAATTACTCCTAGGTTAATTTATGCCTAACGCTAACTACATATCTTAGATTCTTAATCTACACCGAAACAAGCTCCCGCGCTTCTAGAAAATCTAGTCCAAGCTTTTTTGATGGATCTTTTAGTAGTAGTCGAGGTTGAATGTTTTTCTTCACTTTCCTTCATTCTTTCATGTTTCCTGAAGTAAAAATTACAGTGGACTGAATACTCGGTGGACGGTGAGTATTTTTCATGTTGTAAATATCAGATATTATAATGTAGACCCCACGGAGGCAAAGAATTTCTAAGTCAATAGTCCCTCCCTTTTTTATCTATCTATCTATCTATACTATTATTTGAGAAGTGAATTTGCTTAGTTGTCATACTCTCCATGATTTTAGGTTTAGTCATATTTTATGTTCAATTATTAATATTAATAAATAATTTAGTGATTTATTTAGTTAATAATTTATCATTATCTTAAGAATAATTAGATAAAAATATCATAGTTAAATATAATTTAGTGATTTTGCTTATGTGTTACTTTCTCCCTAATATTAGTTGATTTTGCTTATTTGTCATTATTTATTATTTATTTGTCATATTTTCCATATTTTAGGTTATTTGCTTATTTATTATATTTTTAATAGTTTAATATTTTTTTATTTTTTTTCATATTCTCCTTAATTTAGGTTATTTATTTTTTTATTTATCATGTCCTTACAAAAATTAATTGCTAATTTATCTATTTGTCATATTATAAAATAATTTTAGGTGGAAATTTTAGTTTTGCTTACTTGTCATGTTCTCCATTATCTTAGGTTATTTTTTATTTATTTATGATATTTTCTTATTCTAGAAGCTTATTTGTCGTGTTCATTGATTTAGATTGAATTTTTAGTTTTAATAAATAAAACTTTCGTCGACAAAATAATAATAATAAATAAATAAATAAAATTTTGAATTGTTAGCTCCAAACATTTTAGTTATTATTTGACAAATATTTTCATTATATTTAGTGATAATTATTATTAAGGAGTATTATCAAATTTTAGCAATAATTTTATTTTTTTTCATGATATATTTACTTTAGTAATATTAAATTTTTAATGTTTTTGTTTATTTTAAAAAGAAAGCTTGCTTCTCTTTCAAGTCACCAAATTATCTTATTAATCAAAAAATATGAGTCCAAAGAATACAATCTCTCGTAGTTAAAAATTAAAAAAAAATCCATTTTTTGCAAGACATATATAATTTATCATTTTCGCTTATAAGATTTTAATCAAGCAAAAATGCAGTTAAGACTTTGATAAAGAAGAGTTTGATTGTATAGACTTCACTGATAATTGAAAATTATGGTTTATTTTGTAGATTAATTTTTATGTTATTTTAAAGTATCAATAAAAATTTATCAGGCTGTTATGCTGATGATATTTTTTACATGTATAGTTTGGTGTTGGAATAAATAAAATATTATATAAGTACCAAATCATTATCTATATTGCGTTATCTTAAAAAGGTAAACTATATTTTTGATTAATTTAATATTTTAAAGTAATTAAAATTATTTAGTTTGAAATTAAAACTTATTTTGAAATTTGAATTAGTTTGATATATATATTAATCCGCACAAGTGTGCGGGCCATCATCTAGTTATAAATTATTTTAGAACTATTCGCATAGAGTAAAAAATATTATTCTTTTTATATTTTATAAATAAAAACATCATTAATTATTTATCTGACCACAATTCAACCAATAAAAAAAATAGAAGATATACTATCATTGGTCATACAATTTTAAATGTTAATAAATTTTTAATTGAAAATCAAAAATGTCATATAATTTGAAACAAAAATTTTCTCTAAAATAACTTATTGGCATAAAAACTGAATGAAAAGAAATAAATGATTAACAGAGGACAAATGTTTATATTCCCCATGTCTACAGATAAATCTGAGCTTCAATCATAATTAGTAAGATTTTTGAAACAGTGCTTTCTTGTCCTCTCACTTACTCTTCTTGATTTGCAGGTTTTCTCTTACAAAGAGGATGACTAGTTTACCTCTTTAGATATTTATTCGGTCTATTGTGTATCCGTATGTAAGACTCGTAAACTTTTGTCGGTATTTTTTCTTTTAACACTTCAAAGGTCGTAGGTTTTTGAGCCTAGATATTTGGTTTTGCATAACCTCTGTTTTGCAACAGTTTCTGGTGTTGATATAAATTTATCTCCGTACTTGTTTTTACTGATGTTGCAAATGTTCTGCTTGGTGGTGTATTTTTCATGGTTAGATTTGCTTAAATCATTGATTATTGAGTTATCTTCGGTCGTAAATTTATCAAGAGTGTTTGCGAGATATGATCAGTATATCAGTTCTAACTCTAATATCTATAGTTCTCTAATGTTTATCGTTAATTTTTGTCTTTCTTTTTAGATTATTGATTCCAGAGATATTTCTATTTTCTGCTGATTTTTAAAATTTATGATGTGTTTCATTACGAAAGATTTGATAAAATTTAGAGTAGAAAAAAAACTATTATAACATTTGGAATCTACAGGAAAATGATCATACGACGTTTGGGAAAACATAGATTATTAAATAGTCCGAAACAAGTATGGGCCAGCGACGCGGAAGCTAGTCCCACGATGATAATTTTGCCACATGCTGCGTTGTAAAGATTTTCCGCAATTGACGTATCAAAGAAGTGGAAACTATTTACAGTACTCGTAATTGTCACAAATTGTGTCAAAGCCGAAAAGGCCCACGGATTAAAGCAAAAACATTCAGGAACGGAAACGTTGAATCATATGAAAAATGTTCTCCCACTGTATTATCTGAACTTATTATTTTAAGCATAAAATCACAGTAAAAATGCTTAGTCGGAGATTTCGCATGACTTTAAACCGATTATTACAAAGCAGTAAACAAAATATGCGTAGTTTAATTTTTGATTTATCATGGCTAATATTCAAGTGACGTAACAAAACAAAGATATTCGAGTATATCGTACGTTCTTTCCAATAGGAACTATGAAATCTGGTCGTTTAAATAGGTGGCCTAGCTCACGAAGTCTAACCAAACAATAAGATATAAGAACAGACTTTTTGAGATCAACTGTTTTTGTGATCCGGTGTTGTGTTTGAGTGTTCGATATTTGATAGATTTCGCATGATGCTATACTATAAAAATTGCTGGGCATAGTGTATTTCTGTATATTCCACATGTTAGAAGGATAAAGGCAATGCGAAAACAGATGGTAAAACGCAATTAAGAAACGACACAAAAACTTAACACATAATTCACCAAACCGGTTTTGTCTACATACAAAAAACATCCTATTACGAAAACCGATTGTGGAATTTAATTTAGGATTGTAAGAGTAAAAGATAGTATTCTTCGTCTAAAACATTTTCGTTGACGGGCTTGCAAAATTAGGCCCAATGAATATAACTAAGTAGAATAACGAGGTTCATATAAGAGTAACCTTATATTGTTTCCCCAAATCCAGGCCCGTCTCCTTAGATTGCATAACTAATTGACCGGTCGAAATCACCCTGCTATCTAATGCTGCCGAGTCAGAACACATTCAAAGTATATCTGAATGTGACATCATTAATTATGACAAAATAGTCAATACCTAAAGTAATATAGTACTCGATAGGCTTGTTTCATTAAAATGGCATGAAACCCTTCCTCAGATATGCATGTAGGGCTCATAAAGCATGTGCAAAAGAGAGAGGTAATCGGACAAGAAAGTATAACAGCCAAAACACAGAAACATTGACCATGCATGCCATTTATAGTACTAAACTACTAAAAGACTTGGTTTTCTCATGAACCTCTTTCTCCCTTTCGTCACTCTAGACAAACGGATACAATAAAGAGAGATTCAAGATAAATCTTGTCCAAGAGAGTGAATATCGAGGAACAGGTCAAGTTGGTCGTAGGGCTCACAAAGTAACTCATCTAACGACGTCGTGCTGATTAGATTATCATCAATCTCCATGAAACAACCATTCACTTCCTCCTCGTCTTCCTTGCTGCTTATCATCCACTTATCTTCTTTAATAGCTCGTCTTGGTTCTGATAATATCACATTTTTGATCCTATCAAGTCCATGTTGTCTTGAAGAGATTCCAGCAGCAAGTCTGTTAAGTAGACGTGCAGAGCATGTGGAGGCAAAGGAGGAAGAAGTAGTGGAAGAAGAAGGGGTTAGTGTTGGAGACGACGTCGTTGAGGAAGTGGCTGTGACGTTGACGACAGGCTCGTGGGTCATGGGATCGATTCCACTTCTAACGAGTCTTTTCTTAAGACATGAGTTCCAATGATTCTTTATGTCATTGTCTGTTCGGTTTGGCATTTGCTTTGCTATTGCTGCCCACCTTAAGAAATTATGTATAATCATCAGTTTAATTATGAGATAGCACGATTATTTATTTATTTAAAATGAGAAGATAATTGTGTGTTGGTTTGCATTAAATCACAAATTGAGTTACCTGTTCTTTGGTATAAAAATAAATTACCTGTTACCAAGGAGAGAATGAAATTTGATGATATCCTCTTCCTCCTGAGGAGTGAACTTGCCTCTTTTAATTCCGGGCCTCAAATAATTCAGCCACCTTAATCTACAACTCTTTCCACATCTTTGCAGACCTTTTTCATTTTGAAAAAAATAAATATATTAATATATGTATGTATTTCAGAAAAAATCAGGCGAGATTTATTACTTTAATATAGTGGCAAACAAAGAATTTGCAAAAGAAAAATATAACCATTTTCACAGTGTTTTGAAACCCGACCCAAACCCGCGGTTGAATTGGTAAACCCGGTGATCCAGAATAAATTCGGTTTGGATTTTGTGAAAACCTCAAAATTTAAAAACCCGCAAAAACCTAGAAAAATCCACTAAAACCCAAAATCCGGTACCGGTTGAACCACCGGTTGAACCTATAAATTAATTTTTTATTTTTTTCAGTTTTTAATTATAGTTTTGAATTCTGTTTTATTTTCTAAATTTTCAGTTAAAATTAGGTTTTCATTTTATTTGATTGTTGTCATCGTCTTCTTAGATGTCATTCACATATTTATGTATTTTATGTCTTGCTATTTTTTAGATGTCATTACTATTAATTTGTTACAAAATATTAAATAGTCTAAACTATTTTTTTATATTTATACATTTTATATTTCTAAAAACAGTTAGAAAATATTTAATTTTAGTTTCTATATTATTTTTATAGCTAAAATAACACTACATAATAAAACTAATTCATCTACTAATCTACGGTTCACCTGTAATTTACTTGCGGTTCACCCATTGACCCGGTGACCCGGTAAGTCGTCTAAAAACACTGCTTTTTCATCCATCAGACAAAAAAAAAGAGAAAACCCAAGCACGTAAACTTTCTGGTTTTGTAAATTAGATAGAAATATTTCTAATAGGTGATATTAGAAAAATAATTAATCAGGATAATGCTTTCATGGGTTCACATATTGCACTATGGGTGATATATCATCATATCGACACGATCTAATTGAAGGTTCAACAAGTTCACCAATATAATAATCGAATAAATTTCATCTACACGTTAAGAGAAAAATCTTATCTACACAACATTTTTGTAATGGCTGACAAACATCTTTGTAAACTCATGTTTCTATCTCTCTAATATACACCAAAGATCGAAAGAATTTGAAACTATATATATATATATATATATATATATATATATCTTTCAAAAATATGTATAAATGAATTTTTGTTGATAAATATCTTCAAATGATATATTTGACATGATCGAGAAAAAATAGAACCAAGAAAAAAGAACTCAAAGAAATCTTTGGTCCGAAGGAAACTGGAACTCAAGGATCTAAGCTTTGAAAAAGCACAAACTTAGGTGTCCGTACACAATGTATGCATATATATAAGGTGTAAGTATAGATTTATACCGGCTCTCTTAGGCAATGCACGCCAGTCCCCGAGACCGTATTCGTTGATGTAAGCGACGAGCATCCTGTCTTCCTCCGCCGCCCACTCTCCTTTTTTCAAACCGTCGTCGTCGAACCAAGTCGTCCTCCCCATTTATCTCAGGTTAACAAATCAGATATCTTCACGTATCACTTCTATCTGGTTGATTCGAGCCCACTTTTAGTAAGATGATGATGCCGATGACTGAGCTTGAGAACAAGTGAATTATTGATTACTCTCACTTAATTTAGAAGCAGAATGGTCTTTTCTAGAGTGAGTCTTTGTATATATATAAAGTCCCTCATTTTTGTTTTTGCTATTCAAAATTATTTTCAACCGTTGAATACTTATATTTTTATTTTGATGCTGAAATATCTTTTTCAGTGTTATTACCGGGTTATTACTGGTTGATATGTTGTTTTTTAATTAATATACGTATTCGGAATATGTTAACATGATTATTCCAAGAGGCTAAAACTCACACATATAGCCCATTCAATGCACTTGACACAGTGAACATTTCATAGAGTAAACGCTAGGCTCCTCATTACCAAGATTAATTTTCAACTATTAATATATAAATTTGAAATACTTTTACAAAAGCAGTTCAATGTTTCAAATAAAGGAACTATCCAGAGAGTATTTCAGATCTGAAGATATCCAAACATTAGAACATTTGTTTGTGTTTTAGTATATGCTTATAACTTAAGTGAAATACTAGATATAAAATGATATCAGCGGATAAATTATTTCACCGCTAAATTTTTTGAAGTAAGAGTAGCGCTTAAATTCGGCTCAGTCTACCGCTGTATCTGCAAATTTAATAGATTCACAAATTGTATAGTTTAGAAGTTCAGAGCAACAGTTTGTACGTTATTTTGATTATTTATTTAGGACAGAACTGCCTTTGATTGTCTTTTACTCGTCCTGCAATTTTCTCATTGTTTGTTAATACATCTTTGAATATGTGGCTGCCATAAGGACGACTAATATAATATTATTGGGGTTGATATTGTCGTGCACAAAAAATGGTTGATATTGTCTTTCAATTTTGAGCGATACACTCTACACCGCTTACAATTTATTTTCCATAAATAATTTAGTACCAAACTTTAGTTTTCTGTTCGTTGTTATTCACTTTGATATCAAAAGTCTTTGCAACCACCAAACTGATATTCCAAGACTACCACATATCTGTTTATCTTCATAAGATTTTCCCCTCAATAGACGAATTCATAATGATTTTATAAAATCATGTTTAGAGTTGTATCCCCCAAACACTTGGGTCAACAAAAACGAAATAGTGGTACGAAAATAATTTGACGATTAGCTGTCGAATAGCTTCAGAAAAGCTAAGCCAGCAAGGTAAATGTTTTGGTTCGTGACTCGTTTCATATCACTATGCAGGCTCTGTAACTTGCTGAATTTATCTTAAGATGTTCAAAATATCTCCGAGACTATTGCTATGGTTTCAAAATCTTTAACACTCCACACATTTTTTTTTATTTTTAACACCTTTCATTTAGTACATATTCAACTTTTATGCATTAAATAATTGAATCAATATCCATTGTACTAATTAGTAATTTTTTTCCATGCCCAAATTAAATAAACTTAGTTTCTATTTAGAAAAAAACTTAAAATAATTAATTTTGTACAAGAAAGAAAATATATATTTTAATTTATATTAATATTATTAATTTTAAATAACTAAGAGAATATATATATATATATTTTTAAAAAATACATGTGTCGTCAAAGGTCTTCACTTTCTTCTTATTAAACATACTGAATTTGTTCAACTCCAAATAATCTTCATTATAAGATTTCATTTTTAAATACCCACATGTAAAAATTTAACTACCGAAACTTTTATTAAAACACCACTATTGTATATAGTCTAACGAAATAAAATAAATTATAAACATTACACTTATCCATGTTTAACTTTATACTTTTAGAAACTAATGAAATAAACACACAAAATATAGTTTATGCAGATTATTGTTAACTACGAAAAGTAAGTTGCTGTACTAGAAGATCATGGGTCAATGTACCCGACTACTGACATGGTACAATACCTTAGCCATGCGTATGTTCGATTTGCCCAAAAAAAAAAAAAAGCCATGCGTATGTTCGTCAATCAGTTTTTACAACTCCTGCATTTGGTATTTTTCATAGTGTTATCACTGTTTTGCTATTTTCATCAACCAATAGTATATATATATATATATATATATATATATATATATATATATATATATATATATATATATATAAGAAGTATAGTTACACTATGCTGCATACCAAATTCTCATGATTTCTTATAGTCTGATCTGATTTCACTTTTTATTTTCGTTTTAAAATATTTGATGGGAATTAAGCAACATGTCATAATTTATCTCATCGACACATTGGTACATGGTCTGCCTTGGGTGCGAAAACCACTAGTCCCTCAGTCTTCAAACGTCCGTCCACTAGACAAGTCTAAGCCCTCTTGCCTATTCTAATTTCCCAACATATTTTTGTATGATGTCTATGTGTAACAATCTCAAGTCTCAATTTCAAGGACTATGAGATTTATTTGGAAAGAAAAAAAGTCTTTATGCAAGTGAACACTTTTGAGTGGACTAGGCTAGAAGAGGAAGCTTGGAGATAGAAAATACACGAGAGGAGGATGAAGTGAGGACAAAACTCGTCACCGATCCACTGCCCATGTGTGTCATTTTGATAGTTTTTGGGTCTTGGCATATGCTGGATCCCCATAGTGAATGCATATGCATTAAGACTTTCAAAGATAGAATTTTCAGCTAGATTTGAAGGGGTCATGACGATGCTATTTCTTTTTTTTTCCGTCAAGGATATTAAAAGAGATAAATGGGTCAAGCCCACAAACGACCGAAACCCAAATACAACCATCAAATATTCAGAAGTCCAAACAACAACGGGCCCTCGGTCCAGACCCATAACACCCACGGCCCAAACGGAGAAAGCGGTGAGGAGGCTACACGTGGAAGGCCCTGCTCCATTCACTCGACATCCGTCGACACCGCCTCAACTCAACCGCTTCCGCTTTACACCGTCACGTTTGTAGGAGCTTCGAGACCGACAAAGCCTCCAAAACGAACCTAATCCCCTTCTACTGCGCAGGGTCGTCACGCCAGTGAGATCAGTCAAACTTTGAGATCTCCACCTGCTTTGAACCACTTCAAACCCTAGACCCCCGACTCGAGAAACCATTTCTCTCTCTCCTTAAACCGACCACTCATCAACGGCGAGCTTCAACTTCAGAAAAGAAAACCTCCGCCGTGACTCAAGCTAAACAAACCACACAAGAACAAAGGGAAAACCTAGAAACTCGACCTAAAGAACACAAAAGCCGACGAC
Organism: Hirschfeldia incana; assembly: GCA_026261945.1. Lineage (NCBI taxonomy): Eukaryota > Viridiplantae > Streptophyta > Magnoliopsida > Brassicales > Brassicaceae > Hirschfeldia > Hirschfeldia incana. The sequence goes on along the minus strand of JABCMI010000011.1, from coordinate 6,027,555 downwards.
GCAAGGCGATAAACACCTTCACCCCTCGGAACCCAAACCGGCGTCGATGAAACTACAAAAGCTTCCACCTCCCGGAGATTAGCCGATGACGCAGAGCTGCGAGAACCTCCACCCCCCGGCAGCTAAAGCGGCGATGACGGAGCCAGACTGAGCTTCCGCCTCCCGTAGCAAACTCTACCTCGACAAGATTCAGTCGCCTCAGATCCGTCATCCTGCCTGCTCACCGCAGCACCAGAGAGAGGTGAGTCACCGCCGTTCAAAACTCTCCACCGAAGAGATTTTCCCGGAGAAAAACCCTAGCACAGAGTCGCGAGTATGTCGGAGAGGATTACAGATTGAGGCGCACCGACGGAAAACTAGACTGAACATACAACAAAAGAACCACCGGTGTAGGCACGCGCTCGGACGCGCGGCCGGACGTCGGTGATATCTTCAAAGCATTTTTTCTCTCTTTTCTCTCCAAATATCATTTTTTTTTTGTTTTTTTCTCTCTTCTCTCTCTTCAAGCGTTTTTTTCTCAAGCGTTTTTTCTCTCTTATATCTTCAAGCATTTTTTCTCTTTTCTCTCTCTTCTCTCTCCAAATATCGTCGGCCGGCCGGACGACGATGCTATCTCTTTTACAATCTTTAATAGTTCTCGACCAAATTTTCTCAATTTTATAATAACTTCAACATCATAAGACCACGTCCATCGGTGGTATTTACTAAGGTTCTAAATTTTTTTAAAATATTAAAATAATAACAAAAGGAGAGAAAGTGTTGAGAGAGGTTCTATACGTAGTACTTCTAGGAAGGGTTCTATAATTTCTGTTGATGTGTGTCATGATATTAGTGGCTTATCATTTACCCGCACAATTAATTTTAGTCAGATATTTTTATTGTGTTATAATATTATTATTTAGTGATTTGTATACTGATTTTTGGAACTCCACCGATGGAGGTGCTCTAACACCATACTGATATTCCAAAACTATCACATCATGTGACACGTCTATTTATTTGTTGTTTAAAATTTACACCTTGATAGACGAATCAGCTTACTTTATAAAATTCAAAACTTGTAGAACAACCATTTACCATTTTTATTACATTTACAACTAATTTACAAAGGAACTTGTAGCTCTTCTGATTTATACCATACTGTTTACTCATTTAATGCTTCAGCACGAGCAAGAATAGGGAATAAAGTAAGTCCGCGTGAGTGCATACACATTTGGCAAATACTCCATTTGTTTACAGTAATAGCTGTTTTCAGATTTTTATAAATTAATAGAAAATGTTAGTAATGATTCTTCTATTTAACTGCTACTTAAATAATGAATATTTTAAAAGAAAGAAAACAAATAATTCAATTTGAAAGCTGAAAATATATAACATTTTGAAATATTTTTTTCCCTAAAACATTTGTCAATGAAGAACAGAAGGAATATTAGTTATGCTACAATTATCTATTGAAAACAGCATAATATGTGTGGTTACCGGCTAGTTAACTTTTAAGCTTTCTTTTGTGAGGTATACGGCGGCAACTATTCCAAAAAAACATTCACATTTGTTTTTCTTTTTTTTTAAACACTTTCATTGATAGGAAGAAGACATAGAAAGACAAAAAAGCAAGCCATTACAGAAGGATCAAGCTTAATCTACACAACAGCAGCAAGGATTAAGACCTACAATAAAGATGTCTTAACCAACGAAGATAGCCAGCAGCTGTATAAGATTGAAAACGATCCTTTTTAATGACACTATCAGCTATAAGGGAAGCACCCTTTATATCATAGCGTTTCATTCACATTTTTTTTTATTTTGATTATAATTTCGTATATTTTAAATTAGAACTGGCAAAATAAAATAAAATATCAAGAATGGAAAATGGTCCCCTTTATTAAGGAAACAAGTATATACTGCAATTATGTAAAGGATACATTAGTCTTTAGCTTATGGAGAAACCCTACGATCTATTGTACTATATATTCTCTCTTGTATTTATCCTTGTCTAATAAGAAAGATCATCTTCTATATGGTATCAGCAGCCGACGATCTACACTAAACACATTATTTTTTTTTCCTTTGTTCTGTTCTCGTTTCTTTCTCAAGAATAAATGGCGACAACTACACCATTTCTTGTCGTAGAGAACACCATTCCAAACACCCCAACCTTGCTCACTATCAACATGTCGAATGTCACTAAATTGACTTCTGACAACTACCTCATGTGGAGCATTCAAACCCAAGCCTTGCTTGATGGCTATGGTCTTGTTGGCCATATTGACGGAACACGTCCTTCCCCGCCACACCAAGTCACCATCGATGGTGTTGCATCCGAAAATCCTGAATATGTACTCTGGAAACGCCAAGATCGCTTAATCTTCAGTGCACTCATAGGTGCTATGACAACAACGCTGCAACCAATTGTCTCTCGCGCCACCACATCCGCTCAGATCTGGCAAACTCTGGCTAATACATACGCCAAACCAAGCAGAGTACACTTCAAACAACTCAGAGATCAAGTCAAAGCATGGAAGAAGGATAACAAAACTATTGATAACTACATGCAAGGTCTCACCACTCGCTTTGACCAGCTGGCTCTTCTTGGCAAGCCATTAGATCACGAAGATCAAATTGATGCTATTCTTGGAGGTCTCACTGAAGATTACAAAACAGTCATGGATCAGATTGAAGGCAGAGACGTACCTCCTTCAATTACAGAGATACATGAGCGTCTGCTTAATCATGAACTCCGCTTAGCGGCACTATCACCACCACTGTCGATCCTTCCTGTCACATCTAACGTCGCGCAGCAACGCAACAACAGCAACAACAACTATGGGAACAACAACCGGGGTCGTAGCAACCATGGCAGCAACAATTATCGCAACAACTCCAACAATTGGCAATCGCAGACATCTAGCAGCCGCAATACAAATGCCAACAGAAACCCACGTCCTTATCTTGGTCGCTGCCAAATTTGTGGAACACAGGGACATGGAGCTAAGCGCTGCCCACAGCTACAATCATTCCAGTCAGGTCAGCAGATGCAACAAAGCTCGCCATTCACTCCCTGGCAACCACGAGCCAACCTAGCAGTCAATGCACCCTACTCTGCCGAGAACTGGCTCTTAGACAGTGGTGCTACTCACCATCTTACTGCAGACCTGAATAACCTCTCACTTCACCAACAGTATCACGGTGGAGATGATGTAATGATTGCAGATGGAACCAGCCTCCCCATCACACATACTGGTTCCCGCACTCTTTCCTCTTCTCCTAGAAACTTAATACTTGATAAAGTGCTTTGTGTTCCAAATGTTCATCGCAATTTAATCTCGGTCTATCGTCTCTGCAACTCTAACAACGTCTCTGTTGAATTTTTCCCTGCCTCATTTCAGGTGAAGAATCTCAGCACGGGGGTTCGGTTACTCCAAGGCAGCACTAAGAAGGGACTCTACGAATGGCCACTCACGAAAAATCAACCTACTGCAATGCTCACTTCATCTCATTCAAAAGCCTCAATTGCTCAATGGCATTCAAGACTTGGCCATCCCCATTCTTCTGTTCTAAAGACCACTGTTTCTCAATTTTCTTTACCGTTGTTGCAGTCTTCTCAAACATCTTTTTCTTGTTCTGATTGTCTTTCCAATAAAAGCCATAAACAGCCTTTCACTCAATCTACAATTGTTTCGACCAAACCTTTACAATATATCTTCTCTGACCTCTGGTCATCACCCATTCTCTCAACGAACCACCAAAAATACTATCTGCTCTTTGTTGATCACTACACAAGATATTCATGGCTTTACCCTCTCAAACGAAAATCAGAAGTAAAAGAAATTTTTCAAGCCTTCAAACCACTGGTTGAGAACAGATTCAGTACAAAGATTGGTACCCTCTACACTGATAACGGAGGAGAATATATGGCTTTGCGTTCTTACCTCGCTCAGCATGGAATCTCGCATCTCACTACACCTCCTCATACGCCAGAGCACAACGGATTGTCTGAGCGCAAACACAGACACATAGTAGAGACAGGCCTGACCCTTCTCTCAACAGCTTCAGTTCCCAAATCATATTGGCCATATGCGTTCGCCTCTGCCGTCTACTTGATCAATCGTATGCCGACGCCAGTGCTTTCTCAGCAATCTCCGTATCAGAAGCTATTCGGTTCAGACCCAAACTATGCGAAATTAAAAGTTTTTGGTTGCCTCTGTTTTCCTTGGTTGAGACAGTACAACAGCCACAAGCTTGATGATCGATCTGTTCCCTGCGTCTTCCTTGGATACTCTACCACACAGAGTGCATACTACTGTCTACACAGACAAACAGGGCGAATCTTCACATCTCGACATGTGAAATTTGTCAAAGACCAGTTTCCCTTCTCCACTCCTTCGCCGTCTCACGTTCCTGACCTTGAATCAGCTCAGTCTCCACTTGGCTCTCAAACCCCAGAGTTAATTCCGATTCAACCGGTGCCACAAACGCCTACTACACTGAACCCTGCTGAGATACTTCACCAACAACCGCCGGTGTCAACAACTGCTCCGCCACTCCAATCTCAGGTATGTTCTTCGATTCCTTCCACTTCTTCTCTCCACACTCACTCTGGGCCTTCTGCTCAGCTCAATAATGGGCTAAATTCCCAAGCCCAGCATCCAGCCCAAGAAAACCAAGCCAAAATACCCTTCACTGCCAAAATACATGAACCTCTATCGAGTCCTGACCAGTGAATATCTTTTTTTTTCTTTGATTTTGTCGTAACGCCCCTGACTCCACGGCTAATGGGTTTTTTCATATCTATTCTCTGACTCCACGGCTAATGAGTTTTTCATACCTATTCTCAGAGATTAGAAATCATAATTTACTGACATTTTATACATTCACAACATGACATTTCCATGTGATTTGAGTTCATTCGCACGGTATTGCAAATCTGTTTTAATAAGTCATCCATAATTTCATTACTCCAGTTCAAATACACTTAATTTTAGAGTTCTAAAAAGATGTGTATCAGAAATTGTAAGCGTATGTTATTGACATAAATAATCAAATCAGTTTTTTTAATTATTTCTATATACCAGAATTCGAGATGTTACATTTCTATTCACATATGGTTCGTATCTTTAGTGTTTTTTTTTAAATAATAATTATAGACTACTTTAAGAATATAAAATATACGATTATTGTATGGAAATTCTGTCTTTTATGTGCTCTATATTTGCTTCATTTCTTTTAGACAAAAGCCATTAACGTTGCTGAAAGTGTGACTTGTTCTTTTATAAAATGAACAAGGAAAAATAGTAATGAGCATGGTGTCAATACTGCCTCGATTTGATAAATCATTCCACCGGGTTCGATAAACTTTTCCCGGGTTCAACCACCTATTGTTAGTTAATACTCCCTCCGTTCCATAATATAGGATGTTTTGGAGATGTTTTGGTGTTTCAAAATATAAGATGTTTTGATATTTTTAAGGTAATTTAACTTTATTGGGAGTTGATTAACCAATAGTAGTATACTACTTTATTTGTGATTGGTTACTATATATTTAATTTAGATTATTTAATAATATTGTTTTCTAGAAAGTAAGTTTTCTTAATTCTTGTGCATTCAAGCTAAAAATCTTATATTATGGAACAGAGGGAGTAGTTACTAACTAAACATGTTTCTAGCAAAAAGAAAAGTAGTAAGAGAAACTAGACATGTTGAAATATAACAACAAGCTGTCAAGCCAGTAATGAGCCGAACCATTCAACTTTTTTTTTTCAATTAAGAAATGATAGCTTTTATCAAGTGATATACATGTGTTGCTCTTGTTTGACATGTTTCAATTTGAACATCTGAAGTGTCAAAAGAAAAAAAAAATATTTCGCAAAAAAAAAAACATCTTAGTGTTTCAACTATGTATCATTGTGTTGCTACGAATGAAAATGAAAATTAGAGGGGAAAAAAACTGTTTATCACGTAAGTCGTCGTATACATGCGATAAATTACTTATAAATAGTCTGACGACATTACCATGTCTGCATAGGTAAAAGAATATATGTAATGGGCCCGTTATCCTTATGGTGCGTGGACTCTGAAGCCATGTTAATTAAGATTTTGGGGGTGATTAGTTGAGTTATAACTTATAAGAGCTATTTAACTTTAATTTTTATCTATAACATAAAATTATTATCAATCATTTTATGTTAAGTTTTAAATCTACAACCAAAACAATAAAAATGGTAAGAACTATGTTTATTACAATCTTATTCCATAAAGATGGTTAGGAATATACTTTTTAGTTTTTCTTTTTTGTTTAAGAAAATAATAATGATTTTTACATATTAATTTCCACAGTAATATTTTTATAGCTTTATGGTCTAACCAATCATCCACTATGTCTTGTTACGAATCGTAATAGATTGTAATTTTTAGCTTTCAAAAGTCAAGCCTGTGTGTATGTACTTATGTGCTTGTCATGTCTAGTCTTCTCTCTATTCCCTGGTGTCTTGTGTTAGAGTTAGACCACATTTTAAATATTCTCTTTGTTTTTAATTATAAGTAGTTTTAACAAAAATAATTTATTTCACAATATAATTAGTTTACATATTTTAATGTACTTTTTTATTTATTAAATATTGTGTGATCAATAAAATAATGTTAGATATTTTATAATTGGCTAATTAAATGATTTTTCTTTAAAAAAGATAACTCCAAAATATTTATGTTTTAAAGCAAAATTATTACAATTGAAAACAGAGTGAGTAGTATGTTTTAATATTTGTGAATATATTCAGCCGAGAGATGTGTTTATTCGTCGAAATAAAACGATAATATTCGTGGGCCACACGGTTTCTCACTCATATCGTTATGTGACTGGATTCAATTCACGATGGTTTGGTCTACACACTCTACTAGTCTGTGTAGCTCTCGAATCCGCATTTTTGAAACGCTCGTTTCTCTTGGACATTTATGCTTATAATTGTGTTCTTTTTTTTACCACATTTGCACCCAAATGCTAATTCTTTGTTGCGACATCATTTTTAATATATACTTCTTCCGTTATAGAATAAGTGTCACTCCGGCACTTTTCACACAGATTAAAAAAATTGTTGAAATATATGCAAATTGTTATTAATTACACTTCAGTGACCTATAGTATTTTAAATAAATAAAATTATTTATAAAATCAATGTAGTTTGAAATTAATTTTCAGCTGAAATTAAGTATAATTTGCATTAAAATTGTAAAATGACACTCTTTGTTAAACAAGAAAAAACAGTTAGAGTAACACTTATTTGAAAACAGAGAAAGTATATCGTTATAGTATCAGCAACTGTAAGTGTAAGACCATCTGCAGCGGAAGGTTTATACATGAGTTCACACATTTTTCGAAACAAAAATATATTAAAGTAATAAAAAAACTATGAACTCGGTTCGTCTGATGTCTTCCCCACGAGACGGAGTAATCACTGTAGCACATGCTCCATAATACGTAATGGCCCGTGACTGACCCGCTTTTTTTTTATATCAAATCGAAAACGTTAAAAAAATAATAATAAAATATTAAATTCACGAACCTCAAGTACAGTTCAGCGATGCGGCTGCCTTAAGGGACGCGAATGCACATTGTCAACGAAAGATGCAAGTGCACCCACAAAAATAATTAGTTTTACAATTTTAAGCCTGAAACCAATAGAACTTGTTAGTTAAATTGGTAAAAATCATATTGTGCGTCCATTTTCAGGTTTGATTCCCTTTACTGATTTTCCTGTTAAATGATACACCCATAGAGAAAATCTACTAGTTTCGCCCCTGATACTTAGGTTATGAATAGTAACATATACTTAGGTTATGAATAATAACAGATAAAAGTGTGTAATTTAACTATCAGTTAAAGAGTAACCGTTCTCTCTCCCATCGTTAATGGCGCGATTGGAAAGGAGATTTTCTCCAAGGTCCAAAATTTGATCTGATCAAGGCATTGATCAAGCTCTCGATGTCTTTTCATCTCTTACTTTTTTTCTCTTGTTGTGAGAAAATTTATTTATGACAGACTGAAAGGAACTTTTTCTTCCTTTCAATTTATTATTGCAATCTCCGGTGTGGAATCCGTAACCATGACTGATGACTTTAATCTAATTTTGTTGAAGCAAGGATCAAGCGGTAAAGAGTTCATCTTAACTGTTTCACTTAGAAAACAATTACCATGGAAGCCACCATGGTGTAACATTTTCATGGAGATAGAAATTTCAACATGTTCATTGATGCCGCAGTGGAGATGTATTTTTTTTTGTATGGCAATGATGTTAGAATCATTGAACGTTGGCAGATTCACTTACTAGTTATTTTCAGAGACTTGCATCTGATATGTAGTGGTAATTTTTTTTACGTTTTCCGAAGTTGTATATTTGTCATCTCTGTTAAAAAAGCTAAAATACTGGTACAAATATTTTTGCAATTACCAAATTTTTGTTACTACATCAGAGTCTACGTGTTATCATAAAATAAATAGAAACAATTTTATAGAAAGGGATTTATCGTAATTTATTTACAAAAGAACGATTTCATGGTCTGGCTTTTCGCAAAACACATATTTACGATGTACAGTTCTTTATAAAACCCAAAACCTACGATGGAGAGAGCTCTAATTACAATATTTTAAAAACATTTTCACTAGGTGTTCAAAAAAACCATTTCACTAAATTTTACATCAATCAATCTACGTAAAACTACATTATATACAAACTGAAGTTTCAACCTAATATAAAAGCATTTTAACCTTTAAACCACTAAATCAAAGGCTTCCAAAAATGGTAGCCAATCCAAGTGCCTGAAATTTCTTGTTCATACTAAAAAGAAGAAAAACGAAAATCTCTTGTTTCAAAACTCCCACACGAACATTGGTTAAAACGAAATGATACATGTTTATCACAATTTCCACATGCTCAAGTAACTTGTTTCCTAACACACGCGTCTGGGAAAAAAAAGAGAGGATGGATTCTTTTTGTTTCTTAATAAAGTTGAAAATTCTCACGTAGCAACAAAATACTTTAAGCGATTCGGTCCCAGATACTTAAATTACTGACGTTAAGAACTTGTAAGCCTGGGTACGGATCAGATATCCGGGTTTTTGAAAGTATTTGTGATTTGCTTCGTATGTTACGGATATCTAATTTTTGTATTTGCTTTGCTTCGGAGAAATACAAATATTCGGAAAAACGAATATCCGAAAAAAATAAATATTTACGAATATTTAAGGATATCTCATATGTTTTGATTAATACAAATAATTTTAAAATTTTATGCAAATTTGTTTTGTATAATAAATTTTTACATGATATATAAGATAAAAATTAAAAAAATTAGTAAATCTACATATTTTGTAAAACAAATAAACTTAGTTAACAATTATAATAACACAACACTTAAGAAAAAAAATATAATTTTCATAAAATATTTTTCTTCATTTTCTGTACTACCTTTATATAAGTAATAATGTGAATAAAATTTGTCAAATCATATGTCAAAATAATAATTATATAATTTTATACATATATAACTTTACATATAATCAAGATATACATGTATTTATATATTGTCAGATCGGATCAGATATCTGCTCTGTAAAATTTTAATATTTGTGATTTGCTTCGTTTTTGACAGATATTAAATTTTAATATTTGCTTCGATTTGTAAAATTACGGATATCCAGATTTTTCGGATCAGATCTTTTGCCCACCCCTACCTACAAGGAGAGTGGCACCCATCATGTGTAAACGCGTAAGGTAAAAACTTATTAATTACGTTTCACTATCAATGACACTAGGGTATTTTTTCCGTATGATCTGTCAGTGAATTTAAATCAGACTTTGGTCAGGTCAGATTAAACGCTTAAACAAGATCGTGCTCTTCTTTTTTTTAAAGAAAAAAAAAAGATCGTACTCTTCTTTTCATGAATATTTCCACGAATGTTTTTAAGTATAATACAGAAGAAATACATTTCAAAGATTAAAAAAATGAAATCAAAAGACCAGAGTGTGAGAGAACTAATCGCATTATTGACTGTTAAGAAATTGGTTCTCTACATGTACATATTTGCATTTTTGTGTCTCGACATTGTGTAATGTAATTGTAGGACTTTGCCAACTAATGTGGTTGTTGTTCTGCATTTTAGATTATGAAGCTGCCAAAAATTTAAACTCAAAACCTTTGATTTCAACTCTTAACACTTTGAACAATGAAACTGGTTAACTGCGAACACTTTAAACAGTGAAACTAGTTTCAGCTGTAACAGATTAACGTTGAAAATAACTTACTTATTTGACATGTCAAAATGAAGACCGTTACTGTTGATTAACAGGTTAAATAGGTGATGTGGTGGTGCTTTCTATTTTTTTCTTAAAAATTATTTTAATTAATAAAGACAAATAAATAAAAATTAGATAAAAATTCAAAATATTTTAAAAATTGATAAAAAAAATTGTAAAATTGGAAAACAGGAAAATAAAAACAAAATAAAATTTTAAAATCATGAAAGAAATTAAAATTCAGAAATTCAAAAATTATTAATAAAAATTGTAACATTGATAAAAAATAGAAAACCCCATTTTTAAAAAAAAAGGAAAATCTAGTAATAATTATTATAAATAAATAAAATCAGTTGTACAAGTGCCTATGAACATTGTTACCCGCATCCACCACTGATCACCGCTATGTCGAAAACCATCGTAGTCAACAGTTACATGCCATAAAATTTTCATTGATATGTCAAATAAATATTGACAATGATGATTTACATATCACCATACAAAGATATCACGAGATAGAGTAGTTTTTCTTAAAAGTTTTGGTTGAATATTAAATTTTAAAATTTTATATATTTAAACAAATATTTTTCATTTCGTTTTTTTTTTTAATTTTTTTTGAATTTTGAAATTGGTTTCCTGTTTTTTTTTCCAAATTTTCTAATTTTACTGATTTTCACAATTTTTAATTCTTTTTCTTTTTTTATTAATGTTTTTGAATTTCTGAATATTTTTTGTGATATTTAACTAGCCATGCTAAATAAATAAATAAATACTTACTGTGATCTTGCGCATCAACTATAGCTGTCGGATAAGTCAGTGGTCCACTGACATCTACTTCAACTTGGGTTGCTCCACAGTATGAATTAGAAGAAGTTATGATATAGAAGTTATGATATAGCATAGCATGAATACAGCTAAAAGTTCCATATCAACAAGTCTCAACAAACCCTCTCAATCAATTCCACTGCCATGTGGTTGGCAGCCTTGGTATCTCTCTGCCCACAATTAAAATATTACAGGCTATACAGCTTAGCGGCAGTACCAATCTTGTACCAATATCTAAGAATAAGTAGAACAACCATAATAACACACATAATTAAGCAGTTAAAAGTTCAAATGCTGTAAACCAAGTTAGCAGCAAGAGCCTCTGGCTGAACAAATGCCACCAAGCTGTGGTTCCTTTCTATGTAAAATAACATGTCTTTTGATCAAAAAAATAATAACATGTCTAAGAAGAATAAAAAAATAGACGATCAATTAAACGATGAATGATTCCATACCTAACATAAACCATGAGCACAGATGAAGGCAGTCTTTATATAGCCTATAAAACAGATTAACCATATAATATCGCAGCTGCTTCTCAATTTTACATCGAATAACCTCAGTTCATTAATCCTTCCCTCTCTGAGGAGGTGTTGGAAAGTATTGAACCGGTGGACGCTTATCATGAATTTAAAATATAAAATAATTAACGATATCAAAATATAAACTAAATTTCTATTTTAAAATAAAATATTTTTAAAGGTATCATTTATACATTACTAGGAAAAACCCGTCATACGGGCGGGATGTGATATTTTGTCAGTTATATTTTTTAAGTTTATTTCTAAATTTATGGGATTGAGTTCATCTTTGATTCAAATCAGTTTTCGTATGATTCTTTTGCGATTGGTGTAATTGAAAACCTAGAAAATAAAAAATGAGTTAAGTCCAATTTGTGCAGCATAAAAGAGTAAATATTCAGTGAAGCTACTTTATATCCTTACAAAACTACATCTTTATTAAGATATCTTTTATAAGTATATTACACGTCTTAGCAACATCAGGAGATGCCCTAATGCAAAAAGAATATAGCTTGGTTTTCCCAAGTTTAGTAGAATGATGACTTTAGAACCTTTCAAGTACTGGCATAAGGGATATAAATCCGATCATGGTTATGGATTGTGTCTAGACCAAAAAGACATAATGTCGGTAATAAAAAAAAACCCTAGAAATCTGCAGTACTAATACAAGGAACTAAATAAGCTAAACCATCCTTAATAATGATCACCAAGTAAATAGCAGAGGCTTCTTTCAAACAATTGAATATGTTAACATCTACATTGAGTTTGTGGTAGCTTTAATTACATGGCCCAAAATGTTCGACTGTATTTCTCCTGCGATTTCCTTCTTTCTTTCATTTCTGCTTGTTGTCTGCGCTTCCCGCAGAATCTGATATTTTGTCGACCAAAAAAAAAAGTTTGTTTGGGTTTGTTTATAAGTGTATTTGGAAATTACAATAATGTTTAGAATATAATAATTTATATGATAATTTATATATCCAAAATCTGTATTATTCAAATTTCCCCTTTAGATTATTTTAAGAAATTTTTATTATTTAAATAATTAAAAAATTATTCACAATATTATATATTAGTTAAATTTAATAGATTTGATTTAGGTGTTTTATTAGGATTGTGATATATTTTGTGTGTTGAATCCATATGATAGGATACTAAATTTTTATATTTAATTCATAAAATAACATAAAATAATTGAAATGTAAAATAAAATGATACATGAAATCATTTAATAGTAAAATAACAAATAAATTGTCTTGTTTCTGTTTGTTTAAAATTTATCGATAGTCTTTTAATTCATGATTTTATTAAACTATATATTTACATAAATGTTAAAATTAATAATTATCATAACATCAATTATTGTACCAGTTGTTTTTATCCAAAGATATTCTTTGAGGTTTTTATTTAAAGAAATTACATAATGTCTAGAAATAGTGGCAATAAATTATATTATTTAAAAAAAACAATTCAGTTACAATTTATTGCCACTATTTCTAGACATTATGTAATCTCTATAAAGAAAAACCTTAAAGAATATCTTTGGATAAAAACAACTGGTACAATAATTGATGTTATGATAATTATTAATTTTAACTGTAAATTTCAGTATTTTCATGGCCCTTTTTGATCTTATTTCGTTGGACAGCTTTTTTATTACTTCTTCTTAGACTTTTGGGGTTAAGAGGTTATTTTCTTTTGTATTATAGTGTTTATTTAACAATTAAAATTTTATTTCGGATGAAGACGGACGATTAATTAAATCTCAAATAACATATTATTGGAGACTTTATAAGTTGTATAAGAGAAATAGATAGTTTATTAGTAATAATTTCAAACGTTTTCTAAGAAAAGAAAATATTCAGTTTATTTTGATTTTGTTTTTTCCTGCTCTTGTCTAGTTTGTTTAAACTTATTTGAATCATTTTCTCTGTTTCCAAGACTCCAAACCAATACCAAAATAATGTTTTTTTAATTATCAAGAAGGCCTTGACTGGTTCTTAAGAAATAGGTTTGTGTCTAAGTTGATCAAGTAAAATTCAAAATTCGTGCTTCTTTGTTCCAAACTTCCAATTCTTAGTATGCCTGTTTTAGTTCATTGTATTGCTGTTCCTGGGTGTCAGCAAACGTACAACAGTCACCTTTTTGTATCTTCAATTAGGCCAGTTAGATATATCCATTGAGCACTTTTAGATATCTTTAAATCAATGTACTGAACCATTTATCTTGTAGTTTTAAGAACAAAGCTATTCTTTTGGCTGTATTTGATTCATTCAGATCAAAATCATATTAAATATTTTATCAGTGTTGTTAGATTTGTGTTTATTTTTCTTTTATGTATTTTGTGTTTCCTGTTGTACAGACTAAGACCACGAAGAAGATCATTTTCAGACTTCAGTGCCAAAAGTGCACGCACTTTTCTTAACACTCAATCAAAGTAAACGAACTATATCCATGCATCAATTCTTAATATTACCAGATCTGAAAATATTTTGGGTAGTTGTTTTTACATTGGTAAAAAGCTAAAGCCTTGGCTCATCACCGTTCAAGAAGTGAAAGAATAAAACACTGAAAAACAGAGCACTGAATCAAGAATTAGACAACATGCCTGGCTAAGAGTCATAGGAATCAAACACATGTCATACTGCAAGACATCAAAGAAGTAGAATCCTGAGGTGCCACTTCCATCCTCATACTAAAACGTGTAAGCGCACAAAACAGCCTGAAACAGAGGGCTGAACAGCCCACCTGCATCACTGGTCAGAACATGGGATTGGTGTAGCTGTTACTGAGCTCCCTGGATTGAAGTAATTCAACTGAATCTGCAAACATAGCAACACATTAACCTCAAATCAGAGAGTTCAAAAATGAAAAAGACATCAAAAGCTTTACTTGGAGTCCACTGGTTTGAGAACCGCCACTGCAAGAAGCACAACTAACCCACAAAACATCACTTTCTGTGTCAGTCTGTACATAAAAGTCTCTTGGAGAAGATTCCAACTGCAATTTTGTGTAGTTTAATCTGTTCAAAATCCAAAACACCAGAAAAGCAGTATATGACTTGAACAGCGTATAGGCAATCAAAATCATGTATTCTTAAGATAAAGATGGAAACTTTATTTACCCAACACTAAAAGGATCAAAATTTCTGTGACGGGAAATCAACCACTCCGCCGAGTGACTGTAACAATCTGCCCCATCTAGCTATACAACACTTTAAAAAAAAAAATCTGACTTTTTAATATGGATCAGTATCGTGGAATTGGCTAAAGAAACCCATGAAAGGCTTTGTTTGTGAACAAAAGAGAGTTCAATCGCCTTCCTTGCTTGAGCTGTACTTCTGCTTCATCCACCCCTTTAGTTAATGCTCTTTTTGCTCCTTTGTTTTCCTTTGCTTTCCGTCTTCCTTGCTCTCTCTTTCTTCTGTTTCTTGTGTAATAAGTTGTGCAAACAACATTGTAAACTCTAAAAAACGAAAAAGTGGTATAAATTTTAACATTTAGACCAAAAAAAAAAAAAAAGAGAGTTCAATAAGATACCTGAGAATCAAGAAGAAGTATATCCATTCCCATGAGGTCTCTACCACGGTGTATATTTCTAGCCCCCAAGAACGGAGCAACCAGTCTTTAACAGTGGAGGAGCGGCTGCGAATCGGAGAAGAAGACCGAAACGTTAGCCATATCTCATATAATTATTTTACTGGTTAGCTCAGAAGAATGAGAGGATGATTTTCTAAGGAGGAAATCATACCTTTTTATAGATGAACCTCTAGTGCTTTGCAGATCCAGAAATCGCATTAAATAGATCGTGTGTGAGAGAGTTATGGAGGGTTTTAAGATGATAGTTACCGAACTGAAAACGTTTCGAGAGGAAGAAGACGAAAGATCAAGTACGAAGACATAATCGACACAAGTTCTGGTTGAGAGACGAAGAAGAAGATCACGGGGTTAGGCCTAGATGAAATGCGACACTTCATTTACGCATAAAAAACATAAGATCCGATACCACAAAAAAACCAACAAAATTACACAGAAAATGGATGTTAACACGAAGCCTAGTAAAAAGAAGTAAAGCCAACCGAAGTGAATTAATGAAACGCAACGCATGGATGAAGGAAGACAGGTGTCGCGTTCTCTTGTCCTATTTTATGTGTTGGTTCAAGGAGAAGAGAATTGACTTTTTTTATGTTATAAGATTCGGTTCCTAATAATAGGCTTGAATATTTGGTGTAACTACAGAAATAAATGGCCACTAAACCTGTTTTACTGAAAAACATTGTTCAATAATAAAATCAGCAGGACAAATTTAGATTTGTCGTAAAATCATAGCAAAAACTTGTCGTTGTCTCTGCCACGTACTCACTTTCTCCATCTCAGTTCTCTGAAACACATCACATGATGACTTCCCCTGAGCTCTGACTTCACTCCACACTTCACCACCAACTCTGTTTTCAAGTCTTTCTTTCAAGACCCGAATACTCATTTTAGGATCCGACCCGATTTTCACCTGTCTTCTCTCTCTCTGACCATATGAAGCGAGGCAAGAAGAGCTCGGATGCGGGTGAACCAGTGACCAACTCGGACACTCGAACCCCGTCTAGCGATGTGGAAGCAATGAAACCAAGTTTGAGCTCCATGAAATCGATGGGTCTACTTCTTGCTCTTCTCATGGTTGCTTCGGTTATGTTTTCTCTGTCGGTGGTACTCAGAGACCCTCCTTCTGACGATGTTGTGGAGAGTGTTTCAGCTTCTAGGGTTCTTCAGCTCAGATTCCACCAAGGTAAAACTTACTTCTTTTGCATGAAATCAATAAGGCAATGTTGCATTTTTAGTAAACACTATTCTTTGGTGGCTTTCTGGTTTCAGCCAATGAGTCAGATGAGAAGGACCATCTTGTCCCTGGTTTGGATAAAGAATCATGCTTGAGCAGGTATGAGGCGAGTTTATATAGAAAGGAATCGCCTTTTAAGCAATCTTCTTACCTGGAATCTAGATTCAAAAGATACCAAGATCTTCATAGAAAGTGTGGACCGTTCACTAGCTCCTATAACTCAACGCTTGACAAACTCAAGTTGGGAGCTCGGTCTGATGTTGGTGGAGTCTCTGGTTGTAGCTATGTGATATTGTTGAACTCTGATGGTGAGCTTGGAAGTAGAATGCTCAGTCTAGCTTCAGCTTTTCTCTATGCTCTCTTAACAAACAGGGTTTTACTAGTGGAACCAGGAGATGAAATGGCTGATCTTTTCTGCGAGCCGTTTCCATACACTTCTTGGTTTCGTCCCTCAGAGTTTCCGCTCAACGAGCAGTCTCTTCTTCTTCGCCATCTTGTTCTTGATTCCACTGAGAAACGAAAGCTTTTCTTTTGTGAGGAAACTCAAGTTTTGTTGAATGAAACACCGTGGCTGATCTTAAAAGCAGATAGTTACTTTGTCCCATCACTCTTCTCCATCTCTTCATTTGAGCAGGAACTTGCAAAGCTATTCCCGGAGAAAGAAACCGTTTTTTACTTCTTGGGTCAGCATCTCTTCCGCCCAACTAATGTAGTCTGGGGTCTCATCACACGATACTACAGCGCTTATCTTGCTAGAGCTGACAAAAGAATAGGAATCCATATTGAGGTCTCTGCTGCTAGCAATGATCAGCAAGGGGTAGAACAGATTCTATCTTGTGGAGTTAGACATGAGTTGCTTCCTGAAGTAGACAAAGAGAGGCATCTCCCTTCAAGCCAAGTTCTAAACCGAAAATCAAAAGCAGTGTTCATCTCATCTTCTTCTCCTGGGTACTTTGAGAGTATCAGGGACGTATACTGGGAAAACCCGACGGTGACGGGAGAGATAGTCAGTGTTCACAATCCAAGCCGCATAGAATACCAAAAGACCCAGAGGAACATGGAGAGTAGGAGAGCTTGGACTGAGATTTACCTTCTAAGTTGTTCTGATGTTCTGTTGGTCACAAGCCCGTGGTCTTCACTTGTGGACGTGGCTCATGGCCTCGGAGGGTTGAAGCCATGGGTATTGAACGAGACTGATCATGACTCTTTCTGTACGAGAGCAAGGTCAATGGAGCCATGTTCCCCAAACCCTTGGTCCCATGGCTGTAAACATTAAGAGACGAGTAGTCTTTTTAGGTGTTGTGAGGTCAAGAGTTTCCAAGTTTCCCAATAGACACGTAAGGTATATTAAGAATTAACTTTATGTATGCATAACTTGATCAAGTTCTCTTTATTTTTCCAACATATCTTTAGGTGTGATTATTCATGTCTACAGTAGTATACTCTCAAAAGTAGAAACCTGTGGAGATGCTAAAGTAGCTATATTAATAAAGAGACTGAAATAAGGGTTCAAGAGACTTACAACAACACAGAATGATAATGGGTTTTTGCTATGTACACTGCTCGGCAACAATGGTGATTTATTACCGACTAAGCAAATAAACGATTAAGCCATTATGTCACTCCATAATTTTGATGGTCCACCAGAAACATGTCAATGCTATGTAATTATATCTTCCACCAAACTTATTTTTCTCCCAAAACCTTTCTCCATCTCGACCAAAAAGTAACTAGAAGAACACTCCAAACCCCATCTTCCTATATACCTGACAACCGTGTAAGGTTGCTCAGATTTATTTTGTGACTAACTAGATGATGGACCCCTTGATTCTGATAGCTCTAAATACTACCTGTAGGCACGAGAAGCCTCCAACACTGAGAAAAGCTCCAGCTACAGCGCCAAGTGCAGGCCCACGGAGGGCTCCATACTGAGCAGCTCTGCCTGCCACCGCACCAGTCACTGCTCCTGTGAAAGCTCCAGCTACAAGTGATCAAAGAACAAGAATAATTTAACAACAAATAAAAAGAAGAAAACAGAACACGTAAAATGGTGAGGACTATTTTTTTCAAAAAACGTCTTCAATCTACTCTTTCACACGTCTTCGTTAATGAATAGGTCCCAAAGCAGAATACTGAGATTCATATGAAACATAACACATTTAAATACCTCAACAACTGGAGTTAAAAGTCTCCACGACATAATCAAAACTTGTCATACAAGCAACTAAACCCCTCAAAACCTCACTAATCTCTCCCACCAGTAGCTTCCCGTCATCATCACCATCCCCTGAAACAAACTCAGCGATACTGTTTCCCATCTCAATCCAGCTTTTCCCAGGCTCCCTTCTCTTCCTCACACGATCCCTCATCTTCATTTTCTCATCCCACATTCCTTTCGCAGCGTAGATATTCGACAAGGCAACGTAATCTCCCACATGACCACGATCCAACTCAAAGATCCGTCTCTGAACTTCTTCCCCTAGCTCAACATTCCCTTGAAGACTACAAGCACCAAGCAGTGTTCTCCAAATCACAGCGTTTGGCTTCACAGGCATCTGCTTTATAAACTCGTGAGCATCCTTCAAACGTCCTGAACGACAAAACAAATCCACCATACATCCGAAATGAGCGTCTCTAGGTTTCAGATTGTAATCCTCAACCATGCTCCTGAAATATCGTTCCCCTTCTTCCACCAAACCGCCGTGACTACAAGCCATCAAGACGCCAATGAAAGTCACATCATTTGGAGACACAGACAAATCTTGGCTCATCTTCTTGAAGAGTTCTAATGATTCTTCAGCTTGACCGTTTAAAGCATACCCAACGATCATAGACGTGTAGCTAGTCACATCTTTTCTCATCGTTTCATCAAAGACTCTCCTCGCTTTCTCAACATCCCCAGCTTTTACGTACATGTTCAGAAGCGAGTTTCTCAGAGTTAAATCCATACCAAATCTTCGCTTTCTCTTGATAAGCCGCGAATATATCCCTTCTCCCATTTGCACAGCCCCGAGATCAGCACAAGCCGATAAAGCCACAGTCACAATCACCTCATCAAGCTCGATTCTTTCCTCTTCCATTCGTCGAAACATCTCAATAGCTTGCACAGCTTTCTCATTCTCAACATAACCTGCAATCATAGCCGTCCATAAGATGACATTTTGTTTCTCAGACGTTTCGTCGAACGCTTGGCGTGCACTAGAAATATCACCTGCAGCTGAGTAGAAACCGACAAGGGACGTCTGATTTTGGATTATGCTGTGAAACCCAAGTTTCCTTACAAGAGCGTGGATCTGTTGGCCGACAAAGGAGTGGCCTTTATGAGCTAACGATGAAGATTTGATGGCGAACAAGACAGAGAAGCTGTCTATGTAACTAGGGCTTTCTCTGAACCGTTGTCTGAAGTTTAAAAGAGCTTTGATTGGCTCCTTAGAGTCAAGATAATGCTTCAATGTGTGATTGGATTTAAGTGAGTTCGTATGGTAATGAAGTAGAAGAGAGGAATCCAATTTGTTGATCACTCGTCTAGACGAAATATGACGTAAGATACACGTCATCGTAGACCTACGGTTACGTCTAAAATTTAGATTCTGACAGTTAAAAAGTATGGAGGTGGCGCGTAACGGTTACTCTCTTTAAACTCATCAATCTCTCTCTGACGAAGCTAAAAGTGTTGGTTTTGGTGCTTATAACAAACTTGTAGTGTAACAGTTATCCTGATTCCACAGTGATTATCTTACTTTTCTTCCAAAATTCATAGTTGCCAACAAGTTCAAGTGACAGACTTGAATACAGTAGTCACAACAAAAACATCTATGGAAAAAAAATGAATTTTGCAACTAAAATATTCTTGCAAACAACAACAAACAAAAACAAAAAAAAAGCAGAATAAGAAACAGTGAAGTAGCAAAGTACAGGCAAACAAATTTTGCTTTGCATTTGTGAGTGTCATATATATTACCTATACGTGTCCAATGAAGAGCTCCTCTAGTTCTGTGGTTTGGTTTCCACCTGCGTTGTTCTGCGTATATCAAACTTGTCTACAAACTCCAACGGAGTAGCCGTCTCATTCCTGATCCTCTTAATCTTGGGGCTCAGCAACCCCCTATGTCCAAAACCATAAAGCTTCAGCACTTGATTGTCCGCAAAGTTAAAAGCCCTCTCCATGCTCTTCAAACACCTCTCCACCGCGTAATCCGCGTAGCTACCACACGGTTTGCACCCAACGAAATGGGTCACGAACGGCCACCTCTCATCACCCAACCCCGGGTGATACTTCTCCATCATCTCCTCATACTTATCAACCAAACCTTCCCAAAACCCGTGCAAATAGTACTGATTCTCCACAAACACTTTCTCCATCCACGTATCCTTCTGAGAAAGCAATAGATAGATCAAAGCTGACTGATCATCCGCCTCGAAAGCCGGCCTTCCTTTAAGATAAGCCGTCAACACCTTCCCTGCCTCGTCACGTATCGGTCCTTTAGGTCCCATAGGCGCCCAAGCATCCAACAAATCCAACGACCACTGACAGTTCCTCAGCAAAAAGCTCCCAGTGTTCAACGCGATCCACGACTTCTGATCAAACAACAAATCCGGATAACCATGAATCACCAAGTTATGCTTCTCGTACCTAACCAAAGGGATCTGAAACAGAATGTCAGTGAACAAAGCATCACTATCCATCCACCAGATCCACTCAACTTCCGGATGAGACAGCATCAACCTCCTAATCATAGGCAACTTAGCCCAATACCCAGCAAGCTCCTTATCCAAATGAGCCATGTTGTAAACAATCTCAATCCCGTGGAGCCTACAGTAATCAATCTTGTTCTTCACAGACTTCAACAGGTAATGATCTCCAATAGGGTTATCACATGGCTTAGGAGGAGACCCGGTTAACAACAAGATCCGAGCTTTGCCATTAACAGTACTAGGAAACTCAGGGTTACTCTCAAGCCATACCTTACGCTGACTATCCCAATCCGTGATCTTAGGCCCTAAGGCATACGTCTCGTTGGTGCTCATCTCCGTCTCCTGAGGAGAGTCCAAGTCGGTCGGATCCGAATCGGACCGGATCTCGGCTAGGATCCGGTTCGTCTCCTCGATGATGTTCTGGTTAACCGCGTCGGCGCTCGAGCTCCCGAGGTTCCCGACGCCGATCGTGCCGCGTAGGACGAGGATGGTGACGAACCCGCAGAGGATCGTGATCTTGATGTTGTTGAACGTCTTCTGCATCTGTCTGCCACGTGGCAACACGCCCCGGCCGCCTCTTCCTCCTCCGTTGGAAACTGTTGACGTCGGAAGTCCTCCGCCGCCGCCGCTTCCGGAGGGTCGTTTATGCGCCGGCGAACCCATTTTCTCTGCTTTTTGATAGATTTTCAGTTAAAGAGTTGCGACGACCATTAAAGTCTGTTCCTTTTTTTGTCTGAAAAGACAGTCTTTGTAGTTGTCTCTCTCTTTCTCTGTGTACTTACGGATCTGAAGAAAGATCAGATCTTTAGCAGTGATGAGAAAGGAGGATATTCGATCTAAAGAACCCTAATTTAAAAAGAGAAACTAAACCCAATAATGCGGACACATTGTCATTTAAAAAATATATTGTCGGAGGAAAATGCTTCGCTCGATCCAGACGCAGAAGGAGAAGATACGAGTACAGCTCATACACACCGACAAATGTCATTATTATTAATTTAAATTCTTTTTAGTTTTTACTAAAATCGATTTTGTATGAAATTAATTTCCTTTTAAGAAGTGTTAGTGAAAGCTACATTTGTAATAAATGTTCAATAAATAAATTCTATAATTATTAGTTAATACTATATCCTAACCATTTTTTGTGAAAATTAATTTTATTGGTTTGATGATTGTTAGTGAATATATAAAATTTACTTTATTTAAAAATTATAATTTAAAACAATTTTATCAAAATTAGTATCACTTGAATAAAAATTTGTTAAAATTTAATTCATAAAACAAACTTTTAAAATGTTACATATAACCTTATATTTTTAAGTTATTGTGTTATAAACTTTATATTTTTTTAAAAATCGACCAGTTTTATCTAATTTCAATTCCCACACACTCTTGACAATTACGGAAGTAACCGATGGATAACCAGTTGTATCAAACTTGTACCGAAAACCAATTTTTTCGTTTGGTTTGCCTGGTTCGGTATCGGTCAAAATGTGAGCGTTAATAAAACGCGGCGTTTAGTTGTGAATCTAGCGGCGTCAGATTTAATGCGAGGAAATCTGTTGCGGCGGTAAACCTCGAAAGGCGTTTCCGTGTCACCGTGTCTTACTACGCGTGTCTATTCTCCGTGGTTTATCTTATTGAAACGGCGTCGTTACGTCAGAGTTTTTAGATATTTCTTTGCAACTTATCCATATCTCATTTGACTAGATAAACTCTTGCAAAACAGAGACATTTCGTGGTATGCTCTGTTTCTCTTTGTAGGTGCGGTTGCAAACTTCGTGTCTGAAATATGATTATCTATGTCTTTTAGCTTGCCATAGCTCTCTAATGCCTGAAGAGAGATTAGTGTTCAGTCTTCTTTAACTGATCATTTTTTTCTTTGAAGGGTTGTCAAGGAGAAAGTCATCACCATTTGTTATGTGGAATTTAACTTCAAGATCCAAGGATGAAGGCTTTAAATCAATGGGAGAAGATACTGTCACAGAACCGATAAAAGCTTCTCTAGATGATGGAAGAAAGACAAGGAAGGAAGAAAGACTAGAGTGTCCAATTTGCTGGGAACCGTTCAACGTTTTTGAGAATGTTCCTTATGTCTTATGGTGTGGTCATAGCATCTGCAAGGATTGTCTCTTAGGTCTCCACCGTGCCGTTGTGATCAAACACTCAGGTTTTCCGTTCCAGCTTCCCTTCTTTGTTACTTGCCCCTGGTGCAATATGCTCTCTTTGAGGCTAGTACTCAATGGAGCCATCAAGTTTCCTTCCAAGAACTATTTCCTTTTATGGATGGTCGAAAGCATGAATTGCTCGCGCAGTGACAACAAAGGGGTCACTTCAGAGCAGAGAGAGAGGTGTGATGGAGTGAGTAAAACCGCTTCAGATGTGAACAGAAGATACTTGAGAACTGGGAGACTTCGTGGCTATATGTGTAAGTCAGTGGCTACTGTGGCTCACTTGCTGGCTAAGTTTCCTTTTATAGTCATGTTCCTGTTGGTGGCTTTGTATGCGATCCCTCTGAGTGCTGCAGTTCTCGGGGTCTATTTCTTTGTCACTATTGCTTTGGCTGTTCCGTCGTTTCTAGTCCTTTATTTCGCTTTCCCGAGCTTAAACTGGCTGATCAGAGAGATTTCAGCTTAACTCATTAAACTACGTGTTTGTTCCTCTGTGTTTTTTTACTTGTAAGGAACATGAACTATAGAGTCAATCGTTGATATACTCAGTTTATACAAGAGGAAGAGAAGACTTTTATTTCAAACTGTGTCTCTGTATAATAAAAATTTAGGACCATGGTGATCAATGATTACTGCTAAATTGTAAATAACAATGATGGTTATTGCTTTGGTTTCTTCATCCATCATTATGTTTCCATATTGCAACTCACTGTGGCAAAATCCAATAGTTCCATCGTTCTTAGAGAGAGGTTTATCAAGCTTAATAATTTCCAATTCCTTGTAACATCGATACCAAAGGACTTAGCTTTGTGAAGCAAGCCTTTGGCATGCACCGTAGCACTGATACCGTTTCTAAAAGTTATAAAGGAAGAACAGAGAGGATAGTTTCAAGATATGGTGGGAAAAGAAAATCACTCAGGAAATGAAGGACTATTTTGTTAAATTATCATATAGTAATATTTACTAAAAACTTCTGAAATTTGTATTTAACTCCTTTAGTTTGTAGAAGATTCCCTTTCTGTACCATACAGTTTTAAGAGGTCTCCCAATAGACGAAAAGGATTAATTACAAAAGAGCACCGATAAAAAAAATTCCACGTGGCGTCGTATAGCAAAAAAGTTAAATGGTTTCTCTCACTCACTCGTGATGAAGTCTCTAGTACCTTCGAGTTCTAAACGAAAGAAAGAGAAGAGGAAGAGAATTCTCCATCTTTCGAGATGAATCCCATTCCCTTAAAACCACCTCACCTGCCTCCTTCCTCTCTCGCAAAATCACACAGTTTCAAAAAATCAATCCAAAACGATCTGCTCGATTCTGATTAACTGAAGAGAAAAATCGAAGATGAATCCAGAGAAATTCACACACAAGACGAACGAAACGATCGCCGCAGCTCACGAGCTCGCCGTGAACTCCGGCCACGCTCAGATCACCCCTCTGCACTTAGCCGGAGCCTTGATCTCCGATCCCTCCGGAATATTCCCTCAAGCGATCGCCTCCGCCGGAGGCGGCGAACACGCTGCGCAATCCGCCGAGAGAGTAATCAACCAAGCGTTAAAGAAGCTCCCCTCTCAATCCCCGCCGCCGGACGACGTCCCGGCGAGCTCGAGCCTCATCAAGGCCATACGCAGAGCTCAATCCGCTCAGAAGTCTCGCGGGGACACTCACTTGGCCGTTGATCAGATCATTATCGGTCTTCTAGAAGACTCTCAGATACGAGATCTTTTAAACGAAGTCGGCGTTGGGGCGGCGAAGGTGAAGGGTGAAGTCGAGAAGCTTCGCGGGAAGGAAGGGAAGAAGGTGGAGAGCGCTTCGGGGGATACGAATTTCCAAGCGTTGAAGACTTACGGGAGGGACTTGGTTGAGGAGGCGGGGAAGCTTGATCCTGTGATTGGTCGGGACGAGGAGATTAGGAGAGTTGTGAGGATTCTTTCTCGGAGGACGAAGAATAATCCTGTTCTTATTGGAGAGCCAGGAGTTGGGAAGACAGCTGTTGTTGAAGGATTGGCGCAGAGGATAGTGAAGGGAGATGTTCCTAATAGTTTAACTGATGTGAGGTTGGTGTCTTTGGACATGGGGGCTTTGGTCGCTGGTGCTAAGTATAGAGGGGAGTTCGAGGAGAGGTTGAAAGCTGTGTTGAAAGAGGTTGAGGAGGCTGAAGGGAAAGTGATTTTATTTATTGATGAGATTCATTTGGTTCTCGGCGCTGGGAAGAGTGAAGGGTCTATGGATGCGGCGAATCTGTTTAAGCCTATGTTGGCTAGAGGTCAGCTTCGGTGTATTGGTGCTACGACGCTTGAGGAGTATAGGAAGCATGTTGAGAAAGATGCTGCTTTTGAGAGACGGTTTCAGCAGGTTTATGTGGCTGAGCCGAGTGTGGTTGATACTATTAGTATTCTGAGAGGGCTTAAAGAGAAGTATGAGGGACATCATGGTGTTCGTATCCAGGATCGGGCTCTGATTAATGCTGCTCAGCTTTCTGCTCGTTACATTACTGGTATGTTTTGAGATTTTTTTTTAGTTTTGATTAGATGTTTGTGGCATTGTGTAGTGTTGTTCTTGGTATGACTTGGTTCTTGTGGAGTTGTTTAGGTCGGCATTTACCTGATAAAGCTATTGATTTGGTGGATGAGGCTTGTGCCAATGTGAGAGTCCAGCTTGATAGTCAGCCCGAAGAGATTGATAATCTTGAAAGGAAGAGGATGCAGTTGGAAATTGAACTTCATGCTTTGGAAAGGGAGAAAGACAAAGCCAGCAAAGCTCGACTTGTTGAGGTATGAGACAGTATCTTCTTTCTTGCTGTTTAACTAAGTTTTCTTTGGAATTGTTGTTTGATAACTTCTTATATTGGGCAAGTCTCTGATATTTTATCTTGAATTATGAATCTGTAGGTGAGGAAAGAGCTTGATGATCTGAGGGACAAGCTACAGCCTCTCACGATGAAGTACAGAAAGGAGAAAGAGAGGATTGATGAGATTCGCCGGCTTAAGCAGAAAAGAGAAGAGCTCATGTTTGCTTTGCAAGAAGCGGAACGAAGATACGACCTTGCAAGAGCTGCTGACCTAAGATATGGAGCGATCCAAGAAGTGGAATCTGCAATTGCCCAACTTGAAGGAACTTCTGACGAGAATATGATGCTCACCGAAAACGTTGGGCCGGAACACATTGCTGAAGTTGTGAGCCGTTGGACAGGGATTCCAGTGACAAGACTTGGCCAGAACGAGAAGGAGAGGTTGATTGGTCTTGGCGATAGGTTGCACAAGAGGGTCGTGGGACAAGATCAAGCTGTGAACGCAGTTGCTGAGGCGATCTTAAGGTCAAGAGCAGGACTTGGAAGGCCACAGCAACCAACTGGATCCTTCTTGTTCCTTGGCCCAACTGGTGTTGGCAAAACTGAGCTTGCTAAGGCTCTTGCTGAGCAGCTCTTTGATGACGAAAACCTCTTGGTTCGTATTGATATGTCCGAGTATATGGAACAACACTCTGTCTCTCGCCTCATTGGAGCACCACCTGGGTAAGTAGCTATTCCTTTACTTTTCAAGACTAGATATTATCTTTATGAAGTTTGTCTTTCTTACATAGTTTAACTTTTCCTCAGCTATGTTGGTCACGAGGAGGGAGGACAGTTAACTGAGGCTGTGAGGAGGCGACCTTACTGTGTAGTACTCTTTGATGAAGTAGAGAAAGCCCACGTCGCTGTCTTCAACACTTTGCTTCAAGTGTTGGATGATGGGAGATTGACAGACGGCCAAGGAAGGACGGTGGATTTCAGGAACTCGGTGATAATCATGACATCAAACCTTGGCGCAGAGCATCTTCTTTCAGGGCTAACTGGGAAAGTGTCTATGCAAGTGGCCCGGGAATGTGTGATGCAGGAGGTGAGAAAGCACTTCAGACCGGAGCTCCTTAACAGGCTTGACGAGATTGTGGTGTTCGATCCCCTTTCTCATGATCAGTTGAGGAAAGTAGCCCGTCTCCAAATGAAAGACGTCGCTGTCCGGCTTGCTGAGAGAGGCGTTGCTTTGGCAGTCACCGATGCTGCTCTAGACTACATTTTAGCTGAGAGTTATGACCCGGTAAGTCTCTTAAACCTACTGTAATGTTTATTATGCATTATCTCTCAGTTTGGTATGGTCTGTTCACTGAATATATTGTGTTGTATGGTTAGGTGTATGGAGCTAGGCCAATAAGGAGATGGATGGAGAAGAAGGTGGTGACAGAGTTGTCAAAGATGGTTGTGCGTGAGGAGATCGATGAGAACTCCACCGTTTACATAGATGCAGGCAGTGGGGGATCTGATCTTGTGTACCGTGTTGAGAAGAACGGAGGGATAGTGAACGCTACGACAGGGCAGAAGTCAGATGTGTTGATACATATCGCTAATGGGCCAAAGAAAAGTGATGCAGCTCAAGCTGTGAAGAAGATGAGGATTGAGGAAATAGAAGACGATGAGGAAATGGTTGAGGACTGAAGTGCTTTAACCTTTTAAGTGTCTCTAAAGTAGTACTCATGCTCTGTTCTGGTTTTTGGATTTTCTTTTGTGGACTTGACAGAAATGGTGTGAAGCTGTAAAAAAGTCTACTTTTATTAGAAATAAAATCAATTTACATAAATTAATGGGATCAAACTCCCACGTCACAATTCCAAAATCATTTCACGGTTAACATTCTCTTGTACTCCTTGCTAGCTCATTTCTTCCAAATGTGGCTTCCTCTAAGAACCCAGCTTCATTGAAGAAGACAGAGAGACACAGACTTCAGTTGAGGATGACACCGAGAGGAAGGAAACACATTTCAAATTGTATTTAAATATTTTAATGGGCCATTTTTTCAGGCCCATAGGCCCATTCTCAATCAAATCTAAAGATGAGAGAACTAGGGCAACACGTTATAAACTCGTGGTTATGTTTTAAGTGTTTGGCTTCTCCGTTTTTCATCACTAGCAGCAGAGTCTTGCGTTTTATCAGCCGTACGCGAAAATGGTGAAGGGACGCCAAGGAGAACGTGTCAGGTCTTTCTTCTCCTCCTCTTATTGTTCATCAAGTTTGACATACCTCTAGTTTTCAAATCTTGGGTTTTCCATAGTAGCCCCCTTGAGCTCTGCTCCTTTTGTCTCTCTCTGTTTTACTCACTTGATTGTCTTATCAATTGTATTGCAGACTCTACGTCAGGGGAACTATCTTGGGATACAAAAGGTGACATATTTACTTCTGATCTCTATGGTTTATTCATTGTTTACTGCTTACTGTTTCTTGATTTAGCTCTAAAAATGTAATGAACTGAAATGAGTAGTTTATGTAACTGAAGAGAATAGTGTCTCATTCTCAACTTATAACCAGACTATGTTCCTAATACATTAAACAAAATAATCCTAATTGTTGTGATACATTGTATAATACTCACTAGTCCTTGATTTAGCTCCATCTCCAGTTTTATTCAGCGTAATTAACCATGACGAGTAGTTTATATAACTGAAGTTGACATCATTTCATTATACTTGTACCTTCGACAAAATTGAAACTTTATGTGCGTCATAGAATCCCCCGCATGTTTTTTTTTCAGTCCATATGTACGTAGTTAGTTTATCTGCATTTTCTTAGAACATTGTAATGACTTCTGCTTAATGTATTTGTTTGAACCTAGACCGAACTATTTTGGTACTGTCCCTTGGTCACTGACATTATATTGATTTGTACAGGTCAAAGTCCAACCAGTACCCAAACACATCCCTTATCCAGATCGAGGGAGTCAACACTACAGAGGAGGTGACATGGTACAAGGGAAAGAGGATGGCTTACATCTACAAGGCTAAGACCAAGAAGAACGGTAGCCACTACCGCTGCATTTGGGGAAAGGTCACAAGGCCTCATGGTAACAGCGGTGTTGTCCGTGCCAAATTCACATCGAACTTGCCTCCTAAGTCCATGGTACTTGATCAGATTATTTTGATCTTTAACTTGTTTAGTAACTAAGTCTTACTGCTTGGGGTTTTAACGTTTTTACATCTGTTTCTTCTTGCCTCGCAGGGAATGAGGGTCAGAGTCTTCATGTATCCGAGTAACATCTGAAGCAAGCTTTGATTTTTAGCTGTGGTTGTTCGTTATTTTGTATTTTGATACCCGATCATTTGCCTTTTCTTTGTTTTGAAGTGTTTTGTTGATCATGGATTTGGTCTTTAATCCCAAGTTAGAATCAAATCTTTTTTTTTTCCTCATCATATATTAAGTTTAATCAGGATGAATATCATTTTCTCTGGCCACTGATAACGTAACTACTATAAACATATTCACATTTTTTTGAATATAAAAAATTTAAATCTATGTTAAACCTCTTCTAATCATTTTTAGCATCACCAACTTATCCTACATTTTATCGAAGTTCACCCTTTTTTTTATTTGGGTCTAATCATTATCGTAGTTCACTCAATAACTACAAAATTAAGATTTTTGTTGTTTGTACGTAAACAATACATAATTGATGTGAAATTGTAATACGTTGTAATATCTATCCTCAGGCCCATTATACATTTTGGACCTATCTAGCCCAACTTTGTAAAAGTAATCATCTTTTGTTTCTTTTGTTTTTTGTTTTTATACCTGAAAAATTGAAAACGTAGCAACCCACTAAAAAAACCTAAAGATTCGCGTTGTGAAGACAAGGGACTCTGGGACTGTGTGTCGTTAAACCACTAGAAGAGAGAGAGAGAGAGACCCTAAAACCCTATCTCCCTTTGCTCGTTGTTCATCATCTTGGGCGATGAATACCTCCCAAGCAACTCGTGCGGCTCTGTTTCTAAACGTAACCATTCTCTCACTCTCCCTGTTTCCGTTACTCTAAAGACTTGTGTGTCGTATGATTATTGATAAAGCTTAATTACTCATATTCTATTGCATAAGTGATTTCATAGATTAGTTAGTGTTAATACAGTCTGTGTTATTTTTTCTATTTGGTAAAAGATTCCAATTTTTCGTTTTAATGGCACTCTTGCAGGGTTCCAATAGACAGACGACGCTTTTGCAGCGAAGGTCAACAACTCAACTGTGGGGTTCTGTTAGATTTCAAACCTCCTCACAGGGTCTGCGGTCGTCTCTGAATCGAACAAAAGCTGCTGGCTTGAGATGTTCTTCTACGCTTGGAGCTGCTCCTGTTTCTGTTGTTGAGCAACCTAGCTTGGTTGAGAAACCTGCTGCAGAGGTCATCCACTTCTACCGCGTCCCTTTGATTCAAGAAAGCGCAAACTCTGAGCTTCTCAAGGCCGTCCAGACCAAAATCAGCAACCAGGTTGTCAGTTTGACGACAGAGCAGTGTTTCAACATCGGTCTTGATGAAACTGAATTAGCAGAAGAAAAGCTCTCCGTTCTCAAGTGGATTCTTCAAGAAACTTTTGAGCCAGAGAATCTAGGTACTTTTAGTTTTCTTTGTATGTTTTGTTTTTTTTTAATGGTACTAACAATGTTGTTGGGGCTTTATCTGTTTCAGGCACAGATAGTTTTCTTGAGAGGAAGAAGAAGCAGGAAGGACTTCATGCTACAATCATTGAAGTCGGTCCCAGACTCTCTTTTACAACCGCATGGTCCACCAATGCTGTTTCGATATGCAGAGCTTGTGGTTTGAACGAAGTGACTCGGTTAGAAAGGTCCAGGAGGTACCTCTTGTTCAGCAACGAGCCACTCTTGGAGAATCAGATAAACGAGTTTGCTGCAGTGGTTCACGACAGAATGACCGAGTGCGTGTACCTTCAACGTCTGACTTCGTTCGAGATAAATGTGGTCCCCGAGGAAGTTAAGTATGTCCCTGTGATGGAGAAAGGTAGAGAGGCGTTGGAAGAAATCAACCAGAAGATGGGTTTAGCCTTTGACGAGCAAGACTTGCAGTATTACACTAAACTTTTCAAAGAGGACATTAAGCGTAACCCAACCAATGTTGAGCTGTTTGATATCGCTCAGTCCAACAGCGAGCATAGTAGACATTGGTTCTTTGCTGGGAACATTGTTATTGATGGAAAGCCAATGGATAGGTCTCTTATGCAGATTGTAAAGAGCACTTGGGAGGTAATAAATGGTGAACTTTAATTTTTCTTTTTTAATTTATGATAAAACTCTGATCTTATGTGTTTTAAATATGCAGGCAAATCGAAATAACTCTGTCATTGGGTTTAAGGATAACTCCAGTGCTATAAGAGGCTTTATGGTGAACCAGCTACGCCCTGTGCTTCCTGGTTCAACTTGCTTACTTGATGTCAGTGCACGTGATCTCGACATACTGTTCACTGCTGAGACGCATAACTTCCCTTGTGCGGTGGCTCCTTATCCTGGCGCTGAGACAGGTGCTGGAGGGAGAATTAGGGACACACATGCAACTGGAAGAGGCTCATTCGTGGTTGCATCCACTTCTGGTTACTGTGTTGGGAACCTCAACATGGAGGGATCTTATGCTCCATGGGAAGACTCCTCTTTCCAGTACCCATCAAACCTCGCCTCACCTCTACAGATACTCGTAGACGCTAGCAACGGTGCGTCTGATTATGGGAACAAGTTTGGAGAGCCGATGATTCAAGGATATACAAGGACTTTTGGGATGAGACTGCCGAGTGGGGACAGAAGAGAATGGTTGAAGCCGATTATGTTCAGTGCTGGTATTGGACAGATTGATCATACTCATATAACTAAAGGGGAGCCAGAGGTTGGGATGCTTGTTGTTAAGATCGGTGGACCTGCTTACCGTATTGGTATGGGAGGAGGTGCTGCTTCGAGTATGGTGAGTGGTCAGAATGACGCAGAGCTTGATTCCAATGCTGTGCAGCGTGGTGATGCTGAGATGTCTCAGAAGTTGTACCGTGTTGTCCGTGCTTGCATTGAGATGGGGGAGAAGAATCCCATTATCAGTATTCATGATCAAGGCGCTGGTGGGAACTGTAATGTGGTTAAAGAGATCATTTATCCAAAGGGTGCGGAGATTGATATAAGAGCGGTTGTTGTGGGTGATCATACTATGTCTGTGTTGGAGATTTGGGGAGCTGAGTATCAAGAGCAAGATGCTATTCTGGTGATAGCTGAGAGGAGAGAGGTTTTGGAATCGATATGTAAGAGGGAAAGGCTTTCAATGGCTGTGCTTGGAACAATTAGTGGAGAAGGTCGCTGTACTTTGATTGACAGCACAGCTGCAGCGAAGTGCAAGAAAGAAGGCTTACCTCCACCTCCTCCTGCTGTGGATCTTGAACTCGAGAAGGTTCTTGGTGACATGCCTAAGAAAACATTTGAGTTCAACCGCGTTTCTTATGTAAGGGAGCCACTTGATATTGCTCCTGGGATTACATTGATGGACTCTTTGAAAAGGGTTCTGAGATTGCCATCTGTTTCTTCAAAGAGGTTCTTGACAACCAAAGTGGATAGATGTGTGACAGGTCTTGTTGCACAGCAGCAGACAGTTGGACCATTGCAGATCACTCTTGCTGATGTTGCTGTCATCGCACAGACATTCACAGATCTAACAGGTGGTGCATGTGCTATTGGAGAGCAACCAATCAAAGGTCTGCTTGATCCTAAAGCCATGGCTAGACTAGCTGTTGGAGAGGCTTTGACAAATCTGGTTTGGGCGAAGGTTACTGCACTTTCTGATGTTAAAGCTAGTGGTAACTGGATGTATGCTGCCAAGCTTGAAGGAGAAGGATCAGCGATGTATGATGCTGCTATTGCTCTATCTGAAGCGATGATTGAACTTGGGATTGCGATTGATGGTGGCAAAGACAGTCTTTCAATGGCAGCTCATGCGGATGGCGAGGTTGTTAAAGCTCCTGGGAATCTCGTGATCAGTGCTTATGTTACCTGTCCAGACATAACAAAGACAGTGACTCCTGATCTGAAGCTGGGAGACGATGGTGTTCTCTTGCATGTTGATTTAGCAAAGGGAAAGCGGAGATTAGGTGGATCTGCACTTGCTCAGGTCTTTGGTCAGATTGGAAACGACTGTCCTGATGTTGATGATGTTCCATATCTGAAAAATGTTTTCGAGGGCGTTCAAGCTCTCATCTCAGAGGACTTGGTATCTGCTGGACATGACATCAGCGATGGTGGACTAGTTGTAGCAGCTATGGAAATGGCTTTTGCTGGAAACAGAGGTATAAGCCTTAACTTGGATTCCAACGGGATAAGCCTCTTTGAGACTTTGTTTTCTGAAGAGCTCGGTCTCGTGATGGAGATAAGCAACAAGAACTTAGACGCTGTGTTGGAGAAGCTCCGTGGTTTTAATGTTACTGCTGAGATCATTGGGAAAGTCACTGAGTCACCTTTGATTGAGGTGAAAGTGGATGGAATCACTCATTTGAGTGAGGAAACTTCATTCCTCAGAGACATGTGGGAAGACACCAGTTTCCAGTTGGAGAAGCTGCAGCGATTAGCGTCTTGTGTGGAGATGGAGAAAGAAGGTTTGAAGTTGAGGCATGAGCCTAAGTGGAAGCTCTCATTTACTCCTTCATGGACCAATGATAAGTATATGTCAAAGGGTAAGATTCTTTTTTCTCATTAAGCCTTACGTTTCTTGTTGAGAGTTTTGATTTATTTTGTTTGTTCTCAGATGTTAAGCCTAAAGTGGCTGTGATCCGAGAGGAAGGCAGCAATGGAGACAGGGAAATGTCAGCTGCATTTCACGCTGCAGGTTTCGAACCGTGGGACGTGACAGTGTCTGACCTTTTAGCTGGAGCAATCACTCTTGACCAGTTCCGTGGGATTGTGTTTGTTGGAGGGTTCAGCTACGCAGACGTCCTCGACTCAGCCAAAGGATGGGCTGCTTCAATAAGATTCAACTCTCCTCTCCTCAGCCAGTTCCAGGAGTTCTACAAAAGACCAGACACGTTCAGCCTCGGAATCTGCAACGGCTGTCAGCTTATGGCATTGTTAGGATGGGTCCCAGGCCCTCAAGTCGGCGGGTCACTCGACACGGCCCAGCCAAGGTTTGTTCACAACGAGTCAGGAAGGTTTGAGTGCAGGTTCACAAGCGTGACCATCAAGGACTCGCCATCGATAATGCTGAAGGGAATGGAGGGAAGCACCTTAGGAGTTTGGGCGGCTCATGGAGAAGGACGTGCTTATTTCCCTGACGAAGGAGTATTGGACCATATGCTTCACTCAGATTTGGCTCCGTTGAGATACTGTGACGATGATGGGAGCGTGACTGAAGCTTACCCTTTTAACCTCAATGGCTCACCGTTGGGGATAGCGGCTATATGTTCGCCTGATGGAAGACATCTCGCGATGATGCCTCATCCTGAACGGTGTTTCTTGATGTGGCAGTACCCGTGGTACCCGAAGAGCTGGGAGGTTGAGAAAGCTGGGCCTAGTCCGTGGTTGAAGATGTTCCAGAATGCTAGGGACTGGTGCTCTCAGCTTTAGAGTCATGTTTAAGTTTGGTGATGGTTAGTGAGAGTGTTCTGATGACAATTGGGTCTACGTTTTGTTTTACTTGATAATACATTCTTCATAATGAAAAAATAAACATAATAATCATCTCGCATGTAATGATATTTGAAGATTTGAAGTGGTTCAGGAGAACAACAGCTTCCAATACAGTTTGGTTTCAAAAGCACAGTCTATAGCATGGAACAGTTCTACAGATTAGAATTCTTATCTGCAAAAGCATTGTTTCAAACATACTAAGTAGTCAGTACATATATAGAGCCTGATTACCACTTTTTGCACTAAAACAATTTCAATGTATAAAACTAAATTAGAGAAGACAATTCTTGGTTCTACTCTGCATATAATAGGAGCAATGGATCATCTGGATTTCACTGTAGCATGATCGGTATCAGCTATGTGCTTGAATAGTTTTGTCCTGGCAAAGGTAGATAAAAAGTGAATCAACAACATATGAGTGATACAAAGTATACAGCTGGAGAACTGGAGATGACATAAGAATACAAATATTTAATGGACCAACCTTGACTCAAACTTCTCTCCGCATCTACCACATTTGTTATAAAAAGCTTTCTTCGATTTTCCCTAACATTTTGATATATACATATGATTTCAGTAACTACCAGGCCAGACTATGATCTAGTGATGCTACAATGGAGAAATGGTTGTACCTCAGGTTTCATTCCTCTGGTTGTGTCTCCATGTCTATCTTGAGTATCATCAGCTTCACTGCTCTTCTTCATTAACCCTCCGAGGTTCTCCTCATCCTTACCCTTCTTACTTCTGCGCTTTCTCCCTGTGCTCTTTTTGTTATCATACTCCATTGAAACTGCCTCATCCTTCACATTTTCATCTGTAGGTAACTCTACTTTGTTGGCATCACCAGCATTCTGTTTGGTTCTCTCCTTCTCGACTACAACTTCATTATATTCTCTTGACACAACATTCTTTAGCTTATTGATCTGCTCAGATACCATCTTCATGAGTAGACTCATTTCGTCATCATCGGCATCCTCATCCTCACTTTCACTAGACCCTTTCTTCAAATCCTCCTCTGCCATAACATACTCATCATCAGTCTCATCAGCTTCTCTTACAACTTCCTCCTCTGCCATAACATACTCATCATCAGTCTCATCAGCTTCTCTTACAACTTCCTCCTCAACATCATTTTCTTCAGATTCATCATCATCCATACTGAACCCATCCTGAATCTTCTCTTGAGGCTCCTCTAGAGTTTCAGTTTCAGGTGCCTCAACTCTCAACTCAGCCACTATCTCTTTGTGCTTCTTAGACTGCTCATGGTTCTTCCACTGCTTCTCACTTTTGAACTTCTTGCTACAAACAATGCAATACAGCATTGTACCATCATCATCATCATCTTCTTCCACTACACTGAACAACCCTCCATCCTCCCCCTTTGCCCAATCAGGTTCCTCGTAGTTCATAGCTCTCTCCAACCTCTCCTTATCCATCTTCTCCTTCCTCTCCCTCTCCTCCACCTTCTTCACCTCCATCTCTATCATCTTCATCACCATCATATCAACCATTCTCTTGTCCAGCTTCTTCACAAAAGCAGCCAAGCTTCTCACACTCTCGTTATACTCTCTCTTCGCCTTCTTCCTCACCTTATCATTATCCTCCTTCATCTTCTTCCTTATCCACCCGTCAGGCTCAGCCATAACATCAAACTCATCCAACCAGCAGAAATCCATAACAGTCCTAAACCCTAACCAGTGACTATAAAACTCCTTCACCTGAGCGTACGGACTCTCTAGACTCCCCATGGCTGGAGGAGTCTCCATGCTCAACCCTAACTTCCTAGCGAAGTTAACCTCGTTGAGGTAGACACTGTTGAACACATCGGAATACACCTTGTAGAATCCTTTCCAGGTGTCAGAGTACCCTGAGTATACCTTGGTGGAGAAGAAAGGGAGGAGATTCGGAACTGTGCCGCCAGACATTCTAGATTATTGGATTCAGTTACTTCAGCCGTCTACAATAGTTTGTCTAAACTATTTATAAAATTATGTCATCTAAACCTAAAAAATATACCTAAATAAGAAAATATTGGCATATATATATAAGATTGGCAAAATCTCCAAACTAACATTTTAAAATGTTGTTGTAAAAGTATTACCCAATGAATTTTTTTTCCAGATATCATTCATGTGATAAGAAAAATTAAATTACTCTAACGCCTAAACTCTAATCCCCACCCTACCCATAAATACTAACCATAAATTCTAATCAATAAATCCTAAATTTAAATATAAAATATATATATGTATTTTTGAATTTTTTTTCTCTATTGTGTTATTTGAGGGTATTTGTTTATTATATTATATCTCCTACTACCCTTTAAGTTAGAGAACAAAAAATTATATTAAAAAAAAATTGAGAACAAAAATTAAGAATGTCTAATTTGGACAAAATATCGTTTGAAAAGAGTTCTTTAAAAGCTTTAGTGAAGATTTTAGCTAAATGTTCCCGTAAAAATATGCTTTGTTTGAACAATTATATCGCCTTTGATAAAACGACAATCTAACTACATATTTCGTATGTTTAAAAGTAGATGGTTAGTTGCAATATGAAGCGCGAAAGGACTATCATAATAAAAATTCATCCACAAGAGTGGGCAATACCCATTGTAAACAGCAGACTCTTCATCAGTTCAATTTCAAATCAGGAACCATTGTTCGGTACTCTGCTTCTGCGGAGAAGATGATATCACATCTTGTTTCTTCGGTTTCCATGACACAAAATAACTATCCAATTGTATTAACCATCTATTCAATGATCTTTTTGTAATTAGACATGTAGCCCAATCTGAACGACACTAACCTATGAAATAAAAATTATAATCACTCTTACAAAAATTTCAGGACACCCCCTTAAGTAATAAATTCCGATTACAAATACTATTTGAAGGAGCTAATCATATAGTTCTTTTTGTTGGCTGAAAATTTATAGACATTGATCAGTGATCAAGTAATTACATACTGGTTAGAATTTTTATGTAAAAAGATTACTATTTCGAAACTTTCAACCCAAGCTTTAAGAGTGTCTCTCTCTGGAAAAGGGTCAAATTTTCCCATGCCGCATTCTTGAAAACTTCTAGTACTATTTCGATCCATCTTTACTTAGCAATGTCGAAAATAGTTGATTAAATTAGAATTACAATTCTTATTATCATCAGTAAAATATTTTTGAAAAAAAAACTCCTAGACGCGTGCGTGTCCTTTAAACTCTCAATCTCCTCTTGATTCCAAAAACAAACAACATACTCTTTCTTGTCATCAAAACTTTCTAAAAATAGACATCTTCTTTCTTGTGTTCTTCGTCTTCTTCCTTCTCCTCTGAAACTTCATTGTCTTTCGTCATTCTTGCATTGCACATTGAAACTTTTGGCAGAATTTTCATTTTGGAACCATGGAAACGCCACACGAGCACAACTTTTTCAACCCCACGTCTAAACCAGAAGCAGAAGATCCAGTCGTCAGACTTTCTTCGTCGTCTTCTTCTTCATCATCTTGTTCTTCCATAGAAGCAGAACCAAGACCTGATCATAATCCGAGAAACAATCAATCTCCTCCAACACAAACCATGGAGAGATCTACAGACGACACAACCTCAACACCTACTTACAGAATCCCTTCACACGTTTTCGAAAGAACAACCTCAACAGCTCCCGTTGAATGGAGCACTCTCTCCAACGAATCTCTCTTCAGCATACGCATGGGAAACAATAGCTTCACTGAAATAGATTACTTCAAATCCGGCGAGCTCACGTTTCCTCAACCTCCTTCTCCGAGAACTCCTCATATGCCTTCTCCGCGCCAAGAAACAAACCAAGGAGGAGTGGTGGTGGAGGAGGCCAACAGTCCGGTGGATATAGGCAAGAAAGCAGCTGATACAGACAAAGCGTATCGCGCAAGTAAAGACGAAGAACAAAAAGCTGCCGCAAGTATAAGAGAAGTTATCATGGCTAATGAAGCTTCTAATAAAGACAGCAACAACAAAACTAATAAGTTAGATCGGTCTGTTTCTCGTCGGTCTGAAGATTTAAGCGTCAAGTCTTTCGCTTTCCAAAAGTAAACAAGAAAAAAAACTCTTCTCTTCATGTCTTAAAATAGAAATGTCTTCTCTTTTAAACACTTTTGTTGTTCTTGATTGTGTAGATCGGGAAATGTAGATAAGGGTGGATTACAAGGCTCAACGGCACAAAAGAGGAGGACTCCGCAGCCAGAGTCGCTAAAGAGTTCGTCAGAGGATGATGAAGGAGATGAATCTCATAAACCTCTTACTCCTAAAGCAGAAGCTGATTGTGCAAGTAATCGCAACCCTAGATGGTTATCTTGCTTCCCTTGCTGCACAACTTTCTGTGTCTAAGCTGATTGAGTTTGACGATCTTTGAAGTTATTTAGAGAAAGTGTTTCTTTCTTCTTGGTGTATGTTCCAAGATTTACATAGTTTTTTTGGCTTGTATGTATAATCTTATGAAGTAAGCAAACACATTTGATCTTTAAGACTCCACAGTTTCTTGAGTGTTAAGAATGATGTAAAAGAGAAGGACAAACAATGCATACACTGTGATTTTTCAAGCCTTTGCATTAGGACGGACCAAAGAAGCAATTTGACTCAAGAGCTGTCTTGGAGACTTGGAAGTTTCAGACAACGGAGATGTCCATTCTTGATAGTTATGAAGGCTACCAGTGAAGTCCGTGAAGAGTCCATCAACTCCAATCTCATTGATCCAGTACTCATATTCCTTATATGGATCTTGGCTGAAGTTAAAGTGTAAGAATTGGTTTTCATTCCTGTACGTGTATGGATGCACCTGAGTTTTATATAGACAAGAACAAGTTCAAGAAGTTAGTAACTTATTACAGACGTCTCAGGGGGAGTTTTCAAACCGACCTGTAGATTATGCGCATGTGCTCTTTTGACCAAATCTGTGGGGGCTTGAATGTAACTGTTACTTACTGGAACAACTGTGTCCTTCCACGGTCCAATCCCGACAACATATTGCTTTATGTAATTGAAATACACATCTGATGTGATCTCTGCGTAAGTCTAGATTTGGATGAAAGATTTGGTGA
The DNA here is from genome assembly GCA_026261945.1 of Hirschfeldia incana. Taxonomy (NCBI): domain Eukaryota; kingdom Viridiplantae; phylum Streptophyta; class Magnoliopsida; order Brassicales; family Brassicaceae; genus Hirschfeldia; species Hirschfeldia incana. Next base: position 5,987,720 of record JABCMI010000011.1, on the reverse strand, counting down.
AATCACTTATAGAAAAATTTTAAGAACTTTCAGAAGCAATAAAAAATAAGAAGACAGTGCAGAGGATGGACCTGGTTAGTGTCTTCTGTAAGCACGGTTACATCGTCTATTAGTAACACTTTTGGCGAGTCTATCATGTTTGATATGTACACGAGTGAAGATGGCGCAAATGACTGGATAAACAGTGGTCTTTTCAACCACTTCTTGGACAAATATGCGCCTCCATATCCATACTTCTGAAGTGTCTCCACCACTATATCCTCAAATCTCTTACCACCAGACCATTTGACCTGTGGATATTCAACAGTGATTATAAAGCAAAGGGAGATAAAAGCCAAAAGGAAGCTATCACATTTCTGCAGTAACAGTAGAAATGAAGCTTGTAGGATTGTAACTCACATGCTGGTTCATTAGAACTGGATTCTTAATCTCAGGATATATACCAACAACTCGTGGAGCATCCCGAGCAATGGTAATGAATTCTTCAAATGTAATGATAGGATACTTTCCTGCAAAGCAAAGAAGGGATCTGCAGAGTTAGATGTTTCCATTACCAAGCATTTTTTTTGCTGTTGTTTCTTCCAACAGCTAAGTCCAGGAAAGAAAGGCTAGCTAACCGTTGTATTGTTGGTCCCTGAAAGAGTATCTCTGTTTTGTCCGTAGTTTCTTTAGTTCTTTGAGTGTAAAATCAACTGTAAGTAAATCAAAGAGAACCTGTTGTCATTCATCAACACAGGTATAAACAATAAAAAGAGAATCATGGGACCGTACAAGTGAAAAAGCCAGTGATGTTGAATCCTTGGACCTCATATGTTCTGATACGATCAACAAACTTCTTGTGGCTAGCAACATCGGTTGTTTCATCAAGGATGACATCATGGAAACAGATAAGCACACCATCTTTGGTTGATAAGACATCTGTTTCTATGAAGTCTGTACCCTCTTCAATTGCTCTCTGTCCAAAGCAGAAGATTCAGTTCAACAAAACAAACTAGATATAGCCATGGAAGTAATACGCCATCAAAGAGAGAGAGAATGATCAAAGGAAAGATCGATGGTGTACCAAGTATGCAGCTGCGGTTTCTTCAGGGATCTCTCCATTGGAACCTCTGTGTGCGATGTTATAAGGACGTGAAGTCTGAATCGGTAGCTTACCACCTTTAGCTCCTTTACCAGTGAGTGGGTATGGTGTCCTTCCAGAACAGACAGTAAGCAGAGATAGCCATATTAATGGCAAGCATTCTGTAAAGATGAACAATAACCACTTCTTATATCAAACTCCATTGTTATTCTTGCTTCTCTTTTTTGTTTATGTAGTAGGAAACCCCAAACTTCTCTTTGATTTTGCAGTGAAAAAAAAGAAGTAAAACAAGTTGCATTACAAGCATACTATCTGATGGAGACTAATAGAACAACGAGAAACCCACATAACATAAAAAAAGGTTGAGGTTGAGAAGTTTACTTGTAAGAATCATGAAGATCTCTTAGATCAATCTGATTGCTTTGATCTTGTCTGTGACTAAATTGGTTCATGTCCGATTACTTTAAGTAGAAGAAAAAGATTTCGAGATCTATTTTTATAATCAAAATGTTAGTCCATTATTAGTGGAAAATAATTCAGACAAGTTGGTGGCAGTGGTTGACACAAAGATATATAGAAATACACATTTAACATTTTGGGTGACCAAGATTGCCTTGGGTTGATTTGTACCTCAAAGAGAGTTCTTTCCTTGCCTTCCTTTGTTGCATCCCTTTGAAGAACTTAAAATTCTGGACTTATCAAAGTTTGCTTTCAGTGCCTTGTTTTTAATAATATGGAAGGTATATCTGTAAATCCCCCCCCAGACATTAGCTAAATACTAGAATATCTATAAATTAATAGTCTTTATAAATTAATAAATTTTGTTGATCTCAACAAGTAACAGTTTAAAATTTAGCACAAATCGATTAAATTGTAAGATAATAATTCTTTAGAAAACTCTATATAAATATATGATCCCATTTTAAATTAATAGTTTTTATGTATACATATTTTATAAAAATTAGAATATATTACTATATTGTTTGATTTATATTCACAATATAATTATTTTTATATTTTTTAACATTTTATATATTTTTGATGAAATTTAATAATAATGGATCCCTTATTATACCAGCAACAGGACAACTGACAACGTTTGAAAATGAGTCCTTTCTCGGAAATCCGCTGCTGCAGCTTCCTAGTTTCATCAACCAACCAGGGAACAACACTTTAAACTCGGAGGAACAAGATAATGGAGAAGAAGAAGAAGATGAAGTTTATGTTGACATGTTGGTGTTTTATTGGACTTCTGCAGTTTCATTTGTTGTGACTGTTCTGATAGGATTTTTTGTTCTCATGTGCGTTGATTGTCCATGGCGTCAAGCATGGTTCCATGTTGTGGATGCTTTCATCGCCTTTGCAAAAAGTATGTTGTCTTAAATCATTTCTAACTCAGTTCTCGGAGGTTTATTACATCTTAAATCCTCTGTTTTTGTAAGTATATATGTGCTTCGGATTTAACTTACATGTTATATGTATATATATTTACTTAGGTAATCCTATTCTCTGTGGGAAACCAACCAACATTACCTGCAATGGTAACAACTTTCAGGGACTGGACAATAATGGAGGGAAATCCAATGAATCCACAATCGACATGGTATCTTTCTACCGGAGTTGTACTGCAGCTTATGTGACGCTACTTATTGGAATACTAGCACCACTCTCTTTTGATTTTTCTTGGAGCAGAGCTTGGTTCTACATTGTTGACACTTTCATCCACAAGGTGAGGAACTTCTGATGGTATAAACTACATATTTGTGACAGAACCTTTTCATCGGTTGTTTTTTTCACAAAACCTCCTAGCTCTTGCTTTGTGTCAAACCAAAGCACAACTTGTGTTTGGTTCTTGTGTGTTGTCACACGTCTATATTCAAATACTTGTAAGTATATGTGTTTTGGATTATAGCTTCCATGGATATATACTTATATGTTTGGAGTCTCCGGTATATGGACTGCACTTTTTTCAGATAATGAGTTAAGGCGAAACCTTCAGAGATCCTGAAAATCTTTTGTTTCTTTTATGCAAACATATTCTTCATACCTGACAAACTTCGCATTTGATCCGTGCAATCAGATTCGCATTTGATCCGTGCAAGTCCAAGCTCCCTGCATTTCCAGATTGCTTCCCGTAGAGCAAGTGCTTCAGCTGCTAGCGGTGACCTCACGGAGTAGAGGAGGCCAAAACTCCTGTAGATGTAGCCAAGAAAGCAGCTGAAACAGACAAAGCGTATCGCGCAAGTAAAGATGAAGAACAAAAAGCGGCCGCAAGTATAACATGTCGCCACCTCATGAAGATAGAGGAGAGAAACTCATATATTTGGTTCTTTTTTTACTCTAAGTTCTTTTGTGGTTAATTTTTTATAGTTAACTATATATTTACCCCTTTTTATTTTATTTTATTTTATATCAAAGTTATATTTTTATATTCTATAAATAAAAACTTATTTCATTTGATTTGGATATAAACAAAAAATAATATATTTTAACTAGTTTTTATTAAACTTCAGTTTGCTTTTATTAAACTTTAGTTTGTTTTTATTATGAACAAAAAAAGAGAATTTATTTTTAGGAGTTATTTAAATCTTATTTATTTTAGTTTAACTTCAATTTATATTATTGTTAATATGTAAATATATAAATACATAAAATAAAATATGAAATATGAAACAAAAATGATGGGATAGAATGTAAATTTATTAAATAAAACTATTGTAAATGTTAAAAATGAAATGATTATTGAATAGTTAGGTAGAAGAAAAAAAATATGATGCGAAATGTTAAAAAGAAAAAAGTTGAATTGTAAGGACTATTGTCAATAGTCTATGAATGATGTAACAGGCCGTGACAAATCTACATTGTGGCATTTCAAACTTTTCAATAAGTAGTGCTGGGTTACAGATTAAATCCGCCCTGCTTGCTCGCTAACCGGTGGGATGAATAATTTTGGTTGATTCAAAATTTGATCCGTTTGACCTGCTAGAAGAAATTATAAGACCCGCATTTTGTTAGCTTAAATCTGTGGTGATCCCATACTATTAATAATACTAAAAATTGTTATTATAAATATTTTTACTAGCTGCACAAAAAATATATTTTTACTAAAAATAAATAATAAAATTTGTTTATAATTAAAATTAAATAAATTTTTTAAAAAAATAAACGTTTCAGAGGCGGGTCAAGCAGAGCGGGCCCACAGATATTGATTCAAATTCCCAGCCATATCCACAAGGGAGGACCAATGGAAATTTGACCAATCCTAGCTGAGCTGACATTGTTTTTTTTCTTTTCATATTTGATCGGATTATTTTTTGGACTAATTGGCGTAATAGCCATATTTCAGAAAGAAATCAAGAGAATAGACATGATTTTGACATAATTTATTCACTGACTTTTTACCTTCATTCCACCCGGTTATACCTTTGCACATAACAAGTTCCCGGTTTCATATTCTAAAGTAAACGACGTGGTTAGTTTTGTATGGCATATTAATAATCACACAACTTATAGAGCACGTGGTGCAACTATATTCAACACATATGGTGTAAATGTATGCATTAAGGGGAGTGGATAACAACTGTAAGTGTACGAGAAATTATGTAGCAAATGACTTTAACACATCTAAGCAGAAGAGTCAAGCAATTGTATGAATCTCAAATAGAATAATATAAGAAACAAACGAAGTCGACTATTCCATTTCACATAGAATATAGAGAAGAGAGATATCATGATATGTACAAGCACAAACCAAGTGTAATGCAATGATATTTCACACGAGAAATCAAATCTTTATAGTGTAATACATATATCGAAAAAAAACAAAATTCAAATATATAACCGACCAACACAACGAGCAAACCATAAACCATACCATTGAAATGGAAGAGAAAACACAATTCAAATGGAAACGGATCCAAACAGAGCAGACAAGCAAGTGCTATTATCTCAAGTGGAATAGTATAATTGAATAATTATACTATTTCATGCCAAATCGAAAGGAGATTGAAAATATCATACTATGTCTACCTACAAAGCAATTGAAAGCAATGATACTCCACATAAAAGATAACACTAATGGGGATGAGTAAGAGAATACTTGACACCAAACACTAAACCCAAGTTATGGAAATATAAACCCTAGTCCATAAGCAATGTTAACTTATGAGAAGCGTTATATTCTATATAAACCATACTATTTAAGCTTATTATATATTCATAATTATATAACCATGATTGAGTTACATGAAATACAAAATTAATGGGGATGGGTAAGAGAACACTTGACACCAAACACTAAACCCAAGTTAGGAAAATATAAACCCTAATCCATAGACAACCCAAATATTTGGGGAAATCAAACCAACCTATCGGAATACATGAGACATGTATTTACATTGCTCTCAAGAAGCGTTATATTCGATATACACCGTACTATTTTAAATGCTACTATACATATAGTACAACCATGATTGAGTTATATGAATACAAAATTAATGGGGATGGATAAAGAAACATTTGACATTAAACACTAAATCCAAGTTAGGAAAATATAAACTTTTATCCATTGTGGAATAGTATAATTGAATAATTATACTATTTCATGCCAAATCGAAAGGAGATTGAAAATATCATACTATGTCTACCTACAAAGCAATTGAAAGCAATGATACTCCACATAAAAGAGAACACTAATGAGGATGAGTAAGAGCATACTTGACACCAAACACTAAACCTAAGTTAGGAAAATATAAACCCTAGTCCATAAGCAATGTTAACTTATGAGAAGCGTTATATTCTATATAAACCATACTATTTAAGCTTATTATATATTCATAATTATATAACCATGATTGAGTTACATGAAATACAAAATTAATGGGGATGGGTAAGAGAACACTTGACACCAAACACTAAACCCAAGTTAGGAAAATATAAACCCTAATCCATAGACAACCTAAATATTTGGGGAAATCAAACCAACCTATCGGAATACATGAGACATGTATTTACATTGCTCTCAAGAAGCGTTATATTCGATATACACCGTACTATTTTAAATGCTACTATACATATAGTACAACCATGATTGAGTTATATGAATACAAAATTAATGGGGATGGATAAAGAAACATTTGACATTAAACACTAAATCCAAGTTAGGAAAATCTAAACCTTTATCCATTGACATTGTTAACTTACCAGAAACGTTTAATTCTATATAACCCGTACTATTTATATGATACCATAAGCATAATACAACTATGATTGAGTTACATGAAATACAAAGAGAATGTGTAGTCTCCATCTACAACACTTTACCAAACTGTGACACAGTCAACATCGCCAAATTCTCATCCTCTAATGCACTCTTTAGGTTGAAGTAATTGTTAACTATTTTCTTTCCAATGGGTTCAAAGCCTGTCTCGAACAATCTATATGGAAGGCCTAAATCGTCCATGTCAAACCTGCACAACGAAGGTAAGAGTGTAACACAGTTAGGACAAAGCAAGCTATTTTATTTTATATATGAAGAGTTGAATATAATATACATGTTAGCAAGGATGATAAGAAATGGTACAGCATGCAAGACAAATGATTTTAATACATATAAGAGGAAGAATCAAGCAGCCGTATGAATCTCAGATATAGTAGTACAAAACCAAACAAAGTCGACCATTCCATCTCGGATAGAATCGAGCAGGTAGATATCGTGCTATGTACAAGCGCAAACTAAGTGCACTGCGATGCTATTCCACACAGAAAATTAAATTCATATATTGTGTAATACATATATCAGAGAAAACACAAGTCAAGTGTATGCCATATTAAACACAACGACAATACTATTAGACCACAATATTCAATTGGTAAGAAAAGCACAATTCAAATGGAAGCGTATCCAATCCGAGCAAAGTAGCAAGTGATACTATCTGAAGTGGAATAGTGCAATAGAATAATTATACTATTTCATGTCCTTAAATTTGCATACAGTATAATACGTATATCAAAGAAAACACAAGTCTGTATGAAAGACTTAACACAACGACCAAACCATAAACCATACTATTCAAATAGAAGAGAAAACACAATTTAAACGGAAGCACATCCAAGCCGAGTAGAGTAGCAAGTGATACTATCTCAAGTGGAACAGTGCAGTTGAATAATTATACTATTTCATGCCAAATAGAATGGAGATTGGAAGTATCATACTATGTCAACCCACAAAACAATTGAAAACAAGGATATTCCACACAAAATTTAAGGAATCTTCAGAACACCGGGGTAAACGCTAAACCGTGAATCGAATTGCCAAACTTCGATCAAAGGTCCTAATTTCGTAACAGGAAAGATGGTAAGCAACGGGAACAATGATACAAATTAAGAAATTATTGGTACCTAATTCCAATTGAAGAGAAGCAGCGGAAAAAACACCGAGAACTTACTGAACTTTCAAATATCTGAGAAAAATCAATTTGGTGAAGTTGGAGAAGAAGAATGTGTTTCCGATGCATACGGAGACAAAGCGTTGGAGCAGATCGGAGCCAGAGCTCTTTTGTTTTCAAAGAAATTAACAGAGAAAGTTAGAAAGAGAAAAATATGAATCTCATTAAGATATGATTTAGTTTTATGAAGTTAATAATTAATTTTGTATTATTTTTATCAGGTTCAGCCGGTTTCTTAAAAGGGCAATACAGTATTAATATGGAAATGTAACGGAGTGTATAGAATCGTTAGGGTAAATAGCTAGTTTACATATTACTGTTTTTTTCGTGTCTATACACCCCAATTTCCCTTATTTTTATTGGTTTATCATTTTTTTGATTATTTACGCCAGTTCAGTCAGAACCAGAGTTGAAACTTCATAGCCCTTTAACTTGTGGCCTTGTGGGTTGGTGTATTATAGTAACTTTAGTATGTGAGAAATTTTCATATGCCATCACTTTACTGGAATCATTCCTTTTCGTTCATTATTTTATTATATGTGAAACTTTAGTACTTGTTTGTTTGATAATACGAGTTTTCTTGCTAAAAGAATAGTGATCTCCAAGGACGATATGCATGACTAAATCATTATTACGTTGTATAATCTGTCAAAAGTCGTAGGTGGAAATTCTTATTTTCTATGGTTTATTTCTTGACCAACAAGCAATAACATATGATAATATCATTATGCTGACAACGCCACACACATCATATGGTTATGAGTATTTTCCCCAAAGACTTTGAGTTGGTGCATACCTTTTCTTCTTCTTTAAGAGCCATTTCTTAGGATTTAGCAACAGAGACTCAAAACTGGTGATAGATAAATATCTATGTAGAGCTTGGTTCTCCTATTTCTTTGCATATAAAATTGGCTACTTAAGCTAGATGTATTTGCACTGAACTAATAAGTCATTTTGTTTTGGAGTTTCTTCATTTGCTTTAAAAAGAAAAAGAAAATTATTTGCAATGGACGGGAAGGTGTTCTTAGGTCAATACTTGATATGTGTGATTATAGTCCTGGGACAGCTACATGGGTACAAAGGCTGTATCGAGAAAGAAAGGAAAGCTTTATTGGATCTCAAGGTTTATCTGGCCTCACAGGGTTCTCAACCAGGCCTCAGTACATACGACAATATTCTCAATACCTGGACTAAAGACACAACAAGTGATTGCTGTACATGGCAAGATGTTAAGTGTAATCTTACAAGCCGGCGGATCAACGGGCTTGCCATCAGTCAGACTATGTATCTCCCGGAGACGTTGTTTCTCCTAAATCTTTCTGTATTGCATCCATTGGAAGAACTCCGTAGTCTTAACTTATCAGGGGGAGAGACGGAGTTCGGTGGCTTGTTTGATAATGTTGAAGGTATTTACTTACCGAGGGATTCCTTAGGTTATCATATTCATCTGTCGTAATATATTTGCGCGTGCATTAAAACTATATTAACTGCTTGGAGTGGGCTACGTTATCATATATGCCTAGCTAGATTTTATCGTTTGCATTTAGAGAAAAATATTTGTGTCTGCAGGTTATAACAGCCTAAGGAAATTAAGAAACCTGGAGACTCTGGATTTATCTTTAAATGCATTCAATAACAGCCATCCTTCCCTTTCTTAATGCTGCTACATCACTTACTACCCTCTACCTTCGGAAAAACATGATGGATGGTCCTTTTCCTTTTAAAGGTATGTTGCATCCTTTTGTAACTAGCTAGCTATCTAGTATGAACAGTTTATTGATAATCTATATGCTTTGTTAAATCGATTCAGTTTGTATGTAGCTGTACACTTTGTATTTCTTATCTTAAGATTTTCTTATATTTGCTGGACTTCCTTTCAGAACTGAAAGATTTGACAAACTTGGAGTTGCTAGACCTGAGTAGTAACGGATTCAATGGAACAATACCAGAACGAGGTATCTCAAAACCACTGCCGATAATATGCTTGCTTTTTCTTCTTAGGAAATCTAATAGCTTAGCAGCTCAGTATAACGTTTTATTTAGTTTGTGTCTCCCTTGAGATAACCATGTTCATGTTAAAAAGGTGTTAACGTTGAGTGGCTTTTCTTGTGACAGAGTTATCTGCCTTGGTGAAACTGAAAGCTTTGGATTTAAGTGTGAATCTTTTTTCTGGCTCTGTGGGATTGAAAGGCAAGTTTGAACACATCTTTCCTAATTTTTCATAATGAGTGGTGAGTTTATGCATAATTATGTTAATGGAAGTTTTGCATTTAATTACCGTAGGGATTTGTGAATTGAAGAATATTCAAGAACTCGATCTCAGTCTAAACAAATTAGTAGGTCAGTTTCCCATATGTTTAACTAACATGACTGGACTCCGACTTCTTGATCTCTCATTGAATAGTTTGACTGGGAAGCTACCATCTTCTCTCGGTAACCTTGAATCCCTTGAGTACTTATCGCTGTCTAATAACGACTTTGATGGAATTTTCTCATTTGGTTCACTCGCCAACCTCTCAGCGCTTAAGGTGTTCAAACTTTATTCAAAGTCCAACTTACTTCATATAGATTTGGGAAGTTCTTGGAAACCAAAATTTAAACTGAGTGTTATTGTTCTACGATCTTGCAACTTGGAGGAGGTTCCTCATTTTCTTCTACACCAGAAGGATCTGCGTCAAGTTGATCTCTCTGACAATAAAATATCTGGAGATTTTCCTTCCTGGTTGTTGGCTAACAATACAAAACTTGAAATTTTGCTTTTACAGAACAACTCTTTCACAAGCTTCCAGCTACCAAAATCTGCTCATAATCTGCTTTTCATGGATGTGTCAATGAATGACTTCAATCATCCCTTTCCTGAGAACATTGGGTGGATACTTCCTCGTTTACGCTATATGAATCTAGCTAATAATGCTTTTCAAGGAAATCTGCCCTCTTCTATTGGTAACATGAAAATGATTGAATTTCTGGATGTATCCCACAACAGTTTCGACGGGAAGCTACCAAGTAGTTTTCTGAAGGGTTTCCCTTCCTTAGTGTTGGGTTCCTTCTAGATGGAGGAAACCCAAATGGGTTTGGTTGGTGATAACCAAACTTGGTGGTGATGGGCCATTGGTATTAGTCCATGAGATTAGTATTGGGCCTTGAGGTGATTAGGGTTAGTGAGACACATATATAAAGTCTCTTAACCTAATTGTGTGGAAGATCAGAGATTACACAGCAGACATAATACAAGAAAGAAAGAAGAGTACTCAAGAAGACTCTTGACACAAAAGAGAGAAAAGTAGAGAAGAAGGCAGATTTCGTCTGGGTTTGTCAAGGCAGGTTTGGAGGGTCAAACGGATCCTGATCGGGCTGATATTTTGTGGGAAGCTTCTTCAGTCAGTGGGTTAAAGGTTCACCGAAGGGATTTGGATTCTAACGGTTGGATCTTCTGTTGTCTGGGTTTTGGTGAAGCTGGTCGTCACAGTTCTTCAGCAGTGCTGTCTTGAGTGTTTGGTAAATCCGACGGTGAGATCTTCTCTGATTGAGCTGAGATTTGGCAGAGTTGTTGTTGACTTGTTCATCTTGGATTTGTACGGTGGGATTAGTCTCTGGTTGCCGGAATCCTTGTGAGCTGAGGTCGTTTGGTTGCTGCCGGTTTTGAAGCTTTGTGTTGCTCTCTTGTTGTTGTTGTTCTTGTGTTGGAGAAGCTCTTTGTAGCTTGTGTCTCTGTTCTGTTCAGGTTGTTGAACAGGGAGGACGTGGTTGTATTCACATACATTTATATAGTGGATTGTTGAGTGGACTACGGTCCCGTGGTTTTTCCTTCTCACATCGAGGAGGTTTTCCACGTTAAAATTGCTTGTCTCATTTAGTTATCGCTTATATCATATCCTGCTATCGTCGAAGTATTTTCCTCACAGGTTCTCACAAGGTCAGGGGAAACACGACCGTTGTATTCCGCTGCGCCGTGTCCCGCTCTCTTATTTCCCCAACAAAGTGGTATCAGAGCTTCTGGTTTTAGAGCTTTGGGTTTGATAACTTCAGGTTATTATTGCTTGTGAGAACGATGGAGAATATGGGCAGGATGGAGAATATGGGCAGGATGGTAAGCTTGAATGGTGCTAACTATCATCTATGGAAGGGCAAGATGGAGGATTTGCTCTTTGTTAAAGAATTCCATGTTCCAGTCTTCGAGGAGAAGAAACCGGAGAAGAAGACGGATGAAGAGTGGAAGCTGCAGCATCGCCAAGTGTGTGGGTTGATAAGGCAGTGGGTAGATGATAATGTATTGCATCATATTGAGACTGAGACGGATGCTCGTTCTTTGTGGAAGAAGCTGGAGCAGTTGTTTGCTAGGAAGACCGGAAACAACAAGATGTACATGATCAAGAAGTTGATTGAGCTGAGGTATCAGGAGGGGACTCCGATGACAAATCACTTGAACGCGTTTCAGGGATTGCTCAACAAGCTATCTGATATGGGCATCAGGTTTGATGATGAGATTCACGGTCTATGGCTTCTCGGTACTTTACCGGATTCTTGGGAGGTTTTCAGGATGTCTCTTTGTAACTCCGCGTCGGAAGGTGTTATTTCGATGGATTCAGTGAAGAACAGTGTTCTTAATGAGGAAGCAAGAAGGCAGTCGAATGCTAGCAGTTCGCGTTCAGATGTCTTTGTTACTGAGTCAAGGGGGAGAAGTACAAGTAGAGGTCCCAAGAGTGACAAGAACAGGAGCAGGAGCAAGTCTAATAGATTTGCAAATTTGGAGTGCTATTTCTGTCATAAGAAAGGGCACATGAAGAAGGATTGCTGGAAGTTGAAAAACAAGCAGCAAGGAAATCAAGAAGAAAAGGTGGATCAGGTGACCGTCACCGAAGATCAGTTTCTCATTCTTCTTGAGGGTGATGCCATTAATGTCACATGCCAGGACACCAGTTGGGTGATTGATAGTGGAGCTACTACTCATGCTACATCACAGCGGGATTTGTTTTCTACCTATACTACGGGTAATTATGGTTCCGTGAAGATGGGGAATGATGCGATGGCTCAGGTTGCTGGCATTGGTGATATTTGCTTGGAGACTAGTCTTGGTACTAGGCTGGTGCTTAAGGATGTTAAGCATGTTCCCGACATTCGGATGAATCTGATTTCTACGGGAAGACTTGATGATGAGGGTTATTTCAGTTTGCACGGTGGTGGTAAATGGAAGCTCTCTCGTGGTTCTTTGATTGTGGCTCGAGGTGAGAAGTCTTCATCTTTCTATTGGATGCAGGCTAAGGTCTCCAAGGATGCTGTTAATGCGGTGGAGAATGATAATGTCATGGAGTTATGGCATAAGAGACTCGGTCACATGAGTGAGAAGGGAATGACTGTGTTGTCTAAGAATGAGGTGATTCCAGGAATCTCTGGTTTGCACCTGCAGAAGTGTTCGCATTGCTTTGCGGGAAAACAACACAGGGTATCTTTCAAGTCTTCTGCGCCTTCTAGGAAACCCGAGGTACTGGATTTGGTACACTCAGATGTGTGTGGTCCAATGAAGACACGATCTCTTGGCGGCGCATCATATTTTGTGACTTTCATTGATGATCATTCAAGGAAGTCGTGGGTATTTCCTATGAGAACGAAAGATCAGGTGCTGGGATATTTCAAGCACTTTGTGGCATTGGTTGAGAGACAAACGGGGAAGAAGCTGAAGTGTATCCGCAGTGATAATGGTGGAGAGTATCTTGGACCATTTGATGCTTATTGCAAAGAGCATGGAATAAGGCATCAGTTCACGCCACCTTATACTCCACAGTTGAATGGGTTGGCTGAAAGGATGAACCGGACGATTGTCGAGAGGATGAGATGTTTGATCTCACAGTCAGGCTTATCGATGACTTTCTGGGCAGAAGCTTTGAACACGGTGGTTCATGTGCTGAATTTGTCACCTAGTGCTCCATTGGATGGTGATGTTCCAGAGAGAGTTTGGACTGGTAAGGATGTTTCTTACAGTCACTTGAGAGTCTTTGGGTGTAAGGCATTTGTTCATATTCCCAAGACAGATAGATCGAAGCTTGAGATGAAGTCGCGGCAGTGTGTGTTCATCGGTTATGGTCAGGATGAGTTCGGGTACAGGTTTTATGATCCCGTTGAGAAGAAGCTCGTGAGGAGCAGAGATGTTGTGTTCATGGAAGATCAAACAATTAAGGACATTGATAAGTCCAAAATTCCAACTCAGGTTTATGAAGGTTTGATCGATATAGAGGCTACTCCTTCTACATCAGTCCACGGTGAAGTTGAGGTTGAGGTTCAGGATGATACACCCGGTGCAGATGCTCCCGCACATGAAGATGGCAGTGGTGATCATGGTGACGATCATGGTGAGACACCAGCTGCTGAGAACCAACCTACTGTTGTGAGAAGATCCGAGAGGGGTCTTAAACCGTCGACAAGGTATGATCCTAGTGAGTATGTTTTACTTACTGATGGAGGAGAGCCTGAAAGCTATTATGAAGCTTTGGAGGATGAACACAAGGATCTGTGGTTTGGAGCCATGGATGAGGAGATGGATTCTTTTGAAGAGAATCACACTTTTGAGTTGGTGGAATTGCCTAAGGGCAAGAAGACTTTGCTTAATATGTGGGTGTACAAAATTAAGCATGAAGATGGAAATAAGCCACCCAGATACAGGGCTAGACTGGTTGTGAAAGGCTACAGCCAGAAGAAGGGGATTGATTATGATGAAATCTTTTCTCCTGTTGTGAAGATGTCATCCATTCGGGTTGTTCTTGGATTGGCAGCGAGCCTTGATCTTGAGGTTGAGCAAATGGATGTGAAGACTGCTTTCCTTCATGGAGATTTGGAGGAAGAGATTTACATGGAACAACCGGAAGGCTATGTTAAAGAGGGCAAGGAAAATTTGGTTTGCCGCTTGAAGAAAAGCCTTTATGGATTGAAACAAGCACCGAGGCAGTGGTACATGAAGTTCAAGTCTGTTATGGGGGAGCATGGTTATGCAGAGACTGATTCAGACCAGTGCGTATTTGTGAAGGTGTTTGGTGAGGATGATTTTATCATCTTGTTGTTGTATGTCGATGATATGTTGATTGTGGGCAGGAACATGGACAGAATTAAGGAGCTAAAGGAGCAGCTCGGGATGTCCTTTGCCATGAAAGATATGGGTCCAGCGAAACAGATTCTCGGTATGAGAATTGTTAGAGACAGAGGTGAGAAGCTAATTCACTTGTCTCAGGAGAAGTACATTGAAAAGGTGCTTAAAAGGTTTCACATGGACAAGTCTAAAGTGTTGAGTACTCCTCTTGCACCACACTTAAGACTGAGCAGTCAACAAAGTCCGAAGACATATGCGGAGAAGGAAGATATGGAGAAGGTTCCATATGCTTCTGCAGTGGGTAGTTTGATGTATGCCATGGTCTGTACAAGACCGGATTTAGCCTACGCCGTTGGAGTTGTCAGCAGGTTTATCTCCAATCCAGGGAGAGAACATTGGAATGCTGTGAAGTGGATTTTGAGATATCTCAGAGGGACTTCTGATCTGAAGATTACTTTCGGGGGTAAGAAGCCTTTGCTGGTCAGTTTCACTGATTCTGACATGTCTGGAGATGTTGACTCTAGCAAGTCTACTTCGGGTTACTTGGTAACGTTTGCGGGTGGAGCTGTGGCATGGCAGTCAAGGCTGCAAAAGTGCGTTGCACTATCTACCACTGAAGCAGAGTTCATTGCTGCAACTGAAGCTTGTAAAGAGTTGTTGTGGATGAAGAACTTCTGTGAAGAGATCGGTTTCAAGCAAGAAAAGTATGAGCTGCTTTGTGATAGTCAAAGCGCTATTTGTCTCGGGAAGAATTCTACATTTCATTCGAAGTCGAAACACATCCAGAGAAGGTATCATTGGATACGCGATGTGGTTGCTTCTAAGGAAGTGGAACTTGCAAAAGTTCATACGGATGATAATGGAGCTGATATGATGACAAAGTCTTTGCCGAGGGGGAAGCTTGAAGTATGCCGAGGGATAGCCGGAATGGCTGTTTCCTCCACCTAGTCGGAGGGGGAGTTTGTTGGGTTCCTTCTAGATGGAGGAAACCCAAATGGGTTTGGTTGGTGATAACCAAACTTGGTGGTGATGGGCCATTGGTATTAGTCCATGAGATTAGTATTGGGCCTTGAGGTGATTAGGGTTAGTGAGACACATATATAAAGTCTCTTAACCTAATTGTGTGGAAGATCAGAGATTACACAGCAGACATAATACAAGAAAGAAAGAAGAGTACTCAAGAAGACTCTTGACACAAAAGAGAGAAAATGAGAGAAGAATGCATATTTCGTCTGGGTTTGTCAAGGCAGGTTTGGAGGGTCAAACGGATCCTGATCGGGCTGATATTTTGTGGGAAGCTTCTTCAGTCAGTGGGTTAAAGGTTCACCGAAGGGATTTGGATTCTAACGGTTGGATCTTCTGTTGTCTGGGTTTTGGTGAAGCTGGTCGTCACAGTTCTTCAGCAGTGCTGTCTTGAGTGTTTGGTAAATCCGACGGTGAGATCTTCTCTGATTGAGCTGAGATTTGGCAGAGTTGTTGTTGACTTGTTCATCTTGGATTTGTACGGTGGGATTAGTCTCTGGTTGCCGGAATCCTTGTGAGCTGAGGTCGTTTGGTTGCTGCCGGTTTTGAAGCTTTGTGTTGCTCTCTTGTTGTTGTTGTTCTTGTGTTGGAGAAGCTCTTTGTAGCTTGTGTCTCTGTTCTGTTCAGGTTGTTGAACAGGGAGGACGTGGTTGTACTCACATACATTTATATAGTGGATTGTTGAGTGGACTACGGTCCCGTGGTTTTTCCTTCTCACATCGAGGAGGTTTTCCACGTTAAAATTGCTTGTCTCATTTAGTTATCGCTTATATCATATCCTGCTATCGTCGAAGTATTTTCCTCACAGGTTCTCACAAGGTCAGGGGAAACACGACCGTTGTATTCCGCTGCGCCGTGTCCCGCTCTCTTATTTCCCCAACACTTAGTGATCTTGAAATTTTCACATAACAAATTAAGTGGTGAAATATTCACAGAATCAGCCAACTTTACTCGTATCTTTGTGCTGACTATGGATAACAATCAGTTTACAGGAAATATTGGACAAGGTTTGAGGCCTTTGGGATCCTTGTCACCGCTTGACATTTCCAACAACAATCTCACAGGTGTTATTCCAAGCTGGTTTTATGAATTGACATCCTTAACCGTGCTACTGCTTTCAAACAACTCGTTGGAAGGTAATATACCTAGTTCATTGTTCAACATATCCGGCTTACATATATTGGATCTCTCTGCAAATATTTTATATGGGGAGATACCTCCACACGTCAATTCTACAAGGCCAGTGGTGTTACTCATGCAAGACAACAATTTATCTGGAGTTATTCCAGATACATTGTTAGAAAATGTCACTATACTTGATCTAAGAAATAACAAATTGTTTGGAAATATTCCAAAGTTCAGCAGCACCCAAACTATCACTATTCTTCTACTGCGGGAGAATAATTTGACGGGTCATATACCTAACCAGTTGTGTGGCCTAAGCAATATCCATCTACTTGATCTTGCTAAGAACCGATTGAATGGATCCATACCTTCATGTCTTAGCAATATATCATTTAGTTTG
Organism: Hirschfeldia incana; assembly: GCA_026261945.1. NCBI lineage: Eukaryota > Viridiplantae > Streptophyta > Magnoliopsida > Brassicales > Brassicaceae > Hirschfeldia > Hirschfeldia incana. The sequence goes on along the minus strand of JABCMI010000011.1, from coordinate 5,970,567 downwards.
GCGGAAGTTGATGAGTTATATTATTATGATTCAGACTTTTCTTACGGTCCTTTTGATGTCTTCACTAGTTTTAATTGGGATCAGGCCTTCAGCACCAGTGGAAAAATTGTTATGTATTTCAAATCGCAGCTTGCGCTTGATCCGTTTATTATGGACTACTTGACAGGTGCGCAGACTAAAATTGAATTTGCAACAAAGCACCGATACGATGCCTACATGGGTGGAAATCTCCAAAACTTTTCTGGATTGGACCTCTCAGAAAATGAGCTAAGTGGTGAGATCCCAGTGGAGCTAGGAGGTCTTCTGAAACTACATGTTCTCAACCTATCGTACAACTATTTATCAGGCGTGATACGTAGAAGTTTATCAGGTATGAAGAACTTGGAAAGCCTTGATCTGTCTTTCAATAGATTACAAGGAAAGATCCCACCACAACTAGCAGATCTGAGTAGTCTATCTGTGTTCAATGTCTCATACAACAACTTATCTGGAGTCATACCACGTACAGGGAAGACAGTTTAACACCTTCGACATGCAAAGTTACTTAGGTAATCCACTTCTTTGTTGAAAACCAACCGACATAATCTGCAATGGTAATAATTTTCAGGGGCCGGACAATACTGGAGGGAAATCTGATGAATCCACAATCGACATGGTATCTTTCTACTGGAGTTGTACTGCAGCTTATGTGACGCTACTTATTGGAATACTCGCATCACTCCTTTTTGATTCTTCTTGGAGAAGAGCTTGGTTCTACATTGTTGACGCTTTCATCCACAAGGTGAGGAACTTTTCATGGTATAATACAGTTGGCGCCAAAATCCTTTCATCTGTTGTTGTCTTTTCACAAAACCTCCTAGCTCTTGCTTTTTGTCAGACCAAAGCACAACTTGTGTTTCTTTCCTGTGTGTCACACGTCTATATTCAAATACTTGTAAGTATATGTGTTTTGGATTATACATTCCATGGATATATGTTAATATGTTTGGAATCTCCTGTCTATGGACTGTACTCTTTTAAGATAATGAGTTAAGTGCTGAAACCTTCATAGACCCTGGAGATCTTTCTGTTTCGTTGATACAAAAAAAAAATATCCATTTTTTTGCCAAGAAGTTTAATATAGTGACATTTTCTCTCTGATATATGGAATGGCTGCTGACATTTTACATTTATCTGCTGCTTTTGAGTTTGTATCTTTCTTTTGGACTCATCGAACTGAAAACAAGGTGGCTGATGCTTTAGCAAAGCAAGTCTTGTTAGATGAATCTTTTATATCTCCTCCCATAGACCGTGGAGTTTAAAAGAAGACGCCTCTTGTGAAGTATATGTTACATGATGCTTTAGAGAAAAAATTTCCTTCTTCTTGGTATTATAGAACTATGCTCCAAGATTTACATAGTGTTTTTTTGGCTTTTATGTATAATCTTATGAAGTAAGCAAACACATTTGACCTTCAAGACGCCTCTGTGGTATTTCAAGCCTTTGCAACGAGCAATTTGACCCAAGAGCTGTCTTGGAGACTTGGAAGTTTCAGACAACGGAGATGTCCATTCTGGTAGTTATGATGAAGGCTACCAGTGAAGTCGGTGAAGAGTCCATCAACTCCAATCTCCTTGATTCAGTATTCGTATTCCTTATATGGAACTTCGCTATAACCTAGGCTATAGTTTAAGTGTAAAAATTCGTGTTCATTCCTGTACGTGTATGGATGGATGCACCTGAGTTTTACATTGCCAACATGTTCAAGAAGTTAGTAACATGTTTCAACAGTCTTCGTATTTTTTAAATGGATCTTATGTACTTATGTGCATGAGCTCTTTTTATCAAATCTGTGGGGGCTTGTATGTAATTGTTACGTACTTGAACAACTGTGTCTTTCCACAGTTCAATCCCGACAACATATTGCTCAATGTAATTGAAATACACATCTGATATGATATCTAGGTAAGTCTAGATTTGCATGAAAGTTGATCAATCAATTAAAGCAAAAGAATAAGAACTTTCTGAAGCAATAAGCAGATAAGAGCTGAGAATGAACCTGGTTAGTATCGTCTGTTAGATCGGTAACATCGTCTATTAGTAAGACTTTTGGGGGTCTATCGAGTTTGATATGTACACAAGTGAAGATGGGGAAAATGACTTGAGTAAACAACGGTCTTTTCAAACAATTCTTGAGCAAGGTAAGCGAGGCGCCAAACTGGAGGTAACTGTGAGAGGAACTGAAGCTTTCGAGTAATCCCCGGAAGAGAGAACAGTTCCAGTGAAACCACTTGAGACCACGTGGGACACCTCAAGTAGGGGCGACGAGAGATTCAGAAAGAGAGGTTTAAGAAACGCAGAAAGAGAAACAGAGAGGAAGCAGAGGTTGAGGAAAGGAGCGGACATCGTTAAGAAACGGAAACAGTAAACACGCCTAGATAGCTGTGCGTGAGAGAAAAACTAGGGCAAGCTGAACTATCGTTTTCTTTTGCCTTGTTACTAATTCTTGTAGTGTAGTTTATGATTTTACATATGTGAGGAATGAGCCTGAATAACATTCATCTATCTATTGAAACGGTTTAAAATATATGATATCGTGTATCTTCCTTTCTATTCTTTTTGTTCCCCTTCCCATCGAACTTGAACATACAATACAAAATTAGTAATCGCTGAATGTAAGCTGTATTTTTGAGGATGAGGAAGGTTTCGTGCACAATGCAATATAATTAAAGATTCGTTGCAGTTGATAATGCTAAGCACCTCCACAAATTGTCATCTGATATGATTATACTTTTTCCACAAATTGACTTTGTAAATATATTTTCTTTTGCAACTTGGGTTTTCCAATTCCTCTGCGAAACAGCAGGTTCAATGCTTCTAATCATGGATATATTTGGGCAACAGTCACAACTTTTTAAGTTTTTGATTTTATGTTTTTTTTTTTTGCTCAAACCAATGGGAAGGACAGCGCTCCTGAGTCAAACCCTGTTTTGTGTGATATTATTGTTGGCACAGATACATGGATACAATAGCTGTATTCAGAAAGAACGGAAGGCTTTGTTGGAGCTAAAGCAATACCTGATCTCAATTAGTGAAGAATGGGCCCTCGTTCTCCCTACTTGGACCAATGACGCAAAGAGCGATTGCTGCCGGTGGGACGGCATTAAGTGCAATCGTACAGGAGGGCGGGTTATCGGAATTTCCATTTCTGAGACGAACTTCAAAGTGTTGTCTCCTTTAAATCTTTCTTTGTTGCATCCTTTTGAAGATGTTCGAATTCTGAACTTTTCGGGGAGATTCAACCAATTCAGTGGTTTGTTTGATGATGTTGAAGGTATATCGGGCTTTTCACGGCATTTCACCTGTTTTCTTTTCTTTTCAGTGTGTTAGTTTATCCTTGTGTTCTCTTTTTGGAAACATTTTCCCTGCATTGGAAATTAAAATTCTGTAAGGGCTATATCTTATTTAGTTGTTCTAGTTCTTAGAAGTCAACACTGTTTAAAATTACGGTAAATTAGATATCCCCATGCATCAGAAGAATATAGTATCTTTTCTGTATTAACTAATCTGTTGATGTGCAGTATCTTCCAAATTAGTAGAAATATTTTTACTCTCTTATTTTCACTTGTATTGTATGTAGAGTAAACTAAAAATCAGAGTACTTTTGTACATGTTGTTAACAAGACTCTCGTTTGCAGGTTATAACAGCCTCAGAAGATTAAGAAACTTAGAGATACTGGATCTCTCCTCAAATAGTTTCAACAATAGCATATTTCCCTTTCTCAACGCTGCTACATCTCTTACAACCCTTGTTATTCAGAATAACTTTATGGGTGGATCTTTGCCTGTTAACGGTGTGTTTTTTGTTTTTGTTTTAACGAGTTGCCTATTTAGCACTCCCTACTTATTCATTATGTATCTTTGGTTAGGTCGTTTGGTTTTTGTATTGCAGTGTCTGTAATTTTCTGTGTCTTAATTGCTGTTCATATCATTCTTATATTCTTTTGGACTCCCTTTCAGAACTAAAAGACTTGACAAACTTGGAACTGCTTGATCTGAGTGAAAATATGTTTACTGGTCCCATGCAAGGTAGCATCTATATCAATTTTCTTCAGAGTAGTACTTTAACAGAGTTAACTCTGTGCATAATTGTGAATTTGTTCAAGCCATCTCAAAGATCATCTTATCCATATTAATACAAATTGTGTCTTGGTTTGCGTCTCTTTTTCCAGTGGTAGATTTTACTCACATGAAAAAACTGAAAGCTCTGGATCTACGTTTCAATGATTTTTCTAGCTCAATGAAATTGCAAGGCAAGCATGTTTCCTTCTAAACTTTTTTAGTTAGGGATGGAGATGAATAGATTATTTATTTTCCGATGATAACAATTTTGTAAGGTAAAACTTGTGGTCTTTTCTTTTTTCAGAACTAAAAAATCTGACTAACTTGGAAGTCCTTGGTCTTGCATGGAATCATTTAGACGGACCAATACCAATAGAAGGTGATATGTGTTTGCTTTACCTATGTGAGCAACATAACAAATACTCTTGTTATACTCATCATATTGCTGTTTTCTGAACTACTTTCTTTTTGCAGTTTTTTGTGAAATGAAGAATCTGCTAGAGCTTGATCTTAGCGAGAACTATTTTGTAGGCCAGCTTCCTCCATGTTTAGGTAGCTTGAACAAGCTACGGTTTCTTGACCTCTCATCAAACCTATTAAGTGGAAATCTACCATCTAGTTTCAGTAACCTCCAGGCCCTCGAATATCTATCATTATTAGATAGTAACTTCACAGGCTTATTTTCCTTCGATCCACTTGCTAATCTAACAAAGCTCAAGGTGTTTAAACTTTCTTCACCATTTGGTATGGTAGAAGTAGAGCCAGAAAGTACGTGGGAGCCATTATTTCAGTTGAGTGTTGTAATGCTACCATTTTGCAACTTGGAGAATATCCCTAATTTTCTCATCAACCAGAAGAACTTGCATGTAGTTGATCTATCCAACAATAAATTATCCGGAGATATTCCTACTTGGCTGTTGGAGAATAATCCAGAACTTGAAGTCTTACAGTTGCAGAATAATTCATTCACAATCTTTAAGATATCTGCAATAGTGCATAATTTGCAGGTTCTGGATTTTTCAGACAATGACATCAGTGGAGCGTTCCCTGATAATATTGGTCATTTTCTTCCGGGTCTGGTACATATGAATGGTTCAGATAATTTGTTCCATGGAAAATTTCCGTCGTCAATGGGTGAGATGAAGAACATTTCATTCCTGGACCTCTCTTATAATAACTTCTCTGGAGAACTACCTAGAAGCTTTGTCACGGGTTGTTTTTCATTACAGTTTCTGAAGCTCTCTCACAACAAATTTAGCGGCGAATTTCTTCCAAGACGAACAAGCTTCACTGCATTGTCCGTATTGAGAATCAATAACAATGCCTTTACAGGGAGGATTGGAGTTGGTTTGCTTAGCTCCATTACGTTGTCAGTACTTGACATGTCCAACAATTGTCTCACAGGTGATATCCCAAGTTGGATGTCTAAGCTATTTTTTTTGGATTACCTATTGATATCAAACAATTTCTTAGAAGGTACTATTCCACCTTCTTTGTTGGTTACTCCCTATCAGCTTTCTCTTGTTGACCTTTCTGGAAATTTATTATCTGGAGCCTTACCGTCACATATACTTAGTATGGACGGGACCAGATTGTTCCTACAGGACAACAATTTCTCTGGACCAATTCCAGACACCTTGTTGGGAAGTGTAAACATACTTGATCTACGGAACAATAAACTCTTTGGGAGTATTCCAGAGTTTGTCAATACAAGCGATATAAGTATTCTTTTACTAAGGGGGAATAATTTAACAGGATCTATTCCAAGTAAGCTGTGTGAATTGAGCAACATGGCTAAATGGCTTCATACCTTCATGCCTTAGTAATTTATCATTCGCACTGGGAGGAGAGGAAGAGAGGAGTCACTCGGGTACAGGAATTTCTACTGTAGCGAACCTCCAGTTGGAATTTTACAGATCCACATTTGTGGTAGATACGTTTGAATTATCCTACTCTACCTCTTTGGATATTGAAATACAGTTTGCAGCAAAGCAAAGATATGACTCTTATACTGGATCATCTGAGTTCAGCCGAGGAACACTTGATTATATGTATGGGTTGGATCTGTCAAGCAATGAATTAGGTGGTGTAATCCCAGCAGAGCTTGGCGATCTCCAGAGACTACGAGCGATGAATCTATCTCGAAATTTCTTGTCAAGCTCTATACCAGACAGCTTATCCAAACTAAAAGACATTGAGAGTCTTGATCTTTCTTATAACATGCTGCATGGAAACATTCCTCGTCAATTAACCAACCTCACTTCTCTTGCTGTTTTCAACGTCTCACACAACAACTTGTCAGGCATCATTCCCCAAGGAGTACAGTTTAACACCTTCACCGAGGACAGCTACTTAGGAAATCCACTTCTCTGTGGACCACCGATCAATAGAAGTTGCCAATCTAAAACTAGTCAAGAGGAAAGTGATAATGGAGAAGAAGAAGAAGATGGTGATGAAGCTTACATTGACATGATGGTCTTCTATTGGAGTACTGCTTCAACTTGTGTTGTTACACTGATAGGCATTCTTGTACTAATGTTCTTCGATTGTTTTTGTGGTCGAGCATGGATCCATCTTGTCGATGCTTTCATTGCCTCAGCAAAACGTCTTTTTTGTTAAAATCACGTCAGCTCGGTGCTTTTCTTATTCAAGTTTGTTGTTTGAATAATATTGTGTTCCTGTAAGTGTATGTGCATTGGATTTTGGTTAAACGATTCGTAGCTAACGCTAGAAGTTCTCTGCAGAAATAGTATTTTCTCCATCTTATTTTCCTTAGCTTCATTCTTTGAAATATAAGTTATATATTGACCCTGCACAACACTCTATCTATTGAGACACTTTCTAAAATATATGAAACCTTTCGTCTTTGTTTCTGTGCAAAAATGTTCGTTGAATTTGATGAATAATATTATGTTTTCAAACAGAAAAGCTGATGAACAATGGTACTAAGCACGCCACAAAGTATGCCATATAATATGAGTATTTTTTTTTTCCAGCGCACACTGACTTAGTAAAAGATATAATATCATGCAACTTGGTTTATCCAATTTAGCAACCAAAAAAACCTTGGTTTATCCAGTCCCTTTTTGTCAAACAAAACATTGGAGGCATTTGGACATTTACCTTACATCCAATCTCTTAATCTGTTTTCCTCCTTTTTTGGCTTAAACCAATGAAAGGGAACTTCGTGTTCGTGGGACAGTACTTAATATTATATGTGTGATGTTACTGTTGGGGCTCTCTTGGAGCTCAAGCTGCATTGAGAAAGAAAGGAAGGCTCTCTTGGAGCTCAAGAAATACATAATTTTGAGGGCTGATGAAGGGGATCATGACTCTATTCTCAGTACATGGACTTATGAAACAAATAGCAATTGCTTCCTTTGTGAGGGCATTAAGTGCAATCAAATAAGCGGGCGGGTTATAAATCTTTCCACTGGTAAATCTTCTGTGGTAGAGGATTCTACCCTCGATCTTTCTTTGCTGCATCCCTTTGAAGAAGTCAGTAGTCTTGACTTATCCGGGGATGGAATTTACGGATTCAGTGGCTTGTTCGATGATCTGGAAGGTATACAATGTTTCTCCAATGTTAGATTTACTGTTACGGTCACCATTAGAAGTTAGTTCTCCTGCTTTTTTTTTTAAGAATCTAGATAGCAGATGGCAACTTATTCTAGTTCTTGAAAGTTAGTAGTGTTCAAAGCTTTGGCGGTTAGATTTTTTTTTTGTTTGGAAGTCTCTGTGCATTAACCTGCTTTGTTAACAAGATTATTGTTTTGCAGGTTATAAAAGCCTAAGCAGATAACGAAATCTAGAATTTCTGGATTTTTCTGCAAATACATTCAACAACAGCATCTTTCCCTTTCTTAATGCCGCTACGTCAGTTAAAACTTTGATTCTTCAGTTCAACGTAATGTATGGTCCACTTCCTTTTAAAGGTGCCATTTCTGTTCTTTATCAAATTCTTTAATTGGTGCAACCCACCTTGAATTTTAGTTGGATCCATATTACCGAAATTTTATTTTATGACCTTCTTATGTCTTACATTCTCTTCTAATTCTTTTTAAAAAATATTCTCTTCTAAATCATTTCAGATCTTATAAACTTGACGAGCTTGGAAACGCTAAATCTAAGTGAAAACAATTTTAACAGCTGCTTCATACTAGTAGAAGGTATCATCTACTCTTATAGCGACTGTCCATTGATCATGGATGTTTCTTTCTTTTCTAGACTAGACCTTTAACATTTTTAGTTCCATACAACGTAGTTGTTGAACTGGTTTATGCAATTCTTGAGATCATGTCCATGTTTCGTGGTGTCATTGTTTGTTGTCTTGTGGCAGAGTCTCATCACCTGAAAGAGCTCTGAAAGCACTGGATCTAAGTGATAATGGATTCTCTGACCCTGTGGAAGTGCAAGGCAAGTTTTCTCAGTTTTGTTACAGATTTTAAATTAAGAGCCTAGGTGAATTTAAGTCTATTTTTAATTGGCAATCGCAGGACTGTGTAACTTGAAAAATCTACAAGAGCTAGATATCAGTCATAATGAACTTGCCGGCCAGTTTCCTTTATGTATAACTAGTTTAACTGGACTTAGAGTTCTTGATCTCTCATCAAATCAACTCTCTGGTGAGGTACCATCTGCTCTTAGTAACCTTGAATCTCTCGAGTATTTATCCCTGGTTGATAACAATTTCGAAGGCTTCTTCTCACTTGGTTCGCTCGCCAACAGTACAAAGCTTAAAGTGGTCACACTTAGTTCAAAATCCAATTCACTGCAAGTAGAAATGGAAACCTCGTGGAAACCAAAGTTCCAGCTGAGTGTTATCTCATTACGGTCGTGCAACTTGAAGGAGGTTCCTGAATTTCTACTGTACCAGAAGGAATTGCGCCAAGTTGATTTTTCCAACAATATAATTTCCGGAATGTTTCCTTTTTGGTTGTTGGAGAACAATACCAAACTCGAGGTTTTGCTTCTGCAGAATAATTCACTTAGCAGCTTTGGGCTACCGAAAGCTGCTCATGATTTATTGTTCTTGGATGTGTCAGTTAATGAGTTCAACCAACTTTTTCCTGAGAAAATTGGGTGGATACTTCCTAACATAAGGCATATGAATCTATCAGAGAACAATTTTCAAGGAAATCTTCCATCTTCTCTTGGTAACATGGAAAGTATGCATTTTCTTGATGTATCTCACAACAGTTTCAACGGGACCATTCCAAGAAGTTTTGAAATTGGTTGTTACTCCATGCAATTCTTGAAGCTGTCGCATAACAAACTAAGTGGAGAGGTTTTTCCTAAATCACCAAACTTTACTGACTTAGCTGTATTGTTCATGGATAACAACCAGTTCAGTGGAAAGATCGGAGAAGGTTTTAAGAGGTTGAGATCACTGGACATACTTGACATGTCAAAAAACTATCTCACAGGCGTTATTCCAAGCTGGCTTGGAGAATTTTTAAGCTTGCGTATGCTATTCATCTCAGAAAATATGTTGGAAGGTGAAATACCGATTTCTCTGTTCAACATGTCTTTTCTTGGACCACTGGACCTATCTGCAAACAGGTTGTCCGGGACCATACCTCCACGCCTCGGTTCAATGTTTAATGTTGTGTTAAACCTGCAAGATAACAACCTGACTGGGACTATCCCGGATACATTGCTGGAAAATGTTGCCGTTCTTGATCTCAGGAATAACAAATTCTCTGGTGTTATCCCAGAGTTCATCAACACTCAAAACATCAGTATTCTACTTCTGAAAGGAAACAACTTAACGGGCGCTATTCCTTGGAATATTTGTGACTTCAGCAGAATCAGCCTCCTGGATCTTTCTAACAATAGATTGAACGGATCCATACCTTCTTGTCTTAGCAAGACATCATTTGGTAGAGGAAAAGACTCTGAGACATCTGATTACGATTTTGACATAAACTATGATGGTATAGGTATGGAAAGTGACGGCATTACCCCCAAAAATTCAAGAAGATATTACAAATCTCTGCTTGTGTTGGATCCTTTTATTATGGAGTACACCACAGCCGTCCAGACTAAAGTAAATTTTTCAGCAAAACAACGCTACGATACCTACATGGGAGGAAGTCTCAGATATATGTTTGGGTTGGACCTCTCAGAAAATGAGCTCAGTGGTGAGATCTTCTGGAACTACATGCGCTGAATCTTTCACACAACGGTTTATCAGGTGCCCTCCCAGAAAGTTTTTCCAGACTAGAGAATATGGAGAGTCTTGACCTTTCTTTCAACAGTTTACAAGGTCGAATCCCATCACAACTGACAGAGATGAGAAGTCTTGCTGTCTTCAATGTCTCTTACAACAATCTATCAGGCGTCATTCCGCAGGGAAGACAATTTAACACCTTCGAAGAAAGCAGCTACATTGGTAATTCTCATCTCTGTGGAAAACCCACAGGTAGAAGTTGTAGTAACAATGTTTCAGAAGAACCAGAAGATGGGGTTGAAGATTCAGTCTTCATGGAATCTTTCCGCATGAGTTTTGTTATAGGCTATGTGACCATTGTGCTGGTAATTCTCGCTTCGCTCTCTTTTGATTCTCCTTGGAGCAGAGCTTGGTTTAGTGGTGTTGATGCTTTTAACCACATTATGAGACGTTTTTCATCCTAAAACTACATTGATTAAGATCAGTTATCTGTAAACTGGTCCAATGATGGTATATTACATTGCTTTGTCAATTCCATTCTAGTACTTTTCTGTGTGTGCCATATTGCAATGTTGCAATCACATCAGATGTCTCTTGCATCCGATACCTTCACATGAAATATATTAAAATTTTCAATTAGAGTTGTGATCGCATATAGTTACACGAAAAAATAAGCATGGCAGCCAGAGATGAAGCTCATAAACCTCTTGCTCCTAAAGCAGAAGCTGATCGTGCATGTAATCGCAACCCTAGATGGTTATCTTGCTTCCCTTGCTGCACAACTTTCTGTGTCTAAGCTGATTGAGTTTGAGTTGTTTATGATCTTTGAAGTTACTTAGAGAAAGTGTTTCTTTATTCTTGGTATTGTAGAAGTATGCTCCAAGATTTACATAGTTTTTTGGATTTTATGTATACTCTTGTGAAGTAAGCAGACACCTTTGATCTTCAAGACGCCTCTGTGGTACTTCAAGCCTTTAGATAAGGGTGGACTTATGAAGCAATTTGACCCAAGAGCTGTCGTGGAGACTTGGAAGTTTCAGACAACGGAGAGGTCCACTCTTGATAGTTATGGAGGCTACCAGTGAAGTCGGTGAAGAGTCCATCAACACCAATCTCATTGATCCAGTACTCGTATTCCTTATATGGATCTTGGCTGAAGTTTAAGTGTAAGTACTCATTTTCATTCCTGTACGTGTATGGATGCACCTGAACATGTTAAAGAAGTTAATGACATGTTTCAGCAGATTCTTAATCTCTGGGGAAGTTTTAAAACAAACCTGTAGATTATGTGCATGAGCTCTTTTGACCAAATCTGTGGGGGCTTGCGTGTAATTGTTGCTTACTGGAACAACTGTGTCTTTCCAAGGTCCGATCCCGACAACATATTGCTTGATGTAATTGAAATACACATCTGATGTGATCTCCGCATAAGTCTAGAATTTGCATGAAAAAAGATTGATCACTCAAGTAAGCAAAATAATAAAGAACTTTCAGGAGCAGTAAGAAAAATAAGAAGAGGAGGAGGAGAGGATGGACCTGGTTAGTGTCTTCTGTTCGCACGGTAACTTCGTCTATTAGTAAGACTTTTGGCGAGTCTGTCAAGTTTGATATGTAGACAAGTGAAGATGGGGCAAATGACTGAATGAACAATGGTTTCTTCAACCACTTCTTGGACAAATATGAGCCTTCATATCCATACTTTTTAAGTGTCTCCACCACTTTGTCTTCAAATCTCTTACCACCCGGCCACTTGACCTGCAAGTAATTTACCAGTAATTAGCAGCGAACGTAGATGTTTCAACGGAGACAAAAATCCAAAGAAAGTTAATCAAATTTGTGCAGTACGAGTAGAAGTGAAGCTTGTAGGATTGTAACTCACATGCTGATTCATTAAAACTGGATTCTTAATCTCAGGATATATACCGACAACTCGAGGAGCATCCCGAGCAATGGTAATGAATTCTTCAAATGTAATGATAGGGTACTTTCCTACAAAACAAGCAAGAGATGGACAGGGTTAGATATTTCATGTACAAAGAATTTTGTTTTTTTTTTGTTTCTTCCAACAGTTAAAGGCTTAGCTGACCGTTGTATTGCTGGTCCCGGAAAGAAAATCTCTGTTTTGTCCTTAGTTTCTTTAATTCCTTGAGTGTAAAATCAACTGTAAGCAATCAAAGAGAAATGAGTTGTTAAGAGAATAGACCAAGTTCAAGTAAACCCACTTGAAGCATTATTAGATGCTTATATATGCTGAGAAGAACCCATTGGTATAAAGAAACAAAAGAAGAAGCAGGGTAACGTACAAGTGAAAAAGCCAGTCTTCTTGGATCCTTGGACCTCATATGTCCTATTACGATCAGCAAATTCCTTGTGGCTGGCAACATTGGTTGTGTTTTCAAGGGTGAAATCATGGAAACAGATAAGCACACCATCTTTGGATGATAAGACATCTGTTTCTATGAAGTCTGCACCCTCTTCAATTGCTCTCTGATAAAAAGACAATAAAATTGCTTAGAAGCATTCACTTCAACAAGCAAACTAGAGACGGCCATGCAAGCCGAATAATCAAATGAAAGAGAGAGATTGATCAAGGAAATGTCAATAGTGTACCAAGTATGCAGGAGCAGTTTCTTCTGGGATCTCCCCATTGGAGCCTCTGTGTGCAATGTTATAAGGACGTGAAGTCTGAATGGGCAGCTTAGCACTTTTGCCTCCTTTACCAGGGAGTGGGTGTAGTGTTCTTCCAGCACACACAGTAAGCAGGGAAAGCCATATCAATGGTAAGCATCCTATAAGATGAACAATAACCACTTTTTATCAAACTCCCCTATTATTCTTAATTCTTTTTTTTTCTTTACCCTTGTGTCAGCAGAACAAAAAGCAGTGAAGTAGGAAGCCCAACCACAGAATCAATAGGATAAGATTTAAGCCTAGTTTCTAAAGACCCAATTTTTTTCAAAGGGCAATGATTGAGTTTTGCAAACTCCATCCACAAGCTAATGTAATGAAAGCATACATTCAGATGGAAAAAAAATAGAACAATGAGAAACCCATAAAATTTAAGCTTACTGACCCAGAAAAACAAATAAAAGAAGTTGAAGTTGAGAAGCTTACTTTTAAGAATCATGACAATCTCTTGGATCAATAGAATTTCTTGTCTGCCACCCAATTGGTTCCTGTCCGTTTACTTTAAGTAGAAGAAGAAAGATTTTGGGATCTATTTTTTTTTAAATATATCTCACACGATTATGAACTTTTTTTTTCCACAAAACATTGACTTGTTTTATCATACAATTCAAAGTAAACGATAGCGATCCATCACTTTACTCATGTCACATGACTTTTAAGTGCGTTCACTAACTGATACTTCTGACTTTTCTAACACACAACCATTTTTTGTTGAATTTCTATAACCATGGAGGTATTTGCATTGAACTCACATCTCACTTTGATTAGGAGTTTATTTCCACTTGCTTTTTTTTTTCATATCTTACTTGCAATGGAGGGGAAGCCTTTCTTGGGACAATACTTGATATTGGTGATGATATTATTGTTGAGGCAGATTCATGGATACAGAAGCTGTATTGAGAAAGAAAGGGTGGCTTTGTTGGACATCAAGAAATACACTATCGCAAGTAATGAATCCGACCACTTTTTAACTACTTGGACTAATGCCACAAAGAGCGATTGCTGCCAGTGGGAGAAAGTTAAATGCGATCGTGCTAGCGGGCGGGTTATCAGGCTATCCATTGGTTGGGCGCATTACAGAGAGAGTTCTCTAAATCTTTCTTTGCTGCATCCCTTTGAAGAAATTCAAATTCTGGACTTGTCCTGGTCAGGATTCAGTGGCTTGTTTGATGATGTGGAAGGTATACCATAACTTTTATTTTTATTTTGCATTAGAACTTGATCTTTTTACCTCCGTTAGTGTTCTGCTTCTCTAAAGAATATAGGTTGACTATATCTTAGTTCATTATAATTTATGAACGTTAATACCTCATACTATTCAGATTTTCTTTTCCCTTTCCAAGTAAATGGTGTGATTGGAGCGTGATATGTTATTGTTTGCAGGATTTAAAAGCCTAAGGAGATTAAGAAACTTGGAGATTCTGGATCTCTCTCAAAATGCATTCAACAACACCATATTTCCATTTATTAATGCCGCTACATCACTTACAACTCTGATACTTTCGTGGAACTATATGGATGGCCTATTTCCTGCCATAGGTATGTACTTTTTCCATTTGTCTCTTAACACGGTTTATTTCTTGATTATGTATCTTTCGCTGAAATTAATGTAACTTTACCTATACCTCTTACATTCAGTTTGCATCAATTATTTATATTTGGTAAACTCTATTTCAGAACTCAAAGATTTGCCGAACTTGGAACTTCTGGACCTAAGTGAAAACAGATTTAACAATTCCATACCACTGGGAGGTAGATTTTCATACGTTACATGTTTCCTTCTTGTCTAGGGTGGAAATTCGATTTAACAACTGTCAACTACATCATTGGCTATTAGTTAAAGGAGATTTCGTTTGTGCGGCTTTGTGGCAGATTTACCTGCTCTGAGGAATCTGAAAGCTTTGGATCTACATGGTAACGAATTTTCTACATCAGTGCAATTGCAAGGCAAGTCTGCATAGATCTTCAACCTATGAATTAACTCTACTGATGAATTGATGAATACTAATGTGAATAAAAGTTTTACGTTCGATTACCTTAGGTATTTTCGAACTGAAGAATTTGGAGGAGCTCAATCTCAGTCAAAACAAACTTGTAGGTCAGTTTCCCTTATGCTTACCTAGCTTCACTGGACTTCGAGTTCTTGATCTCTCATCTAACCAACTGAATGAGAAGCTACCATCTGCTATCCGTAACCTTGAATCCCTCGAGTACATGTCGCTGTCTAATAACAGCTTTGAAGGATCCTTCTCACTTGGTTTGCTCGCCAAGCTCTCGAAGCTTAGGGTGTTCAGACTTGATTCAAAAGGCAACTCACTCCAAGTAGAGTCCGGAAGTTCCTGGAAGCCAAAATTTCAGCTCAATGTTATTGCACTACCATCATGCAACTTAAAAAGGTTCCTCATTTTCTCCTGGGAAAATTCCTTAAAAATACACGAACTTAATTTTCTTTGCTGAAACAATACACGAACTTTTTAGGCTTCCCGAAAAATACACAAACTAATTTTGGTTGTCTAAAATATACACGAACTTTTGGATTTTGGAGGTTTCACACTTCGATTTTAACAGTGTAAACAGTGACTAACGGAATAGTAAAACGCCGTTAGACGCCATTAAACGACGTTAACTCTGATTAAAAAGTTCATGTATTTTATGGACAACCAAAATTAGTTCGTGTATTTTTCGGGAAGCCTAAAAAGTTCGTGTATTTTTTCAGCAAAGGAAATTTAGTATGTGTATTTTTAAGGAATTTCAAAAGGAGTTTGGATATTTCATATCCTATTCAGAGGCTAAATATCTGGACCCGATACGGATCCTAAATTTTATATTTGTAAACTTTTGGTTTGGTTTTGAACTGAATATTTTAGCGTCAGTTCTGATGATTCTTTTAGGTCTAGACATTTTAGCCGGATTCAAAAACTTGAATCAGAAACATACCCGAAAATATTCGGTCCAAAACCAAACCGAAAGTTTACAAATATTTGTTGGGTCCTTTACTTGTGAATTTTTAGATATATATGATAGATTTCGACTAAATTGGATCTAACAAATATTTGTAAACTTTTGGTTTGGTTTTGGACATAATATTTTCGGGCCAGTTCTGATTAAAGTTTTTGAATCCGGCTAAAATGTGTAGACCTAAAAGGATTCTTTTAGGTATAGACATTTAAGCCGGATTCAAAAACTTGAATTAGAATTGATCTGAAAATATTCGGTCCAAAAGCAAACCGAAAGTTTACAAATATAAAATTTCAGATATTTATCATGTGATAGAGAATGTGTTTTTTTTTGTTCAGGTCTTTGGGTTGGGTTTGGGCCGGTTTTTTTGGATCAAGATCTTTCTGATTTAAGATATTTTGATCCAATAAGTATTTATATTTTTTTTGATTCGGATTCTGGTTAGTTCTTCGTAGGCATAGGTCGATTCACATCTATAACTAAACTATTTGTAATTTTTTTTTAATTTTTGGATCTGTATCGGGTCCAGATATTTAGCCTCTGAATAGGATATGAAATATCCAAATTCCTTTTGAAATTCTTTAAAAATACACATACTAAATTTTCTTTGCTGAAAAAATACACGAACTTTTTAGGCTTCCCGAAAAATACACGAATTAATTTTGGTTGTCCATAAAATACATGAACTTTTTAATCAGAGTTAACGTCGTTTAACGGCGTCTAAAGGCGTCTTACTATTCCGTTAGTTACTGTTTACACCGTTAAAATCGAAGTGTGAAACCTCCAAAATTCAAAAGTTCGTGTATTTTTTAGACAACCAAAATTAGTTTGTGTATTTTTCGGGAAGCCTAAAAAGTTCGTGTATTTTTTCAGCAAACGAAATTAAGTTAGTGTATTTTTAAGGAATTTTCCCTTTTCTCCTACACCAGAAGGATTTGCGTCATGTTGTTCTCTCTCACAATAAAATTACTGAAGTCTTCCCTTCTTGGTTGTTGGTGAACAATACAAAACTAGAAAATTTGCATCTTCAGAATAATTTCTTTACGGGCTTTCAGCTTCCTGAATCTCATCATAATCTGAATTGGTTGGATTTGTCTGTTAATAATCTCACTGGCTTGCTTCCTGAGAGCGTTGGGTGGATACTTCCTCATTTATCGTATATGAATATATCGAATAACAGTTTTGAAGGAACTCTGCCATCTTCATTGGGCAACATGAGGAGTATTGAATATCTGGATCTATCTCACAACCGTTTCCACGGGAAGTTACCTAGAGCTTTTGTAGAGGGTTGTTATTCCTTGGTAATCTTGAAGCTTTCATACAACAAACTAAGTGGTGAGATTTTTCATGAATCAGTCAGCTTCACTGGTGTCTATGCGTTGTTTCTGGATAACAATCATTTTACAGGAGAGATTGGACATGGTTTACGGAGGCTGCAGATAAACTTGTCCCTGCTTGACATTTCGAATAACAATCTAACCGGTGTTATTCCAAGCTGGATCGGCGAACTTCCTGTCTTTGCGCTGCTGCTTTCAAACAACTCATTGGAAGGTGAAATACCTAATTCTTTGGTCAGCATATCCAGTCGTATTAGGCTACTTGATCTCTCCGCAAACTCTTTATCTGGGGCTATACCTCCACACGTTAACTCTGGAACTTCAGTAGTGTTACTGCTGAAAGACAATAATTTATCAGGGGTTATTCCAAATACATTGCTGTTAAATGTTTCTCTACTTGATCTGAGAAATAACAGATTTTCAGGGAATATTCCAGAATTTATCAGCAATCAAAGAACCAATTTTCTTCTTTTGCGTGGGAATAATTTAACAGGGCAGATTCCTAGCCAGTTATGTTCCCTAACAAGCATTCGCCTTATGGATCTTGCTAACAATAGGTTGAGTGGTTCAATACCTTCATGTCTAAGCAATATATCATCTGATTTGAGCAAAGTGTACCAATTTATGATTTTGGCATTGCTCATTCATCACTAGATTTTTCACAACTTTCTTATCTGGACAGGGACTCCATTTCCACACGAGATGAAGGTACATATTTCAAATCAATGCTTATACTAGATCAGTTTACAAGAGATGAATATCATGTTCGCACCCAAACGAAAATAGAATTTGCAACAAAAGACAGATTTGACGCTTACATGGGTGGAAACCTAGGATATTTATTTGGAATGGATCTCTCAGAAAATGAGCTGAGCGGTGAGATTCCTGTAGAGCTTGGAGGTCTTAAGGAATTTCATGCTTTAAATCTTTCTCACAACAGTTTATCAGGTGCTATACCAGAAAGCTTTTCAGGTCTGAAGAGTATGGAAAGCCTTGATCTCTCTTACAACAGACTTCAAGGTCGGATCCCACCAGAACTAGCAGAGCTGAGCAGCCTAGCTGTCTTCAATGTATCATACAACAACTTATTAGGAGCCATTCCACTGGGGAGACAGTTTAACACCTTTGATACACAAAGCTACCTAGGTAATCCCCTTCTCTGTGGGAAACCAACCAACATAAGCTGCCAGAGCAATAACTTTCAAGAAGCAGATGATGGAGTGGAATCGGATGAATCCACAATCAATATGGAATCTTTCTACTGGAGTCTTGTTTCAGCCTATGTGACCATACTCATCGGAATATTTGCATCTTTCTCTTTCAATTCTCCTTGGAGCAGATTTTGGTTCTTCATCGTTGATGCTTTCATTGACAAGGTGAGGATTTGGTTGTGGTAATGTTTATTAGTGTCAAACATTTTAATGTGCTACTTTTTATTTTTCCCTATTTATGGCTGTTCTTCAAAAAGCTGCTTTGTGTAAAAACACCAGAACATAAAATGTGATCTTATGTATTGTCTTTGTCTTCTCTTTTTGAGTAAGTGTAATGCCTAAAACATATCTTGCAGCTGGTTTGGTAATTAATTCACTACATATCTACTGAAATCAATGTTCTTTTGCATGAAACAATCTTCTCGAAGTAGAAAGAGTACACATACAAAAAGAATACTGAAAGTAACTACTGTAAAGAAAATGTAAAGATAATTTCTAAAGGCTGACTTGGGGACTATGATAAATTATGGTTTTATTAAGGTCCAGAACTTCCATAGTTTTTAAATCCCTCTTTCTTTTTTGGTGATAGCAAAATCGATTTGTCACTTGCGTTACACCATATGTAGTGGCCATGGTGGTATACTGTATGTCACTCAAAAGAACCCTTTTTCATGCCATCGCCCATGACGGAGACTTAGTCACGTAACCAATCTAGAGAGCCACATCATCCATAACTGCTGGGCTTCGACTCACTTCTTCTAGTTTCAGGCTACGTTTCACTAAGAAAAGGTGAAATATTCATTTAATTATTCAAAGGGGTCGGTTCTGATGAGGTGTCTTAATACCAAGAAATAATTCAATGGGAAAAGAGACGTCTCTCCTTCAAACTTATCTGGTTACTAATAATCAAAAGATGAATTTAACTTTACTTTCTGGTAGGATAGTGATCGCTCCACGCTACGAATGCCACATGACGTTTAGTGGTTTCCTTTGTAGTCACTTTTGACTTTCCTAAATAAACAACTGCAAGGCAAGTTTGCTCGTGTTATCAACTGCAAGGCAACGTTTAGTGGTTCTTCATCGTTGATGCTTTCTTCAGCCTATTTTTTATTTACAGTCAATTTGGATTCACTTTCATTTGCTCGTGTTATCAAATCTGTAATGGCAGGGAAGGTGTCTTTGGGAAAATACTTGACATGGGTTATGTTACTGTTGGGGCAGCTACATGGATACCAGAGCTGTATTCAGAAAGAAAGCATAGCTTTGTTGGAGCTCAAGAAATACATAATCTCAATTACTGAAGAAGGGGAATCCAAATCTGTTCTCCCTTCTTGGACTAACAACACAAATAGCGATTGCTGCCATTGGGAGGGCCTTAAGTGCAATCCTACAAGCAAACGGGTGACCAGTATTGCCTTTGGTATACTTAACCTGAAAGAGAGTTCTCTCCTGAATCTTTCTTTGCTGCATCCTTTTGACGAAATTCGAAGTCTCAACTTATCCAAGTCCAGATTCATAAACTTATCTGCGTACAAAGAGAATGGATTCAGTGATGATGCATTCAACCAATTTGCTGGCTTGTTTGATGATGTTGAAGGTATACCAGGCTTTTCACCTATAGTGATTAGGCTTTAGCGTTCTGCTTTTTCTTGGAACTTTGATCTTTTCCTTGAGTTATGGGTCTACCGTCTACTTCTCTAAGGAACCTGTATCTTTGTTATTGTATTTGAGATATGCTGAGTAAGATTCTTGTGTGCCTGTATCCAATAAATAAGTTTGGTTGCAGGTCAAAAAAGCCTAAGCAGATTAAGAAACCTGGAGATTCTGGATCTTTCTTCAAATAAATTCAACAACAGCATTTTTCCTTTTCTTAGTGCTGCTACATCACTTACAGCCTTGTTTCTTCGGAGCAACAACTTGGATGGCCCATCTCCTCTTAAAGGTGTGCTTTTGTTCTCATTTGTAGCTAAGCATAATTTATCTCTTGATTATATAATTTTCGTTCAAACTTTATCTCGGACCCCTTTATGCTGGACCCAAGTGGGGGAACGCAGCATAATCGGGCCAGAGATAGTGGAAGAAACGACCGAGAAGATCAAGTTCATAAAGGATAAGCTGAAAGAAGCTCAAGATAGACAGAAAAGCTATGCAGACAAGCATAGGAAGGATCTTGAGTTCGCAGTTGATGATCTGGTCTATTTGAAGATGATAACCTTCAAAGGCCGAGCAAGAACTTCGGGAAGGGGGAAGCTTGATCCGAGGTACTTGGGTCCGTTTAAGATAACAGAACGAGTTGGTCCGGTTGCGTACAAGTTGAACTTACCAACTGCCATGGATGCGTTTCACAACGTTTTTCATGTATCCCAACTCCGGAAGTGTCTTACGGAACAAGACGTGATAGTGCCTGAACTGCCTTCGGAGTTAGGCAAGAACCTTACCTTAGAGACAAAGCCGGTTCGTATTGTTGATATGATGGAAAAAGCCACAAGAAAGAAAGTGATCCCAATGGTTAAGATCGTTTGGGATTGTAATGGAAAAGAAGAAGCAACTTGGGAAACGGAAGCAAAGATGAAGAAGGATTTTCCCGAGTGGTTTAAGCAGTTTCAAGACGAAGCAGAACTTGGTCTGGATTCGGGGACGAATCTCTATCAAGTGGGGGTGACTTGTAGCATCCCCGATCCTAGCTAAGGATCGTGGAACAGACCATGGGACGAGGGAACGTGCAAGCCGGTCGTAAGACACAAAGGCAAGCGTTCCATGGTCTGAACAAAAGGGTTAAGTCTGAATATTAATAGGACTTAGCCTAGGAAAGGGAGAAAAAGGAGCTGGACCGAGCTAAAGAAGAGTGTATCGAGCTGGACGAGCTGGGACACTGGCTGTACTGTGTGCTGGTCGAGCTCACTGAAGTTAACCAGCTCAGACAGTTAGTGTACTGAGTTCAACCAGCTGGACTAACTGTCCGGGAGCTCAGCTCAGCTGAAGGGAGTGTTCGACGGTTGGGCCGGTTGGATGGATCCGGAGCGGTTACGAGTCGATGGTCGGATCAGCTGCGGAGCTGGACTGATCCGACTGAGCCTGGCGCGTGTGGGAACGTGCGAAACGGTTGGAGTCGGTTTCTGGTCGAAGGGGCGCGTACTGATAACCGTCCAAGCGGTTGGGAAA
This sequence comes from Hirschfeldia incana, assembly GCA_026261945.1. Taxonomy (NCBI): domain Eukaryota; kingdom Viridiplantae; phylum Streptophyta; class Magnoliopsida; order Brassicales; family Brassicaceae; genus Hirschfeldia; species Hirschfeldia incana. Next base: position 5,948,938 of record JABCMI010000011.1, on the reverse strand, counting down.
CTTACCCCATCGTCCCATAACCGTTTCTTCCCGAGTTTCTATAAAAATGGGGCTTTGGGATCGATTTTGGACACGGATTTTCCCTAAGGAAACATCAAAAACTCGATCAGAACCAAAAGCATCCAAAGAGAGGAAAGGAGGGCGATTCGGAAGAGGCTCGCCGGATAATCAAGTCCAGAAGGCGGTCTGTCTGGGATTGCTTGAAGAACGACCAACTTAAAGCGCCCTAACCCGGATCTTAAGTCCGGTGAGGTTCTAAGGATCGACCTGGTCTTAATCAGGACGTCCTGCCAGTCTAAAAACCTTTTTCCTTTAACAATTCAGTTCGTTCGATTCTGAGATTCATTAGTTAGAGTCAGTATGCGAATTATTTAGAGTCAATAAGCAATAGGATAAACTGATTTCTTTATTTATGTGACAAAGGATTCGTTTACAATGAGAGTTTGCATATAAGCTATTACAAAGTACAACGATCCTAAACCAGTTTATCAAACCACCCATCCATCCTTGGCTTCGAGTCTTCACGGCTAAGCCAGATCCTTCCCACGATCACGTTCAGTTCCTGAAACCAAAATAATATAAGCGACCCAACAGATAACTTATTTAATCCGGTTTCAATGCATGCAACAATGTAATGCGGTTCTTTTTAAGTTTAACCCAATTTTCCCTTAGTAATTCGACTTATCCAGTCTTACTACCCAATCGTGCAAGTTCAGTTCGCGGATCTAGACCAACCCGTCTTACTTCCTGAACTAGCCGAACAGGAGTTAATACGATCAAGCCAAACGGCTATGATCCGTGATCTATCGGATCCAATACTTAAGCATCGGATCGCATGATCGAACCGGCTCTAAGCCATGGTTCCATTCCAGTCCTAAGACCAGAATTACTCGAACGTTCATGCAGAAGAAAGAAGAAACGTTCAAGCAAGAGAGAGGGATGTAACCGCCCAGTCCGATCTTCCATAACACGTTCGGATTCACCCGACGGTTAGGTTGATGGCTTAACCGGTTACTCCACTGACCTTTGGCGTGCGCTCCGGAGTTCCAGTCGCAGCGCGCTTCTCTTTTTCCTTCGGATCCGCCATAGTCGGATCGTTCTTCAAGCAATCCCAGACAGACCGCCTTCTGGACTTGATTATCCGGCGAGCCTCTTCCGAATCGCCCTCCTTTCCTCTCTTTGGATGCTTTTGGTTCTGATCGAGTTTTTGATGTTTCCTTAGGGAAAATCCGTGTCCAAAATCGATCCCAAAGCCCCATTTTTATAGAAACTCGGGAAGAAACGGTTATGGGACGAAGGGGTAAGTTTCCCAACCGCTTGGACGGTTATCAGTACGCGCCCCTTCGACCAGAAACCGACTCCAACCGTTTCGCACGTTCCCACACGCGCCAGGCTCAGTCGGATCAGTCCAGCTCCGCAGCTGATCCGACCATCGACTCGTAACCGCTCCGGATCCATCCAACCGGCCCAACCGTCGAACACTCCCTTCAGCTGAGCTGAGCTCCCGGACAGTTAGTCCAGCTGGTTGAACTCAATACACTAACTGTCTGAGCTGGTTAACTTCAGTGAGCTCGACCAGCACACAGTACAGCCAGTGTCCCAGCTCGTCCAGCTCGATACACTCTTCTTTAGCTCGGTCCAGCTCCTTTTTCTCCCTTTCCTAGGCTAAGTCCTATTAATATTCAGACTTAACCCTTTTGTTCAGACCATGGAACGCTTGCCTTTGTGTCTTACGACCGGCTTGCACGTTCCCTCGTCCCATGGTCTGTTCCACGATCCTTAGCTAGGATCGGGGATGCTACAAGTCACCCCCACTTGATAGAGATTCGTCCCCGAATCCAGACCAAGTTCTGCTTCGTCTTGAAACTGCTTAAACCACTCGGGAAAATCCTTCTTCATCTTTGCTTCCGTTTCCCAAGTTGCTTCTTCTTTTCCATTACAATCCCAAACGATCTTAACCATTGGGATCACTTTCTTTCTTGTGGCTTTTTCCATCCTATCAACAATACGAACCGGCTTTGTCTCTAAGGTAAGGTTCTTGCCTAACTCCGAAGGCAGTTCAGGCACTATCACGTCTTGTTCCGTAAGACACTTCCGGAGTTGGGATACATGAAAAACGTTGTGAAACGCATCCATGGCAGTTGGTAAGTTCAACTTGTACGCAACCGGACCAACTCGTTCTGTTATCTTAAACGGACCCAAGTACCTCGGATCAAGCTTCCCCCTTCCCGAAGTTCTTGCTCGGCCTTTGAAGGTTATCATCTTCAAATAGACCAGATCATCAACTGCGAACTCAAGATCCTTCCTATGCTTGTCTGCATAGCTTTTCTGTCTATCTTGAGCTTCTTTCAGCTTATCCTTTATGAACTTGATCTTCTCGGTCGTTTCTTCCACTATCTCTGGCCCGATTATGCTGCGTTCCCCCACTTGGGTCCAGCATAAAGGGGTCCGACATGGCCTCCCATACAAAGCTTCATAAGGAGACATCCCGATGCTCCTATGAAAGCTGTTATTGTAAGAGAACTCCACCAAAGGCAAATGCCTTTCCCATGAGTCGCTCCAATCCAATGCACAAGCCCGCAACATATCTTCCAACGTTCTAATGGTCCGTTCAGATTGACCATCAGTTTGCGGGTGATAGGCAGTACTCATGTTCACTCGAGTTCCCAAGGCCTTCTGGAATGCCTTCCAGAAATGCGATGTAAAACGCGGGTCCCTGTTCGAGACAATGCTAGCCGGTACGCCATGTAACCGGACTATCTCATCTATGTACTTCTGGACTATCTCTCCAACACCATCGGATTTCTTTATGGGTATGAAGTGGGCTGACTTAGTCAATCGATCCACGACCACCCATACTGCATCCTTCTTGTTCCGGGTTGTTGGAAAACCTGTTACGAAGTCCATCGCGATGTGATCCCACTTATACTCCGGAATGGGCAAGTTTTGCAACAAGCCACTCGGAAATTGGTGCTCGGCCTTGACCAGTTGGCAAGTGGAACACTTCTCGACCCACTTGGCCACATCCCGCTTCAAACCAACCCAATGATAGTACCTTTTAATATCACGGTACATCTTTGTCTGCCCGGGATGGATGGAAAGCTTGGACGAGTGGGCTTGCTTCAATATCTCGTCCTTAAGTTCCTTATCATCTGGAACGCTAACACGACCATTGACAAGGATCGTACCGTTACTTGATACTTGGTACTCAGTCTTGTCATTTTGAGCAACTTTGTTCAAGTTCTCGTCCTTTTCTTGAGCCATTCGGATTCTTGTGAGGAGATCCGCTTGGTCCGCTGCACCTCTTCCCAATGGTTCCTGATCCGTAGACAATGCATTGAGATGCAAAGTCCGGATCATTCCCTCAAGCTCTTCAGACTCCTTCTCGGCCGAGACATCAGCTCTTCTTCTGCTTAGAGCATCCGCAACCAAGTTGGCCTTACCCGGATGATAAGCAATATCCAAATCATAATCCGCTACAAATTCCATCCAACGCCTTTGCCTCAGATTCAGCTCCGGCTGGGTGAAAATGTATTGGAGACTTTTATGATCTGTGAAGATCTGTACCTTGGCTCCATACAAATATGATCGCCATATCTTCAACGCAAACACTACCGCACCCATTTCCAGGTCATGGGTCGGATAGTTTACTTCGTGCTTCCTAAGCTGTCTTGATGCATAGGCGATCACCTTGCCCTTTTGCATCAGAACACATCCAAGCCCAGATATGGATGCATCCGTGTACACCACGTATGGTTCACCATCCGGATCTTAAGTCCGGTGAGGTTCTAAGGATCGACCTGGTCTTAATCAGGACGTCCTGCCAGTCTAAAAACCTTTTTCCTTTAACAATTCAGTTCGTTCGATTCTGAGATTCATTAGTTAGAGTCAGTATGCGAATTATTTAGAGTTGAAAGGATCTAAGCTATGAATTGACTAGGGTAGTCTTGAGCTAGGATCTGAGTTAGCCATCACCTATGGGTGATGATTTAAATAAAGGGGCAAATTTTAGAGGTTCGGTCCGAGTATGGACCGAGCGACGTGAGACTGCGACTATTTTATAGTTATTGGTGTAATTTTTCTTCAATTCAGTTTGAATCATTCTTAACTATTGGGCTCTGTTTCAGAACTCAAAGAATTGACAAACTTGAAACTGCTGGACCTAAGTGATAACAGATTCAATGGCTCCATACCAGTACGAGGTAGTCCATATGCCTTTTCTTTTATACAGTAGGAATTTGATTTGTGTTAACTTTGTGTTGCAGAGCTCTCTACCCTGAGGAAGTTGGAAGCTCTGGATCTAAGTGATAATGAATTTTCAGGCTCAATGGAATTGCAAGGCAAGTTTGCTCAAATATTTTGATTTACAACATAAAATTGGTGGTTGTAATCACGTTTATGTAAGTAACTTACCTTGTGCGTTTGATTAACATAGGGATTTGTATACTGAAGAATCTGCAAGAGCTTGATTTGAGTCGAAACAAACTGTCCGGTCAGTTTCCTTTATGTTTAACTAACTTAACTGGACTTCGAGTTCTTGATCTTTCATCGAACCAAATGACTGGGAAGGTACCATCTGCTCTTGGTAACCTTGAATCCCTCGAGTACTTATCGTTGTTTGACAACAACTTCGAAGGCTTCTGCTCAGTTGGTTCGCTTGCAAACCTCTCAGAGCTGAGGGTACTCAAACTTGGTTCACTATCCAACTCACTTCAAGTAGAGTCTGCAAGTTCTTTGAAGCCAAAATTTCAGTTGAATGTTATTGTACTAAGATCGTGCAACTTGGAGAAGGTTCCTTATTTTCTACTACATCAGAAGGGTTTGCGTCAAATTGATCTCTCTCACAATAAAATATCTGGAAATGTTCCTTCATGGCTAATGGAGAACAATACGGAACTCAAAGTTTTAACTCTACAGAATAATAACTTCACGAGCTTTCAGCTACCAAAGTCTGCTCATGACCTGCTTATGCTGGACATGTCGGTGAATGATTTCAGTCATATGTTTCCTGAGAACATTGGGTTGGTACTTCCTCATTTAGCATCTTTGAATATATCAAATAACAGGTTTCAAGGGTATATACCATCTTCTCTTGGTATCATGAAAAGTCTTCAGTTTTTGGATATTTCTCACAACAGTTTTGGCGGGAAGCTACCAAGAAGTTTAGTGGAGGGTTGTTATTCGATGAGAATCTTGAAGCTTTCACATAACAAACTAAGTGGAGAGATTTTGCCAAGTTCAACAAACTTCACTCTTATATGGGAGCTGTCTATGGATAACAACTTGTTTACAGGAAAGATTGGACAAGGTTTGCGGAAACTGGAATACTTGTTACTGCTTGACATTTCGAACAACAATCTCACAGGTGTTATTCCAAGTTGGATTGGCGAACTTTCATCTTTAAATGCAATACTGCTTTCAAACAACTTGCTGGAAGGTGAAATACATGCGTCCTTGTTCAACATATCCAATCTTCTGTTGTTGGACCTCTCAGCAAACATTTTATCTGGGGGCATACCTCCACACGTCAGTTCTGCAAATCCTGTGGCGTTATTCCTACAAGACAACAATTTATCAGGTTCTATTCCAGCCACACTGCTAGTGAATGTTACTATACTTGATCTCAGAAACAACAGATTGTCTGGAAACATTCCGGAGTTCGTCAACACCCAAAACATCAGTATTCTTCTTCTGCGGCGGAATAATTTAACAGGTCGTATTCCTCATCAGTTGTGTGGCCTAAGAAACATCCACCTTCTGGATTTAGCTAATAACAAACTGAATGGATCCATACCTTCATGTCTTAGCAATACATCATTTGGTTTGGGAAAAGAGGATATGTCATATGATTATGATTTCAAATGGGGCTACATGGGTAGTAATTTCAAGGATGCTTTTACTCTGGAACAAGATTCATCAACTTCCATGGAAAATGATGGTAGACATTTCAAATCTCTTCTTGTGTTAGATCCTATTAACTGGTACTTCATGCATGACACCCAGACAAAAATTGAGTTTGCAACAAAACACCGATATGATGCCTACATGGGTGGAATCCTCAAATATATGTTTGGCCTAGATCTCTCAGAAAATGGGCTGGCTGGTGAGATTCCAGTAGAGCTAGGAGGACTTTTGGAACTTTATGCTCTCAATTTTTCTCACAACTATTTAACAGGTGTCATACCAAGAAGCTTCTCAGGTTTGAAGAATGTTGAAAGCCTTGATCTTTCCTTTAACAGATTACAAGGCCGTATTCCAGCAGAACTAACAGAGCTAAGCAACCTTGCGGTTTTCAAGGTCTCATACAACAACTTATCAGGAGCCATTCCACAGGGAAACCAGTTTAACACCTTCGATATACAAAGCTACTTAGGTAATCCTCTTCTTTGTGGGAAACCAACTAACACAAGTTGTGAGAGCAATAACATCCAAGAACCAGATAATGAAGTGGAAGCTGATGAATCCACAATAGACATGGTCTCTTTCTATTGGAGTATTGTTGCAGCTTACGTGACAGTACTTCTTGGAATACTTGCATTTCTCTCTATTGATTCTACTTGGAGCAGAGCTTGGTTCTACAGTGTTGATGTTTTCATCCACAAGGTGAGGAACTTGTTATGGTAATCTACTATTGCCTATTGGTGTTAAATCCTTTAATGTATTAGTTTTTTTTATTCGTCCCCAATTCATCAAAATAAAAAACTAGCAACGTCAGAACTAAATTAGTGGTTGGTTCCTCTGACCTATTATTATCTTTTCGTTGAGTAATTTAGTGCATCAAGTATATCTTAAACTAGTTTGGTGGTGGTTCCTCTGAACTGTTAGGGGGGTGTATTGAACTAATGATTTTAGAATGCTTGGGTAGACTTTACAATTATTGGGATTTAGAGTGAATTTAGGAGAACTCTGAAATTTGGTTTGGATTTTTATAAGGTATCGGTGTTTTGGTAGAGATTTTGTATTTGAGTTTCAGAGTGTTTTGGGTTATTTGGGAACGCCATTATATTCTTCTGAAGGTGAAATTCTGGGAGAAGTGTTGGAGTTATGAGTCAATGGAAGTTCTCAATTCTACATGATGATCAAATTATATCGTCAATTTAATACAAAAATTCGACCACTTGCAGAAGGATGAATGATAACTATTGGCAATCAGTTTACAGAAAGAAAAAACTATTGGCGAAGAAGAAAAAAACTGGGATCAAATTTAATGATAAGAAAGATCTGGAATATTTCTGTTTTTTGTCAACTTTTTTTGCAGTTTTTCTATACGTACAAGTTTTTGTAAAATCTCTTCAAAGAACATCTGCGGAGGTGGGATTTCGGTATGCCTAGTTTTAAGTAAAAAAATGGTGCAAAGTCTTCTAAAATCTTTATTTTTAACAAACTCTTAAAAAATGATTTGTTTTGAATAACAGTAGATTTGATTTATGTTTTATAAACTACTGATTGAATAACAGAAGATTTCAAGTGACTTTTAATAATTTTACATAAATTCCAGATCCAATAACAGATGATTTGAACTGATAATTAGAAATCATTAGTTGAATAACAGGGTATTTTAAAGAAAACCCAAAATCTTCTAAAATTCTTAGTTCAATACACCCTCCTTAATGTATTTTTCTTTGAATAATGTAATTGCATGAAACCATCTCAACTTCATGTTTTACAATTGAAGAATAATTTTGCATAAGTTGCAAAATCTGTGGACCTCCCTGATATTATGTGCATTAGCACTATCATGTATAATGGCTTAGATCATAGGATCCGAATATAGTGATTCGCAGATTGAATCCCGATTAAATTTTTGTATACTAAAGCGAGAACCAAATCATCAATTCCATGACCTGTTAGGCTTTTCTCAAGTCTGGTGGTAGTTCATCGATATTTAAACTTTCTAGTAGGAGTGACCGTTCGATTTTGGTTCCGGTTCCGGGGCTCCGGTTCATTTTAGGATGGTTTTTAGTTCTGGTTTGATTACTTTGCTTTTCAGTTCAGTTTTGATAACAAATACGAACTGGATAATATTCTTTAAATTTTGAATTCAATTCCATTTCGGTTTGGTTCTATTTTTCTTGATAATTGTAGATAATTCAGATAAAAATTATATTGTCAGATAATTCAGATAAATTAAAATATTTTGGCTAACAATAATTGGAAGTTTGGTTCTTTTGGATTATGTAGATAATTTTAAATATTCAGATAAAAACTATTCGAATAATTTGATTTTTTGGTAATTCGTTTATAAGTAGTATTTTAAAAATATTTGTTAATTTTTAAAAATAAATATAATTAATATCTTGAAGTATATAAACTGTATTTTATATATTTGGATATTCATTATGTTTTTGGTTCAGTTTTAATTTTTTTCAGTTCAAGAAATATAAAAATCGTTTGGTTATTTGTGGGTGGGTTCAATTTTTTTTAGTTCGGTCCAGATTTGATTTTTTGTTCTCAGGTAGTCAGGTGTATTCCCAAGTTAGATATTCATTTATTGATTAATTTCACTGTATTATTAACTCTTGCAAAAAAACGTCCGGAAAGACATTTTCAACAATAACCAAAAAAACATCTCTAGCAACCTGCTATTAAAAAAAAAATCAATATCTTTGTCTTATTTGTTATGAATTTCTACAAAGACCTTGTCTTACCATACCAGTCAAAGTAAATGATAGCGATTACTCATTTACGTATGTCTCATGACTATAATGTCATTTCATCAACAGACACTTTGACCTTTTCTACATTTTCTTGTTGAATTCTTATAAACGTAGAGGTGTTTGCATTGAACCAACATCGGAGTTGATTTTCATTTGCTTTTTACTACCTTATTTGCTGCAATGGAAGGAAAGCTTTTCTTAAAACAATACTTGATATGGGTGATAATACTACTATTGGGTCAGCTACATGGATACAAAAGCTGTATTTTGAAAGAGAGGAACGCTTTGTTGGACTTCAAGAAATTCGTGATCTCAACTACTGAAGAAGGGCAATCCGAGCCTGTTTTCCCTACTTGGACCAATGACACCACGAGCGATTGCTGTCAATGGGAGCGTGTTAAGTGCAATCTTACAAGCGGCCGGGTTCTCGAGATTTCAATTCGTGGACTGAACCTCAAAGAGAGTTCTCTCCTGAATCTTTCATTGCTGCATCCCTTTGAAGAAGTTCAAAGTATAGACTTATCAGAGTCCAAATTTGGTGGTTTCTTTGATGGTGCGGAAGGTTATAAGAGTTTCAGTAGATTAAGAAACCTGGAGATTCTTGATCTCTCGTCAAATAAATTCAACAGCAGCGTCTTTCCTTTTCTTAATGCTGCTACATCACTTACAACTCTGCTTCTTCAGGGAAACAACATGAATAGCCCTTTTCCTGCTAAAGGTATGTTTATAAATTTGTAACTATCATTGCTTATTTCTTGCTGGTGTTTCTTTCTTACATATAAGCTACTATGTTTTAAATCATTCTTATGTTTGCTGGAACCCCTTTAAGAACTTATAGATTTGAAATATATATTAGATGTAATACCTGAGTAGAATTTTTTTTAAACGGCTGCATATAACATTTTTATTTGGTTTGCATCATGATTGCGGAAACCATGTACGTTAGTAAAGGCGTTTACCTTAGTGTGGCTTTTTCTTGTCGCAGAACTTTCCACCTTGGTGAAGCTGAAATTTTTGGATTTAAGTGGTAATGGATTTTCTGGCTCAATGGAATTGCAAGGCAAGTCTGTTCATATCTTTAACTTTTCCATTCAAGTTGGTGGTGAATTCACCTTTGATATGTGAATTAAGGTCTTGCATTTGATTACTGAAGGCATTTGCAAACTGAAGAATCTGCAAGAGCTCGATCTCAGTCAAAACAATCTTGTAGGTGAATTTCCCTTATGTTTAACCGTCATGACTGGACTTAAAGTTCTTGATCTCTCATCGAATCAAATGACTGGGAAGCTACCATCTTCTCTCGCTAACCTTGAATCCCTTGAGTACTTTTCGTTGTTGGATAACAACTTCGAAGGCTTCTTCTCCCTCGAGTCACTGGCCAACCTCTCAATGCTTAAGGTGTTTGGAGTTAATTCAAATCCAACTCATTCCAAGTGGTTTCAGAAGGTTCTTGGAAGCCAAAATTTCAGTTGAACGCCATTGCACTATGGTCTTGCAACTTGGAGAAGCTTCCTCATTTTCTCCTACACCAAAAGGATTTGCGCCTTGTTGGTCTCTCCGACAACAATATATCTGGACAGTTTCCATCATGGCTTTTGGCAAACAATACAAAACTCGACGTGTTGCTTCTCAGGAATAACTATTTGACAAGCTTCCAACTGCCAAAATCAGCACATAATCTGCTGTTCCTAGATCTGTCGGTTAATAAATTCGACCATCTGTTACCTGAGAATATTGGGTGGATACTTCCTCGTCTACTATCTCTGAATATCTCAAAGAACGGTTTTCAAGGAAGCCTGCCATCTTCTCTGGGTAACATGAAGAGTATTAATAATCTTGATATATCTCACAACGGTTTTGGCGGGAAGCTACCAAGAAGTTTTGTAGAGGGTTGTTATTCCTTGTCAATCTTGAAGCTTTCACATAACAAACTAAGTGGAGAGGTGTTTCCAGAATCAACAAACTTCACTCGTGTGTCTCAGCTGTCTATGGATAACAATCAGTTCACGGGAACAATCGGACAAGGTTTGAGGAGATTGAGATCGTTGTATATGCTTGACGTTTCATACAACAATCTAACAGGTGTTATTCCAAGTTGGTTCGGAGAAAACCAGTTCCTAGGCGCATTACAACTCTCTAACAATATGTTGGAGGGTGAAATACCTCCTTCCTTGTTCAACATTTTCAGCCTCCGGCTGTTGGATCTCTCTGCAAACCGTTTATCTGGAGGCTTACCTCGAGAAATCAGTTTCAGGACTCCGGTGGTGTTATATCTGCAAGACAACAACTTATCAGGGCCTATTCCAGACATATTTCTATCGAATGTCGTAGTACTTGATCTCAGAAACAACAGATTGTCAGGGAATATTCCAGACTTCATCAACACGCGAACCACCAGCATCCTTCTTCTTCGGGGGAATAATTTAACAGGCCGTATTCCTCGCCAGCTGTGTGGCCTAAGCAACATCCACCTACTTGATCTAGCTAACAACAGATTAAATGGGTCTATACCTTCATGTCTTAGCAACACATCACTTGGTTTAGGGAAAGAGGATGCACCATACAGCTACAGTTTCGGAGTTGCTGTCATTGCTCCTGGTGACTCCACTTCCACAGGTTCTTTTAGCTACCTGAGTTTGAAAATGTCGGTGTCTATTTCAGATCCATTTAGAATGGCCTACCTTTCAGACACTCCGTATGATATTGAATTTGCGACAAAACATCGATACGATGCATACAGAGGTGGAATTCTCAACTACTTGTATGGACTTGATCTCTCGGAAAACGAGCTTACCGGTGAGTTCCCATCAGGGCTTGGAGATCTTGTGAAACTACGAGCTCTCAATCTCTCTCACAACTACTTATCAGGAGTTGTACCAGCGACGGTTTCAGGTATTAGGAATTTGGAGAGCCTTGATCTTTCTTTCAACAGATTACGTGGCCGGATCCCACCGCAGCTAACAGAGCTAAGAAGTCTTGCAGTCTTCAATGTCTCGTTCAACAATTTTTCTGGAGCCATTCCACGGGAAAAACAGTTTAACACATTTGAAATACTAAGCTACTTAGGCAATCTTTTTTTCTGTGGAAAACCAACTAACATAAGCTGCAACAATGTTACCCCTCCAGAATCAGATAATGAAGCGAAGGAAGATGATCGTCAAATCGACATGGTATCTTTCTGCTGGAGTTCTGCTGCATCCTACGTGACAATACTTGTTGGATTATTCGCGTCAGTCTCTTTTGATTCCCCTTGGAGCAGATTTTGGTTCTACATCGTTGAGGTATTCATTAATAAGGTGAGGAATCTATTGTGGTAAACTGCTGTTGGCGCCCAAACCATGATTGTCCTAGTTTCGTTATTGTCACCATATGTTGCTCTTCTTCTTCTCAAAACCTTCAGTTTTGTGAAACGAAACGAGGACATCGCTTGTTGTTTGTTTCTCGTGTATTGCTTGACTTTTAAATGTAGTGCTTCGAACATATTTGGGAGCTGGTTAATTTGGTGGTTGGTTCAATTCAATATATAATCTTGAGAAACACAGAACATTTGCATGAAACAATATCAAAGTAGAGATAATACAGAGTATTTTCCATTATATGATGTTTACGATCATATGTGTATGTATACAAAAGCAGTGTTGAGTAAGAAAATGAAGTTTTGTAAAATAGCTCAAGACATTTCAACAAACGATTTTTCTAACAGTAATGTTTACTACAAAGACATTCACTTGATTTGACAGGCTATATGGGTTTATCGTGAGACCAACGGGGACGGCATTTCATTAACGTCTCACGTACCATCTGCGCTTCCGAGACTGGGACAAGTCGGGGGAGACGTTTCTGAAACGTTTAGGGGAAGGTGGGGTCCAGAGACATCAAACTTTTCTCATGTTTATACTCATTTTTATTCATTTAACTTCCATTTTTGGACAACACATAAATGACAGAATAATGAATCTATGATTTCGCGAGATCGAAACTGTGAGGCTGATTTGCTTGCAAAAAATGCCTTAGCTTTGTGTGAACAAGAGGTCGTTGTGGCTGACTTAATGCCCCCACCAAACTAGTTGGTTTGAAATAAATTTGGTTTGTGACAAAAAAAATGAATCTATGAAATTGTATGATACACGGACCTTGACTTGTCTTATTATACAATTCAGAGTAAGCAATAGTAAGCATTCACTTTTCCTCACTTTCTCATCGCTGTTTAGGCGCAAAAGCTCGACGATTCATACTCCCCGACGCTTCATCTGTTCTTCAGCAGAAATTTAAGGTTACTATTTATATTCACTGAATTATGTTTTTTCACTGAATTAGGTTACTATTTAGATTTCAACCAAAGTGTTGGGGGTACATTTCAACCAGATCTTTTTTTTTACCAACCAGAATATTTTGTTAACCTATTTTGTGGTAAAGACCTTGGCTTTTCTTAGACATATACCACACCTTTATTATGAGCCTTATTTATAAAGATCTTGGCTTTTCTTATCATACGTTTATAAGTAAACACTAGCGAACACTATCCCCTGACGTACGTCATGTGACTTTTGTGTTCTTTTACAGACTTGAAATTTTCTAAACGTGCAGAATCATTTACTGGTGAATTTATAGAAGGGTGGAGGCATTGCGCATTAAACTCACAAAGCATAAAGAAAAATGGAGGGGAAGTTTTTCTTGGGAAAAAAATGATATGGGTGATATTACTGTTGGGGCAGCTACATGGATACAAAAGCTGTGTTCAAAAAGAAAGGAAGGCTTTGTTGGAACTCAAAACATACATAATCTCATTTACTAAAGAGGAGGAATCCGACTCTGTTCTCCCTACTTGGAATAGTGACACAAGGAGCGATTGCTGCGGTTGGAAGGGAGTTAAGTGCAATCGTACAAGCAAAGGGGTGACCGAGATTGCATTTGGAACACTCAACCTCAAAAAGAATTCTCTGCTAAATCTTTCTTTGCTACATCCCTTTGAAGATGTTCGTAGTCTGAACTTATCCTCGAACAACGGAGACTACTACTGCCAATTCTATGGCTTGTTTGATGATGTTGAAGGTATAAATTACCTTGTTTTCGCTTGTGCTTAGTTTGATCATATTGTTTTGCATTGGAATTTATTACATTTTTCCCTGTGCTAGGGTATTACTTGTTTAACGAACCTATTATATGGTGCTTGGGTTTTCTATGTTTCTGTATTTGACTTTCTCATTTCTGTGTGCCATGTTGCGTGTCAGATGAAAAGATCACTTGCATTCCCTTTCGCATGAAAACTATAATAAATTATTGAGTTATGTTATCCATCATACTTAACAAGAGTCTCGTTTGCAGGTTATAAAAGCCTAGGGAGATTAAGAAACCTGAAGATTCTGGATCTCTCTTTCAATGCATTCAATAATAGTATACTTCCCTTTCTTAATTCTGCTACATCGCTCAGAACTCTTTTTCTTCGGCATAGCTACCTCTTTGATGGCCCTTTGCCTGCTAAAGGTATGTTTTTCCATTTGTAACTTAGTGGATACACCGGATGACCTTATTATTGATGATATCTCTGTCGTTAGTTTGATTCAATGATTATAATTGTTGTTATAGTGTAAGTCTTTTTTTGTGGATTTTCTTTCAGAACTTAAAGACTTGACAAACTTGGAACTGCTGGACTTGAGTGACAACAAATTTAGTGGCTCCATGCCAGTACAAGGTAGCTCAGGAGATTTTAGTTGATTTAGTGTCTGCATATAAGCTTCGTTCGTGTAATCTTTGATATCATGATGTTTGTAGATAAAGGTGCTTACATTTGTGTTAGTTTTGACTTGTTGCAGAGTTATCTTCTCTGAGGAAGCTGAGATCTCTGTATCTAAGTGATAATCACTTTTCTTCACCAATGGGAACTCAAGGCAAGTTTTCCCAAATGCTTAGCAAGATTTCTGTTTGCATTAATTAATAGGGCAATTGTACATATAGCACATTTGAAGTACACTTAATCAGTTTACATTTGTAAGAGGGATATTTTCAAAATACATCTATTATATTAAAAGAGAAGTCATGACTTCTAATTCATGTGTGATTTTTAATAAAATAGACTATCTACTAGAGTTGATCACATCATATTTTAATCATTAATTTTCATATTAGATTAAATATATTACATTACTCAATCATTAATAACTTTAATATTATACAAAAGATAATAACTTCCCAATATTTTAGGGATTTCATAAACAAAATTAGCAATATACTGAATCAAACTTATATTTAAATCATATATATATAGATATATATATATATATATATATTAAAATTTCGAAAAAAATCTGTTTAAAAATATTTTAACAGATATTAATTTTCAAAAATTATATGTAAATATGTTAATTAATTTCGTGATTAGTTTTGAATATACTATACACTAATATATTCAGTTATTGCTTACAAAATGGAAAATAATTATTCTATTTTTTATCAATTATATAATCAAAATAAATCATATTAAAAGAAAATTATTATGTTGACCTAAATAGTTTAACAATATATTAATTTTCAAAAAATGTATGTAAATATTTCACTATTTTTTAATTAACAATGAAATATTATGTTGCAATAATATATATATATATATATATATATAGTAATATTTATAAAATTTTAAATAAAAATTCTATCATACACTTATCTATTTTATAATCATAACTATACATGTTAAAATAAAATTATTATATTGAACAACATATGAAAAAGTTATATTAAAGTGATAGATTATAAATTTTATTGTTATACATATAAAATATTTGTGTTAACATAATAATTTGATGAAAGACTACAATACATGTATAAAAACAAAATATATTAGATTTTTTATATACAATAATGTATTATGTAAATGAAGAAATGTAAAAATATTACTAAAATGAAATCTAATTTTAAAGGACGGGTAAAAATTTAACATAAGTTAAATACAAAATAATTATCAAATATGTTTTTCATGCCATATTAATTTGTTTAATAATTAAATACAAATACAATAATATAAATATATAATAAGAAGAAAAAATACATGTGGTGGTTTTTTTGTCATCAACACATGTGATGGTTTTAAACAGTTTACAACATATAAACTAAAAATTATTATATTTGAAATTCTTAAAGAAACATTTAATATTAGACTAAAACTAAATAATGATCTAAAATAAATATATGTACATTGAAAGTTAAATGTTTAATTAAAGTAAAAATAATATCCGCACGGTTGTGCGGGTCGAAATCTAGTTTTTCATTAAAGAGACAAAAGACTTTTCTACCTTTTCTACCATTGTTATAAATAATTATTTGAATATATAATAATAATAAAACTTAAAGTTTTTGAAATATGAGTTCATAATTTGTATAAATTTTTATTCAATTGTTTCAAATTTTATTTTTGAAATTTAATCTTTTTAAACTATTTTTTTAATAGTTAGTTTATTCTAATTTCCAAAAAATTTTAGATTGGTTAACCTAAAATTATAAAAATGGCAGACCTGATAAATATTAGCCCATAAGCAAAAAAAAAAATGACCCTTTTATTTTTTAAAAAGATTAAAAAATATTAAAGATGTGGTTGGGGAAATCTGATCCCGAGTCCATTCCACATTTACAACAATGTTCTCTCCATTTATTAGTGGCCCTAAAAGATACTTCTCTATTTTTTTTAATAAGTGTTATTCTAACCATTTTTTATTTTTACATAAAAAGTATTATATTACAATTCCAATACAAATCAATACTATTAATTTTACAACATGACCAATTGATAACTGTTTAGTCCAATTAATAATATAAATATTTTTAATAGATAAACTGCCATTCATATATATGTAACTACCAATTGTTAATATGATTATGTTATAATTTCTGTTTTGGTTCCAATACTTTCGAAACTTCTCTCATACAACAGTTACCATAATTATTATTTTATTAGTTATTAGCTACGATATTATAGTACCACGTAAATCAATTTCTTTTATATAATTACATTTAACTTAATAATAACTCCATCTAAAATCGTCACTTACTAAATACTTCAATCAACACATTTTATAACTGCATCTAAATTTCCCTACAAGATAGCATCTAACAACATATTTTATAAGATTTATGCTATCTCACAATAAAATACCAAGACTTAAAAATTCATAAATATTTATATGAATAATGTGAATGATAAAATTAAACTTCAAATCCAACATAAACAAAAAGTAAAATATTATTAATATTTTTTTGATAACATAACTGAAAATCCTAACATCCTTATAAAAATTATACAAAACAGATTTTTAAAACATAATTAACAACTTAAATAAAAGTAAAATTTATCTATTGGTTTAACCAGTGGTTCAACCGACAACCGGATTCCGGGTTTTAGTGATTTTTTCTGGCTTTATTCAATTTTTAAATAATATTTTTTTCACAAAACTCAAACCAGATTTATTTTATGTCACCAGATTTATTGGTTCAACAACGGATCTGTGTCAGGTTTCAACACAATAAGTATGAGTCTTTGATTTTCGGGTCGACTCATAGTCAAATTTTATAGGTATAAATATTCTTGACTAATTATGCTATGTAACTAATAAAAAATATGATATGTTACAAACTTTAGGATTATAGTCTAAAAATAATTTATAAAATACATATGACATAAGTATATAGCTACGTAGCTTGACATATTTAATATAGCTACCAAAAATATATTAATTTAAGATAATATTCTACACATATAATTACAAAAAATACAAATATTAAAATAAAATTTTTCAAAGTAAAAATAAGATAAAAATATACCGCCCTTTTAAGGGCGGGTCAAAATCTAGTTATACTTATTTTAGCTGAAAATTACTTATAAATTACATTGATTTTATAAATATTTTTATTTATCTAAAATACTATTGGTCAAAAATGTATAATTAATAACAATTTATAATATTTCAGTTATTTTATTAAATGTTAAAGTGACTCTTGTTAAGAAATGGAGGAAGTATATATCTTTTTCGGGCCCGAAACAAATGCTCATGATCCTTAATATAAGTATCTATTTAGACAGTTTTTCTTAAGTTATACAGAACTAGTGTCGTCAGTTTTACTCTCTTAAATTACTTGATCATGAAATTTTCTTATAAGTTTCACTAAAGTTATTATTTGAATCAAATGTTCTACAAACATGATAAGAAATGGTTGCATTCAACCAAAAGGTTGCACATAGCTAGAAAATCTTCATCACCTATATCTTGGATCCATCATCTTCCCAGCTCTGAAAATCCTTATATTTATTTGTAGTGGCTACACTAAGTTTTGTTTTTTGTATTCTTTTCCCCCTCCCCACTAACATTTAAGATCTTTAGACAGTTTCTACTTTTTATTTCTGATATAGCAACGTAAAGTTGGCCATAAATAAAAGAATAAAATTACTAAAACAGATTAAAAAAACCTACAATGTCCTTTTAACATTTTTTTGGTCAGATCTGGATTTAGATATCTCTGGCCAACTTAAAAATTCATATCAATTATTTTAAGAGTCAGAAAATTATAAAAACTTATACATAATGTACATAAACATTGAACAATCATATCAAAAATAATGCGGTTGACTAAATATTAGCAAAACATAATTCATATTTTGATCTACGGACAGCAGAAAACAAAATCTACTGTTTACAGACTGGTAGATTGGTATTTCAGTTACCTACATATATATTTGGCGTTAGTAGATTTTAAAATTTACAAGTCCTTAATTTCACTACTATCATAGAAAGTAAATATTACAGTTTTGCTTACGATCTGAAAAACAATAGATTTTATGAACTACAGTCTCCTATAAATCTAGGGGAGAAAAATCACAGAATCTGCATTGTACTAATAATCTACCGTCGGTATATTTTATTATCTACTACAATATTGTATCTTACTACTGCTAAATTATACATTATACTGTTGTATCTACCATCATATCTACAATCTACCAACAACATAATGCATGTTCTACCAAATTCGATATATTTACATATTTCTTAAATTTCTCAAAAGTCACTTAAGAAAATATTTGAAAATATATTTTCTTTCCAAATTTCTGTGTTACCTAAAAATTTTCAAAAAAAACGCGATCTCTCTTCTTTTTCACACTTCTTTATTTTTATTTTTAAATTTTTTACTTTTTTTAATTTTTTTTACCTTTTTACTATTTACTATCTATTTTTATTTTTTACTATTTATTATCCTGTTTTGCTATTTACTATCTATTTTTATTTTTTTTACTTTTTTACTTTTAAAAAAATACAAAAATTATTTTAAACTTAGATTAGGGGCTTAATTGGGTTTCAAAAAAATATTATGTTAAGTGGACAACTTCATATTCATTTTATGGTATGTGGACAATCTACTAATTCTTTCAATCTAATTTCCCATATTTCCTTAAATAAAAACCTGTTGTGAAAATATTTCAGCATGATATTGTGACATTCTGAATTGTGATATATGGAGAGTTTAAAAGAATTGATTTTGTTACCAATATTACCAAATTATGCTTACCTTTTTGGACACACATCCATTTTAAACAACAAAGTTAAATGTGTTTGGCTGGAGTAGTAAAAGGATGAGTGACCTATCGTGAAATGATTCGCGATACTATGCAAGTGAAGCCATAACACGGAAAAAAGTCACATGGTGATTGCAAGATCAGTAAAGATGACTTTCAAACCTTACAAAAAATTAATGCACCGCTAGTCAGATGGGGTCTGGCCCACGGTCCAAGTAAGCAGACGTGGGAGACCCATTAGCCATGAGTGGTTGCAGTGTTACAAGTGGTATCAGCACTGGTTAGTCATCTCGGTTCTAACCCGAGAGGCACTTGTCATGGGATGCAACGAGGATGTTGTATTCTTTCAGAGAAGGTAAATTGTAACATCCAGAATTATGATATATGGAAAGACTCAAGAGAATTAATTTGGTTATCTATGTCGCCAAGGTGTACTTAACTTTTCGGCACACATCTGTTTAGAACTCTAGAGTTAATTTTTTTTGGGACTGGAGTAGGGAAATGAAGAGTAACATATCGATAAGTGATTCGCGATATCATGCGAGTGAGGCTAAAACACAAAGACAGGTCATGTGGTGATTATAGGGTCAGTAAACATGATATTCGAGCCTTTGTAAATTTAATGCACCGCCTATCAGACGGAATGAGACCCATGAGTCGAGTGAACGGGCGTGGAAGGTCCAGTAACCGTAGGCGCTCAGAGCATTACATATATTAACTCAAAATTTGTAAAACTTAGAGATTCAAACATACCATTCGAAAGTGGAGTTTCATGTGTGGCACATATGTGGCAAGAAAATTTGTTCTTTTCAGTTTTTTGGTTTAAATAGGATGCTAGTTATGTTAAAAAAAATTGTGCTTCCCACATAGTACCATTTATGTTCTTTTAGAAATAATAAAACTAATGTAAAAGATAATAATTTCCTAAGAATAAGTTAAAAACATATATGCAAATACTCATTTATAGATAAAAGAATTGAAAACTCAGATGCTAACCTTTGATGTTAATAATAAGCATTGATATATATATATATATATATATATATAATGGAGAGGATAGGGAGAAAATAGAACATAGCGTAAACTAAAACATCAAAAAAAATATAGGAGAAGGAAACTTTGCGATTTAGTCAACTGATTTTGCACGTAGTTTCTGTGAAAACTTAGGATAGAATTGGCAGAAATGTTCCGACAGTCCACGACTAATGGATCATCCACGCCTGTTTTTCGGTTCGTATGTCCTATTTCGTCTGACGAATGGTGTGTTAATTTTCCTGAATGCTTGAAATCACTGTTTATTGACTTTGCAATCACCACATGATATTTTTCAGTATTTTGGCCTCACTCAGACAGTGTCGCGAATCACTTTCCAATAAGTCACCCATTCTTTCACAACTCCAGCTCAAACATGTTTAACCATGGAGTTATGTGTGACGGAAAAGGTAAGTGCACTTTGGTAACATTTGTAGTCAAATCAATTATCCTAAGCATTTCCATATACCACAAACTATGATGTTACAATTCACCTCCTCTCAAAGAACGCAAAGTTTTTGTGGCAGCCGATCTTACCCATGTTTGACTCCGTACTCATCTGGGTTCGGCTTTGATACCAAATTGCATTAATTTTTCTGAAGATTCAAAGTAATTAATTTTTTTTATCATGTAATCACTACATGACATTTTCTGCTGCTTTGATATCACTCAATCGGTGTCGCAAATCACTTTCTGATATGTCATCCATATTTTCATTCTTTCAATTCAAGCATAATTAATCTTGGGTTCTAAACAGTAATCAAGTCAATTATTTCAAATATTTTCATATATCACAAAACTCATAGTTACAAATTAAAAGTTGTAATTTTGTTTTGTTTTTACATATTTCACATGTGAGAATTTTTTCGATCAAGTGACTTTTGTTTTACTATATAAACGATAAGAGGTTCTTTGGCAGGTTATAAAAGCTTAAGGAGATTAAGAAACTTGGAAATCTTGGATCTCTCTGGAAATGATTTGAACATCAGCATATTTCCCTTTCTTAATTCTGCTACATCGCTAAAAACTCTTGTTCTTCAGAATAACTACTACTTTGGTGGCACTTTTCCTGCTAAAGGTATATTTCCATTTGTAACTAAGTGGAGACACCGGATAACCTTATTATTGAAGATGTCTTTGTTGTTGTAGTTCAATTCAATAATCAGAATTATTCTTATAGTTTGTGTTTTATTTCTTAATTTCTTTTCAGAACTTAAAGATTTGAAAAACTTAGAAATGCTGGATCTGAGCGCGAACGGATTTAATGGCCCCATTCCAGTACAAGGTAACTAAGAGATCTTAGATGATTTAATGTCTGCATGTAAGATTGGTTGGTGTAATCTTTGAAATCATGATGTTTGTAGATAAAGGTGCTTACACATTTGTGTTGGTTTTGTCTTGTGGCAGAGTTAACTGCTCTCAGGAAGCTGAAATCTTTGGATCTGAGTGGTAACCAATTTTCTGCACCAATTGAATCGCAAGGCAAGTTCGCTTAAATCGGTAGAAAGATTCTTGTTTGCAGTGTTAAAAGGTTCTCGTTTGCAGGTTATAAAAGCTTATGGAGATTAAGAAACTTGGAGATCCTGGATCTCTCTCAAAATTCATTCAACAACAGCATATTCCCCTTTCTTAGTGCTGCTTCATCACTTAAATCTCTGTTCCTTCGGACCAACAGCATGGACGGCCCTTTTCCAATTGAAGGTGTTGTTTTCTATATCTAGCATGATCTACTTCTTGGTGATTTATTTTTTGTTCAATCTATTCCATTTTATCATTAGTGGTTCAGAATTATGTCTTACATCCAGTTTGTAACAGTTATTTATGTTGGACTCTTTTCAGGACTTAAAAATTTGACTAACTTGGAACTGCTGGACCTCAGTCTAAACAATTTCAATGGCTCCATACCAATACGAGGTGGCCGAAAACTACAGTCCATATAACATTTTTCTTTGGTTGGTATCTCATAATGTTTTAAGGTGAAAAGGTTCTTACCCTTGTGTTGGCACTGTCATGTGGCAGAGTTATCTGCCTTGAGGAAGCTGAAAACTCTGGATCTAAGTGATAATGACTTCTCCGGCTCAATAGATTTTCAAGGCAAGACTCTAAGTATATCCTTAGCTACTCCATCAAAACTTGTGGTGAATCATCGTTTTTTTTCATGTCTATAATATATTCTGCTTTTGACTATTGTAGAGATTTGCGAAATGAAGAATATGCAAAACTTTGATCTCAGTCGGAACAAACTAGTAGGCCCATTTCCCTTATGCCTAACTAGTTTGACTGGACTTCGGGTTCTTGATCTCTCATCAAACCAGTTGACTGGGAACGTGCCATCTTCTCTGGGTAAACTTGAATCCCTCAACTACTTATCGTTGCTTGATAACCACTTCGAAGGTTCTTTCTCGCTGGATTCGCTCGCCAACCTCTCAGATCTTAGGGTTTTCAGACTTAATTCGAACTCCAAATTACTTCGAGTAGAGTCTGAAAATTCCTGGAAGCCAAAATTTCAACTAAATGTTATTCAACTACAGTCTTGCAACTTGGTAAAGGTTCCTTATTTTCTCCTCTACCAGAAAGATTTGAGTCGCGTTGATATTTCTGACAATAAAATATCTGGAGGTATATTTGGAGGTCTTCCTCAATGGCTATTAGCAAACAATACGAAACTCAAAGTCTTGTTGCTACAAAATAATCTCTTTACGACCTTCCAGCTCCCAAATTCTACTCGTGGTCTGGTTTTCCTGGATCTGTCTGTTAATAAATTCAATCATCTGCTTCCTAAGAACATTGGGTGGATACTTCCGCATTTACAGTATATGAATCTAGCATATAACGGGTTTCAAGGAAATCTACCATCTTCTTTGGGTAATATGGAAGGGCTGGAATATCTGAATATATCTCACAACAGCTTCCACGGGAAGATACCAAAAACTTTTGTAATGGGTTGTAGGCTTGTAGCAATTCCATGTTAATACTGACGCTATCACATAACAAACTAAGTGGAGAGGTGGTTTCGGAATTATTCAACTTTACCGGTGGTATATCGGGGCTGTCTATGGATAACAATTATTTTACAGGAAAGATTGGACAAGGCTTGCGGAGTTTGGTAGATTTGCGATTTCTTGACATTTCGAACAACATTCTCACGGGTGTTATTCCAAGCTGGATTGGCGAACTTACATCCTTATATTCACTACTACTTTCAAACAACAGGTTAGAAGGTCAGATACCTATTTCCTTGTTCAGCATATCCACTCTTAGGTTACTGGACCTCTCTGCAAACATTTTATCCGGAGGCATACCTCCGCACGTCAATTCGGAAGGGCCGGTAATTTTACTCCTTCAAGATAATTATCTATCAGGGGTTATTCCAGACACATTGCTAACAAATGTCTCTGTGCTTGATCTGAGGAATAACAGACTGTCTTCGAGTATTCCGGAGTTCACCAACACCAAAAAGACCCATACTCTTCTTCTTCGAGGCAATAATTTTACAGGCAGTATTCCTACCAACATGTGTGGCCTAAGAAATATTCAACTTCTTGACCTTGCCAAAAACAGACTGAATGGATCCATACCATCATGCTTCAACAATACGTCATTTCTTTTTGGGAAAGAGGATACATCGTATGGTCAGGATTACGGCAGTATTTATCGGACTGATTTTGGGTTCAATGATTTGTCTCCACAAACAGACTTCCATGCAGAAGTAGAAAGTATATATTTTAAATATCTTTTTGTGGACCAGTTTGATGAGAAAAGCAATCCAAACATCCAGATTAAAGTTGAATTTGCAACAAAACACCGATACGATGCCTATTGGGGTGGAAATCTCAACTTATTGTTTGGAATGGATCTCTCAGAAAATGAGCTGAGTGGTGACATCCTAGCTGAGCTTGGAGTTCTTCTGGAACTACAAGGTCTCAATCTCTCTCACAATAAGTTATCAGGAGTGATACCAGAAAGCTTTTCAGGTCTCAAGAACGTAGAAAGCCTTGATCTCTCCTTCAACAGGTTACATGGTCTTATTCCACCACAACTAACAGATCTGAGCAGCCTTGCGGTCTTCAATGTCTCCTTCAACAATTTATCAGGAGTCATCCCACAGAGAAAACAGTTTAACACCTTTGATACACAAAGCTTCTTAGGCAATCCTTTTCTCTGTGGACAACAAATCAACATAAGCTGCTACAGCAGTAGTAACTTCCAAGTGCCGGATAATGGAGTGAAGGACGATGAGAGCCAAATCGACATGGTATCTTTCTACTGGAGTTCTGCTGCAGCTTATGTGACAGTACTTCTCGGAATATTCGCATCTCTTTCTTTTGACTCTCCGTGGAGCAGATTCTGGTTCTACGTGGTTGATGTTTTCATCTACAAGGCGAAGAAGAATTTGTTGTGGTGAAACTACGGTTAGACGGTGCCACGTTATATTTTCAAAAACTCATGCTTTGTTTCACAATACCTATGTACTTGTCCTGTATTTGAATAAATGTAATGGCCAAACATATCTTGGAGCTCTGGTTGATGGTTTGTTCAGTATTATTTACTAAAACATATGTTTTTCTGTTGTCTGAAATATCATCCTGAAACGAATTAAAACAACTTGTATATGTTTAGTGTTTTTTTCAACATCCTAGGCTTAGCTAATGTGGCCCTGCGAAAAGTGTTCTTCATCTTACCGGCTTTGCTTGCAGAACCTTGCTTTGCTTCTTTGAGTAGCATACACGTAGTGCTGCTTCCTTTTGTTTGCTCAAGAACAAAGAACAGCTCTAGGTTGATGCGGTGGCATGAGGACTGTAGTTGAAACGTTGTTTGTTAACCATGAGCCAAGATCTCGGAGCAGAAGACATGAGGCTAATAGAATCTCAAATTTTTCCTATAATTACATATCTAATTCATATATGAATATAAAAACACAAGTTGCAGAAGATCGAGATTATCATGCAAAGCGATATACAATATCTAACGTAGTACATATAGAATCAAAGTACTGAAAAGAGCAATATGTAACTCTTATATATTTAACTGACATACAAAGGATCAGTCATTTCCTGCGAATACAAGAACTAATATCATTTACCATTTTTCAAGCAAACCAGTACCCTTGAATTTCTCTTCCATTATCCTATTCATACGAGCTGCCATGTCTGGAGTCAGAAAATTTTCCCAGTCTCCCGTCTTTCCTTTCCTGAAAAAGGAGCTCTTTGGGAATGGAGAAGGACGATCTTCCCTCACCTTATCTCCTTTGTTAGTTTCAAGATTCTTCAACGTCTCGAAGCTGCAAAGATTCACAACTTTCTCAACAACCCCATTCTTTTCTTCCTCAGCTGTGAATCCATAACCCATAAACTCAGCCAATCTCTTCACATGTGGCAAAGGATCAGCACTCAAAATCTCGTACTTGGAACAAAATCTGATCTGGATTCTCTTGGTGAGCTTTCCAATACCCCAAGACATGATCAAGATATGGACCTTGCCCAGAAAGACCTTGGCAGAACATATCAAAACACTCCTCAAAACTATTGAGATGGTCACGAGTTGACCTTTGCTTTTGGATGAAACTCCAAAAGGAGATGAAAGTGTCCTTTGGGTCTCTCCAGATATAAACCATCTTACAACCCGACTTCACAACTGAATCGGGTAATAACTCGTGTGGCATATGAGTTGCAAACAGAGTGTTCCCTTTATCTTGGAGAACATCAATGTGAGGAAACTTGGGGAAATCGA
Source organism: Hirschfeldia incana (assembly GCA_026261945.1). Taxonomy (NCBI): domain Eukaryota; kingdom Viridiplantae; phylum Streptophyta; class Magnoliopsida; order Brassicales; family Brassicaceae; genus Hirschfeldia; species Hirschfeldia incana. Next base: position 5,922,964 of record JABCMI010000011.1, on the reverse strand, counting down.
TCTCAATGTATGGAATAAGCTCGTGAGGGTTACGTTTGAGGAGAGGATTTGTGGAATCGTCGAAGCGAGATCGATTGGCTATTGTGAATGTTAGTGATTTGAGCCAAGTTGTACCTGTCTTCGGGTGGCTACAGACGAAGAAGTCACAAGGTCGAGCTTGGAAGAACTCTTGTGCGTAAAGGGAACCTTCAAGAAAAGGCTGTGTCCACCAGTGACCACCGTACCATATCAGGGGAGCTTTCGGCCTCCAGCCTTCCACGTGAGGAAGCGTGGAGATAAGGTCTTGGTACCGTTTCTGATTCTTCTCGAACTCAGTTGGCTCTTTCTCGGTCTTTTCATGGTTCGGCACGGTAGTGTCGCTTACAGTTTCTGTTGCCATCAGAGGAAAAATATTGGAGGAAATTGTGTTTTTTGAGATGAGAGATGGTCGTTACTTTCTTTATTAGAAAAAAAAAAACTAAATCTTTTCAAAGAGAAATGTTTTAATTAAAAAGATAAGATACACTGAAAAGTACCTAACTTTTATCAAGCAACGTGTGAAACATTCATTTGTTTGGCGTTTTTGATAGATGGATGTATCCGATGGCATGCCATGTGTGACAGGACCATGGTGTCGGGAGATATTTATAATGAAATATTTAAGTTTGGAGACACAATTTGAGTTTCCAATACCACCAAAAGATACATTGAATCTTTAGCGTATTTTCTCATTGTAAATTTAACAGGATAACCTCCAACTAAACTAAGGGGGATGTATTGAAACTAGGATTTTAAAAGGTTTTAGAGTTCTTTTAAAATCCCTTGTTATTCAACTAAGGATTTTAAAAAATTAAATCAAATCACCTGTTATTGAATATGAGATTTGTGTAAAATCACTACAAACACTTACAAATCTCTTGTTATTCAATTGAACAATTACAAAACTTAAATCAAATCCACTGTTATTGAAAGTTAAACATTATTTCAAAAAAAAAAGTTATCAATGTGATTTTGGAATACTTTGAACTCATTCTAGTTAAAAAGTATAGCTATAAAACTCCTACCTCTACCCGTGTTATTTGGAGAGACTTTAAAATAAAAATAAACGACATCTAGCTAAAACAGAACGAAAAAATATATACAAAAGACGACGGCATGCTTGTCTCTCTGCAATTTCATTGGCAAGTAGGTCATCTCCGGAAACATTAATTTCAATCCAAACCCAGAAAATTTCTGATTCATCCATGGAGATCATTTCAAACCCCATAAAGTTCTCCCTTTATCAATCATCACTATTCTGTTCATCATCTTCGTCCTCTGCTTTTCTCCTGCCATGGCGGCTGATGAAGACGACATAAGAGGCCTACAAAGAATTCAGACCTCTTTCACTGAATCTCAGGGATTTCTCAAATCATGAACCTCGGGTTCCTCTGAAACTTCATCTGCCGTTGGAACAATCAAGAGAACAACAGTTTACATTGTCTTCTCACTTTTCTGTTACGTTTTTAAATTTATATTTCATGTTGTCTTTTATGAATTTGATTTTTTGATAAATAATTTTGATCAATTATATTTGCTTTAAGTAAGTTGTTGAGCTTTCTTGATGGCTGTTCAAACTCGTTACAGACAGTGAATAAAAAGAAATAGTAGACGAACTGGAACAAGACGGAGAAAGAGGTGACTGCATGGTACTTGCTTGTGGATTAACATGCTCTGTTTTCGTCTCCTTCTCGTTCTCACAAACAAAGGAAATAAGACCAATAATGAAATTACACCCACGTTCACTACAAGAAAACAGGCCATTTACTAGGGCGGGTTCTCCTCGTTATTTCCTAGTAAAAGGGCATTTACTAGGAAATTACGAGGAAACCCGTTTCGTCGAAAGGCGTTCATCGTAAAGCCTATTTTCCTCGTAACGTTCTAGCTAACTTACGAGGAAATATTTCCTCGTAAACGGGTGGATAAGTTTTCCTCGTAAAGTTCACGTAAGCTTTCCTCGTAAGCTCATAGTAAAACGTTTCCTCGAAAGCTCGTAGTACGTTTATTACGAGGAACTTTCTAGGAAAATTTACGAAGAGTTTACGAGGACAGCTTACGAGAAACTTGCTAGGAATATTTACTAGGAGTTGACTTCGAAAGATTTACGAGGAAATTGCTTGGAAATGTTTATTTCTTTTAAAAAAAATATTTATAAATTAAAAATTATATATATATTAAAAAAATTAGAAAAACCAAATTAAAAATAACAATTTAAATAATTGAATAATTATAAATAACTAATTTATTAAGTTTAAATAACTAAATAATTGAATAATTATACAATAAATAAGTTTAAAAATTCATCGTCTTCTCCAGTGTTGCAACGCCCAATAGGCGATGAGGCCATTCCACACTGTGGTTGTGAGGAAATCGGGTTTCCCGCGCTCGTAACCGTCCACCTGATTTAAAAATAATTACAATTAAAGTAGTCAATTATAATATATGTATATTTTTAAAAGTATACATATATTATAATTTATAAATTTATACCTCAAAGTCGTTCTTCCAGTTGTAGACCGTGTCGCACAATCGGACTTTTGCCTTGGCCTCGAACTCTGACTTCACCAGCTGGTGAATCCCAATAGACCAACGATATTTTTGCTGTAACCAAAAAAAATAAAAGACGGATTACTTCAATATATTTCAAAATTTAAATGATTAAAAATATATAAATTAAGTGGATTTACTAAACTTACAGCGAACAATTTGAACCACGTCGTTTTGGTGTGGCTCGGCGTCATCTTCCAGTTTGGAGCTGGATCGGGAAAGTATCCCTTGATACAGTCTGTGACGCTAGCTGCGACACAACTGTCAAGACCAAACCTGGAAAGACAGAAAAATAAATCATTAATTAGAGCAAACCATAATAAAAAAAGTTTTAAATTTAAAACGTACCATAAGATGTTTTGGCCGTTCCGTCGGATCGGATCTAACTCTGGCAGTCCTTCTCTGCCTGGAAGGGCCAAAATGTCCTCCACCGTGTACACCGCTAATGGTGCGGTCGACGGCACCTGCAAATCAGGATGAATCCCGACCGGTGGAGGAGGAGGTGGAGGAGGAGGTGGCTGCATCTATGTTTTAAAAAAAAATAGAAAACATTAATTCTCGTATAATGTTTTAAAACAGTTAAACTAAGCTAATCTAAATTTCCTAAACAAACGACATAATTTAAATTCCCTAATCTAACCACCTAATCTAACCACCTAATCTAACCACCTAATCTAAATTCCCTAATCTAATCACCTAACTAGAGACTAGAGACTACCTTAAGAGAAAATAGAGAGGAAGTTACTATGAGTGACAATGCGGATCTGTCGCGTTTATATAAGGAAAAGGTTTCCTCGTAAGTTCGTAGAAAATTACTAGGAACTTACGAGGAAATTGCTATGCCCGTGTTTCTATTTACGAGGAAATTACGAGGAAAGTGTCCGTTTTTCCTCGTAAGGTCCTCGTAAAATCTCAACTAGAGCTTTACGAGGAAAACTCTTTACGAGGAAATTGCTATGCCCGTGTTTTCGATTACTAGGGCTTTACGAGGAAAGTGTTTGTAAATCCCTAAACCCCAAACCCCAAACCCCAAACCACAACTTCCATAACTTATAACCTCTTCTACAACTAAAATCCTAACCTCTTCTACACCTAAATCTCAAATTCATTTTTTGTGATTAAACAAACTTATAAAACATACATAATTAAAATTGGTTTTTGTGATTAAACAAACTTATAAAACATACAACATAATTCATTCGGATACATTCTCATAATCCGTAGAAACATCATCATTTTCGACAAACTCGTCCTCAACACCGTCGTCCGTTGAGTGATCAGGGACATCTTCGTATTCACGATTATGCGGATCAATGAGTAGGATGTCATCAATTTCTGCTTCAGGTTCCTCGATTTCATTGGTGTTTTCTTCTTGCAATGGTGGTTCTTCTCCCTCGATTATCCGTCCTCGAGGTGTCACTTTGATGACAGCTAACCAGTTTATTCCCGTTGTAGTAAGTCGAGGGTATGGAATGAAGCAAACTTGATCTGCTTGGGAAGCTAATATGAAAGGCTCGAATTTGTTGTACCTTCGTCCACCATTGACGTCAACTACACCGTTCTTGTTAATCCGAACACCTCTGTTGACGACGGGGTCGTACCACTCACACTTGAAGATAATGCATTTCAAACTCATACCTGGAAATTGAACTTCATAAATCTCCTGCAAGATCCCGTAGAAATCTGTTTCGCCTTTCACACATATTCCATAATTACTTGTCGCCCGGTGTCTACCATAGTCATAGGTATGAAAAGTATAGCCTCGGGTGAAATACATCGATGATGTAGTGACCTTTGCAACTGGACCTTGAAGTAATTCGCGAAACCATGCGGGATATTGAGGATCGTCATAATCAACCTGCAACAAAAAGTAATATAACTAATATTAGACTTACTTTGTGGTAATGTACATGCATGCATACAATTTAAGTAATAATAAATACCTGTTTCCTCAACCACTTGATAAAGTGTTGATCTTTCCTTTTGTCTAACTCAGACGTCGATATACCAGGTATTGCTTCCTCGACTTGAGTCATAAATCTCCTGTAAAATCATAAATGTCATGTTATATATTTAATATTGAAATATATATATATATATAAGTGTGTATGTTAAAATATTTACCTTTCAAAATAAGCAATCAATGGATGCTCGCAATTAAGAAGAATATAAATGTGTGCACTATGGACGTCTTCATCACTCGACCACCAAACCTCTTTTAATTTCCCCCCCAGTCGCCCGATTTGACAAAAGATGTCTGGAACATCGTCTTCCATATATGTCGGCACGACACCACCATCATCGTATCTTCTTGGAGCTCGTTTCCTTGTACGTACTTTCGGTGCAAAGTAGTACGATGTGAAATGTGATGTTTCTTCCGTCAAACTTCCCGCAACAATAGAACCTTCCACTCTTGCAAGGTTTTTGGCTTTTCCTTTCAAAGTTTTCATGGCCCTTTCATACTGATACATCCATCCATAATGCACAGGTCCACGAAGTAATGCCTCATACGGGAGGTGGACAACTAGGTGTTCCATGACGTCGAAAAAAGAAGGCGGAAATATTTTCTCCAAATTGCAGATTAAGACAGGGATGTTTTCATGAAGTTGTTGGACAACTTCCACTTTAAGAGTGCGGGTGCTCAGATCCCTAAAAAATGCTCCAATTCCTATATATGTTTACAAAAACAAACATAATCCACATAATTAGTAAATATATATATATATGTATATAAAGAAATAATTAATCATATCATCGTATTATATTAATTAATTACCTGAAAGTGCTTCATGTACTTTTGCCGGTAGTAGCTCCCCAAACGCAAAGGGAAGTAGTCGTTGCATGAAGACATGACAATCATGGCTCTTCATCCCGGAGAACTTTTGCCCTTTCTCAACACATCTTGAGAGATTTGAAACATACCCATCAGGGAACTTCACTTCTGAAGCCACCCAGTTGAACAATGCAGACTTTTTATCTGATGATAGTCTGAATATTGGAACTGGAACTTGCCCATTGCTTTTTATATGTAACTCACTCCTTGAGCAGATATCGGGTAAGTCTAACCTCGATTTTACGTTGTCTTTCGTCTTCCCTGGGACGTTCAATATAGTGTTCATGATGTTCTCAAAAAAGTTCTTCTCTATATGCATCACATCGAGGTTGTGGCGCAAAAGAAGATCTTTCCAATATGGCAATTCCCAAAATATACTCTTTTTGTGCCAATTGTGCTGAACACCATAAGAATCAGGCATATTACTGGGAACATGCCAATTCCCACCATGAGGAGCTGTTTCTAGAGCACAGTAGTAATCGATTTGCGCTTCGATTTGTTCTCCAGTTAAATATGGAGGAGGAGTGTCTCTGACAACCCTTTTGTGCCTGAACAATTTCTTGTTTCTTCGGTATGGGTGGTGGATGGGAAGAAATCGACGGTGACAATCAAACCAGCTAGTCTTCCTACCATGCTTCAACTGAAACGCATCTGTCATTCCATTACAATATGGACAAGCTAATCTCCCATGTGTAGTCCACCCAGACAACATACCATATGCAGGAAAGTCACTTATGGTCCACAAAAGCATCGCTCGCATCGTAAAGTTTGTTTTCGTTGAACAATCATATGTCCTCACCCCTGTTGACCACAAATCTTTCAACTCTTTTATCAGTGGTTGTAGAAAAACGTCAAGAGATCTTTTTGGATGTTTTGGACCAGGTATTAATATGCTCATGAATAGAAACTCTCGTCGCATGCACATCTCCGGTGGCAGGTTATACGGTGTAAGAAAGACAGGCCACAATGAATATTGTCTCCCAGACATTCCAAATGGACTAAATCCATCAGTGCATAATCCAAGATACACATTTCTGCTATTGCGAGCGAAATCTGGATGTACATTGTTAAAATGTTTCCAGGCTCTTGCATCTGATGGATGAGTCATCTCTCCATCCGTCTGAGTATGCTCGGCGTGCCATCTCATCCCTCCAGCAGTCTCCTCAGATTGGTACAATCTTTTCAATCTGTCTGTGATTGGTAAGTACCACATCCTTTGGTACGGTACCCTATTGCGCCCTCGACCTTGCGGTTTGAATCGTGGCTTCTTACAAAATCGACATTCTTCTAACTTCTCATCATCTCCCCAGTAAATCATGCAGTTGTCGATGCAAACATCTATCGTCTCCGAGGGCAACCCAAGACTATATACCAATTTCTGAATCTGATAATAAGATTCAGCAGACACATTGTCTTCTGGCAAATACTCTTTAAACAAGTCTGTCCATGCATCCATACACTTTTCAGGTAGATTGTGATCGGTTTTAATACTCATCATTCTAGCAGCCAACGACAATTTAGACAGACCTTCTCTACAACCACTGTAAATTGGCTCATTCGCAGCTTCTAACATTTCATAAAACTTTTTTGCATCTAAGTTAGGTTCTTCAACTTCATCATCATCATGGGTTACAAATGCATCACCTACCATATCATGAACCCTATCACAATCTACCATTTGTTCCTCTTCGTGATGATAGTTATTACTACTGCTACCTTCATTACGCAAATTCTCAACTGGTTCAATCTGCAAATTGCTATTACTACCGCTACCTTGATTCCCAAAACTACCATCTTCTCCATGTTGATACCAAATATAATAATATGGCATGAAACCTCTATTTATTAAATGCTTCCAAACATTTTCACGAGGGCCTAATTTGGTATTGCAACATTTTCTACAAGGACAGAACATCTTACCACTTTCTTGCGTGAGTGGTGTAGAATTTGCTTGATGCATAAACGTCTCCAATCCCTCCAGAAATTCTTTCGTCACCCTCCCGTTATCATCTCTGTGTGAATACATCCACTTCCGCAACTCGAAAATATTTCCTGGACCGGACATTTTGTTTTGTGTTTTATCAAGCTTATAGCTGATTGTTTTTTGGTGTGTTTCAAATGAATCACATATGGTGGTATTTATAGAAAATTTTAGAATCTGAGAATTTACTAGGAAATTGCTAGGAAAAGTAGGTACAAAACACGTATTTGATTTTAATTCGATATTTTCTATCCACTTCCTCCTAATTTCGTAGTAACATAACCTTTCCTCCTAATTTCCTAGTAAGATTACTAGGCCTTTACGAGGAACTGGCTATGCCTAGTAACAATACTAGGACTTTACGACGAAATAGCTATGCCCGTGTTTCTATTTCTTCGTAAAGTCCTAGTAATAACTTTACTAGGACCTTACGAGGAAACTGCTAGGAAAAATTTTCATAACTAAATTTTCCCTAAACTAACCATCTATAATCTAAATTCCCTACACTCTAACCTTAAACCTAAACCCTAAACCCTGAACCTAAACCAACAACCATAACTTATACCTATACATCTTCCTAAATCCCAAATCACAAATTTTTAAAAAAAAACTAATAGAAGTATACAGTCATCAGAACGGTTTTTATCAACCCCACATAGCTTTCCTCGAACTATCTACTTCAAGAAAAGTTGAGGAAAAGCTACGCTGAGTTGATAACAAACTATTCTGTTGACGGTGAACTCCTTTCAGTTACGAATTGAGTATTTTCTATTTGTTTGGTGTGTTTCAAATGAATTACATGTGGTGGTATTTATAGAGATTTGAGAATTTACTAGGAAATTGCTAGGAAAAATAGGTACAAAATTTAAATTGGATATTTACTATCAAGTTCCTCTTAATTTGGTAGTAAGAAAACAGTTCCTCCTAATTTCCTAGTAAGCTTGTACTAGGATTTTACGAGGAAATATTTTATTACGGCTTTACGAGGAAAGTGACTATTTCCTCGTAATGGCCACGTTAATGTACTACGACCTTACGAGGAAACGTATTTCTCGTAACTTTACGAGGAACCTACGAGGAAATCTGGTTTCCTCGTAAACTGGAAGTGAACTCGTAGTAATTTTACGAGGAATAATTTTCCTAGTAAAGTTTCCTAGTAAATGCTTAGTTTTCTTGTAGTGGTTCTTATTCTGTTAAAAAAATTAGTTCACGTTCTTAAATAATTGGACTTTGAAGAGTACTCTAAAATTTAAACAAAAGATCTGGAATACTCTGAAATTTAGACCTAATCCCACCCAATTTTTTTTTCTATATCTAAATCTCACCTATATAAATGGGATTTACTCCAAATCTCACCAAACTTCAATATGTTTTCAAATCCATCCAGACTTTTAAAATCCACGATTCAATACACCTCCCTAAGAGAGATAATGTTTCTTCTTACCCTTTCTCCTAACTAACAAAACTGATTTGCTTTTCTATTTTTTTAAAAACAAATAAAATATATTTTTTTATAATTAATAATCAAATCTTATCTCTTCACTTTAACAAAATTATGAAAAGTCTTTCTCTTTTGATATCTTATAGATATAGATATCATATTTAGACATGAGAGATTAGAGAGGTTGAAGTCTAATTTCTCCATCTTAAATTATCTTTAATACCCTTCCTCACTTTTGCCTTTTCTCGATCTTTATATTTTGATGGAATCTCATTTTTTATTTCTCGATCCAGAAATTTCGATGGTGGTAGATACGGTGGAGGTGGAAGACGTGAAGGTGATGATAGAGGAAGCGGTGGATACCGCGATGGAGCGATGGTGGTTATAAAGGAGATGGTGGAAAACGTGAATGTGGATACAATGATGGTGGCTGGTGGATGTGACTACTCGAGTGGAGGAGATGGTCGTGGATACAGTGGTGGTGGATATGGTGGAGGAAGCGGTGGATACGGTGGAGGAAGCGGTGGATACCGCAATGGAGATCTTGGTGTTATAGAGGATATATTGGAAGAAGTGAGTGTGGATACAATGGTGGTGGTTGGTGGAGGTAGCTACTCAAGTGGAGGAGATGGTGGTTGACACGGTGGTGGTGAATACGGCGGAGATGGAAGATGTGAAGGTGGAGGATATGGAGGTGGAGATGGCGGTAACCACCGCAATTGAGGTCGTGGTGAAAGACGTGAGGATAGTTACAGTTGTGGTGTAAGTGGCTCCACACGGCTCCCATCCACGTAACTCATGTCCACGTGCCTCCCGTCCGTGCATCTCTCATCCACACATCTTTCTCTTATCCATAACGAACTCATTTACTTCAGGAACCACAGACTCATTCTCTACATATCTGGGTATGCTTAGTTTAAGTATAAAATTCCAAATAAGCAAAAAAATCAAAAATTAGTTGATGAAGCTGATGAAAAAGCACAAGAGGAGGCTGAGATGGAGGCTGATTTCATGGCTCAATTAGTTGAAGACCAACCACAATTTGAAGTTCAAGATATTTCTTCTACTGCACCACAACTGACTCAAGTGCTCCGAAGAAGCAACCGCTTCGCTTCATTGTTGTTTGGTTGATCATGTCTTCAGTTAGAAGCAACATGTCTATTTTATCTTTTAGATGTTTTTAACATTGTTAGCATTCTCGAATTTCTCAGGTTATTTTGGATTTTTTTTTGCTTATTTGAATTTTTTTACTTAAACTAAGCCAGTCCAAAATATTTTTCTTTTATTTTTTTTTACGTTTGGTCGTAATTAAAATAAATTAAAAAATAAGATAAATTATTTCGGCTTAAAATCTATCTTAACGGGAAAGTTAACAGAGTTTAGTCTCCGACGTCCACGTATACATCACCCGATTACTCTGATTTAGCTAATGATGTTGGTTACATAACATCATAAACTTGAGGGATGTGGTCATGCATAACATATAGTTCGTGTAATTAAACATGCATTTCTATAGTTGACATGGTTAGCCATGTGATGGCGGATACTTCGTGTAGCTAGCTATCATTTTTCCAAAGATTTATAAATCACTCATAAAAATATACGGGCCCACTAACCACTAACCGCATGATTCATGTGCTTGTACTGAGGACGGGATCTTATTACATTTAGTAACGAAGTTAATTTTGATTACCCACATGTAACATTTATGAGTATGTCGATTTGGCCACTATATACGATGGTACCATGGGTGACGGGTCCATGATGGCATCGATATTTCGAATACATGTTGCAGATTCTTTAGGTGCTTTAAAACCTTCAAGAATATTGAAGCTAAGGAAAGAGATAAGGAGAGAGAGAGAGAGAACTGTCCTCCTGTTTATGCGAACAACGCGTGTATATCAGGAAAAGAAAGGTCGGAGATTGGGCCAGTTATCTGACTTCAGAGATGAGAGATGGCCTCCCCTAATGAACGGGTTAGTGGAAGAAAAATTCAAAGATACTAGCTTGCTTCAACATGATCACTGAAACGTGTTTTCTTTTACGTTTTGCGCCATGTGTTGTTTGAAGGATTTAAAATGGAAATGAGGCAATCCTTCTTATTGTATGTATGCAATCATGCACGCACCATATCAAGGAAAGTCAATTCATTTTTTTCTATCGATAATACATTCACATGAAACAAAACAGAAACAATTTATTCATCCAATATGTAAACGTAATGGGCAAACTTCTGCTTTAAACAAGCATACAAGGATCAGTCATTAATGTCCCCAAACAATAACTAGCTCATTTAGTTACCATTTTCAAGCAAAGCAGTATCCTTGAATTTCTCTTCCATTATTCCATCCATACGAGCTGCCATGTCCGGTGTCAGATAATTCTCCCAGTCTCCAGTCTTTCCTTTCCTGAAATATGTGCTCTTTGTGAACGGAGAAGGATCATCTTCCCTCTCCTTATCTCCTTTGTTAGTTTCAAGATTCTTCACTGTCTCGAAGCTGCAAAGATCCACAACTTTCTCAACAACCCCACTCTTCTCTTCCTCAGCTGTGAATCCATGACCCATAAACTCAGCCAATCTCTTCACGTGAGGCAAAGGATCAGCACTCAAAGTCTCATACTTAAGGAACAAAATCTGATCTGGATTCTATTGGTGAGCTTTCCAATACCCCAAGACATGATCAAGATAAGGACTGTACCCAGAAAAACCCTTACAGAACATATCAAAACACTCCTCCAGACTGTCGAGCGGGCCACTATCCGACCTTTTCTTTTGGAAGAAATGCCACAAGGAGATGAAAGTGTCCTTTGGGTCTCTCCAGATGGAAACCATCTTACAACCTGTTTTCACAACCGAATCGGGTAGTGGCTTGTATGGCATATGAGTTGAGAACAGTGTGTTTCCTTTATCTGTGAGACCATCAACTTGAGGGAACAAAGGGAACTCGATCTCAATGAAAGGAATAAGTTCGTGAGGGTTACGTTTTAGGAGAGGGTTGGTGGAATCATCAAAGCGAGATCGGTTGGCTATTATGAATGTTAGTGATTTGAGCCAAGTGGTACCTGTCTTTAGGTAGCTACAGATGAAGAAGTCATTGGGTCGTGCTTGGAAGAACTCTTGCGCGTAAAGGAAACCTTCAAGGATAGTCTGTATCCACCAATGACCACAGTATCCAATCAGGGGATCCTTAAACCTCCAACCTTTCACGTGAGTAAACGTGAGATCAGGTCTTGGTACCGTTTCTGATTCTTCTCGAACTCTGTAAATTCTGTCTTGGTCTCGTCATGGTTTGGCATGGTAGTGTCGGTTACTGTTTCTATTTCCATTGGAGGACATGTGTTCCTGATAGACATGTGTTTCTGATGTGCAGGAGATGAGAGATGGTCGTTGTTCGGACAAGATCGGATTCAGAGCTGGTATTTTATACTATTATTCTGTTTTATAATATTTGATGTTTTACCTTGTTACACAAATATTAAGAGAGTTACATTTTTCTAAAAAAATATTTTAAAAATAAAATTTTATAATCAGTTAACCAATTATAAAAAAAGATTGTAAAATTTAATTGGCTGAACAGTTAAATTAATCTTAAAACATCAAAACTTCATCAAAATTGAAACAAAATACTTCCTTAAAAACATCATCTATATTGAAACGGAGGAAGTAGAAGCAACAACATCCCCCCCTCCCCTAAATATTTTTATAAATAAAAACTATGCGTTTTTTTGTACCATATGTACTAAGAAATTTTTCAAAATTTAATTTATATTTAAAAATAAAGTTTATTAAATATTATAAATTTTATTATTTTTACCAATATTTAAATAAATATTTGATTTAGTTAAATACTAAATTAAGATAAAATGATTTTTTATTTAAAAATATATTGAAGAATATATACGTATATATTTAAATTATAACCTTAGATGGTATTTTCTATTTGTTTATATTATTAAATATATTAAATAAATATGTATAAAACTAACAAAATGATATAAAATTGAATAATTATCAAAAACTTAAACTAAAAGATATTTATAAAATTTGTAGATATATAAGAAACTAATGATTTGATGATTAGAAATCAAAATTTTAAAAAACTGTATCAATTTTTGAAAACTTTAGTAATATAAATTACATAATTATAAAAAATAAAATAATATTTCAAAATTTATAAAGTTATATATGAATATATTTATTTTATAGATAATATATGAGATATTGCCATATTTAAAAAAAATTACCAAAAATAAATATTAATATTAAATGTAATATATGAGTTGTTATCCTATCCTAAAAAGTTTATCAAAAATATAAATTATAATTTAATGAAATTATCCATGTCATATTTTTCGGAAGTCATGTCACCAATTATAGTAGACATGTCATAGTTTTTTTGTGAAACTGGTTCTAGAAATATGTGTACAAATCACTTATTAAATCATTTCGTAAATAATATATAAGGGATGAGATGTTTATTTAAAAGAAAAATAATTAATCAATCCATCCTAACTACTCTTATTATTCTATAATTGGCAATTTCTGAGTCCTTTTGTCGTTTGATCAATCCATCCTAACTACTCTAGTTATTTTTATAATACCCAGATCCTAATCTGGGTCCGATTGTGTTTTTTTTTTGTGCAACAGTCCGATTATGTTTATTATAATGAAGCTAACGTTTTTTTTTAAACATTTGTGAGTATATGAGAGGGGGAAGAGGACCAGAAAAGTGAACTGATAGGAAAATCCAGATGTGTAGCTAAGAGCATCTTCAACTAACCTCTTTATTTTTAAAAAGAAACTCGCATAAAATAAATGGATAAAGAGATAGTTCTTCAATGGTATTTTTTAAAACATTTATTTACATATTACATTTTAGTCCTTAATCTTATTAACAATTAACTACAATCACTAAACGTTTTTTTTTTTTTTTTTGTCGACCAAATTACAGACTCATATAGACCATGTAAATCAAACTGGGTGCTCCGTATCCATATGGACAGTAAACGACGTTTGTTGCCTCACACTGCGTGCTAAGCTATCCGCCATATTGTTTTGCGTCATTGGTATATGAATAATCTCTGAGCTATTGAAACTTCTCTTCAGACTCATGATGTCTTCTAAGTAAGTTGCGAAAGCCGGCCATTCTTCTGGTTCCGAAACTATCTTCACCAATTGAAAACAATCCGTTGCCGTAAATTCCTCATACATTCCATCGCCCATATAAGGGATTCAATTTCAGCGAGTAACGGGGACTGACTAACCCTTGGGTTTCTGGCTCCCAATAGTCTTTCAAAACCTTCCAAAGTACTATACCTTCCTTGCCCTGAGTAAATATCCCCTGCTTTCCATGATCCATCCGTAAAACGCCAACGTCCCGATCGAGTCGGTACAACTGTGCCCTCCTCATGAGTAACCTTAATCTGTGTCATACCGAATTTCTGTTGTGCTTCTGTCTAGAGTAACGACTCAGTCATAGCTCTTTGAAGAGTGTCCCTCGGATCAATATCCAAATTACTAAATACCTTGTTATTTCGTCATTTCCATATATACCACAATATCCATTCGTAATGATAATCCTACAATATTGGCTTAATCCTCCAGAACAAGTAATCCATGTTCACAAACAAAGATTGTCCTGGAAAGTGATCTGGATGCGTTGGGATCGTGGATAGAGCCCAGACCTGAACTGCCGGTGGACATTCAAAGAAAACATAATTAATAGATTCTTCGGATGCTCCACATCTGTCACACCGTATGTCTCCCTGAATACCCCTTGCCTTTAGATTTTTCTTAACTGCTATACATCCCGACAATAATTGCCATAGAAAATGCTTCAACTTTGGTGGGCAACGTACTTTCCAACAGTTGGCTTTAAGATCAATAACCGTGGGACCAAATTCTACTGCCACTCGTTCTTTATCAGGATAAGTTCTCTCCACTTGATATCCTGATTTAACCGTATAGTTTCCATTTTTTGTAAAATGCCAACCATCCCGATCAATTGTTTGTGTCCTGCTTAGAGGTATACTCTCGACAATTTTAACATCCTCGGGGTCCATAATTTCCTGAAGGGCCTGAGATTTCCATGTTCGTGAGTTTTCATCTATGAGGGAATCAACCGTAAGATCTGGTAAAAGAACGTTTTGTTTTTTATTTGCTGGTCTCGGACGAGTGGTTGGGAGCCAGGGATCATTCCATACTGATATGGATGTCCCTGATCCCACCCTTTTGATTAGTCCTTTGCTAACCAGAGATCTAGCAGAGATTATACTACGCCATCCGTAGGACGACGCGTACGACCTGATCGGTTCCAGGGGAGAAGCGTTCCTGAAATATCGACCTTTAAAGACACGAGAAAATAGAGTATCGAGTTTCTCTATTAACCGACATAGTTGCTTGCCAAGCATATCTGTGTTGAAATCCGTAAAATCCCTAAAACCAAGCCCTCCATCATCCTTATGCATACAGACCTTGTCCCATAATTTCCAATGAAGTCTTTTAGTATCACCACTGGGGCTTCACCAGAATTGTGCTACCGCACTGGTAAGCTTTTTCGCTATTGTCTTTGGTATTCTGTAACATGACATGATATGATTGGGTAGCGTCGTTACCACTGATTTAATAATTACCTCCTTTCCCCCTTTTGAGAAAAACCGGAAAGTCCAACCATTGATTCGTTTATTTAACCTTTCCTGCACAAAACCAAAAACTTGTACCTTCGAGCTTCCCAGACTTTCTGGGATACCCAAATATGTGTCCATTCCTCCCATGTTTTGAATTCCCAAAATATCCTGAAGGTCCTGGCGAGTAGTGTCATCGATTTTGTGGCCAAATTGAATCGACGATTTCTGGAAGTTAATCTGCTGTCCTGAAACCTTCTCATAATCTTTAAGGATTGCCAAGATAGTCTCGCATTCCGCTTTCTGCGCTTTACAGAAAAAAATACTATCATCTGCAAAAAGCAAATGAGATATTGAAGGACATGCCCTTGCCACCTTTATTCCTGTCAGCCTCTTCTCGTTTTCAGCTTTCTTAATATTGGATATTAAGGCCTCAGTGCACATGATGAATAAATACGGAGATAAAGGATCCCCTTGACGTAAATCCATATTTGGTATAATTTGTCCTCGTGGTTGTCCATTTAATAAAACTCTGCATTGTACCGAGGTTATACACTCCATTATCAAGTGCACCCAGTGTTGATCAAATCCCATTTTCCGGAGTAATGCTTGAATAAAGTTCCATTACACTCTATCATAAGCTTTACTCATATCTGTTTTTATAGCCATAAACTTTTTTTTGCAAGCCTCATTTGTCCTCAATCTATGAAACATTTCATGCGCAATCAATATATTATCTGAAATCAATCTCCCAGCCACAAAAGCCGACTGTGTTTCTGAGATCAGCGCCGGGAGGCAAGCCTTTAACCGTTGACACATGACCTTTGAAATAATTTTATATCCAACATTACAGAGACTTATCGGTCTCAGTTCTGTCATCCTCGTCGGTATTTCCGTCTTGGGGATCAAACATATGTTCGTGATATTCAGATTCTCATCCAATTTCCATGTGGCCAAAAACTTATTCACTAAACGTTTATAAAGAAGCAAAAAATATACATTTTAAATAGATAATAAATAAATATACTCTCTGATGTAAATAATAATTAAGATAAGAAAACTTTCATAGTTGGTTTACACCATTTAATAGATTTTATGTCCAAACAACCATTAAATTGATTATATGTGTGAAATTTTTATTTTGTGAAATAGTATGTTTATGGTATATTTTTATTATTTTTTTATAGATAATAATTTAAATTATTTTTTCAATGTGTGAAATTAACTTTATATAAAATCAAATATTATAATAGTGATGCTAATATAACAATAAGAAAATAAAAGAAGTATTATGTGCACAATCATTAAACTTATATAAATAGAAGAACTAAAGTGAAAAGTGAATGATGTTTAAAGAGTCTCAACAGTGACTCTTTATATTTGAAGAGCTAATATTCAACCCTTTAAAAAATAAAAGGATAAAAAGTGGTTGAAATGCAAGATTCTTTAAAAATAAAAAGATAAAGAGTTGGTTGGAGATGCTCTAACCACCAGAGATGTCTCAAACTCTATAAAAACCCTATTCAAAAATAAACAAGGCCATTTTTGATAATCTGAAAGAATTTATATATTTTCTGACAAAATATTTTTTTATTATAAAATAAATACACCAAACTATTGTTTAGTTATATAATTTCATTTTTCTAACTTTTTTGATGCAACATTATTAACCAAATCATAAAACTTGGTCTTCTCCAAAATATCATTTTCAATTGCAATCATCTCTACTTCATTTAATCTTTTCTTATATCATTGTGTGTGCAAATATGGCTTCAACAATTTTAGTTTCACAAAACTTTTTTCCGGTAAATGCAACAGTTACAAGAATAATTAATACTCCCTCTGTTTTTATATTTGTCGTTTTACATACTTTCACACTAAACAAGAAGCATTGCAAAATACCTTTTCTATCCTTGTTTCTTAATTAATGCAAATGTTAGGGCGTGGGTAAAATATCTGTAAATTTTGATTCGATTCGTTATTCGCTTTGATCTGATCCGAAAAATCTGGATATCCGTAACTTTACAAATCGAAGCAAATACTAAAATTCAATATTCATTAAAAACGAAACAAATCACAAATACTAAAATTTTGGAAAGCGGATATCCGATCCGATTCGACAATATATAAATATATGTATATCTTTATTATATTTAAAGTTCTATATGTATAAAATTATATAATTATTATTCTGATATATGATTTGACAAATTTTATTCCAATTATTACTTTTATAAAAGTAGTACATAAAAAGAAAAAAAATACTTTATGATAATTATAATTTTTTTCTTAAGTTTTGTGTTATTATAATTGTTAATTAAGTTTAAAATTTTTACAAAATATGTAGATTTGTTAATTCTTTTAATTTTTATCTTATATATCATGTAAAAATATATTATACAAAACAAATCTGCATCGAAATTTTAAGATTATTTGTATTAATCAAAACATATGAGATATCCGTAAGTATTCGCAAATATCCGCAAATATCTAATTATTTTCTGGATATACGTTTTTCCGAATATCCGTATTTCTCCGAAGCAAAGCAAATACAAAAATTAGATATCCGTAACGTACGAAGCAAATCACAAATACTTTCAAAAACTCGGATATCCGATCCTTGTATAAACCTAGTTTCTATTCGCTAAAAAGAATAATATCAAGGGTAAGTGAAGTCAAAACCTTGAAAAACGTCATATTTCATCTAGTCATATTTCATCTAGTTTTTAGAAAAACGTCATATATACTGGTACAAAACAACAGTTCTAAAAAGTCATATAAATCCGAACAAGGGAGTAAAATTCTATAAGCAACAATATCAGTTAGAAAACAATTAATTAGCACGCATCAAATCCTTCAAAATGTCAATAGGGTAGATGGTCTCGTCTGGCAACTTCTCTAAATAATAGTAATTCTAGAACAATTCATTTCCACTAACGTCAAAATTCTCTCCTTTTTAAAAAGCACTAGCAAAAGTGCAAAACGACTATAATTATTTAAAATTCATATCATCTAAAGAAACACTTTTCAAGGTTAGATAAAAAAATTCATTTCATACTCTTGAGTCTTGATATTGTTCAAAGCTTTTAATAAGTGAGGTAATTGCTTGATCAACTCTTGAGTCTTGATATCGAGTCTTCGTCGCCCGTCAATTAAAATAGGATGAAAAAGGCATTAAAATAGGATGAAAAACACAGTTTTTTGGATGTTTTCGGCGTATTCTCTGAGTACATTCCGATATACAGTCATTAGACGATAGTCGAATCTCTTTGAAAGGCATTCGAATACCAAAATCATCAAAAAAAAACTATGCATAACAAATAATCAAAATCCTAAGTAATTCCTCACCAGATGTTGGAGCAACTGAAGGTGAACTATTTGGAAAATCATCAAATTTTCTCTTTGAATATTGGATCAGCCCCAATGTATATAGCAATTTTTCTAACAGTTTCTAAAGTATTTGAGAAAACCAGTATCTCGATACTTTTTAAAAAAACTCTACTAACCCCTTGACTTTTCCAATAGCAACATCAATGAGCATATCTTTAGACAGTAAACTTGTACTAACAAAATTAACAGCATAAAACATTTCATGCCAAATAACAGTGTTCACTAAAAACTCAAATTCACCAAGTTTATTTGTTGCTAAGGATTTAGCTTCACTTCTAACTATTTACATGACTCTCCCAATGAATAGATGACAATAGCTTAAGTGTAAATTCTTTTATATTATATTTTAAGATATCACACCTCTTAGTAGAATTAGCAACTAATATGTAGATTATTTGTATCAGTCCAAAAAAGTTTTTTTGCTTTTCCACAATTATTAGCCATATCACATAACATCAAATTAAGACTATGAAATCTACAAGAAATATAAAACACTCTTGGATGTACATCTATAGATTGTTTTTGTACTCCTTGATGTTTTCCTCTCATGTTTGCAGCGGTATCATAACTTTGGCTTTGTACATTATGTATGTTAAGAACTTAAAGACTTTTAATTCATTTTGTATGACTTCAAAAAGACCTTGACCATTTGTATCATTCCCATGTAAAAATCCTTAAAAACATTCTTCGATTTTTAATAGGATAAGAAGAATAATCTACATACCTCAATAAATTGAATATACGACAATACTTATGCAAGATTTGGCCATTTTCCCATCCAAAGCCAATTCCTTTCATTTTTTTCATAGACATGAAACAGAAACAAGTTTTATTCATCCAACATGTAACGTAGTACATATATAACTGAAGTGATTCTTAAATTTATGCTTTAAACAAGCATACGAAGATCAGTCGTTTCCCCCGAACAAGAACTAGCTCATTCGCCATTTTCAAGCAACCTAGTACCCTTGAACTTCTCTTCCACTATTGCATCCAGACGAGCTGCCATCTCTGGAGTCAGATAATTTTCCCAATCTCCGGTCTTTCCTTTCCTGAAATACGCGCTGTTTGCAAAAACAGAAAGATGATCTTCTCTCACTTTATCTCCTTTGTTAGCTTCAAGATTCTTCAACGTCTCGAAGTTGCAAAGATTCACAACGTTCTTGACAGCCCCATTCTTCTCTTCCTCAACTGTGAATCCATAACCCATGAACTCAGCCAATCTCTTAACATGAGGCAAAGGTTCAGCACTCAAAGTCTCGTAGTTAAGGAACAAAATCTGATCTGGATTCGCTTGGTTAGCTTTCCAATATGCCAAGACATGGTCAAGATAAGCACCGTTTGGAGAAAAACCTTTACAAAACATATCAAAACACTCCTCAAGACCATTGACCGGGTCATGTTCTGTCTTGTGCTTTTGGATGAAACTCCAAAAGGAGATGAACGTGTCCTTTGGGTCTCTCCAGATATAAACCATCTTACAACCCGATTTCACAACCGAATAGGGTAATAACTCATGTGGCATATGAGTCGCAAACAGAGTGTTCCCTTCATCTTTGAGTACATCAATATGGGGGTAATAAGGGAACTCGATCTCAATGAAAGGAATAAGCTCGTGAGGGTTATGTTTTAAGAGAGGGTTTGTGGAATCGTCCAAGCGTGACCGATTGGCGATTGCGAATGCTAGTGATTTGAGCCAAGTAGAGCCTGTCTTTGGGTAGCTACAGATGAGGAAGTCATTGGGTCGCGCTTTGAAGAACTCTTGCGCGTAAAGAGAACCTTCAAGGAGAGGCCGTATCCACCAATAACCACAGTACCCAATCAGGGGATCCTTAAGCCTCCAACCTTTCACGTGAGGAAGCGTGGAGATCAGGTCTTGGTACCGTTTCCTATTCTTCTCGAACTCTGTTGACTCTGTCACGTCATGGTTTGGCACGCTAGTGTTGGATACGGTTTCTGTTGCCATTGGAAATGATAGATGAAGAAGATTGGAGGAGATTTGTTTCTGATCTGTGTGAGATGGGAGATGGTTGTTGTTCGGACAAGATCGGAGTACAGCGGGTTTTTTTTATATTAGAAGCAACTATAGAGACATGCATTGACTTTTTTCCAAAAAAAAACGATAGAGACATTGACGTTTAGTCGTTTAGTAATGACCACTAACCACATGATTCATGTGCTTGTACCGAGGACCGGATCTGAATCTGATTACGTGTAGTAAAGTAGCTAATTTTGATCATGCACGGCCACGTGAAACGCCGATTTGGCTAATGTAGGACTGGAAAATGGGCCAACCCGCTTTGTTTTATCCGCCAACCCACGGTTAGAATATTTTTCTTGCTCAAAAATTCAACCAGTAAAATCCCCTTGTTTATTTTTGCGAATTGATTTTGCCACACTTCTGTACATTCAATTCTACAAAAAAAAATGATGACATGTCTTATAGTTAAATATTACATAGATAATTATATTTATTGTTGATATAGATATTTGGAAAATTTTATAAAATATGGTAATAACTCATACATTACATTTAATGTTGATTATATTTTTGGTAAATTTCTTACAATATTGTAATATTTCATAAATCATCACTAAAATAAATATATTCAAATATGCATTAAAATTTTTGAAATCTTACTTAATTTTACTTTTATAATTATACAATTTTTATTACTAAAATATTCATTTTTCTATGGTTTAAAACAATTATAAATTTTTAAATGGTCATTAGTTTCTTTTAGATTTCTACAAATTTTGTAAATAATGTTTACTTTTAATTTTAATAACCATACAAATTTTATATGATATTTAGCAATTTTATTCAAGTTTATTTAATACATTTAACCAAAATAAATAGATAAAAATTGATCTAAGATTTTAAAATTACTTTTCTCTTAATTTTATGCTTAATAAATTAAATTTATATTAAATATTCGTCAAAAACAATAAAAATAATATTAAAAAATCATTTTAAATATAATTTAATTTTTTTAAAAAATTATACCCAAATCCCCTTCAAACAAATTTGCAGGTAATCCACGGCTATAAACATGTTAACGGTACCAATAATATGGTAAAATTGGAAATTTTCTCTAGTACAATAATTAGATGATATTTTATTGAGGTTAAAACATTTGAATTACATAAATTTATCTATTTTTACCATTTTAAAATTTTATATATTTTCTATTTTTATAAAATATGATGATTATTGAATTGTATAAAATTATTAATATAATATTTTCTTAAGTATCCCTATAAATTAAATGAAATGTATTAACAAATAGATAATTTTATCCTCCTTTATATATTGTTCATCACAAACAACTGTGGTCATGGGTATTTGGCTAATTTATCATTTATTTTGGAATTTGTACCTGATTCACTCTTTTCACTATTAAAATTTTGACAACACTTTATAGGGTTCGCAGTGTTGCATCACTTGTCTCGGCCCCTTCCTAAACTGTCACTGATTTCAATATTTTAAACTAATTAATTACACAAAATGTAATTTTCCTATTATTTTCTCTGTTTCAGTTTAATTATTGTTGTAGTGTAAAATTTCGTTACAAAATAATTGTTGTTTTACGATTTCAATGCAAAATTTATTAATAATAATTTTTTATTTTTTTCTGTGGGTTAAAAATAGTTCGATGTATAGGTAATTTTATTTTTATTTTGAAAATATAAAAAAATTAAATATATTTCTAATTTACATGCATAAATATAAAACCACAATTAAAATGAAACAGAAAGAGTATCACCTAAGTTAAACACAAGTTATAGAGGATCTAGACCCAAATCATGCAGTTATCCAATACATTAATTCATACATCATATATGATCATGCATATGCAATAACATTCATGCACCAAATAATGCAAAGCCAATTCTTTTTTTTTTCCTATTGATAATACATTGACATGAAACACAAATAAGTTTTATTCATCCACAATATAACGTAGTACATATAGGATCAAAGTAAACGTAATGAGCAACCTTGTGCTTTAAACAAGCATACCCGATTTGTCATTTCCGCCGAACGAGAACTAGCTCATTTACCATTTTCAAGCAAACCAGTACCCTTAAATTTCTCTTCCATTATTCCATCCATACGAGCAGCCATGTCTGGAGTCAGGTAATTTTCCCAGTCTCCGGTCTTTCCTTTCCTGAAATACATATCGTTTGTATAAGGAGAAGGGTGATCTTCTCTCTCTTTATCTCCCTTATTAGCTTCAAGATTCTTCATTGTCTCGAAGCTGCAAAGATTCACAACTTTCTCAACAACCCCATTCTCTACTTCCTCAGCTGTGAATCCATAACCCATGAACTCAGCCAATCTCTTCACATAAGGCAAAGGATCAGCTCTCACAGTCTCGTACTTGAGGAACAAAATCTTATCTTGATTCTCTTGGTGAGCTTTCCAATAACCTAGGACATGATCAAGATAAGGACCTTCCCCAGAAATACCTTGGCAGAACATATCAAAACACTCCTCAAGACTATTGAGCGGGCCACGTGTTGACCTTTGCTTTTGGATGAAACTCCAAAAGGAGATGAAAGTGTCCTTTGGGTCTCTCCACATGTAAACCATCTTACAACCCGATTTCACAACTGAGTCGGGTAAGAAATCGTGTGGCATATGAGTTGAAAACAGAGTGTTCCCTTTGTCTTGGAGAACATCAATGTGAGGGAACAAAGGGAACTCGATCTCGATGAAAGGAATAAGCTCGTGAGGGTTATGCTTTAAGAGAGGGTTTGTGGAATCGTCGAAGCGAGATCGATTGGCTATTGCGAATGTTAGTGATTTGAGCCAAGTAGAACCTGTCTTTGGGTAGCTACAGACAAGGAAGTCATTGTCTCGCGCTTGGAAGAACTCTTGCGCGTAAAGGGAACCTTCAAGGAAAGGCTGTATCCACCAGTGACCGGCGTATGAAATTAAGGGAGATTTCGGCCTCCAGCCTTTCACGTGAGGCAACGTGGAGATCAGGTCTTGGTACCGTTTCCGATTCTTCTCGAACTCTGTTGACTCTGTCCCGGTCTTGTCATGGTTCGGCACGGTAGTGTCTGATACGGTCTGTGTTGCCATTTGGAGGTAGAGGAAGAAGACTGGAGTTGATTTGTTTATGACCTGTGTGAAATGAGATATGGTCGTAGTTCAGAAAAGACTAGATCATAGCCAGCTTTTTATATTAGAAGCAACGATAGAGACATTGACGTTTGTTTCTAATGGTTCCTTTTGTTGTTGTGTCATTTCATAATACCTGCTTTCACTATAAAATACTAGTACAAAAGTGGACTGGCCACTACCTACTAACCACATGTTTAATGTGCTTGCACCGAGGACCAGATTTTTTTATCTGATTACGTTTACCAATGAAGCTAATTTTGGTTAGCCACGTGAAACATTTATGAGTATGTCGATTCGCTAGGTGCTTTTTTTTTGTCTATCTTATGTTTTATACTCTCTCCGTTCGAATAAGTATCACTCCGACACTTTTCACACATATTAAGAAAGTTATTGAAATATATGTAAATTGTTATTAATTACACTTCTTTGAACAATAGTATTTTAGATAAATAAAATTATTTATAAAATAAATGCAGTTTGCAATTAATTTTCGGATTTTTAGTGATTTAAACCCTCAACTAGTTTTGAATCGTAAAATAAATCCTCAACTAATTTTGTAATGTTTTAAACCCTCAACTTACAAATCGTTAACGTTTGTCACCGTCTGTCTATAAATCTGTAACGGAGGGTGACAAACGTTAACAATTTGTAAATTGAAGGTTTAAAACATTAAAAATATAGTTGAGGGTTTATTTTACGATTCAAAAATAGTTGAGGGTTTAAATCAATAAACACACATTTTAAAACAAAATGATTTAAGAATTTTTTTTCTAATTATCAAAAATTTGTTTATTAACTAAGAAACAAATAGATAGTGTTTATGAAGCACAAGAATGAGGGTTCCAAATATAATCTGAAGGTGTAAAAAACACTGATGGATAATGAAACTAGGACGAAGATCGAAAAGCCACATACTGATAATGATTTCAAATTTTGTCATCAGAGTTGAACCAATTTTGTACGGATGCATGCATGAATTAATAGGCATCATATAATTAGAAAAAAATAA
This sequence comes from Hirschfeldia incana, assembly GCA_026261945.1. NCBI lineage: Eukaryota > Viridiplantae > Streptophyta > Magnoliopsida > Brassicales > Brassicaceae > Hirschfeldia > Hirschfeldia incana. Next base: position 5,897,987 of record JABCMI010000011.1, on the reverse strand, counting down.
CTAAAAATAAAATAGTGTAGTTGAGTAGATGAATAAAATATTAATGAATAAAGTTGTATATATGCTCTCTAATGCTGGCTTAGAAAGAAGGTTTTTAATTAGCCTTGATCGTTGACAAAAAAAATTAGCATTGGTCCACAAACATACATATGATACATATGAAGTGCATCAGGTAAATAAATACGATGAATATTTATTTCTCTGATTTACTGATATTTTAACTATTTTTATAATATAGACTAATCGAGTTTTGTAGATTTTAAAAATATTCTTATTTATATTATTTTAAAAAATTTCATCATGATTTTTAGACAAATTAAAAATTATATTTAATTTTTAATATTTATATAGTATAATAAATTGGTTCATAATACAAAAAACATGGGTATTAACAATCTAAAATTTTGTTGTCTAGATATAAACATATTCTGGGATTTAAGGTATTTACCTAATTAGTTGATAAAAATATATTTGATTCAAACATCCTATATATCAAAGTGTTCTTAGTTAATAAAAATATATTTGATAATTAGAAAAACAAATTCTTAAATCAATTTGTTTTAAAATGTGTGTTTATTGATTTAAACCATCAACTATTTTTGAGTCGTAAAATAAACCCTCAACTATTTTTGTAATGTTTTAAACCCTCAACTTATAAATCGTTAATGTATGTCACTTTTCGTTACAGAATTATAGACGGATGGTGACAAACGTTAACAATTTGTAAGTTGAGGGTTTAAAACATTAAAAATATAGTTGGAGGTTTATTTTACGATTCAAAAATAGTTGAGGGTTTAAATCACTAAAAATCCTTAATTTTCAGCTGAAAGTAAATATAATTTGCACTAGAATTATATAGTGACACTTTTTGTTGAACAAGAAAAAACAGCTAGAATGACATTGGAATTAATTTTCAGCTGAAAGTAAGTATAATTGCATTGGAATTTGTATTGGTAGAACATTAGCATTAGCATTATGCTCTACATTATCTAATCAACATTTATTACAAAAGCATTTACTAAACGCTAATGCTCTTTAAATGCTCTCTAGCAAATGCTCTCATATGAATCTTTTGAAAGAGCATTTGCATTTACAATTTATAAATCTAAGAAATATATATATAATTAGTTCATTTATTTTATTTAATAATATCATAAAATCATTTTTATATCCAAAAAATAAAATTTTGATTTCCACAATAAATTTACAATTTAAATTTATTTAAAAATAATAATTTTTAACATTTAAAATATAATTTAAGTATATATAATTAAATTAATATATAAATTATATTTTAAATTAATTATATAGATTAGATAAATTAATTATATATATTAGATAAATTAATTATATAAATTATAGAAATTTAATAATATAATTATATATATATATTTAATAAATTAATTATCTAAATTATATTATATATAAATTATATTTTAAATAAATTATATAAATTAAATAATATTTTATTTTTTTATTGTTTTTATCGAATTAAATTATATTTTAAAATATAATATAATTAAATAAATATTAAATTATATTTCAAATGCAAAATATTACTTTTTAAAATAAATATTTTAATTTAAAATTTATTTTTTAAAATAACATTTTAATTGTAAATATAATTTTAAAATTAGCAAATAAAATAACTAATTATATATATATTAATATATAAAATAATATATATATATATATATATATATATATATATATATATATATATATATTACAAATATATTACAAATATATTCATTATAAATAAATATATTATATACTAGTTTTAATAATAAATTTTAATAGCATGTTCATATTGCTATACCAATCAATTTTTTAAGCAGTTTAGCAAAAGCATACAGCTTCTGCAGCATACTGCTTTTATAGCATAATGCTACTGCTTTCTCATTTGCTTTGCCAATCATGGCTTTATTTGAAAACATAAGGAGTAAAACATTAAGTCCAGGAATGACATGTCCAACAACAACAGCAAACAGAAAGGCCACACATAGTCCAAAATAAAACACACATTCACCTTAAACAGGCCTTTAAGCCCACACAGTAATCAGCAAGGAAGATACCTTCTCCTCCCATTCCCACCACAAGACTCCCGTAACAACCGCCAGGCATGAGATTCCTCCGGAGTCAAAGAGCATACACGCCAAATCACCACCAACAACGAAGCCACAAAGGTAAAGAAGGATTAAATCCAAAGCTTTGAACTTCCAACACGCAAAAATAGACATAGGACAGCGATAACTGAAGAAACGGTCGGTGAAGATGGCATAAAGGAATCACCTCTTCCCGGATACGAAAGCCGGCGAAGATGGTGTTATGTGAACCACCACTTCCCAGAAACAAAAGCCCCAACTATGGGAAGACATAAACCAGAGCTCCTTCGATTAGCCAAACCAAGTAAGAGATGAAATGGACTAAAACGACGACCAAAAGCGACTCAAACAACAACGATTTGACCAGATCTTATGGAAGAAGTAGCAACCCACATCAGAGACGGCATCAACCAGCACCGTACACCAGAAAAAATTACAAATCCAGCCAAATTAGTTAAACGAGCCACAACAGCGGCAAAGAAATCAAACCACACCACATCTTACAACCTACCCAAAGATCCCCTCAACACCTCAAACACTTAAAAAACTACACACTTAACACAAGCAGATTCTACAGAAAAGAAAAGAGAAAAGGCCAAAAGCAAAATGGATTTTAAAATAACCACATCAAAGAGATTTACAAACATGAAAGCACAGTCCCGACGCTATGGAAGTTGCCGGAGCGGCAAATCTGAAGATCTGAAAGTTGTTGGTTTAGAGAGAAGATGGAGAGTTTATGAGAGAGAAAAAAGTTGTCTGCATTTATTTATTTTAGATCATTTTTAATTTTAATCATATGTTTAATTATTAATATATCTATTAGAAATATAATAATTTATACTTTACATGTTATAAATAATCAATTTTTTTAAAAAATTATCACATGTATTTGTTTCTTCTTATTATATATTTATCTTATTCTATTACATTTAATTATTAAGCAAATAAAATGTTCATGAAAATTATTTTGTATTTCATTTCTGTTAAATATTTACCCGCTTTTTAACATCTTTCATTTTAGCAATATTTTTATGTTTATTCATTTTACATAATATATTATTGTATATACAAAAATCTAAGATATGTAATTTTGTATATATGTATTGTAGTCTGTCATCATAATATATTTTTCTTAACATAAATATTTTATATGTATGAAAATAAAATTTATTATCTATTAATATAATATAATTTTATCATATGTAGTTCAATATAATAATCTTATTTTAACATGATGGATTATGATTATAAAAAAGATAGAAGTTTGATATAATTTTTATTTAAAATTTAATGACTGTATATAAAATAATGCATAATAATATTTCATTGTTAATTATGAAAGAAAATATTTACATAAATGTTTAATTAATTTATTGTTAACATATTTTGATCAACATAATAATTTTATTTTAATATGATTGATGGAAATAGGATATAATATTTATTTGTCATTTTATAAACCATAAGTGAATAAGTTAGTGTATAATATATTTCAAAACTAATCACAAAATTAGTGAAAGTATTTGTATATAAATTTTAAAAAATATGTTAAAAATATTTTTAATCATATTTTCGAGATTTTGAATATATATATATATATATATATATATGAAAAGATATCAAAATAGATTAAAGATTAAATATATTGTTACTCTTGGGAATTTATTGATTTTAGTTAATTAATTTGTTTATGTTAGCTTAAAATAAAATGTATAGTTGAATAAATAATACACATATTAAAAGCTATGATTTAAGGGAAGGTCCACTTTCAAATATCACACATTAAAAGAGTCATGACTTCTCTTTTAATATAATATATATTTTCAAACAAGATTTTGATCTGCACTTCTAAAGTTTAATTCCATTAAAGATTTCATAATAATTTATTAAAATTGTATTTTTTTATTTCTATCACATAAGGTGAAGGTTTAATTTTTGTGTATACATATGTGAATAGAAGTTAAAATTTTCGTTCTTATATATGTGAACAGAAACTAGTTATTTCCAATACGTTCAAAATATTTGAATAGGCTTATTCAGTATGGTAATTTTTGTTTCTTTATTTTTTTAAAAAATTACACATTTTCTCTATTTCACTTAAATGGCTAAAATAAAATTGTAATTTTTCTTTAAGAAAAACCCAATACCTTACTAATCTCTTTCTATTGTCTTTAAACTTGAAAATACCAAATTTCATGTCAATTTCTCATCTACACTCTTATATGTATGTTGACAAAGTATATATTTTTCACACCTTTATTTTGTTTTCTGCAAGTTTTTCATTCTATATTTTTCTTCTTACCCTCATAAAAGAAAAGTAAAACTATAAATTTTAGATGTGCATATTTGTGTGTTAGATTCGAATTCAGTTAAATTAATTGGTTTCTTGTTATTTAATCTTACAAGTTTAATTTTTGAAGTTTTTCACTGTTTTAAAATAATTTTTATATATTACTTAAACATCTTTAAACATTTTAAATATTTATTTGAGTGATAGTATATTTAATATATAAATTAAGCACATGACAATATTGTTGTATGCATGATGTGGCCGTTTTCCCATGCAAAGCCAATTCCTTTTTGCTGTACCCAATACATTCATGTACCATGTCATGCAAAACCAATTCATTTTTTCCGAGCCAATACATTGACATGAAACAGAAACAAATTTTATTCATCAAATAGAATAAGCGTGAAAAGAGGAACAAACATATGCTTTAAACAACAAGCATACAAAGGATCAGTCAATTCCCCCGAACAAGAACTAGCTCATTTACCATATTCAAGCAAACCAGTACCCTTGAATTTCTCTTGCATTATTCCATCCATACGAGCTGCCATGTCTGGAGTCAGATAATTCACCCAATCTCCGGTCATTCCTTTCCCGAAATACGCACTGTTTGTGTAAGGAGAAGGGTGATCTTCTCTCTCCTTATCTTTTTTGTTAGCTTCAAGATTCTTCATTGTCTCGAAGCTGCAAAGATTCACAACTTTCTCAACAACCCCACTCTTCTCTTCCTCAGCTGTGAATCCATAACCCATGAACTCAGCCAATCTCTTCACATAAGGCGAAGGGTCAGCTCTCACTGTCTCGTACTTGAGGAACAAAATCTTATCTGGATTCTCTTGGTGAGCTTTCCAGTAACCTAACACATGATCAAGATAAGGACCGTGGGCACAAAAACCTTGGCAGAACATATCAAAACACTCCTCAAGACTATTGATCGGGCCATGTTCAAACCTTTGCTTTTGTAAGAAACTCCACCTGGAGATGAAAGTGTTAAAGAGATCACTACAAGAAAACATGGGTTTTCCGAGGGACAAATTCCTAGGAATTCCGTCGGAATAACCGTATTCCGACGGAATTCCTAGGAATTTGTCCCTCGGAAAAATCTTCTCGGAATTCGTCATTTCCTCGGAATTTCCTCGGAAATTTCCGACGGAATTCTGAGGGAGAGTTATACCGAGGACATTCCGAGGATATGCGGTCGTCGGAATGGTCGTCGGAATATACCGAGGAACACGCCGTCGGTATTTTCCGACGACCATTCCGACGAACAAACATTCTCGGAAGCGGAGGAATATTCCGAGGGAGCTGTTCGTCGGAATTTTCCGAGGGAGCCGTCTTCGCAAATTTCCGAGGAACTATCCCTCGGAATAATCGTTGAAAAAAACCGAGGAATGTTCCCTCGGAATTTTCCGAGGAAAATAAGCCTCGGAAAATTCCGAGGGAACGTTCCTCGGAATTTTGCAAGAAAATTTTTTTTTTTAAAAAAAATATTAGAAATAAAAATTCGAAAATAAAAATTTTAAATTTAGAAAATTAAATTCGAAAATATAAAATTAAAATTCAGAATCTTACAAATTAAAAAAACATTACAAAGTTTTGAAACATTACAAATTTTTGAAAAAAAAAAATCTGCGGGTTCGGGTTCGGGTTCGGGTTCGGGTTCTGGGGGTTCGGGTTTTGCAGGGTCGGGAACTGGACGTTCGGGTGCAACGTCCTCATCATGTCCATCATCTGCTGGTTCAGCCTCCTCTGTTCCTCGTAGCCCGCCTGCTGTGCCTCGAAGGTCGCATACTGTTGCTCGAAGCGCGCCTGTTGAGTCGCCATCTGGGTCTCCAACGCATATATGCGGTTATCTTTGTCATGCATTTGACCCATAAGTACTTCGGGATCAACAAAAGGCGGTGGTGCAGCAGAAGACGAAACCGACCGGGACCGACGAGCCAAACCGATCAATCGGCCCTTGTTCTTTTGAACCGACTGAAATAGAATATAGGCAAATGTAAATAATAGTTATTAAGATGAACTGAAATTTTATAAAAGAACTTACCGATGCAACGATTTCGTTGATCCGAGCGTGAGGCAATTGGGTACCCGTCGATTCTTAGTCGTCGGTTTGCAGCTGAGACGCTTCCTCTTCCACCTGAGTGTGGATGAGGTCGACGACTTGCTTCACAAGCCCATCATCAAAATATGTCTGCAAATGACTTCGCTCGTGCTCAGTAAGTCGACGGTCTTTTGGTTTTCCACTAAGTCGTCCAACATCGGTGAAAATGTCTGGAACCTGAACATGATATGTTGCCCGTTCGCCTCTATCATCATGCCGAGCAGATCTTCTGTTTTTGGTCTGAACTTCTGCTGGAAAGTAGTGCTCCGCAAAGTTCGAAATTTCATGGTTGATCATCTGTGCTACTATAGAACCTTCCACCCTACTAAAATTTTTCACCATCTTCTTCAAATGGAACATATACCGTTCATACAGATACATCCATCTATACTGCACAGGACCACCAAGTTCCAATTCTCTTGCCAGGTGAATAGCAAGATGCTCCATAACATCAAAAAATGAGGGAGGAAATATCTTCTCAAGGTTGCACTGAATCACGGCTATGTTAGTCTTCAAATTTGTAATACCTTCAAGAGTCACTGATCTGCTGCATAAATCGCGGAAGAAAGCACTTATCCCTGCAACTGCTTCATGAACTTTTCGTGGTAATAGTTCTTTGAAGGCAAACGGAAGGAGGCGCTGCATCATCACATGGCAATCGTGACTTTTCAAGCCAATAAACTTTCCTTCCTTTCTGTCGATACAGTTACGCAAATTAGATGCGTAACCATCTGGAAACTCCACATCGTTTGAAATCCAATCAAAGAATGCATTTTTCCCCTCTGCATCAAGTCGGTATATGGGAAAAGGAGCCCTACCATTCTCATCAACATGAAGTTCTGGACGAGCACATATATCGACTAAATCCAGTATTGACTTCAAATTATCCTTTGTTTTACCTTTAACGTTAAGGATCGTGTTCATGAGATTGTCAAAAAAGTTCTTCTCAATATGCATGACATCTAAATTATGCCTTAGCAGATGATGCTCCCAGTATGGCAAATCAAAGAAAATACTTTTTTTGTGCCAGTTATGTAGATCTCCAACAGCATCTACCGGAAAATGCTCATGTCCACCAACGTCTGGCGTCCTTTCTGCACCATAATCTCTTAGTTGTGTCTTCAAACCTTCCCCACTAACTTCCTCAGGTGGACCATAAAACACATGTTTGTTCTTCCTAAACAAATTCTTACTCCGACGGTATGGATGATCATGTGGTAGGAATCGTCTGTGACAGTCAAACCAACACGTTTTTCTTCCGTTCTTTAGTTGGAAAGCATCTGTGTCATCTTGACAATATGGACATGATAGCCTCCCATGCGTTGTCCATCCAGATAACATACCATATGCTGGAAAATCACTTATTGTCCACATTAGTACTGCCCGCATTTGAAAGTTTTCTTTACACGAAATATCGTATGTTTCAGCACCTTGAGCCCATAGCTGTTGCAACTCATATATTAGTGGCTGAAGAAACACATCAAGTGACCTCTTAGGATGCTCTGGTCCGGGAACGAGTATGGAGAGAAACAAAAACTCTCGTCGCAAGCACAAGTTTGGGGGTAAGTTATATGGTGTAACAATGACTGGCCATAGAGAATATTGTCTTCCACTCTTCCCATACGGGCTGAAACCATCAGTACATAATCCAAGGTAGACATTTCTTCTTTCATATGCAAAGTCGGGATACAAAGATTGGAAATGCTTCCACGCTTTTGCATCTGATGGATGTCTAATCTCACCATCTGTTGAGTGCTCCGCATGCCATCTCATTCGTTGCGCTGTGCGTTCCGAAAGATACAACCTCTGCAACCTTTCCTTCAAAGGCAAATACCACATCCTCTTATGTGGCACTGGAACTCTTCCACTCGTATCTTTGTAACGAGGCTTCCCACAAAATTTGCATGTAATTCGCTGCTCATCTGCCCTCCAATAAATCATGCAGTTATCGCTGCATACATCTATTACCTCATACGGTAAACTAACACCAGATACGAGTTTCTGAACCTCGTAGTATGAACCTGGAGCTACATTATCCTAAGGTAGAACACCTTTTACAAAATCAGCTATCGCATCCACACAATCTTCAGCCAAGTTATAATATGTTTTAATGCCCAATAGTCTTGTAGCAGATGATAAAGCTGAATGACCATCTCTGCAACCTTCATACAAAGGTTGCTTTCCAGCATCCAACATATCATAAAATCTCCTAGCTTCTGCATTGGGTAAATCTTCCTCTCTAAAATGATCATTTACCATCTGCTCAGTACCTACACCATAATCTACATCCGTTCTAATTGGTTCTTCTAATCTAACCACCGGCTGAGGTTCGCTAGTACTACCAGGTTCATAATCAGTTTCCCCGTGATGATACCAAATTTTGTAACTTCGTGTAAACCCATTTAAATAAATATGTGTCCAAACATCCAACTCTTTAATAACTTTTCTATTTTTACAGTTAGAGCAAGGACATCTTAACTTACATGTTTCGGCTTCCGGTTGTCGTTGAACAAACCCCATGAATTCCTTTAGACCTTGTTCGTATTCTTTCGTAAGCAATCTCGTGTTCGGATCCAAATGAGGTTGATCCATCCAAGAACGATAATAATTTGAAGAAGACATGTTTTTTTGAAAGCAAATTCGTGTTTGGGAGGAAAGAAGAAGAAATGGAGTGAATGAAGAGGAAGAGGGGTGGCTGTATTTATAGATGTAATCCTGCCGACATACTGAGGAAATTCCGAGGAAATACCGAGGAAAAACACCCCTTACTCGGTATTTCCTCGGAATTTTTGAAATCACCCAACGGCTACCCCAACGGCTATCTAACGGCTACAAAATTTCCTCGGAAATTTGGAAAAATCCGTCGGTTTATTCCGACGGACAAATGTTCCTCGGAATTTCCTCGGAATTTTCCGAGGAAACAACATTTCCTCGGAAAATTCCGAGGAAATTCCGAGGAACCCCCCATTTTTGAGGTTCCTCGGAATTTCCTCGGAATTCCGTCAGAAATTTCCGAGGAAATCATTTTCCCTCGGAATTTCCCTCAGAATATCAATGTTTTCTTGTAGTGGATAAACATGAAGATTTCCTATTCCTACGATAACTAAGACTTATCTATATTAGTGTACCTTTATCAAGTTAGCGTAGGATCTCATATGTTGTATATATACACATTGTATTGAATGAATAAAGTCAAGCTTTCACAAAATATTTTATGGTATCAGACCTATACGATCCTGACCTAAATTTTTAAACACTTCTTCTTCTTCAAACTACTACTACGATGGGGGATGATAATAATTCCTCATCAAATATTACTCTTACAGCGACATCACCGGCTCCCGTTGCTGGGTCGCCTTACTACCTCCATCCTTCGGATAATCCAGGGGCTCTGATAACCTATGTTCTTCTTAATAGCACCAATTATCCGGAGTGGTCAACGGAACTTCGTAATTCTTTACAAGCTAAGCAAAAGACCGGTTTTATTGATGGAACAATACCTCAACCAGAAACAGAACCGGATCTTTCTCGCTGGCTGGCTGCTAACTCAATGATTGTTGGATGGATTCGAACATCAATCGATGCTAAAGTTCATTCAACTGTCACGTTTGTCCCTGAAGCTCAAAAGCTTTGGGAAACCTTACGCTTCCGCTTCTCCGTGAAGAACGGCACTCGTATACATCAACTTCAAGACGAGATTACCAACTGCAAGCAAGACGGTAAATCGGTGCTTGAATACTACGGGAAATTTACTAAATTATGGGAAGAGCTTCAGAACATTAAGACTACACGACCATGCAGTTGTGCTGCAGCTGCAGACATAGAAAAAGAACGTGAAGATGCTCGAGTTCATAAGTTCCTATTCGGCCTCGATGACTCGCGCTTCATGTCTCTCCGGTCTCGAATTACAGATGAAGATCCTCTTCCAGATCTCAATATTGTGTATTCTAGAGCAATTCGGGAAGAGGAAAATTTAGTTACTACCAAAGCAAAAGAACAACGTTCTGATGTTCTTGGTTTCTCTACAAAGATGGAACCAACCAAGGGTTCATTTGTTTCTACTACAGACAATACAGGCTATCGTTCACGTGATCCTAATCGCTCATGCACACATTGTGGTCGGAAAGGTCATGAAGTGTCTGAGTGCTTTCTGCTACACGGGTTTCCCGACTGGTATCAAGAACAATATCAACGTTCACCAACTACAACTCCTACACAAAATTCACAAAACTCGCGTGGTGGAAGAGGAGGACACTCTGGTGGTATGCGTGGACGTGGACGTGGACGAGCTGCACACACTACGGCCTCTCTCAACAACGACCAGATAGCCTCCTTGATCACACTTCTTGAGAATCAACAATCCAATCTCACCTCAGAACGGTTGACGGGTAAAACAAATTTAACTGATGTGATTCTAGATACAGGGGCTTCTCACCACATGACTGGTGATCTTTCTATTCTTTCAAACCTCACGGACATGACACCCTCATCAGTCACTTTCCCGAATGGCCAGGCATCTCATACTACGAAATATGGGACTTTGCAAATTAGCAAAGATTATTCTCTACATGATGTTCTATTTGTGCCTGATTTTAACTGCACCCTTATTTCAGTTTCGAAATTATTGAAACAAACTGGATGCATTGCTATATTCACTGATACGTTGTGTGTTTTACAGGACCATTTTTCGAGGACTCTGATTGGAGCGGGTGAACAGCGTGAGGGGGTTTATTACTTTACTGGGGTCAAAGTTGCACGGGTTAATGTTGCTTCATCGTTGAAACCTTCTTCTGCGGTTTTGTGGCATCGTCGTCTTGGACACCCATCTTACAAAGCTTTATCTACTCTACCGGTTTTTGATAGTTTTCGCTTAGATTCTCAGACTTTTAGTCAGTGTGATATTTGCTTTCGTGCTAAACAAACACGAAAGATGTTTCCTGATAGTTTTAATAAAGCTGAGGCACCTTTTTCTCTTATCCATTGTGACGTATGGGGACCGTATCGTACACCATCTTCCTCTGGTGCAAACTATTTCCTTACCATTGTAGACGATTTTTCACGTGCCGTATGGACTTACTTGATGCTTGAAAAATCAGAAGTATCTAAGCTACTGCAGAATTTCTGTGCGATGTCTGAAAAACAATTTGGTCGTAGTGTTAAGATGGTCCGATCAGACAATGGCAGTGAATTCATGGTGTTAAAAACGTTCTTTCAGACAAAAGGAATCTTACACCAGACGTCATGTGTTGATACACCACAGCAAAACGGCCGTGTGGAACGAAAACACCGACATATTCTTAATATTGCTCGTGCCTGCCTATTCCAAGGACGTTTACCTGTGGACTTCTGGGGAGAAAGTATTATGACTGCTGCCCATATTATTAACCGAACCCCATCTCCAGTGCTAGACGGTAAAACGCCGTATGAATTACTACATGGCAAACAACCTGACTATAGTCTCCTTCGTGTATTTGGTTGTTTGTGTTATGCTCATCGACGAGCACGAGATAAGGATAAATTTGGAGAGCGAAGCCGCAAGTGTCTCTTTGTGGGCTATCCATCTGGAACTAAAGGATGGCGCCTGTTTGATCTTGAACGTAATGAGTTCTTTGTAAGCCGTGACATAACATTCTTGGAGGACACGTTCCCTGGTATTGAGGAATCTCCCTATGTGTCTCCTCTGGTACTTCAAACTACTACGCCGGTAGATGATTGGCTTGAGCCGATTACTGTATCAAGGGGGAGTAATCCTTCTCCAGAGATGCCAGCTCCACTACCCACGGATTTGCCTCCACCGCTACCTACTTCTTCTACTACCTCTGCTGATGACAGTACTCCTGTGTCTTCCTCTGATACTAGGACACCTACTTCTACTGAAACAATACAAACTTCTCCTACTGCACCAATACAAACTTCTTCAGAACCAGTCCCTTCAGTTGTTGTTCCACAACCGATCACTACTGATCCTCCTTCACCCGGCTTGCCTGAGATTCTAGGACGAGGTCAACGTAGCAAGAAACCGTCTATTCTTCTCAAGAACTATGTTACTAATGTTGCTCAAGCTACAAACCCCCCTCGCGCTCCTGCTCACTCCGATCATGATCCTTTACTAACGGTCTCAGGTAAGACACCGTATCCCATTGTTAATTACTTACACACCTCTGTTTTTACTAAGAAACATCAAGTTTTTCTAGCAACGATCACTACAGAGTCTGTTCCTAAGACATTCAGTGAGGCAGTTCGTGACCCTCGGTTCAATGGTGCTATGAAAACTGAAATTACAGCACTTGAGGATAACCACACGTGGGATGTTACGGAGCTTCCACCGGGTCGGAAAGCGATTGGATGTCAATGGCTATATTCTAACAAATACAATGCAGATGGTACTGTTGAACGTCCCAAAGCTCGTCTTGTTGCACGTGGGAATCGACAGAGAGAGGGATATGACTACAAAAATACTTTTGCTCCAGTAGCCAAGATGACTACAGTTCGATTTCTCCTTGCTGTCTCTGCAGCTCAGCGTTGGGAAGTCCACCAGATGGATGTTCATAACGCCTTCTTACATGGTGATTTGGAAGAAGAAATATATATGCAATTGCCACCGGGGTTTAAGACAAGTAAACCTAATCAAGTTTGTCGCCTTCGGAAATCTCTGTATGGCCTTAAGCAAGCTCCTCGCTGCTGGTTCTCTAAACTTAGCAAAGCTCTCTTGGACTTTGGTTTTCTTCAGAGCCGTGAAGATTACTCTCTGTTTTCCTATGTTAATCACACCAAGAATATCTGTCTCCATATCTTGGTTTATGTTGATGACTTCATCATTGTAGGGAATGACATCTCTATCATTCAACGGTTTAAGAACTACTTGAATACATGCTTTAAGATGAAAGATTTGGACAAAATGAAATATTTTCTTGGGTTGGAAGTTGCTCACGGTCCTGAGGGAATTTTTGTTTCTCAACGTAAGTATACGCTGGATATAGTTGCTGAATGTGGTCTACTTGGTTGTAAGCCATCTCCTACCCCGACGGAACTGAATCACAAGCTCGTAATGGCTGATGATAAGAACTCACATACACTTCTCTCTGATCCTCACAAGTACCGTCGCTTGGTGGGGCGTCTCATTTACTTGACGTTTACACGTCCTGATCTCAACTATATCATTCATATCCTTTCTCAATTCATGCAAAAGCCGCTTGAAGATCACTGGCAAGCTGCTCTTCGCGTCGTTCGCTACCTAAAAGGAACTCCGGATCAAGGTATTATGTTGCGAGCTGAGAGTAACATGCACATCACAGCGTACTGTGATGCTGATTGGTCCTCCTGCCCTTCTTCTCGCCGTTCTCTCAGTGCCTATGTTGTCTTCCTTGGTGACTCACTTGTATCGTGGAAGACCAAGAAGCAACCGACTGTTTCTAAATCATCAGCTGAAGCCGAGTATCGTGCCATGGCTGACACTACATGTGAGCTTAAATGGCTTAAGCGTCTTCTTCTCATGCTTGGTTTCTCTCATGATCGTCCTATTGAGCTCCATTGTGATAGTAAATCGGCAATCCACATAGCTACAAATCCTGTGTTTCACGAACGTACTAAACACGTGGAGAATGATTGTCATACTACTCGTGATGCTCTGAAAGACAAGTTTCTTACGCTAGAACATATTTCTTCTAAGGAGCAGCCGGCTGATCTACTGACCAAAGCTCTCCCTACACCGACATTTCAGTATCTGTTGTTCAAGTTGGGAATTCAGGATACCTCATTGCCAACTTGAGGGGGAGTAAAGAGATAAACATGAAGATTTCCTATTCCTACGATAACTAAGACTTATCTATATTAGTGTACCTTTATCAAGTTAGCGTAGGATCTCATATGTTGTATATATACACATTGTATTGAATGAATAAAGTCAAGCTTTCACAAAATATTTTAAGTGTCCTTGGGGTCTCTCCAGATGTAAATCATCTTACAACCCGACTCCACAACCGAATCGGGTAAGAAATTGTGTGGCATATGGGTTGAAAAAAGATGGTTCTCTTTGTCTTGGAGAACATCAATGTTAGGGAACAAAGGGAACTGGATCTCAATGAAAGGAATAAGCTCGTGAGGGTTACGGCTTAGGAGAGGGTTTGTGGAGTCGTTGAAGCGAGATCGATTGGCTATTGTGAATGTTAGTGACTTGAGCCAAGTAGAACCTGTCTTTGGGTAGCTACAAATGAAGAAGTCATTGGGCCGCGCTTGGAAGAAGTCTTGCGCGTAAAGGGAACCTTCAAGCATAAGCTGTACCCACCAGTGACCACCGTACTCAATCAAGGGAGCTTTCGGCCTCCAGCCTTTCATGTGAGGCAACGTGGAGATCAGGTCTTGGTACCGTTTCCGATTCTTCTCGACATAGTTTGGCACGGTAGTGTCGGATACAGCCTCTGTTTCCATTGGATCGATAGAGGAAAAAGATTGGAGTACTTGTCTTTCTGATCTGTGATAGATGGTCGTTTGGACAAGATGAGATCATAGAAGGATTTTTATATTAGTTAGAAGCACCGATAAAGACACTGACGTCTGTTTTTTAACTGCTCCTTTTGTAGTTATTATATATATTTTTTTGTGGTCTTCTTTTTGTAGTTATTTTTCTTTTGTCAACTTTCTTTTGTAGTAGAGTTATATTAATCCTAATTTTTATATTTCATTTTGACGTTTGTTTTAACTGCTCCTTTTGTTGTTATATTAATCTCATTATTATATTTCATTTTTGTATACCAGCTTTCACTGAACAATAGTTTAAGAATATACGGGCCAACTAGCCACTAACCACATGATCCATGTGCTTGTACAGAGGAGGATCTGGATTTGGATCTGATTACATTTAGCAACGAAGTTAATTTTGATTATCCACATGATGTAATATCTCGGTTTGTAATATATATATTAAGTAAATTGATTTGGCTATTTATGTTACTCAAATTAATTAACCTTTTCGATCACACATCTATTCAGAACTTAACTGTAAGGGTTGGAATTGTGAATGATGAGTGATTTACAGAAAAGTGATTCATGATATGCGAATAAAACTAAAACACGGAAAAATATCATGTGGTCATTGTAAGGATAGTAAAATCTGAGCGTTATAAAAATTAATGTACCGACCATTCCGAATGGAGCCGAGCGAACAGGTGTGAAAGATCTATTAGTCGTGGATAGTTGAAACATTACAAATAGTATCAAACTGGTCAGCTATCTCAATTCTGATTCGAGAGGTATCTTGAGATCTATTGTAGTGGACAACAAAGAGTACTTTACTTGATAATGTTATATAATTTCTTTGCCTACTTTTTTTTGTATCTAGAAAACTCTATAACTTTTAGAAAAAAGTTACAAAATCGAAAACGTGTAAGAATATATAAAAGAAAACGCGCCACATGCTTATGTGTTTATTCCGAGTACAGATCTGGATCCGATTACGTTTAGCAATAAAGCTAGCCTTATTATGCCCACGTGAAACATTTATGAGTATGTCGATTTGGCCACAAATAACAAATACGATGGTGCCACTGCCATGGGTGACCGGTCATGGTCGCAGCGATATTTCGAATACATGTTGCAGATTCTTTAGGTGCTTTGAAACCTTAAAAGAATCTTGAAGCTAACAAGAGAGATAAGGGGAGAGAGGAGTGCCCTCCTGTTTATGCGAACAGCGCGTATATCAGAAAAAGAAAGGTCGGAGGGGCCAACTATCTGACTTCAGAGATGAGAGATGACTTCCCGTACGTATGGACGGGTTACTGGAAGAAAAATTCAATGATATTAGCTTCCTTCAACATGATCAGTGAAACGTGTTTTCTTTTATCTCTTCTAGTCGTTTCGCGCCATGTGTTTTATTTTTAATGATTTAAAATGGAAAAGAGGCCATCCTTCTTATTTTATGTCATGCAATCATGCATGCACCTTATCAAGCAAAGCCAATTCCTTTTTCCTATTGATAATACATTCACATGAAACAGCACAGTAACAAGTTTTATTCATCCAATATGTAAACGTAATGAGCAAATTTATGCTTTAAACAAGCTTACAAGGATCAATCATTATCCCCAAACAAGAACTATCTCATTTATTTACCACTAGGAGTTTGCTGGCGCTACGCGCCGGTTTTGCTAATATTGTTATGATTTGACTATGGTTTTATATCTAGAACATTTTTAGCAGTATTTTGGAAAACAAAATATGTATATGATCTTATAGAATTTATTTATTTGATTGTAGTCTTTGCAAAGTTACTATGAAAGAAATTTAAGTTTAAATATATGCATGACAATTTGCAATGTAATAGCTCAATTTCTTATTATTTGATTGAAACTTATTAATTTAAATTATAATTTAGATAATTTATAAATGTGGACATCATCTTACAATGATTTTATTAAATTAGACTTTATACATATATTTATATGTATATATATATATCAATAATTAGATATGATAGTAAAGATGCCTAAAACTTAAATTGATAAATTCATGCTAGTTATATAAACTACATTTTTTATTTATCTTTTATTTTGCGTCATCTCATTTGGAATAATATGAACTTTTTGTCACGTTTTATACTATCAGCTTTCTATTTGTTCGGTTCAACTCGGGTTACTCTTCAGTTATCGGCTAAAATAGAACCAAACCGAAAACCCAAATTAAATGAAATTGATCTTTTTTTTTGGCTTGATCCGTAACTGAACCGATATTCTTACTTTGGATCGGGTTGATGTTCGAGATTTATGCTCAGATCTAGTTTTGTATATTAGGGTGATGGAGAGGTGTTATAATAGTTTGATGCTTTAGATTTTTCTAGGTTTATTTCAATGAATTATATTTTGTGAGCGGTGCTTATGATGATAATTTCAAATAATCATATGTGTTATATTAATCGTTAGTTTCTTCTCGCTCTGGATTTATCAAAATTAAGAAGTTGTGACTATATCAATTTAACCAATCAGATTTATATTGATCGTAAAGATACATTCGAAGTTGTTACAGTTTATTTTTAATCCTAAATCTTAGTATTAAGAATTTGAATTTTTTGATATTTATTGTTGTTGAGTAATTTTTTTTGATGTAAATATGTGGTCATCTCTATTTGTTAAGAACATTATTTAATGTTTTATTGTGTTATATCGTAACAGGTGATAGGTTTATATATTTTGTGTTTGTGTTTTTCAATAATATGTTTTGTATATAATAGTAAAGCCTCTGATGTAAAGCATATTAAATTTCAATAACTTTGCATTTGTTGTGTTAAGATTAACAGTTTAACGTCATAACTTGTATTTTATTTCTTATTTGAAATATTTGAACATTATTCTTTGAGATGTTTTGTGTTCTCTCTCCATTTTTTGACATTAAACCGTCACTATCTATGTATTTTGTTTACCTTTTCGCTGTGCTTTGTTTCTCACCCTCACCAAAATTACTCACCTCTTTGTGTTTGTTCTTCTTCAGATTGTTTGGTATTTGTTATAGATTGGGTTTATAAGTTTCATGTTGTGTGGTTGTTACTCACAGTGTATAGGTTGTTTTGGTCAATATTAGCTGCTCTTTTTCTTACTTAGATTTTTGTTGATGTTTGGAAGTGCATCTCCTAGGTTGGATCAAAGTCTAGTCGTATTTGATGTTGATTTCTTCTTCGTTAGCTTACTGTCGATTATTCATGTTTGGTTGGTTTTCAAGATCTGGTTTTTTATCATCAGACTTCTATGCTCTCTTTCATAGTTTGAGGCTGGCTCCACGATTTGTTGATTTCATCACTGTTCGCGTTTCTAGTGGCTCTCTATTCTGCCAAATTTGCGATTCGATATTGTTTTTTTCCGTCTATGCTCTGTAGATTTATAATGTTGTGTCTGGTCTCAAGTTTAGACTTTAGTTTTTTGGTGGTTAACTTTCATTCTCCCTCCTTCAGGCTTTATGTTTACTTGTCTTGCTTTTCTTAGTATAAGTGTGCGAAGTTAGATTCTCGAAATTTTGGTCTTTTTTATCTAGAGTTTTGTGGTTCTCTACTGGTATGAACGTTTTGTATGTGCTTGTTTAGTTTGTGAGGTGCTTCGTATATCTTAGCTGGTGGCTGCTTATGGTGTGTTAAATATTCGTTTTCTTGTTTCATGGCGATTTTTGCCTTATGTTGAATATTCTTGCTCTAACACGCTTTCTTGGTTCTCTGTATTGGTCTTTTTCGTGTTTTTTTGTATTCGAAAGATGCTTTGTCTCAGAATATTTTTTTACTCTTTTCCGACATCTTCTTGTTATAACCAAAACATTCTATGATAAAGTGAGCTAAGTTAATTTTTGTTCTTGATATTGTTTCAGTTCTAAATATTTACTTAGTTAGTGTGTCTTTAGCATTTTTTTTCTCTATGATTATAGAGATTTTATGTTTCTAGTTTATTTTTTTTAACTTGGTCAATATTAAAATAAATGTATAATTTGTAAATGAAATAATAGAAAATAGTAATGACTAATACAATAATGAAGTTTATATTTTTAGTTGTGAACAAATTAAAAATCAAAAATTTATTTATACTATTTTATTTATTATTTTTCATTTTATATTTTGTAATTAATAAAATGGATTATCAAACTTAAAAAGATGATGATTATTGTGAAAATAATTAGATATTACACAATTAGAAAGTGATGAACCAAATTATAATAATTTAAAGAAGAAATATCCAAAATGTAAAAAGATATAAGAAGTGGACACATGTCAACAAAATCCCCTTCTACATGTCTAAAGAAGAGAGAAAAGTCTATTTTATATATATAGATTTTCAAGCAAACCAGTACCCTTGAATTTCTCTTCCATTATGCCATCCATACGAGCTGCCATGTCCGGAGTCAGATAATTTTCCCAGTCTCCGGTCTTTCCTTTCCTGAAATATGCGCTCTTTGTGAACGGAGAAGGATGATCTTCCCTCTCCTTATCTCCTTTGTTAACTTCAAGGTTCTTCAATGTCTCGAAGCTGCAAAAATTCACAACTTTCTCAACAACTCCATTCTTCTCTTCCTCATATGTGAATCCATGACCCATGAACTCAGCCAATCTCTTCACATGAGGCAAAGGATCAGCACTAAAAGTCTCATAATTAAGGAGCAAAATCTGATCTGGATTCTCTTGGTGAGCTTTCCAATACCCCAAGACATGATCAAGATAAGGACCGTACCCAGAAAAACCCTTACCGAACATATCAAAACACTCCTCCAGACTGTCGAGCGGGCCACTATCTGACCTTTTCTTTTGGAAGAAATGCCACAAGGAGATGAAAGTGTCCTTTGCGTCTCTCCAGATGTAAACCATCTTACAACCTGTTTTCACAACCTCGGGTAGTGACTTGTATGGCATATGAGTTGAGAACAGTGTGTTTCCTTTATCTGTGAGACCATCAACTTGAGGGAACAAAGGGAACTCGATCTCAATGAAAGGAATAAGTTCGTGAGAGTTACGTTTTAGGAGAGGGTTGGTGGAATCGTCAAAGCGAGATCGGTTGGCTATTATGAATGTTAGTGATTTGAGCCAAGTGGTATCTGTCTTTAGGTAGCTACAGATGAAGAAGTCATTGGGTCGTGCTTGGAAGAACTCTTGCGCGTAAAGGGAACCTTCAAGGATAGGCTGTATCCACCAATGACCACAGTACCCAATCAGGGGATCTTTAAGCCTCCAGCCTTTCACGTGAGGAAACGTGGAGATCAGGTCTTGGTACCGTTTCTGATTCTTCTCGAACTCTGTAAATTCTGTCTTGGTCTCGTCATGGTTTGGCACGGTAGTGTCAGTTACGGTTTCTATTTCCATTGGAGGACATGTGTTCCTGATAGACATGTGTTTCTGATGTGCAGGAGATGAGAGACGTACGGTTGTTGTTCGGACAAGATCGGACCCAGAGCGGGTATTTTATACTATTAGAAGCAACAACATCCCCCTCCCCTAAATATTTTTATAAATAAAAATTATGTGTTTTTCTGTACCATATGCGGTAAGAAATTTTTCAAAATTTAATTTATAATTAAAAATAAAATTATTAAATATTACAAATTTTATTATTTTTACCAATATTTAAAGAATAAATTGATTTAGTTAAATACTAAATTTAGATAAAATAATTTTGTTTATTTAAAAATATATTGAATAATATATACGTATATATTTAAATTATAACCTTAGATGGTATTTTCTATCTATTTATATTATTAAGCATATTAAATAAATATGAATAAAACTAACAAAATGATATAAAATTGTATAATTATCAAAAACTTAAACGAAAAAATATTTTAAAATTTGTAGATATATAAGAAACTAATGATTTGATGATTAGAAATCTAAATCTTTTAAAATTATATCAATTTTTGAAAACTTTAGTAATATAAATTACATAATTATAAAAAAAATAAAATAGTATTTCAAAATTTATAATGTTATATATGAATATATTTATTTTATAGATAATCTATGAGATATTACCATATTTAAAAAAAATACAAAAATAAATATCAATATTAAGTGTAATGTATGAGTTGTTATTAGGTCATATTCTAAAAATTTTACTAAAAATATAAATGATCATTAAATAAAATTATTCATGTCATATTTTCCGGAAGTCATGTCACCAATTTTAGTAAACATTTCATAGTTTTTTGTGAAACTGATTCTAGAAATGACATGTGTATAAATAACTTCGTAAATCATTTCGTAAATAATATATACTAGGTACTTTCATGCGCTATGCGCAGGTAGAAAATATGTAAAATATGAGTATTATATACAAATAATTTTGTCAATTGTAAATTTTATTATTTAAAAACATAAAACCATAATGTAATTGCTTTTATTTTGATTTCTTCAAGTTTGTTTTTATTTAAATTTTAATAAAATAATTATTTTTATAGTTATTTTATTATTATTATACTTTGCTTAGTTACTTTTATTTTAAATAAATGTATTTGTAAATATATACATTAAATATAAAAATATATATATAATTTTATCAACATATAATTATATAACCACACTTATTTTAATAATAAAAACTATGATTCATAAATTGATGTAAAATATTTATATTCGTAATAATTATTTATATATAAATATAATAATTTATAGATATAAAAAAATTTAAGTATTACCATATTTCTAAAATCTTACCAATATTTCTAGAAAAATATAAGATTTATCAGTTATTAATATGTTATGAAACTTTGGCAAAATTATAAATTTATAAATAGAAATAGTCCCTACCATATTTAAGAAATCTTTTCAAAAATATAAATTTTAATATGAAAAAATTGACATGATTCATTAAAATTATTTATATATAATATTTTATAGATATAAAAAAGTTTTAAGTATTACCATATTTCTAAAATCTTACCAATATTTATAGAAAAAAACATTTTGTTGATATAAGATTTATCAGTTATTAATATGTTATGAAACTTTGCCAAAATTATAAATTTGTATATAGAAATAGTTCCTACCTTATTTAAGAAATATTTCCAAAAATATAAATTTTAATATGGAAAATTTGACATGTCATAATTATACTGATGTCATGTCATATTTCTTTGAAGCCACGTAATCAATTTTTTTTAGAGTGAGTGTAGTGTTGACGCATATACAAATCACTTCACAAATAATGTATAGGAGATAAAATGAGATGTTTATTTAAAAGAAAAATATTAATCAATCCATCCTAACTACTCTAATTATTCTATAATTGGCAATTTTTGAGTCCTTTTGTCGTTTGATCAATCCATCCTAACTACTCTAGTTATTTTTATAATACCCAGATCCTAATTTGGGTCCGATTGTGTTTATTATAATGAAGCTAACGTTTTTTGAAAAACATTTGTGAGTATAGGAGAGTGGGAAGAGGACCAGAAAATCAGAACTGACATGAAACACCAGATGCGTAGCTAAGAGCATCTTCAACCAGCCTTTTTATTTTTTTATTTTAAAGGAGAGATCCACATAAAATAAATAGATAAAAGAGATGGTTTTAACCCTTTAACAAAAAAAAAGATAAAAGAGATGGTTTTCCAATGGTATTTTTAAAAATATTTGTTTACATATTACATTTTAGTCTTTAATCTTATTAATAATTAACTATAATCACTAAACATTTATAATGAAGCAAAAAAATATACATTTTAAATAGATAATAAATAAATATACTCTCAGGTGTAAATAATAAATAAGATAAGAAAATTTTCATAGTTGGTTTACACCATTTAATAGATTTTATGTCCAAACAATCATTAAATTTGATATATGTGTGAAATTTTTATTTTGTGAAATAATATGTTTATGTTATATTTTTATTAAATTTTTTATATATAATAATTTAAATTATTTTATCAATGTGTGAAATTAAATTTATATAAAATCAAATATTATAATAGTGATGCTAATATAACAATAACAAAATAAAAAAAGTGTTATGTGCACAATCATTAAACTTATATAAATAGAAGGACTAAAGTGAATCATGTTTAAAAAGTCTCAACAATGACTCTTTATATTTGAAGAGCTAATATTCAACCCTTTAAAAAATAAAGGGATAAAGAGTGGTTGGAATGCAAGACTCTTTAAAAATAAAGGAATAAAAAGTGGGTTGGGGATGCTCTAACCACCAGAGATGTCTCAAACTCTATAAAAACCCTATTCAAAAATAAACAAGGCCATTTTTGATAATCTGAAAGAATTTATATATTTTCTGACAAAATATTTTTATAATATTAAATAAATACACCAATCTAATTTTTAGTTATATAATTTCATTTTCTAATTTTTTTGATGCAACATCATTAACCAAATCATAAAACTTGATCTTCTCCAAAATATCATTTTCAATTGCAATCATCTCTAGTTCATTTAATCTTTCTTATATTATTGTCGTGTGCAAATATGGCTTCAAAAATTTTAGTTTCAAAAAACTTCTTTCCGTAAATGCAAAAGTTATAAGAATAATTAATACTCCCTTCGTTTTTACATACTTTCACACCAAACAAGAATCGTTGCACAATACCTTTTATATCCTTGTTTCTTGATTAATGCAAATGTTTTTATTCGTTATTAAAAATAATAATATCAAGGGTAAGTGAAGTCAAACCTATCATACTTCATCTAGTTTTTAGAAAAACGTCATATATACTGGTACAAAAAACAGTTCTAAAACGTCATATAAATCCGAATGAAAGGAGTAAAATTCTCTAAGCAACAATATCAGTTAGAAAACAATTAATTAGCACGCATCAAATCATTCAAAATGTCAATAGGGTAGATGGTCTCGTCTGGTAACTTCTCTAAATAATAGTAATAGGATGAAAAAGGCATTAAAATAGGATGAAAAAAGCAGTTTTTTGGATGTCTTCGGCATATTCCCCGAGTACACTCTGATGGACAGTCATTAGACGATAGTTGAATCTCTTTGAAAGGCACTCGAATGCCAAAATCATCACAAAAAAAACCATGCATAACAAATAATCAAAATTCTAAGTAATTCCTCACCAGATGTTGGAGCAACTGAAGGTGAACTATTTGGAAAATCATCAAATTTTCTCTTTGAATATTGGATCAGCACCTATGTATACAGCAATTTTTCTAACAGTTTCCAAAGTATTTGAGAAAACCAGTATCTTACTTTTTAAAAAATTCTACTAACCCCTTGACTTTGCCAATAGCAACATCAATAAGCATATCTTTAGACAGTAAACTTGTACTAACAAAATTAACAGCATATAACATTTCAGACCAAATAACAGTGTTCACCAAAAACTCAAATTCACCAAGTTTATTTGTTGCTAAGGATTTATCTTCACTTCTAACTATTTACCTTCACTTCTAACTATTTACATGGCTCTCCCAATGAATAGGTGACAATAGCTTAAGTGTAAATTCTTTTATATTATATTTTAAGATATCACACCTCTTAGTAGAATTAGCAAATAATATGTAGATTATTTATATCAGTCCCAAAAAGTTTTTTTGCTTTTCCACAATTATTAGCCATGTCACATAACATCAAATTAAGACTATGAAATCTACAAGAAATATAAAACACTCTTGGATGTACATCTATAGATTGTTTTTGTACTCCTTGATGTTTTCCTCTCATGTTTGCAGCTTTATCATAACTTTGACTTTGTACATTATGTAGGAATGTCAAGAACCTAAAGACTTTTAATTGATTTTGTATGACTTCAAAAAGACCTTGACAATTTGTATCATTCCCATGTAAAAATCCTTAAAAACATTCTTCAATTTTTAATAGGATAAGAAGAATAATCTACATACCTCAATAAATTGAATATACAATACTTATGCAAGATTTGGCCATTTTCCCATGCAAAGCCATTTCCTTTTATTTTTTTTCTTAGACATGAAACAGAAACAAGTTTTATTCATCCAACATGTAACGTAGTACATATATAGCTAAAGTGATTCTTAAATTTATGCTTTAAACAAACATACGAAATTCAGTCGTTTCCCCCGAACAAGAACTAGCTCATTCACCATTTTCAAGCAACCTAGTACCCTTGAACTTCTCTTCCATTATTGCATCCAGACGAGCTGCCATCTCTGGAGTCAGATAATTTTCCCAATCTCCGGTCTTTCCTTTCCTGAAATACGCGCTGTTTGCAAAAACAGAAAGATGATCTTTTTTTTTTTTTTTTTTACCAGGTGTCCGGGGCTTAGTTAGAGACCCGACTAATCTCCGAAGAGGTCCTGGAGCCCGCTCGCACGCCAGTTTCATACGGTGGCCAAGTGCACACTCGAACCCAGGGTGGTGGACTAACTTACGTTAGTGCGCTCTCACCACTAGGCCAAGAGGACTTGGTTAACAGAAAGATGATCTTCTCTCACTTTATCTCCTTTGTTAGCTTCAAGATTCTTCAACGTCTCGAAGTTGCAAAGATTCACAACGTTCTCGACAGCCCCATTCTTTTCTTCCTCAACTGTGAATCCATAACCCATGAACTCAGCCAATCTCTTAACATGAGGCAAAGGATCAGCACTCAAAGTCTCGTAGCTAAGGAACAAAATCTGATCTGGATTCGCTTGGTGAGCTTTCCAATATGCCAAGACATGATCAAGATAAGCACCGTTTGGAGAAAAACCTTTACAAAACATATCAAAACACTCCTCAAGACCATTGACCGGGTCATGTTCTGACTTGTGCTTTTGGATGAAACTCCAAAAGGAGATGAACGTGTCCTTTGGGTCTCTCCAGATATAAACCATCTTACAACCCGATTTCACAACCGAATCGGGTAATAACTCATGTGGCATATGAGTTGCAAACAGAGTGTTCCCTTCATCTTTGAGCACATCAATATGAGGGTAATAAGGGAACTCGATCTCAATGAAAGGAATAAGCTCATGAGGGTTATGTTTTAAGAGAGGGTTTGTGGAATCCTCCAAGCGTGATCGATTGGCTATTGCGAAAGTTAGTGATTTGAGCCAAGTAGAACCTGTCTTTGGGTAGCTACAGATGAGGAAGTCATTGGGTCGCGCTTTGAAGAACTCTTGCGCGTAAAGGGAACCTTCAAGGAGAGGTCGTATCCACCAATAACCACCGTACCCAATCAGGGGATCCTTAAGCCTCCAACCTTTCACGTGAGGAAGCGTTGAGATCAGGTCTTGGTACCGTTTCCGATTCTTCTCGAACTCTGTTGACTCTGTCTCGTCATGGTTTGGCATGGTAGTGTCGGATACGGTTCCTGTTGCCATTGGAAATGATAGAGGTAGAAGACTGGAGGAGATTTCTTTCTGATCTGTGTGAGATGGGAGATGGTTGTTGTTCGGACAAGATCGGAGTAGAGCGGGGTTTTTATATTAGAAGCAACTATAGAGACATTGACGTTTTTTTCAAAAAAAAAGAAAAAACTATAGAGACATTGACGTTTAGTAATGGCCACTAACCACATGATTCATGTGCTTGTACCGAGGACCGGATCTGAATCTGATTACGTTTAGTAATGTAGCTAATTTTGATTATGCACGGCCACGTGAAACGTCGATTTGGCCAATGTACGCCTAGAGCTGGAAAATGGGTCAACTCGCTTCAACGAAATTTGCAGGTAATCCACGGGTATAAACATGATTAGCAGTGTCAATAATAATATGGTAAAAATTAAAATTTCCCCTATTATAATAACAATTAAATGGTATTTTATTGAGGTTTAAATATTTGAATTACATAAATTTATGTATTTTTACCATTTGTATATATATATATATATATATATATATATATATATATATATATATATATATATATATATATATATATATATATATATATATATATATATATATATATATATTATAAAATATAATGATTATTGAATAGCATAAATTATTAATATAATATTTTCTTAATTATCCCTATACATAAATTAAAATGTATTAAAAAAAATTTTTGTCGACATGTATTAAAATTTATATTAAACATTTAAATGCATAAAATATATTCAAAGCTAAAAAACTATTAATAACAATAATAACCATATGTTAAAGCCTAAAACCAAAAACAGGTAATTACCATTTAGGTTTTTAAAATATAAATTCTACAATTATGTTCCTGATCAAATTTCTCCATCTATATAGATTTACAATGATATTTTTATTTTGTATTTGCAGTTTTTGTTTTAAATAAAAATAATTAAATAATTTATATGTGTTTTGATGAAAATATTTTATATTTTATTATTTCAACAGTAAAATGCTAATAATATTTTAGTTTTCCTTTTTAAAATCAAAATAAAAAACAACCATTCATGTTTTCTTTAAAAAAAAACAAAAGCTACTGCAAAATCAAAAACTAAACTAAAATCTAAAATTTTAAAACAAAAATCCAAAATCCAAAACTCATTCAAAATCATTTTGATCTGCTCGAAGATTCAACACCCACCCTTTCTCTTGCTCTCTAGCGACGAACTAAACTCCTAGTTTCTATCCTCAATACACAATACTTTTATACGTAGATGAAGATCTTTTGCTCTGATTTGCCATTAATTCCAGCCGAATGTGTCAATTTCGTCAGGCTTTGATTTATTAATTCCATGCGACTACACTTTTTCACGTTATTGGGAAAGGGGAAAAATCTAAGCTATAAATCTTAAAATCCTTTTAATTAGCCTTCTACGATCCTAAATCGTTTATTTTGTTAAATAAAGGCTGAAATGTAATTTTCTTCTCCTTTTCATGTTAGCTCGAGAAGCTGAGCTGTGACGATAGGAGACAGGGGGAGTGTTACACAGTCGGGTTTGATGTGAAACACCGGTTAGGTTCGGTTTGAACCAAGTGAAGATTGAGTGAGATACGGATAAGCTTGCTTTGGCGCGAAGCAAGGGAAGATATTCTGTTAGGATATATGATCGGGAGTTATCATTATCAGGAAACGGAGTATATAAGTTAGTGTCTTGGCTGAAGGCAAGACACGGGTTTTAGGTTATCAAATCACAAGTTCTAGCAGAGGGCAAAGAACGTGTGAGTTAGTTTGGAGACGAGAGTGTGTTCTCGGTCTCAGAGCTTGGGTAGATTAGGAGTTGGTCCGTAGCTTGTCACATCTTGACAGTGTGTAATTCGGATTAGACAGATCGTTTGTGATTGTCTAAAAGATTCTTAATAAATCAAGTATTGTGTTTTTGAAAGACTCTGCGTGTTCTTTCCTGGTATCCATTTGCACTTTCATTTGGTATCAGAGCAGGACGCCTCTGTAGACTAGGCGAGTCTACTAACAGGTGGAGATCCTGTGACTATCATGGAAACCATGAAGGAACTGGTGTCGCTGCAGAAGCCAATCATGCTGGACGAAGGTAACTTTGGGCATTGGAAGGCGAGAATGCGACACATCATCAGAGGTATAGATGAGGACGCATGGACAGCAGTCGAACAAGGATGGACGGTGCCTGTCATGATAATGGATGACAAGTCAACTGCGCCCATGCCTAAGGAGAGGTGGACGGATGCTGACAAGGCGGCTTCAAAATTCAATTCAAAGGCACTCACTACCATCTTTTCAGCAGTTGATCTAGATCAATTCAAACTTATTCAAGGCTGTGAATCTGCTAAGGAAGCTTGGGACACCCTGATCAATCATTTTGAGGGAAATACCTGTGTGAGAAGAACAAGGATAGATCACCTTGCCTCTAAGTTTGAGAACCTACGGATGGAGGAAGATGAATCAGTTGGTAGTTTCATCTCAAAGATCAGCGCTATTGCGAATGAAGCCTCTGTTCTGGGAAAGAAATACAAGGAGAAAAAACTGGTTAAGGAGGTCTTGAGATGTCTTCCTCAACGATTCGAAGCCTATAAGGCAGTACTGAAGATTGCGGTTAACATTGACGAAATGAAGTTCGATCAACTTGCTGGAATACTCAAGGTTCAGGATCTGGAACGAAATGATGAACAAGGTAAGAGACAGAAGGGAATAGCATTCTCTGCTGACTCTAAGGAAGATGAAAGAGTGAAGCGAATTGAAGATAACATGGTGCTGATGGCGAAGAATTTCAATAAGATGGCAAAGAGGCTTGAGAAGGGACAAGGACGTGCTACTAATAGATACTCTCAAAGAGATGGTGATCAGGGCACGAGCAGGAATGAGTCAGGGAGAACTGGTCGTAAGAAGGAAGTGCAGTGTCATGAGTGCGAAGGATTTGGTCACTACCGAAATGAATGTCCACTGGCTAAGAGAAAGGAACTAAAATGCATTGAGTGCAAAGGTTTTGGTCACACGAGAAGTGAATGTCCTAACAATCTCAAGAAGGATAAGTCACTGCTGTGTTTAAGTGATACAGAATCCGAGAGTGACACAGAGAGCGAGGAGCTTCACATGAACTTTGTTGCCATGGTTGGAGAAACAGAGGTTGGGGATGCAAGTTCAAGTTCGGACTCAGATTCAGATGAAGACATCACTCCAGAGAAGGATGGAACTGCCTTGACTGAAGAATATCGTTCGTTGTACGAAAAATTCAATGAACTTAGCCTGGAGAATCTGCAGCTGATTAAGGACAAAGCTCTTCTTAAGGCGCAAGTCAACATTCTTGAATTAGAAAGTCCAGCGACTAAGACGGTCTCCGAAATTCAGAACAACCATGAAGGGAAGACTGAATCAGAGATGAAGCAACTTGGAAAGACTGAAGAGAATTACGATGTGAGAAGTCTGAAAACTCAGTTGGAACAAGCAACTCAGATGCTAAGTGAAGAACTCAAACTCCTTTCATTTGATTAATGCAAATGTTTTTATTCGTTATTAAAAATAATAATATCAAGGGTAAGTGAAGTCAAACCTATCATACTTCATCTAGTTTTTAGAAAAACGTCATATATACTGGTACAAAAAACAGTTCTAAAACGTCATATAAATCCGAATGAAAGGAGTAAAATTCTCTAAGCAACAATATCAGTTAGAAAACAATTAATTAGCACGCATCAAATCATTCAAAATGTCAATAGGGTAGATGGTCTCGTCTGGTAACTTCTCTAAATAATAGTAATAGGATGAAAAAGGCATTAAAATAGGATGAAAAAAGCAGTTTTTTGGATGTCTTCGGCATATTCCCCGAGTACACTCTGATGGACAGTCATTAGACGATAGTTGAATCTCTTTGAAAGGCACTCGAATGCCAAAATCATCACAAAAAAAACCATGCATAACAAATAATCAAAATTCTAAGTAATTCCTCACCAGATGTTGGAGCAACTGAAGGTGAACTATTTGGAAAATCATCAAATTTTCTCTTTGAATATTGGATCAGCACCTATGTATACAGCAATTTTTCTAACAGTTTCCAAAGTATTTGAGAAAACCAGTATCTTACTTTTTAAAAAATTCTACTAACCCCTTGACTTTGCCAATAGCAACATCAATAAGCATATCTTTAGACAGTAAACTTGTACTAACAAAATTAACAGCATATAACATTTCAGACCAAATAACAGTGTTCACCAAAAACTCAAATTCACCAAGTTTATTTGTTGCTAAGGATTTATCTTCACTTCTAACTATTTACCTTCACTTCTAACTATTTACATGGCTCTCCCAATGAATAGGTGACAATAGCTTAAGTGTAAATTCTTTTATATTATATTTTAAGATATCACACCTCTTAGTAGAATTAGCAAATAATATGTAGATTATTTGTATCAGTCCCAAAAAGTTTTTTTGCTTTTCCACAATTATTAGCCATGTCACATAACATCAAATTAAGACTATGAAATCTACAAGAAATATAAAACACTCTTGGATGTACATCTATAGATTGTTTTTGTACTCCTTGATGTTTTCCTCTCATGTTTGCAGCTTTATCATAACTTTGACTTTGTACATTATGTAGGAATGTCAAGAACCTAAAGACTTTTAATTGATTTTGTATGACTTCAAAAAGACCTTGACAATTTGTATCATTCCCATGTAAAAATCCTTAAAAACATTCTTCAATTTTTAATAGGATAAGAAGAATAATCTACATACCTCAATAAATTGAATATACAATACTTATGCAAGATTTGGCCATTTTCCCATGCAAAGCCATTTCCTTTTATTTTTTTTCTTAGACATGAAACAGAAACAAGTTTTATTCATCCAACATGTAACGTAGTACATATATAGCTAAAGTGATTCTTAAATTTATGCTTTAAACAAACATACGAAATTCAGTCGTTTCCCCCGAACAAGAACTAGCTCATTCACCATTTTCAAGCAACCTAGTACCCTTGAACTTCTCTTCCATTATTGCATCCAGACGAGCTGCCATCTCTGGAGTCAGATAATTTTCCCAATCTCCGGTCTTTCCTTTCCTGAAATACGCGCTGTTTGCAAAAACAGAAAGATGATCTTCTCTCACTTTATCTCCTTTGTTAGCTTCAAGATTCTTCAACGTCTCGAAGTTGCAAAGATTCACAACGTTCTCGACAGCCCCATTCTTTTCTTCCTCAACTGTGAATCCATAACCCATGAACTCAGCCAATCTCTTAACATGAGGCAAAGGATCAGCACTCAAAGTCTCGTAGCTAAGGAACAAAATCTGATCTGGATTCGCTTGGTGAGCTTTCCAATATGCCAAGACATGATCAAGATAAGCACCGTTTGGAGAAAAACCTTTACAAAACATATCAAAACACTCCTCAAGACCATTGACCGGGTCATGTTCTGACTTGTGCTTTTGGATGAAACTCCAAAAGGAGATGAACGTGTCCTTTGGGTCTCTCCAGATATAAACCATCTTACAACCCGATTTCACAACCGAATCGGGTAATAACTCATGTGGCATATGAGTTGCAAACAGAGTGTTCCCTTCATCTTTGAGCACATCAATATGAGGGTAATAAGGGAACTCGATCTCAATGAAAGGAATAAGCTCATGAGGGTTATGTTTTAAGAGAGGGTTTGTGGAATCCTCCAAGCGTGATCGATTGGCTATTGCGAAAGTTAGTGATTTGAGCCAAGTAGAACCTGTCTTTGGGTAGCTACAGATGAGGAAGTCATTGGGTCGCGCTTTGAAGAACTCTTGCGCGTAAAGGGAACCTTCAAGGAGAGGTCGTATCCACCAATAACCACCGTACCCAATCAGGGGATCCTTAAGCCTCCAACCTTTCACGTGAGGAAGCGTTGAGATCAGGTCTTGGTACCGTTTCCGATTCTTCTCGAACTCTGTTGACTCTGTCTCGTCATGGTTTGGCATGGTAGTGTCGGATACGGTTCCTGTTGCCATTGGAAATGATAGAGGTAGAAGACTGGAGGAGATTTCTTTCTGATCTGTGTGAGATGGGAGATGGTTGTTGTTCGGACAAGATCGGAGTAGAGCGGGGTTTTTATCTTAGAAGCAACTATAGAGACATTGACGTTTTTTTCAAAAAAAAAGAAAAAACTATAGAGACATTGACGTTTAGTAATGGCCACTAACCACATGATTCATGTGCTTGTACCGAGGACCGGATCTGAATCTGATTACGTTTAGTAATGTAGCTAATTTTGATTATGCACGGCCACGTGAAACGTCGATTTGGCCAATGTACGCCTAGAGCTGGAAAATGGGTCAACTCGCTTCAACGAAATTTGCAGGTAATCCACGGGTATAAACATGATTAGCAGTGTCAATAATAATATGGTAAAAATTAAAATTTCCCCTATTATAATAACAATTAAATGGTATTTTATTGAGGTTTAAATATTTGAATTACATAAATTTATGTATTTTTACCATTTGTATATATATATATATATATTATAAAATATAATGATTATTGAATAGCATAAATTATTAATATAATATTTTCTTAATTATCCCTATACATAAATTAAAATGTATTAAAAAAAAATTTTGTCGACATGTATTAAAATTTATATTAAACATTTAAATGCATAAAATATATTCAAAGCTAAAAAACTATTAATAACAATAATAACCATATGTTAAAGCCTAAAACCAAAAACAGGTAATTACCATTTAGGTTTTTAAAATATAAATTCTACAATTATGTTCCTGATCAAATTTCTCCATCTATATAGATTTACAATGATATTTTTATTTTGTATTTGCAGTTTTTGTTTTAAATAAAAATAATTAAATAATTTATATGTGTTTTGATGAAAATATTTTATATTTTATTATTTCAACAGTAAAATGCTAATAATATTTTAGTTTTCCTTTTTAAAATCAAAATAAAAAACAACCATTCATGTTTTCTTAAAAAAAAAACAAAAGCTACTGCAAAATCAAAAACTAAACTAAAATCTAAAATTTTAAAACAAAAATCCAAAATCCAAAACTCATTCAAAATCATTTTGATCTGCTCGAAGATTCAACACCCACCCTTTCTCTTGCTCTCTAGCGACGAACTAAACTCCTAGTTTCTATCCTCAATACACAATACTTTTATACGTAGATGAAGATCTTTTGCTCTGATTTGCCATTAATTCCAGCCGAATGTGTCAATTTCGTCAGGCTTTGATTTATTAATTCCATGCGACTAC
The DNA here is from genome assembly GCA_026261945.1 of Hirschfeldia incana. Classification (NCBI taxonomy): domain Eukaryota; kingdom Viridiplantae; phylum Streptophyta; class Magnoliopsida; order Brassicales; family Brassicaceae; genus Hirschfeldia; species Hirschfeldia incana. Next base: position 5,864,483 of record JABCMI010000011.1, on the reverse strand, counting down.
ACTTTTTCACGTTATTGGGAAAGGGAAAAAATCTAAGCTAAGGGGGGTTTATTGTATTGATGATTTGAGAGTTTTGAAGAGATTTAAGAATCCCCTGATTTTAGAAAGATTTGGGATTTGAACAAAAGTTTTAGGAAGAGATTAGAAGACATTTTAGAAAAACTCAGGGTTTTTCAAAAAAGGTCAACACACGTCACTTTGGTTTTAGTTTGAAAGTATAAGAACAAACGACCCAGAAAACTGTTTTATGAAATCATTAACCAACATATGTGCACCACCATTCACGACCAGAATCTCAACAGAACTATTAATTTATTAATGATACAAGTTATGTTACAAGTGAAGGATTCTTTCTTAATCAATACATATGCAAAACAAGTGATGATGGATTCTTTTCTTCACGATCTTCTTTCTTATCCACCACTTTTTTTTTAATCTGGTTATATCAGCAATTGGATTCCAGTCTTTGAAACTGATTCTTGATCCACCACTTTGCCAAACTGGTTTCTGTAGCCTATCTCTTGAACAATCAAATCCTAGATTTTTCAGAGATCTCGCAACAAAGAAGAAATGGTCTCTGCTTTCAAAGACGACATCACATAGGCAGCATGACAATGATGGAACAATACCAGGTGAATTCCAAAAAAAAAATGTTGTCAACAGCTTATCAATTGCTAACCTTCTATTATCAATTTGGGATAAATGTTTACACGAGCAAAAAAATTACTTCCTCAATTTTATTCAAATACCATCTATTGAGGTGGTATTTTGTTTCTCCTAAATTTTAACTACAAATCATTTTTTATATTAATCAAAATAATCAGTGATATATTCTACAAATGAAATCCTTATTTTCCAATAAGGGGAGATTTCAAAGAGTTTTTATAAATGACTAATCCAATAAGAGGAGTTTTGAAGAGTTTTTGTAAATACTAAATCCAATAAGGAGGGGATTTGAGTAAAAAATGGAATTCTTTCAAATCACCAATCCAATAACCCCCACTAAATCTTAAAATCCTTTTAATTAGCCTTCTACGATCCTAAATCGTTTATTTTGTTAAATAAAGGCTGAAATGTAATTTTCTTCTCCTTTTCATGTTAGCTCGAGAAGCTGAGCTGTGACGATAGGAGACAGGGGGAGTGTTACACAGTCGGGTTTGATGTGAAACACCGGTTAGGTTCGGTTTGAACCAAGTGAAGATTGAGTGAGATACGGATAAGCTTGCTTTGGCGCGAAGCAAGGGAAGATATTCTGTTAGGATATATGATCGGGAGTTATCGTTATCAGGAAACGGAGTATATAAGTTAGTGTCTTGGCTGAAGGCAAGACACGGGTTTTAGGTTATCAAATCACAAGTTCTAGCAGAGGGCAAAGAACGTGTGAGTTAGTTTGGAGACGAGAGTGTGTTCTCGGTCTCAGAGCTTGGGTAGATTAGGAGTTGGTCCGTAGCTTGTCACATCTTGACAGTGTGTAATTCGGATTAGACAGATCGTTTGTGATTGTCTAAAAGATTCTTAATAAATCAAGTATTGTGTTTTTGAAAGACTCTGCGTGTTCTTTCCTGGTATCCATTTGCACTTTCATTTGGTATCAGAGCAGGACGCCTCTGTAGACTAGGCGAGTCTACTAACAGGTGGAGATCCTGTGACTATCATGGAAACCATGAAGGAACTGGTGTCGCTGCAGAAGCCAATCATGCTGGACGAAGGTAACTTTGGGCATTGGAAGGCGAGAATGCGACACATCATCAGAGGTATAGATGAGGACGTATGGACAGCAGTCGAACAAGGATGGACGGTGCCTGTCATGATAATGGATGACAAGTCAACTGCGCCCATGCCTAAGGAGAGGTGGACGGATGCTGACAAGGCGGCTTCAAAATTCAATTCAAAGGCACTCACTACCATCTTTTCAGCAGTTGATCTAGATCAATTCAAACTTATTCAAGGCTGTGAATCTGCTAAGGAAGCTTGGGACACCCTGATCAATCATTTTGAGGGAAATACCAGTGTGAGAAGAACAAGGATAGATCACCTTGCCTCTAAGTTTGAGAACCTACGGATGGAGGAAGATGAATCAGTTGGTAGTTTCATCTCAAAGATCAGCGCTATTGCGAATGAAGCCTCTGTTCTGGGAAAGAAATACAAGGAGAAAAAACTGGTTAAGAAGGTCTTGAGATGTCTTCCTCAACGATTCGAAGCCTATAAGGCAGTACTGAAGATTGCGGTTAACACTGACGAAATGAAGTTCGATCAACTTGCTGGAATACTCAAGGTTCAGGATCTGGAACGAAATGATGAACAAGGTAAGAGACAGAAGGGAATAGCATTCTCTGCTGACTCTAAGGAAGATGAAAGAGTGAAGCGAATTGAAGATAACATGGTGCTGATGGCGAAGAATTTCAATAAGATGGCAAAGAGGCTTGAGAAGGGACAAGGACGTGCTACTAATAGATACTCTCAAAGAGATGGTGATCGGGGCACGAGCAGGAATGAGTCAGGGAGAACTGGTCGTAAGAAGGAAGTGCAGTGTCATGAGTGCGAAGGATTTGGTCACTACCGAAATGAATGTCCACTGGCTAAGAGAAAGGAACTAAAATGCATTGAGTGCAAAGGTTTTGGTCACACGAGAAGTGAATGTCCTAACAATCTCAAGAAGGATAAGTCACTGCTGTGTTTAAGTGATACAGAATCCGAGAGTGACACAGAGAGCGAGGAGCTTCACATGAACTTTGTTGCCATGGTTGGAGAAACAGAGGTTGGGGATGCAAGTTCAAGTTCGGACTCAGATTCAGATGAAGACATCACTCCAGAGAAGGATGGAACTGCCTTGACTGAAGAATATCGTTCGTTGTACGAAAAATTCAATGAACTTAGCCTGGAGAATCTGCAGCTGATTAAGGACAAAGCTCTTCTTAAGGCGCAAGTCAACATTCTTGAATTAGAAAGTCCAGCGACTAAGACGGTCTCCGAAATTCAGAACAACCATGAAGGGAAGACTGAATCAGAGATGAAGCAACTTGGAAAGACTGAAGAGAATTACGATGTGAGAAGTCTGAAAACTCAGTTGGAACAAGCAACTCAGATGCTAAGTGAAGAACTCAACAAGAATAGGATGATGCAGAGAGAACTCAGTGAAAACTACAAGAAGATACGGATGCTTAACACTGGTTCTGATTCACTGGATCACATTCTCTCTGTTGGTCAATCACCGAGTGTGAACTGGGGTCTTGGCTATCGGGGAACGATGACACAAGTGGACAGACCCTCAGACGGTTTGTGAAAGTTTGTGAAAGCTCCATCACCTGTTGCTCAAGCTCAGACTAATCAAGGTGCACAGGCTACAATCACACGAGGAAGAAAGAAGTCTACATCACGAAAAAATGTATGCCTGTTTTGCTGCAAGTCAGGTCACCGCGCATACCAGTGCTACTTTCGATACAATCAGTATAGGCGAGCGTGGGCTGCTAACCGATGTCATGTTGAACCAAGAAGATTCGGACATGTATGGATAGCTAAGTCTGATCTTTATCCAAACTACGGAAACAGGGTCTTACCTCACGACGTTTCACATGTGACTTACTCATGTTCAGAGGTGAAGCTAAAGAACCCTGAAGTGGAGATAACATGCAACATGGCGTTTATTCAAAGTCTCACAGAAGATGAGGAAGAGTGTATGTCACTTATTGACTCTGACATGTCACTCGAAGATACTGAAGAAGTACAGTTTCGGTTGAATGATTTCACAGACATGGTAGGAAATGTGGCTTACACCACTGAGGTAAAAGAGAAGGAAACAGACATGTCATGGTACTTTGACAGCGGCTGCTCGAGACACATGACTGGAAGCAGTGATGTTTTAGAAGAAGCACAGAAGCTCAAAGGAGGAAAGGTGACGTTCGGTGATGGTGGAAAAGCCAAGATACGGGCTGTGGGAAACATGAACAAAGAAAATCTTCCTCGACTCACGAATGTTTACTATGTTGATGGATTGAAAGCCAACCTTATCAGTGTCAGTCAACTCTGTGATGATGGGCTTGAAGTAATCTTCTCAAAAACTGAGTGTAGAGCGGTTGACGACAAAGGGAAGGTTGTTCTATATGGGGTTCGATCAGGGAACAACTGCTACATGTGGAAAGCGTCAAATCAGTGTCTTATGGTTAAAGAAAATCAAATTGACACATGGCATAGGAGACTTGGCCACATGAACACGAATGGACTCTCAAGACTCGTACGAGCAGAAGTAGTGAGAGGGGTTCCAAAATTAGAAGGACAACCAGAAGCGGTATGTGGAGCTTGCTGTAAAGGTAAGCAAGTTAAAGTTCAGCACAAGCAGGTATCTCAGATAAACTCTAATCGTATTCTTGAACTTGTGCATATGGATCTTATGGGACCTATCTCACCTCTAAGTGTGGCTGGGAAGCAGTACATTTTTGTTCTTGATGATGATTTCTCCAGGTTCACATGGGTCAGGTTTTTGCGTAATAAATCAGATGCACTTGAGAGCTTTCGTATCCTGGCACTCCAGCTGAAACAGGAGAAAGGTGGAATTATTCAAATTCGGAGTGATCATGGAGGAGAATTCCAAAATGGAATGTTTGATAAGTTCTGCCAAGAACAGGGAATTCAGCATCAATATGCTGCACCGCGAACCCCTCAGCAAAATGGCATAGTCGAGCGGAAGAACAGGACGCTGCAGGAGATGGCAAGAGCAATGATGGCGGGAAATCAAGTTCCCTCAGGGTTCTGGGTAGAAGCAGTAAATACGGCGTGCTACATCATCAACAGGGTCTATGTGAAGCCAAGGACAAAGATGACTCCATATGAAGTTCTAAAGGGAAAAACCCCCAATCTTACATACTGTCACGTATTCGGCTGTGTGTGTTATATACTTAACGACAAGGATCATCTTGGAAAGTTTGATGCAAAGAGTGATGTTGGAATGTTTCTTGGGTACTCGACTAACAGCACAGCCTACCGAGTCTACAACTCAAGAACAAAGCAGATTGTCGATAAGGTGAACGTGGTCTTTGATGATAGTATGGGATACTACGAAGTGAATGCCACACAGAGGAATGTAAGTGTGACACCTGAGGATACCTCTGTTTCTAAAACAACAGAGCCACTTGAGGAAGAGACTGATGAAGTGTCAGACGTTGAGGATCAAATTCTTCCTCAGACAAATAAGGTTCACAAGAATCATTCGCCCGAAGATGTTATAGGAGGAGTATATGACGACCGAGTAACACGGAAGAAGCAAATTAACTTCAAAGAAATGGTCAGATTGGCTTGCTTCATGGTTGAAATGGCAAAAGTCGAATGCTTTGTGTCTTTAGTAGAACCAAAGAATATCCAGGAAGCTCTGAACGATGAGTACTGGACCGCATCGATGCATGAGGAAATGGATCAGTTCATCAGACTGGAAGTATGGGATCTTGTTCCACGACCCAAGGATGCCAATGTCATAAGAACAATGTGGCTTCACAAGAATAAGACAGATGAAAATGGAAACGTGGTCAGAAACAAATCCAGATTAGTTGCTCAAGGGTGCTCACAGATAGAAGGAGTGGACTTCGATGAGACGTTCGCTCCAGTGGCTCGATTGGAATCTATTCGACTATTATTTGCCATAGCATGCAAACTCCGTATCAAGTTGTATCAGATGGATGTTAAGAGTGCATTTTTAAATGGACTGCTCCAGGAAGAGGTGTATGTAACACAACCAAAAGGATTTGAGGATCCTCACTTTCCAGATCATGTCTACAAGCTTCGTAAAGCACTCTATGGACTGAAACAGGCACCGCGGGCATGGTATGACAGGCTGGCTCAGTTTCTGATAGCATACGGGTTCAAGAGAGGTGGGGTAGACAAGACACTGTTTGTTCAGGAAATCGGCACGCACCTATTGGTGATATAGGTATATGTAGATGACATCATCTTCGGAAGCACCTCTGATGAACTTGTAAACGAGTTTGTTGCAACCATGACTAAGGAGTTTGAAATGAGCATGGTGGGAGAACTAAGTTACTTCCTTGGACTACAGATCAAGCAGATGAGTGATGGAATCTTTGTCACTCAAAGCACATACGCCAAGAATCTAGTCAAACGGTTTGGAATGGAAACAAGCAAAACAGCAAGAACACCCATGAGCACGACGACGAAACTGTCACGAGATGAGAATGGAACCAAAGTAGATGAGAAACTGTTTCGAGCTATGATCGGAAGTCTTTTGTATCTTACAGCTAGTCGTCCGGATCTGTGTCTGAGTGTTGGCATTTGTGCTCGATATCAGGCATCACCTAGAGAGTCTCATCTTAATGCTCTAAAGAGAGTTATCAAATACGTGAAAGGGACTCTGGACTTTGGTCTTCATTATACTTTTGAGACTAACACTAACCTTGCAGGTTATTGTGATGCAGATTGGGCAGGTTGTGTAGATGACAGAAGAAGCACATCAGGGGGATGTTTCTTTCTAGGCAACAACATGGTATCCTGGCACAGCAAGAAACAGAACTGTGTCTCCTTGTCGACTGCAGAGGCTGAATACATAGCCTTGGGAAGCTGTTGCACTCAACTCCTGTGGATGAGGCAGATGCTTGTGGATTATGGGTATGTTACTGATACTATGCTTGTACATTGTGATAACATGAGCGCAATCAATCTAACTAAGAATCCAGTACAGCATTCGCGTACTAAGCATGTTGATCTACGACACCACTTTGTCAGAGAGTTAGTGGAACAGAAACTTGTAATGATCGAGCATGTTTCTTCTGAGAATCAGCTGGCAGATATATTCACTAAACCTTTGGACTACAACACCTTCTTGGGTCTGAGAAGGGCGTTGGGAATAGTGGATCTTGCAGCATGAAAACGACCAAACCAGGGATGTAAATAAGCGTCAGAAGAGGAGTTTGTTCATTTCGTTGCGTATGTACAGTGATCGAAGTTCAAGTGTCAGCTACTTACTACTGTTCTGTCGTGAGTTCCTTGGAGTCAGGTTAATGGTTGGAGGATAACAGCACGAGTCACAACGTGACATTCAATGAAACTAAGGTAACATAAAGTAAGGCCTGAGAGGATAAGCACTCATTACATGACAGGGTGCTGCAACACTTTGTATCGTGTTTTGATCACTGCTTGGATCAGGCAGGCCTATCTGACTCTCATCATTCGTCGTGGATCAGGGTTCTACAAAACTTTGCATCTGGTGATGCTCTTTGGTGAGAAAAGGTCAAAGGCTTGATAGAGTAGATGAAAAGTATGACAATGTCACTGGTGAGGAAGAGGTGACAATAATTTAAGGCCTAACATGAAAAGTACTCGTTTTGGGACAGGGTGTTACCCCACTTTGCATCCTACAACGATCACTGCTTTGATTAGGCAAACTGTGAGGCATCTCCTCATCCGTCGTGGATCTGGGTGCTACAACACTTAGCTTCTGGTGATGTTCAATGAGTAGATGTTATCCACGGGTTGGTGCGCACGAATGAACTATTACACCGATGAAAAGAAGGGGTGATGTAAGAATATTCTCTAACTAAGCTGATGAAAAGAAACTTATTTGATAGACAGCAGTAATCCAGTCTGTAACGGACAGATTACAAGCAGACAGGAGAATGAAGTGATTGAGATGCAAGGTAATGAATGAACGAACAACTCGGAAGACTGCTATCTGTATTTATTTAACTCTGGTTTGGGAGCTGTACAGAGGTGAAACTGAGTCCTTGGTATGTGACATTGCCATGCAGAGTCTCGGAACGAGAAAGACTCACTAGCTTAAATGTTCAAGTTTTATTGTATTCTCGATCCATTTCACAGATGGGCTGAAATTGTGTATCTGTTTTGGGCCGCAATTTGGTTTATTTGGGCTTACTAATGTGTGTGTTAAGTGTGCTAGGGTTCCTCTTTATATGTCACACACAGGGTTGAGACGCTGGCTCTTCATCACAATCACAAAACGGCGACATGCAACCTCTCCGAAGAAGTTCCCGACTCAACCGTACCTCTTCGTCCTCCTCTGAAACTCTGGCTCAAGTACGTAAGCGGTTGAAGCGCACTCGTCCTCCCACTCCCTCACCTGTTGCAAGTGAAACTGAAGCCGACGATGACTCACCAGCTCATACCGAGCCACTTGAGGATGAAGAAGTGGATGACTCTATCGAACATGCAACAGAGTCTGGTTCCTCAGAAGACGAAGAACAAGAGCATGCAGCTGATTCTCCGCCTTCGGAGTATGAAGATCTTGTGCTTACCTCTCAGCGTGAGCGCTATGAAGCGAGTCGTGCAGTGTTCTTAGCACGTGCACAAGAGGATCCATCTATTCTGCGTGTCTCAGAGGTACCCTTCTCGGCGAGATTTGCCACCAGTGAGGCACAAGAAAGGTATCAACTTGTAGAGCCGCGCAAGTTTCTCATTCAGCAACGTCTCGTGCTCACTGATGAGGAGCTAAGTGAAGTAAGACAGGTGGTTGCATCTGCTGGTTTGATCTATACGGTGTTCGACTGTGATTCGTTTCAGCCAACAGTGGTCCGGGAATTTATTGCTAACTTACCCGATGCGGATAGTCGAGATGATGGGGTGGTTGTGTATGTCAGAGGGTCTGCTGTGATATTCTCTCCGAGCCTCATCAATGCAATGTACTGCATTCCTCCATTTGAAGAAAATCCAGAGTGGGAGGAGGAGAACATTGATCGCGTCTGTGCGTATCTCTCGAACAATCGGATCAAACGCTGGGAGGATATGAGCTCTAAGTACCTTACGGTGACAAATCAGGTTCTATACAAGCTGGTGTGCACTAACTGGATTCCTACCACCAGCTATACAGCCATGAACCCTGAGCGTCTGCGGTTTCTCTATATGCTACATCACAACAGGAGCTTCAATTTCGGCAAATTGGTTTATGATCAAATCATTGCGATGGGGGCGAATGTTAGGAGTGACAAGAAGCGCCGCATCATCTTTCCAACGCTTATTCAGCAGGTGCTATTGTATCAGCGTATTGTGCCTCCCGACAACGAAGATGTGGAGGAAATAGGGTTTCCAAAGGCGGTGGTCAAAGACAAGAAAGCTGGATTGGGTTCAGGAAGCAGCTCACGAGAGCCAGATCTCGAGAAGGATATTGAGGAGCTGATTACGGGTCTTAAGGCGGTCTATATGCGTCTAAGGAGTAAGAGTATCTCAGGGGGTTCTGGAATGTTTCTTAAGTTTGCTCCTTTCGTTATTATGTGCCTTACTTGTTGTTTTTCTCTGTATGTGCATCTCTGCAGGGGGAGAATATGGTGATGGTGGTCGAGGAAGTGGCCGTCGTCGTTGACTAAGGAGACCTTAGTAGAACTGTTTTGTAATTCAGTAGGACTAGTTTTTGCGGATTAAGAATTAGTTGTTTGCGGATTCAGTTGGACTAGTTTTTGCGGATTAAGAATGATGTTTTGATGTTCTGTTTTCGGCTCCTTGGTTGAACTAAGGAATACTATGTAATGAACCGTCTTATGGATCTAACTAAGTTTATCAATGCTCTTATTGATTTGAATACAGACTGTGGCTGTGTTTCCTCTGTGAGTTATTGAGTGTGTGCAGGTTGCAGAGAGTGACACATCCAGACAAAAAGGGGGAGAATGTTAGCTCGAGAAGCTGAGCTGTGATGATAGGAGACAGGGGGAGTGTTACACAGTCGGGTTTGATGTGAAACACCGGTTAGGTTCGGTTTGAACCAAGTGAAGATTGAGTGAGATACGGATAAGCTTGCTTTGGCGCGAAGCAAGGGAAGATATTCTGTTAGGATATATGATCGGGAGTTATCGTTATCAGGAAACGGAGTATATAAGTTAGTGTCTTGGCTGAAGGCAAGACACGGGTTTTAGGTTATCAAATCACAAGTTCTAGCAGAGGGCAAAGAACGTGTGAGTTAGTTTGGAGACGAGAGTGTGTTCTCGGTCTCAGAGCTTGGGTAGATTAGGAGTTGGTCCGTAGCTTGTCACATTTTGACAGTGTGTAATTCGGATTAGACAGATCGTTTGTGATTGTCTAAAAAATTCTTAATAAATCAAGTATTGTGTTTTTGAAAGACTCTGCGTGTTCTTTCCTGGTATCCATTTGCACTTTCATTTCACACTGTTCATCCCAAAAATTGTTGTCGTGGGTATTTTGATTATTTATCATTTATTTTAGGATTTGTATCACTTGTCCCCTTCCTAAACTGGGCACTGATTATAATATCTTGAACACATTAACATGAAATACGATGTAATTTTCCTATCCCTCTTTCAGTTTAAGAACATGATTTTCGTTTTGAGTACCGTTTTATAATTTCAGTGTAAAATTTAATAATAATATTTTTTTTATTTTTTTTTCTATTAATTAAAAATGGTTACAGTGCAGATAATAATATTTTTATTTTGGAAATATGAAGTTTTTTTAAATGTTATCTTAGTATGTATGCATAAATATAAACCGACAATTGACAATTAAAATGCAACGAAATGAGTATCACATATCAAGTTGGTACGATCATATATGTATGAATATAAAAACATAAGTTGGAGACGATCAAAACTGCACCATATCATGCAAAGCAATACATTCATGCAGCAAAAACGAATTGTTTTTTTTTTCCTATTGATAATCCATTCGCATGAAACAGAAAATAAGTTTTATTCATCCAATATATAACGCAGTACATATAGAATCAAAGTTAACGTAATGAGCAAACTTATGCTTTAAACAAGCATACAAAGGATCAGTCATTTCCCCCGAACAAGAACTAGCTCATTTACTATTTTCAAGCAAACCAGTACACTTGAACCTCTCTTCCATTATTCCATCTATACGAGCTGCCATGTCTAGAGTCAAATAATTCTCCCAGTCTCCGGTCTTTCCTTTCCTGAAATACACGCTGTTTACATAAGGAGAAGGATGATCTTCTCTCTCCTTATCTCCTTTGTTAGCTTCAAGATTCTTCAACGTCTCGAAGCTGCAAAGGTTCACAACTTTCTCAACAACCCCATTCTTCTCTTCCTCAGCTGTGAATCCATAACCCATAAACTCAGCCAATCTCATCACATGAGGCAAAGGATCAGCAATCAAAGTCTCGTACTTAAGGAACAAAATCTGATCTGGATTCTCTTGGTGAGCTTTCCAATACCCCAAGACATGATCAAGATAAGGACCGTACACAGAATGACCTTTGCAAAACTTATCAAAAGACTCCTCAAGACCATTAAGCACGCCACTTTCTGACCTTCTATTCTGGGAGAAATGCCACAAGGAGATGAAAGTGTCCTTTGGGTCTCTCCAGATGTAAACCATCTTACAACCCGACTTCACAACCGATTCTGGTAAGAAATCGTGTGGCATGTGAGTTGCAAACAGAGTGTTCCCTTTGTCTTGTAGAACATCAATGTGAGGGAACAAAGGGAACTGGATCTCAATGAAAGGAATAAGCTCGTGAGGGTTACGTTTTAGGAGAGGGTTTGTGGAATCGTCGAAGCGAGATCGATTGGCTATTGCGTATGTTAGTGATTTGAGCCAGGTGGTACCTGTCTTCGGGTGGCTACAGACGAGGAAGTCACTAGGTCGAGCTTGGAAGAACTCTCGTGCGTAAAGAGAACCTTCAAGGATGTCATGTATCCACCAGTGACCACCGTACCTGATAAAGGGAACTTTCGGCCTCCAGCCTTCCACGTGAGGTAACGTGGAGATCAAGTCTTGGTACCGTTTCTGATTCTTCTTGAACTCAGTTGTCTCGGTCTTGTCATGGTTCGGCACGGTAGTGTCACTTACGGTTTCTGTTGCCATTAGAGGAAAAAGATTGGAAGACATTGTGTTTCTGATGCCTAGGAGATGAGAGATGGTCGTTAGTTTCTATATTAGAAAAATAATTTTTTTTCAAAATGTTTAAATGGAAAAGATAAGGTACATTGAAATGTACCTAACTTTTATTTACCAACGTGAAACATTCATGTGTTTGCCCATTTGGATGGATATATCCGATGGCATGCCATGTGTGACGGGACCATGGTGGCGGAGATATTTAGAATACGCGTTGCAGATCATTTTGGTGCTTACTTGAGAGAAGAAGCTTACACCAAAATAACGTAAGAGGTACATGGAGATCGCCTTCTTGTTTATGATTTCAAAAATGTTTTAAATAAAAGAAAATAGTCTCGGATTTTTTTTATAAATTTATGTATAGAAAATCAACTGAAGAAGAGAGATCATAAATAGTCGACACAGAAGAGAACATAACGACTGGTCCAAAAATAAAGCCCACGATAGGCCCATCTTAATATAGGGTTTCTATGTCTTCCACTTCTTGATCCTATCGTCGTCACTCTCCTTCTCCCTCATATCCGCAGCCGGAAACGTTCATTTCCTTCTAGTATCACCGCCGCGAGAGACAGCAACGATGCCGGCAAAGCAGAGGACACCGAAGGTCAGCAGAAACCCTGATCTGATCAGGGGAGTTGGCAAATACTCGAGGTCTCAGATGTACCATAAGAGAGGTCTTTGGGCTATCAAGGCCAAAAACGGCGGCGTTTTCCCCCGTCACGACGCTAAGTCCAAAGTCGAAGCTTCGGCGGAGAAGCCCCCTAAATTCTACCCTGCTGAAGACGTCAAGAAACCTCTCGCCAACAGACGCAAGCCAAAGCCCACCAAGCTCAGGTACTTTGTTTAAAAACTCTCTCTTTTACTGTTATTCAGACAGATGTGTCTGTTCTTGAAAAGTTGGTTGTAATCAGTTTGGATTAATCTCGATATGGTTCTGTAGTAATGTTGATCATTCTCTTGTCTGTGTTTTTCAGATCCAGCATTACGCCAGGGACAGTGCTTATCATACTTGCTGGTAGGTTCAAGGGCAAGAGAGTTGTCTTCTTGAAGCAGCTTGCTTCTGGTTTACTTCTTGTTTCCGGTGAGTTCTTCTTTATCTGTGTTCTCATCATTTGAAAACCAAACTCATTCACTTCCTGTTTTGTCTTTAGGACCATTCAAGATCAACGGTGTTCCTTTGAGACGTGTTAACCAGTCCTACGTGATTGGCACTTCCACAAAGGTTGACATTTCCGGAGTCAGCGTCGATAAATTCGATGATAAGTATTTTGGAAAGGTTGCTGAGAAGAAGAACAAGAAGGGAGAAGGAGAGTTCTTCGAGGCAGAGAAAGAGGTATGTTAATAAATCTCAATCTCTTTCCTTTGTACATTACCAAATGAGGAACTTTTCTTGATCACTTTTATGGGGGTTTTGGATTGTGTAGGAGAAGAAGGAGATTCCACAAGGGAAGAAGGATGACCAGAAGGCCGTGGATGCAGCTTTGATCAAAGCCATTGAATCAGTTCCAGAGTTGAAGACTTACTTGGGCGCAAGGTTCTCATTGAAGCAAGGGATGAAGCCCCATGAGCTTGTTTTCTAAATTTCATTACCTTTTTGCTGAGGTTTCTAGAGTTTCTAGTCTCCTTTAGTTTTGTCCTCTGAACGGTTTAGTATTGTTCTAGTTCACTGATCAAAGACATTTTTTTGATGCATCGATCTTGTGTCTGAACGTCAGATTTGTAGCAATTGAGTTAAACAGGAGAGCAATAACGACAATAACAGAGATGACTTAAACAAACATTACTCTGTTTCTGCTGCCATTGAAATTACAGCATGGGTGTGGATGATAAACCTAGTAACATTCATGTAACTTCTCGTCAGCAAAGATTCTTGGCGATGCCAAAAGTGGTGTTATATTCGGTAAAGAATCTAGAGAGCATGAGAGCTTTAGAGAATTGTCACCAAACGTTCTCTGGTGAAATTTTTTTAGCTTTAGAGAACACTTTCTGGTATAGGAAGCTCGGTGATTGGAGTGGACAGAACATTGAATGAACTAACAGTGAGCGAGGGAGTTCATGCTCAAATAGATGGAATCATATAGATCAAGCTCGAATTGTGCAGAGATGAGTCACGAACCATCATGTACTTCTTGAGACTGAAAGGAACGTTTCCACCATAATACGTCGAGGCGTTGTGCAATGTATTTGTTACTACTAGATGGTTAAATCATTCGAAGAGGCTCCTCAACATCCTAACTTGCAAAAGAAGAACCATCTTGGTAGTCAAGAACTAGAGCTACGTGGCAGTTTTTGTATAAGAAGAAATGTCGCCCTATCACTCTCTCCTTCTCCTTCGATTAATCCCAACACATCTCATGTCAACGTCATGAGAGACCAGTTATGTAGAGATGAGACTCGAGTCATCAAGTACTTCTTTGAAATGAACGTATTACGTCGAGGCATTGTGCAATATATTTGGAGATGACGAAAAGAAAGTGAAGGTAGATGTAATTAATAAATTTGTCTGATTCATTCAAATAAGGTCATTGATCGCTTAACTTGTGGTTCTTTCTAAAAAAATTATTGCTTCTTTTACTGGTGATGCTTTTAGTCTTTCGACCGTAATTAAAGAGCCTCACAGTTGCATCTTTTAATACCAACGGCCAAGACAAATTGGCTGTAAGAACAATAAATTTTGTTTGACCCGTTTAACATATTGAACCAACTAAAACGAACTGTTACGAAATCAACTCATAAAATATTTGCACTGACCTGGGGCAAAATCTTGTGCTGAAAGATGTGAAATAAACCAAACCAGTCATGGGATCGACATCCAAACGGTCAAGGGATCGAAAAGGAAAACCACATGCGCTATATGACTAGGCTCTTGGCTTGGCCACCGCGGCTTGAAACCACATACAACCTCAAAAATGCATCGGCTATGTACAAGTCACCGGTTATCTCATTGACATCTAAACCGACTGGACTACCACATATGTACCAAGAGCAGAGACAAAAAGAAAAGAACAAGCAAAAAAGCAGAAGATAAAGACATCCGGTGTTTGCAACATTCTGACTCATCAATGCACCACAATGAACAGAGCAGGTTAATTATTGTATACACGCACAAGTCTTAGGTTTAATTGGATCTCAGCGGATTGTTAATGGTTATTAACCGGTTCTTGATTAGCCAAGCCGTAAGATGCTCTTTTTGAGATTGTCACGTCTTTTCTCTACAGTTTCTACTGTTTCAAACTTAACTGTTGATTTTTTTTTTAACCCCAAGAGCAAGCGCATTACTGATCCTCCTCTCAGGTTCATCATTTTCTTTTTTTATTATTATTTTTTTAACTTTTTATATTTTACTTTTAAAAACAAAAAAAAATTGACCAGTAGCGGGCCGTCACGTGGCGTGGAATCCGCTAAATAGTGATGAACCGATTCATCGCCAAGGCTCGGAAAGAGACGAGTTCACCATCACCTTCTTATTATATTGTTTTTTTCTCGATCGACGTGCGAACCTCCTCCTAAAACATACCGATGTGACTGCTCTAAGAACACCATTAGCAATGAACTCTCAAGGAATATCTCAAAGTTAAAAATATTGAAAATTAAAAAAGAAAAAGAAATGATGGAGAGATGAGTCTCTTGTAAGAGAAATTCATAAGAAGAACTTGTCCTCATTTAATTCTTTCCACAAAGTTTACTTTTAGTTCTAGACTAAATAAAATAATAGACAATAAAAATTAATTCCAAAGGTATCATTAGTGACTTATATATGTTCAAGAGTATATTTTTTACCAGGGTATTTATTTATAGACAATAAAGAAATAATAATATATAAAGAAAAAAAATAATTAAAAGAACCTGAAATTTAAAATAAATTTCTAGATGTAAATATAGTATGAATTACATAATTTATTTTTATGTTTTGATTATAAAAACAATTTCCAAAATTATTAATTGTAATCTATCTTCCAGTTAGAAAAATATCAAATTACCAATAAAACAATATTTGTGTTAAAAACCCAATAAAACCATATATGATTACAAGAAATAATACCCTGTCCTAAACTAATGTTAGAATTTTCATGTATTTGGCACGGTTCTTTCGGTCACCAACTTTGGTTGCTCTCAAAGGAACAGAGTCGGAGTTTGTTTTGATTTTGTCTGTGCGTTTTAATAAAAGTTTTTGCATGTGGTCTGAAGTCGGAATCTGTAGATTGTGAAAGATAGGAAATATTTTAGCTTATCTAGAGACGGAGATTCGAGATTTTCCAACTTAAGGATGTGGTGTTTGTTTCTCTAAGTCTGCATGTTCTGTTTCTTCAAAGTTGGTTCTTGGCTTCTCACTCTATCCATTCGTATTCCGTCTTGGACTCAAGATTGATTATGGGATAATTTTCTCATATGCTGGCTTCGGACTCTAGGAGTTTGTTATAACTTGTCGGCTTTGGGTTTGATCTAGAGATTGATGTTAATGTATGTTGTGAATCCTGGTTTTATGTGAATGTAATCTTGTAGTGTTAAAGAAATACATATGAAAAATTAGTATAAATTTTGATATATTTTATTATGTTTATTAGACATGTGATTTCAGGTTTAAGAATTACTATTGTTTTTATTATTCATTTTAGGCCGTTCCTTTGAATTGAATCACAATTGGTTCTAATACAGTTGAAATTTAATCTTTCATTTACTTTTTTCTTTAAGATTTATAAATAAATAAATGTATATATATGTATATTGAAAATTATGAGTAATTTAATCTATATTGTTATGAAAAAACTGAATTGTTGTTAGACCCAGAATTACATAAGCAAACCAAATCAGTCTTTTTTGTAAGTTTATCATTGGTTAGGGTTCAAGACGTGATAAAACTAAAAAGTTTGATTATGTTAGTTGTAACTATCGTTTTGGATCAAGGGACACTCACTAGGGCTGGAAAAAAACTGAATCTGAAGAACCATATCCGATCTTAAAAGTTAATACTGAATCCGGATCAAAATTTATTAAATTTCCGAACATGTTTAAAATTTTAGTATCTAAAGAACCGAAACCAAAACCCAATCTAGAAAGATATATTTCAGGTATCCGAATATATCTAAATCATATTTATATACTTACATATATTAATTATTTTTAAATTTAGTATATAAAATATCTATGATATATAAAATATTTTGAAGTTGTCCAAAATACTGAAAAATATATACAAATAGTCAAACATAAATGTCTAAATAGCTAAACAATTTTTAAAACACCTAAAGTATTTGAAATATATATTGATTGTCTATCCAAATATTTAATCCAAAACAAAATTTTGTGTTAAAGTTTGATAATTTGACATATATTTTTCAAATTATATGTAATATATTATTTTTGTTTTAATATTTTCAGAATTTTAAATTATATATGAATTTCAAATTTTAAATAATTTAAACGGGTTATATAAACCCGAACCAAACTTTCAAAAATCTAATCTGAATCCAAACCAAAATTTATAAATATCTGAATGGTGCGGAAATTTTTAACCCCAAAAATCTAAAATACGAACCAGACTTGAATGGATAACCGAATGACCACCATGACACTCGTAAATGTTTTGTAGTCTCATATTGTTTGATTTTTTTTATATAAAATGATAACAGATAACTGGATTGTTATTTTCCGATTATTTGAACTAAAAAGTTGTTGTCGTGTGTACAATCATGCACGTTATTTTTATTTAATCAACAATTTTCGATATGGCTTTCATGGTTAGTTGTCCTAATCATATATCCTTCATTGTTAGTCAATTGTTTTGCTTCAAATCATTATAATCGTTTTTAAGTGGCATGGTTAGCAAGTATGATGATGCCTTTTCAAAATTTGTTTAGTGATACTTGTTTTTCTTTTCCTCTATAACATTATATCAAATATGATCTGAAATACACAAGCCGGCAAGGACAGCTGCACTTCCGGATCCAAGAGCCGGCAAGGAATACAATATTGGCAGTTTTTATATTACAAGATATACAACACTGTTACAATGTACCTGTATAAATTATACAAGTCAACTAAACAACTCCAAAACTTGAGTTTGTCGTGGGTAGTCAGAGTTTTTCTATAATCCCTAAGAAATACATAATAAATTCTATGTAGCTTGCTCGTAGAAGCTGTTGTTTCTCCTTGTTCAATATTTTAAAACGAAAAGGTATTATTTATTACTCTGGAGATATGGCAAATCTGTAGATGTTGAAGATTATATTTGTTGAATGTTCATGACAAATGAATTAGTGTTTCTAAGATATATATCTTTGTATATGTTCATAATAAAAAAAGAAAAATGTTAGTTTAGAGCATGACTAATGGGAAGATTTATAAGATGAAGTTTTTAACGAAATATAAGAAACTATCTCTTAGCTCCATTTTAAGAACCCTCATTTATCATGTTCTCAAAGTCGAAACGATATATCTAATCTATAAGTCTCTAATCTACGTAAAGCGTGTATCTATTGTGAAAGTCTATGCTTTGTTGTCCATTCATATACAAACATATTTTTCATAGTATATATAAGTCTCTAATCTACGTATAGCGTGTATCTATTGTGAAAGGCAATGCTTTGTTGTCCATTCATATACAACATATTTTTCATTGTTAGTCAACTGTTTTCGATATGGCTTCATGGTTAGTTGTCGTAATCGCATATTTTTCACTGTTAGTCAGTTGTTTTGCTTCAAATATTTATAACAATTTTTAAGTGGCTTGGTTAGCATGCACGATGATTTGCCATTTCAAAATTGTATAATAATGTTAGTTCAAAAAAAATGTATAATAATGTATATTGGCAGTTTTTTATATTACAAGACATGTACTATCATATACAACTCTGTTACAATGTACATGTATAAATTATACTTTCTCCGTTTCACTTTATTTATTGTTCTAGATTTCAATACATAAATTAATAAAACATTTAATTTTATATACTTATTAGATAAAAACATTATTATCAATAGATTTAACCATTTTTTTTGATTTAACCATATTTCAATCAATAGAAAATTATATTAAAATACAAAGTCAATAAAGTTTACATTGAAATCATAAAACGACATATGTTTTGAAACAAAAATTTTACTCCAAAAAACATCTAATTCGAAAACGGAGGTTTCAAAACGGAGGGAGTACAAGTCAACTTAACAACGAATGCTTGGCTGTCATGATAACAATCTCCGAAACTTGAGTTTCTCATGGGTAGTCGAGTTTTTCTATAATCCCTAAGAAATACATAATAAATTTTATATAGCTTGCTTGTAGAAGTTGTTCTTTCTTTTTGATCTATATTTTTATCGGCAAGATATACTTTTTATTAATATGGAGATATTTCAGATATACAGAAAAGTACGAACTACTCCTTCAAAAAAAGTACAGTTTTTAGCGAAAAAAAGGGTACAGTTTATAAATAAATTTACTTTTTGAATATGTAAAATAGGCATGTAAATGTTTGACGGAGTGTGTTGTATTGTTCAGAACTTCTGCTGATCAAGCGTATTGTACGATGTACGATGACGCGCGTGACTGTTGATGTTGCTTGTTGCTATCATTGGTGTGTATTAAGTGTTGATGTACTTGGTGAAATACTTAAGATTAAGAATGTACCTTTAGATATCTGGAGGATTGAAGTCTAAACTTAATAAAAATTTCGCTCAAAATAATGTCTTAAAGAATTCATACTATAGAGTAAACCATTGGTTTAAGAGGGTTATATTTATACTACGTGTGTCTAAATTAGTTATAATATACTTTACTGTTCTAGATTTGAAATCTGAACGAAATCACGAAGATTAAAATAATCTATGCTAGTAAATTTTTATATATCGGAGGGTTATAAACTTATACTTAATATTACGTGTGTCTAAATTAGTTATAATTTACTTTACTGTTCTACTAGATTTGAAATCTGAACGAAATCACGAAGATTAAAAATAATCTATGCTAGTAAATTTTATGTGTCTTTCTTGTCAAAAAAAAATTTTTATGTGTCGGTTAATTGTGCACTTTATTTTTTCGACTCATGTACACTTTCAAAAATAATAACAAACAAGAATGTATCATGTGCCGTCAATGTCAACATATGGAACAATGTAGATAAAAAAAATCACGAACCTATAAATAGACATACATACAGATTACAAAGCCTCATCCAAAAATAATTATAGAGCCAATAGAAAGAAAAAAAAGCAAAGAAACGATATGATGTCATCTTTGTCCACAACATCTCTTCTCCCTCTTCTTCTTTTTTCTCTTTTGTGGGCGGTCATCTCGGTTGACGCGTCTTTCCAGACACCCCTTCTGCTGCCGATACTTATGTCTGGCCCTCACTCTTTCGCCTTTAATTCCACAGAAAATGGATTCTACACTGGAGTCTCTGG
This sequence comes from Hirschfeldia incana, assembly GCA_026261945.1. Classification (NCBI taxonomy): domain Eukaryota; kingdom Viridiplantae; phylum Streptophyta; class Magnoliopsida; order Brassicales; family Brassicaceae; genus Hirschfeldia; species Hirschfeldia incana. The sequence goes on along the minus strand of JABCMI010000011.1, from coordinate 5,844,260 downwards.
TGGTACAATCCTCAAGTATACTCCCGAGGAGGGTTTTGTCACTTTTGCACACATCACAGAATCATCGTAAGTTCTTTTTATTTTATTTATTCGATGAGGAAGCATGTTGTTAAGGATTATAACATAGTTCAAAAAGGTACGTAGAGTTCACTAAACGATGACAATTTCACATGTCATATACGTGTAATGTATATTATCCAAAAAAATGAGAGAATGTCTAATATATACTATGTAATATCCAACTCTGATCAATATAACTTTTTATATGATGTCATTGTCATACACACAAACAAAACCTAAGATACAAATAGTAACATCAATTATATATTTTAGGTTCCCCGATTTCAATTGTTCTTATTGCAATTCAGGGACTCTTTATTGTGCTACGCTTTACAAGAGCCGATTTCCTCCGAAAGGTGCGGCCGACCTGCGGGGATAGCCTTCAATGAGAATACAGGTGATCTCTACGTCGCCGATGCTCTGTTGGGTCTTCACGTTGTTTCTCCCGCCGGTGGTTTGGCCGTGAAGCTCGCCGATGGTGTTGATGGAAATCCCTTCAAGTTTCTCTATGGTCTTGACGTTGATCCAACAACTGGTATCGTCTACTTCACTTCCTTGAGCTCACGCTTCAGCGCATAGTAAAGTTCCTTCGTCCTCTTCTTCTCTTCTTCTATGCATGTACTAATTGTTTTGATTATCATTTAGCTAAAAGTGTGGCAAATGGATTTTTTTCTTACTTAAAGTTGTTTTAGGGTTACATATGATATAAAATTATAATCTTCGAAACTTTTACAATATTTAAAAAGCAAACAATTCTAATAAATTGGATAAATCCGAATTACTACAACATAATTATTGATAAAAAAATTTGGAATAGTAAACGGTCTTTAGAAGAAAAAAAACATTCCAAAATATTTACCTTGATTTAAATTGGGTAAAAAAAGTACTATCAAATTTCTTTTCCGGACACATTGTTTGTTGCTTAATATACGTAATTTTTTGTTATGTACATGTAGCCAAATGCATCTTCTATTGACTCTGGAGGACGCCACAGGAAAACTCTACAAGTACGACCCATCAACTAAGGCTGTCACCGTATTGATGGAAGGTCTAGGCGGCTCAGCTGGTTGTACCGTAAGCTCGGATGGTTCTTTCGTCCTGGTTAGTCAGTTTACAAAGAATAACATCCAGAGGTATTGGATCAAAGGACCTAAAGCTGGTTCTATTGAAGACTTCAGCATTTCGCCTTCACAACTACGCCCTAGCAGTATCAGAAGAATCGGTTCTACTGGAAACTTTTGGGTCGCTGCCGTGCATAAGGTTACCAACCAAACAGCGATCGTCAAACTCAATCCTAACGGCGAAGTGCTTCAGAGACTTAGTGTTCCTTTGCAATTTAGTTTTCTTAGCGAAGTTAACGAGTTCAACGGTGCTCTATACTTCGGGACTCTCGTTACCCGAATTGTTCAAATTTTTAAGCTTTAAACCTTGAATGGAACCCAAGGGTGACCGATGTGGTAAATTACCTTTAATTTTCAGTTCAATAATATTTGTAATATTACAATAACTAAAATAATGAACATGAAATAATATGCATAAGGTTTATTTCCTTGGAAAATGGTTGAACTTCTTTAATATAATACTAAATTTTGATCCGCGCAACCGTGCGGATGTTATTTTCAATTATATATATATATATATATATATATATATATATATATTTGTTTTAGATTATTATTTAATGTTAATCATATATTTAATTTTTTATATTTTAAATAAAATAATTTATAGTTATATGTTGTAAATAATCAATTACTTACAATCATCACATATATTTGTTTCTTCTTATTATATATTTATCTTGTTGTATTTATATATAATTATTAAAAAAATTAATGTGCACGAATAATACATGATTTTAATAATTATTTTGTATTTAATTTCTATTAAATTTTTATCCGCCCTTTAAAAACTGGATTTAATTTTTGTAATATTTTTATGTTTATTCATTTTACATAATATATTATTGTATATACAAAAATATAAGATATGTTAATTTTTATAAATTTATTGTAGTCTGTCATCGAATATTATTTTTAACATAAATATTTATATTTATGAAAATAAAATTTATTAGCTATCAATTTAATGTAATTTTATCATATGTAGTTCAATAAAATAATTTTATTTTAACATGATTGATTACGAATATAGAATAGATAAAAGTATGTTAAAATTTTTTTATTTTAAATTATATAAATAAAAACTCTCTCTATATATATTAATGCATAACTATATTTCATTTATAATTAAGAAATAATTAAAACTATTTTTTGAAAATTAATATATTTTTAATATATTTAGATCAACATACAATAATCTTCTTTCAATACGCTTGATTTTCATTATATAATTGATAAAAATAAGATAGAATATTAATTTTTCATTTTATAAAAGATAATTGAATATATTAGAGTATAATAATATTTCAAAAATAATTACGAAATTAATTAAAATATTTACATATAATTTTTGAAAATTAAGTTCCTGTTTACATATTTTAAACAGATTTTTAGAAAAATGTTAATATTTATATATATTAACTGTAATTAAAATAGTTCAAATATTTAATATATTGTTACTTCTATTTACGTAATCTCTAAAATAATGGGGAGTTGCTGATTTTAATTAATTACTTATTTTATTGTTAACTTAAAATAAAGGGATAATTTGGAAATATATACTCTAATAAGAATAAAATTTGAAAACTAAATCCTCATTTTAACCTTTTTAAAAATACACTTATATAAACATAAATTTACATAATTGTCATTCTTAATATTTTTCTATTTCTAATATATTATTTCTAAAAGTAACTTAAAAAATCATGAGAATGGATAAGAATATCTGCGCAATATCTTTTTTTATATCACTAATATCTGCATAATATATTTTAATAATATTTTAAATTATTTATTATTTTGAAAAAAGAAAAAAAAATAAAGTAACGCGTCGTTTTCAGTCTTCTCGTCTCTTTCCTCTTGTTTCTTCTCCTCCATTCTTGAATTTTTTTTTCTCCTTTCACAGATTCTTCATCTCCTCTCACTAAGAGAAGTTTGTTGATTCATTAATCAAATAACAGTTTCAAATTATGATTCTATTTTATGTTGACAAAAATTCTGTATAAACTTCATGATAAAGTCAAAACAAATCATAATTTACATATTTATCTTTGTTATTATAAAATTTAAATTATAAAATAACATATTTATTTCAACATGCATATTTATCTTAAACAAAAATAATTTTAATGATATTATTTTTAGGGATTTTTATTAAATAGATATTTATATATTAATTTTGAATTAAATCTTAATTATTGAAATATCTTGGGTAACAAAGTCAATTCATAATTAAGAAAATATATTTTTCAAAAAGTAAAATAGAAAATGCATTTATCAAATTTCAAATCCTAAATAGGGTATTTTGCAAATTATCCCTAAAATAAAATGTACAATTAAATAAATAAACACATATTTATAGCTATGATTTCTAATAAAAGTTCATTTAGTTAAAAATCAAACATGAATGAGAAAAAATAAGATTTCATGACAAAATAAATATTATTTTGCTTTAATATTTATGTACGTAGAAATCTTATTTATATGTCATTACTCATTAGTGTCATATATTTCATCTGTTTCAAAAATATGCATGTTCTAGAGAAAAAAATATTTCAAAAAATACATTTTTTATATTTCCAATATAATTTTTGTTAACTAATAATGAAATAGTGTGAAGTTCAAAAGCAATAATTATATTTTGTAAAGTCTTATTGGTTTAAAAATATAAAAATATAAAATTACAGAAAATTATGCATTTATAATTAAGTTTTGATATATTTAAATTAAAATTGTGAAAATTTTAAAATATCTATATTTTAAAATGGAGAGAGTATTATGTACACTAACCATCTTTTAAAATGTATGTATGACTTTTCCAAACACACTAGTATTATAGTTTACATGTTTGCTATTAGTTAGCTGCTTCAAACTGTCACATGTTTTATAGCATTTTATTATATATTCAGTACTTATTGGATTTACGTTTGGTTATTTGACAACTTTGCAATAGAATTATAGAAGATATATATATATATATATACCTTAAAGGTATTTTTTTGGACTTCAAAATCATTCATATTCACAAGCACAAAACCGGATCTCCGATTCTTTAGCTAAAACGGCAAGATCAATTCATAAAAAGTTTATTTTGTTGGTTGTTTTATTCTGGATTGTTCAATTCAAGAATTGGTTTGGGTATTTAACAAATTCGACATTATTTTCTTAAAACAACATTGAGTGGGCCGAAATTAGGTTACTGGGCTTTTTATTTTGGAAACATCAAAGGCAAAGCGGTTAGACCCTAACTCATTCCGACCAAACGAAATCTTCTGAGAAAGTTTGACGGCGAGGAAGAGAGAGAGAATGTGGTTCACCGGCGGAGGAGGAGGAGGACTAAGGAAGCTCTGTAGAGCCTCCGCGGCTGTTTTAGAGAACGAGATGAGCTCTTATAACTCTCTGTTGGTGAGATACATGTCGAGAGAAAGAGCTGTAAACGTCAGAAAGATAAACCCAAAGGTTTCGATCCAAGAAGCTCACATCATCTCCATTTCTCTCTACGACGTCTTCAAGAAACATGGTCCTCTCTCTGTTCCCAACACTTGGCTCCGCGCTCAGGTTTGTCTTCCTCTCTGTTCATTTCTATGTCCTGAGATCAGATGATTTACTTGAATGTGCCCGGTCTTGTCTGTTTGGGTTAGGGATTGAAATGGTCTGAATAGTATTGATAGAGAAAACATGTTTCACTGTGTTGATATAATGATAGGAATCTGGGGTTAGTGGAATCAACAGCAAAACTCATATGAAGCTGTTGCTGAAATGGATGAGAGGGAGGAAGATGCTTAAGTTAATCTGCAACCAAGTTGGTTCCTCTAAGAAGTTTTTTCACACCATTTTACCTGAAGATCCTCAACAAGAGACACCACAAGTTGCTGCTGCTGCGACTGAGAGCAAGAAACAAACCGTCAAGAGAAGAAGCAAATAAACGTATATGGTCCTTCACATAACTTGGGAGAGCTAATCTATGTGGGGGCCAGAGTCTTATGTTTTGTTTGTTTTTTGTGTCTGTATGGGGTTTCTGTCTTGTTTTGATTTGCTTTTAGTCCCCAGGGAAAACATTATAGTTGCTGGTGTAGGAAATTCTGGAGAAACTCATGGCTTGATTTGATCCTTTTACTGAGCACCCTTTGAATAAAAGTAACATCAATTCAACATTGCACTAAGCAAATACCAAAACAACACATGGAAAATTTAATGGAGGAGGCAGTACAGAATCAGAAGCAAATTTTAATAAACTGGAGACGGATTTAGAGGCGGTGTTCAGTGTACTTCCACGGGACATGCAGGAACTTCTTCTTCAAGCTCAATCAGAGCTCCAATGATTCATCCTTTTGACTAGAGCTTACATGTGGATTCTGTTTTCCTTCTCTTATGTTCTGTTTCATACTTTTAACTATGCATAAAAGAAAAATTCCTCATTGTTTTCCTCCATCGTTATTCACTGATCACTGCTCCATGTTTTCTGGAGAAGATCTCTTAAGCCCAAAGAAGCCGAATAGATGATAGCCATACACACACATCTTTAGATATGCCACTCTACCATTATTGATGAGTACACAGTATTAGCTACACTTCATGGCATCCTAATTCTTATGGAACCCACTATAGAAACATATATATCATATTTCTGAGAAAAAAAAAGCATCTCTGACAGCAAGATCATATCATCAAGGGGTCACAGTTTCACTATGTACACTATTACAGGGAGATAAACGTAGAATGCACACATGAAGCTCAAACACACATCACAATACAAAGACTCCAAACTCTATAGGGCATTGACCACAGTGGCCATGGTTTGGTTTCTAGCTACTTACACTACTAAGCCTCCTTTTTCTTCTTCAGTTTCATACCTTTCTGGCTGCTCTGCCTCTGTTGGCTTGGTGGTGTCACTTCCACAAGAAGAAGCCTCGACATCACATACGTCAAAAGCTCTTCCCGGTGAGAGAATGTGAAATCAAGGTGAGCATACTCGAACTCATTAAACGATACATCAACCCCTCCCTCTCTCATCACCTTGTAGTGTTTCCTCACCATGGAAGGCCGAATCACCTTGTCTTTCTTCCCAGCTACTAAATCCACAGGCACATCGATGAACTCGTAAGACTCCCCTAGATCAAGCGGTTCAGGAGAGCCGTAAACCTCCATGTTAGCCGTCCTGCTCCCGTAATCAAACATCTTGAACTTACCAGTGTGTTTGATCTGAGCTAGATGTTTGGCAACGCCGAAGGAGACAGCTGGCATATCGTTCATGTTGTAGTGAGGCGTCCCCAAGACTCCAACCCAGTTCGAGCTGTCTCCACCAACTACATAACTCATAAGGGTTTGGACAAGTCCACCAAGAGCAGGGTAGTTGTGGAAGTCACGTGCTAGCTTGTTTAGAAGCATCCTGAAGAATCTTGTCGGTATGTAGAAGGCAGGCACGATGCGAGCCAGTACAGGACTGACAAAGAGGAATATGTACTCAACGATCGTGAAACCTAAGTTGGAGTCCTCGTGAAATCCAGCAGGTGAAAGTAGGATCAGTCGTGAGAGTCTGTGTGGCTTCTCCTTGATTTTGCGAGTGATGACGTACATGAGAATGCCAGCACCACCTAGGCTATGGCAGACGGCACAGAGCTTATAAGGCTCCTCCTGGTTGATTTCCTCGTCGATAGTAGGCTGGCTGAGCTTCAGTTCTGAAGTTTTGATTTCGTGGATTTTTTCTATCATCGCTGGGATATCTTCAGTACCATGCTCGTTAATGGAGTATCGCCAGTACCTGCATTTTGATCAACACCGATTAACACTACCTTGAAGCATATATCTCAGACAAAACTGTTTTTTCTCCAGTCTATCATAAGGAAACTAGCCACAGAAAGTAGACAAAATATGTAGTGAAAATGTAATCAATAACTCACTCTTTCGAAGATATGTTCTTGTTCACGTGATCTCTTGAAACTAAACCCCGGAAGTTCCCCAAGAAAACATCATAGCCTGTGAAGTAAAAGAGTGTAAGATTCTCAGCAGTTGGTATGTGAACTGATTTAAAAGATTGGAGTATGAGAAACACGAAGCTTGAACCTTGGTCATATGCAGCAAAAGCTGGAGATCCAACAACTCCATTAGATACCCATCTGAAGAAGAACGCACAGAAAAAAAAGCAAGATGAGAAAATCTGCAAAGAATACTTCATCAACCAACTGTTCAGCTTAATGAAGTTTGCAACTTTTACAAGTAATCTAAGATAAAGACACCATGAAACTCACCCCATTGAAGAATCCAAAATCCCATGCTGTAGATAAACAGCTTTCCTTGCATCACGTCTGCAAAGACAACAAAGACAGTCAGGGGTCACATACTTAAGGTATAGAAAGGATGCACAAGTGAGCGTAATAGAAGAAAGTTAACCTTGGTATCCTTTCCAAGAGAAGAACATATCCATCAGATGTAACAACACGAATAGCTTCGTACGGATACCTATTAAACGTAGGAAATAAATGAACTAAATATCAAGTACTTGAGAACGAAAGAAAGAAAAAAAAAAAGCACAAGACATCTAAGCTGCCCCCCCTTACCCTAGCTCTGTGATGACATCTTGACACGTTCGAGTATCTGTGTTCATAGAGTTGTATAAGCGCGTGGGCCTTTCACTAAGAGATGGATCAGTATCCCCTAAAGTAGCAGTCTGCACATTCTCATCATCTGAAACATCATCATCACTTCCTTTACGACTGCGACCGCGAGAAGAAGAGAACCACGACGACACTATAGCAAAAGCTTCCGACGGAGAAAGGATCATATGCGTAGCCCTGTGGAAAAAATCAAAAACTGCTTCTATACAAATCTCAATAGCAAGATGAAGATCTTCAACGACTCCACGTCTTCTATCAGTAGCTCGGTTAGGAACATCATGGTCTTTACTAGACATAGTCTTGCTAACACGAGGCCTAGGCGAACGCTGGTTCCTCCTTGGGCTCGAAGGAGCTCTTGATGCACTTCGCTTAGAGAACAAACGCAGAAAGTAATGCGGTATCCATATCAAGATCCGTAAAGGGAATATCAACCACCAGAGAAGGAAGGTGATCCACTCGGTCCAGTGAGTTTCAGGATTAGCAGAAGCACTGGCCCAAGAAAGTCGTGAGCTTTGAGAAGAAGACGGTGATGCAGGGAGGGCACCATCATTATCATCACCAGAAGAATAGTCCGAGCTTGAAGTATCGGAATCCACAGAGAGCTCATGAACGAAGTGATTGAAAGAAGAGACCCCACTGCCATCCAGAAAATTCAAGAAAATAGTAAAAGCTTGAAAGAATCAAGATTGAGAAATGTTATTTCGTACTTGTGCATCCAGCGTGGTAGACGGGGACCACGGAAAGTAGGTCTGAGCTCCCAGCCATGGAGACCTTCAAGAATATTAGCATTCCCAGGGAGAAGGGTCAAGAGAAGAGCGGAGACTCCGTTAATGCATCTAGCAATGTTGTTTAAAGACTCATATGTCACAGTTTTCACAGACCTGCACTAAAAAGACAAAACACAAAACCGAAAAGCCATAGTTAGTTAACGCTTGTTAAACAAAGGGGACAAGAAGAACATCTAACACACCGTGTCATCTATCAAATAAGTAATGAATTGAAATATCATATAGCAAAGGATTATCTTCTGAGGAATCGAGATTAGATAGTAAGGATTCGGATTACTATATAAGGAAAGCAGAGATCATCAATTCATCATAATAAGAGGAGGAGGATGAATGTAAAATTCATCATCGATATATAAGAGAAAAGGATCTCACTCTTTGGTTACCGCGAGAGCGTTATCTACGATCCGTTGCATCACTTTTCTTTTTCTTTAATCCTAACTCAGAATTTTAGAACGAAATAGGTAATTTGATTGGGTGATCTCTCCCTCCTCGTTATCCGCTAAAATTTCCCAGGGAAACGACAATTCTATCCACCTGAAATATTTGAAATTCCGATGACTTGGCCGAATCGCGATGGAGTTTTATTCAGAACGAATTAAAAAAGAAAAGGAAAAAACAGAGACCCAGAAAACAAGATTTCGACGAGATTCAAATAAATCCAAATGAACAATATAAATTGGGGAGAATCCGATATTTTAGGGGCAACGTCGGCGATTCTTTCCGTCCAGAGGATGAGAGAGAGAATAGACCAGATTTATGACACGTGGATAACCGTTATTGGATAATATCGAATGTGACAAAGGAGACACGTTTTCATTCAGCGTTTGGGAGACGGAGAAGGTCGATTTACCAAACACGCGACACACAAATAGAGCAATGAGTAAATGCCAGACACCAATAATTGCTTCTTTGAGATATTTTTATAATGTCGACCAAAATTGGATGTTTTTATAATTTGATTCTTCAAATTAAAAACATATCCATTGAATAAAATATTTGAAGAATTCATCTAGTTGCATGAAACTTTTCTCTTCCATTCATTCGTTTTTGGAGATAACCTTCTGCTTAACGCATGTAATTAAATCCGTTGTCAACCAACCGAATTAAATTGGTCGTGGCAACTATTGTTCTTACTTCTTAGTTATAGTGTTATTATTTTTTACTATATGCTACAAGGGAAGTACTATTTTCTTTTTATGAAACAGAGAAATAGTACCTTTTTTTTTTATAAAAGGCTTAAAAAATAGTACTAGTTGAAAAAACCTAAGTACCAAACCATGTGAATATTTTGGAAAACTCTATAATGCCCAAGCAAATTCAAGAGTTTATAAAAGAGGTGCTTTTTCTTTGTCAAAATTGTAAGTCAAATATATGCATAGACTTTCCTGAACAGGAATCACAAACATAACCCTCTGACTGTCTGCAAAGGTTCTTATCATCTTGGCAAGAGAATATTACACCATGGGAATCAGCAGCAGAGCTCACCCCTATAGTACTATACAAAAAAAGGCATGAGCCCTCATTTTTCACCAATATTTGAGCCCCATGCATACAATACAGTAAAGGTTTATGGAGTATAAAGAGTGCATATATATGTTAGGAGCTTGATTGCTTATGTATTTTGTTCTTTACGTTTTAGTTTGGTCTTATTTTAGTAGATTATTTTTGTCACAAACATATCTAGTGTATTTACAACTTCAATTGTTTATAAGAAATTGAGAAGAAACCATGTTTTTTAAATAGCCTTAGACCCCCAAAAGTGTAGGCACGGCACTGATCAGCAGCCTACTAGTACTATACAAGTAGCACAGCTTTTATGGACATTTTTAAGAAGCTACATGCTCTTCATACCTGATTCCCTGTCAAGTACCAACAGAAAAAACAGACAAACCCCACCCCAGCAGGGAGAAGAAACTGATTTATGTGCGAGTCAAGATAACTGCACAACAATCCCATGCATGAGTTGCGTATTAATACTCAAGACTATGAGCGAGAAGGGAACTTACCTCCGGCGTACATGGCTGCGTAGTATGCGAGAAGCAGAGAGCCTTCCCCGGAGGGTTTAAGAACGGAGAGGAAGTAACTTTGAAGTGAGCTCTGTTTGGTCGGAATATACTTAATCTTGGCTTCTGATGTGAATATAAGGAAGAAAGGGACCAACACACTAAAAACCTGAAAATTGACGGACGAAACTGCAAACAAAAAAGGATTAAACGCCGTTGCCGGGGATCGAACCCGGGTCACCCGCGTGACAGGCGGGAATACTTACCACTATACTACAACGACTCTGTTGTTCGTTATTTATCAATAAAATATTTTATTTAGATCTAAAACATATGTTTGTTAATGGCGGTCCGCTAAGTTACGTTTGGTTAACTCGAAACAAGAAGCATAATTTGTGAATGAAGTCGAAAACACTGAACAAAACACAAACATGAAGATATCAAGTGTTGCAACCATAGTTAACACAAATCATCTGTGCAATAACAATGCCTGTCCACAGTCACACACACACAAACCCAGTTGATTTCGACCAAAAATACTCAAAAGAATCACAACTTTCTCTCAAACAAAGAAGAAATAAACTTATTCTCCAAGCAAAATGGCTTCTTCTGTCTCTTTATCACTCTCTTAATCTCCTCGTCTCCAATCTTTCTACAACTAGTTCTCGTTCCAGTCCCAGACACCACAGATACATGTGTCTCAATGCTTCTTTCCTTGGCTCCATGTGGTCCACTCGTGCAACGCATTGTCCAGCTCCCGGCTCAGCCTTGTTGTGTTGGCTTAAACCAGATATATAGCCAATAACCAACCTGTCTATGTCTCTACTCAAACAATATTCTACTTTGTCGCCTGCATTTCAATCAGCCAAACTCTTGCTCTACAATTGCCTCTGCTTTGTAACATTCCAGCCAGTTCATCTTCTTGCTCCTCCCCGGGTACATAAATTTCCTCACAAACGTTGAGAAGAAAAAAACTTGGGTAGCAAGATTCGTTTGTCTTCTTGAAATTTATGAGTGATGATTAGTCTCTCTAGGTGTAAAGAACATCTCTCATGTCGCGGGTAAGCCACTTTCCCCCAAAGTTTTCAGCGTCTTCATCTTAACTAAAACATAAAAAGGACTAAACATCTCAACAAGAAGTACCACTGATCTCGTTTTACTTCAACAGTGACCCCTTGGCTCAAGTTGCACCAAGACCCACCAGCTTTATGGGCTAGGTTATGGTTGGAGTTTCTCTATGAATCTTGATTACCTCGTCCTTGTCAAAGAAAAGATTTTTCTGTATATTTCTTAACCTTTGCAGTTCTTGAAATGAAATCAAGAAAACAGAACAACGAAAAAACAATACTCTTGTTTAATAATGGCTTTTTCGGTTTGATTATGTAACATTATGAACACAAGAAGCTCATCATGATCTATGGCTTTTTATAAGGAAACACTGAACTGAAACTACTCCAAAGTAGGCGCGACTTCTGTCGGATTGGACTCAAAAACATCTTCCGAGCTCGAACCCTCCGCTTCATCTAGAAGGTCACGAGACTCCATCGCCTCCTTATAAACCGGCGTCTCCTTGAAATCCGTCGCACCTTCGTTATACGTTCCCGCCGCAATTCCACCGGAGACCAACTGTAACAAAATTTCAAACGTTATAACCGCACTGAAACAAAATTTCAATTTAGAGAATCTGATCAGTTGAATTTTACCGCGAAAACGATCCCAAAAGCCCACAAGTATTGAACGAAGAACCCTAGACCATCCCACTGAGGACCTTCGAATGGATCAGGCTCAAGCCCAGGAAGATCTTTAATCAAGAACTTGGGCGCGTCTTTTGGATCTCCTCTGAAGCGAGTGTTCACCGCGAACCTATCTTCATCTCCGTCGTCGGCGGTTTCGATCTGAGACGGTGCTGTATAGTCGATGCTGCTGCTTTCTTCCGGCTGTTCCTTGGTTGTTGTTGTCGGGACGAGGGTTCGACGCTTCTTGCTGTCGAACCGACCGGTTTGGGAGGAGTTGTTTTTGGCGGCGGAGACCACGTGAAGACGGGTTCTTGACGGCAATGACGGGTGAGGGAAGTTTATGAGTTTGAAGGTGGAGAAGGGAGTACGAGAAGCATAGGTGAGGTCTATGGAGTGGATCCTAGCGACTCTGCCACCGCTGCTTACGGTGAGAGTCATTTCTCTTTGTTGTGTGTGTGGATGTGTGAGAGAGGGAGAAGGGAATATGAGAGAATCGGAGAAGATAAGGAAACGCACAACGTCTCCATTTTTCGGGTCTTATTAAACTTGACCGGACACGATCAAACCCGGTCCATTTTGACCAGCTTCTTTGCCTCTTAAAATTGGCGGGTTTTGATATCCATTTCGGTTTGGATCGAATTTTACAACTTTTAGATTTTCAAGTTTCACTCGAGTTTTATATATTCAAATTGAAATAAATATTGTAGTTTTTTTGAAAATTCATTTTGAATCTAAATTTATTTAACATTTTGTTAAAAATATTTAAGTTTCAGAAATTTTATAGAGAAATTCTCAAAAATACCACTTTCATGATACCACTTTTCAAGTTTACACTAACTAATTTTACCACTAAAATTTTAATAGGCAAAATACTATTATACCCCTAACTAATTAAACCAAAAAATATATTTTTTACTATTTCTTCAAATCTCAGGTCTGTTTATCTCTGATGATCAAATCCGACGAGATTGGCCAATTCCGACGAGTACTCCGGCGAGATTCAAAAACGATGGTGAGTTCTTCAGTGAGATTTGATGACGTTGTCGAGTTCTATGGCTAAATCTCCAGCGAGATTTGATGAGGATTACAACCGCAAATGGTTTTCCGAATCAATCCGTTCATGAGCTATGCCGTTTCTGAACTTCTCCTAGGGTTTGCTCGAGCTCCAATCCGCACTCGAAGGATGCGGCCCTAAATTGGTTCCAGTCTTTGTGAAAAGCTTTGGGTTTTTGATTCATATCAGTTACGAACAGAAAGGTGGGGATTGGAAGTTTAATTACTGAGAATCATCCGTTTGTGAGGCTATGTGATACACATAACCGTTCCTGATCATAGCAAGATTAAGAAAAAAATATATTCATTGATTATTTAGTAATAGCCGACATTGTTGATTTTATTAACATTATTTTGATGCTTCTTCTCTTCGTTGTTGTTGCTTTGCAGATTCTTTCATGCAGAGTGGAGACGCATACGGTCATACGGAGCTTCGTCACCAAGTATCACCCTTTATGATGCGTACTCGGCGATTGGGGATGGTGGGACTATGTGAATTTCTAGAGCAGTTCGTGAATTTTGTGATAGTACGTATCCCATTTGCAGATTCATCCCCGTCTTTATTTGTGAGGGAGTTAGTCTCATCAATGGCTTCCTTTTGTTGCTCATGCCGTCTTGAAGCACTGCCAGTATTCAGATTGCTTATGAATAGAAATTTCAGCTGCATTGTCAAGACACTAGTTGATGCTTACATTGTGGTTGCTAGAGACTTGGTTGGAACTAGATTGATATGTTGTGCTAATTGTGTCATGACTTCATTTTGATCTTTGTGCTCTTTTCTAACATGTATTCATTTATTTAATGTCGAGAGAAGATCATTTTTGAATCCTCCTGTGTGTTGGCAAGAGACGTACTCATTGCTCCCTATGATTTTGCTGAGATGTGTCGTTTTACAAATGACATTAACTTGCATCATAGTGCATTACATGACTGGAGCTTTAATCACTGTGAGCAAAAGAAAAATATTATTTCTCAGGAAATTGCTGCAAGTGTAACATCTGATCGTAGGTATCACTCCTACCTGCCTGGGGTGGTCCCAATTGGCGGTTGCAGATGATTGTGAATGAAGCATACAATTAAGTGATGAGTGTTTCTATTTTATCTACAGGTTTTTCTTCTTTAGTGGGTGTCTACTGATATCTCCACCATCTTGAACTCTGTTTTACTGTTTGGCTCTGTTGCCCTTTGTTTTAGTCTTGAACACATGACCATTATGGTCGACACTCTTGTGATTCTGGTTTCATATATGGAATGAATTCAGCAGTGTTAAAAAAAAAGAAGATTATTTTTTTGGTAAGCACATGAAACTCAATAACTCATGCCTATAACTTGCATTTAGGGGGTTTTGAAGATGGATCAACCATCTATGTGTTTGATACTCCAATAATATATAAATTGTTATAAAATGTATTAACTCTAATCGTTATAATATATTATCAGTGTTCAGTTATACCTTTTTATAAGGTCTTATAAAAGAAATTGTAAAAGAATGATGTTCTTTAATAAGCAAAGAAATGGTGGAAAGTTTGTTAATTTAGTGATTTATAAACTCTTATAAATAGTTTTTAAAACCTTGTATATTAATTTATTAACACTTATAAATAGCTTATAAATTCTTGCAAAATAGTTTTATAAGCCATTTTAAATAGTTTTATAAACTTTTATAAATAGTTATATAAATATTTAAATGCGTTTTATAAACTTTATAGATGGCTGATACAAAGTTTTATAAGCTCTTATATAATTTACAAATGGTTTTATAAACTCTTATAAAATGGCTCTTATAAACTCTTATAAGCTCTTATACAATTGCCTAGGTATCTGACAAACAAAATGGCTTGAAATTAATTAGTAACAATAAATGTATTTCGACCCTTAGCGCTCAGATCCGCAACTCTCAGCTGCTTCTCTCCAATGCCGCTGCTTCCAGACGTCCTGTGATGGTTCTTGACTCTGAACCCACTATCCGCGACATGGCTGTCTTGCGTTACCAAGCTCAGCAGCTTCATTACATCATGTGATGGTTCTTTTCTTTTCAACTTGCCACACACCAATTCAAGTTGAAAGCCAATTCAAGTTAAAGTTTGTAATGATCAAGAAGTTTGGAGTTGCAGAAAGAGAGAGAAAATGATGAAGAGATATGATAAAAAATAATCATGAGACATATAAGAGAAACAAGACACATGTCTTTCTTTAATATATTGTCTAACACGTATTTCTATAAGTGTCTCAAAGCTGTAAAACATTTGTAACTTACATTTACTCTAATATAATATTTTATAAACTAGTATATCAGAGATACATGGACCAGCTATATACATTTATAATTTATTTATCAGTCTTATCAGCTTTGAGTTTATATAATACTTTATAAACAAGTATATCTGAGTTTTATAAGTGATTTTTTTTTAAATAAATTCTAATGCATTATTGTTTATGAATCCTTAGATAATACTTATAAATGTTTTAATCAGCTCTTGCAAATAATTATCTGTAGGCCTTCATATAAAATATTTATATGAGATATTTAAGAGAAACAAGACACGTGTCATTCTGTAATATATATCTCTAACACGTGTTTTTATAAGTGACTAAAAGCTGTAAGCCATTTGTAATTTAAATTTACTCTATTTTCTTCTTTAAAAATTTAGTAACATGCATCTTCATGTATTTATATTACCGATTTTACTTTTTTTGTTTAATAAACTTTTTATCATGACTTTCGTAATGCTTTCTATAATCTTATTATAAGATTTATAAGGGGTTATAAGTTATATAATATTTTATAAACTAGCATATCTGAGTTTTTTAAAGGTTTATAAGTGATTTATAATAAGTTATATAATACTTTATAAAGGGTTATAAGTTATATAATACTTAAAAAACTAGTATATCTGAGTTTTATAAAAGTTTATAAGTCAGTTTTAATAAATTTTAATGCATTATAAACTATTATATCTTAGTTTTATAATGGTCTATAAGAGATTTTTAATAAGTTATATAATACTTTATAAGGGGTTATAAGTTATATAATATTTTATAAACTACTATATCTGAGTTTTATAAAAGTTTATAAGTAAGTTTTAATAGGTGCAGGAATTGCCATTTCAGATGCATGTTGTTCTAAAGGAACACAATAGTCATTGGATCTCTTACAAATGAATTATACTTTAATAGTTTATGTAGAAAGCCTTATAGACTGATTTTATAAATTCTTATAAAGTCTTATTAATTGTTTTATAAACCATTATAAATAATTTACAAACATTTATAACAGAACTATAGACATTTATAAAGAGATGATGATACGTACGTGGCAGATTCTGAGGCTCATGCGGACAGCAAACAATGCTCCACCGCTTCAGACCCCACCGCCTTCAGCTGCACGAACAGGAAACCTCATTTGTCGGACTTAAAAATCTTATATACCTTTATAAATGGTTTATAGACTCTTACAAATAATTTTACATACCCTTATAAATTATTTTATAATCATTTATAATGGTGTATAAACTTTCTAAATTATATTTATAAACTCTTATAAATTATTTACATACTTTTATCTTAACCAAAACTAGTCAAATAACAAGTCCAAATAAGCCTTATTTGCTTTTTGGATAACTTAAGGAAGCACATCCTAAAATTTCTTGATCTTTTTTTTTAAAACTTCTTTATAAAAACTTATAAATCGTAGAGTTATACTTTTAAAAATATCATGAAATCCATATTTATATTTTACAATGGTGCAAAAAAAATTGAACAAATTGAACTTCTATCAAATAACTGTATGATTTATGTTTCAGAGAGAAACTCACACACATTAAGACTGAATTAAACAACAATAAGACTGATTGATTTAAAAATTTTATAAATGATTTATAAACCCTTATAAATATTTTATAAGTATTTATATATGATTTATAAATCTTCATAAATGATTGATAAACATTTATAAATTATTTATAATCCGTATAGAAAACTAAGTTCAAGTTTGTTATACATATTCTTATAGACTGATTTTATAAACTCTTATAAATGAATAATACATCAATTTCATGGCCCATACGGACAACAAGCAAGACTCCACCGCTTCAGAAATTTTACATACCTTTATAAATTATTTTATAATCCTTTATAATGGTTTATAAATTTTATAAAGAGATGATGATACGTGACAGATTCTAAGACACATGCGGACAACAAGCAAGGCTCCACCGCTTCAGAAATCTTACATACCTTTATAAATTATTTTATAATCCTTTATAATGACTTATAAATTTTATAAAGAGATGATGATACGTAGCAGATTCTGAGACACATGACAAAAAGCAAGGCTCCACCGCTTCAGAAATTTTACATACCTTTATAAATTATTTTATAATCCTTTGTAATGGTTTATAAATTTTATAAATTATTTTATATACCCTTATAAATTATTTACATACCCTTATAAACCTTTATAAATTATTATACAAACCATTATAAATTGTTTTATAAGACTTTCTAAATGGTTATAGACTCTTTTAGTTTATTTATTATAAATCTATACAACTTTTATAATATCCCTTATAAATTGTATTATTAGACTTTATAAATGGTTATAAACTATTTAAATTTTTTAGCGTTCTTGTAATTAATTTATTTTACCTTTATAAACATGTATAAATCGTCTAAGCAGATATATTCTTTTCTGTTTTATAAACCTTTATATATATATATATATATATATATATATATATATATATATATATTCAAATACCACTTTATAAAAACTTATAACTTTTTTTGATGTGTTATCAGAATATCATAAAACCAAGATTTATAAATTAGTTTTAAAAGTGACATAAACTGATTTATAAACCATTTAAAAACACTTACAAACCCTTCATAATTGGTGTATAAACATTTTAACTTGTGTTTGTACACTTTATGAATGTTTTTAAACCCATATAAATTATTTAAATGATTATATAAAACCTTATAAACTTTATGAATGTTTCATAAGTGATTTTATAAATGCTTATAAATGATTTAGAGGAATATATATACACTATTGATAAAGGTTTATAAATGATTTTTAAATCTTTAAAAATGATTTATAAACATTTATAAATTATTTATAATCTTTATAAAGTCTTATAGGCTGAATTTATAAACTCTTATAAATGAAATATACCTTAATAATTTATTTAGAAAGCCTTATAGACTGATTTTATAAACTCTTATAAAGTTTTATTGGTTGTTTTATAAACCATTATAAATAATTTATAAACATAATAGAATTATAGACACTTATAATAGTTTTATGAATATTTACTTCTAAAGTTTTGATAAGATTTATAAACTCTTATAAATGAAGAATATTAAACTTGAGTTAGAGAAATGATCTTTTCCATCTCTGCCACGCCCACCATCAAGCATGGTACCACAGTTAGTTCATGGATTTAGACATTAAAACAAAACCGAATCAATCATTTGTAGCTTAAAGAAAAGAAAATTGTGCCAGTTAAAGTCCAAGCAAGTGCATAAAAGAACATGACAGAAAAACAGTCTAAATGCTCGCCTAAAATCCACTTAGTTTGATAATTTACTGTCACCCTCAACCACAGTATTAACTGCTAATTTCCTAGAATATAGCTTCATCATCTACACTATAGTGAATAATCACCATGAAAACTCAAACTCCTAACGTTTTTTTCCTCTAAGAAGTGCCAACAAAGCTATAATGCACAAAGAAAACAAGAGCAAACCTTCCATTAAACCAAAGTTACTAAAACCTATTGCATTTTTGTGTTAAATGGCAAACAGTAAATCAGACTTAACCATACAATATGTCTGAGATGATTTAGTTTACAGAAAGTTTATTTCACCTATCTTCTCTCTTCTCGTTGTGAGAATTGGTCCCGTTGATTCTCCTACTACTACCACCATTATCCCCATAAGAACCATCCCCACTTAATGAACAACAAATGTGGTCCCTCGGAAGCCGAACCACCACCATTAACGACAAAGGAGGTGTTTGCTTCTTGGAGGAAGGAGAGACGTGAACCCACTTCTTCTTCCACTTCCTCATTGGTCTTGTGAATACCGCCGGTTCCGTAACAAGTCGAGGACCTACCTAACCTAGCTCCTACTCCTTCCATCAAACGAATCACTGATTCAATTCAAAAATTCAATCACGGAACCAATCTCGTCGATTTCGTCCTTGTGGTCGTCGCTCAATCTCGTCGCGTCGCAGTCGTCATCACTCAATCTCGTCGCGTCGTCATCACTCAATCTCGTCGCGTCGTCGTCTCATCGGAAGCACGATGAATCTATGAATCTTGACAGAGGCTAGGTTAGATCTCGACAGAGGTGATGGGTACCAACAGAGAAAATGAGAAGATTAATTGTCGAAGATGAAAGGTGAGGATAATTGAGTCTTTTACACATTAATAAAAAGTGTATTTGTAAAAATGTCTCTCTATTGGTGGTATTGTTGAATTATGATACTACACAAAGTATAGTTATGAAATTTCCCCTAGTCGTTCATAATTATTATAAAACTAAATAAATTAAGTATCTATATTTTTTATATTTATTTGATTGAAAAATTCACTATGCATTTGGATGTAAATAAATAATATCTAATGTTAAAATTAATGTTATACAAAATTTATAAGATATCTTAGGAAAAATATAAATTTGGATATTTCCGTTTAAGATTTGGATCAAAATTTATAGAATATTTTTATAATTCAGATGAATATAATTCTAATGAAATCAATAAACTATTAAATGATTGCAAATAATTAATCCAATGATTAAAAAATCAAAAGAATTTTGAAAATATTAAGTTGAATAATATAATATTTAATTGAAACCTTAATTCAGATAAATTCAGCTGAATTTTTAAATTTAGTACCCTACCTTAGATGATTATTAAAACAAAAATTTAAAATATCAAAGCTATATTTAGAAATTTTTGATATGACAAACACAGATTTAACCAATCTCACCACAATTTTTTTTTAAATACAGTCACATAACACAGCTGGTTTGTTTGAACCAAAAACAGTGTGTTTATTGGATTCACAACAATGACAAATCTAAGAATTAGATTCTTGTATTCTTGAGGCTTAGAAAAAATCAACAATGAAATCAAAATGAGAAAGAGAACATGAAAGAGATTTTATTGATTAAGGTTCATTACAAAGATTATTACAAGTGTAAAGTGAACCTTAGATTATACAAAATCTCTATGAAAAAATATTCAAAGTGTAAGAAAAGGAGAAGATCCTTTGTTAAGGAGGTGGTGACTCCTTATTTATACAAGGAGAAAGCCTAGGGCTTCCTAGCAATATGGGTCTAGCTCATTGTCTAATGGGCTTTGAGGAGGATGTAAATCCACCCCCAACAGTAAGTCCCCCAAGTTCGTAGAGAGAGATGAATTTGATCTTTGTGAATTTTACGAATATGGTTTATGAGACAATGAACTAGGCACATACTCATACCGTAAGCGCATCGTCATGAGCATGCTTTTATGGTTAGGTTGTCATAAATGAAGTGTCACAGACGGAATGTCCCGAGCGAGCCATCGTTGACATACTTCTGATTCCGATGAGACTTCTTACTCCGGGGATGGTTGCGCGAACGATCTGTGAGAACAGTGTTCGGAACCACCGGAGCAAGTAGCTATGGATGAAGCGTTAATCGACTAACTGCCAAAGACAAATCGCATAGACATCATCATGAACGTACCGTCATAAGAACCGTCACAATCAAATGGCCATAGGTAGATATGCTCTCGCTGTATCACGTCATGCTCAAGTCTTGTGAGCAATCCGAGTGATGAACTTGCTGACCCGAAGTCTCGTGTTGAGATGGGTGTGCCGAGCAAGTTGTTGGCTTGTGTGCTCGTCAGGCTATGACGTTGAGAAACGTGCTGACTTGAGCCGTTTGTACTGCTTCCGCCAAGCTGGTAGCTGAGAGCCATCTTTTGAAGCATGAGGACATATGACGATGGCAACCGCTTGTTGACTATCTTTGGCTCAATGATCACTGGCTCACAACAAAAAGCATGATCAGATCAAGGTTAACCAAAAGAAAAAGTCAACTTTTTCATAGTTTATAAACAAGCGATCAAATTGGATTTTGCTTAACGCTCGTGAATTGCGTATGATTGCAAACGAGGAAGCAATTGAAGCTAGTTATCTCATAAAGGTTTATAAGACACTTATCTTTGTCGTGGAGCAATTGAAGAAACAAGTTTCCGAGGTTGGTTCACGCGACTGCCGAGACAGGTCCCCAAGCGAGAGCTTGATGAAATTATTAGTTCCATAGCTTTGTTTGTATCTTGGTGAAGAAGATATCGTAAATCACTTCAAGACTTTGGTCTCGTCTGAACTTATTTATGGCAAAACCTGACTTGAAGAGAGCGTTTCACCGTTTCCTTCTCGTCTTAAGAAACAGAGGCCGCAAACTTGTACCAAGACCTAGCTGGTGAGCTTCGCCTATATCAATTCTCAAGTTTTGTTAGGAGACACCAGATCACAAAGCAAGTCGGCAAGAGAACCAAGAGCTTCTAATGGAAGTGTTATGGAAGAGACACCGCACTGGTCATGTCCTCTGGTTTCTCATGTTCCTTTTGGAGCTTGAACCAGAGCTTGAAGCAGTCGACAATGAGGAACCATCTCACTTGCGGAAGGAGAGGCACGTCTGAGCTCTTCTTTCAGGTATCTTCGCAGTCCCTTGTCGCGTTTCTAACATCTGAGAAGCGAGGCTAAGCTTGATTGGAGAAGCCAAGCTCTGTTGGTAATCTCCTGCGGCTGAAAGTTCTCAACTTTTCTGAGATGGTGATGAGCTTTGCATATCACAGAACAAGTTTATCACAGAGCTTCGTGATAAAGTTTCGAACTTTCTCTTCCGCTCCGACAAGAGCTCTGATGAGGCGCACTCTGATGAAGATGAGATTTCGAGACAGATTCGTAACCTGAGAACGACAACATCTCTTTGAAGATCTCTGGTCTGGAGCTGCTGAACTGACCCACTCGCCGCCTTCATCTCCTCCGAGTTCACTCCACCGAGAATCAAAACAGCAGTAGGAGTCCACCAAGCCGAATCTCTGAAACCACGGGATGGAGAGATAAAGAGAGACAGGAACAGAGCTTGAAGAAGCATCTTCTTGTTCACCGGATTGAGCTACTGAGTTCGTCGTTCTTGAGAGCATACACCAAGATCAAATCGTGAGTCCGAGAGAGTTGGTGGTCGCCCAGATACAATGTATCGAATGGAAGAGGATAGAGTCGACGGTTCATTCTTCGGTCGCGAAGTATAGGATGATGAACTCGTGAGAAGCACGGTAGCTTCTAGGAAGCATCAATCACCATTGCTGATATCTCATCTTTAATCTGATTTGTGGATCGAAAGGTTGAACCTTTTTCAGAGGAACGGAGCAGCAGTCGTGAAGATGATGAACAGAGCATGAAGAAGCCTGGAACCGAGCTGAATCTCTTTGAAGTTCTCTGGTCTGGATGTGAGGAGCTCTCGATCGGCACCTTTGCGCAGACGCGGGCGAGATGTCACCAACTTCACCTGCGGATTCCGGGAGCTTCTCCGGCGGATTGAGACTAAAGCAGCACCACATACTCTTTATCAGCGAAGGGATGAGACGACAAGCTCTATGAGAATCTCAGGTCTTTGGTGGTTACATCAAAAGCAAAGCTTCCATGTCGATTGAATAAAGTTTCGAACTTTGACCTGTTATGGTGAGTTGTCGGGGAAAGATGGCGAAGCTTGATCTTGAGTTTTTCCCTTTTTTTTTTTTTAAGATCTTCATTCTTCCAGATTTGATATGCTTTGAAGATTGTTCTCCTTGACCCTCCTTCTAGCGCCAACTGTTTGAACCAAAAACAGTGTGTTTATTGGATTCACAACAATGAAAAATCTAAGAATTAGATTCTTGTATTCTTGAGGCTTAGAAAAAATCAACAATGAAATCAAAATGAGAAAGAAAACATGAAAGAGATTTTATTGATTAAGGTTCATTGCAAAGATTATTACAAGTGTAAAGTGAACCTTAGATTATACAAAATTTCTATGAAAAAATATTCAGAGTGTAAGAAAAGGAGAAGATCTTTTGTTAAGGAGGTGGTGACTCCTTATTTATACAAGGAGAAAGCCTAGGACTTCCTATCAATATGAATCTAGTTCATTGTCTAATGGGTTTTGAGGAGGATGTAAATCCACCCCCAAGATGGTTGAATCATTTCTTTAGTCCTAAGCTAACAAGATGTTCGATAAATCCATCTATATCCTTCACCGAGCTTCCACGTTCTTGGATCGCATCCAACGCTGCTTCCCTCAGCTTCATGGCTCGGATCCTCTCCGTTTGCTTCCCCGCGACGGAATCAACAAAAACTCTAGCCAACTCATCCGGGTCAGGCACCGTGTCTGGTCCTTCGCAAGCACGTACGCCCACTTTCAACTCGTCCACCACCAGAGTCGCGTCTGTGTACTGGTCCGCTCGCATCGGCCACGTCAGCATCAGAACGCCGGCGACAACAGCCTCCACCACTGAGTTCCAACCGCAATGCGTTAGAAACGCTCCAACTGCTCTGTGCTGTAGCACTGCCACTTGTGGGGCCCATCCTCTGATCACAAGACCCCTCCCAGCCACACGATTTTCGAAACCACTCAGGATGTTGCCGCGTGTCGATTCTCCCTCCACGGGCTCTTTAACGGCCCACACGAAATGCACGCCGCTTTTCTCAAGCGCGGAAGCGAGAGAAAGAGTCTGCTCTTCAGTCAACATAGCTTGACTACCAAAGCACACGTAAACCACGTGATTCTCCCCACGTTTGTCTAGCCACGACATCACGTGATCAACAGAAACAGATGCCCGACCACCACGATCACCCTCGGAAACAGGAAGAATTGGGCCTACGGCCCATACACGATCATGGCCCACCTCTTTCTTAAGGTGCTCGAGATAAACACTCTCCATGCCGGAGAAAGTGTTCACGACGAGTCCCCAACACGCTGCGTTGTCTCTGAACGAGTCTCTTATGAACTCCCAAGCTGGATCTCCATGAACATAGCTTAGGTAGATCGAGGAGATCTGAGACCAAGGATATCTCCAAGAGTTAGGTATCTTGGTAAACTCGAGAATCTCATCATCGTCTCCAACGGTGGGCATCTCGATCCAAAGAGTGTTGAGGATGAGGCATGTGACGGCGGCGGAAGGAGAGAACTCGACGCGAGGGATCCCGAGGTGTTGAGTCCATCCGAGGAAGAAGTCAGAGACGACGGCTACAGGAGGAGAAGGGTGAGAAGCGATCCATGAGAGAAGCGGCGCGTGGAGACCACCGAATGCGTGGATCATGGTGGGGAAGCCGGAAGGAGGGAGGTCCTGGACGTTTTCGACGCCGGAGGGGATCGAAGGGTGGGAGGGGAAAGGGAGGGTGAGAGCTTCGATGTTGAGTCCGGCGGAGAGGAGAGGAGAGAGGAAAGGAAGGTTCTTTGGAGTGACTAATACGGTGATTTTTAGGGCTGAGCCGCCGCGGAGAGCGAGGCGGTGGGTGAAGTCGAAGAGGGGAATCATGTGGCCTTGCGCCGGAAATGGGAAGATCAAGACATGTGTTCTTGTCGGAACGTTGTTTTCCTCGTTGACTGTCATAATGAGCTATTTTTTGTTTGTGGTCCTTATTCTTTTTTTTTTGTCGGAATGTTGGTGAAGCGAAAGAGAACACAGAGAGTGATTTAAATAGATGCGTTACCCAATGTCGTTCCTACACTTGGAGAAAATGCTTACGACTCTATTTGGTAATACCGTGTGGTCTTTCAATTAATCTAGCATCAGATCACACTCAAGAAGAGCTTAATTGGGAATGAGCAGACTGAGAAACATTTTTACGTAACGTCTCTTACATTGGTTACTCTAGTTAAATTTGTCCGTCCTCGCTTTTCATAGGTACACGTCCTGAAACATGTGAATTTGGTATTAGCTTTTAAAAAGCAAAACATTTGGTAAAGGTGTTGAGTTAGGTACTTAGATAGAAGCGTGTGTATATTAGTGAGCAAATCTTATCTTCTGTGTGCTTAGCCTAAAACTTGTTAGAACGATACAATATCTACCGAACCTGTTTAAAAACTTCTGCCTTCACTACACTTCAGGACGTATATAAGCACATTCAGAAACTTCAAGGAAAGGTGAAGTCAGGTGGTTACGTTGTGAGGGCTTTGTAATGCTTAACCCGTTGGTCTCATTGTCACTCACTGACAAAGCGAAGGTCACATGCGATAGCTAGATGATGGTCACTTCCCTATTTCTGCAAATTTCATCGGTCAGAAACTAGTTAGCCACCCGGAAACACGGTTTTGAACCATACAAATTGAGTAGTCATTCAGTCTTGTCAATGAAAGAAGTAACTCAAGAAAGCAAAGGGTTTAGAGAAGAAAAATATGTGTGTGTGTCTCCTAGAAAAAAAAAGATTATGAAAATACCTCATTTGGTAGTCCACCTGTTCTTCTCAAAGCATCAGTTGGCAAAGTTTGAGAACCCTCACAGGAACAAGTTCCTCAGTGTGCCTGGTTCAACAAGTATGATTGACAATTACAATTTCATAATAATTTGTAGATAAACCAGAGCATACTTACCGTGTAATGACTATTGATCTTATAATTATAAGATTTATGTCTATGACAACAGACTTACCATATAATCACAGTTCCTAGGAACCTGGAGTGATACGTTTTTGCCAATGGTTCACCGCCTTGATCTCTCTTTCTATGTTATGTGTACTCTGAAAGGTCTCAGGTCTTAGCACACTAGAAGGATATATAAGACATCATACAAAATGCTGATCGTTCATCTCTCTCTTGCATTCTTTTCTATTTTTTTCAGGTAGAGGACACTTAATTTACATTCCACCCAAGTTTTCGGACTGAGAAACTGATAAAATACTTACTCGTAGATCCAATACCTCAAGCAGTAGAGAACAAGAAACAAAAAACACTCACATGAACGCCAGTATATGCGTTGTTAAGCTTTAATTGATGTTGGATATGAGTAGTTGCTTGATCACCAGTTGCAAGTTGGTAGCTCTTCCGGGCTCCATTCACTGGATTGTGATGCACTGAAAAATGGGAAAGAGTTCATCAGATAAACAGAAATGGCACACATATGCATTATTCAGAGCAAGCAAGCATTTTGAAAATTTTCCAATTAACTAACTCGAAAATTGTTTCTAAATGACCACTCCTTTCTATCAAGTTCAGATATGACTACTAAAGTCAAAAAATGCTAAAACAGTTACACCATATGCTCAGTTGTTCTAGATATACACTAAGTGGTGCGCCACAACTCTAAAACACAAAGTTGAGCAACATTGTTTCGCGGGGAAAATCTATCAAATTATATTTCTTGACGGTGAAGAAGTTTAAAATCTGCATTGACAGCATATTTACGACATGAAGGGCGAAACTAGGAGATTAAATGTTCAATAGAACATAAACAACAGTAAGAACCTTTTGAAAGCAAAGCCTTTAAGATTAAGTGAAGCCGTGGTCGAACAATGTAAGCCTATCATGAGTAGTTTTAAAACATTTGAAACAGAGACTAACTACAACTGGAAAGTCTAACTTCTGCATACTCTACTAGAGAGGTATTCCCACTGAACAATTCAAATGGCTAAATTCCTAACGTTCAAGTTCCAACCACACACAAAATGATCCTAAATGGAAATACGAACTTACAGCTTCTCTCTCCAGAATGTAGAACAACCATCACTTGCTTCTCCAGTCCGGCTCTAGAAAATATCAGAATTTTTTTAAAAGAGTACCAAAAATGCATACGAGATTATAAAGTTTTTCAATCATACATACCTTGTGAACACCTTGAAATCCCCTATATTTAAGAAGACCATCTAGATCATCAAAGCGATCAACCACAATACAAACGTCTCTTTCTAAACACACGTAGTTAGGAATCAAAAGAAGTTAGTAAACGATGTTAAACATCTAGAACTGGTTTTCTTAATGTGATCTGGTGGTACACCACCAGTTTAGTTCGTATATTACCAAACGATGTATACCAATCAGAGCAGTGGCGGAACTAGCGTGTAACCAGGGTGGTCATATGACCCACATGAAAAAAAAATTACTTGTATTTTCCTTCATAAATTTGATGAAATTCTGAAGAATTAACTTATTGACCCATGTAAATTGTAGTAATTGTTATTACATTGACCCTAGTAAAACTAAATCCTGCCTCCGCCACTGAATCAGAGCCTTTTTTTTTCTAAACTTCAGGATCAAGAAATGTTTTTTTATAAAGGTTCAAGAAATGTTTCCGCGTTCGTTTTTGATAGAATAACTTTCAAGAATAGTAGATGTTGGAAAATATGTTATAAAAGAAAAACACGTTATTTCAAAGCAAACGCAATCACATTTTGTTTATTATTTACTAGTATTGCCACCCGTGCCATGCACGGATTGATTTTCTGTTTTTAAAATTATTTGATTATTTACAATTTGCAGTTAGAATTAAATTATTTTCTGTCAAATATTCTATATATCAACCAGAATGACAGTGGTGCATTAAAATTTAATCAGATAGGTTAAAAAGGGGGGGGGGGTGTTAAACAATAATTTTGATATTATTTTTAAAGTGGTTACTTGTTCTTTAAAAAAAGTTACATGTTTGCAATATTTTTCAAAACTATTGAGATTAAAATTTTGATTTTTACAATGAAAATCTGGACTTTTAATCTTACTTATTTTGATTTTTTACCCACATTACTTATTCTGTTTTTTTTAAGATTAAATATTCAAACTTATTTTTTTTTTGTCGAGAAGAAAATTGTTTTCTTAAATTATCTTTAAGGGTTTCCGGAAAATATTTTATCTAAAATATTATTTTTTCTGTTTTAGATAGTTCTTAAAACAGCTGAAGAACTTTATAAAAGAAAACTTGAAAAATTTCAAAATTAATTAGAAAAAAAATCATTAGAAATTTGACTTTCTAAAAGCTGTAAAGACTAAAACGTAAACAATTTTGTTTTGTATTGTTTACCTGAATTTTTAATGACCAAACGTTCTCAACTCTACATTGGCCAACTTAACTCAGAACATATCTCATCGAAACTTTTCTTTGATTGCTCATATCTTCTTCTTCTTGTAGCTTTGATTTACATGTCTGCAACAAACAAATGAAAGAAACAGCCTGCTTCGAATCATGAACAAACAGTCTTTTTCTCCAAAGTCAACTGCGTTTGTTTTAGAAGTCTCTGTGACTTGAGTTTTCTATTGTACTTTTGGGAAAATTTTCATCCTATTCTCTAGCTTATATAAAGATCGTTCATCTAAACTGGTGAAGATCAGAGCAATCAAGAACAATCTTTTGATTTTATTTTGGTCACAGCACTAGCACGGATCTAACCTCCAATGCCTGGCACAGCACCACCTCCACCTCCACCTCCACCACCACCCCTGCCGATGCGTGGAAGAGGAGCCCCACCGTCACCACCTCACCTTCCTCCGAAGCATGGGAGAGGTGGGACTGATCGTGCTCCTGCTCCACCTTCTCCTCCACCTCCATCTGGCGGTAGAAGAGCTGCAGTTTATCCTAAAGTTGTACGGAGATACTATGGTCTTGCTCTTCCTGGTTCGGGATTTTCTTATGCGCTGAAATTCGGAAGTGCCTTATGGAACGACGAACAGAGACGTAAAAAAGGACTAATGTATTAAATCTAATTTGATATTTTTCTGGAGTTTAAAATATCTAAATTTGATGTTTAATCTCTCTCGTTTTATAACTTTATCCATCTTGTTTTCTTCTAGCGAACCAGGACCTCTTGCATCAGAAATAGAGAGACTTTTACTTCCAAAAGTGCAGAAGCCGGTAGGTAAGCGCAAAACCTTCAAGTTTTTTATCAAGAACTAACCTTATAAAGTTCAGATGTTAACGTCCTTTGGTTACTGCCAAAGATTCTGAATTCCTCCTTTTGTAGAGACTTTCTTTGCTCAAAAAGTTATATAAACTAATGACACAAAGTATATGGTTAGAATATATAATAAATATGTATGTACTAAGAGGTTCTCTATAAGCTACTCTCCAGTCTCCATCATCTCTTCTCTCTTCCCTGCAATTTCTATTACATTGCAGCCCGTGTCCTGTATGTATGCATTTGTGATTCAATAGTTCATGTTTTAGATTGACCTTAGGAAAGCCACTAGTAGCACGAAGAGTTTGCTTAAGCAAGTAGAGATGATGTATCCTGTTACGATGGACTATACTTTGATGTTTCAAATGTAACATACAGAAAGACACATATATGATAATTGAAGAAATGTCTAACAAAATAAAAGTTTCAGGGGTTGATGTTCTCAAACACAATAAATGCCTTTTT
Source organism: Hirschfeldia incana (assembly GCA_026261945.1). Taxonomy (NCBI): domain Eukaryota; kingdom Viridiplantae; phylum Streptophyta; class Magnoliopsida; order Brassicales; family Brassicaceae; genus Hirschfeldia; species Hirschfeldia incana. The sequence continues at coordinate 5,814,497 of JABCMI010000011.1, read as the reverse complement.
TGTTCACTCTATCATACCGTTATTATTTTCTGAACGCTCTTCTTTATGCAGGCGCTGCGGTTGGATTCAAGTTGGACAGTTTAGCGAAATAAGGATATACTTGCTGCGAACAGCACAATGACTCTTATGCATTATCTTTACATGGTTCTTGCTTTCAATGCATCACTTCTGCTAGACTTTCTTAAGGATCTTTAATGTTTAGATAATTCCATGATTTACCAAGAATATGAGTGCCTCCTGCACACTTGTAAAATTTATAAGAATGTTGTAATAAGAGGGTCTGTAATATATATAAGCCCATTGCATACATATATGTATGCGTTTGCGATTCAATACTTTTATCTAATATATATAAAGTCGTTGTACAAATATTCTTGTATAGCTAATAACATTACAAGAGTGCAAAAGAAATAAGAAATGTGTGAATGACAATAAAAAATATTCCAATGTCTTATGTCTTTGGTGCAAACTTTTTTTTCTTTTTAGAAAAAGCTTTGGTGCAAACTTGATAAAGGCTTCTAAACTTCTTCATCTCAATAGTTAGACACTTCAAATGCCTTCCAATGATGATTGTGGAATCGTTGAGTTTTATGACATTAACTGCTAACAGCATAGCATCAATCTCAGTTGATATGAAAGATGTTTTACAACCTAGTGTTGACTTTGCCTGTTGACTTTCACATCCTCTAATTTATCGGCTTTTAAAGTTAGTGTTGACTTTGCATGTTGCCACCGTCGAAAGATGTTTTTCAGTGATGAAGATTGTGAAGACTAGCTTGCGAAATTGGATCAGTGATCAATTTTTAAATGTTTGTGTTATTTGCTTTGTTGAAAAATAGTTGTTTGAGAAAGTAACAAACGAAGCAGTTGTTAAACAATTCTACAATATAGAATCTCGTATGATAAATTTGTAAGGATTTTTTTAGTTATTAAATTTTTTTTATCTAAATGAGTTAGTTAATAAAGTGCTCCCAATTAATAGTAGTTCTGGATTTGCCACTGGGCTTCTTCATCTCAATAGTTAGACACTTCAAATGCCTTCCAATGATGATTGTGGAATCATTGAGTTTTATGACATTAACTGCTAACAGCATAGCATCATCTCAGATGATATGAAAGATGTTTTACAACCTATTTTTTAATCTATAGTTTTAGTTACAAACTTACAAACTATTTTTTCATATTTTACAGATAGAAGATAAAGATGAGAGCTACAACCCGAACGTTATACTAAAAAAGAGCTACAACCCGACGTCGTGCAGTGTCCACACACAAATATTAAAACCATACTGTATAAGATAAGCGTTACTTAAATCAAATATTACTATTTCTGTTAACATTTGTTATTGTTGATTTCCCTCCTATTATAGCCGAGATTTGCCACGTGTCACATATTTGTAACTTTCGCTTCCGACATTCGCGCTCCCTCCCTGTACACAAACCTAAATAAAGTCCAAAACAACAAAAAAAAAACTTTAATTTTGGTTTGTAATTGTAATTATTAGAAAAGTAATTAATCTAGCTTTTATTACCACTAATAATCAAATCAACCAACATTCCCATCACGTCTCATTCCTCCGTCTCATTGTCTTCTCTCAGGTTGGACTTCCCCACGCGAGCTCCTGAAGTTTTCACCAGAAAACTTCGTCTGGAATTTTCTAGGTAAGCAGACAAATGATCGCTTTCATTTTCCTCCTCGGATTTTTATTGCCATGATCCTATTTTTCTGATCACGACTTTAATTTTCAACCATGGTTTGACTTCTTCTTTCATTGTCGATTTTCCTCTTGTTGCACCAAAGTCCTCTCATCTCCTGGTAGTTCTGTCTGTAAAACGTTATGTTTTGTGCTTGCTAATGCTAGCATTCTCGGAAGTTTCATTTTTTTTTTTGTAAAAGGGCATATTTTTCGGAAGCTCCATGTTGATTTTGTTCTTATTTGATTTGCCTCTCCATAATTTTACTGCCATTCTAAAAGGTTAGGTTTGTCCATGACCACCAGGCTGGAGAAATTAAGTGTAATGAAGCATTGTTCCCAAAATTTAATAAGTTAATATACATTTTTGAATCCCACAAATGAAAATATGTTAAATTCACTTTGAAATGTTTATAGCCCCCAAATCTCATGGTCGGCTATGGGGTTTTCTCTAAAAGTTTATCTCCTGTTACCTTTCTGGTGCCTTGGATCATGTTCTTATCAACTATCTTTGCTTGTGGAACAAGAAAGAAACTAGACTATTTGGGTTTCTTCTAGCTTCCTCTTCTATGTGTTTTTCTTATTATCTTTTATTATGGATATAATATAACCTATTCCTCAAGCTTTTTTTGTTGAATCAATCATGTCTCAGCAGGAGTTGAATGATCCAGTTTTGGGTTTATCAAGTGTTTTCATAAGTTTGCTTTTCGACCTCCTTGACGCATAAATGAATCCTATGCGTGATCAATCAGGCAGCCCTTATGGAGATTCAACTCCTCGTAGTCCATTTTCTCCCTTCTCTGGTGATGAAAGGCATAGAAACCTTGCAGATTCCAAGAGAGATACAACTCCTCGTAGTCCCTTCTCTCCATTTTCTCCATTATCTGGAGATGAAAGGCACAAAACTCTAGCAGAGTCCAAATTCCAGCAAGCCCTCCCCTGTTCTGGTACATGTGTTGTTATTTCTGTATTTATGTGTATAATCTTCTTGTTTACTGATTCTTTAAAGCCTTGTAGATCCATCATCCCCTGGATCAATGCATCATGGTGGACACAAGTTTCATGAGGTTTTCCAGATGAAACAAGGGCGTTATGATCTTCAAGCTTCAAAGATTTCTGAAATGATGAAATCAAGTAGCTTAGATGTACTACTTCCACTACCTCATCCAACTTCTCCTTGGATTTGGTTTATTCTTTTTTACAAATGTTCTTTGGCTTACGTTTAATGCAGAATGCACCAACACAGTCACTTCTAAGCGTCGTGAATGGGATTTTAGATGAAAGTATTGAAAGAAAGAACGGTGAAATCCCTCAGGTATGTTGAATAATAACAGTTTGGATCATACTACTGCTTAGTACATGTATTGACACTAGCTAACTAATGATCAGAGAGTGGCATGCCTGTTGAGAAAAGTTGTGCAAGAGATTGAGAGGCGTATATCAACTCAAGCTGAGCATCTAAGAACGGTATGGTTTTTGTTTGCTTTAAGAGAATATTTTCAGTTTCTAGTTTTTCTGAGTAGTTTCTTTTTGTTTTTGTGCAGCAAAACAATATTTTCAAAACTCGGGAGGAGAAGTACCAGTCAAGGATCAACGTCCTTGAAGCCTTAGCATCAGGAAGTGGTAAAGAAAGTGAGGTATGTATCATTTTAAAACAAGTTTAGCCTCTGATAGACTATAGTGTGCTTATGATCTTGTCACATTATGTGCTGATGAGCTGATTCTTTGCAAGATTGCTACACAACAACTTCGACAAATTAAGGTAACATTACAGTGCTGAGTTGCTTTTGTGAACTGACTTTAGTAGAAGTGGTATCTTTACATGTCTTTGACTTGGGACTTGTAATATATGATAGACAGAGAAGTCAACCTGGGAAGAAAAGAAGAAGAACGGAGAAGAAGATATGCTTAAGCTACTCAAAGAGAATTGTCAATACGACCTTGAAATCTCTGCGTTGAGGCAAGAGCTGGAGACAACTAAACGAGAATATAAGCAACAATGCTCTCAAATGGAAAGCCAAACCATGGTCAGTAAATTATACTACAAGTTGTGCTCTATGTCATAATGATCTGTTGTATTGGCTTGACATGAAGTCCTCTTAAATTATAGACAGAGAAGACAAAGTGGGAAGAACAGTGGAAGAACGAAGAGGAAGATATGGCCAAGTTATCAAAAGAAAACGATCAGTTCAACCTCGAAGTTTCAGCATTAAGGAAAGAACTGGACAAAACTAAGAAAGCATATGAACAACAATGCTTGCAAATGCAAAGCCAAACAACGTTGGCTACAACAGGACTTGAGTCTAGGCTGAAGGAACTTGAGCAAGAGAGAAAAGATGCAAATACTGCAAAAACTTCCCTTGAGGAAAGGGTCAATGAGCTCGAGAAAATGGGAAAAGAAGCACATAGTGCTAAAGAAGCTCTTGAGGAAAAGTTAAAGGAGCTTCAAGAAATGGAGAAAGAAACAAAAAGTGTTAATACAAGCCTTGAAGGAAAGATTCAAGAGCTTGAAGATAACCTTGTCAACTGGAAGAATAAAGTCAAAGAAATGGATGAAGTATCTGAATCCAAACAACAAATTTGGAGTCAGAAAGAAGTTTCCTATAAAAGGTTTATTGATTACCAGTCTCAGACACTAGAGGTATATATATGTTTATCCTAACCGTTTGCTAGAATAAACATTGTCAAATCTATCAATAGTTGTCTAATTATGCTGAATCTCAGGAGTTGAGGTTCTATTCAAGTTCCATTAAGCAAGAAATTCTGAAGGTTCAAGAGAACTATACAGAACAGTTCAGCCAATTAGGTGAGGGAATGATCTAACCGATGCTAGATTTTTCATGACCTTGTAATTTTTATAGTCTTGATCAATCAATATATGTCTCTTCAGGAAATAAATTGATTGAACTTAGCAATGCTGCCGAAAACTATCACGCTGTACTAACGGAAAACCGGAAGCTTTTCAATGAGCTTCAGGAGCTTAAAGGTATTAAGAGGATCAAGCTAGAATCTTTATCTTTAACATTTTTTTGGATATGTAAAAATTCAAATATACAGCATATAAGTTGTGTACTTGTGACTTGCAGGAAACATAAGAGTGTTTTGCCGGGTGAGACCATTCCTTCCTGGACAAGGTGCACCAAAAACTGTGGTCGAGTACGTTGGTGAGGATGGAGAACTAGTAGTAACCAATCCCACAAGGCCAGGGAAAGACGGTCTCCGCAAGTTTAGGTTCAATAAAGTATATAGTCCAGCTGCTACTCAAGGTGTCATTCTTTTTTCTATTTTTTTATACATTTCTTCCACGATCATATATGAGTTCTGAATGTTACATTGGAAACGTCGAAGTCTACTAATCCAAGTTCATTTGATATCTTGGATTCTTGCAGCTGATGTATTTACAGATATTAAACCACTGGTTCGGTCAGTGCTTGATGGGTTCAATGTTTGTATATTTGCATATGGTCAGACAGGATCAGGAAAAACTTATACAATGGTATGTTTGTCTTCTTTATTATTTTATTGAATAAAATGTTATTTTTAAGTAGCTCTAGCCAACATCATTCTTGTTCTTTCAGACTGGTCCAGATGGAGCAAGTGAAGAGGACTGGGGAGTTAACTACCGTGCACTCAATGATCTCTTCAAAATATCTCAATCCAGAAAGGGAAACATAAACTATGAAGTTGGGGTGCAAATGGTTGAGATATACAATGAACAAGTGCTGGATTTGCTCTCTGATGACAGTTCTCAAAAGAAATATCCTTTTGTTTCAACTTCTTCTTATAATCTCTTTCTTTCTTTCGTTACTAGTCGTTTTTGTTTTCCTTGACCTTACACACATTAGGTATCCAGTCTACAACCTCAGAAAATGGTTTAGCTGTGCCTGATGCAAGCATGTATCCTGTGAAATCAACCTCAGATGTGATTACATTGATGGACATTGGACTACAAAATCGCTCCGTTGGTGCTACTGCCATGAATGAACGAAGTAGTCGCTCTCACAGGTTCTTACTTTGTATTGATCCCCATGAAACAAGAAATTTTGTGTTTCTATAGGTCCTTAACACTGTAGTAGTATATGGTTTTTTATGCAGCATTGTCACTGTTCACGTTCGTGGTAAAGATACGAAGACCGGTTCTGTTCTATATGGAAATCTTCACTTGGTGGATTTGGCCGGAAGTGAGAGAGTAGATCGTTCTGAAGTTAAAGGAGACAGACTTAGAGAAGCACAACATATAAATAAATCTCTTTCATCTCTTGGAGATGTGATATTCTCTTTGGCTTCGAAGAGTTCTCATATACCATACAGAAACAGCAAGCTAACACAACTACTCCAAAGCTCTCTTGGTTAGTTAGTTAGTTGGATTGATGTTCTAGTTTTTGAATTTAACTGATCTAATCATAAACATGAACTTTTGGTATTGGACTAGGAGGACAAGCAAAGACCCTAATGTTTGTGCAGCTCAATCCTGATGCTATTTCATATTCAGAGTCGATGAGTACATTAAAATTCGCAGAACGTGTCTCCGGAGTTGAACTTGGTGCTGCAAAGAGCAGTAAAGATGGTAAAGATGTTCGAGACTTAATGGAACAGGTAATGTGAACATTTGTTTTCTGTGTATCATCTTCTTTATGATCTTTCTTACCATTACTAACATGATCAGATCTGAAATTTAGGAATAAACATTTTTGTGTTAATTTAAATTTAAAAAATCTAATACTTTTCTTCATGCAACAAATGTATATAATAACTCCTTCAAAATTTAGAAAGAAAACCGAATGTTTCATCTGACTTTGTCCAGTACCTCCCATGTTAAGCAATTACATGGATCATTTGTTTTGGTTACAGTTAGCGTCGCTTAAGGACACAATAGCAAGGAAAGATGAAGAGATAGAGAGGCTTCATTCGGTAAAAGACATTCAACATCCTCAAAGACCTCAGAAACCAATGGTGAGGATAAAGAGCTTAGGACAAACCGATGACATAAACTCAGAAACAGGAGAATATTCATCACAGTCCAGACACGCCGTTACTGACGGTGAGAGTTTAGCTTCCTCTGTCGAAGCAGAATCTGAGGAGAGATTGAGCGAAGTGACATCTGATGCTGCCTCTATAGGAACTCAAGGATCACCTGATGTTGCTAAAAGACCACCTAAATCCTCAGACAGGTTAAGAGACTCAAAGCTTATGCTCTTTCTAAAGAGATTGTTTTTTGTTTTAACGAGTAATTGTATATAAAACTGCAGGGCAAAGACAACGACTTCAAGGTCCTCGGCTGTTACACGACCATTTGATAAGATTCGGAAAGTAGCTACAAGAACAACATCGACAGTTTCTAAGGTTGCATCTGGCTTGGCGTCATCAAGTAAGCAAACCTAAGAACCCATTCCTACGCTTTAGATTACGTTTTGAAGATTAGATTCATTAATTAGTGACGTGTGTATTAGTTTTCTAATGAGATTAGTTACAACTTACAACGAACTTTTGTTTGATTGATATTTTTGTAGGCAGCAAGAAGACAAGCAACGGTTCTAGTTTGTCCAAGTCTTCTAAACGGTGGGCATAATTTATACTACCCCTAGACGTACCTTACACGTAACACTGCATATACCACCTTTTGAATTTTTGTTCGGAAAACTGTATGTTATTTACGTACCAAACTTTGTAAATACATGAATCTTATTTTCATTTGTTTACGATACAAATATATACAAAAGTTTTTATATATAACATGTACATCAATATTATTTCATAGATTTTTCTTTGTAAACCAGAGAAAAAATAAGCTCATCATACTTTTCAGCTTACCATGTGTGATAGGATTCCAGAAGAATTTAGCCATTTTGACAACTTTCTCCAATCCCTCATGATTCTCCTAATTATAAATTACAATCAGTTATTTTGCTAATATAAAACTTTCATAAACAAATTGCAGATCAAGTTTTACAGTTAAATTTTATAGCCATACAACTTAGAATGATTCATGGGCCGAGCCGCCGAGCCTAAATAAATTACAGCAAATCGGATCGGGTTGATACCATATAAGCCCATTTAATGCTAGGCCCAGGTTATTGCGCCGCGTGTTAAAGCGCACTCAGGTTGTCACTGTTGCCTACGACCGACGAAGACAATGGCGGGCAAGCAAATAGGCGGAGAGGGCGGTGTACCGGAGAATCTCGCCGGAATGACCAAAAGCCAGCTCTACGATATAATGTCCCAAATGAAGGTTTTCTTCTTCTCCCTTTTCTCTACTACAACAGTTTCTCGAGTTGAATCTTGTTTTTTGAATTGATTAATTGGATCTGATGGATGACGCAGACGCTGATTGATCAAAACCACGAGCAAGCGAGAGACATTCTGATTCGGAACCCTCTTTTGACCAAGGCTCTTTTCCAGGTGACCTTCTTACTTTATTGATTCGTCTGCTTTGGTTTAAATTGCTAGGTTTAAAAAATTAGGGTTTGCTATTTTGTGACATGAACAATCTAGGAGTAATTTACATATAGATTTACAAAAACTAGGGTTTTGTGATATGACCAGTTAGGGTTTTGTGAGATGAACAGTGTGGTTTGGATGTTTTATTGTATTATGATGTTTTATATGTTGGTGAATGTCAGGCACAGATCATGCTTGGAATGGTTCAGCCTCCTCAGGTGGTATTTTGCTTGAAGCCCTTTACTTGTTTGTGATTTTCATTTCATGCCCTTTTTAACATTAACAAACTCTGTGTGACATCTAGGTTCCAAAAGTGGATCCTCAAGTCACGGCACAGCCTCCTCAACAGTCTCGTCAGTCCATTCCGACAAAGCCAAACGTTCAAGCTCATGTTTCATCTGTTCAAGGCGGAGAGTCAGCAGCTCCAATGCAACCACAAGCACCTAATAGAAAACACCAAATGCAACAACAACAACAACAACCAATGTCTATGCCTATGCCTATGCCTCCTCCTCCTCCACCACCTTCTGTTGTCTCTGCAGCCAGTAATGCTCCATCACAGCAGCCTCGTTTTTCGCATCCCCAGCGTCAGGGGCATCTGAATCCTGCTGGCACTTCTTTGTCTCATCCTCAAGTTCAAAACGCGCCTTCGCTGGCTCCCCATCATCCAACATCCCAGCAACCTCAGTTTCATCATCTTGATATACCAGCCTCCTCTACTCAGTTGCAACAACAGCAGCAACCAATGCACTCTGTTGGGGGTTCTCATTTGCCTCCTCAACAACAGGCTAGACCGTATCATCATCAGTTTGGACCACCATCCCAGCCTGGTCCCAACGCTGGGTTTCAGCACCATGTTGCACCTCCTCAGCATCATTCTCAACCCATGTTTCACGTGAGTTTTATTGAGTAGCTGTTATCCGTTTTCTTTTGTTTCGACCATTGTGAGTCATGTTTTTAACAGACTAAAGCTTGTTTATTTGAACCAATTCATAGTCAGGAAATAGACCCCCGGCTTCTGGTGGACCGCAGTTTCCACAGGGACAGCCACATCTACCTAGTCAGCAACCATATCAGGTGTTTTATACTCTTACTGTCTTATACTTTTAGGCGATATGTTTGGTAGTTTTGCGGATTGAATATGCATTTATGCTGCTTTATCTTTGTGCTCCTTCAGTGAGTAGATTTACCCTTTAATGAGGATGCTTTCTGACATTTTTCACTATGGGAATTAGTTATCACAATTCTTGAATAATCTAAATGGAAACTGTGCAGGTATTAGTTATGCTTTTGAATCTCACTGCTTGTCTTTTGTTTCAGGGTGGCGGTCAGTTTCGTGGGGACTACAATAATAACCAATTAGGAGGTCCGATGGCTGCAGAGAGAGGTCCTTCTTGGATGGCTGGCCAACCAGAGAACTCAAACACTACTCATCTCCCAGGTCTAGGACCGGTGCCTCCACCAAACCAAGTTGGACCTGGAGGCGGACCACCACCTCGCCCCGCACCGGTAATTTACCTTCCCATATTGCAACTGAAAAACCCATCCATTGAACCGATAATATATACTGTCCATGATTGTGTGGTTCTGTCATTTTAACATTCCTTCTCAAGTAGATGCTGTAGTTGCGTCCTTAGCCGCAGTTCTGAATGACTTTTGCTAATCACGGAGAAAAGAGGCTTGTTTAATGTTCATGTTGTTGATGATTATTGTGTGTTTTTCTTATTGGTGCAGATATCTGCAGATATGGAGAAGGCATTGCTTCAACAGGTGATGAGTCTGACCCCAGAGCAAATCAATCTGCTGCCACCAGAACAGAGAAATCAAGTCCTTCAGCTCCAACAGATTCTCCGACAGTGAAAGCTCATTGATATGATCACTTGGTCTACATTAGGTAGAGACAGGTTTTGGGGTTTGAATGTAAGGTCCGAAACAAGTCTGAGACGATTTGTAGAAAAAAAAGAAGTAATTAGTTGTATTGTTTTTAAGTTCAAGATATCATTTTAATACTTCGCTCATCGATCCCCGGAGAAAATAATGTGTTCTTTGACTTTGTTTTTTTTTGGTTCGGTGATTGTTCTGCTGACTTTGAGAGTTTCCGCCTTGTTTACAGTTTTGTTCAGTCTTTCAAGTCAACACTCTGCCTGCGAAATGAACCGAACTCGCCAAACCCAACCGATTTTTTTTGTGGTTTACGATTCAATTTTGGTTAAGAATTCGGTTTTAAGTTTAAGAAAATTTAAAGTATTGGTTCGGTAATCTGTTTGTTTGGTTTTTACAGTATATTTTAAAGAAATTATAATTATACGGATTTATATCTTTATATTTTTTAACAAAACCGAAATTATATTCAAATTACCCAAATTTTAAACAACAATTAAGTTGAATCGAACCTGCAAAAAATCGGTTTAGTTACAGTAAAATTTCCACACAGATCAGCTATTGTTAAACCAAACCGACAAAAAATTTGTCAAGTTCAATTCGGTAACGATATTGACAGAGTAAGCTAAACCAAAATAACGTTACTGTGTACTAAACACAATAACGTTAATGGACGTGTTTAAAAAGCCCGTCCCAGGCCCAACATAATTCACTCACATAACATCACCACTGAAATCTACAATCCTGTAAACTGCTCCGGCCGCTAACGCCACGATAGTCGCCGGGAAATCAATCGCAGATTCACTCATCGCCACGGCGTCTTCGCCATGAGGTTCCGTTACGCGATGGTCTGCTCCTCGAATCAGAACAGGAGCATGGAGGCTCACTTCCTCCTCAAGAGGCAAGGGCTCGACGTAGCTTCGTACGGGACGGGGTCTCACGTCAAACTACCAGGACCATCCGCAAGAGAGCCTAACGTCTATGACTTCGGAACTCCGTACAAGCAGATGTTCGATGAACTCAGGCGCAAGGATCCCGAGCTGTATCCTCTTATCTTTTGATTTTGTTGTTTCTCTTAAGCTTTCGAATCCCTAATTGATGTTGATAATACCTTATAATAGCCTTCCTTGACTTGTTTGTTTTAAGTTACAAGAGGAATGGGATCTTGCAGATGCTTAAGAGGAACCTAAACGTGAAACTTGCTCCTCAGAGGTGGCAAGATAATGCTGGTGATGGTGCCTTTGATGTTGTCATGACCTTTGAAGAAAAGGTTTTCGATTCTGTTCTTGAAGGTAATCGAAGAATTGGCATTGTTGTAGTTGCTTCTCCACTTATCCCATTTGAAGAAGGTTGAAATGTTTATCAGCTGTCGAACTAGTTAGGGTTAAGATGTTTAAAATATGAGATGTTGAAGTTGATGAGCATCGAGTAGGAGTTGCAATCATGGTTTGAGTGAAAGTGGTTAGAAACAGTCTTTCTGTGTGTCTTACTTTCTTTATCTCATCGATTTATATGTTTGTTACTAATTTGCAGATCTTAATAATAGAGAACAGCCACTGATGAAGACAATACTAGTGATGAACCTGGAGGTTAAAGATAACCACGAAGAAGCAGCTATAGGTGGCCGACTTGCCTTGGAACTCTGTCAAGAGGTTCAATATTTCCTATTAAGAAACTACATATATCCATTCTATTGTTCTCACTTTTTTCCATCACTAATGTAGTTGCAAGACTTATGATAAAAGTTTATATTTGGGTTGATACCACTTTCTTATGTTTATTATTATTTTCTGTGGTTTTAGATTGAAGGGAATGAAACATGGGAAGATACAATAGACGACATCGTCGCCGGCTTTGAAAAACAACAGAGGAGGAAACTTGTCTATAGCATCTCATTCTACTGAAGATACCATTATCATCTGTTGCAGTAAGTTGACGATGTTAGCTTTTCTTTCCTCCTCAGATTGTGTAGAATGTTGTTTGGTGGCCATGGTTAATCGTTTTGATATATGCTTAAGGTTATATTGTCTTCCAAACACGTTCCTCTGTTTGTTTCTCCTTTGATTGAAAGTTGATACACAACCTGGATGAGCAGATGCTACAAGAACACAAAGATGTTATTTTTTTTTTGTTGAAATTTCAAGAAAAAGAAAAGTAAAATATGAAAGTTACAGAATGTATAACAGATACTACTTGTCCTTAGCCCCAGCATTAATTCTTTTTGTATTCAGACTTCAACTTCCACATTAAGAAACGTTTCTTTCAGTCCCAACTCTTTCGTCCATCTTTCTCCTTCCTCCTATTCCCTCTCTCTCTCTCTCCACCGCTTCAGCCGCAGCCAACACAGCTAGAAAAAAATGGTTTTTAGTAAAAGAAGCGGTCGCTCTTGATGATGATTAAGGGCAGAAGAGTGTTCTGTGGTGGACATGACGGAGAGCGAACTCATGTGGCGAGCAACAAAGATTCATGAAACGCAGTTGACTGACGACAAAGAAAGTCGCATTTATGTTATTGCCGAGAGGGAAGCTTCCTTTGGCTAAACTGTGGAAAGATTCTTTACCAAAAAAAAACTGTGGAAAGATTTTTCCAAGGCCATCAAGGTTATCTATATTTACAAAATTTGCTAAGTTATTATGTATTTACTAAAAAATAATTATCCGATTACACATCATCTAAAAAAAAATTCACACCTAAAATTTATATTTATACCATGTTTAAAAGTTTGTAAGCATTTTTCTATTATTTTGCATTTTTCAAGATTTGAAACGCAGAGGTATTAAAACATTAATAAATTTTTAGTTAATCCACTGAACTAAAAATACTTCAACATATATTTGTTCACATGGTTTTTTTTTTTAACAAGTAGATACCAGAACCGAATCACAACTAATTCTTAGAAGAGACAATACCAACTACCATTCCGGTTTTGGGTTTTCTAATGAGGCCAGGCCATAAGACAATAATCCCATCTTCGTCTTATCAAACGGTAAATTTAGTGCGTGATAGAATCTGAATCCAGAACCGAAAAAGTCTTATCTCAACTTGGCTACACTGTCTGGTTAAACACATTGTTTTTTTTTCACATAAATTTTGCTTTGTATGATTAATATTGTTAAAATCAAGCTAATTAATGTTAACTCCAACCATGTGGAACACCACAATACTAACACCACACCACAATCAAGCTAATTAATGTTAACTTCAACCAATATTGGACGTATAACCATCTTACACTAACAGTATAATCAAACAATGCACGATCAAACAAAAAACAATTATATGAGTTAAAAGTATTGATGTTGCTAGCTCATCCTTTGTGGCGATGTCCTATCTTTTCAGAAACAATCATGACATTCTTTTTACAATACCCAAAACAAAAAGAAACTGCCAAATGTTTCTTTTTCCTCTGTTCTCCAAAATAATATTTTCTCTTTTTCAATTTAGATGAAGTTTTAGTTTAAAACACACATATTAAAAAAAATTATATTTTTATTCAAAATATTTGATTACAAAAAAAAGTAATGTTACTCCCACCAATGAATACAAAGGGTCGCATCTTAAAAAAATAATAATGTTATTTTCAGTAATTATTTTATTAATTTATATCTTAAAAGTATCAAAACTTCATGTAAATTTTAACACTATATATTCTCTAAAACTTCGTCTAAATTAAAACAGAGAGATTTACACGCAAATGTAGTTTCATTCCTAAATGTTTGTTTTGAAATATATAGAGTTGCAAAAAATTTTGATTACGATCTGTTTTCGTTGTTCGAATGAATACCGTATGATTGTATATGGTATGGAGACGGTATAGTTAGCTAGTTAATAATCGTAGATTTACACGCACACAGGCGTTTTGTTCCGTGCGCACTACAAGAAAACAGCGACATTCCGAGAGAATTCCGAGGGCAAATGATTGTCTTCGGAATTTTCTGAGGAACAACCGAGGACATTGCGAGGAAACCCGATTTCTAGGTTTCCTCGGAATGTCCTCGGAAATTTCTGAGAAAATTCCGAGGAAACACCATTTCCTCGGAAATTTCCGAAGACATTCCGAGGAAGTGGTGTCCGTGGGAAAAAACCGACGGATATTTCATCAATTCCGAGGACTTTTTGTAGCCGTTAGAGAGCCGTTGGGAGAGCCGTTGTGTGATTTCAAAAATTCCGAGGAAATACCGAGGATATGTGAACTTTCCTGGGAATTTCCTCGGAATTCCGTCAGTATGTCGGTAGGAATTCTTCTATAAATACAACCATCCCTCCTCCTCTTCATTCACCCCATTTCTTCTTCTTCTCTCCTAGTATCACGAATTTTAGATCAAAAAAACATGTCTTCTTCAAATTATTTTCGTTCTTGGATCGATCGACCTCATTTGGATCCGGAGACGAGATTGCTTACGGAAGAATACCAACAAGGTTTAACCGAATTCATGGCGTTATATCGCCGACAACCGGAAGCAGAAACAGGTAAGTTAAGATGTCCTTGCTCTAATTGTAAAAATAGAAAAGTTATTAAAGAGTGGGATGTTTGGACTCATTTATTTTTGAATGGGTTTACACGAAGTTACAAAATTTGGTATCATCATGGGGAAACTGGTTATGAACTTGGTAGTACTAGCGAACCTCAGCCGGCGGTTAGATTAGAAGAACCAATTAGAACGGATTTAGATTATGGTGTAGGTACTGAGCAGATGGTAAATGACCATTTTAGAGGGGAAGATTTACCCAATGCAGAAGCTAGGAGATTTTATGATATGTTGGATGCTGGAAAGCAACCTTTGTATGAAGGTTGCAGAGATGGTCATTCAACTTTATCATCTGCTACAAGACTGATGGGCATTAAGACCGATTATAACTTGGCTGAAGTCTGTGTGGATGCGATAGCTGATTTTGTAAAAGGTATTCTACCTGAGGATAATGTAGCTCCAGGTTCATACTACGAGGTGCAGAAACTCGTATCCGGTGTTAGTTTACCGTATGAAGTAATAGATGTATGCAGCGATAACTGCATGATTTATTGGAAGGCGGATGAGCAGCGGATTACATGCAAATTTTGTGGGAAGCGTCGTTACAAAGATACGAGTGGAAGAGTTCCAGTGCCATATAAGAGGATGTGGTATTTGCCTTTGAAGGAAAGGTTGCAGAGGTTGTATCTTTCGGAACGCACAGCGCAACGAATGAGATGGCATGCGGAGCACTCAACAGATGGTGAGATTAGACATCCTTCAGATGCAAAAGCGTGGAAGCATTTCCAATCATTGTATCCCGACTTTGCATATGAGAGAAGAAATGTCTACCTTGGATTATGTACTGATGGTTTCAGCCCGTATGGGAAGAGTGGAAGACAATATTCTCTATGGCCAGTCATTGTTACACCATATAACTTACCCCCAAACTTGTGCTTGCGACGAGAGTTTTTGTTTCTCTCCATTCTCGTTCCCGGGCCAGAGCATCCTAAGAGATCACTTGATGTGTTTCTTCAGCCACTAATATATGAGTTGCAACAACTATGGGCTCACGGTGTTGAAACATACGATATTTCGTGTAAAAAAAACTTTCAAATGCGGGCAGTACTAATGTGGACAATAAGTGATTTTCCAGCATATGGTATGTTATCTGGATGGACAACGCATGGGAGGCTATCATGTCCATATTGTCAAGATGACACAGATGCTTTCCAACTAAAGAACGGAAGAAAAACGTGTTGGTTTGACTGTCACAGACGATTCCTACCACATGATCATCCATACCGTCGGAGTAAGAATTTGTTTAGGAAGAACAAACAGGTGTTTGATGGTCCACCTGAGGAAGTTAGTGGAGAAGGTTTGAAGACACAACTAAGAGATTATGGTGCAGAAAGGACCCCAGACGTTGGTGGACATGAGCATTTTCTGGTAGATGCTGTTGGAGATCTACATAACTGGCACAAAAAAAGTATTTTCTTTGATTTGCCATACTGGAAGCATCATCTGCTAAGGCATAATTTTAGATGTCATGCATATTGAGAAGAACTTTTTTGACAATCTCATGAACACGATCCTTAACGTTAAAGGTAAAACAAAGGTTAATTTGAAGTCAAGACTGGATTTAGTCGATATATGTGCTCGTGCAGAACTTCATGTTGATGAGAATGGTAGGGCTCCTTTTTCCATATACCGATTGGATGGAGAGGGAAAAGATGCTTTCTTTGATTGGATTTCAAACGATGTGGAGTTTCCGGATGGTTACGCATCTAATTTGCGTAATTGTATCGACAGAAAGGAAGGAAAGTTTATTGGCTTGAAAAGTCACGATTGCCATGTGATGATGCAGCGCCTCCTTCCGTTTGCCTTCAAAGAACTATTACCACGAAAAGTTCATGAAGCAGTTGCAGGGATAAGTGCTTTCTTCTGCGATTTATGCAGCAGATCAGTGACTCTTGAAGGTATTACAAATTTGAAGACTAACATAGCCGTGATTCAGTGCAACCTTGAGAAGATATTTCCTCCCTCATTTTTTGATGTTATGGAGCATCTTGTTATTCACCTGGCAAGAGAATTGGAACTTGGTGGTCCTGTGCAGTATAGATGGATGTATCTGTATGAACGGTATATGTTCCATTTGAAGAAGATGGTGAAAAATTTTAGTAGGGTGGAAGGTTCTATAGTCGCACAGATGATCAATGAAGAGATTTCAAACTTTGCCGAGTACTACTTTCCAGCAGAAGTTCATACCAAAAACAGAAGACCTGCTCGGCATGATGATAGAGGCGAACGGGCAACATATCATGTTAAGGTTCCAGACATTTTCACAGATGTTGGACGACTTAGCGGAAAACCAAAGGACCGTCGACTTACTGACCAGGAGCGTAGTCATTTGCAAACATATTTGCTCACCAACTGCGAAGATGTTCTTCCATATGAGAGGTAAGTTTATTATGTTAAAAATAATTTTTTTTAACAAATAGACATTTAAATTTTAATTAATTATATTATTGTTATCATATGTACAGGATTTTCATGGCAGAAAAGCGGTTCGAACATAGATACGCCACAGAGACGGAACTTGAAGAAATGAAGCAGAGAGAATTTGTTGGATGGATGTTTACTTATGTGAGTGCTTTAAACTTCATAAAATTTAATTTTTCACATTTTTATACTAATTCATATGTGCTATTACACAGGTGTCTGCTGGTTTAGCCAGAGGTGAAATATTTGACGATTGGATACACGATATGGTGGTTGGCCCAATATGTGTTGTGAAGTCATATCCGAGATTTTGTACTCGAGGATATTCATTCACAACTGAAAAGAGGAGACGTTCGCGTACGACCTATGATGCTGGTGTTTGTTCTGCATCAGGAGATGATGTATACTACGGACACATACAAGAGATTATGGAAATCAAGTATTTGGGCATGCTTGGATTGCGATGTACTGTTTTCTATTGTGATTGGCACGACAACACTCCAGATCGAGGTGTGACAACAGATGCATTTGGTGTTACATCAGTACATTCGAGGCGGAAGCTGCAATATTATGATCCTTTCATTCTTGCTTCTCAGGCCGATCAGGTAAGTGAATGTAAATTATTCAGAATGATTGACCATAATTTATATTTTTACTAATATTTTTTTAATGTTACAGGTTTGTTATATCAAGTACCCCCGGGTAAGAAACAGAGATGATCCATGGGTTACAGTAACAAGAGTTAACCCGAGAGGCCGAGTTCAGGGAAGTTCTGAGCTGGAAGACCCACTACAACCAATCACAGCCGGTAACTTAAGTGCAGGAGAAGATGTAGCAGAAGGTGTTCTTGTAGTTGATTTGACCGACTTCGCAGAAGAAGCCGTCGTTCATGCAGAAGATGAACCGGTTATTGGAGAGTTTCACCAAGATCCAGATTCCGATTCATCTGGTGATGATGGCTCGGAATCAGAGTAGTTTTTTTTTTTTTTTTTTTTTAATTTTGAAAAACCGAGGAAATTCCGAGGGCCACTAGGGTTTCCTCAGTATTTACCTATAGATTTAGGGATTTGATTATTTTGTGTTGTTCCTCGGTATTTCCTCGGTATTTTCCGAGGAAATACCGAGGAAATTCTGTATTTTCTCGCAAAATACCGAGGAAATACCGAGGAAGGCAATGATTTTCAATAGTTTCCTCGGTATTTCCTCGGTATTTTCCGTGGAAATACCGAGGAACTGGGTTTAGGGAACCGTAAACAACGTTTTACGGATTGAATAACACGTATATAGCCTTCATTAAGTGTCTTAACCATATTATGAAGTCAAACTTAGGTGTTTTACACAATAACAAACACTTTTTACGAATGCTTGAACGAAAACCACACAGCATAAGATAAACACTTATACACTTTAACAAACGTTAAACGAGATACTTACAATCATTTCTGATATTTTGTTTTTTTATGGTTTATGTTCATCTATACAAAGAATCCTCAATGGTATGCATTAAATTTGAATAAGAAATGAAAATCGGGAAAAAAAATTGGAATTTGAAACCCCAAATACTTGTTTCCTCGGAATTTCCTCGGTATTTTCCAAGGAAATTCCGAGGAACTAGTGGTCCTCGGATTTTTTTTATTTACCCGGGAAACCCCTAACCGCCAAACATTTCGCGAAATATCGAATATACCCATATCGAGGGAATTCCGAGGACCTATTAAAATATACCGAGGGAATTCCGACGGAAACTGTCCGTCGGACCCCTCATAAATTAGGGTAAACGATCTTCTTCTTCCCCATTTCTCTCTTCCTCTCCTCTCTTCCTCTACGCGACGGCTCAATCTCCTCCGACTCATTCCGGCGTTTCCCACCGTTTGTTTCCTCTTTTTCTTTGCCAAATCTCTCCCAAATCATGTAACAACTCTATATCTCTCTCTTTTGTTCGAAAATTGTGATTGATTAGGAAGGATGAGATTAGAATTTCGGATTTAGGGTGTTAGATGATAGTTTAGGATTGCATGAGTAGTTTAAGTTAGGATTGTGGGTTTGATTGTTGTTTTTCATTGATTTGGAAAGGTTTTTTTTTTTTGGTTAAAATTCTAAACGTTTTTCTATTTTTAAAACGTTTTTTGATTTTTTAAAAACAATTTTCTAATTTTAAAAACGTTTTTTTAGTTTCCAATAATAATAAAACGTTTTTAAAATTAATTTAAAATTTTTTTAAAACTTATTTCTATTTTTTAAAGCAATTTATTAATTTTTTATACTCATATATATATATATATATATATATATATATATATATATATATATATATATATATATATATATATATATATAAATCATGTAATCTAATAAATTATAAATTTTTCTTAATTTTTAATATATTAAAACTATTTTTCTTATATTAAAACTGTTTTAAATATATTAAAACTTTTTTTAAATATATTAAAACTTTTTTTTAAACTTTTTTCAAACTTATTTCTATTTTTTTAAACAATTTATTAATTTTTTATACTCATATATATAAATCATGTAATCTAATAAATTATAAATTTTTCTTAATTTTAAATATATTAAAACTATTTTTCTTATATTAAAACTTTTTTAAATATATTAAAACTTTTTTAAATATATTAAAACTTTTTTTTTAAAATTTTTTCAAACTTATTTCTATTTTTTTAAACAATTTATTAATTTTTTATACTCATATATATATATATAAATCATGTAATCTAATAAATTATAAACTTTTCTTAATTTTAAATGTATTAAAACTATTTTTCTTATATTAAAACTTTTTTTAAATATATTAAAACTTTTTTTTAAATTTTTTTCAAACTTATTTCTATTTTTTTAAACAATTTATTAATTTTTTATACTCATATATATATATATATATATATATATATATATATATATATATATATATATATATATATATATAATTTCTCAGGTCTTATGACGATGATCAGACCCGGCCTCCTCGACAGCGTCGTGGTCGTGGCTCGGGGAGTGTCTCCGTTCAGGATTCCCAATCGCCCCGCAGCTCGCACCAAACATCTCCCTCTCCATTTCCCGAAGCTCCTACTGGCTCCGGTGCTGCACCCCCTATTCCTCCGACTTATGTGGGTCCTCCGGAACTGGTGAGGGTTGCGGAGTATGTTCGACAGCCGGGTCGTGAGCGGCTGCCGTTTCTCACTCCGTATCCATCTGGACGGCATCAAACATGGTTCGACCGATCCTCGAACGGGATCAGCACATGGCTCAACCGTATGATGTACTCGTCTTTGGACGAGGGACATCCGACTTTCTCGGACTTCCCTACCTGGAAGAAAGTCATGTGGTTTCAACAATTTGCGGTAAATTTCTCAATTTTTTTTTTTTTTATATTCTTATTCTTAATATAATTTTTCTACTAATTATGTATTTTTTGCAGCAAGAGTTCAACTGGAATCCCGAACTTACGACGTTCATCTATTACCACTTCGTCCATAAAGTCATGACGAACTACTCGTATCAGATGCATGAGTGGAAGAAGAAGTGGCAAAAAGACAAGGTTTTTTTAGTATTTTAAAAATTTCTTAAATTTATTATTAAAATTTTTAACTTATCTAACATTTTTTTTTATAAAGGTCCCAAAGTCGATGAACATGACGGTCTGGGCGGATTTCTGTGTTCATTGGAGTAAGGATGAGACGAAAGCTACTTCTTCCACCAACTCCACGAACCGCAAAAGCGAGCGTCAAGGGAAGGGCGTCTTCAAGCACAACTTGGGTGCTCAGTCTCAAGCAACTCTCAGGGATCGCATGGTAATTTCATTCGTTTCTTTTTCAAATTTTAAAAGTTTCAAATTTTTATTAATTTCTTCTAATTACTAATTTTTGTTTAATTTATATTGATATCAAGGTGGAAGCAAATGAGGGTCAGCCGGTTGATGATTTCGTCCTAATGAAGAGGGCGTATACCAACAAGAAGACCGGCGAGATTGATGATGGTCTTGCGAGAGATGTGGTCAACCTCATCAGCACTCAGCTTGAAGAAGCAGCGTCTCAGCTTCCCACCGACGACGACGATTCGACGGGTACCCAGTTGCCTCAGGCTCGGATCAACGAAATCGTTCAATCGGTAAGTTTTTTTTTTAAAAAATTTCATTTCATGCATCTTAGCTATTGTTTAACTTTGTCAAGCTATTGTTTAACTTTGTGAATATTCTATTTCAGACGGTTCCAAAGAGGAAGGGACGTTTGTTCGGTTTGTCTCGTCGGGCCCAGTCAGTTGCATCTTCAGCCGCACCACCGCCCTTTGTTGATACCGAAGTACTCCTTGGTCAGCTGCAAGACAAGGATACTCGCATATCTGCGTTGGAGAACAAAATGGCGACTCAACAAGAGAGGTTCGAGGCTCAGCAAGCGGACTTCGAGGCACAGAAGAAGCTGAACGAGCAGATGATGGAGATGATGAGGACGTTGCACCCGAACGTGACCTTCCCGACTCTGCAGAACCCGAACACCCAAAACCCGAACACCCAAAACCCAAACCCCAACCAGTAGTTTTTTTTTCTTACAACTTTCGAATGTTTTTTATTTGTACTAATTTGAATTTGAATTTGAATTTTATATTTTCGAAATTAAATTTTAGAATTTTAATTTTCTATTTTCGAAATTTAATTTTTTAATTTTATATTTTCGATTTTAAATTTCTAATTTTCATTTTTTTAAAAAATTATTTTTTTCCAAAATTCCGAGGAAACTGTCCCTCGGAATATTCCGAGGAAACTTTCCCTCGGAAAATTCCGAGTGACTGTTTCCGACGAAATGAGTCCTCGGAATATTCCGAGGGACAGTTTCCTCGGAATATTCCGAGGGACAGTTTCCTCGGAATGTTTCTCGGTTTCTAATCCGTAATCCGATGATACGTTTCCTCGGAAAGTCCTCGGTATATACCGACGGAAGCGTCCTCGGTATTTTCCGACGACCCGTCCGACGAAAGGTCGTGATCGGTATGTCCTCGGAATTGTTGTTCCTCGGAATTTCCTCGGAAATTTCCGAAGAAATTCCGAGGACTTGCTAAATACCGAGGTCTTTATTCCGAGGGAAAATATGCTCGGTATGTCGTCGGAATACCGTTATTCCGAGGACATTCCGACGATATTGGTCCTCGGTATTGGCCTGTTTTCTTGTAGTGGCGGTGTCTTTCATTTTGTCTTAACGTATTTTATAATGTTTTTTAATAATGTTAAAGCGTAGGATCAAACTAATATTCAAAATTCAACATATGATTTTTGGATAAATATTAACTTAAAATAACATTTACTAAGAGGAAATCTATACATATATTTAACTGAACTTTCGAGGCTACATGTTTAAGATTGACAAATACGACGTTAGTTACTTAATCAAAATAAATTATTACTTTTTGAGAATACAACAAAATATTATTTATATATATATATAAAGAATGTGGCTTAGTCTTAACAAAAATTGCAAAGTGGGAAAGGTAGATTCCAAGAATAAAAGGTTGTCTCATATGTAGTTTCATTAAGACTCACGAATCGTTGCTCAAAAAAAAACTCACGAATCACGACTCTATTCCTCACGCCCACTTTTTATATTTAATCTTTGGTTTTAATTTTGATAAAAGATGTGGTTTTAATTTCATTTCAAGCTATAAAATGGAATATATTCAAATCGTAATGAATTAAAATTAAAGTTCAGTTTGTATGAAAATGTACAAAAACAACAATCTGCAGAGTTTTTGAACTTGCCACCCCAAAAGAGGAAAGCAATTGAGAAATGGACCTCTCATCGATCACAGATTATATCAATTTCAATAAATGGTTATTGTTATATACTCTATGTAATGACTATCGTGACAAAGACTATGAAACAATACCATAAAGCTTATCATCGATGCCATTCATTAGTTATATAACGCCTCCAAGAATATATCGAAGTTAAAAATGGGAAAATAATAGTTTTGATTTTTTTATATAGACTTAGCAGAGTCGACTGAAGGCGAAAAGAAGGACAGTTTCTTTTTCAGGAAGATTGAAATTTGAAACTGACCCGACAAGAAACTACCCGAGAAGAACTAATCAATTCAAGGAACCTTCTTTGAAATGATTCATTTTACCCTTTATATATAATTTAATATTAAATGAACCTATAAGAACTTAGATAATAAGATTTAGTTTTATTAACCCAAAACATTCTGCAGTTGGAAATTTTGATTTAGTAATAGCTATAAAAATGATTATGAGATATATGGAAAACCCTAAGAAGGTTATAAGATTATTACAATACTTTCTTTTGATTTGCTTACAAGATAGTGCAATGAAATTATTTCTGCATAGAAAGAGGTTAATATATCCATATTTGCCGAATCAGACCAACCAGAACTGACAAAATGAGGTTATTGCAAACTTTTCTTTTTTTGAGAAGAAACAAATCGAAACCAAAGCTGTCCTTTTAAATATTTTTCAAATTTTCTGGTTAGTACTGGAAATTATACTAGATAACTGATTTATTGTATAGATATGACATCTTGGTTCATCATAAGCATGTTAATTCAATAATGTCACCTTCTCTGAAGATGACAATAGAACAAAAATGAAAAATACTTTAAAATAGTACAAACTTATTTTAATAACAAAATTAGTATATGAAGAGATTTTTTCAAAATATAATTTACTAAAGATAAAAAATATATATATATATTTTTTTTTTAATTTGGATTTGTTTTTTTTTTAATTAAATTTTAAACATTAGTATTTATGAGACGGAAGTCGAATTAAGATTTAGGAGTTAGAGTTAATTTAACTTATTCTCAAATACTCTATATATCCATTTCTTAAAAATATCGATTTGACACATTTTATGCAGATTAAGAAAATGTTAAAATAAACTAGTACATTTTTTTTTCTAATATTACTTTACACATTTAATTTTTTGGATAAATTTTAGTAAGTGTTATTTTGAAGATTGCGAAAGAAAAAGTTCAACGGGCTAGATCTATCGTACACTCGTGGTGGCCTCTCCACAAGAAGTAATCGAACTTAATATTAACCGTTAGATATAAAAACCCCAAAAGTGTAAACAATCATCCACTTGTTAACACATAACCCTTTCTCTTTTGGGGTTGACGTCAAAAGTCTCCCTATATATGACGCCATTAAAAGAAATTTCGCTTCTACTTCATAATTTTGTGTGTATTTCCACTTGCCAGGTTATTTCCTTTGTCGTTCTGCGAACTTTCTTTATTTTATATAAACCAACCATATATATCCTGTTGCCCCTTTAGATTATTATCAAACATTTCTATCAACAGAATAGATCAACCCTAGATTTGATCGAAGCTCTCTCTCTTTCTCATCACACCAATCACATGGCGGGGAAGAGATTATTAATTCAAGATCAAGAACTAGATCAAGAAAATAAAACGGAGAAACGGATGAAATCTCTACCACTCTTTGCCTCGTAAATTCCTCAAAACTTCTTTAATATCGTCCTTCTAATTGTATTATGACTTTTGATAAAAGAAAAATTATGACTAATCATATACAACCATAGTTTTAGTGAGTAATAATATGTTCGTTGTTCAAAACATAGTATTGTGTGTGCTTAATTTTGTGTATAATTCCTCTTTCTCTCTTGTGTTTTTGCTTCTCTTGGTTTATTTTTCTGATAAACGTTTCTGTTACTCTCTCCGCGGCCAAATTCCAGTTTGTTTGGAGCATTGAATACAGAGAACACCATGAAGAGCCTTTCGTTAGCCCTAGAGCCTGTTCTTAGAAAAGTTGTAAGTAAACTTTTATTCCACTTTTTTGTTATTTATAAATACTTGTGTTGCGTTAATACACAAATATGACAATATTGCATGCAAGTTAGGTAGTTGGTTCATATGCATATCGATCTATATCTAAACTGATTACTGATCATAGATTTTATGTAGATAAGTACGTAGAGAACTGAAGAATTTATCAAATTGATAGCTAGAGGTACATATCTATCATGTTTAATCAAATTGAGACTTAAGTAACACAAGTATTCCATGCATCTACATATATACAAATATAAAGAATCCTAGCATTGACGACATCTAATATGCGAGTTGGAAGTTGATAAAATAAGATTCGATCTTCTTGCCAACCCTATACATTTATGTACAACACACACATATATATATATACTTGCATGCACTACTAAAATATCATAACTTCATGAAGATTGAAACAAATACTTGCAAAGTTACAGCAGATCTTTTTAGTATTACTAACAAGAAAAGACAAAGAACGGTCATAAACATAGACACATACGCGAATGTATCATTGACGAGATCTGCATATAGGACTGCCTGCAAAGCTGCTTCCATATGACAAATCATGTCTTTTTAGAATTATGGTACTAGTTAAGCAAGATGTATTGTATATTTTGCAAACTTCTCATGTCTTCATACATTATAATTATTTTAAACAATATACATAGTATCTACTCTCTTCGTTCTTGTAGTTTTAGAGTTTTCACACACTTTAAGAGTGAAATTACAATTGTGAAAATACCTCTACTTTAATACATAATTTAAAAAATTATTATATGTAGTGGTTATCTTAATTAATATAGGTAAGATGAGTAAAAAACCTATAAAGTTGCATTGAAAACACACAAAAAAATGAAACAAATAAAAATTTCAAAACTATTAATTTCGTGGAACGGAGGAATTAATATATAGTGTAGTAAATCATAGTAACAACAGAAATAATCGACATTTTAGTAAAAAAAAATTTCAAACGGAATATCTCTTATGAAACATATAAAAGATCATCGTAAGAGTAATTTATAACACGTTTGGTGATGGGAACAGGTAAGACAAGAAGTAGAACATGGAATAAGTAAAAGACTTCGACCGTTTTCTCGGCCACCGTCGTTTTGTGTCGAAGCTCGGGAGAATATTGCTCCGACTTTAAAGCTTATGTTCGCAAAGAATCTAAAGAAACCAATATTCACTGGAAGTAAAATCATTGACGTGGACGACAATCCACTTCAGATCATCCTTGTTGACGTCTCAAACAATGATCATTCCACTGCTCCGGTGAATCTCAACCATCCGATAAGACTAGACATCGTTGCCCTTCACGGAGATTTTCCTTCAGGTGATAAGTGGAGTAGTGATGAGTTTGATCGTAACATCGTCAAAGAAAGGGATGGTAAAAGGCCGTTACTTGCTGGAGAAGTAACTTTGACCGTGAGAAACGGCGTTGGAACTATTGGAGATATTGAGTTTACAGATAACTCTAGTTGGATTCGTAGCCGAAAGTTTAAAATTGGTGTGAAAGTTGCGAAAGGAAGTAGCGGTCAAGGCGTTGCGGTTTGTGAAGCGATGACTGAAGCATTTAATGTTCGAGATCATCGTGGAGAATGTAAGTTCCGTTTCCTGATCTTTGCTGATTTAGCCTAATTGGTAATTCCTCCGTTTTCTTTTTCTTTTTTTTTTGTAAGTCGTTTTCGAATCTTGCATATAGATTAAGAAAAACATAAATTTTTTAAATTTTCTAAACAAAACATCATTAATTATTTACATAACCACAAATCAACCAATGAAAAAATAGAAGATATATTATCATTGGTCAAATAACATTAACTGTTAATAAATTTTACATAGAAAACCGAAAATGTCATATAATTTGAAACTAAAAATTTCCTCTAAAACGACTTATAAAAGAAAACGGAGGGAGTAAATGATAAATATTTATAACAAATATATCTGCACATATATCTTAGCTTTTATAGATTCATTGATTAAAGCACTCCACTAGACATGTGATAGTAACATATCATCACAAGAGACATGTTCCCATTATCTTTGGCCTAACCATATATGATTACAGTCATTACACTATCAATCACGCACTCTTAATATATAGTTTCTTTGCAACATATGTACAATAGAAACCTTGAATGATATTTTCTTTTTTTTTTCTCGAAACTTATCGTAATTAATATTTTGATTTTTTTCCACAAACTCTCTTATTCATTGAATAATAATTAGATATGGCACATATATGTATTATTTTTATCGGTATAAGAAGAATCTTAGTTTTAATAGCTAAAATGTTATAAGAAATAGGTTACATCAATGTTGCTGTCCTTGGTCGAATTATTTTGAAATTCTCTAGCTGTTCTAGTCATGATATCTTTTCCTTACAAATAGTCTGGTTGTTTTGTCTCCACGCAGACTTACTTCTAAATTTTCAATGTGTATGCCATTGACAAATTGAAATTATTTGCTTGTGGATCATAAGCAAACAAGTGTCCACTTTATATAAATGCATTACGTCTTGGTCAATACGTACATATATTTTGGTTATGAACCATTGTTTATATTAATAATAATACACCGTGAAATCACATTTCGCAAAGCATAAGCAGATATATAAAGTACAGACATAGGGACAATCAAAAATAATACAAGTTTAAATAAATTGTATTTAATAGTTTTGTCTTGTACTACTTGGGGTTCTTGTATTAATGGTTTTGTTTTGTATTACTTGGGGTTTGGTGAAGTGTACAAGAAACATCACCCACCAATGTTAGAAGACGACGTGTGGCGACTAGAGAAGATAGGCAAAGATGGGGCATTTCACAAGAAGCTTTCTGCTGAAAACATCAATAATGTTCAAGACTTTTTGAAGTTATCCGTCGTTGACCTCGACAGACTCCGTCAAGTAAGACTATTAATCATTTAGTTTGTCTTAATCACTGATACATAAGTGTAATCTATATACCGATCATGTTTTGTGAGAAATTTGATTGTCTGACTAATAAGGCTTCTTTGTTTGTTTGTTTACAGATTTTGGGCCAAGGAATGTCTGATAAAATGTGGGATGTCACATATAAACATGCTCGAGAGTGTACTTTAGGAAATAAGTTATACATTCACAGAGGAACTGATTTTTTGTTGACCTTGAATCCAATATGCGAAGTGACGAAAGCAGAGATCAGTGGTCAGGTGTTTTCTAGTGGAGAAGCGCTGAATCAGGTATATATCTTTCTACTATGAATTTGAAGTCCTCTTTTGAAAAAAATCTGTGTTTTTATTTCGTTAACGGTAACATTTGGTTGCAGCACTACATTAAGACGCTAGCTAGACAAGCTTACTCTAACTGGGATTTGTTAGAAGTGAAGGAAAGAAAAACAAACGAGGTTCCTCTTTTGACACAAGGTATTTTAGAATACAGTTGTTAGTAACATTATTAATGTACAACAATTTTAAAACTTGGTCATAAGTTCTGATATAATTTTGGTCATATAGGTCATACTATGGACCAGCAATACGGTGCAAACCACTACCACAACATTGAAATCAGTAAATCTTATCAACAAAACGGATATGCTCTAGAGAGATCTCCTAACAATTTGGAGATGATAAACGAAGGGTATATTACGACGACTCCAGTGGAATTTGGTGTATGTTTCAACGTTACCGGATCTTCGTCCCAAAGTCATATGAACCCTTTCGAAAATCCTCATCTACGTTAGTATTGGAATACGAAGCCTCTTGCGTGCCTTTACACACGATGATTTGGACTCTTTCCGAATAAGGATTTAGTTTATAAACCATGGAATATATGTATACATATATTTGTAGATCACTATTGTCTAAAGATCTGTAAAATTTCAGAAAGAGTAATATTTTCACTGAATGGTATTCTACTTTGTTTACATTTTTTTCATGTTTTGACAACATGATGCAGATGTTTTTAACCATTCACGGTATTAATCAAAGATTTTATGTTTTGTTTGGGAAATATCTGGACTAATATATATGATGAACATGTTTATTTTTCTATTTTATCATCCTATTATTCCTTCAGTTTACTATTCATTTGGATACCATTTATCACATTAATCATCTATTAAAAATTAATTAGTAAAACATGTGAACTGTGTACTACATGCACTACTAGTGGTGACACAAGAAATCAAGAACATGAGGGTAACTTTGTGATTCAATAAGGCCCCTCAAGAAAGCTAAAGAAACACTCGATAAGACTATATATTTCAACAAGATTCGATAGTTAACGAAACCGAAACATACAGGATAAATCAATTGCAGATGTTTCAGTATTGATCCATATCTTGCAAAGGATTTGAACTATTTATCTTGAGCTGCTGACGTGGCTGTTGCCAGATTCCTGTCGAAGCTCCTTGACAACAGCAGCAAGAGCCTCAGGGTTAAGACCAAGATCGCAGAGAGCTATTAAAACAGACAGTGTATGTCGATCGAGACCAGTGTCCAAGATGTTGGACATCCGAAACACAAGCTCCAATGACTCCCTCGCAGTTTCAGCCGCCTCTTGATCCATTATACTCTGACAATACAAAGATAAATCGAATTTCATTTCCAAAATCTACGAAAAAAGATTTCTACAGAATCCAAGAGATTATCGACTAGTGACTGCTCAAGAGTTAAATCAGGTACCTATAGAGTCAAAGGAGACAAGCGAATAGAGAGATGAACAAACCGATTATGCAACGGCGACGAATGTGAGATCTCAAAGCTTGGAGTTGAGAGAGAAACGAGTCGAAGAAGGAGGAGACGAAGCGAATGCGTAAACAGGCCATAAATTAGATTGCTAGAGATTTAAAAAAACGCCCATTGGGCCTTGCACGAAGAAAGTTAATCTCTTTTGTGGGCCGATTAATTAGGCCAATTTTAAAGAAAGAAAAAAATGTATTTATTTTTAAGGAACAGTGGAAACATTAAATACTAACTTTGCGATTTTATTACTGAAATTGGATGAGTATTTAAACAATTAGATCATCATCGTTAATCAGTTAAAATTAGTGTAGCTTTCTTTTGACTAATGTATAAATTTTCAACCAAAAGATAAATAGAAAAATGCTTACTTTCTTATTAGTTTTTAGATACAGACAACTGCTAGACAACTGCTTAAACTAGTTTATACTTTATACTGGTAGCCGCCATAGATAAATTTGGTAGATGGATAGAAAAAAGTATGATTCTAGTATTTTATTTCGTGTTAGATTGTTCTTGTGAATCACGACTAAGTAACAAATTGACAGAAATATAATTTGGCAACCTAGACTAACAATATTTTTTGTCGTAGAGTTTTTGGGCCATGCTCCAAGCAGAATAAAGGCTCCGAGTGGTAACAGCGGGTTGAGTGGTGCGGGACAAGCGGATTGAATACTGCGGTACGGTTTAACTGCGGTTTGTAAAAGAGAAACGCATACTGCGGAACAACTGCGGTTTGTTTAAAATAAGCGGTTCAAAACAAAATACGAATGGTGACATATGTAGTGAATAGTATAACTGCGGGATAAATATAATAATAAATATATATATATATATATATATATATATATACTAATATGATTTTTAAATGTAAATTTATGTTTAAATTTATTTTATATATTTGAAAGCTGGAGTTTAATATGCTATTATTGAGATTTATGGAAAAATATTTTTATTTTAAAAATAAATAAATGTAACTAGTTTTAAAATATTAAATTAAAAATTAAGATATTAGTAATACTAATATAATTTAAACAAATATTCTATTTACTTTATAAAAACAATTTTATATATATGAAAAACTTTGCAAATCATATTCACATATTTCTTTATCTTAAATATTATATTGTCAAATTTTAAAATTGTAATTAAACATGAGCACATTTATACAGAATCAAACCTCAGGTTGTCTCTTATCAATTATACTAGTGGGTTATATATCTCAAAACTGAAAAATTGTAGATAGGCATGAGCACATTTTATTCTTGTATTTTATATTTCTAAAATAACATTATATTTAATAAGCTAAAGAAAATGAAAAAAAAAATGAAAAAATAAAGTTCTTACCCCACCAACTCACTTACCACACCTATTTTACATATTATGAATAGGATATGAAATTTAATATGTTGTTATTAATATATATATAGATATATATGATATATTTAAAAGTTTAGGTAAATGGTCAACGATAAAAAACAAAAAAAAATGGTTAGTTCTCGTGAATAGTAAAGAGAACCACACCCTTTTGGTTTCTTCTTTTCTTTAGGTGCGTTTCGTTGCGTTCCTTTGTTATTCTTGTACCGCACTTTACTTTTTATATTTATTTTCTTTTTCTAATAAAATAATATTTACAAACAGAAATTAAGTTGAATGGCGACACTATTTTAGTCCCGCAGTGCGGTATAGGTAAACCGCTGTAAACATTCATAGCCAAAGTCGAAAGTCTTGAGACTTTTGGACTGGTTTTGCACGCAACACCTATGTGACGCACCTAACAGTCTTCCACGATTTTTCATTTTCATTTTATTTTATCTAAGTTCTCAACATCAGTACTCCATCTGTTTCATAATACATGATGTTTTGACTCATTGCACAAAGATTAAGAAATTTGTTTTTTTTCTAAAAAATAATCTTAAAAATATAATTTAAAAGTTATTCAACCAATTACAAAAATGACTATAACATCTAAGTTACACAGTTTTCAGTAAAATTAAAAATAATATAAAAAAATCAAAACATCATCTATTTTTAAATAACAAAAACTTTTTAAAACATATCTATTATAAAACGGAAGGAGTAAATCATTACAGCTAATCTATTTTCCATCAAAACCGGACCAATATTCTTTGGGTAATTGTATTAATCCAAGTGGCAGGTTTTGTGTACAGACATTTACAGATTCTTTTCGATTTTGTGGCCAGCATAATCAAAACCTGTGACCCTCTAACTAGTGCATCTTGTCTCTCTTTACATCGAGTAAATAAAAATTGAAATACAGATCTGACAAATAAAGAAAAGTAAAAGTGACATGAGAGACCTTTTCTACAAATACAAGCAAAGACAATAAAATTTCCTTCCTCCTTTATCTTCGTGACAAAAGTGAACATAATGAAAAAGTTATTTAAATCAAGTATCAAGTCAAATATTGATGCTTCAATTGGAAGTACAAAAAAACCAAAACGCTGGTAAGAAAGTACGAATCTATTGAGTGAAGTAGCGAACAAATAAATATCTAATTTACCACGTTATAAAAAAATCTAAGGCTTACAAATTTTTGTAATTTTCAAATTTATTAATATAATTAATTATAATTGATGTAAAAAAATAGTTAAAATATACTTTATATTGGTAAAATATTTATAAGAATTTTCTTATTAATAATGATGTTTTAAACTCAATAAAGCATAAACGAAACAGATACTATCACAATTCATATAGTTTCACCCAAAAAAAAGTATAAACGCAACACTAATATTGCATGTGAAAAGAAAAATATTTTTAAAAAGAATAAATGAAAAATAAAATAAAGTAGTATTAGGTTACTTGTAGACTTCAAACACAAACTATAAGATACGGAAAGTGGATTTGATTAAATTAATACGTTAATTAATTTAACTAAACCAAGTTAAAAAGGTTCATCACACTCCTCCCCGCGCTATGTGTGTGTGTGTGCCTCTCTCCCCCACCACTCCATTATCTCTTTCCTCTCTCACTCTCTCTCTCAGAGAGAAGAGAAGACAATGCCTGTTTCTGGAGAGCCCTCCTCCTCTTCTACAACAATCGGCCACCACATCAGACACCAACCCACAAATCTCCCACCATTTCCCCCCGCCGCCGAAGAGCCTCTAATCCCCAAACCTAGCCGCATCTGCAAATCCGCCATGTCTACCTTCTTCCTCTTACCCTCATCACCATCCTCCAACGAACCCACCAACAGAAGAAAAGGAAAGAAACCAAACCCTTTCCCCCAAGCTACGTCCTCGTTTCGCAGCCTCGGCTGCACTTCCTCCGCCTCTCAGCAGGTCTCCGTCCCCGCCGTGATCCGCTCCTCCGCGAACTGGGACGCGAGTGATGCCAAAAGCAAGAAGACGAATAAGAGCAAGAAGAACAACAATGGCGGCTCGGTTAAGATCTTGAGCGAAGCAGACAGAAGCGGTTGCGGTCCGGTTCCTGACGTCTGGTGCGGACCCGGAATCGGGTTTTCCACCGATGCGGTGGTCTCCGGCGGCACGGAAGCGGAGCCTCCGAGAAGGAATGTTCCGGCGAGACGCAAAATCGATGGAGAGGTATTAAACAAAGCTCCTGTCTTTTTTTTTTATTACACAAGTCTTGTCTTAAACTCAACCGTTAACATTATTTGCAGGGCTCTTCTGTTCCTCCGAGGCGATCTCATAGCAATCAAGACTCTAGTTTTTACTTTGACTCTGAACAGGCGCAGACGCTCTTGTCTGATAGATATCATCGTCATCATCTACGACAACCTTACCCTAATGAACTCGACGAGGTTAGAGAGTGTTAAGTTTCAGGTCTTTAGATGATTGAGCTTGTGTGGCATTGTTTTCATCTTGGATGTTTTGTTTGTAGATGATGATGATACAAAATGGTTTTGTAATGGGAGGGATGTTAAGCTCTCACGATCACTTCCGTGACTTGAGGCTCAATGTTGATGGCATGTCTTACGAGGTAATGTTCCTTTCTTACTAAGAGTATCTTAACTCTTGTGTTCTTTTTAAAAAATTCTGTGTTTTTCATGTTGTTGAACACAGCAACTTCTGGAGCTTGGTGATAGAATTGGGTATGCGGACACTGGACTTAGTAAGAAACAGATCAAAACCTGTCTCTGGAGAGTCAAACCATCTCACAAAGCTACACCACTAGAAGATAGAAAGTGCAGCATTTGTCAAGTAAGTTTCAGATGTGGTTTCATTACTCAGATGTTCAGTTTCTTTTGTAACAAGCTCTCTCATCACGTTCATGTGTTTGTTTGCCGACAGGAAGAGTATGAGGGTAAGGAGGAGGTAGGGAAGTTACGATGTGGGCACAGGTACCATATCCACTGTGTGAAACAATGGCTGCTAAGGAAGAACTCTTGTCCTGTCTGTAAAACGATGCCATATGTTTAAAAAAGTCTTAGATATAGATGAATTCTCCTCCTTTGATGATGATGATGATGATGATTCTTGATTTGGAGATTGATCCCAGTCATTATCTGATGATAGATTCTTCTCTGGGGATATAACTCATGATGTTGCTATTTTTATGAATGATTTGTAAGAAACAACACCAATTTGTTATTAGTTACCTATGGAACAAGTCACAGAGACATTGTGAACCCCACATTGCTTGTGGGTTGTTAGATCAATCTTTTTGGTTGGTGATTATTAGGTCGGCAACTACAAAAATGTTGGGTAGATGAGATCTAACGCTATTAGATCACATGAAAATGATGAAACTGTTACGTGCAAGTAACATCTAGAAGTTATGTACATAAACAATGTGGCCAAAATCAATGATGTTAGTGTACTATTCCCTCTGTTTCAAAATAGATGATGTTTTAGGGAGTTTTTGATGTTTCAAAATAGTTGATGTTTTTATATTTCAATGCATTTTTTTACTTTATCAAAAATTGTGTAACCAATATATTTTGTGGTCTATTTTGTGATTGATTAAATGATTTTCAATTTAAATTTTAATGATATTTTTTTTTAAATTAAAAACAAATTTTTTAATAGTTGTGCCATATTCCAAAACATCGTGTATTTTGGAACAGAGGGAGTAATAAAGTCATCGATATCATACAGATTTGTCTGCTTCAAAACACACACTGTAATTTTTAGAACGCACTTACATTTCTTACTTAGGTTTACTTGCGGGCTGAAAGGTAGAAAGAGGGTATCGAGCTATAAGAAACTAAGCCAAAACTCTTTAAGAGGGAGACAAGAGCTTAAAGTTTCTACAGACATAAGAATGTAGTACTTACTTACCTTTAGGATCTAACAATAGAATGATGTGTTAAGCAAGAGAGAAGGAACCGACTCAATGAAGGCAATGAGAGAAGGAAGAAGCTGAAATTTGAGATTGTGCTTCTACTATTGTGTTGTTCACTGTAGCTTGAAGAGTGATAGAATCTTGATCTTCCTCTGTTATTATTACCTTTAACGTTGTTCGTCCGTATAGTCAGAGAGTACGTCGTTTTCTTTTCTTTTCTTTTAATTTTGTTTTGCTTTTTATTTATAGTAACAAAATTTTCACTCGTGGCAACAAAACGTCAATTATTTTTTTAAAAGCATCAATGGCTTCTTGTTCATCACCACAAAGAACATTGAAAGCTTTGTTTATCAAACTACTAAATCCAAAACATTAAACCTTAAATCATTAGGTAAATCATAAACACTAAACATTAAATCATAAACTCTCAGAATATCTCTTTACCCAAGGGTTTAAGATTTACCTAAGGGTTCATGATTTACTCAAGGGTTCATGATTTACCTAAGGGTTTAGGGTTTAGTGTTTTTGGATTTAGGATTTAGTGTTTTGAGTTTAGATTTATGATATGAGGACAGATGATTGTAAACACTAATTTGACAAAAAAGACTTTCAATAATATGTGTGGATGATGAAGAAGAATCAATAGATTGATGTTAAAAAAATTAGTCGTAGTCTTTCACCTCTTTCCCTTTTTTTTTAATTTAATTTTGTTTCATTTTTTTACTAATCTTACATGGTGTTTTGATTGGTGGTAACAGTAAATATGAATTTAAGAATTCACCATAGGGGTGAACCCAAGTCTTTTTCTCAAAAGAAAAACAGAACAGAAGAGAAAACACAATTGGTTACGAAATAAAATAAAAAATAACAAAACAAATGTATGGCCTTTGGGTTTTTTGCGACGAAATACTTTTTGTTGCCCAGGCCCTTTCCTAGTTCCTTCCCAATTTCAGCAGCCAATTTTTACTCCTCCACCTGAACTTCAGGAGAATAATATAAGAACCCTAAGTTTCTTCCTTCAGGAACTTTGCAATTTCCAAAGGTTTGATCCTTTTTTTCCCGAATAAACTCGCGTATATGAGCGTGGCCGATCTCCCTATGTCCGTAGCAGACATCAGGTGAGGGAACATTGGATTCGTTATTATTGATTTGCTTTCTAATTTCTCCTTTCCCGTCAAGTTTCGAGATTTTAGGGTTTATGCTCTTTTCTTACATTGGAGGTTAAAAAAGTTTTGAACTTTCAATAACCAGAGATGATTGTGGATTGAATTTAACCTGCCCAGATCAATTTTTCCTAACAAAAGTGGACCCTTTGATCTTTTTGTTTACGTTTGCTTAATATTAAAGGTTGTTTCTTTACCTGATGAGCTAGGATGGAGAATGAGCCTGATGAGGATAATGTAGCGGAGATTGGCGTGAGCGATGAAGAGATTGATGCCGAAGACCTCGAGAGACGGATGTGGAAGGACCGCATCAGGCTCAAAAGAATCAAAGAACGAACTAAGAACGCTTCTCAAACTAAAGAGACGCCTAAGAAGATCTCTGAACAAGCGCAGAGGAAGAAGATGTCCAGAGCACAAGACGGTATACTCAAGTACATGCTCAAGCTCATGGAAGTCTGCAAAGTCCGAGGCTTCGTCTACGGCATCATACCCGAAAAGGGTAAGCCTGTGAGCGGCTCCTCTGATAACATAAGAGCTTGGTGGAAAGAGAAAGTGAAGTTTGACAAGAACGGTCCTGCAGCGATTGCTAAGTATGAGGAGGAGTGTTTAGCTTTTGGGGGAGCAGATGGGGATAGGAACTCTCAGTTTGTTTTGCAGGACTTGCAAGATGCTACTTTAGGGTCTTTGTTGTCTTCTCTGATGCAGCATTGTGATCCTCCGCAGAGGAAGTATCCGTTGGAGAAAGGGACTCCTCCGCCTTGGTGGCCGAGTGGGGATGAAGAGTGGTGGGTGAAGCTTGGACTGGTTAAAGGACAGAGTCCTCCTTATAAGAAGCCGCATGATCTCAAGAAGATGTGGAAAGTTGGGGTTTTGACGGCTGTGATCAACCATATGTCGCCTGATATTGCGAAGATCAAGAGGCATGTTCGCCAGTCTAAGTGTTTGCAGGACAAGATGACGGCTAAAGAGAGTGCCATTTGGTTGGCGGTTTTGAACCGGGAGGAGTCTCTCATTCCGCAGCCTAGCAGTGATAATGGAACTTCTAATGTAACCGAGGCACATAGGAGAGGTAATAACGCTGAGAGGAGAAAGGCTGTGATTAATAGTGACAGTGAGTATGATGTTGATGGGACGGAGGAGGCTTCAGGTTCAGTCTCGTCTAAAGACAATAGAAGAAAACAAACTCAAAAGGAACAACCAACAGCCACTTCACAACCAGTAAGAGATCAAGATAAAGCAGAGAAACACCGGAGAAGGAAAAGACCTAGAAACGGATCAGGAACTATCATTCAACAAGAGGAAGAACAGCCAGAAGCTGAACAGAGGAACATTTTACCTGATATGAATCACGTTGATGCCCCAATGCTAGAATATAACATCAACGGCACTACTCATAACCAAGAGGAAGGTCTTTTAGAACCGAACATCGCCTTAAGACCAGAGGAGAACGGTCTGGAGTTGGTGGTTCCTGAGTTTAATAACAACTATACTTATCATCCTCCTGTCAATGAGCAAGCTATGATGCATGTAGACGAAAGGCCAATGCTTTACGGACCAAACCCAAACCAGGAGTTGCAATTTGGATCAGGCTATAACTTCTATAATCCCTCTGCAGTGTTTGTGCATAATCAGGAAGAAATGAACGCACAAGCTCCGCCTCATAACAATGGATTCGAGGCTCCAGGAGGAGTACTTCAACCCCATGGTTTACATGGGAATGAAGTCAACGTCACAGGAAGAGATTTGCCGTCTCAGTTTCAGAGTGACCAAGATAATCTCTTGGACAGTAACATTCTGTCTCCGTTCAATGACTTGGAGTTTGATAGTAGCATCTTTTACTCTGGATTTGATTCCTATAGTGCATTGGATGAGGACTACTTATCATGGTTTGGAGCGTAGTTTCTTAACATTTTTGTTGGGAGGTTACATGGTAAGCTTGTGTCACGCCACCCCATCTTGTATATTTAACTCTCTAGTTTGCCTATTTTATTGGGTATGTAAGATGTTGCAGGTTCAAAGGAACATGGCAATAATCTGACTAGTACATACAGTTACATTCTCTACTGCTGATCTTTGATATTTTGAATAATTTGCTAGACACCATGCTTTTCCTGTTATGTTCACCAGGGAAAGCAGTGAGTGTATCTTTTGTAAATTAACCTGTGAGTATTGTAATTCATCAAATTAAGCGAATCATCATCTTGTAATATCTGCGTTTGAATCACACTTCACCTAACTATTACCCTAAATCCTTGCAGCCATTCCTTTTTCCTCCTAAATCCAATTCCATAACATATTAGCCCATTGAACTTTAATAGTACTCAATTTGAAATCCATAAAAGTCAACAAGACATTCTGTATTCGAAATTCAACGAGTCTCAGTAAGTCTTGCTGAATAAGGCCACCTCACGGCTTCCACAACTTTATAGTGCAATCTTCACTATAGGTAGCAATAAGGTGTCTATATGGGTGGTGTGCCACGCCTATCACATCTTTCTCGTGCACCTGCCATAAACATAAACTTTACAGACACAAGTCTAAATGCAGCACACATATCAAACGATGTATAAACAACACTAGGGTCTTCATTACTCTGATTAAATTAATGTTATAAACTTACCATCATGAAATGCTCAAGACCACCGGTTTGATAGCTGAAGCTGTACAATTTCCTGCAAGTTAGTGCAGACCAGTGTTAGGAGCATCAAAGAAAAAGGAACCCTGAGACCATCCTCTTAAAATTTATAAGAGATTTGATGAGAAGATGGTTGAGTAGTAATACTTGTCTTCACCAATGCAGTATATCCAATCTTCTTTTGTAGATACACATGCTGCTACCAAATCCCCTCCTTCTCTCTTACCGGATGAGAAACTCTTCACAGTCTGCAAAAAGACTAAAATTTACCATGACAGATTACACTGGCGTGCAAGAGACAGATTCTCGAAATTCACCTGTCCTTGGAGTGTCATGATGTATATAGATGATGTCTTGTTGCACACAACAATAATGTTTTGTGTGTTTGTAGGGAACAGATGAACAGAATTGACTCAAGCTTCACTTCCATAAATTTTTAAAATTAGAGATTTGGGAACAAAAGAGTTGACTTAGCCACATGAGATCATAAAAGAATAGAACAAGATGTGCATGAATCTTGTACGGGAGTTAAATGGTCTCTTTACCATCATTCTCATCGCTCTCAGTTGGATTTTACTGACTGAAGCTGAGAACTCTCTTTGTTCCGAGTGAAAGGCATCTCTCCTCTTGGATAATCATCCCATGGGGATAGTCATCACCTCTTAACTGAGACGGCTCCAAATTAGAATCAGTTCCAAAACATCTCTATCTCTTTGTCTTATCATGAGATTTGATGTTACATTTGATAAGGTAGCTAGAGAAGACCAATTATTTGTGACCATTCTTTTTACTGTGGGACGGTATCATGACCAGGTGGTGTGTGATTGATTCCGTAACCGTCTGCCTCTTATGCTTTTAATCCCAAGTCCTTCCAGTTCAATAACAAAGTTTATGTTAGTCTAACAAAAACAACAAGTTGATATGGCCGAGTTGGTCTAAGGCGCAGGATTAAGGTTCCTGTCCGAAAGGGCGTGGGTTCAAATCCCACTGTCAACAAACATTTTGTTTTTTTTTGGGTCAGTCAATCATTTTGGAGTGTGTTTTAACACGCTGATGTGTCACAGTGTGGCTCCGCTCAACTTAGTAACGTGTCAACAATTTCATTAGTTGTCTTTTTTCTTCTTCTTTTTTTTTCGCTGGAAGCTAGCTGGTGTAGTGACTAGTGAGCAATATCGTTGCCTGAAGTAAATATACATGCTGAAGTTGTGGCGCTGCGATTAAATGTAAGGGAAGGGCCACTAAGTTTGTTATTCACACACTTCCAATAGAGGCATCTAAATCATGTACTGAAGAAATACATTGCAAGGTCAGGAACACAAACAACAATTAATTCGATAATACATTGGAGTGTCAAATAGATCGATTTCATGTAAATATTTTTGGTTCAACATGGTTGTTAGAGCACCAGCATCAGCGATGTGGTCTCCGAATTCGCCAGGTAAGGTTTTTTTTTTTTTAACTTTTTCTATATTGAATTTAAGAAAAAATAGACCAATCGCGGGCCACCACGTGTCGTGCCGGCGCTACAGTTGACAAACCGGTTCGTCCGGAAGAGGTTGGCTGAAACGAGTTCACTGATTTCTGTGATGAACCCCCGATGCGCGTGCTCTTAGTGTCAAACAGATGGAAAGATTTTGATCAATTTCTCAGGATAAGCAATGGTTCAACAAAACATGAGGGAGTAAAAACGTTTATTAATGGTAGGCTAAATGTAAATGTAATTTTCACCATTATATGTGCATTACAATTTTTTTTGAGTTATGGAATTCTGATTTTATATAAATTAAGAAAAAAAAATCTGTAATTTGGAACCATACCTAGATAAAACAAACTATTTTATTAATTCATTTTAAAATATTTTTTCTTCATTAATGTACATTTTGTTTGGTGATAACTAATAACTAATAACCAAAGCTAAAGGACGAATTTTGTTTGGTTGGTAAGGAAGCTAGAAGCCACTCACGTCTTCGAATAGAAAAGGATGGTTGTGGATTTGTGAGAATATTTTTTTTTGTAACTGAAAAATAATGAAATGATAAGTGAGTCAGATTGGGTCAGATTATTTCGATCATAATGTTTGAGTCAGATTGGGTAAAAACATTAACAAAAAAATATTATGCCTTCTAGAGGAGAAATCGTTTAAAGTACAGTTAGTAATTTTGATTTAAAAACACAATCGAAATATATATTTTTAAACTAATTTCAGCATTGGCCACAAACCCTATAAAAAAAAATAATTCAGAGACAGCGCTAAAAAAATTGTTACGTGAAAATCATAGATATCAACGACGGCTTCATAAGAAACCCTAAAAACTAGGGACACAGAGAGAGAGTTTGTTATTCTATTTCTCAGATTATTTTACATCTTTTTCTGACGTTTACAGAACAAAAAGAAAAGGGAGAGAAAGAAGATGGGAGATGGTGTGACTCCTCCACTTCTGATCACAGAAAGAAACACGACGACGATCCGTGTGAAGGAGGAAGTGAAGAAACAGCTATGGCTTTCTGCCCCTCTTATTGGTGTAAGCCTCCTTCAATACTCTCTCCAAGTCATCTCCGTCATGTTCGTTGGCCATCTCGGTTCTCTTCCCCTCTCTGCCGCCTCCATCGCCACCTCCTTTGCCTCCGTCACCGGTTTCACATTCCTCGTACGTTCCTTTCTTTCTTCATGGATCCGTACATGGTACCATCTAGTTTTGTTTTCTTGTTAGATTATTTAAATCGATTTCTTCATTATTTATGCAAAGATCGCATTTGGCTTTCATTTATATAAACTTCTTTTTATGTGTCCTATGGTCAATCCAGTAAAACATTGCTAACATAAACAGATTTCTTCTTGAAATACCACAATGCCTAACACAAGTTTGGAATAATTGGTTAAGGGAAGGAGATTTGAACACAGCTTACTTCTTTAGAATCTGTCAAGTCAGGGCTAGCTACAATGCAATCCGTGCACTGCTCTCTGCCTCAGGAACATGGCTAACTGACCCCATTGATATAAGTAACCTTGCTATCTCTCACTTCTGCTCGGTACTTGGACCTGCTCTTCCAGCGCCTGTAACTCCAACTTCTCCACTTTGGTTCCAAGATCTCCTGCACTTCACAGTCAACCCTGCTCAAGCCTCTCAGATGCTCAAGATTCCAACGGCTGAAGAAATTAAATCCCTCATGTTTAAACTGAATCCTAACAAGGCACCAGGACCAGATGGACTAATCTCAGGTTTCTTCAAAGCTGCTTGGGGTACTGTAGGAGCTGAAGTTGTCACTTCTATTTCTCACTTCTTCTACACGGGGTTTCTGCCATCAGCTTTGAACGCCACGATCCTCTCTCTTGTACCCAAGTTTCCTGGAGCTTCAAAAATCACAGATTACAGACCTATCTCGTGCCTAAACACCATCTACAAGGTCATTTCCAGGTTACTTGTAAGACGACTAAAGCCCATTCTACCTCATCTCATACTACCTAGTCAAACTGCATTTGTTCAGGGAAGACTTCTCCTAGAGAATACAATACTTGCAAGTGAACTTATAAATGGATACCACAAAAACAAGGGCTCCAAGAAAATTACCATCAAGGTTGATATAGCAAAGGCCTTTGACACACTCTCCTGGGACTTCCTCTTCTTTTGCCTCCAAGGCCTAGGGATCCCTGAACAAGTGATTCATTGGCTTCACTCATGCACCTGCAAGACAAGCTTCATGGTTGGTTACAATGGTACGGTTAATGGGTATTTTAAGGGAACTAGAGGTCTGAGACAAGGGGACCCGTTATCCCCTTATCTTTTCGTCATAGCAATGAATTGCCTCTCTCATATGTTAAATGCTGCTGCTTCTGCCTCGCGACTCAGATACCACACATCCTGTAAGAAGGTTAAGCTGACGCACCTTTCTTTTGCTGATGATCTCCTGATCTTTACTGAAAGTAACATTGAGTCAGTGCAATGTGTTCTCCAAGTACTCCGTGAATTTGAAGATCGCTCGGGGTTGGCTATAAGTATGCAAAAAACAAGCTTTTTTGCGTCAGGAATGACGGATGAGGAAATCAATACTATTCAAGCATCAACGGGAATGGCTTGTGGAAGCTTACCCTTCAGATATCTGGGAGTCCCTGTGAACTCAAGGAAGCTATCTTTAGCTAGTAGTGAACCCCTCCTCCACCAGATCAAGTCTCGTTTCTCCTCCTGGTCAACAAAATCACTATCATTCGCTGGTAGACTCATGCTTATAAAAACAGTAATTGCGGGTATTACTACGTTTTGGTGCTCTTCATTTATTTTTCCAAAGGCATGTGTCGCAAAGATCAACTCAATGTGTAGTGCCTTTCTCTGGAGAGGGGACCTGGATGCACGGGGTTCAGCAAGGGTGGCGTGGGGAACTGTGGTTAAGCCAAAGGAGGCAGGAGGATTGGGGGTAAAGGACCTTCTCATTTGGAACAAAGCTTGCTCCCTGCGTCTAATCTGGCTTTTCTTCTTCAGACCGGAATCAGTGTGGGTGTCCTGGTTCAAGGAAGTTGTTTTAAAAGGATCAGTCAGCAATTATTGGACGACAAACCCTTCACAAAACTTCTCCTGGCTAACAAATAAGCTTCTCAAGTTGAAAAGTGT
Organism: Hirschfeldia incana; assembly: GCA_026261945.1. Taxonomy (NCBI): domain Eukaryota; kingdom Viridiplantae; phylum Streptophyta; class Magnoliopsida; order Brassicales; family Brassicaceae; genus Hirschfeldia; species Hirschfeldia incana. The sequence goes on along the minus strand of JABCMI010000011.1, from coordinate 5,771,327 downwards.
GGCTTACCCCTTGATTCACTTTCAAATACAAAATGGAAAGCAATCACGATTCTGGCTCGACAATTGGAGCCCCTTTGGAAAGCTTCAAGATTTCCTAAATGGTGAAAGATCAAGGCTAGGTATCCCGCAAAGTGCTACCCTAGCTTCTCTTCATCACAATGGTACTTGGCTCCTCCCAGCAGCGAGAACTGAAAATCAGCTTCGTGTTCTCTCCTACATCACAACTATCACTTTCACAGATGAGCCAGATTACTATGTTTGGGTAATAAATGGGAAGAAGCGAGAGAGGTTTATTACAGGAGAGGCTTACCAATACCTGAGAGGAGTAGTTGAAGAAGTAAGTTGGCCGCAGGTTATCTGGAACTCCCGTTGCATCCCGCGGCAAAGTTTCCATGCTTGGCTAGTGGTGCAAAATAGGATACCAACTAGGGATCGTTTGATATCTTGGGGTCTCGCTGTCCCTCTGTTATGTCTACTCTATAACTACGCGGATGAATCGAGGGATCATCTCTTTTGGACTTGTGGATTTGCGTTTGATCTTTGGCTTCAGGTTGCTGGAAGATGTAGATTATCCCCCCCAACGCTCTTGGAACAACTCACTCCACCAGATGATATCTCTACCTAAGACAACTTCTTCAAGATCGTTGACTCTCCTGGGTTGGCAGGCTACTATGTACTGGATTTGGAATGAGAGGAACAACCGTCTGCATGCAAATCAATTTCGCTCAATCGATACTCTCTTCTCCATCATCGATCATCAAATCAGAAACAAGATTCAGAGTTTTAGAAAGACTAACCCGATCCGTTCGTCGGAGATGATGCAACTGTGGTTCAGGTGAGAGCACAAGATTGGTATCGGATGTTCTCCTCCGCGTCCTGATCTCCGTCTGGAACCATCGAACCAACCTCTACTCTGTTACACTTTCTAATTGGGCAATTTAATGGGTTTGGGTTCTACTATATGAGTTTCTACTGTGGGCTTTCGCTCAAACACTAGGGCCTGGGCCTTTGTAATATTTTCTTTCTTCTGCATTTATAAAGTAAGCCTTTTACAAAAAAAAAAAAAAAAGTTTGGAATAATTATGTAAACTTTTCATGTGTTAAATAAGATTGTTTTTTTATTACAAGTGCACGTGCTAGAATCAACATGTCTAAACGCTGACGTGTTTCTTCATTGTCTTCTTCTTCTGTTCGAAAACAAATTTATAATTCAACTCATTTTGCTTTCCGTGTGAGTCACGTCACCAGTTGGGAACAGCGAGTGCGCTGGAGACACTATGTGGCCAGGCGTACGGAGCAAAGCTATATGGGAAACTAGGCATTCAGATGCAGAGAGCAGTGTTTGTTCTTCTACTACTCTCCATTCCTCTCTCCATCATTTGGTTTAACACAGAACATATACTCGTCCTCGTACACCAAGACAAGTCCATCTCAAGTGTTGCCGGCTCGTACGCGAGATACATGATCCCTAGTCTCTTCGCCTACGGACTACTTCAATGCATCAACAGGTTCTTGCAAGCGCAGAACAATGTGTTCCCTGTCTTTGTCTGCTCTGGAATCACCACTTGTCTTCACTTGCTTCTATGTTGGTTGTTTGTGTTAAAGACTGGTTTAGGATACAGAGGAGCTGCTCTAGCGATATCGGTTTCTTACTGGGTTAATGTCATTCTCCTCTCGTGCTATGTCAAGTTCTCGTCTTCTTGCTCCCATAGCTGGACCGGGTTTTCAAAGGAGGCTTTTCAGGAGATTTATGAGTTTTCTAAGATTGCTTTTCCTTCAGCAGTTATGGTTTGGTAAGTAATATATATCGAAACAAGAATGCTGCTTTGTTCATGTCTAGTATTCATGGTGAGTCCTAACATTTTGGAGGCTTTAAACAATTTAGTAACGATTTTAGTAAAAAAGAAGTTTATAACAATTTTGAAAATCTATATAGCACATATATTAAATTGAAAAATATTTAGGATTTTGAGACCAATGTTTCACTTTGCTATGGTCAGAACCGGTTTTGCTAGTATCTTAATCAAATTGTTTGTAACAGTTTGGAGTTGTGGTCATTCGAGCTTCTGGTTCTGGCCTCAGGGCTTCTTCCTAACCCGGTTGTAGAAACTTCTGTTCTTTCAATCTGGTAAGTTTCAGTTATTCTTGTTTCTTTGATTTCTCAGGGTTTATAGACTTGATCAACATAATTTCTCAAAATTTTCAGTCTAAATACCTCACTAACAATCTGGCAAATCTCAGTTGGTCTTGGTGGTGCTGCGAGGTAAGTACATTGGTAACCACATAACATAATATTACTATACCAAACTATGGTTCTGTTACATTTGTGTGTTCTTTAACTTGTAGCATACGAGTCTCCAACGAGTTAGGAGCAGGGAATCCACAAGTGGCAAAACTGGCTGTATATGTCATTGTAAGCATAGCAGTCGCCCAAGGTATCGTGGTGGTGACGGTTTTGTTGTCGGTTCGAAAGGTACTAGGCCGAGCTTTTAGCAGTGACCCGAAAATCATCTCTTATGCTGCATCGATGATACCTATTGTCGCATGTGGAAACTTTCTTGATGGTCTCCAATGCGTTCTCTCAGGTTTGCACACTCATCCATATGTTTTCTTTGGAACAAGAATAGATTGGTTTTGGTTCATGGCTTATATATTTCCGGTTTATCCTGGTCTGGTTTTTTTATTTAGGGGTTGCTAGAGGATGTGGATGGCAGAAAATTGGAGCGTGCGTGAATCTTGGTTCGTATTATCTTGTTGGAGTTCCGTTAGGCTTATTACTTGGTTTCCATTTCCACATTGGTGGTCGGGTAATAATCTTTAAACTTCTGTCATAGCCTAGACTAGTTTTTATAGAAACTATTAACATGTGTGGTGGTATGTCATTTTTGTGTAGGGGCTTTGGCTTGGAATTGTAACAGCTCTAGCTGTTCAAGTGCTTTGTCTTTCCTTGGTCACTATATTCACAAACTGGGATAAAGAGGTAACTTTGTTTTTAGCTTTTAAAAGATTGATGTCCTTTTTTTTATCAAACCTTACTCTTATAAAAGATTGATGTCCAGTTCTATGTATTATATATATTGTATAAGCGAATTTAAAACTGCGCCTGATGTGATTCTGCTGGATCTTGTTTAATATGAATAGGCAAAGAAAGCTACAAAAAGAGTTGGATCTTCAGATGACCAAGATGATAATGTCGAACAATCAATTCCAAAATGAAGAAAATCATTGAGGGCTTGCGACTGAGCATATCTTTTTAACGTTGGTAATGAATAATGAGTATTTGATTCTTCTAGAGTTCTTTACGAGACAGTCTATATAGATGCTATCGAGTCAGGGGATAAGTCAATAAGACCCAAATAGCAATTCCCTTGAAGTTATACGACCAAAAATTTCGTAGGCAGTTAAGGAAATATACAGCCCAACAATCGTTTTTCTTATAAGAACAGCCCAAGCATCATCTGGGACCATGTTTGAACGATGAAATAATTAGCCTGAGGTATCCGAAAAAGTAAAATGAAACTGTTTATAAATTTGAGTACTTTTTGTATTTTAACCAGAAACATAAAATGAATTTTGGAATTTGCATGGTCATGTATTTGTTTGTAAGTGTTTTCCTTGTACTAAATATGACAACATTTTACCAAACTTAACCTATTTACACGGTGGGTACAAAGTTCAAAATAAGTTAAAACGTCGGCATGAATTGTGATAGAGACCAGACTACTTGTGACTTGTGAGGTAATAATACGACAAGGTCCTTGTAATAAATCTAGCCATAGATTCTCATGTAGGATAATACTCTCCTCTCTCTTTTTTTCCTTATCAAAAAAAGATAATACTCTCCTGTTTTCGCGCCCACATCGTCTGACATGATCCTGACCACACATAAAACTGTTACAGTATCTCATGTATTTTAACTTGAAAGTGTGTTATGTTAACGATTACGTCTAGACAACGAAAACACCTTTGTACATTTTAAAACAAATTTTGTTGGCCGTTGGCCGAATACAATTTCAAAGTTAGGTCTTCAAAATGTAGTGGACAGTGGACCAGTGGTTGGAAAGAACAATAATGTTATGGTAAAATGATAAATCTTGAACGAAGAGAGAAGCACAAAAGCCAAGAGGGACGCATGTGACGCGTAGGGGATCTAACACTAAACAATGTCAGACCCTTCCCATGTCTTTTTAGATGCTCCCACATGTTTATTTTTTTCTTCTTATTTTCATTTTATTCTATTTTTTTCTTCTGTAATGAATATATAAAACTACTATAACTACAACTCTCTATCCCACACTTTGCTCAAAACTTGACTTGTCTTCTCTTTCTCCCCTTCTCTCTAAATCTGATTAGAGTTGGTTAGGGTTGTTCATCTTTGATTCTTTCTATTTTCTCTTACGAAAACTTATGATTGTATAGTCTTTAGATCATGCTATATAAGGTTTACTGAGTGTACAAAGTTTTCTTAGATCAGATCTATATCTTATATGTTCTTGAGATGACAAGCATATTTGCTTCTCGATAGATCTTGGCCTTCCAAAATGATTTTCTCGAGAATAAAGAAGCAGGGCTCCTTATAGTTCAAACGAGAGTTTAGCGGGGTAAAGAAAAGCTGCTAAGCTATGGATCCCATAAGCCCTAATCCTAAAAGATTAAAGGATTTGGTTATATGGCTTGCATATCTCAGGAGCTTTAACTTGCCCTTAATTGGTTTTACTCTTCTTTGGATTGAAGGGAGCTCTACATCTTCTCTTCTTTGGATTGAAGGGAGCTTTATCTGTATTTATTTCTCTACAGTAATGAATACAGTGTTGATTTTGTTTTGTTTTTTGCAGTGACAAGCATTAGTCTGGAGGAGTATTTTCTTATGGTGATGGTTCTGACTTTTCATTTTTAAGTAATGTATGCTGTGGTGTTTAATTGTTCTTGTTTGTAAGTAATTAGGGTTTATGTAAATGGTTCGGCGAAATGCGAAGATCCATCCATATTTATTTTTTTGGCTCAACATCAACTTTCGTACCAATTTGTGAATTCCTTGTTTATTAGTACTGCACTTTATTTTCTGCGAAGATATACTTGCCACATCAGCCCATTACCCTTAAAAAAACACTTCCCATATAAAATCAGATATCTGGTGAAATTGTTAACTGTGTAAGACTTCAAAACAATAAATAAATTATAAACAAAAATTGATTACAGAAAATAAGTCAACAAGTGAACATTAACCTTGACCATACCCAAAAATCTTACACTCTAAACTTCTAAAAAGAAGAGAAGTATTAACATGTTATAATCCACGAGTTAACTTTTATGATGTACATGCGGAAAGGTACAATGGTTCTTCTCTAGCTTGACCATACCCAAAAATCTTACACTCGGAGTCCTTTTCTTTCCACTAGGCAAAGTGAAACAGTAGATTATCAGTGCAACCTATACTATAATGTGCGGATAACCCCTTGTGCTATTATCTGTTTCACTTAACATTTAAACTCAAATGTCAAAGCACAATAACTTTCTAAGATGTTGAGATTAGCAACCCAAAACATGAATTTGTTGTAGACTTATGCTCAAGCAGATGACAACAAAATTAGTGAATATTTAAAAGTAGGAATTTAAATAAATAGGGAAAATTAGAAAAATGAGACACTTTCAATTTAGATTTGTCTAAATAAGATTTTTAGAAGATACTCTAGGAAAATAGGATTTATATTTCTGTTAATACCACAATACCCTTAAATTTAACCAATTAATATGAATTAAAAATAATAATAATTGATTTAGTATTAAAAAGGTAAACACAGAAGAAAAAATAATAGATGAAACTAACGATAAAATAAAAAAGATAAAGACATCGGATTTAACCTATCTTCTTCTCCGCCGATCTCTTTCTTCCGCTTCAATGGTGATTTCAAGTTCTGTTTCTTCACACGGTTTAGTGTTTGTCGTCTCTGTTCTCTCTATTTTCTTCTCCGTTTCATCTTCTATGTATTGGCCATCAATAAGATGTTTAGTCAGGTAATGAATCATAGAAGATGTTGAGGTATTTTATTTAATCTGGGTTCTTGTGTTGCTTTGGCAAACTTTGTTTTTCCAGATAATTAACCATAGAAGATGTTAGATATTGTATTCAGTGTTCTTTGCATATAATCTAAAGCAGTCTTAATGTTTCAAAGTTGCGGCCTTTTGAACATTTAGATAGATATAGGAGCGACTTCATTCAGTAGGGTCTTATGTTCTGATCTCTGAAGCTAAGCAGTCTTATTGGTACAAAGTTGTGTTCTTTGATATCTAAACTGTCTACTATAGTTATGTTTATTGGTATATGAACAACTCAGATCATGAACAGTTTCCCGTTTAGTGGATGTGTTTCAGAATGTTTCAGTGTTCTTGTTTTCGTCACATCTTCATGTGATTTTGATTTTCCACTAAATTTGACTTCTTCTTCTTGTAGAAGAAGCTTCACCAATGGATTGTGAGACAAGAAGAAGAAGGGACAAGAGCCTCCACTGATGTGACTGCGTCTCAAGTACTGTGTATCATCTTTATGCAGATGCTGTCTCGGCCATTCTTAGTCCTCACAATTGCTGAGGCCTTACAGACTAGTCACAGTTAAAGTAAGAAGCCTCAGGTGTTACTGCCTCTCATGCATCTTCAGAATAACAGTATGTGTCGCAAACCGACGTCTCAGTCTCTATCGAAAGAGAGACAGATCAAGAATGTTATTGTAAAAGACTCAAAGAATGTTTAAGAATGTTGTTAGTTTTTGTAAAAGAATATATAAGTATGCTTTGTAGTTTTTGGTCAGAATCACTACACCCTAAACAACATTACATTCAATATTGTTATTAAGAGGGTTTAGCCTTAATGTACTCTTTCACTATGAGGATACCAAGTCAGAAAGCACACAAAAAATAAGACATTTAGAATTTGAATTGTTCAGATACTAGTTTTACCAGCTTTATCAACTTTGAAAGTAGATGGTGAAAACACGGAAGAAAGATATACAAAGAACGAAGAGATATTGATCGTGGGTAGATTTAGTTTTGATTTAGAAAACTTTTGTAACCGAATATGGAAGTTTCCATATTTTTAAGATTTACCTAGAATACATATAATAATTTAGGCAAAACACAGATAACCAGGTATGAATCATATTCCTTATAAATGCGTCATATAAGGTAAAAGGCAGAATACGTTTTGACACGTAATATAATCAAGCTATGTCACTGAGTTATGCCTATATATTGTTTTCTAACTAAAGGTATATCGAAGACATATCTCTTGATTATAACGTAACTGATTATACCTAGGTCAGAATATACAAGATAGGTTATATTACGGTATCTAGCTTTGGTATACCTATGTTTAAAATTTAGAATCCGATTTATAAACTACGTAGATCACCAGAATGAGTATCCTAACTGTAGTTAGAAGACTAAATAAAATATGATTCCAATTTTTTTAAAAAAGTTTTAAACATATATATTATAATCCTCAAGTTTACAACAGTTTTTATATTTTTTTTACATTTTAAAAATCGAGTTTACTATTTTTTTCATTAAAAAGGGTAAAATGTGTCCAGAAATGGCCAAAAGTGTGAAAAATCCTATTATGACAAACAAAATTTCAAAGTGTCTTATTTTTCTAATTTTCCCATTTAAATAATACCCCTTTGTGAATACACGATGTTGGATACTTGAATGTATATTTTTAGCTTATCTAATTTATCAAAGAGAAACAATATTAGTCACTGTAATTTACTTGGTTTTTGTAAAGTCGGTTTAGTTTTGTTAGGTAAAGTTTCTTGGAGATATGGACCGAACCCTTTTATATCAATATTTCACAAGCGCAAGTTGAAATTCATGCCCTTACAAAAGGCCATATTAAGGCCCGAACTCATTTTATTTTCTAATTTTCAAACATAGAGAAACTGTCCTTCATGCATGCTCACAATGACATGGACTGGTATATGTTTTTGATAGAATTATCACTTGTCAAACCATTAGTGTATTCTTAAAACTATTAATAAAATAATAATTTAAAAAGATAGCTAAATTTATTAAATATCATTTTCATGCTACAACAATCAAAAACCCAAATTCTGATTTTTGAGTGAGAGTGAGAAACCACATATTTGCTTCTACAACTCTGTATAAGATAGAAAATGAATAGAGAAACTAAGTATTCTGTAGAGATGCAACTTTCTCAATTTGTTCCTCTGCCATGGCGTCCTGCAATATAACATAACAAGGCTTTAAATTAACGCACAAGAAGAGTGTTTATCAATATTCAATCACTGATGACCAAAATCTTTTTATCTAAAGAAATGAAGTTTTTTTTCTATACCTGAATGTTGATTTTGGATTGGACACCTATACATTTAGAACCACTGATGCTAGCACTTTTCATCAGGTTACGTGCACTGTATCCTCCTCCATTGTCTGCACCTTCTTCAGATTGTTGTGAAGCTTTGGGACTGTCTAAGGTTGATGCTACAACAGCTGTTATTCTTCTCTCTATATCGTTGCTGATTTCTTCCACTGTCTCACTTTTGGGTGCAGGAACCCGCTCTCTGAAAATACAATGGAATCACATCAATAAAGTTGGTTGGTTTGTGATATAACCTAAAAGACTACTTTGATGCAGATACAATAGTTTTTGTCTATTTGTACCTTGGAAGAGAAGCATGCTGTCTCTGAAGCGCGTGACTTCTTCCACCCTGACCTTGATTTTCTTCAAGATGTGCAAACTGCCTCCTAAATCTATCTACCCCACTGTATCAACAAAGGAATGTTCTTAGCATATGATGTTACGCATATTGGGATAGTTCTCTTTCAGTTTTATATTAGCTTCGAAATTTTATATATACTTTCAGTCAGTTAGTTTAAGGATCAATTGGCTAACCTAGGGTACATGAAGCTGAGCTCATTGCCACCACGAAGGTACTCCTCCTGCATCTGAGGATGATACTCCAGTATCTATGTTTTTCCCCAGACAACAAATCCATTAGCATTATTTAGAGGAGATAATCAAAACAATATAATGTAGAAGGCTCAAAACCTCTCTGTAGATTAACTCTCTGATATCATCTTTTGTTAGCTTCTTTCTCTCAAACTCAAACTCAAGCTTTGAAATCGGCTGTGTCGATGGTTCCCTCTCTAAACTTGACACACCATTAAAATACGGATCAGTCAGTGCCTGCAAAATATATGAAAAAAAATATCAAAACCACTGAGCAAAAAATTTCATTTTTTTTCTTACACTTACATAATTTTTCAGTTTTCTGCATCAAACATAGTTCCATCGATCTTATGTAAGAAAAAACCGCAAGCACAGATTCGGGTTATGCAAATACTATTTGCTTACAGCTTACTTCTTCGGCGGATGGACGATCTTTTGGATCAAAGGCAATAAGGCGTTGCAACAGGCGTAGCGCAGAAGGATCAGCTTTAGGGAATTTTTTAGAGAATGGGACTGGCTGTTTTTTCCTCATGTTGCCAAGATATCTCCTCGCCTTATCATTTCTGATCTGTCAATACGAAGATCAAATTAAGATTACTTTCATAGATGAAATATGTTTAATCAAATAGTTTTCCAACTATAAATAAATAAAAAAAAAATCTTCACCTTTGATATAGCTTCTGGAGGTGGAGTGCCAAGAAAATCGGTCATAATATCCAGTTGGTGTACTACATTTTTCCCAGGAAACAACGGCTTCCCTAAAAGCATTTCAGCAAATATGCAACCAACGCTCCAAATATCAATCGCAGGAGTATACTGGATTTTAGCAAAAGTAGAGTTAGCATGAGACCTCTAGTTAAGTCTTATCATGCATGCATGTAGATAGTGAACACGAGGAGGCTGTTATACAAAAAAGGACTCAAAAGGTAGACATTATATTCAAAGAGGTAGGAAATAAGAACTGTGAAATCTATTATCTTAAAAAAGAGTGCTCTAGTACAAGAAAGCATATGTGAGACAAGATTCTGTTTCAAAGACAAATATTTACAAAAAAGTAAAGCAAGTTCAAGCAAAAAACAAGCATAGCAGTTATTAGACTATAAGAATCATAAAATGTAAATGTAAACCGGTATATGATGTAAATGCCAATTCAGGAGCATTATCAGACCTTATGGCTTTTATTTTCGATTGAAATTGGGTTTGAATGTACTGTAAAAACTCAGGAAAAACATTTGAAACACAACTCTTGTTTTTAAGAAGATAAAGCCATGTCACTCTAGTACAATCATCAACTAGAGTAAGAAAGTATTTATAACCATCATGAGTTTCACAATGAAAAGGACCCCATACATCAATATGAATCAAATCAAACGGAAATTTTGAAATATGAGGATTTGAAGGGAAAGACATGCGCTTTTGTTTTGCCAAAGGACAAATTTTACAAATGTTGTTATTTTCACAAGAAGGTAAACCAAGAATATTTGAAAGCACACGAACTTTATCCGGAGAAGGGTGACCCAAACGTCTATGCCAAACTTCAGAAGAAATCTTTGAAACCGAAAGAGCAACAGGTAAAGAAGGTGTGGTAATAAGACGAGAAGGATGATTAGCTTCTAGAACGTAAAGATTGCTTTGGAGGTTACCCTTCCCAATCATGAAGTCCTGAATAAGCTCCTGGTTTTGAAAAGGATTTTCAGGAAAAATGTAACAAGAGTCAGATGAAAACAACACAGCAATCGTAGTATTCCTAGTTAAACCACTAATGCTAAGCAAATGAAATTTGAATTGAGGTATATACAAAACATCAAACAATGTCAACTTTGATGAGATGATAACAGTACCAGACAATGTCACAGGAATGCGAGAGCCATCAGGTAATATCACAAAAGTATCACTAATCGATTTAGTATTCTGAAACAAGTTCAAGTCAGCACAGACATGACAACTAGCACCAGTATCTATCACCCAAGATGCATTGATATAAGTAAGGCCATTCTCAATTCCCGCATTGATAGAGTGAGGAGAAAAAATGTTACCTGAAGGTGGAATGTTATCAACAGTTTGAGCAACAAGGTGGGGTTGTGGTTTAAGATTGGAAGCTGTACCATCAGAAAGAGTGATCGTGCTGCCAGCAATCTGAGTACATCTATCCCTGAGGTTCGACGTAGTTAAGGTACTCAGAAGCTGGTTAACTTGATCAGACGTCACTGTCCCCAAACAAACACCCTGCTGATCGTGTAGAGAGATACCACCAGAATCCTGAACTATCAGATTTGCAACATTCTCCTTGCGAGGAGGCCAGTTCTGCACAGGCCTCAATATGGTATCAGAGCGGTGAGATTCTCGTCTCCTGCTTCGATTATTCTCTCTGATTCGAGCTTGAATCTCAACATTGTTAGCTCCGATGATCGCGAATCTTGCTCCGTCGCCATGAGCGTTTCACTTCCGCTTCTCGTTTTTGTTGATTCTCTAACGGTCTTCCTCTTTGCGATCTATCATCTTGTTACGGGAGTTCTTCTCCTCTTGTTTGTGCGATCATCTTCTTGTTGATCGTTTTCGGGAGAATCGTCTTCTCCATTTTCTCGGGAGTTTTCTACTGCTCGATTCTTGTTATCTTCTTCGTTCGATTCAAGATTCAATCATGCCGATCTCTTATGCCAATGTCGTTTCTAACGATTCTTCGCCGTCACTATCAGCTCGTGCGATGCCTCGATCCGATACCGCTTCGATTCAAGATCCCAATTCGAATCCTCTCTATGTTCACAATGCGGATCACGCCGGTATCTCTCTTGTCTCTGAGAAACTCTCTGGTCTAGGCAATTTCAATACTTGGCGTCGTTCGATGTTAATGGCATTAGGAGCTCGTAATAAGGCAGTGTTTGTAGATGGAACGTATCCGGAAATAGCTAGTGATCATCCGGATTTTGCTTCGTGGTCGAGATGCAACAATATAGTATGTACTTGGATTGTGAATGCTGTGGAGAAGTCTATTGCGAAGAGCATTATGTATCTGGATACTGCGAGGCAGATGTGGTTGGATATTCATGATCAGTTTAAGCAGAGTGATGGACCGCGTAATGCTGAGATCAAGCAACAAATTTTTGGTGAGGTTCAAGGATCACAGAGTGTGAGTGATTACTACACCAAGTTGAAACAATTATGGGAGGAGCTGAAGAATCATGAGAGTCCTTATACATGCTGTTGTAATCGTCCAGATTGTTCTAGTCTCAAGAGGATTGTGCAACGAGATGAACAAGACAAGATACTGAAGTTCTTGACTGGCTTAAACGACTCTTTTACAGCTACTAGAGGACAAATTCTCATGATGGAACCACGTCCTAACATCTCTAAGGTGTTTAATCTTGTTTCTCAAGAAGAAAGGCAGCGTTCGATGAAGAGTACTAGTGCTGTTACGTTCCAAGTTTCTCAAGATGCCTCCCCTGAAGATGCAATTGTTGCTGCTTACGCAAGGAATAAGAACCGTCCTATCTGTTCTCATTGTGGAATTGCTGGTCACACGATTCAACGTTGCTACAAGCTACATGGTTATCCTCAGGGATACAAAGCTCAGCAGAACAACTACAAGGGTCAAGCTCAGACATCTAAACCTGGCTCTGATACCATATTAGAGCTCGAGCTTGAGCTGAGAGAGAGATAGGTTGTTACAGTATGAAAATGTGTTTATTGATTTCGTAAGTGTATCGTACAGTATACAGTGGTATTTATACATCTTCTATTATCCGGTTTACATCATATACCGGTTTACATTTACATTTTATGATTCTTATAGTCTAATAGCAGTAATACATGCATGCCTACATTAATGACATGAAATGGAGAAAATAGTTATAAGGTTACTTTGGAGAAGAAAGATCCACAGAGTTCAGGGGCACGATACCACCGTGTAGCAACATAATCCTATTAAAAAAAAAACAGATAGTAAATGTGAGGGGCACAAGCACTAAAAGGGAACGCTACCTTATCCAACATTAGTCTTAAAGAAACAAACTTTGTGATAGAAGACTCACAGTCCAAAAGATAGTTGAGGGGGCGTCATCAAAAGATACACGAGCCAGGCCAAAGTCGCATATCTTCAGTTTGCAATCAGCATTAGCTAGAATGTTCTTTGGTTTCAAATCCCTATGAAACACATTCGCTGCATGCAAAGCAGATAAGTATTTGTTGAAATCATCTAATTAAGACAACCACTAGTGGAAACGATAGTGTAAAAAAAGCAGAAACTAACCAGCATGAACATACTTCAACCCTCGGAGAAGCTGATACAAGAAAAACCGATGATGCTCAGGAGTTAGATCATCATTAGCTTTAATCACCTGATGAAGATCAGACTCCATCAACTCAAAAACCACATAAACATCACGAAATTCTTTCCTAGAAGGAGGGAGCATGATGTGTTTAATCTGCACAACGTCAGGGTGAAGAAGCAAGCGTAGCAACTTGATCTCCCTCAAGATCCTAGTAGCGTCAGAGATGTGATCAAAGACATCGTTGATTTTCTTGATAGCAACTCTTTCTCCAGTGTGGGTGTCAATAGCAGAACCAACAACTCCATAGCTTCCTTTGCCAACTACTTGTTGAATCTGATACCTGTTTGCTTCTCCATACTCGGTGAAGAAGTCTGCATTAGGTATAGCCTGAAGATACAATAATGTCAAATCAGATTCTAACCATATCCAAAGCATGGACTAGGCCTAGAGCAGTTCGGGTTCGGATCAGATTTTCATTTCGGTACAATGGTCATAAGTGCTATTCGAGTTTTTATAGTTTTTGGTTGTGTAACCAATGTATCAAATCATCGAAAATATATTAAAAAAAACTACTGAAATTGACAAAAAAACATCCAAATTATTTAAAAATTTCTTAAAAGAAAAACTAACCAAACTACTTAAACCAGTATTCAGAATAACAAAAAAGGTATAAAAGTACATAGATTCTGATATTTTTGTTCGGATTTCGGTTCGGTTCAGATTAGAACCGATATCCAAAATGCCTAACCCTTGGGTCCCATTCAGGTATCAGATTCAGTTTTTTTTGGGTCAGATTCAGTTAGGTTCATTTACCTTTTTCTGAGCATCCATGTGTGAATGATCTCGTTTTGGAACTTTGAGTTGATTTAACTTAGACGGATCCAAAGCTACAATATCACTAGGGTTCTTTGAATCACCGTCGTCTACGAAGTTATCGAGATTGTGAATCTGATCGTGAGTATTGGAGGAAGAAGAAGGACGATGTTGGAAGAAAAGCCAACGAAGAAGACCGTCAACGAGATTGCTACCACCACCACCACCCATTGGATCAAGAGGCTAATAATAATCACAGACTCTCGGAGTGTACTCTCAGCCAAGCGTTTCTTCGTCAAGGCCTCAAGGGTTCCACATTATTCGCTGATTCACTCGAGGAGTTGAAAGCATCTTCTTCGTCTTCTCTCCTACTATTTAATTTTTTCATTTTTGTTTCTTTATTTATTTATCTACTTGTACTACCAGTTGATCTTCAAAAGAGACAAATTGACTGACGGACGTAGAGTCGCGCGCACGAGTAGAAGAACGGACAAGATAAGTTATTTGACTAGATCGGTTTGATTTTGGTTTACATGCAGGGTTAGTTAAACCGGTATCCTAGTGTTCAGCTACTCTAACATGTACTTGGGCCGTAGCCCCTTTTACTACAACTTTAATATACTTGTCTTCTTCTTTTTGTGTAACACACACCTTAATAAACTTGTCAACACTGTCAATTTGTATAAAATACCTTTAATCTACTTATATTTTAGATATTAATTTTATTTATAGATATACACTAAAAATTATTTTCTTTAAAAAAATAAAAATATGTTAGAGAAGGTTTTAATTAAAACATTTTGCTACAATTTTTAGAATCTGATCCATTCTAATTTAGAGATGGTTTTAGTTAAAATTTTTGGTGTGATTTTTTTTGTCAATTTATGTATAATATATATTTTTTGTTAACTTATAAATATCGTATCCGTATGTATAATATTATTTCATTTTACTGTTACTCGTCCCCCGGTCTTATATCCGTCTCGGTGCAATATAGGACCAAAGTGGCAAATCATTCTTTGAATCTTTGCTGCACGTCTCAAGGGAAAAGCTGCGTACATGTTTTCCTTTTTTTTTTCCATGGTAGATTGATAGATTGGAGAAGGTGAAGGATCAGTCTCTCGTGTTGTGCTGTGTTGTGTTGCTTGCACAGTGATGCTAATGTAATGCGTAATGTTCTATATTAACAAAAATGAAACTTTAAAAAATGAGAGTGAAAAAAATAATTATTTGACAAAAAAATCTTTAAGACATGAAAACTGCTGTCTTGTTGATGTCATCATCCACCACAGAAACAAGATAACGTTACTGTTTTAATATTCAGATATACAGAGTTGTAGTAATATCTAACATTGTTTTGTTTTCTTCTAATTATCCTCCCAAAATGGCGTCTCTCTTCACTGCGACGGCTCCTTCCCACCACCGCTTCCTATCTCCTCCCCAACATCCGAGACAGAACCTTCCATCTCAGCCGCTAAACGTCTCCTTCGCGGAGAATCCAGCACCGGAGGCAGTCGCATTGCAGCAGCAGATGACGGATTGGGTGGCTTCTCCGGTGACGCGGCGGTTCGGTATCGGCGCCGGATTTACATGGGCGGGGGTTCTTACTCTCGGAGCTATCTCTGAGCAGATGAAGTCTCAACTCGATGTGTTCCACGAAGACAACAACACAAGGTTCGAATTGTACATCACAGTCGTATTAATAATAATTGGAGACTGAACATTTAAGTGAATACTTGCAGTTCAAGCAAAGATACATAGAAAGGAATTAGGGTTTATTTAGTATTGAGTGCCTTCTATGTTTTGGAATCATACACTTAAAATGTCTTTTTAATTTCTTGATTCTGCAGAGTTTTAGAGAAGCAAGAAGAGATCGTCTTACCAAATGGAATAAGGTATATTTCCCCATAACATATGTTTGAATATGTTTCATCAACTGAAAGGCAACAAGAAATCATCTACAGAATTTGAACTGTGTCAGGTACTATGATCTACAAGTTGGAAGTGGTGCTACCCCAAGCTCAGGGTACTTGGTAGTGTTTGATGTGAAGGGACAAGTACATGGAACAGAACAAGTGTTTGTCGACACTTTTGGAAGCAAGAAGTCACTTGCGATGGTAATGGACTCAAGACCGTATAGCAAGGGACTATGCCAAGGGGTGGAGTATGTTCTGAGGTCAATGAAGGCTGGAGGTAAACGTAGAGTTATCATCCCACCTTCTTTAGGATTTGGAGAAAAGAATGTCGAGTTCGGACAGGGTTTGCAGATTCCTCCATCCGCAACACTTGATTACACCATCGAAGTTGATACAGTCTATTGTTTCCAGACCATTGTATGAGAGACTATGAAATTCATAATGTGTATTGAAGATTCACAACATTTTTTCTGTGTGTGCAGAGAATCTCTAAAATTATCAAAGAAACATGTATCTTTCGTTATATTTTTATATATATATTTTTTTTTTTGACGTCGAAAGGCCATTCTATTACTCAAACTTGAGGTGGTCTGGGTAACCAGATCGGAATAGAACAACCAATAAAAAACAACTCTCTATGGAATGATCTAACAGTCTTAGCCAAAAAATCTGCGGTCTTGTTCTGAGCTCTAGGGACATAGATGATGTCGAAATCCGGGAAGCAAATCTTCAAAGTCTCCAACCTTTCCAATTCTGTCGCGTAGCTCGGCCAGGCTTGTGGCTCCTTAATCATTGCTATCAACTCCTTGCAGTCTGTCCCAAATTTCTGACATGGTGAATGTTGGAGCATGCTCTCCATCGCCCATCGTAGCGCTTCTGCTTCCGAATGCAAAGCTGACTCCCGTCTTGCTATATTCCGTGTCCCCATTAGTTGTGGCCTTCCCCCATTGTCTATCCAGGCCCATCCACATCCACTATACTCTGCGTTTGCCGTCCACGATCCATCCACCAAACATATATTATCCAAGCGTATGACTTGGGGATTCACATTAGTACTCTCTTGTATCTCAGGTGATATCATCTCATTTGCATTGAACCAAGTTTGACATTCACTCTCTGCATATCTAACCAGCTCCAGTGGGTCTCTATCTATCCCTCTAAACAGCTTATCATTCCGGGCTTTCCATATATACCATATTATCCAAGGATAAGGATCCATGTCTTGGTCTGGTTCAATGATGCTATTCTTCCTCCAGAATAAGTAGTCCATATTAGTGTAGATGCTTGGTCTTGGGACTATATATGGGCTAGTCGGAGTCGCCGATAAGGTCCATACTTGAAGGGCTGGTGGGCATTCGAATATAGCATGAGTCACAGATTCATCTTGCTCTCCACATCGCGGGCAGTAGTTATCACATCTCATATTACGCCTTACCAAGTTTCTTGTTACTGCCACATAACCAGTCAACAGTTGCCATATAAGATGACAAATCTTGCTGGGTGCTTTTATCCTCCATGCAAAGGCTTGGAGTTTTGCTATACTTGGTTCCACCACTTCGTCTTCCTCCTCTGATCTTAAGATGTTTTGAGCAACCCAATAACCAGATTTAACTGTATATTGGCCACTCTTGGTGTAACTCCAACAGTATGTATCTCGTCGATGTCCTGAGCTGATGGCTAGGCTCCGCACCAACGGTATGTCCTCGGGATGAACATAATATCTTAAAATTCTGTTATCCCATTCCTTTGTGGCCTGATCAATGAGATCGCTTACTCGCATATTCATGTTCATCACTGGTGCAACAGGGATAGCTGGCCTAGCAGGTATAGTCGGAATCCATGGGTCCTCCCAGGCTCTTACTTCATATCCAGAATGAATCTTTTTCCTGATCCCTAAAAGTAACAACTTCCTTGCTGCCGAAATGCTAGTCCACACATAAGATGGGTTGTTAACTGTTTCTACTCTCAGCGGTGTACTCAACCTGTGATATCTTCCCTTCATAACTCTAGCGACCAGCGAGTCAGGGTTCTGTACTAGCCTCCAAAGTTGTTTTGCCAAGAGTGCCAGGTTGAATTCATGGATCATACGGAAACCAATTCCACCTTCCTCTTTAGGTAAACACACTTTTTCCCACTTTGCCCAGTGTATTCCTCTTTTTGGCGGGTTTGAGCTCCACCAGAATTGAGCTATAGCACTTGCAAGGTTTTCACAAATCTCCAAAGGGAGCAGAAAAGTAGACATTACGTATGTTGGGAGCGCTAACAGAATAGACTTTATCAGCACTTCCTTGCCTCCTTTCGATAACCATCTATCCGTCCATCCATTTACTCTGTGCCTCAGCTTATCCTTTAGGAAAGCAAAGAGCTTGCACTTTGACCCACTAATATCTTCAGGGATCCCTAAGTACGTTCCCATTCCTCCCTCATTCTGAATTCCAAGGACATCTTTAATTTCTTGTCTGTTGACTGCGTTGATCCTCTTACCAAAGAGTAAGGAAGATTTATCAAAGTTGATGCACTGACCTGATGCTTTCCCATAGATCCTAACTACTTTCATCACTTCTTCACATTCACGGGGCTCCGCCTTACAGAAAAACAGGCTATCATCAGCAAAGAGAAGGTGTGATATCGAGGGACATGCGCGTGTAACACGCATCCCCGTTATCAACCCTTGGTTCTCAGCGTGATTAAGAAGGCTAACGAGCGCTTCCGTGCATAGAATAAAGATGAAAGGAGACAGAGGATCTCCTTGTCGCAGGCCTCTCTCAGGCACAATATTTCCTCTCGGTTGTCCATTCATGAGAACTTTGTAGCTAACTGTCGTGATACACCTCATGATCCATGTGATCCAGGTCTCAGAAAAGCCTTTTTTCCTCATGACAGCTTCTATGAAAGACCACTCCATCCTATCATAAGCTTTACTCATGTCCGTCTTAATGGCCATTCTCTTATTTCGTCCGCTTGGCTTAGTCCTCAGGGCATGGAACATTTCTTGGGCTATCATGATATTGTCCGAAATTTGCCTTCCCGCAACAAAGGCTGACTGGGTCTCTGAGATCAGTCCTGGCAATATCTTCTTTAATCTCTGGCATAAGACCTTAGAGATAATCTTGTAACATACATTACACAAGCTGATGGGTCTAAACTGCGTCATCTCATTGGGCCTGGTTGTCTTTGGGATAAGGCATATATTTGTATCGTTTAATCCGCTCGGTATCGTCCCTTCAACAAGGAACTTATTAACCATAAGGGTTAAATCCTCTTTGACAATATCCCAAAACTTCTGATAGAACATTGCCGTCATCCCATCTGGTCCTGGTGCTTTCTCTGGATGCATAGCAAACAATGCAAGTTTAATCTCCCATTCCGTCACCGGAGCAGTAAGATCATCATTCATTGGTCCAGTGACTTTCGCCTGAGTTTCAGAGAGTGCTTCCTCAATGTCCTCTGGATTAGAGGTTTCAAAAATTTGCCTAAAATAACTAGTAGCGATGGCTACTAATCCCTCCTCGTCTTCCACTACATTACCATTTTCGTCCAAGAGCTGTGTAATCTTATTTCTTGCCCTCCTTTGCTTCGTCAGAGCATGAAAAAACTTTGTATTCTTATCACCCTCTCTCAACCAAAACACACGGCTCTTTTGTTTCCAAAACATCTCTTCTGCCTTAAGAGCATCAGATAACTCCTTGAGTGCTGCCGCAATTTCCTCCGTCGTCGCATTATCATCAGCATATAAGGCCTCTACTTTCTCTTTAAGCTCTTCCACCAATTTAGCTGAATTGATATTATGTTCCCTCCGCCATTCACTCAACGCCTTCCGACAGCTAGATATGTGTTCCATAATGGACGCATTAGGTGGTAAATCAGGAGATTTCCACCCCTCCAGGATGACTTGTCTTAGTTCCTCGTTATCCAGCCATCTCTTATCGAATTTAAAATTTCTCCTTCTCCGTGTTGGCTTAATGAGTATGTCTGCAAGGACCGGACGATGATCCGATCCCCAAAGTCTCAAATATTTTACCTTCGAGTGAGGAAACTTTTCATGCCAATCCGCATTTCCCACTGCTCTATCCAGTCTACACCTGACAGTTATTCGTCCCGCTCGTTTGCCCACCCATGATAACATATCTCCAGTGTACGGAAATTCCAGCATTCCACAATCAGTAAGCATTTGTTTGAAAGGCAGGAAATAAGCATCTGTACGTTGTCTCCCTCCTGTTTTTTCATCATGACCCGTGATTTCATTAAAATCTCCTATCATAAACCAAGGCCCATTTCTTGTTGTTGAGAAACGCGTAAGACGTTCCCAAACTTGATCTCTCCTCTCTAAAACAGGGTCCCCATAAACAAATGTCATATAGACTTTTATTCCATCAATGACTGCCTCAATGTCAATCATTCTGTTATTTGAAAATAAAACATTAACTCGAAATTCATTCATAAAAAACAAAGCTAAACCTCCGCTGAGACCAAGTGGCTCAACGGTAAACAAATGATCAAATCCTAAGTCGGCCTGAATGTCTTGCAACAGCAGCCTCCTGTTCTTCGTTTCAGAAAGGAACACAAGTCCTGGGTGATGCTTCTGACACATCTCCGTAAGGCGTCGAACTGTGAGGTCGTTCCCTATTCCTCTACAGTTCCAACTGATTGTCTTCATTGATACTGCTTGGAGAAGTTTTTGGACCCCTCCACACCATCATTATCACGCGTAGTAGCTGTTGACTCCTTACCAGAACCTGATCGTCTCTTATCCTTCTGAGAAAGACCCCTAGCATAGGTTCTCAACCCTTTCGGAGAACCTCGACGGAGGAACTCTGCCTTCTTGTTCGGTAGACCCATAGGAAGCCTATGTTTCTTCCCATGTTTTCTCTCTGGAATGTGTCTGGACTTCTCTAAAACCTTCTCTTTATTATCACTATCTCCCACCAATCCCTTCAGCTTTCCCATTTCCATATCCATTAGCTCCTCCCCTAATAGATCCTCTCCGAGCTCGTCCACCTCCATCACCTTATCATGATGTTCCTCATCTCCTTTAGCTGGATCTGTAATCTCCATATCATCCAAAGCCTCGATAACCTGAGCATCAGCTGGCAAGACATCCTCCTCAGGGGAATAAGTCAATAAACGCGGCGAGACTCGTACACGCTTTGTTACATTTTCATCCGAAGGTTGTCGTGATGGCGTAACAATCTCACTTGCAATCCTCTTTCCACTGCTCTTGTTAGCATCAGGTGCCGCTGTCATGACCAAGTGATCATGAGATTTACCTTCACTCGCGTAATCCGAGCGATGAGCATACGACTCACCCCTCGTTTCCACACCATGATCTTTCACTCTAGGATTCTCCTTAACCTTCCAAGTCTGTGGCTTTTGTTTCTCGTAAGGTGCATATCGAGAGCTATGTCTAGATGACACCACTCTGTTTCTTCTGTCTCTGTCACCTCTCCATCCTTCATACCTATCATTAAGAGCTTCATTACTCTGATGTGTTCGCCGAGCATCACTCATGAAACCTCCAGTCGCACGACGCTCCTCCAGTGGTAGTGAGCTCCTCTGATTCCACATACGATGATCCTTTTGTTGACGTCGTTGATGGTTACCCTCATGATGTTTGTTACCCTCGTGTTCCTGTTGTTGACGTTGCAAAGGCCTATAATCTTCGATGGGTAACTGAACCCGAGCAAAAACACCAGTGCGGTCATCTTGTCCTCGTGGCCTGATACTAGTCGTAGGACAATAGGCTGCCTCATGTGTGATCATCCCACAGGTCTTACAATGCTTGAAAAGCTTATCATAGTGAATTTGTATGGAGACTTCTTCTCCCTTAGGCGAAGCAACCTTTCTAGTAAATGTTAAAGGTTTGCGGGTATCCACCTCTACAAGCATACGGCCTGCCTCTACCTCAATTGTATCCTCGTGAACGGTTCCCAGCCTCTTCCCAATGCTTTTAAGGTTTCCCATTGTCCATAGATGTAATGGTATCCCAGTGATCTCCACCCGGAACGGGATAGTCCACAGATAATCATCATGTACTATCGGCTCCCATCGAACAAGAACAAACATACAGAAGTTGAAGTGGAAAGGCCCCTCACTTAAAACGAAATTCAAGTCCTCCTCAGAGACAAAGTTCAAAAGGAACTTGCCATTGCCGAGATCATTAGCAGTGGTCTTGTCTTGCATACCCCACTGCGCCAGCATAGTTTTCAGAAGCTTCTCAACAGTTTGCTTTTTGGGATTCAAGATCTTCCCTATAAGAGAGAGATGATAATCCCGATCTCTGGATGATTCACCCTGATCAATGAGTTGAATGGGTTCATCATCATCCTCATAACATGGGGCTTTGCCTTTCACCTCCGCCATATGAGCAGAGCGTGGACGGTTCATCGTTTTGTGCCGTGTGATACGATCCTTTGTAATCCGTTTCTGTGAAAGGAGAAACAGATCGTGTGGGGTGGTGAAAAAAGATCAGATCGTCAAGGCTTGAAACAGGGGAACCAGTTGCAGAAAAAAACAGATCGATCTTTATGGAGATCGAAGATGTCGTGTGAAGGAAGTTACAAAGATAACTCCTTTTCGAATTGGAACCAGAGTATGAACCGGACAGCAGATTGCAGAGAGAGGGATGAGGATGATCTGGACGCCGAAGAGCGTGTAGATCAGAGGAAGATCGAAGCCTCAATGAAAGTTTCAATCTGGATGATCGCCATCGCCTGTTTGTCGCCTAGGGCTTTCAGCCGTCAATAATACTCATATCTTTTCTTAGATAAACTTTCTCATTATATTTTTATATTTAAAGAGTAAAAACAGAACATAAATATAAACTATATCTGTTGAGGAAGCACAACAGATACTTAGTTCTACTTGCTGTTCTTGTTCCTAAGGCCACTTGCCATTTTCAGCAGGTAAGTATCAGCTCTTCTCCTCTATGTTTTATTCATGTTCCTTCCATATAAAAACTGGATGGTTCATAAATGATACATAGATATGTTTTGGATAGTTTGAAAGCCGGATGATACATATATATAATTCCGTAGTGTCCAAGTGAATTACTTTCAGTCTGGTTCACTGTTTTGTTTTGTAGTATCTGTTTAATAGTAAATAGATCGTGCTTCCTTATGTCAAACGTGATCAATCAGACTGCAAATGCCACATATTATATTAGTGACACTATTAGTCTCGTTTTTCTTTTTCTGCTTCGATTTTCGTAACTATTTGTGATTTCTTTTTAAAAAGTTACGAATACAACGTGACTAATCCCAGTTTTGACTGTGTTTAGAAGGCAACTCCGTTGAGTTTGCTTTAGCTATTAGTAATAAGACATCTCTGTCGTTTATGAATACGTGCCACCGCTTAAGCCGCATCGAAATGTGGATCCAGCATCGATAAAACAAAGAAAATAGGAGAGTACGTCCCAACAACTCGTCAAGACATGTGTCACTATCTGGTAAGATTTGATTTGAATTGGAAATATTAATACTACAAACGTGAGAACTCGTGGTCTTATATTAATGGGTCAGTACAATAATTTGTGTCTATATAAATACACAACACAAGAACCGTTACAGATACACTCGAAAAAGAAAAGAAAAATGTATACAGAAGAAAAGAAGAAAAATACCAACTATGGGTCAATATTTGTTTCCTGCTTCCTCTGTTTTGTTTTGGTTGTGGGAGTAGTAAGATTTGCAAAACCTTATTACAACCTTCAAAACCTAATGGAGACAGAAGCAGTAATGGAAGAAGGGTTGATGGACGTGGGGATACTTCCATGTACCCACAGGAGCTCTGTCTCTATTCCTGCTCGGAATCACCAGAAGCTCTCAACAACAGTGAGGGAAGAGACGAGAACTCGTCCTCCAAATTCGTACTGTGTGAAGTTCGAGTCATTTGCCGCTATGTCCAAACTGGTCGCAGGCAACGGTAACAAGTACGAGTCACGTCCGTTCTCAGCCGGTGGATACAATTGGTAAGCACATGCAGCCTTGATTTGATATTTTATGTACTAAGTCCTTAACACACACACAAATTTTAAACTCTTAATATTAAAGGTTTTGCTTAAATTGTATGACTAATATTTCTGTAAAGTTGTAAAAGAAACAAAGTATATTTACAATATATTTTTGATTATTTTCAACCTATTTTAAGCATTTTGATTTTTAGTATAGAGAATACAAAGGACATGAGGTTGAATCCTAGGACAATCACATCTCTTGTCCAGTTGTCCTCCTGCTGAGTCGTTTCATATATATTAGTGTAGATCTCCACTCTTTAGATGTTTTAACATTTTAGCATATTGCTGTAATTAAATCTTGTCAAATATAATTTGTATATGTTTTAACCCGTTTTACTTAATATGTTATAAGGACGTTCGTAATCTACCCAAATGTGAACGTGCCAGTGGGCTCGGGTGGATACGTTTCGCTCTACGTAAAAATCGACAACTCAAGCTTCATCGCTACTCAAAACGAAGTGTATGCATGGATCAAATTCCTCACTTATAAAAGCACTACAGACACGTACCATGAGCTCCATGGTACTAACTGATCTGGACTGGAATTATATTTGTTGTAATCTTTTGTGGTTTCGTGAGACTTGACTAACTAGATTATCCGGTTTGCAGCGACTGAGGCGCAGAGATTTCATTTGTTTAAACAAGAGTATGGAATGCTAAACTTTCTCGAGATCGGGTACTACCAAAATGCGGCGTATGGATTCATTTTCAACGGCGGACAGAGTGTGTTTGGTGTTGACATCGTGGTTTCTAAACCTTCCACATGGGAAGATGCCTCTTATGAAGAAAACATTCGTGATCCTCTTCTTGATTGGAGAATCACCAACTTCTCTATTCACAATCTTGCTTCTTACACTTCTGATACGTTTTCTTCTGGAGGAAGAAACTGGTGACTCTCTCCACATATATTTTTACATATGTGTATATATATATATATATATATATATATATGGATATAAAGTATATATGTATTAACTTATGTGATGCGTGTGTAGGGTATTGAAAGTGTATCCAAACGGAGTTGGGTCTGCCACGGGTAATTCATTGTCGCTCTATTTGTTGAGTGCGTCAAACGAAAAGGGTTACGTGAAAGCCAAGTTTAGAGTTATTAACCAGACCCCATCTAACAATGTAGAGAAACAAGGTTAGTGCCTAAACTAAAATAAAATACTAAATAGGCTTATTTGAAAGATATTAAACTAACTTTTGATTTGTTCCTACAGCGGATGGATGGCCCAATGCAAAAGAAAATGGATGGGGTGTAGACAAACTTATACCTCTTGCAGATATCAAAGACCCGTCCAAAGGTTTCCTCGTCAAGGATACCATCAGATTTGAAGTCGAGATCCTGGCCTTCTCTAGAACCGACTCCATCTCTAAATAAGGCATAAGATAATCGTGGCTCGTACGTGTGTTGTTTTTTTTTCCTATCATAACAGGAAATACTTCGTAGTAACTCCAAGTGAATTAGTATCACTTTGTTTCACTGTTTTTGTTTCCGTCCAATAATAAAGAGTCCGAGCTTTTATTTTTAAAACGGAGGCAAGAAAATAATATGGAAAACATACAATACAGTGATAAAGCAAACCACGCAAGAATTTAACGTCTTTCACCAAATTACTACGGGCAAAAAAATATTTTATTATTGGAGGCGATTTCATATTTCATAGTAAAAGAAGATACATAACAATATTTTGCATCTTAGTATCCTCTTTGACCTGACTAATGCAACCGGGTCACATCATCTTCAAAAGACATCTACATTTTTCTTTGGCAAACTTGATCAATCAGATGTCAAATAACACAACATTAAACACCAAACTATATAGATACATATATTGATTAAAGAAAAACAGCAACATATATAGCTTGAAGAGATGATAGGATGGAACTTGGTTTTGATGTATCTTACATAACCAAATTTATTTATTTATGTGTTGTAAATTTTCAAGCATGCCATACAATCAGTTTTTCTTGGCCATGAACAAGCCCCACTTCTGTTCACCACTTGAGCTCCTGAGTAGCTTTGACTTCCACCCACCAACAATATCCTCGTAGTCCTCCTTAGAGAAGTCACTGATGAAGTCATCCTTCTCCTTCTCCACTGCGTCCAGTTCCCGTTTCAGGACTTTCATGAACTGAAAAAAACAAACAGAAACATTAATTAATAGTTTCAAGTACTTTGGATTTTAAGCATATGGGTCATTTTCAGAAGAAGTTATGTAGGGAATCGTTTCTTACCTGATCGGTTCTATCCTCTGCGGTTACCTCATCGAATCCAGCATCTTTCAACATCCGTCCGTATGCTTGTACATCATGAAGATCATAACCTCGTTGCTTGATGTAGTTTGCAAAATCTGGAGATGGTGTTTTGGGGCTTCTGCAGTAATCAGTAATGAGAACTTTCCCTCCAGGCTTCAACCATTTGTAGAATGTTCTGAACAATGCTGGCTTGTCCTGAGAGTAAATACCAGCGATTAAAAATTGGAGCAGAACAAGAAAGCGATAAACCGAAACTTAGCTAAACAATGGGGAAGCATATACTTGGATATGCAGAATGGTGTCTCTGCTGTAAATAACATCAAAGGAGTTATCAGGATACTCCTTCTTGGTGCAATCAGCTACTTCGAATTCCACAGAGCATTTGAGTCCTATGGCGTGTTCAAGGGCAAAAGAAATCATGTTTACAGACAGATCAATGCCTACAACATCCACGTCAAAGTTCTCAGCCATGTAGAAGTCCCCTCCTCCTATTCCGCATCCAACATCTAAAACTTTCTGGCCTGGCTTCAGATCCAGCTTAGCCACAAACTCCTTTGTCGTCTCTATATCAGCGGTCAAAACAAAAAGAAACAACATATAACATAAGAAGGAAAGATAGCTTCAAATACAGAACCGTCAACACTGCAAAGTTGATACTAAACTTGAGGACTAAGGAGTATACCGAGTCCCCCTGTGCTGACAAATCCTTGTCCAAAAACACGCTCATAGCGTAAGATACCACTAGACCTATACTGGACATTGTCCAAGAAGCGTTGGAATCCTCTGTCATTATCCGAACTGACTTTCTGCCAAAGCCAGCAAATCTGAAAATTTTGAAAAAAGTAAAATATATGAATCTCATACCAGCAAAAGGGTGGCTAAATAAATATATGCAAAAGCTTATTACCTGGTTCTGGTTCTTTTTGTTTCTCACATAAGCTCCAACGCATTTACAGCTAACCAAAGAGAATTCGTACGAGTTCCCAACATCATCATTCATATGGCATTCTTTGAATAGCTGAAAGGAATTTATATGCAGCAGGATTCAAATTTAAATTCTCAAGAAAAGGGAAGAACAGAGGGATATAGAGGTATATCACACACACCTTTGTGTAAAACTTGGGTTCACGGTAGTGTGTGGGGTTGTACTTCCGCTTGTTGTCACCAGACTGATGAAAGCAAGACTCCCTAAAGAAAACATACCCTCCAACCTTAGTCCATTGTAACATCTTTTTCGCCAAATCTTCAACCTGCAAATTGAATAAAAGAAAAGAACATTAGCTTTTGTCAAGTGATGATTACCACTCTTGATACAGCGAAGGTTAATATGGACAGGTGATAAATTTCTTTAATTTCAGCTTTTCAAAGAATGTTTGTAGAGAATTTAAATTAAGACTTTCATTATGGCAAGTAGTCAAATCCACCTTCATTAAAACATTCTTGGAGGAAAATTATACGATGGAAATAAATACTTTATTGAGAAAGATTAGTTTTTCAGGCCAAGAGGTTGATACTGAAATATCAACACAACTTATTAGTATTATGATATTTAATTCGGTAGAACCAATAGTTTATTATCTTATGAATTTTTTTAGTCTTTAGCACATGGAAGGCAGCTGAGTCAACAAGCTCATATGCTTTGTGGTGTAGCTTTGTAATTCGGAAGGCCAAGAAATATTAGCAACTAATTTCGTAACGGTCTTTGCATAGCACAATAGTCCCAAAATGCTTTTGTTTGCATTATACACGTACATAGTCCAAGTGTGTACTGTTCTAAAGTGGTTCCCGCAATAACAAGTTATCAGTTAACTGGTTACCTCTTTATCAGAGAGGTACATGAGCAGCCAGTTCGAGAAGATCAGATCCATAGACTCGTTTGAAAATTTCATATCCGGGGATGTGACATCAGCGCACATAAATTTGACGTTCTTGTAGTGCCCATTAATGTTTTCATTCTGCAGATAAGACTTTCATGAGGGAACTGTAAGTAGCTAGAAAGAACAAGCATGGGAGTGAACTAACCTTTTTGATAACACTTTCGATGAAATCAACGGCAATGACTTGGCCAGCCTTCTGAGCTAATTCACTGGTGAAACGACCAATGCCAGCGCCAAATTCGAGCACAGTTTCCCCTTCAATCGGTGGAAGAAGCGAGAGTATCTGGCACATACACACATATAAGCCTTAGAATCTTTCATCAATTGGCAAAGGATAGCAAAGAACAAAGAAACTGCCATGTCAAAGTAAATAAGGATACATATACTTAGGCTTGGCACTGGGATTTTGGTTGGGCTCGGATCGGTTTATCGATCTGGTTCTTTCTGGTAGAGGAGTTTTAGATCCAATAGATGTCCGTAATGTTTATGTTTGGTTGCGGTTAGTTATACTCAGTTTTGAATCGGTTTGATTCTAAATATTTTATACTTGATAAAAAAACCTTTTCAAAAATGTCAAAAAAATTACACAAAATCCATCATTTATTCTGAAAACAAGCAGAAAAAAAACAATTAAAACAAACATTTTAAACTTCAGATAGTTTCATCTACTTAATTTTACAAAATGATAAAAATTACAATTAGAAAATCTTTATAAATAAATCATAAAAACATATAGAAATAAACACATAAAGTTATAGTCACGTGTATTCGGGTTTTTAGGTTGGGTTCTGGTCGGTTTAGTTGTATATCCAGGTTCATATCTTTTCGGATCAGCTGTTAGCAAATACAAATCTTTTGGATAAAGTAGTTTTGAACTCATATACGTATTCACAAAATTTTGGATCGGTTTCAATTTCCATTCAGATTTTCGGATCCATGTAAAGTGAGACTCAAATTCATCTGACTTATAAAGATAATACCTCTATGCTTACCTCAGGTCGTTCTTCTTTGTCGAGGTCAGCAGCTTTGGAATCAAGCATCATGGCCTCAACGCTCAAACCCACAGAGTGCTCTTTCCAGTAATTCTTCTGAATTTCACGCTCTTCCCCTGAATCTGAGGATACACCATCCACAACCAGCACATCAATCAAGAAACGCTTACCAAAATCAACAAATTAATCAAGAATATGGATCTCGAAAAGCTTCTCTCCGGTTATCGTTCGGTTTATGCTCAGCCGAACCGAAAACCTTTCCTAATCATGGCGGGGTCCAAAATTCATATACGGGAAATTAGGTGAGGGACGTTTGGGCCGTTTGGAGAATCTAGTTTGTCATCACGTGTGAAGCGTGGTATCTCCTACACCGTCCGATTTGGCTGTTCACATGTTAATGCACAATAGTAGTGTGTCCCACGGAACCATGATTTATGACCAGATATATTAGTTCTGCTGAAAGGGGTCGTCAATTTTTTTTTTGATAATTATATTTTAAATTAGGTTCTGCCTAGCTCTTCCACGTTGAGAAAAGAAAAAGAAATTGACATGTCGATAGTTACTATTATTTTTTTTATTGAACTCCACGGAATCTAATATAATTTTTAAGCGAAAAAAACTCCACGGAATCTTATAGAACGTCGAATCAGATTTTGCTCCCTAAAATCAGATTTTTTTAGAACATAAATTATCATTTAGAAAGTAGAAACTCAGTTTTCCATTTTTGTGTGTTTGTCTCTAACACTCTATCACATCTAAAGCTAAACTATTATCGTGATAGGTATTGTTTCCTCTCAAATGATTAATGGTACCCAACTTAAATTATCTTTCGTCTAAGAATATTAGATTCGTTTCTGAAATATAAGTGGGTGATAGAAACATGGTAAGATCTTAAGCCGGCAGAAAACAAATTCCGAAGATTAAAACTGATGAAAAACCAAGTTTTTAAGAGAAAATTTCTATAAAAAGAAACTGGTGAAACAAAATACAACAACAGAAACAACAAATAAAGGAGATTGATACCGCAACTTAAATTATATACAAGAAGGCTTTATTGTGTATAATGATCCGGAACTTAAATTATATATATACAAGGAATTCAATAAAGTATAATACCCAGTGGCCATGTTTACAGTTCTATATAATAACAGTTAATGTTAAATAATAGTGTCTATAAATAATCCACATTTCATGTTGCAGTAGTAGTTTTCCAGAAAAGTTGTTATATGTTGTCAAGATCATTTACGTAGAAAGAAAAAATAATAGTAAAGAAGACCATGATCAGTATAAATTAACGAAAGTGGATTGGTACAAATCCGAATGTGTGAATGTTTGACCGATAATTAAATTGATTTGTGTGTTGGGTTGAACGAGGATTTAAATCGCTGTAGTATTTGTAAATTGATGATACTGTATGATTCCTTATGTACATCTGAGAGCAGCAGGAAGGAAAGCAAACTTACATGAGTTTGGGAAAGAAGGAGAGATGTAGCCATTAGTGTGAATGTGAGCCATTTGGTTCACTATTGACAAGAAGAAGAAAAAAAAAATATCAGAGGTTTACGGTTTTTTTTGTGTGTTGTGGTTCTTTGAATTGTTCATTATGTTCTTCTGATCTTCATTATATAGAGAAAAAATGTGATTATTTTATTTTTCTCTTGTATTTTTATTTTCTTTTGGTTGGAGAATCGAAAAAAAAAACTTTCATTTACCATTTCCATTTTCTTACACGACATTATACTACTATAAAAGAAAATATGTCCAACATATTTTTGGCAACAATATTTTTATTAACTAATTTGAGGATAATATCCAAATGTGAAAGGTTAAATAGCAAGTTGATTTTTGAGTAAAAATAAACATGTTTTATTTGATTAAAAATGTTTATGCTTTCCACTACCGTGAAATAAAAGATTCCATATATAACAAAAACAAAATGAAAAGGTATTCCACCTTGTAATTAAATACGTTGATGCTATGAAAATCAACATCCATAAAAAAAATGAAAATCATCTAGGGTTCTTGGAGTTAAGGACCATTTAAATCTAGATTCAAGCTCTAGCTTGTGTGTAGGTTCTTTAAAACTTGATGATTATTTTGTGATAATTAAGAAATTCAAGCATCAAACTTGTATAAGTTCTGTCTGTACCAGTCTTAAATATAAGTTCTTACTCCTTATATTGGGTGAAGAACTTATATTTAAGACTGGTACAGACAGATAATAGTTGAAGAGATTCTAAATTGTTTATATTCACAGATTCGTTTTCTTACTTCGAGTTGGATTCAGTGATTATGATGGCCACTTTAAACGTTTTCTTAGTGATTAGAATTGTGAGGTTATAAAGACAAACATGAATTAGAGCACTGTGTGAGAGAGTAAGTGAGTAACAGTTAATAGACTTTGAGAAGTAGCGAACAGACGATGATCCCAAGATGCTCCGAATGGGCAACTTTTGAAATGAATCTTTTCCTCCAATGGCTTAGAGCCACATCCTTTGTTTCCCTCCCTGTCCTCTTGTTTATAGATAATTATTTGTGAGACCAAAGGATATAATCATCAATTAGATATTCAAACAAAAACTAAAAAAAATTGACAAAAATAGCGACAACAAAATAGTAACTAAAAATCACGATTCACAATCGTGAAATTGTAATACAAAATCAAATACATATCTTTGTTATTTTGCAAGCTAAAAAATTATAACATCAGATATCCATATATTTATGGCAACTACGTTTCAACAAATAAGAATAGTTTTAGCAAAAAAAAAAAAAACAAATAAGAATAGTTGGCTAATTGACATAAATATTTATATATATGCTAGAACAGTTGCCCTAGCTAGTGGAAAGCAATAATGTTAAATGTATTTATTTTTTCCACTGAAAAATATTGCTATCAATAGTTCGTAGAAGCCTTATACTATCTACAAATCTGAATATCCATGATTCTGACCTTTATGAAGATTCTAGAAATGTTAGCATCGTCCGTTAGGTTAGCGAGATACTGAAACTATTCTCGTAAAAAAAGAAAAATCAAAATATCAAGATGACATTGATTTTATAGAAACAACAAATAACCAAAAGTTAAGAGAAAAATGTGAAAAAAAGAAAAAAAAATTAAGCACCACTTGACACTGCTAAGTGCTAACATTCATATAATGGTAAGTTGGTGGGTCTACTAGTATTTCTTAGGACCACAACTTGGTTTAATGTTTGTTTCTCTGGAAATTTTAAATAAATGTGATGAATACACAATTGATGTAGTAAATGAAATTGCCGCTAACGTAGTATTTTCTCGGATAGTAATTAAATAATCAGCGTGTAATGTATAGAATTTATTGTTAAAATTAAATAATACTAGTTTCAAAATATCAATAAATTTTGATCTAGAAACAATTATTGTTATCCTGATTACTATTTCAGGTTACCTATAGATGCTAATACATAAATATTTTATATGTGATTATGACGTATTTTTAAACTGGTTTTAGGTTTCACAAGGTGATAAAATATTTCAACCAGGCAACAATATAAATTAGCAATTAGAGAAAATATTTTTTTTTGACGAAACGACCACAAAGAAAATCACAACATGTATTAAATATGAATAGAGTAGGTAGTGGCTTTAAACAATAACGAGCCTACACTCCATTCATTCTAAATCAGTTTTTTAACCATTATAAATCATTTTGGTTCTTTGATTTGCCCTACTTGCCTGGTCAGGGGTCACTCACTACATGAAATTTTTTTCCATTATATGCAACTCCGTTGCGATTATGTTATAGTTAATATTGGCAAATGACAGTGTAAATTAGTTAAGAAGCTTAGAAAATGGCTATGCAATGATTATATAAACTTTATTATGGGACCTAACTATTTTCACCCGATGATCTAGGGTTTGAAACTTTGAATCTACACTAACGAATTATTATTCCTAACCACGAGCCTATTCTGATCCCCACCCCAATCATTCCTATTTTCTTCTTACTTTAACGAATTATCTTTTATAATTTCCCTTTATGGGATGTCAGATCCATAGTAGATCAACAGTGACACACCAAAATAATTCAAAGGTCAACAGAAAAATCAATTACACACTTCGATTATAAATCCTACCGCTAAGTAATTTTGACGCATGTCCTTTCTATAATCAGTTTAACAAAAAAAATAGTGACATGTCTATTAAAATTGATGACATGGTCTATGATTAAATATGACATGGACAAAAATAGTGACATGTCTACTAAAATTGATGACATGTCATATGATTAAATATGACATGTGCAATTGTATTTAATGTAACATATATATTTTTGGAAATCTTTATAGAATATGAGTAATAACTCATATATTACGTTTAGTGTCGATTTATATTTTTGGAAATATTTTTAAAATATGGTAATAACTCATAAATCATCATTAAAATAAATAATTTTTCAAATATGGCATTAAAAATTTCAAATATATTTTTTTTTTTATTAATAAAATTTAATCGTAAAATCATTAATTTCTTATATATTTACAAATTTAATAAATATTGTCTAATTTTAATTTTTGATAATTATAAAATTTTCTACTACAATTTTTTTTAATATATTTAATTAATAAATAGAAAAAAATCTATCTAAGATTATAATTTTAAATATATACATACATATTCTTAAATATAATTTAAAATAAAAAATTGTTTAATATTAATTTTTATGTTCAATTAATTTTTTTTATTAAAATAGTGATAAAAAAATATAAATTTTAGTTTTAAACATAATTTATATTATATCTATTAAAAATATCTTTTAATTTTTTTTACTGCACATGGTGCAGGAGAACACCAATATATATGGTGGGCTGCGTTTTACCCTGAAACAAATCTCTTCCGATTTCAGTTCTTTAATACCTTAACGACTTTTTTAATCCATTTACAAAAGAGTTATTTTCATCCAAGTAGTTTTACCATTTTTTATTACACTCTGAAGCAGTTTCCAC